>CM062812.1:887230551-888661384 GCA_031772625.1 Pinus tabuliformis | reverse complement strand
CTAGTTCTTTAAAGTTTGATGATGTTGTCGATGTAATCCTTAGTGAGGAAATGTGATGGAAAAGCTCTGGTGAGACATCAGGTAATGTTTTGACTGCAGATACTAGGGGAAGAAAAATGGAAAGAGGAAAGAGGCCAGAATATCGCAGTAAGTCAAGAAAAGGCATATCCAAGACCAAATCAAGGATAGTCTGCTGGAAATGTGGGAAGAAAAGACACCTGAAGAAATATTGTAAGTCTTGGAAGGGAAAAGAAGGAGACGCGCAGCAAGAAAATAATCATGAAGCAAATGTGGCAAGTGATGTGTTGAAAGTCGCTTTGATTCTTTCATTAGAAAATATTATTGATGCGTGGGTCATAGATTCAGGGGCCTCATTCCATGCCACACCTGATAGGAAACATTTTCAAGATTATGTTCAAGGAGATTTTGGACATGTTCGTTTGGGTGATGATAAACCTGTAAAATCATTAGAATGGGTAAAGTTTTCATAATAAAGAAGAATCAAAACCAATGCCTATTTAAGGAGGTAAGGCAAGTTCCACGTCTAAAAAAAAAAAAAAAAACTATTTTCAACAGGGAAGTTGGGAGGTGAAGGTTGTGTAACTACTATTGTAACTTACTACAAAATCGGTTTTCAGTTGCCAAAATTGAAAAATATCAGTGAATTATGAAACCATCTTCCAAGCCACAGAAGCTCCCAAAGCTAAATTGGACCCTCTCCATTGGATAGTGCTCGGAATAAGATTTCCAACGGTATGAGGAGGCCCAAAAATGGACTTCTGGATCAGAGGATATGGCATGTTGAAGTTCAAGGGTTTTGTTGCCTTTGAAATGAAGGAGAAGAGCAGATCGGAGGTCCATGAGCATCTCGCAAATCACAAATCGAAGGATCAGGCAGCATGTCATATCGGAGGTTCCAGTGACATGGTATATTGGCAATCGCACATTAGGGTTGCATCGCATATCGGCGATCACACTTCAAAACATCCTGGTTTATTGGCACATCACGCATTAACGTTTCGATAAATAGGAGGTTTGGGTTGAAATCGGCGATCGACGACTGCAAAAGTGCAAGATCTGTGCATCGTAATCGGCGATAAAACAAATTAAACTCTTCCAAAGTTTCAATTTCGATTAAAATTTTCGATATTTGAGCCGATAGTATAAATCGTCGGGAAAGGTTGAAAGTGATTTACAAAGGAAATTAGTGAAAAACCAAGGGCGGATGGGCCTTTTTTCTCTCCTCAAACTGGACACATGGTTGCATAGGATTAGCTCTGATAAAGACACAGGGAAGCTGACGTCATCATGATGTGGCAGTATGAAGGACACGTCACATGCTAATTTGGAACTTTCAGGGTCATATGGGGGCATATCCAGGTGACACGTGTCACCCCTCAAGAAGCTACATGTGGAATTGATGATGTCATCAATCGGCAATCGCCGATTTGGGGTAGCAATGCATTGTGCATCACAAGGAATTCGCTGATAGAAAACCTTCGATAAGGGGGTTAGCTAATAGTCACAAGAGAGTGAGGAACCAAGGGCTAAGCGCGGAAGGTGGTTGGCAATCAGAAATTGGTGAAACTTGATATCACCTCACTCCAAGTTAAATCCCTGATTTGAAAACTCCAACTAAGGAGCTCTAATATAAAGGTTGAGCCCCAGGTCATAGCCCCCTAGTTATATGAGAAGAAAGGTAGGAAGGAGCTAAACCAAAGGGGACCAAAGGAGATCAAGACTTGCTATTCTGTAACGCCTCTTAGAGTAAAAGTCTCGATACAGCGATGCCCCGATAATATGGTCTAGGGCTTTAAAGGCAGATGGATCGGCAACTGAGGCATTGAATGAAGGCATGGTGCAACAGTAAATCAATATGGGGACTCAGGAAGACTTAACGCCTCTGCGTGGAGCTCCACTCAGTCATAAACGTAAAGGACTGCCTGGACAAACTTTGCTTCTACTCTGTGACAAGCAAACACAGTCGATCGCTACCAACTCCAGAGAGTGGTGAAGCCAGACAGTTAAGGCGAAAGGGATAGGAATCGGCCGAGAAGCTAGAGGGATGCATTTTGGAAGAGACGTGGCCTTATTAAGGGCCTTGACAGGAAAAATATAGGGATACTTCCTCTATCATATTTCCGTTTTCCCTTTTTCTATTATTCTGTAATTTCTGTTTATTTTCAAGAAAGGAATCAAATCCTTAAGAATCATTTTGGGTAGCAGAGCTATCATAGGCCAAGACAGCTATTCAATCAGACATTTGGCCCTTGGCCGAGATATTTTGTAAATGTTGATTCAAAGCCCCCCTTCTCTGTATAAATAGGGGGAAGAAACACTTAGATCTGGTTCCAGAATTCTACACCTACAGTGGTCCAAATTATGTGATTCCACTTTGGTTCTAATTGCCTATTCATGAGGGACTAGAGCGATACACTGCTGAATGTAATGGATTGGTTATTTGGACCCTTCAAGTATTAATGAATCTATTTTGGTGATTCCAAGAACATCAACGTGCAGTATCTTTCCTCTTTGTAAATCTCATTTCATATATGTTTTTCTTTCTTTGAAATAGTGTGATGAAGTTGTCGGTTTCTCTCTTATTCATGGATTTATCTAGGTAGCTAAATAGCGAACAGTACATGTGTATAAGACAGATTTACTTATTTTAGTCTATAACCTATAGTACCTGTGTACAAAATATATTTACTTGTATTATTCGATTAACCTGCAGTACCTGTATGAGCATAGATATACTCGTGATGTTTGGTGATAAAGGTACCCATGAGGTATATGGCATGAAACCTTAATTTGTGCTCCACTCTTTCTGCTCTTTCATCTCCTTTCTCTTCCATATTTATGTTGGAACAATCATTGCTTAGGATTCTGTATTGCAATCAGCGCTACGCACTGAATCCCCTCCTCCCTTTCCTCCTCTTCACTTTACTACAGCATCAATATTAAGCTTCCTGTTGTTGTGTGTCGGCCACCAAAACCATACATTTCTCTTTTAGGTTAGCCCGATTTACCCCCTAAACAATTGGGTCCATGTATTGGCTTGAGTCTACCTTAATGAAGGCCTATTGAACCAAGCCCCTTTTATTATCTTTTTAACTACGTGACAATTGGAGTGTTGCCTAAACCCCTCACTAATATTCTTCCATGCACTCCTTTATCTAATATGTCCTATGCACTAGTCTATAATCAACCCAGAGGCTATCTCTAGGAAGCTTTCTATGTCTCCTGAAGCACTTGTGCTATGGGTGCTAGAAAAAGCGACAACAACTACTTTTACAGGTAAAACTTGGAAGGTCACTGAAGGAGCCCTGGTAATAGAAAAAGGAGAAAAGGTTGGTACATTGTATTTATGCAATGACATTTCTAATTATGTTAATGCTTTAATCTCTACATAAGCAGATACATCATTATGGCATCATAGGCTTGAGCACATGAGTGAGAAGGGGATGTAGATTCTTAACTCAAGAAATTTGTTTCTAGGTTTGTATCATGTTGATTTTGAATTCTATGAGAATTGTGTTTATAGAAAACCAAAGAGATTCAGACTCCTCAGAGTTGGGAAATAAAAGAAGAGCGAAAAATTAGAGCTTGTGCATTCAGATGTGTGGGGACCTACTCAGGTATCATCTTTCAGTGGAAAAATCGAAGAAATGTACCTTTATTGGATATGGTGTTAACGATTTTGGTTATCGCTTTTATGATTATGAAAATCACAAAATAATTAGGAGTAGAGATGTCATATTCAATGAAAAGGTTTTGTATAAGGATCAAATGCAGGAAAAGAAATAGGAAAAAAAAAATAGAGAATACACAATGCTTGATGAAATCACAGAAAAAGTAAAGGTGCCTGAAAATCATAATGGTCAACAACCACAATAGCAACATGAACCTCAAACACTTGAAAGTGGTGTTAAAATATCTACCAGGATAAGTAGACCCCCTGAACGATACTCTCCTTCATTATATTATGTATTCTTGAATGATTATGGTGAACTAGAATGTTATGAAGAAGCAGTGCAGGTAGAAACCAGGAAAAAGTGGGAGCTAACCATGAAAGAGGAGATGGACTCCTTGATACATAACCAAACATGGGACTTAGTTAGGTTGCCTGCAAGTAAAACAACATTGCAGAATAAATGGGTTTACAAGTTGAAGGAAGAAGATGGAGGTAGAAAAAGGTATAAAACTAGACTTGTGGTGAAGGGGTTTGCTCAGAAGAAAGGTATAGACTTTGATGAAATATTTTCTCCTGTTGTTAAAATGAATTCAATCATAACTATTTTAAGTCTAGTAGCAGCAGAAGATTTGCAACTTGAGCAGTTAGATGTAAAGATGACCTTTATCTG
The DNA here is from genome assembly GCA_031772625.1 of Pinus tabuliformis. Taxonomy (NCBI): domain Eukaryota; kingdom Viridiplantae; phylum Streptophyta; class Pinopsida; order Pinales; family Pinaceae; genus Pinus; species Pinus tabuliformis. Next base: position 888,657,020 of record CM062812.1, on the reverse strand, counting down.
TGGGTATTTGGAGGAAGATATCTATATGCAACAGCGACAAGGATATGAGGTCAAATGGAAGGAGAAACTAATGTGCAGGTTGAAGAAGAGCTTGTATGGCTTAAAACAGGCTCCAAGACAGTGGTATCTAAAATTTGATAGGTTTATGTCTGAACAAGGTTATCCTAGATGTCACTCTGATCATTGTGTTTATCTGAAAAGGAAAAATGATGGTAGATATATTGTATTGTTATTATATGTAGATGACATGCTTGTTGCAGGTTCTAACATGCAGGAAATAAATGTGCTCAAAGGAAAATTGGAAAATTCATTTGCAATGAAGGATTTGGGTGTTGCAAAACAAATCCTTGGTATGAGAATAACTAGAGACAGGAAAAATCACAAATTAACATTGTCTCAGAGTGAGTACATACAAAAGGTGTTGGAAATATTTAATATGCAGAATGCAAAACCAGTTACTACACCTTTGGCTAGAAATTTCAAACTAAGTAAGGAGATGTGTCCCAAGACTCAGCAAGAGATGGATCATATGTCTAAAGTTCCATATGCATCAGCAGTTGGAAGCTTAATGTATGCAATGGTCTACACAAGGCCTAGTATTGCACATCTAGTGGGAGTTGTAAGTAGGTACATGAACAATCCGGGAAAATAACATTGAATGGTGGTGAAGTGGATTCTCAGGTATTTGAGAGTTACAGGAGATGTGTCCCAAGACTCAGCAAGAGATGGATTATAGTTCTAAAGTTCCAAATGCATAAGCAGTTGGAAGCTTAATGTATGCAATGGTCTATACAATGCCTGGTATTACACATGTAGCGGGATTTGTAAGTAGGTACATGAACAATCTAGGAAAAGAACATTGGATGGCAGTGAAGTGGATCCTTAGGTATTTGAGAGGTACCACATATCAAGCATTATGCTTTGGTGGTTCAAACATTGCTCTACAGGGATATGTTGATGCATATATGACAAGTGATAGAGATAATAGGAGGAGCACCACAAGGTATGTGTTTACTATAGGTGGAACAATTTTTAGTTGGGTTTCAAAAATGCAACATGTTGTTGCACTCTCAATAGCAGAAGCAGAGTATGTTGCTGCTACAGTGGCTAGTATAGATATGATTTGGTTACAAAGGTTTCTGGATGAATAGGTTAAGAAGCAAGAGTCGGGAAGGTTATACAGTGACAGCGATGAAAGAACTCCGTTTTTCATTCCAAGACTAAACAAATACATCTCAAGTACCATTTCATATGGTCAGTGTTGGAAGATGGACAGTTGAAGCTAAAAAAGATACACACTAGCAAGAATCTTGCATATATGTTAACAAAAGTTGTAACCAGGAAGAAACTGAGATTCTTCTTGGTTTCAATTAGTCTTCAAGTATGATAATGAAGATGAGAAATTTTCAGGTCCAAAGTGGAGTCATTATCCAGAAAATGAAGCAATGGTGGAGTTGCTATAATCAGTGTCCAAGTGGGATATTGTTGGGTGTGGAGTCTGATTATCTTCTTTATTCAAAGGTATTGCCACATTGGACCCCATATCATAATGGGGTGGAAACAACACCAATTTGATCATTTTCAGGGGGGTCCAAGGGGGGGACAATGATTTTTATGAGCCCCCCCGGCGGGGGTTCGGGGGTAGCACCCCCAAAGCTAAAAATAGATGTGAAATTGCCTTTAAAATATTGATATTTCGTAGTCAATATAAGTCATTCATTAGGCGAATGATCTGATGATAGAGGTTATGTTTAATTTAGGGTTCTTTTCCCTAGAAGGAAACCCCTCACTATATATGAGGGAATTTTATTGCGACTATGTATATGTGTATTCTAAGCAAGAAAGAGAGAGGAGATTGTGTGAAAGTGAAGATGAAATTACAGTGGATTTGTTGTAGGTTTTATCTCTTCATTTTGCTAGATAATATAAAGGAAGGATTGGTTGTTTCTCTGTGGATGTAACCCAAATTGGGTGAACCGCGTATATCTGTGTCTCTCTTGTTTTATGTGTTTTATGTGTTTTATGTGTTTTTTGTGTTTATGTTTCTGCAATATTTTATGTGTTCCATTGCTCTGTAATGTATAATTTTCTAACACTTTCCTTGTCATTCCTTTTCTTTCCTTGTTTTCCTTTTCCTCTTGGTGCTCTTCTCCTCTTTAAGACTAATTCCAAAATTAAATTAACAAAAGGCCCCAAACTGATGCTATGATGTCTTCTTATTATTAATGCCTCTAATTTCTTCATTTTCCTCAATTTTCCTTCAATTTCCTCCTCACACGGAACCTTTGATCTTTCATCTCCCTTTTCTCCTATTTTCCTTTATTTTCATAAATAAAATACCAATAATGTTTTTTTTCCTGTTCAAAGCCTTTGTCATTACCTTTGACAATTTCCCTTTAGCCATAATAGACAACAATTGATGCCCACTAGGATGTTTTCCCAAGATTCAGCTTGGAATAAGTGTCCCATGACCTTGGTCTTAATTTTTCCTTTATTAACTTTATTACATAAACCTTTAATCCGGGGTTGTTACCCTAGAGTGCTCTAAGCATGCTCCAAGAATTCTATAAGTGTGTAAGAGTATGAGAGAGTGAGAGAATGGAAGAGAGCTACAAGCTAAAACTGACAAAAGGTTGTGAACTGATCATCAAAAGACTTTTTATCATTGAGGCTTGTATTTTCTTTATTTTTCCTTAATTTTCCTTAAATTTACCTCTCATGCAAATATGTGACCTTTCATCTCTGGTTTCTCCTATTTTCCGTTATTTTCATAAATAAAATTTCAATTAATGCCTCTTTTATTTTTCTGATTTCCATAGCCATTTATTAATCACCAGTGATCTCCATCACTATGTTTTTCCCAACTTTTAGCTTTGAATATGTGTCCCATGACCTTGTTCTTATTTTTATTTATTTACATAGGAAATCAATCAAGAGTTGTTACAGTCCCTTGTGGGCTAGGTGTAATCCAACCATTAGACATATTGGCTTCTTTCATCAAAATCCAACGATACAACTTTTAGTGAGACTATGACTTTTCATTGTTTAAAATGCATTTTGAATGCATATATGGATTTGGTGCCCTAAAAAACCCTTGTGGGGCCTAGATTATGCAAATTACATAACTCAACTTACGATTCCAGCAAATCCTTGTTGGATTTTGGGCAAAATTAACTTGCAAATATGCCTATAAAAAGGCCAAAATATCTAATAGTTAGATGACACTTACAGTATAGGAACATTTTAACTATAAGATGTTTTTGGCTTTTTCATTGCAATCTAGTGAAACAAATTTTGGCAAGTTTGTCATTTCTTATAGTTTAAAATGTGTTTTTGAATACAGAAATGGATTGAGCACCCTAAATAACCCCTGGGGTACTTGGATTGTGTATATTACATAGCTCAAACTTATGATTCCAACAAATTGCCTCCAAATTTAAGTAAAAATATTAGAAAATGGCCAAAACATCTAATAGTTAGACTATACTTATGGTATAGGCGTCATCTAACTATTAGACATTTTCACTCCTTTCATTGAAATCTAACAACATAATTTTTGGTGAGATTGTGATTTTTCATTATTTAAAATGTGTTTTTGGATTCATAAACATATTCAACATCCTAAAAAATCCTTAGGGCACTCAAAATGTGCAGATTACACAACTCAAACATATGATTCAAACAAATCACTATCGGATTTTAGGCAAAATTGACTTGAAAATATGTCCTAAAAAATACCAAAACATCTAATATTTGGACTACACTTATAGGATAGGTGCATTCTAACACTTCAATGTTTTGTAATTTTCTTTTGGAATCCGATGATATAAATTTTGACAAGATTGTGATTTTTCATTGTGCAGATTACACAACTGTCTTGCGATTCTAATAAATCCCTACTAGATTTTGAACAAAATTGACAAATGCTCAAAAGAGGGATCCAATGCCTAATAGTTAGACTATGTTTATGGGATAGATATAATATAACAATTGGATGCTTTGGATTTTTCATCAAAATCCAACAATATGCTATAAATAGTTATCAATTTTTATTATTTTATAAATAATTCAAATCTAAAAAGAGATAAAGTATGTACATCTCCATATATTGTATCAATCAAATAGTTTATAAACACAGATCCTTAAAATAAAGAAGTCTCACATAGTAATTTAAAATTTAACTTACCATAATCTTAAAATTAAATAATAATTATTAATTATTAATAATTCATTATCAATTTTGTATCAAACGTTTTTGTATAGGAACATCTTAAAAAATTAAAATTTATTTTATATATATATATATTATTAATTAAAAAAAAATGGAAAGAATGCAAAGTAATCCAAGTCCAAAGTTTAAAATATATGTTCATTATCACTATCATGTAATATAATGTTTTAATAATTAAATGAGTAGTGGAATAAAAGTGGGTTTCTTTTAAGTATCAAAGTGGGTTGAATGACATATGCTTGGAAAAGTGGGTTTAATAACATATGCTCGAAAATGGGCCCAAGGTCCAAGTGCGTAATAGTTAGTTTATGTTTATGGGATATTTGCAGTATAATATTAGGATGTTTTGTGTTTTACTTTTTTGGTCAAAATTTAACGATATGCTATAAATAAATAATTATTAATTTTGATTATTTTATAAATAATTTAAATTTAAAAAGATTAAATATGTATATTTTTTTAGATTTTAATGATTAAATAGTTTAAAAATTAGATTTTTTTGAAATAAGAATAAGAAGATTTATATGTCAATTTAATATTTGACTTTATCATAAATTTTAAAATTAAATAAAAATTATTAGAATAATTAAATGTTTATAAATAATAAAATGTTTTGGTTTTTTTTTTTTTTTTTTTTTTTGTCATATTTAATAATATGCTATAATAAAATTCAAATTTAAAAAAGATAAAGTATGTATATTTTTATAGATTTTCATAATCAACAAGTTTATTTAAGTTTTAAAAAAATAAAGTAGGTATATCTGTATAGATTTTAATAATCAAAAAGTTTACAAAGACAAATTCTCTTAAAATAAGAATAATGAAATCTTATCCACTAATTTAATATTTGACTTTATCATAATCTTAACATTAAATAAAAATTATTAAAATAATCAAATTATTTAAAAAACAAATTTCTTAAAATAAAAATAAAAAATCTTCCACATCAATTTAATATTTATTAAATATTAATTAGTTATTAATTATTATTTATTAGTTATTAATTTTGTATCAAACATTCGCTATAATTCTCAAATAGTTAAAAAAAATAGATTTATTAAAATAAGAATAAAGAAGTCTTATATACCAATTTAATATTTGACTTTATCATAATCTTAAAATTAAATAAAAATTATTAAAATAATCAAATTGTTTACAAACACTAGGATGTTGAATTGAGGCTTCTGTGATCCATATTAAGTTTATGAGAGATTTTTCGGCGTAAATCACAAGATATTTCATTTGTCGACGTGTTTCGAACCAACTAGTGTGGTTCATCGTCAGGACAAGTTGAATGAGCAGATCAGGCTTTGCATGTTAAATAGATAGAGCAGAAACTCCAACGGCTGAATTCCTTGACTAGGTAATGGCTATATTGATAATGGCTAGATTTGGTATGACCATTATTTAATAAAAAATAACTTAGGTTAGTTAAATTCTTATGAAATATCTTGTGATTTACGCCAAAAAATCTCTCATAAACACTAGGATGTTTTGGGTTTTTTTTGTCATAATTTAACAATATGCTATAAATAATTATCAATTTTGATTATTTATAAATAATTCAAATTTAAAAAAGAGTAAAGGATGTATATTTCTTTGGTTTTTTTAATCAAAAAGTTTACAAAGACAGATTGTTAAAATAAGAATAAAAAAATCTTATACATCAATTTAATATTTGACTTTATCGTAATCTTAGCATTAAATAAAAATTATTAAAATAGTCAAATTATTTAAAAAACAAATTTCTTAAGCAAAGTCTTTCGGTAGAAATCACATAAGAGAAATTTTTGGCCTACGCTTTTCGAATCAACAAGTGTGGTTCATCATTAGGACCAGAGGAAGAGGCAAACCATGCAAAGGCTTAAATAGAGAGCAATGTAGAGACATAATTTCAAGTAACGGCTATATTTGAAAAATAATATTTAAATTATGATATTAATTTATTATTATATTAAAAACATATATTATTAATAAATAATGATATTAATTTATTAATTTATTAAAAAATATTAATAGGTAATGGCTATATTAAATGGCTAGTTTTTGAAAAATAATATTTAAATTAATTTATTAAAACCAAATATTATTAGTTTTTGAAAAATAATATTTAAATAATAATATTAGTTTATTAATTTATTAAAAATATTAATAAGTAACGGCTAGTTTTTGAAAAATAATATTTAAATTATGATATTAGTTTATTAATTTATTAAAAACAAATATTAATAAGTAACTGCTATATTAAACAACTAGTTTTTGAAAAATAATATTTAAATTAATTTATTAAAAAAAAATCAAACTCCGAACAAAAAGGGAAATTAAAAAATATAAAAAGGAGTCAAGACCCTAATCGAGACAAGATCATTTAATAAATAAAATAATTAATGGAAATAAAATAAACTAAATTAAAAATAAATAGTGAAAAAATAAATAAAATAAAATAAAAATATACACAAGTCAAAAGAAATATATATATATATATATATATATATATATTCAAAGAAAAGTAACCAATAAATAAAATAGGGTCAATAATAAATATGGGGTTGAGGCCCATTAAACAAATTACAAAAATACTAAAAGGAGTTAAAAACGAATAGGACGGTAAAATACATAAAAAATAAAAATAAAATAAAATAAAAAATGCGAAGGATCAAGAAAACAAACTCTAATAAAGAATAAATCAACAACAAATACTATAAAAAAGACGCCAATACCTACATAGATAAACAAACAAATAAAATAAATCCCAAAAAGAAGCCTTAAAAACCAGGAGGACAGGACAGGGACCCAACTGCTACTAATATTCCAACCATCATCTCTATTCAAATTATTGGGTCTTTTTTCACTTTCTAGGGCCTTCCTCAATTTACAATGATGGAAATGGCTAACCCTAGCAATGACTTGGACCTCCTGAATGCAGATGTGATGCTTAGATTTATCGGCATGGTCTGCCAAAGCAGAGGAGCGGATCCTGCCATGCTTGATGTCAGCGACATGCTCACGAATCCTTTGATTAATCGAGTGACGAGTCTCACCAATGTAGTGAGTCCCACAAGAGCATGGGATAACATAAACACCCTTCATATTCTTGGGGTCCACTAGGTCTTTTACAGATCTAAGGGAGCTCCAAATGGTATTTAAAGGCTTAAAGGTTGAAGCCACCTTATGCTTCCTTAGGATCCTCGCAATCTTGTTAGTGGTCCCTTGGATAAAAGGAAGATGAACGCCAGAAAATAGATCCTTGGTATCTTTCTTAGCACTAGGACCTTTTTCAGCTCTGAGGAAAGCCTTAGTGCATTGGTGTCTACTATACCCATTATTAAATAAAACACTTAGGAGATGTGCTTTCTCTTCATTGAGATGGTTGTCATCAGAAACTCTTAAAACTCTAGTCGCTAAGGTGTTGAGAACACCAAGCTTTCGAGCTGGAGAATGATGAGAATTAGCATGAACATATTGTTTCGTATGAGTTTTCTTATGAAATGCCTGATGAGAAAAAGAGCAATCATCATTCTTTGAGTGGAGGACGTCAAGGAAGGGTAGACTACCATTACATTCAAATTCCATGGTGAACTTAATGGAGCTAGATTGATTGTTAAGATGGAGGAAAAATAGTTCCAACTCTTCTTTACCATGGGACCAGATGACACAAGTGTCATCCACAAACCTCTTCCACATCTTAGGCAGAAGACGAGAAGAAGCTAAGGCCTTTGATTCAAAATCCTCCATGAATAGATTAGCTACCACAGGGGAGAGGGGGGAACCCATGGCGACACCGCAAGTTTGCTCTTAGAATTCCCCTTCGAATGAAAAGAAAGTAGAAGTAAGACAAATACCAACTAAATAAGCCATATTAGGATCCATGATGCGCTTGATGACTTCAATGGCCTCGTTGATAGGGATATTAGTGTAGAGGGAGACCACATCGAAGCTCACAAGCTTGTCATCTGGATCAAGCTTGAAACTCTTTAACTCATTAGCAAACGATGCAGAGTCCTTGACAAAGGATTTTGTATGGCCAACAAGGGGCTTAAGCTTATGGGCTAAATATTTAGCAAGAATATAAGTTGGCCCTCTTATCGAGTTGACAATGGGTCTCAGAGGAGCCCCTTCCTTATGAATCTTTGGCAGACCATAGATTCTGGGGGTAAGAGAGTAACTTTCAATAAGCTTACGACTGACCGAGCTGACTGAGCTACTAGCCTTTATAGCAAGAGCCACACTTTTGGAAATCTTCTTCAGGGGATCCTTGTTAAGTTTCCTGTAGCTCTCACTATTATGGAGGTGGTCCAACATCTTCTGACGGTAATAATCTTTATCAAGAATAACCACAGCACCACCTTTATCGACTTTGAGAACAACAAATTTCTTAAAATAAAAAATCTTATACATCAAACTATCTAATATTTAACTTCATTAATCCTCAAATTAACTAAAAATTATTATTTATCAATTATTAATTTAATTTTGTATCAAACATTCACCATAATTCTCAAATTAAATAAAAACTATTATTTATTAATTTTGTATCAAACATCCATCTAGAACGAAATCCAAAAAAAATAAAAATTGTCGGTGAAAAAATATTAATTAAAACAGTTGTTTTTTATTTTGGAAAAGATGCAAGTAATCGAAGACCAAAGTTGAGAATATATGTTAATTTTGTATCCAACATTGACCATAATTCTCAAATTAAATAAAAACTATTATTTATTAATTTTGTATCAAACATCCATGTAGAACGAAATCCTAAAAAAATAAAAATTGTCGGAAAAAAATTATTAATTAAAACAGTTGTTTATTATTTTGGAAAAGATGCAAGTAATCGAATACCAAAGTTGAGAATATATGTTTCATTATCAACTTAATGTAAAATATAATATTATAAATCTATATCAAAATCCTAAAAATTTTAAAAATGTTGTAAAATAATATTAATTAAAAGAGTTGTTTTTATTTTGGAAAAAGGTGCAAAATAATCGAAAATCAAAGAATAGAATATAGGTTTCATTTTCAACCAAATATAAAATATAATATTATAATAATTACATGAGTGGCGGAATAAAAGTGGGTTTCTTTTAAGTATCAAAGTGGGTTTAATGAGTGATTGAATAAAAGTGGATTTATTTTAAATATAAGAGTGGGTTGAGAGATTTTAAAATAAAATTTAATGTTTTTGGAGATAGTAACATCATAAAAATTATATTAATGTGAAATAAAGGTGAATTTATTTTTATTTTAAATATCAAAGTGGATTGGATGGTTTTAGTACGTATATGTATGGTTTATTATTTTTAATTATAAGATTTGTTTATATAAGTTTAGATGTTCACACAGGTTAAAGTTAAGGGTAGTTTAAAGAGGAGATCATGGGTAGATTATTAAGATTATGAGTGCAGGAAATTTTGACATTTTTCTGCTGAATGAGTTATATTTTGTGCAGTGCAAAGTTTCGGATTTCTCGATTGATTGAATAGATTTCTTTGGGATTGTATTGTTGTTCGTTAATTATTTTTGTAGGGTAATTATTGAGATTTTAATTTCAAGAAGAAATGTTGATTTTTTTTTCCCTTTACATGATTTATATTTTTGTGAACCGCTATTAGATATGATTTTTTGGATTGTAATGTTGCTCGTTATTTAATTTTCCATTATTAAAGATGTATGGATAGTATTATTGCTTGTTAACGTAAGTATGTGAAAGTGTATTAATAATATGGGTAATAAAATTTTGATTTGAATGTTAACGAAAAGGCAAAAGGAGATTCAAAAGTCATGGTTGATTTTGTAGTAGGAAAGAGTCATATCAGCGATTCTTTCTTTGCAGGTTGGATGGACAGAATCAGTTTCTTTTGGAGGAAGTCGGAAGGGTGCTCCATCCAGCACATTTACAGATCACATAACCAGCAAGCAGACATCTTATCAAAGGAGGGCCTCCTTTTGGAACCAGGTATATGGAACATGAAGGTAAAATCTGGCGAGGAAACCTTCTCTATCGAGGACTTTTCCTTACCAGGCTCTTGATTTCTAATCTTTTTGTTTTAGTTTTGCATCTGCCTTTAGTATTTCTGTCTTTTTCTTCCTTCCAACTTTATGTTTAAAGTTTTTGGCTAAAGCAAATTTGGAATCCTTTGAACAAGTCTCTGAATACTGTTTCTCTCTTTGAAGAGAAATTTATACTCCTATTTCAGCAATGTATCTTTTATCCTGCATTTTTGTCAGCATCTCTTGGCACCTCAATGGGCTGGCCAAATTTTGAAAATTCTATCTCTAGGCTAAAAATAGCTCCTATGAAGATATTTCTGTCAAATGTATCTATTTCTTTATATATCTCATATAATATAATCATGCTTTTTCGGTCTAAAAATAAAAATAAATAAATAAATAAATAATAAAAAATAAAAAATATTGATTTGAAATAAACTTAAATAAGTGAATAGTGGTATGAGTAATAAAGATTATATAAATTATTAAAATAAATGTAAATATAAAAATTATTATAAATAATATAAATATAAAGTAAATAAAAATTTAGAAAGAAAAATAAATAAGAAATAAAATATTAAATAATTGAAAATAAAAAGTTAGACTTATTAATCTTCTCATTATCTTAATTTTCATTATTTTTCCTTTGTATTTTCATTTTTAAAAAGTGTTCTGGCCAAAGGAAAAGAATAAAAAAAAAAGGGACTTGTGTAAATTGTTAAATGATTTATAAGTTTGGAGCTTATAATTTATGTTGTAATAAAAGATATAATAAAGGGTTAAATATTGTCAAAATACATGGAGCATCTATGGAAAGCTCGTTTTCCCTTTTAAGTTTGTGAGGTAAGGAGTGTTTTTATATGCAATGTTGTTAATGTTTTCTTGCTATGTTATTGTTTTACTATGTCAATTTGTTTCTATGTTGTTGTTTTACAATTTCATTTGTTTATGCGTGAGAGTAACATTTTTCTTTGATATAAATGGCTACCATTGAATATGGGTAGTGTAAAAGGATATGTAATTAAAGTTGTGGATTCACCGCATTATTGGTTTACTTTGCCTAATGTAAAATATAACAATTTTAGTACTATTTATATTGTCTCTAGGCCCCAATATGAACAAGATGTTAAATGTTATTAATAGTTTTAGATAATCCTAAGTTAAGGAAGAATATAAAAAAAAATAGGCCTTAATATAATAATAATTAAATTTATGTTTTTGCATTAAAACTAAGAATACAAAATATTGTTAATTTTACTATATGTCACTAATAATAGTAACAAAGATTTACCTATGAGGCATAGACCAGTTAGTTTGTATGGGGTTTAGTCCCCATTGTAGTTTGCATGGGGTTTAGCCCCCCCAATGTCTTCCCAAGGGGCCTCTATTGTGGGTAGATTGTAGTAATACTAATAACAAATAATACTTATTTATGTTCTTGAGTTATTAATAAAATTAGAAAAATGATTTTTTTGTTATTAATTGACAATGGATAAAAAAGATTACTCTATTCTTAATTGATTTTACCATAGTTGCTTGACAACCCCTTATGAGGAAGATGTTGTCAAGTAATACTAGCACAACCATATAAATTAAAGGACAAGTCTCACTAATAGATAATAATAAAAAAGAATACTTATTTATGTTCATCAGTTATTAATAAAATTAGAAAAATGTTTTTTGTTATTACTTGACAATGAACAAAAAAGATTACTCTATTCCTAATTGATTTCCCTATAGTTGCTTCACAACCCCTTATGAGGAAGATGTTGTCAAGTAATATCATCCTAGATCCATTTAACTCCAGATCTAACATGAACCTAAAGGGATCAAATTTCTTCAATGCAAAATACAATGTGTAAATAAATTGATATCCACATAAATTAGTTAACATAGATATTCAAATTAGTTAAAAAAATCATGTGTTGAAATATTTTTTAAAAATAGAAGGTTTAAACATCTTACTCACATTTTTTTCTATTCTAATTTCTTTACATGGAATTATATTATGTCATATGGACAACTAACTTAAAATATATAGCATATTAGTTTTTATTTTTTATTACATTGTAAGGTGTTCCTGTGAAAAAAACTTCTTTGGGTGCCACCTTGCACCACTATTCACCTTCAAATTTAATGTTAGATGATTGAACAATATTCAACCTTCAAATTAATCAATTAATATTTAACAATAAATTCATGTTAATCATTAATAATAATAATCCGTTAAATGTAATTAATTGTTGCAAACTCTGGAATAAAATACAATAACACTGAATGAATGGATGTTAATATTGCAGATACGAACCTAAGCTTAGTGGAAATGCCGTCGGTTGTCTACGAACTAGGGGTAAATCATCTGCTACAATTCCTTTATACTTAACCCATTTATCATATCTCACATCAATCTTACAAACCCTAGTTCAAATACTTTTTCATCATTATATAAAAAGCCCAGTTCAAAGATCTCTTCTATTATTTAATGCAAGTACTTTTGTCCTGGTTTTTTTGAACAATCTTTTTGTATGCCAAATTATAAGAATTTAATGGGGTTCTTGTTTTTGCCCATAATTTTGGAGGGCTTGGAAATCCTCACATTGCCTACTTAATAACCAAAGTTTGTTTGCTACGGAAGTCTCAGTTTGTGTATGTATGGATAGTTGAAGGGGAAGGAAGTCCGTAGTATTTTTTAGTGTCATAAGGTTAGGTTTTATTTGATTGTGTGTTTTTATTTTTAGAATCAGTAATTGTTTTCGTGTTTTTTGAGTTAATTTATATGAATTTTAAAATTTAAATGGAAATTATTTTAAATTTTTTTTAGTGTGTTTAATCATATCATACAATTTTATTTTATTTTTTTCTTAATTTTATTATATTTCATTTTTCAATTTATTTTTTCTTTAATTTTAATTTTATTATAAATTATTTTTCAAAATTTTAACAATGTATTAACATTTCTTAAATATCTTCATATGATTTGGAGAATGAAGTTGATTGAGAAATATATATAATTATTTTTATTTTTTTTTTAAATTATATTGTTATTTATAAACACGTAAATGATGTATTAAATGAAATTAGTATTTGTTTTTAGAGAAGGGAGTTTGCGCCTTCTAAAATCTTCCAGATAACTATGGCCATAGCTATCTCTCAGGAATGTCTGATGTGATTATCCTTACTTGTGAAGGATTTTTTTTAATTATGTTTTTATTTCTTTCCTAAAACAAATTTATATATTATGTTGTGGAATGTAATAATAATAATAAATTGATGTTAGTTTTTAATATATATATATATATATATATATATATATATATATATATATGCTTTGTGGTAATAATTTGAAAAACATTTTTTTTACTATTATTGTTATATGTTTATAATTAATGTTAATGAAATCTCATGGTATAGAGTTTGTAGATTTTTTTATTTTTTTTAAATTCATAAATATTTTACATAATATGTTTTAAAAATATAAAGACCCTAATAATATCACAAATAATTATGACCATATATTCTTTGTAAGCATTGTCATTCAATATACATTTAAAAACTCACAAGTTTATATAATTCTCTTTCATTAATTTTTCAACACTATAAATAATTATTACATCACAAATGACTATGACCTTAAATTTCTTAACCACAATCATTCAATATATAGTTACAAAATATATCAAAAAGGTGCCACCTTGCACCACTCTGCACCCTCAGATTTAATGTTCAGCAATTGAACAATATTCATTTGTGAGATTAATAGTCAATTAATAGTTAATAATAGTTAACAAAAAAAATAGAAGTTTAACTCGTGGGAAACTCATTTTAACCATTTTCCTTTCATGTCTTCATATCAAGATAGCGAGATAGAAGAAATGCACTCGTCTCTATGAAATGATGCCTATTTTATCAGAATCTCCCAAACCAAGATTGGGGGGTTGATCGGTTTCCACTATCGTTTCTTAGGTTAGGTGCATGGGGGTGCTACCAAAATTAATTGATACATGCACCGTCTTACAGACAGAGTAGAGGTCTCCCCCTAAACTCAAATTCACACTCATTCGAGTTTCCTTTGAATTAATCACACTTACTTTGTCTTGAGACGAATGGTGCAATCTCCCTTGCCAAAATTTCGTATTGTATGTTACCGCCTATAAGAAGATTTTCATGTGGAGAATTGGCACCATGAATGTCCAATACACGAGGTAGGGAAAAATTTTAATCTTATGGAAATCACATTGACCTTAGGAATCAAACACGAGATATATGTTAGGATTTTATTTGTTGGTTTTCCTATTTTTGCAGAGTTCGATGCTAAGGTTTTAATTGTTGATTTTCTCATTTTTACAAAGTTCGATGTGTGAAGGAAGGGGGAATGAGGTTCTGATAAGTAATGTCCCTAGAGGCAAAGTTGTTATAGGTGTGAAGGTCAAGGTTTCAAGACAAGGTGGTTCTTAAACTCCATAGAAAAGTTAAAGCAACTAAAACAGATCGTGGACCATCGTGCTCGTCTGCGACATGCAGAATCGTCATTGTTTTTTTTAACCATTAACCGAAATGCCACTCTGGGTTATGAGAAAACCCTTTCTTTCTTTTGCGACTTTTTCTATTCTTGAATTTGTATTTCTATTGCTTTGCAAGGAAACTTTTCCAGTAAGGAATTCGAGGAGGAATGAGAGCAATCAACTCCACTTCTTTGCCTCTTCTTTTCTCATATCTACTCGACTGACTACTAGGGAATATTTCTATTTCTTTCCTATAATCTACATTTATTTCCACTACACATCTAGCGAACCCCTGGTCTATGTCATTTATTAAACAAATCATATGCTCACCACTAAAAGAAAAATATATTTCTTCTTTCTTTCTCCAGTTCACTATGGATATAATGACGGCGATAGTAGTTAGATTGCAAAGGTAACTACCAATAACTGTGAATCCCAATCTGGAAATGATAAATAAAAGTCAAAGTACAGTGAGTTTATTTTTATTAAGCTTTAGTCTAGTTGTGCTAAGAACGAATCTATCTCAAGTCCCGAACAAGATTCTTCATACAACACTCAATCCTGGCTTACACTCTTCTTATTATAGCTTGCACCTTGACACTCCTCCTCCTTGCACAAATTTAAACTATGAGGCACAAGGTAGTTGTTGCATATAGGAGCATTTATATCTCATAAGGAAAGTGTGATACTTTATTGTAATTTTCTCTACAAATGTGATGGAAAGTGTGCCTTGAATGTTGGAAATTTCATGATTAATGTAGTATAAGCTAAATGAAAATTTATAGTATTCTATATAAGATCAAGAAAGTTATGCCCAATAGAAAACACCACTATCAGAGAAAGACATGTTCACCAATTTTATAGTTGTTACCATATCTCTCTCAGTTCTGGAGTTATTTTCTCAATAGACTCGTTTTTACTGCTCTTGAAGTGATGAAAGCCACCGTTGTTGCATATAGGAGCATTTAAATTTGATACGAAAAGTGTGATACTCTGTTATAATTTTCTCTACAAATGTGATGGCAAGTGTGCCCTGAATATTGGCAATTTCATGGTTAATATAGTATAATCTAACTACAAATTTACTTTATTCTATACAAGATCAAGAAAGCTATGCCCATTAGCCAACACCATAGAGCAGGACATGTTTGCCAATTCCACAACTGCTACCAAATCTGTCTCAGTGCTAGAGGTGTTTTTACTATCTACACAAACAACAAAAGCAACCAACTTCATATCAGCCAATGAAGTATAAATCAACTCCTTTTAAGACACTTAGAAACACAATGAAAACTTAGTATATTAAAAAATCTTTAATAGGTCAAGAACCCACAAAGAAAAAATCATACTCAGTGAGTATGGAATCAAGTCAATATAAAATGGTTAATGACATCCATATAAAACTCTCATCAATATGGAAGTAGGATTTGTACAAAAGTTAGGTTCATTATAGTATAATCTTAAGATTCTTCAAGTTGGAAAGAAGAGTACCTAAAGAAAAGATAACATAGAACAACATATTCTCAAGAGAAAAATATCCATGCATGAATGACGTGGAATACGTCAGTTCAATCTAAACTCTCATCGCCTAGCAATGGAAACAAGGAGATAGAAACATATAAATCAAGAAAAGTCTCTGCTTCCTTTCTAGGCAAGGAGAAGTTTATGGTGAAGTGCATGTGATGTTGTGATGCATTCTATATCAAGAAGGAAAAAAAATTAATAAAATGTGAAGATTTCAATATTTTATATAGCATGTTGAGTTTGGCATATAAACAAGTAGTTATATGAAAGATTTTTTACAAATTTAAAAGAAGAGGATTGATAGTAAACAAGGAAAAAAAACAATAGAGCCTGAATAGAGACAACGAGAAAGTCAATATTAAGATATAATCACTAAGTTTTGAATGATTGGGACAAAATAAACATCACGTTAGCTCACAAAATATATCTAATATTGCAATGATCTGAGATGATAACTGATTTTTGAATCATGATAACTAGGTGACAACCAAAACTAAGTTGTATCCACAAGCAAAACATCACATCAGCGCATAGAATATATCGTGGGATGCAATGAACTATAGACAAAGCTTTCCATTCTGAAATGACCCGACCTCTCGGTTAAGTTAGAGCTAACAGAAATTCACGACGGGCTTATGATGTGGTAGAAATAGTTTCTATTTGTTCAATTGTTGGATGAATAATATTTATTAAATTGTCTATGTTCTAAGTAGTATAGGATAAAAATAAATTACATTTCCCCTTATTTGTAAATTAAGCTAATATAAACACAAATGAAAATAAAATCATGCATCTATTTACCAACCATTATCTTGGCTAAAAATATAGACTCTGTTTTGGAGAGGAAATGTGAACAAACTAAATTTTTCTTCCTTAAAGAATGTGATTTTATTCCTTCGGGATGTCTAGATGTTATGAAACCAGCTCAAGAAAACGATAGAAAAGATAGATCAACGCCTTAGAATTCAGCCTCTTTGAGGGGGCAACCTCCTTTACATTACATAAATGAACAATTCTTGGATGATACAAATGAGAAGACCTCCTTTCTATATATAGGAGTCTAAGGGGTTGTTATCTCAAAATCAGACCTTGATAGGCTGCTGGTCAGGTTGACTCTAAGTAACTATTTCAAACCTACTTTAGGCTGAGGCCTAGCCTCCTCAACCTGAGAGGGCTCTCTCTTGATGGATTAATGATTTGATTAAAGATAAGATGGCTAACTCTTATAGAACAACTGTGAAAAATATGAATGCTGGAAACACATTAAACAACTATCCATTGGGCTTATGGAGTCAACAACACCTCAATATAACAGTGAACTTAACCTTACAAGGAAGTCAGGGCATTCAGCATTTAGACATTCAGAACATCAACTCATATGGGACCACACAGTTTATAAATGTATACAGGAAATCAGAGCACATTCAGTGAATTCTGAGTGATTATACATCTATACCACTGTAAGAATTAAGAAAAGGACAACATCACATATTCTGAACATAAGAAATCCTTCATGAATCCTGAGAAGTAAAGTCAAAATTATATTACTGAAAATGAGTCTTACATAAGCCAAATACAAGCTTTGTTATAAAGTTTTCCAACCCTGATTACATTTCTATTTCAGCTATATATAGAGCTCTTATTCTAACTGATCGAGATTCCTCCTCCAGCATGAGGGGAATTCGAAAACTACTTCTAATGACACCTATTAACCCTTTAACTAACTAATAAATACAACAAAGTGTTGACTGGAGTTTTTTTTAGAGATCTAAATCAACTATGACTCTAACTCCATATTACATGCATGATGGCTTTAATTAAGATGATTCCTCGTTCTTTGACATCTGGTTCCCTTCTAATTTAGTTGTGATGATCTTCAAGGCTCCATGGTTGTCCTCAATGACACATGTTTTCCAATGCCCTGAAAGATAGGAAACTACCCCTGTTTACTGGTCTTTAGTTTTCCCCAAAATATTCGAATGTAAATAAGCATGTCCTTTATCCTTTAATTACCCAAAATGGAGCAGACTGCCACGTCCTTGATGCGTTGTAAGCTTTTTCCCATGTACATGTGTGCAGGCAAAAGTTTCTTGTAAACTGTTTGATATATCCTGAACTGTGGTAAATGTGCTCACTTTACGGCAAAAATTTAAAGTTGGATTTGAACATATATTTTCTCCACCTGTCTTGACCTGGTTGACTGTTGATAGCTTCAGATGATGCCTTGTATGCCTTTTAGACGTTTCCCTTTCAAAATTCCCGCTTATAATTCAAAACTGCTTGATTTACGTTGAAATCATCACTTTCAGCAGTTTCGTAGCGCGCTACGAAACTGCTGAGTTATTTAAAACAGCTTGTTTTTAACCTGAGACCTTTATTAGCCGAGTGCTTGATTTCCAAAAACTTCTTTAGACTTTCCACAGGTCGAATAGGAATTTATATTTCTTCAGAAAGATAAGATCAAGCAAACTTGTCAAAATTTTGAAACAAAATCTTACTTGAAATGAAAACTCATTTAGCAGGTCTTTTAAGCTGGCTTAGCTGTGCCTTCAGATCTTCAATTTGTTTCTTCATAGCCTTATTCCCAGCTCTCAGTTGCATATTGATCCTTCTGATGTACTTGGCTTCTTTGATTGCTGGTACTGTCCAGGTGTGAAATTGTGAATGGCCATCAACCACTGAATTCAGCTGGGCTTCTACAGTTGCATTCCCTTCCCATAGAGTTTTATAATACTTTGCGTGTATGACTGCATGTCTTCTAACGGCTTTCTTCAATTTGGAAATCTCATACTTAGCTGATTCTAATTGGATCTTCAGGACTACTATATTATTTTCTTTAGGTGTAATAACCGTTTTTCCTGTGTTTTTCTGTGTCTCTTCCCCTGTTTCCTCTGTTCTTGGCAGTACTTCCTGTACTTGCTGGAATCTCCTTGTCATAGGTCTTCTAGGTTTAAAAACGAACTCTTCAGCTGGCTCATCAAATTTAAGCCTTTTTGAGGCCTTGGATTTCTTGGTGCTTTCTTGTTCTGACTGTATTAACTCGATTTGAACTGGTAGAGACTGCTCAAATTCAATAGCCTGTAATAAGTCATTTAAACTTGCCTTGGACACTGGACTTTCTTCGACTGCTATAGCTTTACCTTTTTCCTTATTCATCTGGCTTCTTGTTCTTATCCTTGAGACTACTTCAGATGTGCTTGTTTCAGGTACAGTCTTTTTACCATGAGCTTTTTCCTTAGTTGATTGCTGAGGTTGATCTTGGATGACGAGTGGCTTCACTTGTTTTCTTACTTGTGACTTTGGAACTCTTTTAGCTCTTGCTTCTGTTTGGAGCTTAGCTATTGTAAAATCTCTAGCAGGTGGAGGAGTGAGGCCAGTCTGGCTTTTGAAGCTAGCCATAAAAATGAATGAATTCCAATCTCTGTCTATCTTTTGGAGTCCATCTAAAACCAGTAGTTTGATCAAACCATGATGAAACAAAGAGGTTTCACAATCCTCTTTCCTCAGCTGTACCTTATCACACATCTTACTCAAACTACGGAACAGATAAAAAGGTAAGTCTATGGAGACCTTCCCGGTGAAATGCAAAAGGAGTTTAAAATGGTAAGAGTAAACCTTGTTATACCTTCCTTCACAAGTCAGATATTTCTGTATGCAGGTGAGTAAGTGAGCATAATATTCTTTGACATAATTCCTGGGCACTGCCTTAGTTAGATCTTCATTTACAAATTCATCCTTCAAAAACTCCTTACAAGGATTCATGTCAAATTTGAAGTTTTTAAATCATTCCTCTTGTCCTCGTGGGATCTCTGTCACAGTAGATATCACTTCTGGCGAAACCTGCAATTCTAACATGGCTACTTTTGAATTCAAGCTTGTGAAGTTAAGTGCAAATTCTTTAGTTACCTGTGCGTGTCCTCCTTGTAACTTTTTGCAAAACTTCCAGCACCCGGCCTTTTTAAATGCTTTCTTCACCTCTTCATTTCTCAGCGTTATATCCAGGCCTTCAGGCTCAGTCCTTAGACATTTGCCGGATCTGTGCTCCTTTTCCTCCATTGATTCTTCCAAATCTTTGCAAACAATAACTACCAGCTCCGGTTGGAATTGTGTTTCAGCTTCTATTTGAATTCAGCCTCGCTTGATTATCAGCCTCGCTTGAGTTTTAAATTTTTCCGTTTAAAATATTTCAAGATGTAATCTTGCAGATTTGTCATTCATGCAAGACTTACGGCCATCATTAAGATTTATGCACGGTTGTCTTTCTTGGGAATGATAATTCGTGCGTATCAACAGATCTAGTGGTGGTGATAGTGGCAATGAGTGGTAAAATGTGATAAGAGAGGTACATGAGCTGACATGAGAAGACACGGCCTATGACTCACCTAACGGACTTGATATTTCGGGAAAGACTCACTGCGAAATGTACGAATCCATGATTTCGCAGCGCTGTTAGTTTTAAATTTTAATGATGCGCTGCGAAACTGCCTAATCATGATGCGCTGCGAAATTGCAAAAAGGCACGGTGACTGACATAAGATAACAGGTGGCTATAGAACAATGGTAGATGGAGGGGAACCAATGGGAGCTGAGAATAACTTGACTCAAAAACTCTTCAAAACTCCAGATTCTAAGGGAAAAAATTAAAACAAAATTAAACTAGCACTGACCTTTGTCATCGGGCTAGGATAAAAAGTTCCATATATCAATTTTAGTTCTAAGTGATAACAGGGGTCATAACATAATCAGAGCCGACATAACAATAATAATGTAAGGGCACAATAATAACAATAGTGGGCTTCTATGGGGCACAATAGTAACAATATGGGCACTACATGGGTACATCAATATAATAAGTGGGTTATACTAATAACAATAAGGGGTTACACTAGTAGTATAGGGGCCTAACATGCCCCTCTCCTTCAAAAAGCATTGTCCTCAACGCTTGAGTAGTTCTTGATGCCTCTGTATAAAATTCTTGTCCTCCCATGTGGAATATTCAGCGGGTAAGTTCTTCCATTTGATGAGATACTCTGAAACTGATCGATTTCGTAGCTGTCAAGTTCTTGTTTCTGTGACTGCTCCAGGTTCCAATATGATTTTTCCTTCCTCTTCAATTTCTGGCAATATTGTCTGAATTGGGATCTTTTGCAACTTTTGAATAAGTGGCCATACTTCTTCGTCCTTCTTCCATTCATCTCTTGCTTCGTTTATCCAATCTGGTTGGATAATATAAATAGCACAAAACAATGCTTCCACATCCTCATCCTTGAAGAGTCTTCCCATTCGGTAAGGTCGCCATTTTTTAAGTGCATGTAGTATTGCCAACATTTCCTTCTCATAAATAGCTTGCTTGAGATGTAGCAGTAAAAATACCCAATCACCTACATCAAAACATTTTTCACTACGATGTTGATCTACCTGTTGTTTCGTTTGATTTTGCACCAAAGTGGCGTTATCCTTTAAAAGTTGGAGAACTTGTTGTTGATGCTCGATGTGATCTTTCACTGCTTGAACCTTTTTCTTCTTGATATGTCCTTCTATCTCTAGAGTTTGAGGAGTGGTAATTTCTTCCAATCCTTTACAAGATATGGTCGGATTCATTTCTTGATGCTCGATGTGATCTTTCACTTCTTGAACATTTTTCTTCTTGATATGTCCTTCTATCTTGATAGTTTGAGGAGTGGTAATTTCGAACAATAAATTACAAGGTATGGTTGGATTCATTTCTTCTTTCTTGATGTGATCTTTCACTTCTTGCACCTTTTTCTTCTTGATATGTCCTTCTATCTTGAGAGTTTGAGGAGTGGTAATTCTTGCCAATGCTTTACAAGATATGGTCTGATTCATTTCTTCTTTCTCTGGGGTGGGGTCCTGGCATATATCTTCTTCTTTTGATGTTTCTTGATCCTTTTCTTCCTCCTCTTCATATTCTATGTAAAATAATTTCTTCTCAGCACACTTATGACCTTTAGTGCATTTTCTATCACAATTGTAACAAAGCCCTTTTTCTCTTTTTTCTTCCAATTGTTGTGGTGTAATCCTTGTAGGTTGTGGAACGCTAGGAGAAACAACACTTCCATCTTTATAGTTGTGAGGGGTACGCTTCCTGGTTTCCATAATTTTGCTTTCCACTATGTCACAAAGCCCTTTTACTCTTTCCAATTGTTGTGGTGTTGCTCTAAAGAAGGTGTTTCTCTTTGTATCCTCATAATGTGCTATCATTTCCTCCGTGAAAATTGACCACGTAACAAGTTGTTTACGAGAACAAAGCCCTTCATACCATAAAAATTGATCTAGTTCTAAATATGAAGATGCAATACATACTTTTTGTAACAGTTGTACACCATGTAGATCAAAATATTGCTCCATCTGAAGTATCCAATTTACCGGATCCTTGCCATCAAACTTCCTCATCTTGCTTTTTCTTGATTTTAGGAGCTCGATATTAAAATGACTGTAAATCTATACTTCAAATATTTAAGTTCTGAAATTGCGACCTGTAGTAGCCCTCTGCGTCCTCTTTCCAATGCCACCAGTCTGATGCAAATTGGATTCTCCAAGGAAGAGTTATGCGAAATATCCCACAGTGACTTGATTATAGACTAGTTGAGTAGAGCGAAATTGTACGATGTGCCACGAGTCACAGTTTCGACCTTTGAGTCTGAAAAATGCATACAAGAAACTACAGTCCGTCCTCTTTCTGTACCTTCTTATGAAATTTCAATTCGATCCCCAGAGAGAAAGTTATGACGATTTTCCCCAGGTCACTTGTTTGGAATGTAAATCAGGAGTCTGCAAATAGACCAACTTCCTCAGATCATATCTCTGCAAATATAGCGTGAAAAGCTCTGAAATTCGGACCCGAGGTTCAGCGCGATTTCTTCTCAAATGGGTTTTTTTTTCAACTTCTGAAACGTCGCAGAAAAAAAATTTATAGCGAAAATGCCACGATGACCTGTTTGGAGCAGCGAAACCCTAGAATCCAAAGCTCTGATACCAAATGTTATGGAACCAACTCAAGAAAAAGATAGAAAAGATAGATCAACGCCTTAGAATTCAGCCTCTTCGAGGGGGCAACCTCCTTTACATTACATAAATGAACAATTCTTGGATGATACAAATGAAAAGACCTCCTTTCTATATATAGGAGTCTAAGGGGTCATAACATAATCAAAGTCGACATAACAATAATAATGTAAGGGCACAATAATAACAATAGTGGGCTTCTATGGGGCACAATAGTAACAATATGGGCACTACATGGCTACATCAATATAATAAGTGGGTTATACTAATAATAATAAGGGGTTACACTAGTAGTATAGGGGCCTAACACTAGATGTGGTTGGTTTTTTCCAACATTAAACTGTTTGTGATGAAGAGTCATCAACATCCATTGAGTGGATTAAACCATATTGGATTTTTCTATGATAGTTATGTTCAAAATGGATTATCTCCAATGGTTAAGTCGATACTCAGATTTGATGATCATAATAATAGAGGGTACATGCCAAGTGTTTAATTGCCAATTGTTTGAAGAAATGATTTTATAATCATGATTAAGTCACTCATTGAGAAAACCTCACCCATGCATAAATTTTGTTGAATATGTGGGAAAATGAAAGTAGTATTTGGATCTCCCACAAAGGATCCATGTGGATCAATAACAACTAGTATATGAGGGTAAAGAATTTAAGGACCAATTTTCTTTTTAAGATAATGTAATAAATGATTGGACTCATTTTTTTTTTTATATGTTTGTCTGGAGGAGTACCAGCCCCTGGGATTTCTTCAACCAAAAGGAATCCCCATACATAGTGTTGGACCTCATAGGTATTTTAGTGCACATACAACACCACCCTAAAAATTATATACTCTTGATAAATTAAGAATAACCTTAGATGTCTAGAGTGGATGCTGAGGTAGGTCGTACGAGAATTCAGGATGCCTTTTAAAGAGTAAGGGAATTTAGATACTATGTTTGGTATAACTCCCAATGCTACTATTATTAGGCACAAATTGCTACTAAGCTAGGAAGATAGGCGAAATAACGTTATAGAAGCAGGAACCCAGAAGAGGCAATTCATTTATATATGTTAAGACTAAGCATACTGAACACGCTTCTCAATGCAATCCATTGATTTTAAGTTACATGACTGTTATTGAGTCAGAAAAAGAAAAGCTTCATGGTCATTCTCCAAGGTTGAGTCCAGATGTTAAGGAGAAGGGAACTCTTATAATAAGTAGACATTGTCTTCTAACAACTCCTAATAGGAAACCAAATTATGTATCACCAAGGACTTAGAGATTGTTGCCACAAGTTCAATCAACCAGGGGGCACATAAAAAGTGATCGATCTCTTGGTACTGGTAGGAAGTCAAATATCTCATGATTTGGAGATTTGTCTCTCTTCATATTTCTTTGGATTAATTTAATTAAATGCTGACATTTGGTCTTTTTTATTTCAGAAAAGGGAATTCACATAGAAGTTCATCATTTATTTAAAAAATTGTTATATTCCTTTGTATACACATGTTTCAAACTAATATATATATATATATATATATATATATATATATATATATATATATATATATATATATATATATATGTACTAATTAAGCTTTTCTATAGCAACATAAAGTGATGAAGAAGAAATATGGAGGAATTGTAGCAAAATGCCTTTGATTTTGAAGGTAGCAAATCATGATCTATTTCTTTATTTGTGAGGCATTCATGTTGGCATAATTAGACAAGGTATTTAACATCAGCATAGTCCTCGTGATTTGTAAGGCTCAAGGAAGCAGTATTGCAGTAATATTTCATTATAGGATGGTCCTTTCCTTTTGTTTATATTTCTATCTTTCAACAGTTGTCGAAGAAACATTAATTAGTGTTATATTTTATTGCCTTACGGTGTTCCCTTTGCAACATGTGGTGCAATTTCTAGTTATAGCCCACATTAATTTTTTATTTAGAGAGTAGTTTATTTTAGTTCACAAATGTTGAGCGCAGATGGATGAACGAACTTATACATCACCACCATGTTAGGTTTTAGAATGAGCCTTTTGGCTCAACTAGCATTGCCATATAAATTAAAAGACAAGTCTCACCAATAGAGGAAATGGTTTTTCTGGTTGAAATCCAGTAATACAATTTCAACCAAGATTGTGATTTTTTCAATTTAAAATGCACTTTTGAATCCATAAATGGATTCAACATTTTAAAAAAACTAAGGCACTCAAACTTTGTAAATTAAACAACTTAAACTTATGATTCTTAAAAATATTTCTTCAATTTAAAATGCACTTTTGAATCCATAAATGGATTCAACACCTAAAAAAACTCCAAGGCACCCAAACTTTGTAGACTAAACAACTTAAACTTATGATTCTTAAAAATCTTTGTCATATCCTCGACAAAATTGACCATAAAAATTGCTCTAAAAAATGGTCATTTCTTATATTAGTTAGGTTACTGGTAAATTGAATGGTTGATAAACATCCATAGGCATCCAGGCATGGTAAACATCAAAACAATACATCTCATGTTACTAAAATTAAAAGATTAAAAAAAAACAACAACAACATAAAAATGAACTAAATTATAACTAAATTAAAACTTTATTTAAAATTATTATTATATATATATATATATATATATATATATAGATATAGATATATATAGATAAATCCTAGAGATTCAGCACTATTTTACCATGGAGATTCACCCCCTTAAATAGGCTTTGTTACAATACCATGGACCAACACCATGGTTTATCAATACCACATGCAAAAAAAAAGCATAACGCATTTCATATGACACTTATTTATATGACATTTTTTTAATTAACCAATTTAATTAAAAGGGCATAACTACTTTGTAGATAAATCTGATCCTTTGATTTGTGAATACTCTTAAAAATATTATAAAATACTATGTGAAGGTTAAATATCTGCCATCAATATAATAATTATTAACAATTATATTAAAAACTTGGAAACCTAATTCTCAAATAGATACATCTATTACTGTAATTACATGACAAAAAATAAATAATTATGTAAATACTTTTTTTTGCACATGAAGGAAAAAAAAAGGTAATTTTTCATTAGAAATGAAGAAATTATAGTCTATAGATGCATCTAAATGCATTATGTTCATGAGTTTGACTAAAAATACAAATTATTGCTTGTCTCTGGATAGACATTTACCTATATATCTTTGGATAGAGTACATATGCCTCATATATAGGATAATTGAATACATGCAAAAACATAAAAATACTTAATTGTCATCCATGATCATGTATATACATATGAAAAATACCAAAATGTAACATCAAATATCTCTTGGCCAAATTAACAATGAATCCTGAGAAATAACTTCAGCGAATGGCCTGTGGAAGTATTCCTGTAAGTCCTCCCCTAGCTATTCATAGATTTTCCAACTGCTCATATCTAGTTGAGCACCTGATTTAGATAATGTGTTTCTTGATGTATTGTGCTCCATGTAGATGTGACAATAAGAAATATGGTCAAATGAATGCTTTGAATGAATACTCTCTTCAAAAATAGAAAAAAAAATAGAAAGCAGTGTGTGACTATGGCATCTCTATGTCTCATTAAACCAGTTTATAACAACTAAAGAATCCCCAAATATCTAAAGAGAATGAAAACCTTTTTCAATAGAAACCAGTAAGAGAAATTTTAAGGTAGGTAGTTCAACATAGTTGTTTGATCTTATGCCAAAACCAAGCTACATTTTGAAAGAAAATTTCTCATGAAGAAACAAAACAGCCCCACCACCACATATGCCACTATCTAAAGAAGCGTCACCAAAAGAGGCCCATGGGAATGAGGTGTCAATTTCTTTAGCAAAGAAAATGCAAGAGGCATGCACTAATTCTGAGACAGGCAACAGAGAGATAATGGCCAAAACATGTGTCACCACTCTATTTGGGATGAGGAAACACCCCATCAAAATAGTGGAGGAATGTTTATATACTTCTTATCATTAGTTTTCTCCCATCATGACTTTCATGCCTCCAAGAAAGACTCTCCATGCCATTCAGTTGCAATGCCAATCTTAAGTTTTCATTTAACCCATATTTTCTTTGTAAAAGGGTAGGAAAAGAACACATGAACCATTTATTCTTCAACGTTTTTGCAGAGGGTACACCACTTGGTCATTCCTTTTGCCTCTTTTGTAAATTGTCCCAAGTAGGAATTTTTTTTTCAAGAAGACACCAGATGAACACCCGATCCTTCATTAGGAATTTTAATTTCCATATTTTGTTCCACCATCATACCCGAGCCTATGTTCTGTCAACAAGGATTAGATACAGGTATCTAGTTTTGGGAGTATAATCCCAAACTAGTGAGTGAACCCAACACAAAAAATACTCTCAATATTTGAGCCCGACATGGGACAAATATAAGGCTCACTAGGGGAATTTTGAGGTCTAAAATGGGCCTCTTAAGAAAAATATACAACCAAAATAAACTTTATGAGAACCAATAGGATTCAAGATGATGATGTCAACCATGGGGGATGATTCACCATTCTTGGTGTAAAAAAGTAAAATTATTAAAAATAATAAAACTACTTTTTCAACTCGTATTTTCAACTTATCTCCCTAAGGTTTTACTCAAATTTTGAGAGGGAGTACTCGTTGGATGAAAAATTTAATTCCTCATCCAAAGAGTACCCATATTGCATACTTTCGATGGACCCTGCTACACGAAAAATGAAAAATACATCAAAAAACGTGATTACAATCACGTTTTTCATGTATTCATCATTTTTCATGTAGCAGTGTCCATAAAAAGTATGAAACATGGGTACTACTTGGATGAGGAATCAAATTATGCATCCAACGAATGTTTCCACTCGAAATTTGAGTAAACCCATAAGGAGATAAGTTGAAAATACGAGTTGAAAAACAGTTTTTTTCTTTTTTCCCTCTAAAATTTGATGAAGCAATCTAATCGTATTTTATTATTTCCACTATTATTTTATAATTTCCTTAGGAGGCCCATTTTAGACCTCAAAACTCTCCTAATGACTGTGTAATTCTACCACATTTCAATAAAATCGTATGAAAGGTTAAGCTAGATAGCATTAGCCCAACCTTGAGCGCATATGGTGGAACGAGCATCATTTGCCACTTGATTCAAGATTATCCTGCCATTATTTTTTAAGATTTTTACCAATTCAGCCTGAAGACGATAACTTTCCTACATCCCACTCAAGGGTTTTCCTCAATCCTCACCTTTTCACAATTCCCAACCTTCCAAGAAATACCACCTTTAATTACAGAGAAAGAAGAAAACATAGCCTTCCAAACCACTGAAGCATTTGAAATTTTCATATATGGGGATCTAATCTAGTCTTCAATTGAACACAAATATATATACTTCTTGTGCACCACCGAGGTCTAAAGACTGTTTGTGGAGAGTAGTATCCACCCCCTTTTGTTTCCATTTCTTTCACAAATAAAGGAATGTTCTTAATGCCCCGACCTCCTAGGCCTTTAGCACTACAATTTTATCCCAATCGACTAACAAAAGGACAAATTCCTCTTTTGTACCTGCTCATGAAAACCTAATTCACATTGGTGTGTAACACCCATTACTTTAAGTAATTTTTTTTTTTTTGTTTAAACAATAACATTTCACACTTGATTGATTAATTACTAAGTCTATCATCATTTCTGGAGTCTAGTTACATTTATACTTTGAACTACCTATTAGGTCGCGCCATAATGCAAGCGCTTTTACACTTTCTTGTCAAGGTTTATATTGATATTGTTTAACTTTCAACACAGTAATTTCATAAGGTATAGGTCAACCTTAATTCATGATTCACCTCGTCTTAACATAAATTTCACAATGGCGGATCTTATGCCCATGCTAGGGTAATTTTGGACTTTGGACTAGTGTTCTATATTCAACACAGTCTCTAGAAAGTTTTGAGGTAGGTGGCAACTTATTATGCCAATAGATGGATATCGCTCCTTTGTTGGATTCATTTCTCATGATCTGACGGTCAAGGGATGTGGAGGGTGGTTTTGGAGTCCCCATTCCCTCAATCGATCTCTAGCTCATTTGCGCCCTTGCTTGTTTGGAGTTGTTCTGCAACCCCATGCAACCTGACTCTCCATTCTGGTGGCTCAACCTCTTTATTTCTCCAATGCCAGGTACTTAACTTCCATATCCTAAGTTTAATAACTATTATTTCGTAAGATAGTTTTTTCTTTAAGCTCGCTTGTGGTACTAATGATACAGTTTTTCCCGCAGAACTAGGGTTATCGTGCATCTTTGAAGACGGCTAACCCCATCAGCGCTTCTCTGCAAATGCTACTCATCGACAAGCTCCCTTGAGGGTATTAAGTGGGAGTGAGTGTTTTTTCTTTTATTTGCATAATTTTGCAAGCTTAGGGTTTCTTGATGAGATCTTATGGTTCTCTTTTAACTTTTTTCGGATGCAAGTGAGGAATTTTTACAGTGAGAAAGCCTCATGAGTGAGGGAAGTGCCACAGGTTTCTCGGTTTGTCACAATGTGAATCTTTCCTCAAACTAACAAGTGTCTGCTTGAGCTTTGGTTTTATTTCAGTAGTCTCGCAATAGAGTTCAGTATTTTGAAGGATTTCCCCCCTTTTTTTAAGTTATGGGTTTCGGAACCCTCTGGTTTGATGTATAGAAACATGTTTAAAGGGTAGCGTTATTCCACTATGATAATTCTATTTATAGAGGACATATATAAATCACTTTATATTTTGATTTCAAATTCTGGGTATGGTTGTCGAACCATGTCCATGCCATGAACGACAGTTTTTTGTAGAACTTTATTGTATTACTTCTTGGTTAAATACTTAGTACAAGGATTTTTCTATTATATAGCAATTACTAGTGCAAATTTTGGTTGATATTATCGAATGAAATGTTGAATGATGTTTGTATTATTTTTCTGTATTAGCTTTATGTTAAGCTTCCTCTTTATTTCTCTCAGTCATGTATTCTACAATATATATATATTTGTTAAAATTTAATTTCAATGTCCATTACAGGGTATTTGTCGTTCAAACGCTTCTGTTACTGTGTGAGCTACTCAAACCCTAGGAATGTGTGTGGGGTTGTTGGGTTAACCTGACTGGGCCCTATGGCTAACTGGGATTACACTTGCTCCTTCCAAGGTTTCATCCCTACAAGTTCCCTTGTTACCAGACACCGACTAGTTTACGGCTCCAGTGGTGTAATTTTATGGTTTGTCTAGACTATACCAATGGAAGTCGTCGTTGTTTTGGATAGCAACCATAATGGTTACATCCTCACTTAGGAGTCTATTGGTTCCTCTCGTCTCATTTTCTGAGGTATTGTTCACCCAGCAAACCCTTTGTAATATATTTTGAGGATATTAATGGTAATTGTTGTGTGTTCTATTCCTTTCCACAGGAAGTGGTTTGGTAAATTCTTGTCTAGGGTCTACGAAGTAGATGTAATAAATAGAAACCCTTATATACTTAAATAGTCCTAAATCTGTAAATAATTTCAAAGATGGAACAGAAAGAAAGGTTGTTTCTTTTTCCTTTTTTTCTCAATGTATCTTTTTTCCTATAAATAATAGCAATATATATATATATATATATATATATATATATATATATATATATATATGCATATATATCATTTCTTTAAGGCTTTTTTGTAGTAGCTGCAACACCCTTCAAAATTTTGGCCTACATCCAAAATTCG
Source organism: Pinus tabuliformis (assembly GCA_031772625.1). Taxonomy (NCBI): domain Eukaryota; kingdom Viridiplantae; phylum Streptophyta; class Pinopsida; order Pinales; family Pinaceae; genus Pinus; species Pinus tabuliformis. The sequence continues at coordinate 888,626,016 of CM062812.1, read as the reverse complement.
GAGCCTTCCTTGGTTTTTCCACTTGATGGTCACAAACACTCAGGCTCATTCCATGAGCTCCTGTTGAGTCTTCACGCCCTTTTTCTTGATCAACCATCGGTCGCCTTTTGGCATGTTGATCACTATGTCATGTTTGCGAGTTTGTTTTGGCATTTCGAAGGTATGTCTTTGTGTGTATGAGTTGTTTTCGCTTTGTCCACATCGATCGCACTCACACACAAAGTTGTAAACACAGTCGTGCAATTGTCATCACGGTCGTTTGAAGACATATTTCAATTATCGCACATGTCACTCTTAACCTTTGAGTCAGTCTCACTGAGCACATGTTGTCTTGTTGGTTTGAGGTGTCTTGTCGGCGAGTCGTGTTAAGTGTGTGATCACATTGTCATGTATGCACAAGTACACTTGTTTTCAAACTTAGTCAATTTTCCCGAAAATTTGTCGACCCAACAACCCTCCATCAACCGAACCTGACCTCAGTGACCTTGCATTGCTGCGCAGAGCTTGTGGTTGTCCTCCGGGCATCCTGCACTGTGCAATTCTAGAAATTAGCCGACTGAATGTCTCCCAGAACTACGCAAAATTTGTCCCAGAACACGATCCAGTTTATGCTTCCCTCAAGATCTCCCATCAAGCCTTCCACTAGTCAACTAGAGAAATGAATTGAGTTGTGACCCAAGGTTGTACTAATCTCAAAAATTATGCAGAGTTGTCTTTCACCTGCCCTTCTTCCCCGCTCTTTAATCAACCTAGGAATTGCACAAAGTTGTCCTTCACCTTGCCTTCTTCCCTGCTCTGCAATCATCCCAAGAATTGCACAAAGTTTTCCTTCACCTGCCCTTCTTCCCCACTCTACAATCAGTACAGGAACTGCTTAGAATTGTCCTTCACTTTCCCTTCTTCCCCACTCTACAATCAACCCAAGAATTGCGCAAAGTTGTCTCTCACATACCCTTCTTCCCCACACAACAATCAGCTCAGGAATTGTGCAAAGATGTCCTTCACCTGACCTTCTTCCCCTCTCTGCAATCGGCCTAAAAATTTTGCAATTATGTCCAAGCCCAAACTGTCCTCGAGGATTGCGCAATTTTGACCAGCAGCTCCTACAGCCCGATCTTTTCCTCCTCTAGAAAACTGCGCAGATTTTTCTGCCAGTGCCTCCCACTACCCGCATTGTCTTCCTGAAATAATTGTGCAAATCCCAACTAGATGACCTTCCCAGTGGTCCCCTTGAAAATTGCACAAATTGGCCAAGTAGTTCCTCAACAATCCACCTGGATTTTCTCCCAGAAACTGTGCAATTCTACCTCCCATCTGGGTTTTTCCTTGCAGCTATTAATGTTGTCCCAAATCGCGCAAATATACCTCCCAGTGACATCTGTGCAGTTTTTCCCAACAGCTCTCCAGAGCCTTGCAACCCGGCCTATGTTGTGCTCTATGCAATTTCAGTGCCTTGTCCCTCTCCCACTCACCTACACCGAAATATAAAACAACCCATCATGTTAGACTGGGAGATTTTTGGATTTGATGTCGTCTCGTCATGAGTGATTGCAGGAACAAGTGCATTGATGAAACATGGCATAATGACAAATGGGATGAAGAAGAGGCGCATACTAAAATACCTACTCCCAGTCGAACGAACGCATGAAGCACATTGAGCAAGCAAGCGAAGGGACACATACACATGCACCATCAAGCAAAGACCACGACCATTGAAGACCCCACGCACTTTGTCATGCATAGGTAAAGACATGTTACACCAAGAGCATATCATCACTCAATAGCACATCAGCGTGACATGGACACCACAGTCAGCCAGTACATGTCAGCAGTGTCATGTCAAGTTGTGTCATGAGTTATCTCGGCCACGTCACTATTATGGGACATACTTGTTGTAATCATTGTAATGTAAAGTGGAAGTCCAAGAGACCCACATATGAATTTGAAGAGTCATGTAAATTTGAAAGGTCATAAGAAGTCAAACAGTCATTAGGGAAGTTGAAGAGTCACAAGGGTCAGTTATACCCCCTTGGCTATATATCCCCCCTCATTGTATAAGCAAAGGACTTTTCACCTTGGCTCCTCCCACATAGCCTTGAGAGTTTATAGTATGTTCTTTGAGGAGTGAGGAGTGGCTCCAATGTCCCACTACTGGGGCTAGTGATGTATGGTGTACAGATGTGTCTTGGAACTTTTTCTTAATTCATAAACTTGTCTCAGGCCAGCATGTTTTCACGCATGTTTTGTATCTGTTTGTAAGAATATTCTTTAAACATTTGTAATGCATGATTTCTTAACCAGTACTAAGATAGTTGAACTACTTCGGTTATTTTAGTACTTACACTGCTGAATATGTGTTGTATTGTTTATCACTGTTGTGTCACTCGTGTGGACTACTCCGTCAGATACTAGATAGACCAGCCTTATGTTTTATTGGTTTTAATGAATTTCGCATTCATTGTGGACTATTCTGCTAGATGCTGGACAGACCCTTGTTGTTCTCACGTGTGTTTCTTCTTGGGTTGGGACTACTCCCTCTCATCAAGAGGCTCACTTCACTCTCCCCTTTTACAGTAAGATAACCTATACACAAGTTACATTATGCATTCACGAGGCACACGTACCTTTTTGTTTGAAGACACCAGCGTAACATTCTCGCGTGCTGACAGCTAGAGCCAAGGCAGATCTTTAAGATAATGGCAATCAGGCCATCATACCAGATGGGACTCCTACACCAAATGGTGTGAGGTCTAGTTGGGACTTCATACCAGGGAGATCCCCTTTTTTGGAGGGTCCATCATTGTCAAAAAAATGGCGCTAAAAGGAGGGCTAGATGACAAGTTGAGCCCATTTCATCTGGTTTGAATCTCTTATCTAAAATGGCTCATACACTAATTGTGCTCCTGGGGTGTTTCTCCAATTTTTCCCTTGATCAAATTTCACTCCCTGATGAGCTTCTCATTCACTTGTCCCAGTTAAATTTTGATGGTGAGGATGGAATGTCCATATCCAAGCACATTTCTGATTTTCTTCAATTTTTCCAACCTTATGAAATTGATAATGAAGAGTCTTCTTGTGTGATTTTCTTCCTCACCCGTGAAGGTTGTGCTAATCAGTGGTGTCATACCTTGACACCTTCCTTTGTCCATTCCCTTCTCGCTTTCCTAAAGGAGCTCCATCAAGCCTTCAGAAAGTATAACTACCGAGATGTTTGTGGAAGAATCAACCTATTAAGAATGGAGCCTAATGAATCAGTTGAGAAATTTTCTAATCGATTTCTTCACCTTTGCTATGAAATTCCGGAAGAAGATTTGAACTGGGATTTCTTGAAACAAGAGTTTGAGCGCTTGGTTCGTGTCTCTTCATACGGTGAACTTAAACCTCCCGATTTTTTTGCTTCCCCAACTCTTGTGGATCATGAGGCACCTCAGATTGTAGAGGAGGAGCCCAACACCCCATTTGTTCCTTGTCCTCCTCCTTTTCCGATCCCGATGTGGGTTCCCCCTTGTGGTGATTTCAAAGCTAAGGAATCTATGCAGCATGTCCCCATCCCATCTTCTCATCTGTCTCCTGCTTCCATGGAGGAAGTTCCAGAATGGCTCAGAGATCCTATAGCCAAGACTCACTCCTCCATTCTGCAAGAGGACATCACCATTCACAACTCAAGTCTCGAAGTTGATCTGCCTCTCTGCCATCGTCCATCATTCACAAGCCATGACTCCTTGTACCATGACTTGCTTAATCAATCTGTTTCACTAGCCATCTGTGCGTATTCTCTCAATTCTCAAGCTACTGGCTCAAATTGTGATCGAGCGCAAGGCAGTCACATTACACCGGCAAATAATTCTCAATCTACTAATCTCAGTGAAGCATCTTGTATAATTAATTATTTTGATCAACCACCAGTCTTGGCCAGTCATTACTCCCATAATTCCATATGGCATGACGAATGCCCAAGCACATCATGTGATCTTTCATTTTATCATGAACACTCTAACTCAGATCTAGGATTTCCTCTAGTCAAAGAACATGTTTAGATCGAAACTTCCTCTTCACCTCACTTGCCCGTGTGTCGACCATTCACAATGTATCCACGTGCGTCGGAGATACTCCATGTTCTCTCACCTCTTTACCCGATGAGTTATCTCCTCAATTGACACAAGGCAGTGAGGTTGTCCATGATGAAGTTGAAAACAGTTTAATCATAGAGTGTACTTCCCATTCCCCATTATCTCTTCTCTTACATGAAGACAACTCTTCAAATCAGCTTGTTGAAGCTAAAAAATATATTGCAACCTGTGACAGAGATGGTTGCCATCCTAAGAGCAATTCTAAAATCAGCAACAGTAGCCACCCTCAAGCCATGCACGATCTAGTTCAAGCTTCAAAATATGATTCTGCAATTCTGGAAAGTTTTGGGACATGCCAGAGAGTTGAGGCACTTCAATGTCTGTCAATGGTTATGTTAGGACCTCACGACTCTAGTGAGCCCCCAGAACTCAATTAGATATGGTTTCTCACACACAATTTGTCTAACTTCATGGTTGCACTCGCTGTGAGTTCACATGTAAAAAATGTTTGGTATTCCAGATGTGATATCTCAAATTTTCAAAATTTCACTTATGACCAAATTCACAAATCTATCACAGCACATCCGTCTTCATGCACATCTCTTGCATCAAACTCAGGATGGGAATGTCCATCCCTCATGAAATCATGGAATTATGAAGTTTATCATCTTAAATATTATCTTTGCCCGCAATCATACTTATCAGATTTTCCGTCTCATGATCAGCTCCTCAGTCTCCTTGTGAATCTTGTACTTCAAATATGCTCGCTCATCACACCAACAATTCCCTTGTGTGATGATGAGCACACAATCTATCACGTGAATCAAGTTCCTTTCATTTCATCACGCCCCAACTGGTTTCATGCATTCACAGTACTAGCATCCCTTTTACATTCCTGTGATGACCATGATGCCTGCGAAATTTTTCACCAGTTTCAGGGGGGTGGTTCGTCATGTCTCGCTCACAACAAACTTGGTTCCATTATTCAGCACATTAACAAGATTGTTCAGATGAATTTTTTCTTTGTTCATTTAAAATTGGGAATCTGATATTTAACAAACTCATCCTATCATTTCCCCATCTCAGATGGTTGTCACACATCTTATCATTTTCCCAACAGTACATTCAATGACAGTTACTTCGTGCTCTCTGATCTTCACTGTTTAGCATCTTTCTCCTCATATTTCTGTCAAGTGGGTGAGGCACTTCAGCCTGCGCTGATGGTTATGGCAGGTCCTCACTATCTTGGCACAACTGATGAGAATGATCAGATTTATTTTTCTGATTCCCATCGTGATCCCGTCTCTCCAATCAGAAAGCCATCTTTTCACAGGTCACGAGACCTTCCAAACAACCATTATGAATTTCACGATCCAATCGCTCAATGGCTGGAACAATCTTACTTGGCGAGCCATGTTGTAGGCAACAAGCTTCAATCCTTCCTCGCGCTCGCTAAGAAGCTCGTTGCAGATGAACACACACTCGCAAGAGGCTTTTGAGGTTTGTTGAATAATAGTATCCATCGAAAAGGTAAGCATGTGTATTGGGTGGTCATGACACATTTTTCTGCCCACGGGCAAGACCTTCCTTTCTATGTGCGAGATTTTCAAGCTTTTTTATTTTCTATTGCACATCATGTGTTATTTGTTTTAATCACTTATATCTTTGTGATTGTAGGTCAGGAACAACTACAATGGCTTCACTGGAAATTTCATGTGACGTAATCCCGACAATTTAGCTGTTAGGATAGGAGTAGGTTTAGCTTCATCTTAGTTTTCCTTCCTTACATTCATCTTACACTCGTAGTTCGTCATGGTTTTCTTATTTTCATTATGTTTGCTTTAGTCATTTTTCTTTCTTGGCTTTTGGTTTTGTTTTGTGCTCATTTCCTTGTCTTGTTTTTAATTTTCATGTTGATTTTTTTCCTTTTGTTTTTGCTACGCGAATAAGTGTTGTCCAATACTTTGTTCTGGCTTTTGAATAAGTATGTGGTGAATTTAAAGAGTCTTATGACACTACAGTACTTGGCCAATCCTGTGTCTGTCTTCTCTGTGCTTGGTTGTAACTTTTGGCCGATGAAGCCTTGACTGAAAATACGATGCATCTGTAAGGGAAAGCTTTGGTCAAACCATGAACTTGTGTCCAAACTGGGAAACCCCATGCATGTACTCAGCCTTTTGCTCTATGTGTTCAAGCTTAATCCAACTAGTAGAAACAGAGAAGGGGAAAATCTAAACGAGTAAACCTAAATCATAGACCTTACATGCTTCTCTGAAGGAACAAGCTCTTCTGCTCTTAATAAGTCGGGATCCCTCTTCTGCCCAAAAATAAATAAGTGCCTATGCACAGTCCTATTTCAAAAAATTACAAAGGTGAAAGAAGAGAAAGGCTTCCTTCACAGAGAGGTGAATCAAGCAACTCCACCGGGGTATTGACCAGGCTCGTTGGAAGTGGAGCAATGCTTGTGTTCCTGTGTGACTCTGTTGGGGTACTGTCCAGGCCTACTGGTAGTGGAGCAACACCAGCGATGAAAAATTATACTCTACAAACCTTAAGCTCGCAAACCAAACTACCCTTTCTGATTTTGAAACACTGTGATCTAGCTGAAAATTTTGTTTTGTTTGATTGAGTTGGTACAAGGTGAACCATGTCTGTCCATGGGGTAAGTGGGGAAGCCATAGTAACCTGCACAATGAATTAATACTTCGTGAAAGGCCAAGGCCTTGTGCTGCAAATGACCGAAATAGAGAAGCCGATAGTCAACCATTGTGTCGCCAAGTGTTGTAGTGGATGCAACACCCTCCAAAAATTTTGGCCTGCGTCCAAATTTCGGAGCCTTCAATGGATTTTCCCCTTGATGGTCGCAAACACTCGGGCTCATCCCATGAGCTCCTGTTGAGTCTTCACACCCTTTTTTCTTGATCAACCACTAGTCATATTTTGGCATGTTGATCGTTATGTCATGCTTGCAAGTTTGTTCTGGCATTTCGAAGGTTTGTCTTTGTGTGTATGAGTTGTTTTCACTCTATTAACATCAGTCACACTCACACATAAAGTTGTAAGCATTGTTGCGCAAGTGTTGTCACGGTTGTTCGAAGGCATATTTCAATTGTCGCACTTGTCTCTCTTAACCTCTGAGTCAGTCTCACTGAGCACATGTTGTCTTATTGGTTTGAGGTGTCTTGTCGTTGAGTCATGCTAAGTGTGTGATCACATTGTAATGTATGCATAAGTACACTTGCTTTCACACTTAATCAATTTTCTCGAAAATCTATTGACCCAACAACCCTCCATCAACCGGACCCGATCTCAATGACCTTGCACTACTACCCAGAACTGTGCATATCTTGAGGTTGTCCTCCAGGAAGCCTGCACTACGCAATTCTAGAAATCAGCTAGCTGATTGTCTCCCAAAAATGCGCAAAAGTTGTCCCAAAATCTGATCCAGTCTACGCTTCCCGCAAGATCTCCCATCAAGCCTTCTGCTAGTCAAGCAGAGAAATGACTTAAGTTGTGACCCAGGGCTGTACTAATCTCCAAAATTGAGCAGAGTTCTCTTTCACCTACCCCTTCTTCCCCACTCTGCAATCAACCCAAGAATTGCATAGAGTTGTCCTTCATCTTCCCTTCTTCCCCGCTATGCAATCAACCCAAGAATTGCGCAGATATTTCCTTCACCTACCTTCTTCCCTGCTCTGCAATCAGCCTAGGAATTACGCTGAGCTTTCCTTCACGTTCCCTTCTTCCCCGCTCTGCAATAAACCCAGGAATTGGGCAAAGCTATCTTTCACTTGCCCTTCTTCCCTACTCTGCAATCAGCCCAGAAATTTCACAATTATGTCTAGGCCCGGACTGTCTCCCAGGATTGCGCAATTTCGACAAGCAACTCCTGCAGCCTGATCTTGTCCTCCTCTAGAAAATTGTGCAGATTTTTTTGCCAGTGCCTCCCTCTGCCCACCCTGTCTTCCCTAGAAAAATTGCATAGATCTCAGCTGGATGACCTTCCTAGTGGTCCCCTTAAAAATTGCACAAATTGGCCCAATCGTTCCCCGACACCTTGCTTGGCCTTTCTCCCGAAAACTGCACAATTTTGCCTCCCAGCTGGGTTTTGCCCTGCAGCTGTCACTATTGTCCCGGATCACGCAAATCTACCTCCAGTGAAATCTACACAATTTTTCCCGACAGTGATCCGGAGCCTCGCATCCCAACTTGTGTTGTGCTCTACGCAGTTTAATCTCCTTTTCCCTCTCCCGGTCACTTGCACTTGACGAAAAACAACACATCATGTTAGACTAGGATATTTTCATATTTGATGTCATCTTGCCATGAGTGATTGCAAGAACATGTACACTGATGAAGCATGGCGCGACGACGAATGGGATGAAGAAGAGGCACATTTTAGAAGACTTGCTTGCAATCAAACGAACGCATGAATCTCATCGAGAAAGCAAGTGAAAGGGACACATACACATGCACCATCAAGCAAAGACCAAGACCATCGAAGACCCCACACAATTTTCCATGCAAAGTGAAAACATGTTACGCCAAGAGCATACCATCACTCAGCAGCACAACAGCTCAACACTAACACCATAGTCAAATAGTACATGTCAGCGGTGTCATGTCGAGTTGTGCCATGAGTTGTCTCGGACACATCACTATTATGGGACATACTTGTTGTAATCAATGTAATGTAAAGTGGAAGTCCAAGAGACACACATATGAAATTGAAGAGTCATGTAAAGTCGAAAGGTCATAGGAAATCAAACTATCATGAGGGAAGTTGAAGAGTCACAGGGGTCAGTTATACCCTCTTGGCTATATATACCCCCTCATTGTATGAGAAAAGGACTTTTCACCTTGGCTCCTCCCACATAGCCTTTCTGTTCTTTGAGGAGCGAGGAGTGACTCCAATGTCCCACTACAGGGGCTAGTGATGTATGGTGTATAGATGTGTCTTGGAACTTTTTCTTAATTCAAAATCATGCCTCAAGCTAGCACGTTTTCACATATTTTTTGTATCTGATTGTAAGACTATTCTTTAAATGTTTGTAATGCATATTTTCTTAACCTGTACTAAGATAGTTGAACTACTTCGGTTATTTTAGTAGTTACATTGTTGAATATGTGTTGTATTGTTTATCACTATTGTCTCACCCATGTGGACTACTCCTTCGGACACTAGACAGACCATCCTTGTGTTTCCTTAGTTTTAACAACTGTCACCCCTGTGTGGACTATTCTTCTAAACGGTGTATGAGTTTTCCCTGAATTTTGGTTTAACGGCTGTCGTATCCTCTGTGGACTATTTCGCTGGATATTGGACAAACCCTTGTTGTTCTCGCATGTGTTTCTTCCTGGGTCTGGACTACTCCCTCTCATCAAGAGGCTCACTTCACGCTCCCCTTTTATAGTAAGAGAACATAGACACGAGTTACATTACACATTCACGAGGCACATGTACCTTGTTGTTTGAAGATACCAATGTAACACTCTCACGTGTTGACAGCTAGAGACAAGGCATATCTTTAAGATAATGGAAATTGAGCCATCGTACCAGATGGGACTCCTACACCAAACGGTGTGAGGTCTAGTTAGGAATTCATATCAGGGAGATCCCCTTTTTTGGTGGGTCCAGCACCATCAACGGGCTCCATTAATTTATTCACAATTTTCCAACTCAAAATATTTCATACATATTCATCATATCTTTCATAACAACACCATTGACAATAAAATTTCAAATTATACTTATCTATAAAAGTTCAAAATACTAGGGAACAAAACTGGGAAATAGACTTCTCAACCCAACCAGTGAGAATTGAAATTACACCCAATCTCCCCCCGAGCCTCTTTACTTTCCAAAATAGTTAACTGACAGTAGTATGTTCCTAGGCCTCAAGGCTCCCAATCCATCCCAATACTTTAAATCTTCAAGGTCCACTGGATCTTGTCCAGCTCAAGAATGCCCTATAGTAGCATCCTGCTTAGCCTTGTTCGCATCCTACTCAGGAGTATCCTCACTCATTCCTTACCTCCATTTTCTCTTTTTTTTCCTCCTTTTTCTTCTGGGGTGTTTTACCAATCTCTATAGGAGGAGGTAATAATTGCCATAACTACTCAAAAAACTAAATATTTCTCTTTTAGAGTCTTTTCCTGCAATGCCCTGATGAGCCATCATTAAAAATAAAATAAAATAATTAATAATAACTTTAAATATCTAAGTTTTCTTTACTAAAGTCTCTTTGTTAGACTTCACCTAGTCTAGAATTACCAATTCTTGCATCGTAAAAGTAAATAACCAATATTTATATGACTAGGGGGTGTTACATCTCCCCCCCCCCACCCGTGCGAAACACTGTCTTCGGTGTTTATTCTTTCCCTTGGAACAGGTCAGGGTATGCTTCCCACATTAAGCTTTCATCCTCCCAGGTGACTTCTTCTGAGCTAAAGTGCCTACACTGCACTTTAACCTAGGTGATAGCTCACCTTCGTAACATTGTTTCTCTTTGATCGAGAATACACAAAGGCTCTACCAGGATCTCTCTATTCGGTTCAACCTATTTCACATCATAAAATTATCATAAATTTATAATTATCTTTAGCAAACATTATTAAATAATAAAATGAATAAACTATTAAATCTTTGTTGAAAATGCAACGAGAAAATCCTAATTTAAGTTTGTCCTTGAATTAAAATAGGAATAAAATTGTAATTTCACATCACAAGACAACTTGTATGAGTTAACTAAGTTAATTTGACTTAGTTGGCTCAGTTAATTCGAGTTGAGGGTATAACTTGAGTCATGTAGAGCATCTCCTACTTTATAGGATCCCTGGTTGAGTTTATTTTGAGTTGTAATCAATTAAATCCAAATTAACTAAGTTAAACTAGTTCCAACTGATGGAGGAACTAGTAGGAGGTCAGATAGTGGGATGTTGCTTCATGTGTTCAACTAGTTAATTGATGATTCACTCATGAATAACTCATGCATGTCAGATCTGAGAGTTACCCAGTTGAGATTGGAGTTCAAGGACAATGTACTATCAATTTTATAATCATTTGAATTGTACAGGTGGTGCATGTAGTTAGAGGAAGACCTATGAGGATTGTGCAATTCCAATTGAGGAATTTCCCTAATTAATAGGTGCTAATTCCCAAGAAAACAAAGAAATTAAATAGGTATTTGGGAAAGCCAAAATTTGGTTAAGTATTGGTCTGGGCTTGTCTAGGAAGTTGTGAGACAGATAGAGATAGTGCAGAGGTTGCTTGGGCTTGTCTAGGAAGATGTGAGACAGATAGAGATGGTGCAGAGGTTGCTCGAGCTTGAGAAAAGCATTGTAATCTTCTCATATTTTCTGACTAAGGTAATATATAGATAGCAGGGGTTTTTAGCCATGGATTTTCCCATGAAATCATTGTGTAATGTTTTGATTAAATCCTTTCTCTTGTATGCTTCGTGATTTCTCAATCGTTTAATTATTTCCACTTATGATTAGAGTAGATTAAAGCCTATTGTTTTAGTAAATTAAAATTAGAAGTTTGAATCTACAAGGGATTTCTACATGGTATCAAAGCAAAAATCACTCTAGAAGAAGAGAATACGAGTTTGTCTTTTGCAGGTGAAATCGAATTTGCAGTATCATTATTCAAAATCAGCAGGATTTCATTCTACGGATTGAGACTCGAATATGCCCTTGAGGATAGTTCGAAATATATTTCTTGAAAGGACAAGATGGAGGTATTGTTGGAAGACAACGGACTTAAGGAATTCATAGACAAATATATTCCTATGCCTCCATCAACTGATGCTCAAGATCTAGCAAAGTGGAGAAAATGTGTTACAAAGGCAAGAAGCATCATCCTAGAAGGAGTTCGAGATCATATTGTCTCGAACCTCCACGTTAAGGAGACTCCATATGCAATGTGGAAGGCCTTGGCATACCTATTTAAAAATAGCAGTGACCACAGGAACTTGGGGCTGAAGAAAAACCTCATGAAATTCAAGATGGAGAAGGGCAACACAATACCAAAGTACTTGACCAAGTTCACCCAATGTCAAGATGATCTTGGAAGTGTTGGTATTACATTTGCTAAAGATGATCTGGTTAGCCTAGCACTTCTAGGCATCCCCAAGAGCTGGCACAGCTCCTAAGATTTGGTAAATGGGAGGGAGAAGCTACCAGAGTGGGAGCTTTTATGGTCCGACTTGGTGAAAGAAGAGATTCGGTAGAACACCAGAGATGGATACTCATCCAAGCATGATGATGAGGAGAACTTTGCCTTAGCTGGAAAGGAAAAGAAAGGGAAAGGGAATTCATCCCATTCCAAATCAAATTCCAGTCCGGGCGGCAAGAAGAAGGATGTGTCGAAGATTAAATGTTTTCATTGTCCCGAGTTGGGACACTATGCCACGAAGTGTCCCCACAAGAAGGTCAGAAAGAAGCCCTCAGGAGGAGCAGCAGGTGAATCTTTTGCTTTACAATTCGAGTTGGATTTCACCCTCATCACTTGCATGGTGACATCGGTGATGGGTAGTGTGTGGTATCTGAATAGTGGAGCCTCATTCCATATGATCGGAAACAAATAATTCTTCAGTGACTCGGAGGAGAAGGACCTCGAAATGCACATAGAAACAGGAGATGATGGAAGTTATAGAACGACCGACATCAGTACTGTTACATTTCAGAGGGATTCTAGTTCTCCTCTCACATTAAAAGATGTCATGTATGTTTCGGGTTTGAAGAATAATTTGGTTTTAGTTGCTATGTTGGAGGACCATAGCTGTGATGTCATATTTAGCAAAGGAAAGGCTTTCCTTCGTCACATAGCCTCAAGACAAGTGAAGCGAATCGGGGTTCCAGTGAAGAACCTCTACAAATTAGATGTAGAAGATTGTGTTTCTATGATCACAAAAGCAGAGAAGGTGCAGATCCGAGATGTCCGTGAATTGTGGCATAGAAGATTGGGTCACTTACACCACGGAGCTTTGAAGATCATGTAGAATATTTCTATAGGACTTCCCAAGGGTACACTAGAGTAGAGAGGTACATGCAAAGGGTGTACATTGAGAACGTACACCAAATATACCTTTCATGATAAGGATAGTTGGGCGCAAGTGATCCTTGAAAGAGTTCACTCACATGTGTGTGGACCATTCTCAACAGCATCCCATGGCCAAGCACATGTATTATGTAATATTTGTAGACGATTTCTCACTTAAGTGCTAGATTTTATTCATGCAAAAGAAAGATCAGACGTTATCTAAATTTTGTGAATTTAAAGAACTTGTTGAGAAAGACACTGGCAAGAAAGTGAAGCCTCTCAGGAGTGATAATGGTGGAGAATATGTGTCAAATGAATTCAAGAACTTATGTGCATCAGAAGGCATTTGACGGGAATTAGTAGAACCCCATAACCCACAACAAAATGGGGTGGTTGAAAGGAAGAATAGACGTATTGTGGGAATTTCACAGGTGATGTTACATGATCGGGGCCTACAATTTCATTTATGGGCTGAAGCATGCAACACAGTTGTATATTTGCAAAATAGGAGTCCTCGTCGGATTCTCGGGATGAGTACACCAAAAGAATCTTTTTCAGGTAAGAAACCATATGTGGCACACTTCAGGATATTTGGTTCATTAGTTTACTGTCATGTTACCAAGGATGCAAGAAAAAAGCTACAGCCAACCGCTGAGTTGGGCATATTTGTGGGGTACACTGATACATCTCACAGCTATCAAGTATACCTTCCATCTCACGAGATGGCAGTGGCTCGTAGAGATGCAAATTTTGATGAAGATATGGCCATGAGATATTCCCTTGAGAGGGATCTTAAGTTACATGCAGATGAGGAGCTTTTAGCTCCAAAAGAAGAACCTCGGGATAATGTGGAGCAGCCACATGCAAAGGAGTAGAGTGTTGAAGCACCCACTCATGTAGAGACTTCTAGAGATGGAAGGAAGTGCAATAGAGAAGATGACAGATCGATGCATGGTGTTAGAGATAATGTGGGAGCACCCACATCACAGTGCAGGCAGAGGACGTCACCAGATCGGTACACTGGGTACATGGCTCTAATGAGAAAGAGTCTATAGATTGAGCCATCCTCATTCGAGGAAGCAATGAAGAAACTAGTATGGGTTGATGCCATGGTAGAGGAGTATGACTTTATTATCAGAAACAGTGATTGGTAAGTGGTCCCAAGGCCAACAAACAAGTCATTGATGAGTTCCAAATGGTTTTACAAGGTAAAGCAAGTATTAGATGGAAGTGTAGAGAAACACAAGGCCAGATTCGTGGCAAGAGGGTTCTCTGAAGTGGAGGGAATTGATTACGAGGAGTCCTTTGCTCCAATAGAAAGGTACTCTTCAATCAAATCTATTCTAGCACTTTCAGCACAGATGGGATGGAAGATACATCATATGGATGTGAAGATAACTTTCCTCAACGGTGTGATTGAGGAAGAGGTGTACATTGAACAACCGGAAGGATTTGATACCTTCAATATAGAGTCACATGTGTGCAAACTCAAGCGAGCATTATATGGATTGAAACAAGCACCTCATGCTTGGTATACCAGGATTGACAATTATTTCACCAAGTTGGGCTTCACCAAAAGTGAAGTAGATGAAGACCTTTACCATATCGTGGTTGAAGGTAAATTGTTGATTATAGTGTTATATGTCAATGATTTAATTCTAATAGGTGATGAGAATCTCGTAAAATCTTGCAAAGAGGATCTTGCAAGAGAATTTGAGATGAAGGACCTGGGGCTCATGCATTATTTCCTTAATATGAAAGTATTGCAAGAAGATGAGGAATTGTTTGTCTCTTAGGGCAAGTATGCCAATGAGATATTGAAGAAGTTCCACATGGAGAGAAGAAAACCCATGGAGACTCCTCTAGCAAGGAATTGGAGGAAGGAAGATGTTACTTCAATTGAAGTAGTGGAGGCTATTATTTACAGGCAGTTGTGAATTCACTTATGTATTTAGTGAACACACGACCGGACATATGTTTTGCAGTAAACCAACTTAGTCAAGCAACGGTTATGCCAACCAAACTTTATTCGAAGACAACTAAACATGTGTTGAGATGCCTCAGAGGCGCCACTTAGTTTGGTCTTTGGTACAAACAGACAGAGGGACTGAAGTTGCAAGGCTTCATAGATGCAGATTGGCCAGGGATTCCATCCAACAGAAAGAGAACATCAGGGGGAATCTTTAGTATTGGGTTAGAGCAGTTTCTTGGTACAGCATGAAACAAAGATCAGTTGCATTCAGTTCAGCAGAAGCATAGTACATGGCTACTAGTCAAGTTTCTTGTGAAGCTATTTGGATGAGGAAGATCCTTGTTGGGTTATTTGGTCAGCAGATGGATCGATTCCTACAGTGATTTACTATGACAATCATAGTTGTATCAAACTCTCTGAGGATCTAGTTTTTCTTGATCGGTCCAAGAATTTCGACATCCGGTATCACCATCTATGAGGTTGTGTGTAGAGGAGAATCATGTTGCTAGAGTACATTCCTACAGAGGAATAGGATGTAGATATTTTGACAAAGGCATTTTCAAGATGCAAATTTGAGTTTCATAGAGGCAAGATCGGGGTAGCTGATAATCCCTTTCTAGTTGAGAGGGAATGTTGAAAATGCAACAAGAAAATCCTAATTTAATTTTGTCCTTGAATTAAATTAGGAATAAAATTGTAATTCCACATCACAAGACAACTTGTATGAGTTAACTAAGTTAATTTGACTTAGTTGGCTCATTTAATTTGAGTTGAGGGTCTAACTTGAGTCATGTAGAGTGTCTCCTAATTTATAGGAGCCCTAGTTGAGTTTATTTTGAGTTGTAATTAATTAATTTATTGTAACTGAGTTAAAGTCAGTTAAACTAGTTCCAACGAATGGAGGAACTAGTAGGAGGTCATACAGTGGGGTGTTTTTCATGTGTTCAATGAATTAACAAATGATTCACTCATAAATAACTCATGCATGTTAGATCTGAGAGTTACCCACTTGAGATTGGAGTTCAAGGACATTGTACTATCAATTGTATAATCATCCTAATTATACAGGTGGTGCATGCAATCAAAGGAAGGCCTATGAGAATTGTGATTCCAATTGAGGAATTTCCCTAATTAATAGGGTCTAACTCCCAAGGAAACAGTGCAAGGAAATAGGGACTTGGGCAAGCCAAAATTTGGTTAAGTATTGGCCTGGTATTGTTTAGGAAGTTGTGAAACAGATAGATATAGTGCAGAATTTTCTCAGGATTGAGCAAAGCATTGTAATATTCTCATATTTGCTGACTAATGCAAAATATAGATAGTAAGGATTTTTAGTTGTGGCTTTCCCTAGGAAATCATTGTGTAATTTGTTGACTGAATTCCTTCTCTTATATGCTTCGTGGTTTCTCAATCATTTAATTGTCTCTGCTAATGAATAGAGTAGATTCAAGTCTATTGTTTTAGTAAATTACAATTAGCAATTTGAATCTACAAGGAATTTCTACAATCTTTACCTACACTTCTTGCCAATTAATAATATGTCTAGAGTCATAAACATATTTATTAACAAAGAGATATGAAACACATTATGGACTTGCATATGGCTAGGTAATGCAATTTGATATGCAATAGGTCCAATTCTTTCTGAGATTTGGAAGGGTTCAGAATATCGAGGAGCTAATTTGGCATAACCACCCCACCATAAGGTGTTTTTCTTGGGTTTCACTCATGGTCTCCTGCCTAGAATTCTTTGTAAGTCCTTTTCTTGTTTGTGTATGATTTTTGTCTGTCTTTGGCATCTTTTAAGTTATGACGAACCTTCTTCATGGTCTTCTCCACTTCTGCTAGCATGTCAAGTCCTAGCAGTAACTTATCTTTAGGTATGTTCTAGTTAATCGGTGTTCAACACCTCCTCCCCTATAGGACTTCAAAGGGACTCATTTTTAATGATTCCTAACATTTTTTGCTATAAGCGAATTCAACTAGATGCATGTATCTTTCCCACTTACTTGGTTGTTGCATTACATACATTCTTAACATATCTTCTAGTACCTGGTTTACCTGCTCAGTTTGCCTATCTTTTTGTAGGTGATAGTGGTGCTAAATTGAACCTAGGTACCCAGTTTTGTGAAAAGAGTTTTCCAAAATGTTGATGTGAACTTCACATCCCTATCAGAAATCTTACCTTTGGCATATCACAAAACCTGAAAATTTCTCGCATAAATATGTCTGCAATTTGCACAGTTTTATATGTGGATTGAATAGGAATGAAATGGGATACTTTGCTCAATTTATCCACTACCCCCATAATTGAGTCATTTTTCTTCTTGGTCTTAGGTAGCCCTGTTATAAAATCTGAAGTAATGACTTCCCATTTCCACTCTGGAATGGGCAACGGGTGGAGCAAACCAGCAGGGTGCTAGTGTTCATCTTTAACTTCCTGACACTCCAAGCATTTGGCTAGATATTTAGAAATATCCCTCCTCATTCCATGCCAAAAATAGTCTTTCTTTATGGCAGAAAATAACTTTTGATATCTGGGATGAGTAGCATAAGGACTTCTGTGAAATTCATCCAATATTAGTTGTCTAACAATCACTTGATTAGGAACGTAAATCCTTCCCCTAAAAGTCAATAAATTATCATTTTTTATGTCATATTCAAATTTTTTCCTCAATGTTTTCTTTTTTAGCTTGCCACCATAAAAACTCATATTCTAAGTCTTTAATTACAGCCTCCTTAATCTTATTTAAAAAATTGAATTCCACATGACTATGGGAGATTTCATATATATAATGTAATTTCCTACTTAGTGTGTTAGCCACTCGAATTTCTTTTCCTTATAAATGTATAATGTCAAATTCAAATTCACTTAAGAAGGTTGTCCATCTAGCTTGTCATGCATTAAGGTTAGGTTGCTTAAAGAAACTAGTTAAATTGATATGATGAGTCATCAACACAAACCTTTTACCCAATAAGTAACGTCTCCACAGCTTTAAGGCGTGTACCACCGCAGTTAACTCTAGGTCATAGGCAGAATACCTTTTCTCAGGATCTTTCAATTTCCGCAATTCATAACCAATTACCTTGCCTTCTTGTATATATACTCCCCCTACACCTTCCTAGCATGCATCTATGCAGACGATGAATTCCTTCTTGGGGTCTACAATTATTAGCACCATGGTTGTAGTTAGTAAATTCTTTAATTATTCAAAACTGCACAGACAGTTTGTTGTCTATTTGAAAGCTTTTTCTTCCTTTTGCAGAGAATTTATAGGATAAGAAATTCTAGAAAATCCTTCAATAAAGTGTCGGTAATACCCCACTAGACCCATAAAGGATCGAATATCATCAACATTTTTATGAACAAGCCATTCCATAATGGTTTTGATTTTCTCGGGGTCAACAGCTATTCCTTTTGCAGAAATTATGTGCCCTAAATATTGTATTTGATCCTTATAGAAGTGGCACATACTGTATTTAGGATACAATTGATGATCCAGCAAGGTTTGCAGGACTATTTGCAGATTCTTCTTGTGTTCCTCCAAATTTCTTGAATAAATGAGTTTATCTTCAATAAAAATTAAAACAAATTTATCAAGATAAGGGTGGAAAATACCATTCATAAGACTCATAAACATTGTTGGAGCATTAGTAAGCCCAAAGGGCAGCACTACAAACTTCTAATGTCTATAACAAGCTTTAAAAGTTGTTTTGGGGATATCTTCTTCCCTTATTCTAATATGATGATAACCTGATCATAAATCGATCTTAGAAAATATTGTAGCACACTTGACTTGATCAAATAAATCATCAATTATCGGCAGTGGGTATTTGTTCTTAATGGTCAACTTATTTAGTTGCCTGTAGTCAATACAGAGTCTCATGGTACCATCCTTTTTTATAGCAAATAATACAAGGGCTCCCCAAGGTGATACACTTGGGCGAATGTATCCCTTATCATGTAGTTCTTGTAGTTGCTTCTTCAATTCAGTTAATTTAGAGATATTCATTCTATAAGGGGCTTTTGACATAGGAGCAACTCCTGGAATTAGCTCTATAGTAAAATCAATGTCTCACTTAGGTGGTAGCCCAGAATCTCTTCCAGAAATACATCAACAAACTCTTGAACCAATGGAAAATTTTCTAAGGTAGTTGCTTTAGCCTTGGAGTTAGTATACCCTACTTGAACAACATTAATTTGGCAGCCTTTTCTAATACGTTTTCCTAGATGAGAGGTTATAATTGGTCACAATTTTATAGGTCTCCTTACTCCTTGGATTTCTTGTTTGATGCCCTATTCCATAAGATGTCTTATGATTTTTTCTTTACAGTTTACTAAGGACCAATGTCCTTCTTGTTGGGTGTGGAGCCTGATTATCTTCCTTATTCATAGGTATCGCCACATTGGACCCCATTTCATAATGTGGCAGCAACACGCTCGTAAAATGTATGCCACCAGGGGGGTCTAGGGGGGGCGACAGTGATTATTTGGAGCCCCCCCCCCCCCAATGCCCCCTGGTGGGGGATCGGGGGCAGCGTCCCCGAAGCTAAAAATAGATGTAAAATTGCCTTGCAAAATGTTGTAATTCCGTAGTTAATCCAGGTCGTTCATTAGGTGGAGATCTGACGGTAGAATTTATGTCTAATTTAGGGTTTTTATCCCTAGAAGGCAACCCCTCGCTATATATGAGGGAATTGTATTACATCTATGTAGACCAGTATTCTGAGCGAGAAAGAGAGAGGATATTGTGTGAGAGCGAAGAGGGAATTATAGTGGATCTGTTGTAGGTTGTATCTCTTCAGTTCGTTGGATAATATAAAAGGAAGGACTGGTTGTTTCTCCGTGGACGTAGCCCAAATTGGGTGAACCACGTATATTTGTGTCTCTCTTGTTTTATGTGTTTTCTGTGTTTATATTTCCGCAATATATTTTATTTTTTCCATTGCTCTATAATATATAATTTTCTAACACTTCTAACTAGCCCATATCGATTAATATGGCATAAGACCCTAAGGTTAGCACATTTAAGTTTATATTAATTTGTTGACCTGCAATCTCAATTGGAAAATTTTCTACTTTAGCTTATACCCTTCTTTTTTCCCCAGTGGCCAATTGTAGCTATCAGGGGTTTTTAAATTTATGAGTCTTTATATGACACATTTCTATTAACTTGGGACTGATGTTACTTTTAAGCTTGTTCCCAAATCAATTAAAATAGATACAACATGGTTAAATAATTTACCTTCAAACTCGATCATAGTAGGTTGGTATTCAACTTGATGATCTTCCAAGGCAGCATTGATTTTGGGTATACTCCTAGCCACCTCACCAACAGTAGAAGCCTCATGAATGTTAGCGGTTTTCTTTGTTCTAGTGTGGTGGAGGAAATTTTTGTAATAATGAGGCTCCCCACAACCCCAACATTGTAATGGAGGCCTTTGTGAAAGACTAGCCTATGCTTTACTCGACACTTCCACTTGTTTAGGCTCATTTGGCGATCTGAATTTCTACTAATTTTTCCCAGAGGGTTTATTTTGCTTATTTTTGTATAGATTCCTGGTGTTTCCAATTTTTGCACTTTTAGTGTTTTGGGAATTTTTTTGTCCCTTATTACTTAACCAACCCTTGTCACCCTATCCTTTTTGTTTCATCTGCTGATAGCAGATCCATGCCTTCTGGGTGGTCTCATCCATGGTCTTAGGATTATCAAATTCCAATCATTCCTTCATAAACATTGGTAAGCTACTCATAAAACGCTACACTTCAGATTTTTCCTCCCATATGTAAGGCACACATCTGAATAGAGATGTGAATTTAGTTACAAATTCAACCATAGAAAATTGTCCTAATCGTAGGTCATGGAATTCCTTTTCCTTGTCATCATAGAAACGTTCATTCAAATATTTCTCCTTAAAATGTTTATGAAATCCTTCCCAAGTCACTTCATGTTCATTAACTGCGTGAACATATTTAACCTCTTCCCACCATAGGGTGGCTTTCCCCTTAAATTGGTATATTGCTAGTCTTCTTTCATGTTGTCCTCATACTCATAAATCTGAAAATACTTATTCATATTAATTAACCATGCCCCAGTGGCTTCTTCTACCTCACCATCAAATGTCAGGGGCTTAGTTTTCTTGAATTCACCTTGAAATTCAGTTTTATGGTTATTCTTTTTCCTATGGTCTGAGGCATTACCAGATTCCTCCTCATTTTCACCTTTGTCGCCTTCTAACCTCTGGGTGTGGCTCCCTGCCAGCATACTTTCACTTCTTTGCCTTGGCTCCTCATCTATGCCTTCATGACCAGGGCGCAGTATAGAGTTCCTATGGTTTTGTCAATCAAAGAGGCTTTTAGGATTCACTCTTGGTCACATATAAGTCCCTCATTATTAGCCCATAAATGAGCCATCTTAGCCTTTATTTGTTGAACTGTCAATAACTACATGACTGTGGAATTTTGGTGTTCTTCTCCCAATTGGACCCACATTTCTAGATTAGCTCCTGTGATTGGGGTGAAACCCAATGCTACTAATGGTCTTAATGGTGGGATACCTCTAGCTCCTCTCATCATTGTGATTCCTTTGTGAACATAAATATATTGTTATTTAGTTACCCAATTAGGCCACAATATTGCAATGCGGCTCTGATACCACTTGTAACACCCATTACTTCAAGTAAAAAAATAAGTTAAAACAATAACCTTTCACACTTGATTGATTAATTACTAAGTCTATCATCATGTATGGAGTCTAGTTACATTTATGCTTTTACCTACTTGTTAGGTCTCACCATCATGGCGGTGCTTTTACACTTCCTTGTCAAGGTTTATATTGATATATTGTTTAATTTTCAACACGGTAATTTCATAAGGTATGGGTCTTAACCTTAATTCATGATGCACCTCGTATTAACATATTTTTCACAATGGAGGAGTTTATGCCCACGCCAGGGTAAGTTTGGACCTTGGAATAATGTTTTATATTCGACACAGCCTCTGGAAAGTTTTGAGGTAGCTGGAAACTTATTACACCAATAGATGGCTATCGCTCCTCCTTTGGATTCACTTCTCATGATTCGACAGTCAAGGGATGTGGAGGGTGGTTTTTGGGTAACCGCCTCATTCCCTCGGTGGATATCTAGCTCATTTGTGCCTTTGCACGTCTGGAGCAGCCCTGCAACCCCATGCAACTTGACTCTGTGTTCCAGTGGCTCAACCTCTTCTTTTCCCCAACGTCAAGTACTTATGGTACTAATGATAGGGTTTTTCCCACAGAACCAAGGTTATCATGCATCTCTAAAGATTACTAACCTGATCATCTCTTCTTTGCCACAACTACTCATCGGTAAGCTCGCCTGAGAGTATTAAGTGGAAGTGAGTTTTCTTTCTTTTTATTAGCATAATTTTGCAAGCTTAGGGTTTCTTGCTGAGATCTTATGGATCTAATTTAAGTTTATGTGGATGCAGGTGAGGAATTCCTACAACGGGAAAGCCTCGCGGGTGAGGGAAGCGCCATCAGTTTTTGGGTTTTTCATAATGTGAATCTTTCCTCAAACTAACAGGTGCCTAATTGAGCTTTGGTTTTTATTTCAGCACTCTCACAATAGATTTCAAGGTTTTGAAGGATTTGAGTCCCTTAAGTTATGGGTTTCGGAACCCTCTAGTTTAATCTATAGAAACATGTTTAAAGGACAGTGTTATGTTTGCTCTAGAAATTCTAGTTCTAGAGGACATATGTAAATCACTTCGTATTTTGATTTTAAATTATGGGTACAGTTGTCGAACCATGGCTATGTCACGAACAACAATATTTTGCAAACTTTTATTCTATTACTTCTTGGTTAAATACTTAGTACATGGATTTTTCGTTTCTACTACTAGTGCAATTCTTGGTTAAATACTTAGTACATGGATTTTTCGTTTCTACTACTAGTGCAAAGTTTGGTTGATATTATTAAATGAAATGTTGAATGGTGGTTGTATTAGTATTTCATATTAGATTTATATTAAGTTGCATGGTTATTTCTCTCAATTATGTATTCTGCAAAATATATATATATATATATATATTAAAATTTAATTTCAATGTCCATTACAGGGTGCTTATCATTCAAACCCTTCCGTTACTGCGCGAGTTGCTCAAACACTATGATTGCATATGGGGTCGTTGGGTTAACCTGGTTGGGCCCTGTGGCTAACTTGGGCTTACACTTGCTCCTTAATTCCAAGGTTTCACCCCTACGGGTTCCCCTATTACCAGACACCGACCGGTTTGCAGCTCCAGTGGTGTAATTTTATGGTGTGACTAGATTCTACCAATGAAAGTTGTTGTTGTTTTGGGTAGTAGCCAGAACGGTTCTATCATCCCTTAGGAGTCTTTCAGTGCCTCTTGTCTGAGTTTCCGAGGGTATTAGTCACCGAACAAACCCTATCTAAGATATTTTGAGGATATTTATGGTAATTGTTGTGTGTTCTATTCCTTTCCATAGGAAGTGGTTAGGTAAATTCTAGGGTCTACAAAGTAGATGTAATAGATATAAACCCTTGTATATTTAAAAAATCTCGAGTCTGTAAATAAGTGCAAAGATGGAAAAAAAAAAGATTGTTTCTTTTATTTTTTAATTTCTTATCTATATATATATATATATATATATTATCATTGCTTTAAGGCTTTTATTAATTTATTTACAATTTTTCAACTAAAAAGATTTCATACATATTCATCATATCTTTCATAATAGTACCATTGACTGTAAAATTTCAAGTTACGGGAAATAGATTTCTCCACCCAACTAGTGAGATTGGCAATTATGTCTAATCTCCCTCGAGCCTCTTTACTTTCAAGAATAGTTAACTTACAGTAGCTTGTCCCTAGGCCTCAAGACTCCTAATCCAACCCAGTATTTTAAATCTTCAAGAATTTTATTGGCTCCTCTCCAGCTCAAGAATGTCAACAACATCCTGTTCAAGATTATCCTCACTCCTTTCTTGCCTCCGGTTTCTCTTTTTTTCCTCCTTTTCTTCTGGGGTGTTTTCCTAATCTCTATAGGAGGTAATAGCTCTCATAACTACTCTGGAAACTAAATATTTCTCTTTTAGAGTCTTTTCCTAGAATGCCCTAACAACCATCATTAAAAAAACACAACTTTAAATATCTAAGATTTCTTTACTAAAGTCTCCTTGCTAGACTTCACCTAGTCTAGAATTACCAAGTCTTGCATCGTAAAAGTAAATAACCAATATTTACATGACCAAGGGTGTTACATGGTGAATCACATGATAAAGACATCCAATATATAGCAATGATCTCCAAAGCTGATTTGATGAGTATCAACATAGTCACCTAAACCTCCAAGCCTTTAACCTCTTTTCAATTTTTAAAATAAGCCATTACCCATCTCCTTTCAGGTAGCCTTTAACCTCTTTTCACTTTTTAAAATAACATTACCCATCTCCTTTCTACCTGACATATAGAATCAAACAAGCCAACATATATCCATTGACATATAGAATCAAACAAGCCAACATATATCCATCAACACTCGAAAAAACAAATTCAATTTATTAAAGTGTGAATTTCTTATAATTTATATCTTTAAAAAGTTGATTTCTCTCCGTACTTAATAGATCTATAAATGAATCTAAGCTAATAAAATATATTTCCAATTCTGAAAATCAATGAATGACTATCTCAATATAACTACTATTATTAAACATACATTGGTAAGCACTTTTCGTTTTTATAATCATACCCCTTTCATTTTTGGTACTCTAACTTGTTGGGCAAGTTGGAAATGAACCTTATCCCTGCTAGTGTCACAGCGACCGTAAGCAACCATACAACTGTTCACAGCCGTATGCAACTGTGAGGGGGTCACCTCTTCCCTGAGAGAGATACACAAGTGTGATTAGTTAGTTGTTGTTATTGTTCAGCTAAACTTTTAATCCCAATCCGTTTCTCAAGATAAAGAGCGTGACAGTGTAAACGTAAGCTTTTTACAACGATATTGGCATTTTGTTCGTTGATAGATGAAGCCGTTTTCTTGCTTCTGAAAGAGTGTTGGTTCCATGACAAAAGAAGTGCACGCCCAACATGCTAATTGGCGGATTCACTGTGAATGGAGTAGAGTAGTGTAGGAAGCAAAGTGTTTTCCCTCAACGTTTCTCTATGTTCCTTATAACCCATGTGGTAAAGGAGAACACTCAACCAACAAATGTGTGTAAATACGCTACGTAGATGTCTTCTGAAATGGCATCCTGGTGGGGTTTGATATTGAACGGCAAATAAGCATTCATCTTTGAGCATTGGAAGGAACATTCTCCATTAATGAAATCTAAGGGAAGTCCACTTTGATTGCTCCAGCATTATAATATTCATTGTTAGTGAGTGTCCCTTAAGAAATGTGATGATGTAGTTCATGGCGAGTGAGTGTCGTTGGTAAACTTCAATAGGTATCAAAATATTTATAATACAGAAATATGATGATGTAGTTCATGGCGAGTGAGTGGCGTTGGTAAACTTCAATAGGTATCAAAATATTTATGAGTGTCGTTGGTAAATTTCAATAGGTATCAAAATAT
Organism: Pinus tabuliformis; assembly: GCA_031772625.1. Lineage (NCBI taxonomy): Eukaryota > Viridiplantae > Streptophyta > Pinopsida > Pinales > Pinaceae > Pinus > Pinus tabuliformis. The sequence continues at coordinate 888,600,343 of CM062812.1, read as the reverse complement.
TTATAATACATATGATGTAGTTCATTTTGATTGCGGTAGCATTATAATATTCCTGGCAGCTACTTTTTAATTAAAATATTTATAATATAATTTTTTTTTAATTTTAGTAAGTATTAAAATATTTATAATATATTTTATATTGTTAAAGTTTTTTTTGTTTGTTAAGTTATGTAAGTTTTTGACTAGTATATTTAACTTGTGGTTTGAGTAGTCATTACTTAAAGGTATGACTAGTACACCTAACTTATGGTTTGAGTAGTCATTACTTAAAGGCATTTAAGTCCTTAAAATTATCTGGGATCTAACCTGGCCTTAAACATATATACATTTAAAGAAACATGTAACAACATTCTTAACCGTGAAGATTCACCTTTACAATACCATATGTCAATATCATACTATTAGATTAAGGAAATAGGATTTGTTACCATACTAAAGAAATAGCATTTGTTACAATACCATGCGCCAATACCATGATTTACTAAGAAAATAGGCTTTTTTACAATGCCAAATACAAATACCTTGACTTACTAAGAAAATAGGCTTTGTTACAATATCATATACTAATACCATGACTTACTAATACCACTTGCCCAAAAAATCAGAATTCATGTTCATATGACAGTTTCTTTAATTAAATAATTTAATTAAAATAGCATAAAAGAAATAACTATTTTTGAGATAAATTTTAACATTTGATTTGTAATTGCTATTAAGAATATTCAAAAATATTATTTGGAGGTTAAATCTCTACCATCTACCTAATAATTATTGAAGATCAAACCAATCTAGATCTATCTTAACTATGGATCTACCAAGTAATCTCTTGAGATGAAAACCTCTTTTATTGTGAAAAGAGATTTAATCTTGCTAAATCCAAGTTAAGAATAATTTAGGCTAGTTTATTACTCTTTAAATGATTAATAGGAATTGAATGTTATCTCTTAATGGAGCACAATGGAATCCAACAACCCAGATTATTTCAAGAAGCTATCAATTCGCAATACTAAAAAAAAGGCCCCCTATTTTCATGAAGTAAGTTGTAAATTTAAAATTCTTTTTATAATTTATCTTTATTAATTCTGAACCCTGTACAACTTTCTAACTACGTTATCTGTAAAAACAAATCACATAAATCTAAAACTTACCAATAAATTTAATTTAGTTAAAATTTATGAAAAATATATATATCAATAACTACTTTTACCTCTAACATTTATATTGCTATTTATAATATATCAATAAATATATATTAAATATGTTATCTTATAATTTAATTATTATTAAACTTAGTTTACGAGATTATAAATAACCAGAATTGATTTAACAACTATCGTAAACATATTTACAATTCTTACTAACGTTCATGGATTGCAGATGCATAGTGCTTACCAGATAGAATGACCAAGTCGAAGTTAGAACACCGTCGTATCGTTGGCCTTCTATTGCTTTTTTCCAAACACCCTCGTATCGTTGGCCTTCTATTGCTTTTTTTTTTCGAGTGCAAGCATCGAAAGAGAGAAATTGAAGGGTAAGTTTATATATGGAGGAGATGACCATGAAAAGAAGTTTCTAGAGTTATAGAGTTATAATTATAAATAGAGAGAGAAAAATTACACATAATACAAATCATTCTTATATTTTTATTGATCACAAAGGTTACAAATATATAGAATATAAATTACTGACTTCGACAAATCTTGACAAATCTAGATTCTAAGAAAGTGGATCTATGACTGGGATATGACACAACAACAACTCATACACATGGGAAACAATCACATCTAGAATAACACCTCGGAATACTCATTAACAACTTGTAATACACATCGAACACATGACATGGAAGCATTAGTTCCAAGACCCTCCCTTAATGTTTACATGGATAACATTAAAAACACATATTACAACAATAAATAAATCTTTGTCTAGCTAGTCTTCATTAGCACCCACATTCACTCGGGAATCTCGCAAACACCACTGTTCACCACCACATCTTCGAGCTATTACTTGAACTCCAATTAAAACGTAATCGCCCTTGACCATTGTTGATGAAATTTGCAAGATCAACAATATTGACACCTCGCCTCGTCGGGACTTCCACGATAAGAGTCGTCAATTCACTTTCGGTTATCCGTCACTTGCTAAGATGGGGTTCTGGATACTGAATGTGTTCAAAAGTTGATCAAACAACTTGACCTTATTAACACATAAGAATTGATGTTTGGAACACCAAGGATTCCAGTTTAAGAACCACCAACCTTTTTATAACTAATAAAAAACACACAAGAATTGATTTTTTGGACATGAGGGCTTCCAGTGTAAGAACCGCCAACCCTTTTTAAAACCAACAAAAACGCATACACCAACATAATCTCTCACATTTTCCTGGCCCTCCGTTGAGGGAGTCAATCCAATACCAACTCTAATACCAAATTATAAATAGAAAGAGAGAAAAGTTACACACAACACATCACTCATATTTTTATTGATCACAAGGGTTACATATACATATGATACAAATTACTTACTTCGACAAATCTAGATCCTAAGAAAGTGGCATGACACAACAACAATTCATACACATGGGAAACAACCACATCTACAATAACACTTCGAAATACTCATTGACAACTTGTAATACACATGGAACACATGACATTGAAGCATTACTTCCAACAGAATCTTATTCATGAGTTTTTCCAGTTTTTCACCGTCTTCCAATTTGTATATTTATTTTCTTGATTTAAAATAGAAATAAATTTAATGAAACAAAACTACGCTTGTTGACTTTTTCCATCTTGGTCGTGAGTTTTTTCAATTTTTCATCGTATTCTAGTTTGTATATTTATTTTCTTGATTTAAGATATAAATAAATTTAATCCATCTTATTCGTGAGTTTTTCCAATTTTTCATCGTATTCTAGTTTGTATATTTATTTTCTTGATTTAAGATATAAATCAATTTAATCCATCTTATTCGTGAGTTTTTCCAATTTTTCACCGTTTGAACATTTATTTTCTTGATTTAAGATATAAATAAATTTAATATATTTAGGAGGTACCACGAAACGAGTATTTTAGAGTTATCCCAAAATTATTATTAATAATTTAATTTAACTTGATGTAGTTGTTGAATTGATATAAAATAGATGTAGGAAGAATTTTTATTGAAACAAAATTGCATTTGTTCATTTTTTCCATTTAAGTCGGGAGTTTTTCCATTTTTTGATTTAATATATAAATAAATATAATTTGTTGAAACTTATTTTATATCTTATTAATATTAATATCATTTGTGTCATGTCCATGAGGTTTTGGGTAGATGATGATCAGGTGCCCTGTTAAGGAACTCAAGTCACCAGTTCAATTCTCTGTTTTATTTGCCTTATTTGGATGTTATTCTTGAGCATGACCATAATATAACCTGACTAGTGTTAAAATTACAAATAAACAAAAAAATCCTTTAAGTCATACATATTAATATAAATTCAAAATATTTAACATACCTATCCTCTTAATTAAAATCTATTTCCTCTTTTTTAATTAAATATTATTAAAAACAATACTCCAATTTTTAACTTACTACATAATTTTATGGCTGATAGTTAATAATCTCTAAATATATATACATTCATATCAACATTAAATATTGCTATTAACAATCCTCCTCCTTTAAATGTATGCATACTCATATCAATGTCGATATTTCATTCAGTACATCCCTTTGGTTGTGAAATGAACGCGACAATACTATGTAAATTTGTCTTTTTGGGTTGTAGATAACGTTAAAGATGGGATACCATAGATGAGACCAGCACATAATTAAATTTCAAATTGCATTATTTTCTTCTTTGGTGTTTTCTCTTTCAAAAACTATACTGATGGTGTATTTGAGATAAGTTTGCATATAGTTTTGCACCTCAATCTGTGCTGTTTATTTAACCGTTTGGAAGTATTAAGATTTGACATTCTGTTAGTAAAATTACTAGAATATAACTTGTGTAATAGTTTAGGAATTGAGAAAAAAAAATATTAGAACATGCCATTGATATTATGTTTAGAGAGTTAGAGAATTAATTGGTGTATATCATGTTATCTTAATATTAAAATAAAATATTAAACAAAACCAAGTCTTAAAGCTTCAAAAAAACCATCGTCATTTGGTGTTTTATCTTAATATTAATATTAAAATAAAATATTAAACACAACCTAGCCTTAAAGCTTAAGAAAAACCATCGTCATTTGGTGTTTCATCTTAATATTAAAATAAAATATTAAACAAAACCAAACCTTAAAGCTTAAAAAAAACCATCGTCATTTGGTGTTTCATCTTAATATTAAAATAAAATATTAAACAAAACCAAGCCTTAAATCTTTAAAAGAGCCATCGTCATTTGGTGTTTCTTAGTAATTAAGAACACGATAAGTAGAACTCAAAGCTTTGAATGTTTCAATCAACTATTCGTATGCAAGGTTTGGTGTTTCTTAGTAATTAAAAACACGATAAGTAGAACTCAAAGCTTTGAATGTTTCAATCAACTATTTGTATGCAAGGTACAATAAGGACAAAAGCTTTAAAGTCATATTAAAAAAAAAAATTATATAATTTTAATAGGGGAGGGATGTCATTAGGCGAACACTTCCACGTCAACCACCCACAATGCCACGCTGGCAAACCCTTTTTCTGTACAACAATTGTTTACGCTACGCATTGTTCATTCCAAAGTTCATTTCTGTTTGGGACTTGTTCTTGTTTGTTCGTAGTGCCGGTAGTTGCCTACAACTGCTCCAATGGCAGTCACTGCCATTACTGTTGTGCATGATGCGGGTAGTGGCTTTGCAGTGCTGGGTGGTGGTTTATGGTTCAGCAAAGGTGGTCGTTCTTCAGCTTGTTCAGTTGTTTTCGTCTGTTTCGTGTTGTTTTTTTGCCTGGTTTTTCTTCCCCGTCTGGTGGTATGGGCTCGTTATTCGTCTGCCTTTATCCCTGTGGCTAATTATGCTTGGCTCAATGTTGGAGATGGTTTTTTCGCGCTCCGAACGGATTTTTCAGGTTTGTGGTTCAATAACTTAGCTGCAATTTCATTGTTTAACTGAATTTTGGTCCCTATCTAACCATTTTGATGTTGTTTTGCAGGTTGTTGCAGTCTGAGCTACTGTTTGAGCATCTGGGGTTCCTGTGGCTTTCTGGCATGGAGAAAAAAGGTAGGACACTGTCCTACCAGCCAGATTTACTGTGTTTTTTAACACATTTAGCCTCCATTGGAATATTGTGCCTTTGTTTACCTGTGTGGGTTTTGGCTAATTATTGGGTTTTGCGGTCTCATTCGATTTCTTGACTTGGTGAACATGGCTCTGCAACCGCAAAATTGAAACCCTAATATTTGTCACTGATTTTTTTGTCGATACCAACAAGGCACAGTTCCTGAGTATCTAAGTGCCTTGTATAATCTTGTGATATGTTTTATTCGGTGCGTTGCTTTACAATCTGACCTTTCTCTTAAATTTTGTTACAATTTTTGGTCGACTAACATCTCTTCATAGTGTTGAGGTTCACCCCTCTTACTTTCTCTGGAAATGTGATATATTATTATGCACAGTAGACTAGATACAAGTTCTGGGAATCAGGTTTGACTGCATAAGTCACGGTTATCTCTAGACTTCTTCCCCATGGAAGGGTTTATGCCCTCTCCCTTGTTGGTATGCACGCGGTTATGGAGTAGGAAGTATGTTATTCTCTGATAGAAAATCATTGTATTTCTTTGCTCGTAGCTCGTAGCTACCTCTTGGCAATGTTAAATGGCCTTAAAACCCTTCCCAAGCTTCCATCGGGCTCGAGGGTGGGACCAAGTTCTGGGTTTCCATGACCACCCTGCTATAGGTAAAAGAAAAACATTTCTTTCCTCCTAGGGTTTGATGGCTCTTTATTTCTTCGATTATCACTCTCAGTGATTGCATTAACCCCTCAGTGATTACATTAACCCCCCTTCCGCTTGCATCCTGTGGAGGTACAGAGAGGACTCGTTCCTGTGAAGAAATTTCTTGAGATAAGATATGATCTATCCTTTGTGTGTGTATGAATTTCCTTAGTTTTGCATGACTACAGGAACTTTTAACAGATTGACTTTTCTTCTTCCAAGTGAAACCTCAACAACATTAATTAAGGGTGTAACAATTACGGCCTTGCGGAATTTTTCCTAGGCTTGTGAGATGGGCTATCCACACACTTGACATGAACCATCCTTCCCAAGATTAGTAAATTCTTATCCCAGGCTCAACAATATGAGGCCCAGTGTGGGGAAGCCTGTGGGAAGTTGAGGTGTAGATGTGATGTTATGTGGGGAGAGATGAATATAGAGTATTGAATGCTTGTCTTTGGTTGAGGAGCAAACCCTACATAGCCCCAGACCAAACCCCACCTCCAACTTTCTTCTATCTTGGACCTATCAATTCTGCTGATGGCAGCTCACACTCTCAATTTCACTTTCAACTTCAACCATGGGTAGATGCAAAAATATCAATTGCTTTCGTTACGAATATTTTGGTATTTTTCTCTTGGGTTGTCTGGATGTTTGTAGTTGTTAAGAATTGAAATATTGTCTGTTTTTGTCTAGGATAATTGAAATAAGACTAGTATGCATATGAACTTCATCTTATGCATATTAATGAAGTTTTCAGCTGTCCAATACCTGTGTGAATTGGAGATTTGATTTTCAGCCATCTATGTTTTTCAAGGTTTATAATTTCTGACTTATATGTCTTGCTAATTTGACATAAATTAATGGTGATTATGCTTAAGTGATTTAGCATTGTAATTGAAGAAGATAAGGGATGTTTTGTTGTTGTATTTAGAGTTGTAATTGTTTGTGTTCATATCTGGCCTAGAAGGCTGAAACTTATCAGAACATTTTGGTATTTTTCTCTTGGGTTGTCTAGATGTTTGTAGTTGTTAAGAATTGAAATATTGTCTGTTGTTGTCTAGGATAATTGAAATAAGACTAGTATGCATATGAACTTCATCTTATGCATATTAATGAAGTTTTCAGCTATCCAATACCTGTGTGAATTGGAGATTTGATTTTCAGCCATCTATGTTTTTCAGGGTTTATAATTTCCGACTTATATGTCTTGCTAATTTGACATAAATTAATGGTGATTATGCTAAGTGATTTAGCATTGTAATTGAAGAAGATAAGGGTTGTTTTGTTGTTGTATTTAGAGCTGTAATTGTTTGTGTTCATATCTGGCCTAGAAGGCTGAAACTTATCAGAACATTTTGGTATTTTTCTCTTGGGTTGTCTGGATGTTTGTAGTTGTTAAGAATTGAAATATTGTCTGGGTTGTCTAGGATAGAGATGACATTTCTATTTTACATTAATTTATGTTTGTATAGAAATTTCTATATGCCTCAAAGCACTTCAAAAATTTCTACTCTGACCTCTTGCTATCTTTGTTACACTTAAGTTATCCAATCTTAGTCCTCTAGGCTTTCCAACTAGAGAGTCTTCGCTGCCCTTGACTCCTAACTTTGGAAATGAACAATATCAGGTTCGTTGAGGCCTTTAAGTTCAAACTCCTATCTGATAACTAGTGTTGATCTACCACACACTCGAATGTGGGTCTGATCTTTGTGTCCCTTTGCATGTGACAGAGTAACCACCAAGTTGCCTCGTTACCAGCTATGCATTAAACCTTTTATTTCTTTTGCATCACACCCCCTTGAAAGTTATGCCAATGCCAATAGGAGACCTCTCTTATACTCCAGTTCCATCTTTTGATTTAATGCTCAATAGGACAACCTTTCTCAATGCCTTTTCCATTAAAAATTTGTGCTACCTGTAGTGTGATTGTCATACAAAGGTTCAGGGCAGGGCCTCTTAATAGTAGAACTAAGGTGTGGACTAGGGTTTCTCTCTAGAGTCTGAGATTGTATTCCCTTTTTCCTAAAGGGTAATATAGAAACCTAAAGGGCCATGGCAGCAAGCTACAACTCTCAGAATGAGAGCATTTTGGCTTCTAGATCCAGAGGAGTGGAACTGCTCCGATACCACTGATATGGAACCAAATCCAAGTTTGAGTGTTGTTCTAAATTACTACTTCTTTTCCTTTGCAATGTTGTTTCAAACTAGATTCAATTGATCTTTACTTTCTATTATTTTATCTTGAATTTCCTTTAGTGAGAATAAAGGGATTCTTTTGTTTACTGCCTCTGTGAGAAGACAGGGGGTTGGTTTCTATTGAACTTCTCAAGCACATGTTCCTGGGAAGATCTTTCCTTCCATTGGTAGCTACTTTTGTTTCATGTTCACTTCTTTTCATGAGTTATTATGTTGCCTTTCATCATAATTCGAATTCAAATTCAATTTAGTTTATAGTTTAGCTTCTACTATGAAACCAATCAACATATTGCATCCTTACAAAATTCACATATCCAAGTTTGAGTGTTGTTCTAAATTACTACTTCTTTTCCTTTGCAATGTTGTTTCAAACTGGATTCAATTGATCTTTACTTTCTATTATTTTCTCTTGAATTTCCTTTAGTGAGAACAAATGGATTCTTTTGTTTATTGCCTCTGTGAGTAGACATAGGGCTGGTTTCTATTACACTTCTCAAGCACATGCTCATGGGCAGATCTCCTTTGATTGGTAACTACTTCTGTTTCATGTTCACTTATTTTCCTGAGTTATTATGTTTCCTTTCATCATAATTCCAATTCAAATTCAATTTAGTTTATAGTTTAGCTTCTACTATGAAACCAATCAACATATTGCTTCCTTACAAAATTCACATTGTGATTATTATGTTGACTTCCATCATAATTCCAATTCAAATTCAACTACCCAGCAGAGTGAATGGACAAGAATAGGTCCCAAACAAAAATGAACGCGTAAATGAACAATGCGCAACGTAATCACAGTATAGAAACCCTAAATCCCGCTATAACCTACTGAACTGGTTTTAATAAGTAGCCAACATGTCATTGTATGTGTGGGATAGGTGTCGTTCCAAAATTGACATTGCGATAGCGGTTACAAAAATTAATTCATGCCACCCCTATGCTTGATGGCCTCCGTTTCCTAGAATTGTTGAGTCTCATGCTTGACCCAATTATGGTGGACTAGCCAAGATTGGTTGATTAGGATGTGCCTGAATGTTACCATATCCTTGACTCCAATTTTCTCCTTGTAGCCATGGAGGGACTGAGTAACCCAAGTGTCCACTTGTGTTACTAACTCTAGCACTGGGTGCAGGTGTCATATAAACACAGTTTGGATTTAAACCTACACTAGTAGGGGTATATGAGGTGGGTAGAACCCTTGGCTAATAGCGGGGGACTTGGATGTTAATCAGCTCTTGGTATGATGGTGTGTGCTCTACAATGTGGTCTAGCGTATTGGACATCATCCTATTTGCCTCAAACTGGCTTGGACCATAGACTTCCATGCTTGTCACCCCTCCTCCTCTTTCCAACACTTCTTGAACCTTTCTTGCCTCCCTCTCTTGCCTTGCCAATTTTTTTTGATGTTCCTTATCTTCCCTTGCTTTTTGTCTTTCCATCCTTTGTTGTGTGTGGAGCATGATTGTTCAGAGGTCTTTGTTTCAGCCGGATGTATACCCCAGGAAGTTTGTACACCCCTCCATGCGGGGGGGTGCGGGGGGGGACTTGTCCCCCCCGCGGGGGTCCGGGGGGGCCGATCCCCCCGGCTGGGGGGTCCGGGGGCCAGCAGTCCCCCGGCGGGGGCTCGGGGGCAGCACCCCCGAAGCTAAAAACAAATGTAAAATTTCCTTGTAAAAGTATAGTAATTTCTAGTCAATCTGGGTTGTTCATTAGGCGGATGATCTGACGGTAGAACTTATGTTTAGTTTAGGGTTTTTTGCCCTAGAAGGCAACCCCTCTCTTTGTATGAGGGCATTGTATTGGAGGTTGAGATATAGATGTGTATTCTGTGAGCGAGAAACAGAGAGGTGAGACTGTGAGAGAAAACAGAGGATATTACAGCGGATTTGTTGTAGGTTGTGTCTCTTCATTTCGCTGGATAATAGAAAGGAAGGACTGGCTGTTCGGGGTGGACGTAGCCCAAACTGGGTGAACCACGTATATCTGTGTCTCTCTTGTTTTGTGTGTTTTCTGTGTTTATATTTCTGCAATATTTTATGTGTTCCATTGCTCCGTAATATATAATTTTCTAACATCCTTTCCTTTGTTCGAGCTTCTGTTGCTGCAATCCTTGTAACTCTCTTGTCCTTGGCCAACTCCTTCTTTCTCTTTTTAGTTTGCTGAGTTTCATTTTTTTTACGTTCAGACTCAAATAATAAATTCATATAATCTTCAGATGTGAGCAACTGTGAACTCCTCCCCAAACGAAGGCAATCTGCAGTTGAGTGCCTTGATGAGGCCTTCACTCTCTCTACTTCTAGATTTAGGAATGCACCAAGTAATCTGCGATTTGCCCCTTTCTCCCTAGGATCTGACACTTGGCTTTCAGCCTCCAGTACAGTTGATTGGCCCCCATTATCTTCTTCAGGCACCTCATGCTGAACAGGCTCCTCTTCCAGTGAACAATTGTCCACAAAATAATGAACAAGTTCGGTGTTCAACTCTGATGTTTGTGAAGGCATGTCCATGCTTTCCTCATTGGTGGTAGACACATTATGTGGGTTGATATTCATCATGGCCTCTGCCAACCATGATGGTGGGCTTACCTGGGTTAGCATGCTCAATTGTTCATTGTTTAATCCTGTTGCATTATCATTTGAAATCAATTTTTCATTTTCATTCCCTTCATCAACTGCCTCATATGGAACATCACATGCATAATTGGAATGTGGTTCAATAGATGTGACAGCCTCCATGACATTGACAGTTGGTTCATGACTGAACTGTGTCTCATTCACATGTTCATCATCATCACCACATAAGTGCCCTTCATAAACAGAGATTATACCTTCAGTGGCAACAACATCTTCTTGGGCATCAGCATGGTCTTGTAAGTTCTCTGCTTCTTGACCTTCCACATAAAATGCTTGGCTACAACAAGTATCATGCATGAGAGCATCAACATTAAGTGGCCATATACTCGTCCTCCTAAATCCAGCCTTGGTATTAGAAGGTGTGAGAGCCATTTTTAATGCTTTACTTGCAAGCTCAGCTAGCTCAAACCTCTTTACTTCCACCCCTAGGTTCTTTGCCATCCACAAAGCTCGCTCGATCCTGAAATAATTCTTGAAAGGCCCAAACACGCTAACATCAAGGGGTTGCAATCTATGAGTGGTATGAACCGGTAATGTTAACAAGTCAATGCCAAAGTTTTTGGCCTCCTCAATTGTCTGCAAAGCCATTTGGCTTCCATGGCCATCTAAAATCAGTAGGTTTCTGTTTTCAGGCGAGACACCACCTGGTACAAATGCAGAAAAATGACAAATCCAATTCAGGAATAGTTCCGTTGGCATCTATGCATGGGGATGTGCTACCATGCATGCACCTGGTTCACAGTTCTGTATATAGTTTTTTATTTGTGTTTTACCTTTGAATAGGTAAAATCCGAGATTGAAGAACCAATTGCATTGACACAAGTATAGTGATCCACTCCTTGCTCTTAGGCAAAATCTTAGGCACATTTCTGCTCCCTCTTTTGGCAATTACCCGCATACCACAATTCCTTCCTGCCTGTAAGTCTGTTTCATCATAGTTCCATATATGGTCTGGGGCATATGAGTGTTGCTCATATGCAAAAAAAAGAGTGTTATAGAACTTGGACACAATTGTAGGGCGTAGATTTAAAGCCCTATCTCTGTCAAGGCCCTCAGTTGTACGTAGCATAAGGTCTAGATGCATTTTTTTAAATCCACTCCACCATGATTTACCAGGAAACCCATCTTTGAAGGGGTTTGGCCTCCCCTGACAGATTTGAGCTACTGTGGATTTAAGTTGTATAATCTCTAACCCATGTCCCAATTGGGCCATCTCCTTACACCACTCAACCACCTCGACCTCCTCCTCTTCAGTCATAACTGTAACAGGCCCTCTACGCTTCGTATTAGTCAACCCATTTATCCAATAATGTATGTTAGAGGCAACAATACCATGTTTTTTTGCAGAGGCACGGATTGAATGTCCATTAAACTTGATGTCATCAATTGCAGCCTGCATGTCTTGCTTTGTCTAGCCTCTGATGGCACTGATTTTCTTTGTTGAACTTGCACCTTGCACTGTGGTTGAAGGCGGCTCTGTGGTTGATGGTGGGATAGCATGATCTGCAACCACAGTGTCCTTTTCAACGACATTACTGGGTGCATTGTGAGCATTCACATCACCCCCCTTATCCTCATCTGATGAAGTGGACCATAGTTGGGTCCCCCTCGCCCCTCGCCTCCTCCTGTTCCTTGTACAATCTGCAATAAAAACTCTTAGCATGGCTGAAACAACCTACAAAGTGACCACCAAATTCTTATTTTAAAAAACTGTATTAGAAAACAAGAAAAGTCATTGGCCTTTGCAATCAATGAGCAACAACAATAAGTGCTTTATCTATATATTGTAGTTGAATACATCTCGGATCTTAAAATCATTATTCGAAGGGTTTAAAGTTCTTTATTTGATTCTTAGATGAATTTTATGAGTTATCAAGAAGAGCTAATCCTTTTTAATTTTATAACAGGTTTGACATAACACAATTTCTTTAACCCAACTATTTTGTTGTGTCCTCAAATGATTATTTCTGGGAACTGGCATGTCTTTCTTCAATGAAACCAAGAACAAGTTTAAGAATGTTTGTTGTTTAACATGATTATGTCTTGAGAAAAGGGGCAAGTGGTATCTTTTAATGGATTCATTTAGTGGTCTAAAGCTAACATGTTTATCTCTAAAGAGCCATTAAAGAAACACTTAAGTAAGGGAGAGGTGAGGAACGAAGTGATCTAGTCCTGCTTATGATGATAAGAAGACCTAATAGTGGTAGCTACTCTACCAAGCGCTTAATTCAGTAAGTAGCTACTCTAGCTCTGACATTTCACGGTTTTGGATTTTATTATTGGAGAAAATGCAAGGCTCAGGCCAAAAAGAAGGGAGACACTGACCAAGCTGTCTCCTCTTGCAACATTTCACAGTCAAAATTGAAGCCTTTATATTGCTCAATAATTGATGTTGTAAGTGTCTATTAATAACTGGCTACCCTAAATAAGCAAATACAATGTTATTGAGTGCAACAAAGACAAACTAGTACTAACTCGAAAATGAATCACACAACCAACTGCAACATTGGGTGTAAAGTTATTTCTAATTTGCAAGAAATTAGAGCCCTGCTTTCCAATGCAAAATAAGCTTCTATTAACTCAATGAGAGGCACTATTATGTTGATTTGGCTATCTTCTGACATGACTTGACTTGGTTTGGACCTTTGTATGTGAGCTCCCGAAGTCATGTGTGCATCTGTTGGGTCCCTATAATACTAGTGATTACCCCATTACTATTGTAGTTATACCCCTTATTTATATTGTTGTGCCCCCATTGCCCCCATATTGTTATTAATGTGCCCATAGAATCCCTCTATTATTATTTTTGTGGCTTTATATTATTATTGTTAGGTCGGTTGGATTATATTGTGACTCCATAGACTCCTATATATAGAAAGGAGGTTTTGTCATTTGAATCATCAAAGAATTGTTCATTTATGTAATGTAAAGGAGGTTTCCCCCTCGAAGAGGCTGAATTCTAAGGCGTTGATCTATCTTTTCTATCTTTTCTTGAGCTGATTTCATAACATTTGGTATCAGAGCTTTGGATTCTTGGGTTTCGTTGCTCCAAACAGGTCATCGTGGCATTTTCGCTATAACTTTTTTTCTGTGACGTTTCAGAAGTCGCAAAAAAAACTCATTTGAGAAGAAATCGCGCTGAACCTTGGGTCCGAATTTCAGAGCTTTTCGCACGATATTTTCGGAGATATGATCTGAGGAAGTTGGTCTTTTTGCAGACTCCTGAATTACACTCAAAACAGGTGACCTGGGGAAAATCGTCATAACTTTCTTTCTGTGCATCGGATTGAAATTTCGTAAGAAGGTACAGAAAGAGGACGGACTGTAGTTTTCTTTTATATATTTTTCAGAGTCAAAGGTTGAAACAGTGACACGTGGCACTTCATACAAGTTCGCTCTACTGAACTAGTCTATAATCAGGTCACTGCGGAGATTGTGCATAACTCTTTCTTGGAGAATCCAATTTGGATCAGACTAGTGGCATTGGAAAGAGGACATAGAAGGCTACTACAGGTCACAATTTCAGAACTGGATGATTCGAAATTACAAAGATACATCAGATTCAATATCAGGCTTCTACAAAGTAAAAAAAAGGTGTGTAGTTTTCTTTTTTAATTTTTGCATAAGCTTGGTTTGAAGGAATTCAAAGGGCATAGTAAAGCATTATTATCGATAACTGATGCCCCGAGGAAAGAAAATGCAAACACCTAGTAAGGAACCTGAAAGCTCTAGCATGACTCATGAAGAAGAGGAAGAAATGCTACATGATATATCAAAATTACAAGAACAAGTGCAACAAATGTCACGCTCACAAAAGCTAATAGATGCTAAGATAAATGGCGTGGAATCTAAGATAAAGGGCATGGAAGCTAAGATGGATGATCTGAACACAGATTTGAGGACAGATTTGAAGACAAACATGGCAGATTTGAAGACAGATTTGACAAATTTTCTACAAGAAATACTTACTAATGGTGAAAAGGTTGTAAAGGAAACTCATGATGTGAACAAAAGAAATGTTAATCATGATTCCATAGACTCTAATGTTGGATCGAAGACCCACCATATTCCAAAAATCGATATGAGGAAGTTTGATGGCAAGGATCCCGCCACATGGATATTACAGATGGAGCAGTTCTTCGATCTCAATAATGTGCAAAACACACAAAAGGTACGTATGGCAACTTTATATTTGGAACCAAATAAATTTGTATGGTATCAATGGCTTTGCTCTCGTAAACAATTTATCAGTTGGGCAATTTTTACGGAAGAATTGATAGCACATTATGAGGATACAAAAAGCAACACTTTTTTTAGCCAATTGATAAGTCTCAAACAAAAGGGTTCAATAATGGAGCACATTGAGGAGTTCCAGAAATTGAACATAAGGGTAAAAGATATTCCAGAGCAGCATAGGATTGATGTGTTCATAGGGTCTTTAAAGGATAATATCCAACATGATGTTCGACTTTGGGAACCTGATTCATTAGAGAAAGCATTCAGGTTAGCAAGAAAAATGGAAAGCAAAATTATGGCAACCAGGAAGCATACCACTCACAACTATAAAGACGGAAGTGCAGTTGCCCCTAGTCGTCCACAACCTATAAGGTTGACACCACAACAATTGGAAGAAAAAAGAGCAAAAGGGCTTTGTTATAGTTGTGATAGCAAATACACTAAAGGTCATAAGTGTGCTGAGAAGAAATTATTCTACATAGATTGTGAAGAGGAAGAAGAAAATGAGCAAGAAAGGTCAAAAGAACAGGATATGCTCCAGGAACAAACCCTAGATGAAGAACAAATAAATCCGACCATATCTTGTAATGCATTGGCGGGAATTACCACTCCTCAAACCATCAAGATAGAAGGACAAATCAAGAAGAAAAATGTGATAGTGTTGATTGATTCAGGAAGCACCCACAATTTTATTCATTGTAGGGTAGCAAAAGAATTGAATTGCTTCCTATATCCAGCACCAGAGTGTCAAGTGATGATTGCAAATGGAGGAACAATAAATTGCTCTGGAAAGTGCCATAATATCAAGCTATCCATGGGAGAATATGTATTGACTAGCCCAATGCTTTCCATTCCAATGGGAGGTGATGATGTTGTACTAGGAGTCCAATGGCTACAATCCTTGGGTACAATAGCTTTTAATTTTCAAGAACTTTTCATCAAATTTTCTGTGGAAGGAAAGGAAGTTGAATTAAGGGGTATTGCAGGGAAACCAGGAAAAATAATCAGCTCTAATGGTATGACAAAGCTTCTAAAAAAGGAGCAAAGGGGTGTAATTGCACAATTATGTTCTCTAGATGTTTCCACATTAGAATCATCTATTTCTCCAGATCTCCAAAAAGTCCTGGACAATCATTCCAAGGTATTTGAGACTCCCAAAGGTCTCCCACCTATGCGTGATCATGATCATGCTATTCATCTGATTCCAGGAAGTGTTCCTCCAAACATCAGGCCGTACAGATATCCCTATGTCCAAAAAAGTGAAATTGAACGTATGGTTGCAGAAATGCTAGAGGCTGGTATAATTCAACCGAGTCAAAGTTCTTTCTCTGCTCCAGTAGTATTGGTGCACAAGAAGGATGGATCATGGCGCATGTGTCCGGATTATAGGGAGCTCAACAAGCTCACTATTAAAGATAAGTTCCCCATTCCTGTCATTGATGAATTACTGGATGAATTGCATGGATCAATTTACTTCACCAAGTTGGATCTTCGTTCAGGATATCATCAAATCAGAATGAAGATTGAAGACATTCCGAAAACGGCATTTAGAACTCATGAGGGTCATTATGAATTTTTGGTCATGCCTTTTGGCCTTACCAATGCACCTTCAACATTTCAAGGTTTGATGAATTCAATTTTCAAACCATTCCTTAGAAAATTTGTGTTAGTATTTTTTGATGATATACTTATCTACAGCAAGTCTTGGAAGGATCATGTTGAACATGTTGACAGGGTGCTACAACTATTGGAGGAGAAACAATTATATGCCAAAAGATCCAAATGTTTTTTTGGAGTCCAGGAGGTGGAATATTTGGGTCATATTGTATCTCATGAAGGAGTTAAGGTAGACCCTACCAAAATTAAAGCCATTAAGGAATGGAAAATCCCCACATCCATAAAGCATTTGCGCGGATTTCTTGGGTTGACAGGGTATTATCGCAAGTTTGTTAAGAATTATGGGAGAATAGCAGCACCTCTAACGACATTATTGAAGAAAGATGCATTTTCATGGACTCCGGAAGCAACAAAGGCCTTTGAACATCTTAAAGAGGCAATGTGCCAAGCACCGGTCTTAGCTACACCGGACTTCACAAAAACCTTTATTGTGGAATGTGATGCTTCAGGAAATGGAATTGGTGTTGTTCTAATGCAAGATGAAAGACCCATTTCTTTTGAAAGTCGTCCAATCAAGGGAAAGTTTCTAAGCAAAGCTATTTATGAGAAGGAAATGTTGGCAATACTCCATGCACTTAAGAAATGGCGACCCTACCTAATGGGAAGACACTTCAAGGTAAAAACAGATCATGATAGCCTTAAATACTTTTTAGAACAAAAATTATCCTCTGAAGAGCAACAAAAGTGGGTCACAAAGATGTTGGGTTATGACTTTGAAATCATCTACAAAAAAGGGAAGCAAAATGTGGTGGCAGATGCACTCTCAAGGAAGGATGAGGATGTGGAAGCATTGTTGTGCGCTATTTCTATCATCCAACCAGATTGGATAAATGAAGCAAGGGAGGAATGGAAGAATGACGAAGAAGTGTGGGCACTTATTCGAAAGCTACAACAAGATTCCAGTACGTCTGATACATTTAGCTGGAAAAATGATTCGTTATGGTACAAAGATCGCTTATACCTCTGTAAGAATTCCCAGCTAAAACAAAAGATTCTTATGGAATTGCACACTTCTCCCTTAGGAGGGCACTCAGGATTTTTAAAAACTTACCACAGGGTTAAGAAGGAATTTTTTTGGGATGGCCTTAAATCAGATATTCAAAAGTTTGTGGCAGAATGTTTGGTTTGCCAACAAAATAAAGTTGAAACAATTAAGACACCGGGTCTATTACAACCTTATCCATTCCAAGCCAACGTTGGGAGGAGGTATCAATGGATTTTATCACAGGTTTACCCAAGTCTGAGGGAAAGAGTGTCATCATGGTGGTAGTTGAAAGACTTACCAAGTATGCACACTTTTGTGCATTATCACATGCATTTAAAGCCAGTACAGTTTCTACTGCATTTATGGAAACAATTCAAAAGCTACATGGAAACCCAAAGATTATTGTAAGTGACAGAGATCCCATTTTCACTGGAAATTTTTGGACAGAATTATTTTCTTGTCTTGGTACTCAGTTAGCTCATAGCTCATCTTATCATCCTCAATCTGATGGGCAAACTGAGATAGTAAACAAATGTTTGGAAGGATATCTTCGTTGCTTTGTATCTGATAAACAGACACAATGGGTCAAATGGTTGCCTTTGGCTGAATGGTGGTATAACACTTCCTTTCATACAGCAACAAAAATGACCCCATTTATGGCACTTTATGGGTATCAACCACCATCCATCACATCATATTTAAGGGAGAATTCTAAGGTTCAGGCAGTGGAACATCACATCGAACATCAACAACAAGTCCTCCAACTCTTAAAGGATAACCTCGTGTTGGCACAGAATAGAATGAAACAACAGGCAGATCAACATCGCAGTGAAAGAAGTTTTGATGTAGGTGATTGGGTATTCCTACGGCTACAACCATATAAGCAAATGTCCCTCAAGCAAGCTAACAAGGATAATAAATTATCACCAAAGTATTATGGTCCGTACAAGGTGTTGCAAAAGATTGGTACTATGGCATACAAATTGGAGCTTCCTGCAGCTTCTCGATTGCACTCAGTTTTCCATGTTTCATGCTTAAAGAAGGTTATAGGCGACAAGCTCCCAGTTCAAACAATATTGCCAAAACTTGACGAGGAAGGAAAAATTATATTGGAACCGGAAGCAGTTATAGAAACAAGAACTCGACATCTACGAAATCGATCAATTACAGAGTACCTTATCAAGTGGAAGAACTTATCTGCTGAAGATTCCACATGGGAGGATGACAATTTTATGCAGAAGTATCCAGAACTACTCAAGCATTGAGGACAACACTTTTTTGAAGGAGAGGGGCATGTTGGGTCCCTATAATACTAGTGATTACCCCATTACTATTGTAGTTATACCCCTTATTTATATTGTTGTGCCCCCATTGCCCCCATATTGTTATTAATGTGCCCATAGAATCCCTATATTATTGTTTTTGTGGCTTTATATTATTATTGTTAGGTCGGCTGGATTATATTGTGACTCCATAGACTCCTATATATAGAAAGGAGGTTTTGTCATTTGAATCATCAAAGAATTGTTCATTTATGTAATGTAAAGGAGGTTGCCCCCTCGAAGAGGCTGAATTCTAAGGCGTTGATCTATCTTTTCTATCTTTTCTTGAGCTGGTTTCATAACAGCATCCATAGCTCAATGATGGTTTTCTTAGCACATTCACACTTTGTGTGGAGAGAGAGCACTACACCTTTCGACCAGTTGATGATTATGTAGCATTCAAAGGGGTTACATACAGAATTGAAGTTGCCTTGATCATGATCTATCAACACAATTTTAGTGATTCATTTACCACGTCTAAAGGCCATTGTTGAGCATTTAAAATATATCAATTGCTCAGGTGTTTTACCTTGTACCATGTTGGCTTCTTGAGTTTTCCAAGTCTCTTTTTTGTTTTATTGCTAATAGAAATCGTAATGGAGACCCGCACATGAAAGTAAACTTTGTGTGAGACAATAATTGTATTTCTGGCAGTGTTTCAGAAATTACAGAGAATTACATGTGCGTTAGATTTGAAAGATCATTCCTTCATTCGATGCTTAGTTAACTCGTTGACATTTTACAAAGTGAAAGAAAACACATCTCCTTTTCAAACACCTAGACCTATATTTGAAAAATGGCTTATTCATAGGAAAATTGGACAATTCAATTTTTTAATGAAAGCTGGTGCATATATTGTTGTACCATAGATCCGCCAAATTTAATTTAGAATGTCATAATATCATATTCTAAAAAGTTATTTATGTAGAATGTCATAATATCATATTCTGAAAGGTTAAAGTCTATTGGAATAACAATAGCACAAAATTAGATGGAGGGGTGCTAACCACTAGGCACAATAACTCTATTTGCTATTATAGTAGTCTAATATTGAGTTGGAGGGTCAGATTTGAGGTTACTGTGGCAATGAAATTGGTTGTAATGGCTTTAATTTACCTTTGTTTCTCAACAAAAATAACATTATTCATTATTCAACAAAAATGGTAACATTATTCAACAAAAACATACCTGTATGTCTCCAGCAACTGATGAATAGAATGAATGTAACATTGTGCACACACTCAGTTTGTATGTTTCCAACAACTTCTGAAATTTATGAATAGAATGAATGTAACAGTGTCTGAACACTTTGATTGCATATCTCCAATAGTTGATGAGTAGAATGAATATCTGAAACGAAAATGAGTAAGATTTGATGTTTTATAGTTATTTCATATAGAATTTATTTGGTAGGGAATTTTGGCATAGATTTCCATCTCCCAAATTCAAATGTGTGGCCTGGATTGATTTGTACATGATCAAATGGTTGATAATCTTTGAAGGTTGATCCATGTGCTTTCCTGTTTTTAATTCCTGAATTGAAAAGTCTGGTGTGTTGGTGACATTTATTGAGAATGTTGAGAATTGAATGTTGTCATTTATTGTCTTTAATCCTGAATGGAATGTTGTCATTTATTGTCTTTAATAGGTTGAATGGTTAAATACACATGTACATATGGCTGACACACATTTCACCTATTCTTGTGCAGGTATTACTGAGCAATGGGATGTGTTGCTCCAATGGAAATCTATAGGTGGTTGTTTGATGGGATAGGTGTACTCCTGAATAGAATTCAATGGAATGTTTTGTAGTGCATTTTGTCTTATTTGGTAATTCAGAGCTGGAGATATTTGCGACATTATGTCTTGTCAATATGTAATGTTAAGGTTTGGTATTTGACACTTGTTGGCCCAACCAATATGTGGGTCCATTTTGGACTAAATTATATAACTTATTTAACTTAATATAAAGTATTTATGTACAAATTTTTGATAATTTATGAAATTTTTTTTATGGATGTGTGGGACCAGTACTATAACTAATATTGGTCCGTGCACAACAATAGAAGAATCTCCCCTAGTAGAAAATAAATTATATTTCCACAATGAATCCATATTAGTGAAGCATGTTATATGTGTATCGATAGATTTCAAATTCTTACTATTCAAGTACCTATTCACTATTTTAAACTATTTTTTCCATACCATTAAAGTGGACAAGGTTCTTTTGAATAATTTCACTATATTTAAGAATGTTGGAATGTTGCTTCTTAGTTGTTTTTAGAATATGTAATTATTTTCATATTTAATGTGGAGTTGACAAATGATATTTGAAAAAGAAATTAATAACAAAAAATTATTTCAACATTATCATAAAAATATATATATATATATATATATATATATATATATAGATATATTGTATATACTGATATGTATTTTTTACATGTCATTATAAAATAGATGTATAATTTCTTCATTGTTCAAGATAAGGTGGATGTATATTATTTCATACATATTTAAGAAAAAATATTTTAATATCAACTATATGTATTTATATACATAAAAAGTACTTGAAAAAACAAAATATTACATAGCAAATGTTTTTGTGTACTTTAATTTTTAATATGGAGTTTAGGTTTGACATTTAGAAAAATATTAATAACAAAAATTATTTAAATGTGAAGGGTCAAAGTGTTGAGATGGGTTACACTTTTTGGCAAGGGAGGGCGCATTTAGGTGAAAAAAAGTCTCAACTCAGCCTTTTAAGTGCTCTATCAAGCCAGTTTTAAGCATTCAATCGAGCTCCCCTAATGCTAAAAAAAATAGCTCGATTGAGCGTTAGAGCTTGATCAAACCCTTCATTTCTATTAAAACATGCGGCACATAGCTCGATCATTAGAGAAATTTTGAGGTCTAAAATGAACCTATTAAGGAATATTATAAAATAATAGTGGAGATAATAAAATAAGATTAGATTACGTCATCAAATTTTAGAGAAAAATAAATAAATAAATAATAATATATATATATATATATATATATATATATATATATATATTATTTTGTCAACTCGTATTTTCAACTTATCTCCTTACTGTTTTACTCAAATTTCAGTATGGAACACTCATTGGATGCGAAATTTAATTCCTTGTCCATGGAGTACCCAAGTTTCATACTTTCAATGGACCCATCTACACGAAAAAATGAGAAATACATTAAAAAATGTTATTGCAATCATGTTTTTCATGTATTTCTCATTTTTCGTGTAAAGCTCCTTTAAAATTATGCAACATGGGTACTCCTTGGATGAGGAATTAAATTATACATCCAACGAGTGATCCCACTCGAAATTTGAGTAAAATCGTAGGGAGATAAGTTGCACATACGAGTTGAAAAAGAAGCTTTTTTATTTTTTAATATTTGTACTCCAAAAATGTTATCCTCCTTGGTTAACATCATCATCTTGAATCCTATTGATTGTTATAAAGTTGATTTTGGTTGTACATTTTTATTTTGAGACCCAATTTAGACCTGAAAAATTTCTCTAATGCGAGCCCATGGTTAACCACGTAAATGGCTCGATCGAGGGCTTAGGAAACCCTCAATCAACCTATTTGAATTTAAAATTCAAGTGTTCGATCGATCTATTTGAACTTAAAATTCAAGCGCTCAATTTTGTGTTTTAAGCACTCGATCGAGCTTCTAAGGTCCTAAAAAACACAATTTTAGTACCCCTTTTGCAAATTTTTTTCTGCAACACCATTTTGTAGCCTAACAGGCTAAGGGAAAAAATCGTCCTTAGGTGGTGGAGTCAATCATATTGGATTCATGAAAGAATCATCTATCCAAAGGCATATGAGTTTGAAATTTTCAAATTCATATGATATTTTTCATCTAATTCCTTTTAAACATAATGTTTGAATTTTTTTGGGATAGTTTCAAAGAGGTTGAATAAAAAGTCAATAACATAGAATATACACAATGAAAAAGTTTCAAAAAATACCACTATCTTAGGTACTCTTGGTTTTTCAATTTATTTAAATAGTTGGAAAAACCTTACGCGAACACGTCTGCAAAATGCAATTAAAATATTACTTTGCCAACTTAAATATATATATATATATATAATTTTGCATGAACAAATAAATTTTTAATATGAAAAACTTAGTTCTCTATGTGTAGATTATGTCCATATATATATATATATATGACTAAGTTATGTTGCATGAACACACGCAATTGAAAATATAAAATAAGAAGTCCACATTACACTACGTTGTGCATTTTGAAACAATAATATCAACTCCATATTAAGAATGAAATAAATCACACATCTCACTCATGGAAAATGAAAATAATAATAATAATACCTTATTTTTCTTTATATTGAAATATTTTATTTATGCTTGACACTAATTTTTTGTTATTAATATATTTACACATCATATAATATCAACTTTATATTAAACAATGAAAGAATTACATCTCTCTCTCAAACTAAAAATATTTAAAAGAAAAGTCATTAAATTTGTCTCTATATTAAATTGATGTAAAATTGAAGTATTTTATTTATGGTTAGCATTGTTTTTTGTTAGTACAATTTTTAATTTGTTATTATTAAGTATTATTTTATTATTTTTAAATATAATGTTACATGTCAAGCATATTTGTCTAAGTTGGAGAGTGCCTTTTGAAACAATAAAAGATTTCAAATGTTAGTAAAATAATTTAATACCAATTAAATATAATATAAAAGAGCAATTGAAAATAAAAAATAAAAAGTCCACATTACACTACGTTGTGCCTTTTGAAACAATAAAAGATTTCAAATGTTAGTAAAATATTTTAATACCAATTAAATATAATATAAAAGAGCAATTGGAAATAAAAAATAAAAAGTTCACATTACACTACGTTTTACTTTCGAAAGCCATATATAAATAAATACATAGTATTTTAGAAAATATATATATATATATATATATATTTCAAATACAATATTTCCATATTCATTTTAAATAAAATAATTTAAAATATGGGTGTAGTTTAACTTATAGACAAAATGGTCTTTTTCATAGAATCCAAACAAAATTGTGTTTTTGTTGTTGTTTAAAATACATTTTTAAATGCATAAACCCCTAGGGGACTTGAATTCTACAAATTAAAAATGCTCTAAAAGGTCATTTGGTCTTTAAGTTAGACTATGTCATATATATATATATATATATATATATATATATATATATATATATATATAATGTCGTGATAAACCAAACATCAAATTAGTTAATGAGATCCTTGGGATCTGCTTCTACTAAGTGATTTGATTGGTAAAGTCTATAAAGTGTATATACTTTGTCCCCTCTAATTTTAAAATTATAACCTCTTAGAAAACACATGGTCTTAACCATTTAGTATGCTCAAGTTGTTGTTGTTGTTGTTGTTGTTATTATTATTATTATTCAATTACATTTTAGCCAATATGAAGGAGAAAGTTGATTTGTAAGTCATTTCATATGTTGCTCAATGTGAATGATATATTTCATTCTTTAAAATATTCAACATTGATTTGACATATACCCTCAATGCTCCCTCAATCTCAAGTTAAGATGGATCTCTATTCGTTAAATGTTAAATACCAATGGTCTAATTTATATTCAACATTGAGTTGACATATACCCTCAATGCTCCCTCAATCTCGAGTTAAGATGGATCTCTATTCTTTAAATGTTAAATACCAATGGTCTAATTTAGTAAAACATGGAATGCTAAGATAATATAGTGTAATTTGAATGTTTTAAAATTCCTCTAAAAATATTACTAGAATTGCAAACTACAATTCCATATATACATTTGCAAATACATTTTAAGCAATTAATCTAACCAAAAATTATTTAAAAAAAAAAAAACAAAACCAAAATGTTTCCACTTTATATATGAATTAAATTGATAAAAAAGATACTTAAAAATATATATGTTTATCCATATATTCACTACAACAAATTCTCAACACTACCCAAAACCCCTGTCCATTATCCATTATGTTATTTTTTATCAATATCAAAACCCATAATCCCAACAATACCAAAACACCTCTAATCCATCATGCCTATCATAAAACCTGTAATTATCGTATTTCTCAATAATACCAAAAACCCTGTAATTTCTCAATAATACAAAAAACTATCATTTCTCAATCTATAATGACATTTCTCAACACGGCCAAAAATTCTAATCCATTAAGTAACAAAAAAACTCCTAATCTATTATATCATTTTTCTCAACACCGCCAAAAGTTTCTAATCCATTAAGTTACAAAAACTCCTAATCTATTATATCATTTCTCAATTCATTAGGTAATTTACTAAAAATTTCTATTCTATTAAATTACCATAAAGCCATAATTCATTAAATTATTTAATAAAAATCCCCCATCCAAAAACGCCTTATTTTATGACTTTTAGTACATGAAATTATGAATTAAAAAATCATTTCTCATTCCATTTTGGTAAAAGCACCTCATCTATTAAGCCACCTACAACCCTAATAATTAAGTTATGACTTAATCCATTAAGTCAACAAAATGAGAGATGACTTACTAGTTAAAACATGGCGCAACCACCTACAACCCTAATAATTAAGTTATGACTTAATCCTGTGGGTCACCAAAATGAGAGATGACTAAGTAATTAAAGCATTGCGCAATCAATCCCGTATGTGAGAAGAATGTTGTTTTCTTTTCGCACATTATTGCATCATGGTTTAACCACTTTGATAGTTACAACGCAGCATGACCAATAGAACGCATGGGTTCAAACCAGGGAAAGGATTCAAACCCAATAAGGGCATATACCCATAACCACTGGATTAGGTTCAAACCCAACAAAGGTATAACCAGGGATGGAATTTGATGTTTAAGGTGATGTGATTTGCTTGTATGGAATTTGATGTTTAAGGTGACGTGATTTGCTCATCAAATACAGTTTAAAAAATTATATAATTGTAAAAAAATGAAATTGCGAAGTTTGTTGGAGATTTGTAAAAATTTTCAAAGTTAACGTTGATGTGATTTACTCATCAAAGCCCGTCAAATACAGTTTAAAAACTGTCAAATCTTTTCTTAAAACTGTTAAGACAATTGTAGCCATGTGAAAATAGTCTATTATGTGGTCATGAACTGTTGGCCAGATCAATATGGCTCGATATGTATTTTGCCCATTATATTTCTTTAATATGATATCATGTTGATTTTCTCTCTGAAAAAAAAAACCTTCCAATTTAACTAATAAATCTGTTATGAAATTCCAACCCTAAATACTGTTAAGACAATTATAGACGTGTAAAAACATCCCAATTTAACTAGTAAATCTGTTATGAAATTCCAACCCGAAATATAACCATAAATATAACCACTGGATTATGTTCAAACCTGGCAATGGTATAGCCTTTCTGTGCAAGAGAAAAGGGTTCCGTAAAATGCTTGGCCACTAGGTGCGTGAGGGGAAAGAAACAGGTTTAAACTAAGGAAGGGTATACTCAGTGTGTATGTAAGCGAAAAGGATTTTTGAAATCTTTTACTACCCAGATTTGATTTCTTGAACAAATAACCCTAACACTTGGCATGTGATTGAAAACCTATTTTGCCATGTGTTTGACAAAATTGCTTTAACCACCTTCGAGGGGTCCACCACATTTCCAGAGAGCCCTACTTTAAAGTTTTCTAATTATGGAGGACTACTTTCTTACATGGATTCATCCTACAGTCCGTAGAGTTTTAATGGACTCAGACTCTGAAAAGAATCGATATATACAATACAATAATTACATATTTTTTATTATTATTTCAAGCCTGTTGTTGGGCAGAATATATTGCAAATTATCGCCGCGATTAGGATTTATGATTTTACAAACATTAATAGATATGGACAATTATTGCCTTGATTCGATTTGATGATAAGTAGTTAAAATAACAGACTGCTATCAAAAGCAAGTAAAATGGGGCTACTTATGTAAAGTCGTGCCTACGAATAATTTATAAAATGATATTAAACCGCTAGGAACATTAATAATATTAAAGGTTGAAACCTAATACTACACAATCATAAAAGAGAACAGTAGAAGGCCGTAACCCAAATTCGTACCCTAAGTGAGTATCCGGCACAAACCTACCACCTGTTGTTTCTCGGGCTTCGGGAAGTGAGAGGACTTGTATTTGGGCACAGACCCCACACAAAGCCTATTAAAGTAGTGCAACCTGCAACTCTCCCGTTTGTACCTAAACCCCTATTAAAGTAGTGCAGTCTGCAACTCTCTGTTTGTACCTAAACCCCTATTAAATAGCGCAGTCTGCGGCTCTCTGTTACAACAAACAGACAGATATATTCTTCCGAGAGAAGATAACCCACCAACCCTATCCACCAATCCAGAAGAAGACGAACACCGGATCTTTTTGTTTCATTGTCGTGTCTCGGTTGTAACGAATTGTATTGTAACTAAATCACTTGCTAAAATGAGATATACTTTGGATAAACCATACAAAGAAGGCAAACCAGAGAAAAAGGGCAAATCTCAATCATATTAAAAAAGAATTTATAAAAGTTCTGCAACCTGCAGAAGACAGAACTTTTGCAACTCAAGTCAATTCAAATAAGAAGCAGAAGCGTTGAAATAAGAAGCAGAACATTTGCACCGTCGAATATATGAATCATTTAATAACATTCAATGCAAAATCCACTTGTTCGTACATTCAAGAAGTTTATACAATTAATGCAATATTCATATTGTAAAGAAGCAGTTGGGAATTGGGATATGGAAAAAAATTACAGTCGATTTTTCATTTTCATTATCCTATGTAATAGGGATACGAAAACAAAGTATCTTCAATGGGGTGGGATATAAGTAAATTAAGATCTTTAATTTACAGCATCTATGGATTCGCATTAAATAACAATTGGTTAGAAACATCTATAGCAATCCATGACGCCTCAAAACAAATAGGCACTTGTGAAACAAAGTTTCCCCATAAGAGTGTGCACTTGCGAAACAGTGTTTCTCTAATAAAGGTGGGACGTTATAGATTCACATCGCATAAAAAGATATCCAACTAAATTAAAGACATTTAGTTAGGATATTTAATTAGGACATTTATGAATTCACACTAAACATTTTTTTTTAAATGGATTGACAATACACAACCTCTAAACACATTTAGAGCACCTCAAAACAATGGCAACAAAAACATCCATAGTGCCTCAAGACAGCAGGGCAACAAAGACATCCATAGCGATTCAAAATTATGGCAACATATATATGTTGTTATGGGCAATATATATATGTTCTTAGTATATATGTTGCTATTGGTAACATATATAAAAATGGAGCTAGAGTGGATGGCATATAGCCCAGTGTATTAATGGAGTCATAACTACATATATATTAATGCAGTTGTCTATAATGAGACTTTTTGGAAGCTTTTCTGGTGGGTTTTTCCGGTTAAAATCCGGCAGCAATTTATTGGAATCGCAAGTTTGATAGCTAGTTTCTGCACAATCAAAGCATCCCAGGGCTATCAAACTTGCTAGTTTCTGCACAATCAAAGCATCCAGGGGTTTTTCAGGGCGCTGAATCCAAATATGCAGTTAAAAAACCATTTTAACTGCAACAAATCAAGATTTAACCTCAATTTCTTTCGCCAGATTCCATCACTGGAATCTCCAAAAAGTCACATTATAGACAACTCCTATATTAATAACCTAAAACAATTAAATATTTATGATAGTTAAAACAATACACATATATATTAATAGCCTAAAACAATTAAATATTCATGATAGTTAAAACAATACACATTTCAGATAACTATACTTATTGTTGCTGACTTTAATGAGATTGAAAATATGCCTAAATCAAATAGGTCGCATGCCTCATAGCTCCATATATGTTGACATGCCCTTAATGGAATCATAGCTCCATATATATTGATATGCCCAAAACAATAAATACTCAACAATACACCTTTCAAATAACTATCCTCAGTGTCAAATGTAATTTTTCAGATAACTATTCTCATTGTTAATTTTAATGAGATTAAAAGATTTTTTTTTTCCAGGGAAAAATTCTCATATGGCCGAAGCCTACGGATTTTTACAATCAATATGACCAAAGCCAGCAGAATACGGCATAACCGCTACAAATCGCGGAAGCAAGGGAGGCCACAGTAAACACTACCGCAGAAATCGAACACTGCTGAAGGGTGTGAAAGCCAACCGCCCCAGCCGTCATATCATGCACGACATGTGCAATGAGATTAAAAAATAGTCAACAAACAAAACAATACACATTTCTGATAACTATCGGAATTTCTAAATTTAATTTTAATGAGATTAGAAGATAATTAACCATACACATTTGAGATAACTATCCTTGCCTTGGAAAATAAATTTAATTTTAATACACGTCTGAGATAACTATTCTTAGTTTAATTTTAATACACATGTCTGATAATTATAGGAATTTCTAAATTTAATTTTGGAAAATAAATTTAATTTTAATACACATTTCTGAGATAACTATTCTTAGTTTAATTTTAATACACATTTCTGATAATTATAGGAATTTCTAAATTTAATTTTGGAAAATAAATTTAATTTTAATACACATTTCTGAGATAACTATTCTTAGTTTAATTTTAATACACATTTCTGATAATTATCGGAATTTCTAAATTTAATTTTAATACACATCTCTGAGATAACTATTTTTAGTTTAATTTTAATACACATTTCTGATGATTATCAGAATTTCTAAATTTAATTTTAATGAGATTAGAAGATAATTAACCATACACATTTGAAATAACTATCCTTAGCATTAGAAAATAGTCAACCATACACATTTCAGATAACTATCTTCATTGTATCTTCATGTTAATTTTAATGAGATTAGAAAATAGTTATTTCAGATAACTATCCTCATTGCTCATTTTAATGATTTCATAAAATAGTTATTTCAGATAACCATCCTCATTGTTAATATTGCTAATTTTATCCTCATTGTTGATATTGCTAATTTTAATGATTTCTGAAAATAATTATTTCAGATAACTATCTTTATTGCTAATTTTAATGAGATTAGAAAATAGTTATCCAATTTTAATGAATAGAGATTAGAAAATAGTTATCCAATTTTAATGTGATCCGAAAATAGTTATCCAATCTTTATTGCTAATTTTAATGAGATTAGAAAATAGTTATCTAATGCTAATTTAGTTTTAATGAGATTTGAAAATAGTTATGCAATGCTAATTTTAATTTGATTTGAAAATAGTTAATAGTTATCCAATGCTAATGATGAGATTAGAAAATAGTTATCCTCATTACTGGTTTTAATGAAATTAGAAAATAGTTATCCAATGTTGATTAGTAGAAAATAGTTATCCTCATTGCTGATTTTAATGAAATTAAAAAATAGTTACCAGAAAATAGTTATCCATGCTCATTGCTGATTTTAATGAGATTAGAAAATAGTTATCCATGCTCATTGCTGATTTTAATGAGATTAGAAAATTATTCTAATAATTGATGAGATAGTTATCTTCATTGCTGATTTTAATGAGATTAGAAAATTAGAAAATAGTTGATGGGATTAGAAAATAGTTATCCTCATGGCTGGTTTTAATGAGATTAAAAAATATATGAGATTAAAAAATAAATAATTATCCAATGCTAACTTTAATGATGAGATTAGAAAATAGTTATCCTCATGACTGGTTTTAATGAGATTAAAAAATAATTATCCAATGCTAACTTTAATGATGAGATTAGAAAATAGTTATGCTCATTGCTGGTTTTAATGAGATTGAAAATACGAATGAGATTGAAATAATGAGATTGAAAATACGAGATTGAAAATTCTATAAGAATTCATTAACACATCCATAGCGCCTTCCCCTCAAACAATAGGGGATCGTTATGGCAAAAACCATAATAAGCATAATAGGGACTCGTGATGGCAAAAACCATAATAAGCATTGGGGATGGCTATCATCATTGCTGGTTTAATGATGAGATTAGCCATCCCCATTGCTGGTTTAATGATGAGTTTGAAAACCTAATTATGATAAGTTGCATTGAAAACTGAGTTTATCCAGTTAAACTCAAAACACAATAGACACTCCTCACCGGTTTATCAACTGAACTGAACCGAGATATGGTAAGTTTCGACTGAATTGAACCGAGTTATGGTAAGTTTCGACTGAATTGAACTAAGTTATGGTAAGTATTGAAAATGATATCCAACTAATTAAGTTAACCTCAGAACACTCATGCTGGCTATCCTCACTGGTTTAACAACTGAATTGAACTGAGTTATGGTAAGTTACATTGAAAATGATATGTAACTAATTAAGACATCCATAGCACCTCAACTAGTAATGACTATCCTTACCATCCTTACTGCTGGTTTAACAAAACCACTGAAAACGACTATTCTTACTATCCTTACTGCTGGTTTAACAAAACCACTGAAAACTGAGTTTTGATAAATTGCATTGAATAAAAAGTTGCATTGAAATCTGAATTTGTCGAGTTAGGATATCTAACTAGTTAAGACATCCACTGTGCCTCAAAAATAATAGGCACTAGTGATGACTATCGCTATCCTTGGTGCAAGTTTAGCAAATCCACTGAATTCTGAGTAACTGGCCTAGGATAAATTGCATTGAGATACGATAAATTGGCCTAGGATAAATTGCATTGAGATACGATAAATTGCATTGAAAAGTGAGTTATGCATTTAAAACCATGAAAACTGAGTTATTATAATGGATTTTCCCATTATTAAGGTATGATATATATTTTCCCACAATTTTAACAATTAAAAAAGGAGTTTCAAATCAAATATTGTATTTGCAGAACAATCGATCTTCAAACCGTTTTAAAAAGCGTTACATTAAACGGCATCCCCTGTTCTCACAGAAAAGGAAAGGAAGAGGAGTGTTACACTGACTATTGATTTCATTTGGAAGAATATCCAAAACCAGGCTATTGCAACATGAATAATCTTAAGACCAAAAAACAATACACAGTCGTCCCTAACATTGTACACATGCGCTTTCATCAAAACTTCCATACACATATATTACATTTCCATGCTTTGCACAAGTTCAAAGCCGTGTCAATATACCTAGCTCCCCTGCTGAGTTTCATTGATGTCAGTCAGCTGCCAAATATCATCTTCCCATAGAGGCCCATGGAAGACCTCTGCAGCAACCTCATTATATGCGGTGTTCTCAGAAAGACCCTGAGAAGAAATGGCGGCCATTACATCTCCATCATAATATGGAAACTGGTTCAGCCCCATCGCCAACTCGTCCGCAGAGTCAAGAAAGACATTGAAATCGAACTCCCCAAGAACATTTCCATTGCCATAAGCCTGCAAGTCCCCAACATCTGAACCGTCCCCAATGGAAGAGGCCGAGTCCGAATGCTTCGATATTGCCCCCATTTCGGTTTCTTCTGACGATTTCGCAATGCTGGAATCTCTGCAGCGCTCATTCTCGCTCGGCTGGGCCTCGCAGGAGAACCCATCCTCGTCCGTGTAGCTATCCATCTTGTCGATTCTATCCAGAAGCGCCATGAGGTCGGCGTCCTGCGCTAGGAGGGGCGGGCGCAGCCCCGCATTGGGTTTCTTGGCCTCTGGGATAAATACCAACCCCGGCCCCAAATCCGTAACGCTCTCCATCACATCGCTGGATTCTTCGTCGTCCCTGGCTCTCTTGCGGGGCAGGGGCAGAGGCAGAGAGCTGCCGCTGCTCTGAGAAACAACATCTGAATCGGCCATATCGAATCTCCAGACAGGCACTGTATTGTTAAAAAGGATTTTTGCATATCAGACAACATCCCCTAACGTCGAGCTTTATACAAAGCGCAAATGCCACCAAGAGCTCGCATGCAGAAGATGTTCCCGAGGATGCCACGTGGCGAGAGTCCCCATCAAACAAACTCTCATCGACAAACACGCATGGGGAAGGAGGAAGAGGAAACAGACCGTGGCGCGGGCAGCTGGAATCTGAGGACGTGGAAATTGAAACCGCCCTGTTCTTCTTCTTGTATTGGCTGCCCAAAATAAAATCTGAAGAAACGGCCCGGGCCCCACTCAACCCCTTGTAATGGGTAGAGTAGAGCCTCTAAACACACTCCCTTATCTGCCCGCGCACGTCAAGATAAAATCTTCTCGTACTCTGGCCCCTGGCTTTCCCGCTTTTTTTAGCCGATTTCGAAAAATAAAATTAAAAAATCCTACGTGTCGAACCCCTCCACCTTCCCCCGGTCTAGGGTTAGGTCGGTACCCTTACCCGCTGAGAATTTAATTCACACGTATCTCTTCCCTCGTGTGAGGTGTGAAAGCGCGCTCTGTCCACCTCGATCCGAGGCTCACACCACTCCCGTGAAATAAATAAATAAATTTAAAAAAAACAAGAACATAATCCTCCGAGGCGTGATCTGGGCGAGCGTGCTTCCGGAAATCGATTCCGCGGGTCCCGCCGATAGCTTCGGGTTACGTGGAGCCACGTTTCCAAACCAACTCTCCGGCCGACGGAAAGTTCGCCCGGCACCCCATGATACGAATCTTGTTGACGGTATTTACGATTTTTTGTTGTTATTATCCGACGGCGGTGGCCTCGGCCTTCCCTCCCGGAGGCGGTGGTTGGAAACCGGAATGAAGTGATAGACATGTACAATCTAATTCAGTTTTATCTGTGGGCGCCTCAACACGTGCTCCCCAACAAATTTCCAAATCTAATTCTCATTTCAAATGACTTCCCTTAGCTTAACTTGTGCGCATCTCTGCCTCGTTTGCCCCCACTCCACCTCAACGTATACAACAACTTTAGCTTTATATCATTTATGTTGGGTGGCACAACACATTCCAAGGTTGAAAATTATTTCCTACCCTCCAATTAATGTCTAATGTCAATATAGGTGAAGTTTGCTATCATGAGAAACTTGGATTGTACTTCCCTTCATTCTTTTTTTAATGTCTTCTTTCAAACCTACATGCCCACAAAACCCAATAACAATCAAAGGTTACATCTTCCCTTCATTTTTTTTTAATGTCTTCTTTCAAACCTACATGCCCACAAAACCCAATAACAATCAAAGGTTACATCCTCTAATATCTAATTTTTAATTGGGAAAATTACATAACAAGAGAGCAAGCTCATTTGTCCAAATGCTACAATTAACCCTCCAAGATACCAAAGTATAAACACATTATTTTCCATCAATAAATTATTAAAAGTATCAAATTAGTTGGCAGAGTTGTAAATAAACCCTCCAAGATACCAAAGTATAAACACATTATTTTCCATCCATGAATTATTAAATTAGTTGGGAGTGTTGTCAATTACTTAACACAAGTGATAACATCCATGCATGTCTCCATCCATCCATAGAACCCTACCTCTCCTTCTACTCAGCGAAACTTCTAAGCTACTATTCAATAATAGCAAACACGTTGGTGTTCCTTTATCCCTATCCGTCCCAAAAAAACTACTATTTCTTGAAATTATCAATTCAACAAATCAATAACCTCGATTTTAGCGAAAAAAAAACTCTCTCTATATATTAAATTTAGAAATACAAATTAACTTTATTATTGGAGAGAAATATACATTATAATAACCATTTTCGGGTCACGTGCCTTGTTGAACTTAGATCGAGGTCATATATTCAACATTTCACGCTGTGATTTCTTGTTAGGGATCTTGAATATTAATGAGTGTATTTTGTTTTCCTTTTAATTTTTCGAAATTTTTAATCAAACAAATGGTATAGGTGCACTGAAGGTTCTAAATAGATTATTATAATTCCCTAATTCTAAATAGATTATTATAAGGAGTATGTTTCTGAATCAAAGTCGTTTATGGCATGTGATCGTTTTATCTATTTAACAAATTGTTTATCAAAATAATAATATGCGCTCTCACTTGGTTTGGTTTGCATGGTAATCCCCTTATCATCGTCCCTGGCCTCAAAGAGAATAGATTCTTTAATGGGATTGTTCCACGAGTCATACTCCAACCTTTGTATTCGTATACTTTAATTTATGGATCCAGTGATAAGCATTCCACTTCTTTTATAAAAAAAAAATTGAAAATGCACGAGACATCTAATGACCTATTATAATATAATATTATCATTCTATTTTTAAAAAATGGAAAATGCAGGGAACATCTAATGATCTATTATAATATAATATTTTTATTTTCATGTTTATATTAAAATGTAATTAATTATGTTTATATCTTAGTTTTGACAATGAATTATATTGGATGGTTCAATCTGTAGATACAGAAATTCTCATGTGATTTTTACAAAAAAAAAAAAGAAAAAAAAATATATATATATATATATAAATTCAATATACACAATAGCCTTAATTCGGAATAATTAATTATGTTAAGCATATTGTATTGTTTGTATCAACATTTAAATGTTTTTTAACAAATTAAATTAAATTATTAGAAATGTTGTTTGTAAATATTAGTCTAATAATTAAAAATGTTGAGTAGCCAACTAAGAGTATATCAACGTTGATACAGGCTATGATATCATGGGTGAAAAAATGATGAGGGCATTACCAAGAAGTGTCTTGCAAATCTTACCATGAAATTCAAAGTTATGATACCATGAGTGGAAAATGATGAAGGCAATATGAGGAATTGTCTTTGCCAAAAACTTGCCATGAAATTCAAATTTAAATTTGATTCTTTTCCTTCTTGCCCAAGAACCAATTAACTGTGAATGACTGGATATTTGAAATAGTCACCCTCATAAATATGGAAGTTGTCATGGCAACTATAATAGTGCTTTAAAATTTGATGGAAGGAATGGGTTGAGTACATTCCTAGGATTTTGAAGTTGACCCACAAACTACCTAGGAGACAAAGCAAATGTGAGACTATACAACAACAAATTGCATTGAACATGGAAAAATGTGGAAGGGGATAAAGACCCATGAATGGAAAAAGAAGTGAAATATTCATGACACACAAATTTAGACCATACCCATAAAGACAAAAGACACATGAGTGCAAAAGCAATGAGAATCATGAGTAGAATATTGTTAACCCTAAGTGGAATGATGGCTAAAGTATTATGGATGACTAAACTACATTTTGGGTGCCCAAATGTGTCTAGAAAAGTGGCAATCGTGGATTGGAATGATATTGGTGTGTTTCGGGCTCCCTAAAACAAATTTTGCTTATCAAACAATTGCATAAGAGCTTTGGACTCTAGTTGGGTAGAATGGGTTACAATTTGATATGTGTTGGTTGAGAAATGAAGGGAATCCCTTATTTGTGTTGCGAACTAGTTGAGACGCATCTGGATATTGCAAATGTCCATGCTCATTTGGGAAAAGAGAGTCTTAACTCTATCATATGCGTGAAGGAAAGTAGTTTTCACCTATTGAGACCAATTACTAGGGAGTTATAAGTTTTTCCCCTTGTGGTATCCTAGTTTAGCTAGGGGGTGACCAACTATAGAAATTTATGTATAGCTAACCATGTGGTTGGGTGGGAAAGGCTCTTCCCTAGATTAGATTTAAGCCTGAAATTTCATATAAGTGTTGCCTCTAATTACTATGATTATTGTTCATTTGCATTTGAATTTTGTCAGTAAAATTAGAAATGAAAAATGTATGCATTTTCTTGTATGGAATAATATGGTATATATGTTAAA
Source organism: Pinus tabuliformis (assembly GCA_031772625.1). Lineage (NCBI taxonomy): Eukaryota > Viridiplantae > Streptophyta > Pinopsida > Pinales > Pinaceae > Pinus > Pinus tabuliformis. The sequence continues at coordinate 888,563,624 of CM062812.1, read as the reverse complement.
TAATAAGTTGTCATATATCTCTAGTCGTGAGGTTTGTTGCCAGGACACCAAAAGGATTCTCATGTTAAAGATTGTTGTGTGTGTGTGTGCATGTGTGCGTGTGTGTATAATGAGGCCCATTTGTGTATGTTTGTTAAAAGGATTTGCTTGTGGGTATGATGTTGCATAATTAATGTTTTAGCTAAGGGTCATGTAATCTCAAGATCATCATAATTGTGACTTCAATGGTTGTATGCAATTCTTTTATGTGGGAGTTGAGTTTTGGGCTCCTTTCCTCTTCACCATGGTTCTTTCCTTGATTGAATCATTAAACTTATGAGATAGATGAAGTGTTTAAGCCTTCACAGATTTGATGTGACACATGCAATGGGTTGTCATGTCATTTGCCACATGTCGACTAAAAAATAACATTGTCATGGCACCAAGGGTGAAAATATTCAGATGACATCTCAATAATCCTGACTTGGATTTTAATAAAGTTTATATTGTTAGAAAGCTCTCGACAAGCAAAAGGTGATTGTGATATCAGAAAATAAAAATTAAATAATAATAAATAAAAATAAAAATAAAAAATTGAGATGAATAAGAAAACCAAATATCTGGTACCCAGTATCCTTAATCAAACATTAAGGGACTATATAGTGTTACATAGCAGTATTAGAGCTATGGTTCAAACATTGGACTTAAATAGACCAAAGTGATAGAAAATTTAAAGCACTGATTTGCCATAAGGACTAGATGGGCCAGAATAAACCATTGAGATTTTATTACTATAAATCTTAAAGCAAGACTGAAAGAGGATTTGTTGTCATAGAAGAAAAGATAGATGGTGCTAAAGTTTAGGGAAGCTTCATATATCATAGCAAAGTTCAAATGTTGGACCTAAATGGACCAAAGATAGCCCTAAGAGAAAATTATCAAAATTTGTGGCTCAACATGAGGCTCGAACTGTCATAGATAGACCATAAAGATATAATTGTCAAACTAATTGTAACAGCCCTGGTGAAAATTTCATGTAATAAAAGTTAATAAATGAAAAATAATAACCACGGTTGATGGGACACTTATTCCAAGCTTAATGTTGGGCAAGAAATCCTAGTGTGGGTGTTCATTTGGTTATTAATGGCTAAGGAAATTGGTAAAGGCAAAGGAAAAATGGCATTTTTGGCACATTTATTTATGAAAATAATGAAAATTAGGAGAAAAGGGAGGTGAAAGGCAATAAGTTCCATGTGAGGAGGAAAATGAAGGAAAATAATGGAAAATGAAGAAAATAGAGGCCTCATTCATAAAAAGGCTTCTGAGGATCTGTACACAGACTTGTGTCAGTTCAGTTTTAGAGCTCTCTCATTATTCTCTCTCTCTCTCATACTCTTGGATACTTAGAGTTTTCTTGGAGCACTCTTGGAGGGTGTGGCATACTTGGATTCTTGGAGCAAGAAGGCAAAGGAAGAGCAAGAAAGCGCAAGAGGACATCAGGATCAGTAGCTACGGTGGATTTTTCTTGCAGGTATCTAGTTGCATGTATATTTTCCTGACTAGTTTTGGCATGCATGGCATATGCATGTGGTGTGTTGGTTTTGATCTATCATGGGCATGGAAGATGGCCGAGATTGACAATGGATTTCCTAGCCTTACCATTTTCTGGATAGCCATGGTGATTGTGGATTTATTTTCCTTGTTTTGTTTTGGTTGGTTGTCATGTTTCCTTAGATTGGGTTGAGTTATTAGTCCTGGAAGCCCTAGTTGGGCAAACGCTCTAGGAAGCCCCGTAACAACTTGGATTGAGTTACTAGTCCTAGAAGCCTTGGTTGGACAAACGCTTCGGAAGCCCTTTGTGGGTTGAATTACTAGTTCTGGAAGCCCTAGTTGGACAAACGATCTTGAAGCCCGGTAAAAGTTGTGGGTTGAGTTACTAGTCCTAGAAGCCTTGGTTGGACAAATGCTCTGGAAGCCCTAGAAGGCTTGGATAGAGACCAATATGAAGATGGTTTTGTGATGTCCGACCATGAGGTGGAATCTCTATTGGATGGGTTCAGGTGGATGGCCTCTAGAAGCCCTAGATGGTTTTGGATTGATGTGTTCTATGAATCCCACATGTATGCTTGGAATATGGCACAAGGGTGAATGAATGAAGAGAGTTTTGGATCAGCCATTCTATGGTCGGGTGGAACATGGAAGTCCCATCCAGGGTTTGGACTTTGCATCATCAATATGAGGTTATTTCTCCTTTTATTTCTATGAGTATTATATTGGATTATATGTGGTTTATATGGTTGTGATTTCATTGGTATTTCTGCTGCTATTATGCTGGTTATATATGTGTTTTATGATAGTAGCTATGTATGGCTCTCATCATGTTTTTACCTGTAAATGAATGATCAATGCATCTATGACCTAATGGATAAAATGATAGTTAATATGTGGAATCATCAATGTATCTTAGTGATTCTCAGCTAAGTATGAGACCCCTATGCTCAGATATGTTATTTACACCTATAGATTACATATTCGTGATATTTTTTACGAAATGCCTATCATGGCTAGTACGGGTCCATTCAAGGCCTTATTCAAGTGATTGCATTTATACTGTCATTTCCTTGTTATTTTACTGTTCTGAAGATGTGATTCAATTCTGGGCAGTGACTTGGGCTCTAGGCCTGAAAAAGTGGCTCAAATCTTGGGGACGCTGGCATAACACTATGCAAACGAGTCCCTGGACACTGGCTTGCAGGCTCGTGAGAGTGTCTAGAGGTCCCTGGATGCTGGAATTCCCATAGCATGAGAGCGTCCAGAGGTCAAGTGGTCCAAAATCTCAGTGGGACCCAAGGGTTGGTTGGCAGAAAGGTTGGATTGGTTCCTGAGGGTCCTAATGCTAATGTTGAATGTCTTTATAGTTTGTTTCCATCGATTCCACTTCATTAACGTGACTTAGGAGGTCGAATCATATCATAGTGGCTTCTCGTCATATGTTTACCTCGGCTGGTCGATTGCTTGGGTAGATGTGGGAGGAGGGTGTTACACTAATGGATCAACTATTGAGCTAGCATGGATTAAAGGTAAGTCATAGAGAAGAGATTATAGGATGAGGAGTACAATGGTGAGGCTACATGGCATGGAAACTAGGATTATTGGATGCGCTAATAAGCATTAGGATAGTGATATTCTAGGTGCATATAGAAACGTTGGGTGAATATAATAATGAATTAACATACATATAACATGAATGAATACTCAAAGTAGTCAGTTGTTATAAGATGGTTATGTTGGTTAACTAGGGTAAATGAGAATCATGTAACCAAGAACATGTTAACCATATGGATGGAGAAGCTAATGAGTCGTGTGGAGATAAGGCTATGGATAATAATGTGTTGATCGAGAGGTTGGTAAAAGGAAATGCAAGAACACCACCCCCCCCCCCGCCCCAAAGATACCAATTGATTAGGTAGAATCCAATAGACTACTAATAGCCATGCATGTTTTGGTAGGCTCAAAATATTGAGAGGGAGTTAAGTAAAAATTCCTTTAGTGAAAATACAACATTAGCAATTATATGAATGCATGAATGGAAAGTAAATCAAGAAATAGTACTGGTTATGCTCTAGGTGATGTTAGTGGTCACTTGATAACTACATGTTACTTGGAATGAATGATCTCTTTTTGTTGTTTGTCATACAGAAGAAGGCATCATGTTATGCTTATGCCCAGAGACATGACATTTGAATGACAATAAACCCTCATAAGGTAGGATGATATTGAAATTAATAGATGTACATGAATGATTAGGAAAAAGTGTAAGTAGTGAAAAAACATGATAGTGTGCATGATTGAAGGCGTCGTCTAATGAATTCATAGTGTGAATGCTCATTTATGAATGTTCACCTAAAATGGGTAGGTAAGCATTTGAAATGATAGAATTGTTACTAACTCATGAATCTGAGATCATCTTATGGGATGCTATATATTACAACTAGGGAGAGTTGCATGATAATGTAATCACATATGAATGGAGTACAAGAAAGTGTTGATTAAGGAAACAGAGTTATGAAATGATGAAAACAACAGCTAAGTATTCTAATACTAATAAATTATATTTAATATAGTGGCTACAAGATTGGTTGCATAACATTGATGCACTAGATACTAATCTAGTCTATTGTGTTGTGTAGAATGATGGGTTGGACCTAGGAGGAGATGGCATGACAAATTGATGGTAAATATTCATGTGAAATTGAATAGAGTTGTTGTGAATTCCAACATATACAAAAGAATTAGACAAGGAAAACCCTTGACCCTCTTCCCCATCGATGTTTTATTAGGGATGAAAGAGTTAGAAAGTAAAAATCATAGAAACCTGAGAATGTTGTTGAAATATGGAAGGGAAAAATTGAATATTTGAATTTATATAATAAATATATCAAGAGAATGTAATAGAATGCATGAAAATTTGTTAAGACACATAATATATGGAATGAGGATTTGGAAGTGTTGAAGCACATGTTTTCTTGTTGGCTTAATAAGATAATGTAATTGTGAATATGATATGTGCTTAGGAATGGTTGATGATGACAATATCGTTGCTTAACAACCTCATGTAGATGATGAGGTAGAAAGGATGTTCATTATAAGGTTGATGAAGGGAACATGTAAGCTTCCAAGGAGTATCGTCTATTTCAGGTCAACTAAGGAATAATAAGTATAACTATGTAGGTATGGATTGTTCACACTCGAATAGTAGATAATTTGAAGGGATGGTAAGTATTCCTTTAGCGTTATGTTGTATCTTTAGTGATATGAACTATGATTAAATAAACATGGGATATCAATGCCCATGTAGGGTATGTTAAGGAAAAATAACTACCAACACATAAATATTTAGTAAAATCTTGGTGCTATGTGAATGCATGGGGCTATTGTGATGGATAGTAGTCAAATGAATGAGTAATACACTCATGTAAAGAATTATTGATGGAAATGTGAGAGTTATATTTGATAATGCAACGATAATTTCCTTTCAATATATGTCATATACAACTGAAATGATTAAGTTATTAAAGTGTATAAAGAATTATAAGATCATTTTTAGAGCTATTGTGAATATCATAATGAAAGGATTATATACATATATACTAACCTTCTTTAGTTGATTGAAAGCGAAAAATATAGGTGGAATGACCTTGGATATAGAAATAAGTGTAAGGCCATAATGAAGGCTCGATATCTTCACATATAGGAGCCAAACAACCTAAGAAATATCTCATGCTTATGAAATATTATGTAAGACAGGAGATTTCTAATTGAAAACATTATGATGATATGTCATAGAAATTGTATGCATATGATACATGCGAGATGAAATATCTATCCAATAAGGATAAATGAATGAGACCATTGTGGTGACATTGGAACCTTATGATATGCTTTGATGACCATGAGCTATGTATGTGAAATGTGCCATGTTATGTTAAAGCAAGGTAGAGGGATGTATTAGTTATAACACTTCATAAGTTTTTTAAACCTTCGTATGCAAGAAGGCCTTGGAAAGAAGGATCACTTAAGGGAATATTTAGCAGAGAAGGGGATCCCTGAGCGTGGAGTGTTAGTGAATGCAAGGAAGAAGAGACTTGAATAAATTTGTTTAGGAATAATTCATGTCAAATGCTCATTGGAATCATGAAGGCATTAGGTGTTTCTAAGCAAATAATGAGTTGAACTTATCATGGCCTTGTGAAGCAAAGGGAAACCATATGACTAAGTACTAAATTGAAATTTCATATTTTTAAATGCACAGTTATGAACATGCATTGAGAATTGCATGTTTATGTGATTTTCATTAAGTAAATGCAGGATAGAGTGAAGAAGGATGCCAATAGAACTAAGCCATGTGTGAGGCCATATTGATGATGGATACAAAAAGGCTATAGTACCATACAAGTGTCCATGGTCTCCCTGTGTGATTTGCCTCTGGATTATAACCTTCTTGCCAACATTGAAGAGCACCTGTAAGGATGAGATGCCTAAGGAACTATGTTGTAGAGAAAGGGTACATGCCTCCTGTTATGTCGAGGTAGGAGTAAGGTATTCAAAGGGTTGATCAAGGGTGAGGGAGGTGGTTGGATGATGTGTTGAGATATTGGTTTGATGTTCTGAAGTTGTATCAACCTTGGGTTAAAATTTCATGTAATAAAAGTTAATAAAGGAAAAATAAGACCAAGGTCATGGGACACGTTTTCCAAGCTTAATGTTGGGAAAAAATTATCCTATTGGGCATCACTTGTTGTTTTTTATGGCGAAGGGTAAATTGGCAGAGGCAATGGCTAATGATTTGGAAAGGCAAAAAAGTATTTTTGGCACATTATTTATGAAAATAATGGAAATTATGAGAAAAGAAAGGTGAAAGGTCACATGTTGCATGTGAGGAGGAAAATTGAAGAAATTAGAAGTCTCATCAATAAAAAGACCTCAGAGCATCAGTTGGTAGCTTTTATCAGCCTTTTTCTTTCAATTTAGTTTTGGAATTAGTCTCAGAGAGGAGAAAGAAAACAAGTAAGCAAAGGAAAGGAAAGGAAAAGGAAATGGAAGGAAAAGAAAGGAAAAGCAAAGGAAAACAAGGATCAATAAGCTTCAGCGGGAATACTTGCAGGTAATCGGTTGCATGTATGATTTCCTAGTTGGTTTTGACATGCATGGTATGTGCATGTTGGTATTTGGTTCTCTTGTTGTCACTGGAATGGATTTTTTTGGGATTCGACAGTGGATTTTAGCCTAACCTTTCCATTTCCGAATAGTCATGGTGTGATGGGATTGTTCTCGGTTTGAGCTTTGGATTGCCAGATGGTTTTGGAATCTGGGGTGAGGTGGTCTCAGGAAAATTCCCAAAGGCCTAGGAATCCCTTGACCGGTAATGGTGGGATACACAGTAAAGCTTAAGGGTGGAGACATGAAAATTCCTCAAGGATGGTGAAGAAATTCTGAGGCATCCAAGCTTGGTTCGGTTTTGTGATCTTGACACCGGTTTAGGTGTGATCATGGTATGGAGAGGGTGGAGGTGGTTTAACCTATGGATTCCCTTGGTTGTCTTTGGATTGGTTTATCCCATGAGATCCCACATTCATGCTTGGAATATGACACAAGAGTGATTGGCTGAAAGAAAGATTTGGTTCAGCCCAGTCTATGGTTGGATGGTACGTGGAAGTCCTTGATTGGTTGGATTTTGCATATGTTAATAAGAGCTCTTTTCCTCTTGTATTTTATGAGTAAATGTACTTTTTATTATGGGGCTTTGAGGGTTGTTCTATCATTGTTGTTATTCTGGTTTTATGTTGGTTATAAGCATGGTTTTATGACAGATTCTAGCTATGGCTCTTATCACGTTTTGATTGGTAAATGAATGGTTATTGAATGCAACCTAATATATTTTATTGCAACTATTGTGAGAGGGAATTATACCTTCTTGATGATTCTCAGATAAGCATTAGACCCCTATGTTCACATATGAATTCATGACTTGTAGATTACATGTTTTCCATATGTTTGACGAAATGTCATGGTTAGGCCTAGTTAGGTCAAGTCCTTGTTCAAGTTTTGTATTAGAGGATTTGCCTTTGTGCCATTTATTGTTTTGTAAAGTCTCATCAATTTTTGGGCAGTGATCTGGAGACTAGCCCTGAAAAAGTGGCTCAGATTCCAGGGTCGCTCATACCTCATGTGAGAGTGTATGTATGGCCTGAAAGTACTATGTGGAAAAATGAACATCGATTGTGATGACCTCAACGCTTGGCTATCTGTTAGTTCTCCTTCCTTGTTTGGGAAAATGCCTTAAGTCAAGTAATGTCCAGACGTAAAATACGATACATTCAAGAGGAAACCTTTGAGTGGAACCATGATACTTGTATCTATTCTAGCATCCTAATTCCTTAACTTGGTATTGAATTTACTTGGTGTTCTACATGCTAATCCAATCAAGTAGAGAAGGGAAAGGGGAAAATCAATAGTGAGAAAACCAATATTAGAGGTATATATAACCTTCTTTGAAGGAACAACCTCTTCTTCTCTCAATAAGTTGGGATCCCTCTTCTGACCCTATGAAATAATAAGTTCCTAAGCACAGTTCTATAAATAAAATAAATAAAGGGCTAAAGAAGAGAAAGGCTTCTTATGTAGAGAGGTGAACCAAGCAACTTCGTTGGGGTACTAAAAAGGCTCGTTGGCAGCAAAATGATATTTTTGTTCATGTAGTGACTCCACTGGGTACTGAACAGACCTACTAGCAACGGAGAAACACAAAATATGAAAACTAAGACTCTAATTATCTTTAACTCACAGTTACATATTACCCTTCTCCTAGATCAAAACAATTGTGAAATGGAAATATTTGTTGGTGTGTTAAACTAAGGAAGGAAAGGTGGGTACTACATCTATAATTGGGTTAAGTGGGGAAGCCAAGGAAATCCCCTTGATGAATAAATCTTCCTAAATGGATAACTCTTTATTGAAAGCTACCCCCACAAAGAGAAGTTGAAGTTCACCCAATGTGTCACCTAGTGTTGTTGTTGCTATAACACCCTCCAAAATTTTTCTATGTTCGAATTTTGGAGCCTACCTTATGTCATGTGAAGTGTTGCTTTTAGTTGTCAAGTCTCGTGTTATATTTTTACACGTGTTTCAAGTTTCTGTGTTCCTTCCTAAGTGTCGTTAGATCACTAAGAGAAGAAATTGCACACTTTAGAGTCATAGTACACTTCTTAGTCACAAAACGATACTTATTGGTCGCAACTGCGAATACTTTGTGTGTTGCACTTGGAGATTATTTTTGAATTGGAGTTTTGATGCATATTTCTTAGTCATGGGTCCTATCTAAATTTTTCTGATGAGTTGAGATGTGTTATTCTTGAAAATATCCCTAACTCAATGTGTTTTCATATGTTTCACCATTTTGTAATTAGCCATTTTTTTGAACTTGTAAGCTTGCCCTCTAGGTTAGGAAGAATGCACTGCGTGCTTCTAAGGCCTAGTGGGCACCCTCTTTGTCAGCTAGAATTGCAACCTGTGTCAACCTGAGCCCTACTTCTCTCTCCTGCGCACTGGTAATTCTAGTCAGTAGACCCTCCTCCTTGTTGCTTGTCCTCCCTCACTTTACGAGTCTTATCTCTTCCTCCCAGTGTGGTGCAATGCACACTTCTAGTGGGAAGTGATGCCTTCCCCTATGCCTTGAAAGTGTGCCCTGCACCCTCTGTAATAGACCTAGGTTAAAAATTCATGTAATAAAGGTTAATAAAGGCAAAGTAAGACTAAGGTAATGGGACGCATGTTCCAAGTTGAATGTTGGGAAAAGCACTATGGTGGGCATCACTTTCGGTTTATTAACAACTATGGAAATTGTAAAGGAAAAGTGGCGTTAATTGGAATGTATTTATCAGAAATAAAGGAAAATAGGAGAAAATGATGGTGAAGAGACACAAATTTTCATGAGAGGGAAATTGAAGGAAATATGAAGGAAAGTGAAGAAAATAGAGGCCTCGATGATAAAAATGATTTTGAGGATCAGTTCACAACCTTTTGTCAGTTTAGCTTTGCTATCTCACACTCTTGCACACTTAGAGAAATCTTGGAGCATTTTTGGAGCACTTGGGAATTCACTTAGATTGGAGAAAGAAGGAAAATGACAAGCAAGGATAGTAAGGAAAGTAAGGAGAAGGATGGATCAACAACTTCAACTAGAAGATGTTGCAGGTAATAGGTTGCATGTGTCATTTCCTAGTTGAGGTGTGAATAGATGGCACATGCATTTGTTTATTTGGTTCCTTTGTTGTCATTGGAATGGGTTTTGTCAAGTTTGACAGTGGTTTCAATCTTACCTTGTCATTTCTTGGACAGTGATGGTGTGATGGGATTCATTTCTTGGTTGAGATTTGGTTACCAAAAGATTTTGGAACCGGGTGAAGTAGTCTCAGGAAAATTCCCAAGGGTTGGGGGTGAAGATGGTTTTCTCTAAGAAGCCCTCAATAGGTGGGTGGAGATAGGGAAATTCCTCAAGGTATGGTGAAGTAATTCTGAGGTATCCAAGCTTGTTTTTTATTTATGATATCTTGATCAATTTTGGCGAGATTGAGGTAGTTTGATGGTGGAGGTGTTTTCACTTATGGATTTCCTTAGTTTTTTATGTCTTGGTTTATCCCATGAGATCCCACATTCATGCTTGGAATATGGCACAGGGGTAGTTGGCTTAATGAAATATTTGGTTCAACTCAATCTATGGTTGGGTGGTACGTAAAAGTCCCTAACTTGGTTGGATTCTGCATATGTTGATAAGAGATATTTTCCTATTGTGATTCATGAGCACTTGTAATGGTTATTATGTTGATTTGATGGATGTTTTATCATGGTTAATATCTTGGTTATAGGCTGGTTATAAGCACGATTCAAGATATGTTCTAGCTATGGTTGTTGTTATGTTTGATAAGTTGATGAATGTGTGGCCTAACAGGTGTTGTTGCAACTACTTGAGAGGGAATTAGACCTTCTTGGTGATTCTCAACTAAAGTACAAAGATTTACACTCAGATATGCATTCATCACCTATAGCTTACATGTTTACCATGTGTTTGAAGAAATGCCTAGTATGTTTTAGTTAGTCTAGGTAAAGTTTCTAATTCAAGTTTGAAAGTTTAACTTTTTCATCATGAGAATTATGATTTTAGAAAGTTACAGGCAGTTCTGGGCAGTGGTATAGAGGCTAGCCTAAAAAAGTTGCTTAGATCTCAAGATAGCAAGCACTGAGCCGAGTTATTTAGGTCATAGCCATTGGCAGTTTCAAGGGTGCGGTTGGGGGTCTAGGTAAGTGAAACAAGGTTCCAACTCAAGGATTGACCACCTAGGGTGTTTCTTTAGCTCTTGGGTGATTTGTAGTCCCTGTAGAATGCCAATTTAGAGTCACTTTGTAGGCCCCACTTCCTTAACTAGAACTAGGAGGTTAGCTCATGTCATAGTGGCACTCCACTTCACATTTACTCGGAAGGCTTGTAAAAGCAAGTAAATGTGGGGGTGGAGGTGTTATAGATTGGTATTATAACGTCTAGGTTCAAATACTTGGACAAGATGGGCAGGATGTGATTGTTATGCATGCATTGTAGTGGCTATAATTATCATGTATATAGTCGATGTTACAGTGCATTATGTCGATAGGTTGATAAGTTGGTTGCATTTTTTATATGTACATGTATATCGTGCTAATCTGGAATAATTTTTGCAGATGAGATAGCCTCCCTTGAACTTCACTAAGGTATGTTTGATTCTGTTTATATTTGGTTATCTGACATGGTATGTTTGCAAGAAGAAGAAGATCATAAGTGACAAGTATAATGGTGGATTACAGTTCACGTGACTCTCCTTATAGATCAAATGAGTAATACAAAAATGAGCACTCTCCTGAAATAGCATATACTTTGAGAAGTCTAAAGGAAGAAATTAGGAGTTTCTAGATGAATAATGATAGGATCATTTAGTCACAAGAAAGACTTTCCAGGGCTCAGGAAAAGCAAGTCGAGGTCAATGTGGTCATCCTTCAAAGTTTATCATATTTGTAGAGACATGGACACCCAAGGATCAGTTATGGACGGGAGAACATGACTAATGAGGCATATGGTAGCAAGTCTCATGGAGGGCACATGTCGGACATGGATGACACAATCAAAGGTGGAATATGGATAGATACACCTGACCAAAGAGGTAGTTGTTATGGGTTGTATTCTAGTTATGGATCAGACAGACATCATGGGCATCATCGTTATCATCCTTATAGGAGGAGTGCCATGGGATACTTTCTAGATGAGTTCAAGAAAGCTGAGCCTCCTATATTCGATGGACAACTAAAGAAACCAGAGGATGTAGAAGCATGGTTTCTTGGGATGAAGAATTTCTTCAAGCTACATGACTATACAGAGAACATGAAAGCCATGATAGATATTTTTAGTCTCAAGGGAAAAGCATAAATTTGGTGGCAAAATATGAAGCGTGTTAGAGGCATTGGTACAGAGGAGTTGAGTTGGCATGAGTTCAAAGTACTCTTTAGGAAGACATAATTGTCAGAGAGATACTATGTCGGTAAGGCTAAGGAGTTCTATGAATTGAATATGGTATCTATGATAGATGAAGAGTATAAGACTAAGTTATTGGATTTGTTGAGGTTTGTGTTGAATCTTAAGGACGAGAAGATGAAGGTTCAGAGATTCATCGGTGGGCTTCCATTAGTATTCAAGGATTAGATTGAGTATGATGAGCCTAGGTCGTTGGAGGAATTCATTGGGAAGTTGAAGCACTGTTATGAGCAATCCAAGTGCAAGACTGAGCCTAAGCGTGATTGGAAAGGTAATCACAAAACCAAATGAAAATGGCCTCTAAAGCGAGAAAGACCATAGGATGCAGGTGAGAAAGAGAATGTGTCTCCTTATAAGAAGATTAACGCAGTTGAGAAGGGGCATGGATCTAAGCCTGGGAAGCATCAGAATAAGGGTAGTGATAGAGAACCATTGCAGTGGGTCATCGTAAGAAGGATTTTCCATTGTACCACGGTGCAGACCTCATATCTACAATTCTCATGAGGCGTACACATTTGAGGATGTTGGACAGAGCCTTCCTCATATTTATGCAACATTTGATAACAAGTAGGCGGATCACCAAGCATCCATTATTGAGATGGAAGGTAAGCTCTACAATCAATTTGTTTCCATTTTGATTAATCCTAGATCTAATTATAGTTATGTTAATCCTGACCTGGTGGATAAGTGTGGCTTGAGTAAATAAGTTCATGCAAAGTCTTGGTTGGTGCGGTTGGCTACAGGGACCAGGAAAAGAGTTCATCATTGGGTGATAGCTTGTGCATTTGAGCTTAATGGTATGCCTACATCATCGCATCTGAATGTGTTTGCTTTAGGTTCATACAATATGATTTTGGGTATGGATTGGATGTATCTTAATAGGATGAAGCTAGATTGCTACGAGAAGGCTATTGAGTGTTTGTATGATGATGGAGAGAAGAGAATATTGCAGGGAAAGAAGCCTACATTAGTGAGAATGGTTACAACTATGCAGGCAAAGTGCAATTGTAGGAAAGGATGTGTATTATTTGTAGTACATGTTTCTAGTGACAAAGGGAAGGATGTTGAAGCCCTGAAGAGGTATCCGGCTTTTCAACAATTTCAGGATGTGTTTCTAGCAGATATTTCAGAGTTACCGCCTCATAGGAAAGTGGATTTCTCTATTGAGTTGGTACTAAGAGCAGCACCAACATCAAAGGCACCTTACATGATGAGCACCCTAGAATTAGTGGAATTGAAGTTGCAGCTTAAGGAAATGCTTGATAATGGATACATTAGGCAAAGTGTGTCGCCTTTGCGTGCACCAATATTGTTTGTGAAGAAGAAGGATGGTACTCTCAGGTTGTGTATTGATTACAAGCAGTTGAAAAAGGTGACGATTAATAATAGGTATCCTTTGTCGTAGATTGATGACTTGTTTGATCGGTTTAAGGGAGCAATAGTTTTCTTGAAGATTTACTTGAGATCAAGATATCATCAGGCATGCATCAAAGAAGAGGAAATCTACAAAACTACATTATGTACCAGGTATGGGCATTATGAGTTTGTGGTAGTTCTGTTTGGTCTTACTAATTCTCCAACTACTTTCATGTGTTTGATGAATAGTGTGTTGCATCCTTATTTGGACAAGTTTGAGATAATATTGATTGATGACATATTGATATATTCTAAGAATGAGGAAGAGAATGAAAAACACCTGGCATTAGTGTTAGATTATTGAGAGAGCACCAGTTTTATGCCAAGCTTAGTAAGTATAGTTTCTTTCAAATAGAAGTTCATTACTTGGGGCATTTTGTTTCCAAGTGTTTGAGGGAAAACTAGTGTCAATTCAAACTGCTAGTCCCACTAAGATGGGTAGCTATCTTAGAAACAAACAATGAAAGCTTTTCAAGAGTTCCTTTAAGTGTGATAGATGAGAGGAAAGAAAAGAGGACCAACTTGGATCTTTCACTTTGATCCTAGCTTGATTTCTCCTTTCCTTGATGTAATTTGCCACTCCTCTCCTACTTGTCCCGCTTCAAAGAGTACCTGTAGATTCAAAGTAACAAAAAACCATCAAAGCATCTCCATCTAAAACATTATAAACAATGCAGAATCAGAAACACATTGACCATACAATTGCATTCATAAACAATGAGATTCACAAACACGATTATATGGAGGAAAACTCAAAGAACTTTATTAATAGTAGTGAAAGAGAGGATTACAACCCAACTATCTGACCCAGCATCATCCTCCCAGTGTAGAAGCCCTCTTCACCTCATGAACAAGCAAATCACCCAACAATGCAATGTCTCTTCTCACCAACAAACCAATAGCACTTCCTTACAAAATACAAAATTCCAGCCTCTAGATCTCTCAGATGAGGGATCCATTTATAGATGTCTTTCAAGGGTGTGAGTCAGCTCTGGGTTTTTGATTAGTGTCATTCCACTGATAGTTCTTGGTTCCACTTGGAGATTTCATTGATCTCTTACTCACCCCTAGGCGAATTCTGAGAGGCAAGTGTCATGGGAGAAGTTTTTGAAAGATTCCATGATCATCCACTTGGAAAACTGTCTCAGACATTTGTCCATCCTCACTCATTGCACCCTACAAAAAGCCTTTTCAGTATGCATCGCACCCCCCGTGTGTAGAAAGTGAGATGCATCGCACCCCCCGTGTGTAGAAAGTGAGATGCATCGCACCCTGACCATGGAGCAGTCAGTATGGTCCAGTTTTGGCTAGTTCTGAGTAGGTTTTCAGGTGGAACTTCTAGGAAATGATGTAATCAGTTGACCATGATCCTTTAGGGTATGAAACAAAACTTTTAGGGACTAAAGAGCCCTTAGTTTATGGACATATGAGTTTGGGGTTGCAGTGCCCAAATATGTCTATAACAGCTGCCCCCTAAAGCATGAGGTCGTAAATCTTCTGATGTCGGGTGAAATGCTTTATCATGAGGATCTGAGGTATTCAAACTAGAAGGTGACCTGTATAAGATACAATACAATACATCATCATCATATTATTTTCATGATCTAGCTGAGGCGGGCATTCCCATGCTCAGCTTTATAAATTCATTTTTATGTACATAGGATAGACAATCGTCCGCTGTTGCGGAATGGTGATTCTTTGCATGAAGAGTCATCTTCCCTAGCTTAGATGACTATCTGTGTAGCTTCTGTGTACATTTGATGTCTTTATGTTCTTGAATATATCGCAGCCCGGATGGATGAAACCAGATCTGGGGTATTCAAAACTCGTTCAATCTTCGCCCAATGTACAAGTCGATCCATGTGAAAAGATGTTATGAAGTCGAACATGGAAAGACATCGCCTGATTACCAGCCAATAATGTAAGCTGTTAACAGACACGAGAGGAGTCACCGATAATGATGATGACCCTCAAGGTACTACAGTACAATTCACGTGGTGTGAATATATGAGCCGATGTCGAACACCACACAAAATCTTTCAGTCGAAGGTCATTGATGTAAACCTGTCGCCGGAAGTGAGAAACTTGCCATTGAGGCATGCAAGCTTCAAAGTACTAAAAGGGTTGTTTCTAAGTCAACTTCTTGGATAATGAGCTGATGTTGACAAGAAGTGACCTATCGTAGGAGGGCCTTGATGTATCCCACATCTACGACGCGAAATGGAGAAAATGATTTTTGTGGAGGTGAAAACGATCTGATGATATAAGGTTCAGGAATGGCGGTCATGAAAAATGAAGGGTGGAGGTATTGCAGTGGATGAGGTGTTTGCTGGATGGTGAATTCTCTGAATGACTTCTCTTGAACATATTGGCGACACTGATATGGACTTGGTAGCGTTAACCCCATGGATGGTACGGAGGACCAATGGTGATGGTGAATGGAAAAACCCAACCCAACTCAATCATGGTGATGGAGTGAAAGTGTCATGTTCAAGAGCGACCTGCTACCAATAAAGTTCTTCAAGTTTTCTTCCCATTTTTCCCCAGTCATTGGTGACCAGTACCTCTTTATTTTTGTTAAGTTTGAGGAGGATAACATATGCTTGGTCTATAATTTTCCCTTTGGGCAAACCTGTTGCTTTGTGTTTAGCGAGCCTAGCGTCAGTGAGACTCGTTCTTGTCTGGGTGGACAAGTTTGTCGCTATTGTTTTAATGAGTTTAATGACAAAGATAACTCAGTCCTTTTCATGTTTAGAGAGTTTGAAAAGGGATGAAAAGGAGACTCCAACAGTCCTTTTTCGTGGCATAATCCCTTAAGTCCAAAAAAGTATAAAATAATATGAAAGGGATGACTTTTTGATAGCTTTAACGAGCCAACAAAGACAAGCGCTCGATCTTTTTGTTTAATAATCCCTCAGGTCCAAAAATATTAAAATATATGAGAGGTATGGCATTCCCTTTACTTTAACAAGCTGGAAAGGCCAATAGATTGACAATACTTTTATATTTAACGAGTCTAAAAAGAGTTTAAAAGCGACTCGTTTTTAAGGAATGAGTGGTATTTTCGAGTAGCAACCGGTTCCAGGTAAGTTTGAAACTTCTCAAAACATGGCAGTGTGAAGAGGGTGGCAATCAGAATCACTCGTCGCAGATGTTCCTCAAAAGGGTAAACAATCAAGTGGAAGCGTATGGTCGGCCAAATGAATGGAGGTGATGATAGGAACACAAACAAGGTTCAAAAGGGCTGATAGCAAGGCGATCACGAAGGTTATTTTTTTCCGAAGTAGAAAATTCATAATTTCAAAGGAGAAATTACATGCTGTAGATGCCCGAAGGCATATGCTGTAACTGTGGCACTCGACCACTGTCAAAAAACTAGTAATAGAAAATAGCCCAGAGGGTGTACAGTACTGGTACTAAGACCATAAAGTATTGTTCAAAATGGATCTCCTGTACATAAGAAGACGTCCATATTTACATGTAGTTATATACTGTTATATACATAGCATAAGTCAAAAAGTTCAAAAACATTGAAACTGTGAAATTAGAGGTTGTTGCCTCTCTGTATTGCCCCATCTATATAAGGCCTGTGAAAATATTGGTATGTCTCTGCTGGTGTATATTCAACGATCATCCACTCTCCTAGAGGACGATGCGTCGCTTCTTTCGATAGCCTGTCAGTAGTTTCATTTCTTTCCCTGTAGATGTGAGAAACAGATATCTGGTCAAAAAATGTTTTGAAAAAAACAATTTCTTCCAAAATATTTCTCAAAGAGTATGCAGAAAAAACAGCCCTGTTGTTAAACCAATCAGTCACATTCTTTGAATCTCCAAATATTTGTAAATTTCGGCATTGTTTCTTAATGGCAAAGTATAAAAGATGGCGAAGCGAAATCAATTCAACATGGTTATTTGTACCCGGTCCCAGACCCATACTAATCTGAAAGTAATGAGTTTCAGATAGGTAGAAACAAATGCCACCCCCACAACCATGCTGTTGGGTAGCCCCATCAAAATAGGCCCACGAAATTGTTTTGTTTATCTACTCCTGCCGAATGTTCCTAGGTCTTGCATGGATGTTGTCATTCGGAAGTTCTGCATAAACAGCCTAGATAAGTGGAGGGAGAAGGTTCCAGTTAACCAGTCGATCTTCAAAAATAATGATATTCCTCTTGATCCATATGTGCCAAGAAACAAGAAGAGGGAGATTCCTAGATTTGTCCGCTACCGAGGTACTCCACCAGAGTTCCCAAGCTGAACTGATATCCGCCCCCTGCTAATGTAATTTCAAATTAAGAGTTTGAATGACCCGTGACCAAATGCACCTGGTGGTAGGACAAGAAAGGAATAGATGATGGGTCGTTTCTTCTTCTTGAAGGCAAAGAACACACCGGGTAGGTCCCAAGAAAGCCCTTTTTTTAAGATAGGATCCAATGGGGATCTTGTTTTCCAATATGTTCCACATCAACAATCTGGTACGTGGAGGTGCTTTTAATTTCCATAATGTATCCCACCAGCTTTTCAAGACCTCAGGTTTGCTATCTACGATGATATTATCATAACCCTGTTTCGGTGTATATTGTCCAGATTTTGAGTGTGCCCATATGAGATCATCCTCTGCATTCCTTAATTTGACATGTGTTTCTATAAGTGCCTGTATATAGCTTTACCAAGATCTACTCCATTCGTTTGGGAAATGCCAGTGCTGTTCGGTCAACCAAGCTTGCGAATGAAAAGTAGTATTCTGCTGGTCCCCAATCTGTCCAAGAAACTTTATACCTCTGCTGTTGAGATGATGTATCAATCCATCTGGTAATTGATGGGAGTTTCCACAGCCCAGCCATGGGTCAATACCAATTCGGACAGAGGCTTCATTTCCAATTTTCCATAGCAAACCATCTTTGATAATGGGCATAGAATTGAGTATGGCTCTCCATATCACCGAAATGCCCTTTCTATTCGAAGATGGGCCTCTGATCCAGTCAGTGATGGTCGACGGCTAGATGTATTTGTGAAGTATAACCTCCACCCATAGGCTATTCTGTTTCAAAAGGAGCCAGCCCTGTTTGGCAGCCAAGGCTTGTGCAAAAGCTGGGAGTAATTTTAGTCCCCATCCTCCCCACTTCTTAGGAATGGAAATTTTAGTCCATTTTACCCAGGCAAAAGGCTTGCCCTCCTTCTTGCCATTCCATAGGAATTTGAAACAAATTTGTTGAATTCTGTGGAGGATCCCTCTTGGTATCCAGGCAAGTGACATCTAGTATACCGGGGTGGCTTCAAGGACAGATTTAATGAGGATAAGTCTGCCAGCCCTAGAGAGGAACCTGTGACACCAGCAGCTGATTCACTTTTCCACTTTTGTGATGAGCCAAGTCCAATTAGCAATCTTGTACCCATCTGGTTTAAGTCAGAAGCCCAGATATTTGAGTCCCCCCTTCATATCAGTTTCTTGGAAGGGGAATTTTTGAATGGCAATATGAGATTCCTGTTGAGTACAATCTGATATGGATATGGTGGATTTTTCTCGGTTTATCTCCATTCTCGTTGCTCTGCTGAATAGGTTCAGAATCTCATACAGTGAGGTAGTGTCCTGGACACTCCCATTCAAGAATATTAAGATGTCGTCTACAGATAGTAGATGTGTCAGATAGAATTGCTCCATGACTTTTAGACCACTAAATCTCCCGCTTCCTTTTTCTGTTGCTATAAGTTTGCTTAGTCCTTCCATGACTAATAAGAAAAGAAGAGGTGATAAAGGGCATCCCTACCTTATCCCTCTATCGATATTGAAGGATGGAGTGGCTGATCCATTTACAATAATAACAAAAGAAACAGAAGAAATGCATCCCATGATCCAGTTGTTGAGGGCAGGGGGAAAACCCAAATGAGTGAGGATCATTTTGATATAAAGCCAATTCACTTTGTCAAAGGCCTTTGAAAGATCTATTTTGAGAGAGATTCCTTTGAGGTTTTTGTGTTTGATGGAGTGTAGGGCTTCCTGGGCCGAGCCAATGGCATCCTGAATATGTTGATGGTGGAGGAAAGCAAATTTCTCCTGGGAAATGTGGTTAGATAAGATTGGCTTAATGCGATTTGCAATAATTTTAGAAATGATTTTGTATAGGCAGTTGCAGAGGCATATAGGCCTGAATTCATTGAAAGAGGCAGGAGTATCCATCTTAGGAATCAAGGCAATGAAGGTGAAGTTCATGGGAGGATGGATATGACCAGTGATTCTACTTTCTTCAATGACTGCCAACAGATCCTTTCCCAACAGTTCCAGGAAATCCAAGTAGAACTCCACCGGCCAACCGTCCGGGCTCGGACTCTTGTCTTTCTTGAACCACTTTAGAGTTCCTTCCAGTTCCTCCATGGTTACCGGTTGAATCAAATCCTCTACTGCATCAGGTTCCACAAACCTTGGAAAATGACATGCCAGGTTAATGATGTCTGGGAGGTTGATGACTGTTGGAGCTGTAAATTGTCTTTTAAAATGTGTTGTACCCAATCTGGCTAATTGCTGGTGTGTAGAGGCCCATCCATCTGGTTCACTGGGCAGCTACCAGATAGTGTTAGTGGCCTTTATACCATTTGCGAATTTGTGGAAGAACTTTGTATTGCCATCTCCCACTTGCAGCCAGATGGCTCTGCTTTTCAACCTCCACTATTCTTCTTTGTCCAGTAGCAGTTTAATTTTTTGTTTCTCCAGGTTGTTAAAATGTACTTTAGTATCCTCCGATAAGAAACCAAGACCCTGTTCATCCGTTAGCTGTGCAATCTGTATATCAATATCAATGAGATGTTGTTCATCTCTCAATTTCTTTCTCTTTGACCATTTCTCTATCATAATCCTAAGAGTTTTGAGTCTCTCATAGAAATCCGCCACCATCCTCTGTTCTCTCAGTGAAGGTTGAGATCTCCAGAATTCAGTCACAAGATTGATAAATTCAGGTTCTTGTAAGTAACCAGTGAAGAACTTGTAGGGGGGACAAGGTTTCTTGGTTGGTCCGGTAATTTGAAGAAGTATGGGAAGATGATCAGATATACCTCCAGTGCCTACCCATTGTCTGTACAGGGGTAGGTTACGGAGAAGATCTTCATGGATCAGGAACCAGTCCAATCTCTGACCCAATGCAGCTTCCCCCGTCCGCCTATTATGCCAAGTGGGAACTTTCTTGTTCATGGGAACATCAACTAGCTTGTAGGTGTCCAGTAATGTACTCATCTGCTCCGAAATAGGATCCATTTGTGCATGATGACCCCAGGATTCCTCCATTCCCAAGGAAAAGTTTAAATCCCCTCCAATAATGGTGGAATTTGAGACAAGATTATGTTCCAAAAAATTGAGCCAAAATGCCATTCTGTTCTAGTTAGGGGCATAAATGTTGATCACTTTTAATAGGAGTCCGAGTTCCCCCACGAAAATGTCCATTCCGATGAAACCCCACCCACCCTAGGACGAAATAATCTTGACAGCTTTGGGATTAATACCAATTGCTAGACCACCGGATTTTCCATTTGCATCCAAACCTTGAAAAACCCAGCCTGGCAGGATAGATTGGAGGGTTCTTGTAATGTTGTCCGAAGTGCCAAGGGTTTCTTGTAGGAAAAGGATGTCACATTTGGTATCCTGAGCCAGCCGCTTGAGAGCCAATCTCTTCTTGGGGTTGGCTAGTCCCCTGCAATTGTAGGAGAGCCAAATCATGGGGATACTAGAGCAGAGGGCTCAATTGCTCTAAGCACCCTTTCAATGGTGTATTGTCGGCCTCTCACAACATCGGCCACCGCCGACTTGATGGCTGATTTGATCTTGGATGGACGGCCTCTGGCAGGTTTATGTTTCTTGGACCGTCCAGGGGAGAGTACCAACCCCAAAAGTTTTGGTTGAACTCTAGATCGAAGGTTGTATGGATGGGATCCCGTCCCAGATAGGGAGGAGGTACGAGTAGGGGGAGTGGAAGGCTCCCTGAGGGAGGTTGGAGTAGTGGAGAAAGTTAGGGGGGGGGAGGAACAATGGAGCATGGAATGGAGGGGATAGTACCCAGAGCGGTGGAGGGAGGATGCAAAGATGAATGCAGAGCTGAAAACATAACATCTAAAAGAAGTGCAGAGGTTATGGGAAAAGAATCATTACCCGGAAGAGAAGGTGCTTCCGCTGCAGATTTGGAGCGAGTCCGAGGTGGTGAGGTCATAGCTTTTCACCTGATTTTTGCCTTCTTTGGAGCTCCCTCTGCCGCCTCCGATGGGACCTCTCCTTGTTTCATATCTCCCTTGTTCTGCTCTTCCGAAGGCTGATGTTTCGCCCCCCTCGAGTTTTCCGAAGTCAGCGAAGAGAGTAATGGGCAATCCTTGTATAAATGACCCACTTTGTGGCACCTCCTACAATGAAAAGGGACTCCTTCATAGTCCAGAAGTTGTTTGCGCGAGAAATGCCTTCGGTGTAAAGTGATTTTCTCTTCCAGCCCTACCCTGGTATCAAGATGTACTAAAATCCTTGCCATAGTCATAATGCCTGTTCTTTCGTAGGACTGATCATGCTCAAGATAGGTTCCCAGTGCATCTCTGATACGCTTGAACACCTGTGGGGTCCAAAATTGCATAGGTAAACTGGGAAGCCTGACCCAAATAGGTCCTACTCCAAGCTGTTCACGCTCTGGATCAAAAAAAGGATCCCATCTCTTCAACAGGACTGGTGCTAGCTCAATATGCCAGAATTGCGACAATATCCATTCCGTGTACTCCGCTCTATGAAAGTGGAGAGCAAACCAACCTCTGGTCAAAACCCTTATAGCAGGAAGTTCCTTCAGGAGGGAACCCCAAATCTCCTTAGTCCATTGACACAATCTTTCCACAGTATAGGTCCGACCTCTAACACGACCAACCAGTACTTTTCGCACTGTGTCCAAAGCATCCGCCATTTGAACGTCTTCACCAAAAGTCAGGTTTATATCAGAGTCAACTGCTCTGAGGCACCAGCCCTTTTTCGGCTTGTCTGAGCGCTAGCCCGTTGGGTAATCTTTAAGTAAGTTTCTACACGGATCCGAGGTGCTATGCTGGGCCGATTTAGCAGGACGAGCAGACGGAATAGGAGAGCTGAAGCAACCTGAATGAATCAGAGAATGAGGGTTTAAGCTACAAGAGCCAGGGTGAATGTATGATTGAGCAGGGCGTTGAAGATTGGAGGGGCCAGCCGGGGCCAAGGAGATGGAGGGGGGGTTCATAGGCAGGGAGGGATGCGAGGGGTAAGGAGGGGGATGCTGCGGGGGGTATGGCAAGGGAGAGTCAAAAGAGGGGGAAGTCTGCAGGCAGGAGCCAAGAAGATTCAGCGTGGCCGGAGAGAGGGGAGGGCATTCCAAGGCCGGTAAATCCTCGACATTGACAACCGGATGCTGCCTTTTACCGGAGAGAGGCAGGTGTTGTGACGGTTGAACTGCAGCTATCGACCGAAGCGGTTTTCTTTGCCAGGGGTCCATTACCGGGGCTTTTTGGTGAGCCCAAATCACCTGTTCAGGCACGGGGTCCTCCTCGTAATCCACGAGGTCTTCTTCCACCATAGTAACCAACAAAAACGACCTGACCACCATCAGACCAGGGGAAAATAGTCTGCAGGGAATGAATGGTTCGCGGTTGAAACAAATGGCCGTTCACAAAAAAAACTTAATCTATTCACCGACAGTCCCGATTATTGAGGAAAAAACCCTAAAAGAACCTATCCCGTAGTCAGACCCGCGGAGGTAGCCATCCTTTGGACTCCAAAAGTCGCGCATAGTCGAGAAAAACCTCGATTCAGCAGACAAAAAACCTAGGGTTCCGCCATGTTCACCTCGTTTGTGTCGATCACGAAGGTTATTTAAGAAAGGTGGTTTCATTTTTTAATGAGCTTGAATTAGGAGAAACTATGCTCAGTGCAGGTTTATTTGTTAACGAGCTTGAACCTTGCGGGAACATTGCTCTTTGGCAGGTTTATTTTTTAACGAGCTTGAACCTTGCAGAAACATTACTCATTTTCCTTTTTATGTAAGCTAGGAATGACCAAACTATAAAGCTAAAAAGCTAAAAAATGAAATTGGTCATTTTTTCTTGTATAAAAAGGTTTGCATGCCCCCAGCATAAAAAGTCTTCAGTAACCATATGGAAACTTACTGTGGTTAAGCAGGATGATTTTCTGTCAATACTTAGACAAAACACTTCCTGCACTTTGTCTGCCAAATAGACAAAGGTGAAAGGTCACTCGGACCGATCACATAACTTATAGGGAAACTTATCTCTACAGCTGGGTTTGTCTGCAAAATAGACAAGGGTGCATGCCCCCTAAGCTTTGTTACATTCACCAGACTACTCGCGGTAATTAGGTGGATGGAATGAAGGTTCCTTTACGAGATCAAGTGAAAGACTCGACTTGGAACTTTGCTCAGCCTTGTTTCATTTTTTAACGAGCTTGACACAAGACAAGGAATTCTGCTCAGATCCTTGGTTTCATTTTTTAACGAGGTTGACACTAGTCAACGAACTATCCTCTGGCGACCTTTGATCACAACTCATAAGGGGTCATGAAGGAAATATTTGGTTCCAATGCCCCCAGTACATAATGTACAACATCACTTAATTGAGTCATGTCAGTCGGACTATCAGAATGGTCAGAGTCCTTCTTAATCTTTGATGATGTAGAAGATATCATATGACAAGTTTCCACTGTGGCCACTTCCGCTAGATTACTTGGAGGCGGGAGGGTAAAAGTACCCATTAAGGATGAGTCTTTTAGGAGACCTACTCTGACATGTTGAAGCGATTGAGAACTTCCATGGATCAATGGAATGCTTCCAGTAGCTTGTGAACTGTTGGGGAAAACATCTAGTTGGTCAATGATTGTAATTCCACCTTGAAAGGGGAATGCAATCTTTCTAAAATATGTTGACACAACAGCAGCCATAGCATAAATCCAGGGCCTGCCCAGTAGGATATTGTAGTCAAGGTTTCCATCAATGACCTCGACTTCAATTTCTATTGTCTTGCCCCCCAGTTCGACTTGCAAGTTACTTAATATCCCATACGGCGTGTATGTTCTTCCATCGAACACTTTTAATGTCATTGATGATCGTGACAAGGGTGGTGAGCCTAAAGTTTTCCAGCAACTCATTAACATAATACAGGTAGATGCCCCCTCATCAATGATTGTTCAATGAACAATTTTGTTGAGGGCTTTTACCTGTATGAGGAAAGTGAGTTGAGCCGATAACTGAGGCTCATATCCTTTATGATTAAAGGCCACCAGATTGGAATCTGCTGGATCAATCCCACCTATCACTGATAACAAAGCCTGCTTTTGGGAGGGGCAATTCTGCAGTACTTCAATTGTCGACATAGCGGATGGAGATTGGGCCAGATCCTCCACTATATTATAATTCTGTGTTGCTCGAGCACAAGGATTAAATGTAAATTTATGTACTACTCCCTTAGGCAGTTTTATTGTTAATTCAGGAATGATTGGTGGAACAACTTCTGACGAAGTTGTTGTCAAACTACTGGGTTGATCTGTAGCCTTGTTGTTCGACGATTGTGGATTTCCATAATCTTTATTCCTTGTAGATATCAAGGCATCATTTTGCTATTTTGAGATGGATAGCATAAGCACTTGGGATGGGGAAGCACAATCACTAGCAACCATATTAGTTTCTGGATTTGGAAACGGATCAGTCAATACCGCTGAGGTATTTGAAGTCCTTTTGAAAAACTTCGTGACCTCTGCTCGATGTGGACAATCTTTCGTGTAATGGTCCTTATCACATATGAAACATGTTTGATTAGGTTTCTTCTTTCCAGTAGGGTTTCCAGAAGGTTTCTTAGGAGTCGAATCTTCCTGTTTCTTCTTTTTGTTTGTCCCTTTCTTTTTGCCCCCTGGTTGCTTAGGATTTTTTCCTTTGTCGGTTGACATGGCATTAACCTCTGAGGCGAGAGGTTCTTCCTCTACTTTTTGACTAGAAACCGTACTGGCTTTTTTAGATGTAGCCTTTGCGGTTTTCGTGCTTGTCGTATCGATCACGCCATCGTCAGCATGAGAGTCCTTGTTTGATTTAGGAGGGGGGGAACGGAAAATTCCGGTCTAGGAGCATCAGGAATTTTGTCGTAGAGTGTGCTAGACTGAGTATAGATCAAGTCTAAATATTGTGCACGAGCAATGACTTTCTCTTCAGTGACAACTCCTCCCTTAGCCACATCCTTTGTAATAGAGGGTAGCAATGACTTTATAAACCATTCAGCTAAAATATGATCAGGAACATACGTCTTTACCATTCTTCAACGACGCCGCCACTCATGAATATGATCATATATGTGAGTGGCTATCGTCTGTTTAAAGTTGGTAAGGAGTTCTGTCCCTGTTTCGTACCTTATGGGTAACTGAAAATGGGTTAAAAAGGTAGTGGCAAGGGTGTTGAAGTTATCAAACGAAGCTCTAGGCAATTCTATATACCATTTTGTTGTCGGACTAGTTAACGTTCGCTAAAAAAGGCGAAGCCTAATCGAATCATCATTTAGGGTGTTGGATAAACACAACAAATGGAATGTCATCACATGATTCGATGGATCTTCACCTGGATTTCCATTGAATTTAGGAATATCAGAGGGAAGTTTATGAGGAATCGTAGGCCACCAAGGGGCGTAAGCAATTGGATCATTTGTCAGCCGGTTTAGATTTGGTAATTCTAGAGTTGCTACAAAGGGCAACTATTGATTCAGGTTAGGCGAAGCATACCCAGGATAAGATGGAATCGCTTGAGCAGTAGGTCTTTGCATACCAACATAATCTATTTGATGCTGGTAATTTTGATAAGGTTGATGGGTATAACCATTATAGTATGGTTGTTGATAACCGTTTTGGAAATGCGGTTGCCTGTTACTTATAAAGCCTTGTTGCTCAAGTCCTTGGTATGATTGCTGGAATTGTGGTTGTTGATATTGCACCAGCCATGGTTGTTGGACCATGTGTTGTTGTCCAATATTGGATGATTGACCAAGATACGAAGTGATAGTACCTGTTTGAGCCTGAGTCATTCCATGTAAGGAGGTACTAACCTGAGGTTGTGATTGAATTGCGGAGACGAGAGGCTGTTGTATTGCAACTTGAGAAACTTGAGGTTGACATACAACAGGTAGCGCTTGTACTTGTGATACAGTCACAATATCAGGTGTACTAGAAATATTTGACACAGGTTGGACTGGTTGCATTGAATTTTGTTGTAAACTCCCATATGGTTGTTCTCCAGGAGGGAACAATGAAAAGGCATACTACCCCCCATATGGTGGCAATCCAGTGCTTAAAGGGTAGATCGGCCTTTGAAGACACATTGGATCAACTTGTTGAGTTTCAACATAAGAAATACTAGATGAGATTCTGGATGAAGAAATAGGAACAGACCATGTCGTCGAAACAGTCCCTGAGTGGACTCCAGCTTGTTGTTGATAACTAGTCAGGACAGATGGTATACCAACAAACATTGTAGGAATGGTAGTAGGAAGCTCTGTCGTAGCTGTGTCAGTTGACACAGTCCTAGATGTTGATGGTTGCTTAGACATATGTAGTCTATCCAAAAGAATTCCTAGCAATTCAAAAGAAAATTGCGATGAAGGATGATTACAAGAACTAACTTCTGTAATAGAAGGATGTAGGTGGATCCCAGTTCCAAAATGCACTAGAGTACTAGGTGGAAGATCCTTTACTATCTCTTCTATGGCAATCAATCCAGGTGGAAGAGGTGGACCGTCAGGTCTGTAAAATATTTTTGGAGCTGAAGAAAGTGTAGCTTCTGTAGTAACAGATACTGGAGGGGTGACACCTTCTGAATTCTCGAACTCAACTTCCAGATGTTCAGGCAAGTGAACTTCAGTTTCTGGATCAGTCCTAGGTGGAGCTGCTTCAGGAATAGAGGTATCTACCATTACACTAGGATCAGTTCTAATGTCCTCTTATAACTGTAGAGCTTTTTCTGTAAAGGCAGATGTACCAGAAATAATTGGAGTAACTGCAGTCTCTGACGATGTTGAAACATAAGTTTCAAATAAATCAGGTGAATTGGACTCAGTTAAATGAGACCATTTTGCTCAGGATGGTTTCGTTTCCGGGGTCAAAGATGATTGACTCGCTAGTCTCTGTGAATGATGGGGTTTTGATTGAATTTCTTCCACGATTGCAGATTACTTGATCAACTCAAAAATTAAAGGGGAAAAATTTATTCCGATTTAAATGAATTTTAAGACACTTTGACGCAACTTTCTTTTTCAATTTTTAAGAGTCGAGAAAAAGCTAAAGGTGACTCTATTCGCCTTCGATTTTTAATGAGCCTGAAGTGACAAGTGCTTAGATGGACCTTTTCTTTTAAGGAGTCGAAAAGGAACGAAAGTGACTACTTTGGAAATCTAGACAGAGGGATTACCAAACCGATCGCAAAACTGCAAAATACACCTTGGTGATAAATGATAGAGAAATTACCAAGGACTTATGTATGGCAGTCAATCTTCCTGAATGCTATGTTTAGTGCATTGCGATCGATAGGGCGGCAGACACGGCTTCCTAAGGATAAAGGATATTAGCATATTGTGGTCTCCCAATATATACTCGACGGTACAGGGAGCACAAGTCCATACTGGTACTTGTCGTATCAAAGAGGAGGAATCACCAAACCTTCGATGAAAACGATAGTTACCAGGTTTTACGACGCCAGAACACGTCTCTAGCCTAGACTTCTAGATGTGCCGCTTTGGGTTCCAAAGCGTTTTTATGTTCATTGAGATTTATTTTAGAGTTGATCTTGCTTAGAAGTTTGTCTTTCAAGGTTCACCACATGATGTAGATGTGAAATTCCTAAATATTCAATCTAAAATGATAAACAGTCGTTTATGTTCTTTTAGCAATGAAAATCCTAGCTACAAAGGAAAGAAAATAATGATTTTTCTTTCAGCAGAGAGCATAGAGCACACACTAAATGCACTTTCCTAAATCAAATTTCACATGCAGTCAAAATGAAAATGCACATGCATGTATTTGTTTTCCGCTTCTTTAATGTGTGAATGCCAAAAAGGAAAGCTAAGTACAGATCTGAACTATTTCTTTCAAAGTGACATTTCTAACAATTTCTTTTCCAAAATGAAAGGAAGACTAAGATGACACTTTTCGATTTCGAATTTGAAAATTGTTTTCGACACTTCAAATACTAATAACTCAAATCAAGCACAATGACAAAAGTACAATCAACTATCAAGAAGAGGAGGACTTTACGACACTATTCTTTTGATTCAAAATGACAATTACGACACTTGCATCAAAAATGACAGTTTGATTAAGCTACTTTCGACAAAGGAAGATTGTAAATGATTCATAAATACACAAAAATATTTACAATTCCTAACTAATGGAGGCTGAAAAATGTGAAGGAAGAAGGTTTCAGCAAGAAGATACTGATCATGAATAGCAAAACTACTGAATAAAGCTGAAAACAAGGAGGAAAAAACCAACTTTCAGAGAAGAAAGCAGTATCACTCAATCATCGCACCTGCAACACAGGGAAACAGGGATGCATCTCACCTGCAACACACGAGAGGTGCAATGCATCCAAGTTGCACAGTTACAGACAGTGCGATGGACCAGGGAGCGAAATTGAGCTTGGTTTTTGCTCAAAATTTGCAGCTAAGTTCAATGATTTAGGCTGAGTAATGATGGACAGTAAAAACAAAGCATAGGGGTAAGATCTTATGAGGTTCTGAGCTACCACAAGGGCACTTAGAATGCTTTGTAAGTCAGATGTTCAGTTCATAAACCAACCTGGAGATTGACTGAAGCAGCATTCATCTACTTCGCAATTTCATAGCAAAGGCGTTTCGAAGGCTAGCTGGCTAACTTCATGCTCCATCTGTAGTTTATAAAGCAAACAATAAACAAGAAAAACAAACTATTCGTTCCCCAACAGAGTCGCCATTTTGTTTCAGGGAAAACTAGTGTCGATTCAAATTGCTAGTCCCACTAAGATGGGTAGCTATCTTAGAAACAAACAATGAAAGCTTTTCAAGAGTTCCTTTAAGTGTGATAGATGAGAGGAAAGAAAAGAGGACCAACCTGGATCTTTCACTTTGATCCTAACTTGATTTCTCCTTTCCTTGATGTAATTTGCCACTCCACTCCTACTTGTCCCGCTTCAAAGAGTACCTGTAGAGTCAAAGTAACAGCAAACCATCAAAGCATCTCCATCTAAAACATCATAAACAATGCGGAATTAGAAACACATTGACCATACAATTGCATTCATAAACAATGAGATTCACAAACACACGATTATATGGAGGAAAACTCAAAGAACTTTATTAATAGTAGTGAAAGAGAGAATTACAACCCAGCTGTCTAATCCAGCATCATCCTCCTAGTGTAGAAGCCCTCTTCACATCATGAACAAGCAAATCACCCAACAATGCAATGTCTCTTCTCACCAACAAACCAACAACACTTCCTTACAAAATACAAAGTTACAGCCTCTAGATCTCTCAGATGAGGGATCCATTTATATATGTCTTGCAAGGGTGTGAGTCAGCTTTGGGTTTTTGATTAGTGTCATTCCACTGATAGTTCTTGGTTCCACTTGGAGATTTCATTGATCTCTTACTCATCCCTATGTGAATTCTGAGAGGCAAGTGTTATGGGAGAAGTTTCTGAAAGATTCCATGATCATCCACTTAGCAAACTATCTCGGAAATTTGTCCATCCTCGCTCATCGCACCCTACAGAAGGCCTTTTCAGTATGCATTTCACCCCCCATGTGTAGAAAGTGAGATGCTTCGCACCCTGACCATGGAGCAGCCAGTATGGTCTAGTTTTGGTTAGTTCTGAGTGTTTTTCAGGTGGAACTTCTGGGAAATGATGTAATCAGTTGACCATGATCCTTTAGGGTATGAAACAACACTTTTAGGGACTAAAGAGCCCTTAGTTTATGGACATATGAATTTGGGGTTGCAGTGCCCAAATATGTCTATAACACAAGGAAGGTATAGTAGTGGACCCAGAAAATATTAGAGCTATCATGGAATGGGAAACTCCTAGGAAT
The DNA here is from genome assembly GCA_031772625.1 of Pinus tabuliformis. Classification (NCBI taxonomy): domain Eukaryota; kingdom Viridiplantae; phylum Streptophyta; class Pinopsida; order Pinales; family Pinaceae; genus Pinus; species Pinus tabuliformis. Next base: position 888,533,030 of record CM062812.1, on the reverse strand, counting down.
GTGGATGAGGTCAAATCATTTATGGGACTAGTAGGTTATTACACGTGGTTCATCAAGAATGTCTCATAGATTTTCTATCCTAATACACATTTGCAGTGAAAAGGGAAGAAGTTTGAATGGAATGAGGAGTGTGCAACTAGTTTTTAGCAGTTGAAGCATTTGCTTACAAATGCTCCAGTTTTGAAGATCATAGATCTTGACAAAGAGGTTTTGGTTTGTACAAATGCCTACAAGAGATGACTTGGTGGAGTCCTGATGCATGAAGGATAGGTGGTATGCTATGAGTCAAGGAAGTTGAATGAGCATGATAACTATGTGACTCATCATATTGAGTTGGAAACTATCATTCATGCCTTGAATATGTGGAGACAATACCTTCTTGGTAGGAGGCTTATTCTGATGAGTGATCATAGTGGACTGAGGTACTTGTTTGACCAATATGAATTCCAGGAAATCTAGATGGTTGGCTACTCTCAGTGAGTTTGATTTCTAGATCAGGTACATTAAGGGAAAGGAGGACAGGGTTGTAGATACTCTTAGTAGGAAAGTGTAGGTGAATCAAATTGCAACAATGAGTTCTTATGGGAAAGATTTACAAGATCAAATATTACAGGCAGAACAACATGATGACAGGTATCAACAATTGAGGCACAAGTTACAACAGCAGGGTGAAGGTGATAGGGATGAGGAGTATCATCTCATAACATATGGCTTGATCAGATTCAAGAACAAGATTTATGTACCAGATGACAGTGAGCTCAAGAAGATTATCTTGAAGGAACTTCATGTTAAGCCATATTCAAGTCACCCGAGATATCATAAGAAATTGACTACAGTTAAGAAATTCTATCATTGGCCGAATTTGAAGAAAGAGGTGGCTTATTTTTTTGCGAGATGTTTGGATTTCCAGCAGGTAAAAGCAGAGTGTAAGCATCCAAATGTTTTATTGCATCTGATTCCAATTATTAAGTGGAAATGGGAGGTCATTTCCATGTATTTTATTACAGGTTTGTCAAGGACATCGAAGCAGCATGGTTATATCATGGTTGCAGTTGACAGGTTAAGTAAGGTAGCTCACTTCATTGCAGTTAAGTCTACAAATTCAGCTAGTGATTTAGCTCATATTTTCATGAGGAAGATAGTGAGATTGCATGGTGTTCCTAAGAAGATAGTATCCAATAGATATGTTAAGTTCACTTATTGGTTTTGGAAATAATTGTTTTTAGGTTTGGGGAGAAAGTTGGCTTTTAGTACTACTTATCATCCAATGGTAGATGGATAGATAGAGAGGGTCAACAAGATTCTTGAGGAAATGTTGAGGATGTATGTCATGCATCAACAACAGAAGTGGGAAGAGTATCTTGCATTGGTTGAGTTTGCATATAATAATGGGTATTAGGAGTCCTTAAAGATGATTCCACTTGAGGCACTTTACAGGCGGAGTTGCAATACTCCTATAAGATGGAGTGATCCAGTGAATTGGGTATTGATTAGACCAGACATGTTGGCAAAGATGGAACATGAAATGCAGGTTATTAAGAGAAATTTGAAGACAACATAGGACTAACAAAAGAGTTGTGCAGATCAACACAGGGTATTTAAGGAGTTTCAAGTTGCGGAGCATGTGTGCTTGCACATCAAGCATAAGAGGAGATCCTTGAGGACCGGGTCATGTGCCAAGCTGGCACCTTGGTATTGTGGGCCTTTCAAGATCCTTGAGAGGATTGGACGAGTGGCCTATTGACTTGCATTGCCTTTGACAAAGAAAGTCCATGATGTTTTCCATGTTTAATTGCTTAAAACATATGTATAGTATGCTGACCATGTGACTGACTAGTCTGTATTGCAGGTGGAACCCGAGGGGGAACTCTAGCCAAAACCACAATCCATATTGTAGCATAAACAACTCATGTTCCGAAACCGAGTAATTTAAAGTGTAGTGGAAGCACTTTGGGCATGATGAAGCTACATGGGAGATGGATGATTAGATACAGGCTTTGTATCCTTCATTATTTGTTGGGTCAAGCAAATGAGTTTTGGTATATGTATGTATATATGTGTGTGGTTGTAGATACCATAATGAGCTATGTTATAAAGCTCCCATAAGTGATATGATTTTCATGTTTGTCATGTTGGTCATGGTTTGCAATAGGCGTTCATTGTAAGTACTACATCAAGCTATGTTATAAAGCTCCATAGGCAATATCTTTAATTTTCAGCGGTTTGTTGGTCATAGGTGTCATTGAAAATTGAGGACGATGTTCCCTTAAGGAGGAGGGATTTGTAACAACCCTGAGTTAAAAGTTCATATAATAAAGATTGATAAATTCAAAGTAAGACCAAGGTCATGGGACATGTATTCCAAGCTAAATGTTAGGCAAAGCACTATAGTGGGCATCACTTTCGGTTTATTAATGTCTATGGAAATTGGAAAAGGCGTTTAAAAAATAAAAGTGACATTTATTTATGAGAAATAAAGGAAAAAAGGAGAAAAGGAAGGTGAAGAGAAACAAATTTGCATGAGAGGGAAATTCTAGGAAAAATGAAGGAAAATGAAGAAAATAGAGGCCTCAATGATAGAAAGGCTTCTAAGGATTAGTTCACAACCTTTTGTCAGTTTAGCTTTGCTCTCTCACACTCTTGCACAATTAGACAAACCTTGGAGCATTCTTGGAGCACTTGGAAATTCACTTGGGTTGGAGAAAGAAGGCAAAGGACAAGCAAGGAAAGCAAGGAGAAGGTTGGATCAAAGGCTTCAGTGGGAAGATTTTGTAGGTAACATGTTGGATGTATGATTTTCTAGTTGAGGTGTGAAAGAACGGTACATGCATTTGTTTATTTGGTTCATTTGTTGTCATTAGAATGGGTTTTTCCATGTTTGATAGTGGTTTCGACCTTGCCTTGCCATTTTCTGGATAGTCATTGTGTGATGGGATTCATTTCTTGGTTGAGATTTGGATTGTTGGAAGATTTTTGAACGGGGTGAGGTGGTCTCAGGAAAATTCCCAAGGGTCGGGGTGGGGATCATTTTCTTTGAGAATCCCTCGATAGGTGGGTGGAGATAAGAAAAATCCTCAAAGTATGGTGAAGGCATTCTGAGGCATCCAAGCTTATTTTGGCTTTCTGATCTCTTAACTGGTTTTGGCGAGATCATGTTAGTTTGAGGGTGGAGGTGGTTTAACATTCAGATTCCCTTGGTTTTTTATGTCTTGGTTTATCCCATGAGATCCCACATTCATGCTTGGAATATGGCACGAGGGTGTTTGGCTGAAAGAAATATTTGGTTCAGCTCAATCTAGGGTCAGGTGGTATGTGGAAGTCCTTGACTTGGTTGGATTTTTCATATGTTAATAAGAGATATTTTCTTATTGTGATTCATGAGTATTTGTATTGGGTATTATGTTGATTTGATGGGTTTTCTCTCATGGTCAATATCATGGTTATACGTCGGTTATAAGCATGATTCAAGATATGTTCTAGTTATGGATGTTGTTATGTTTGATAAGTTGATGAATGCATGGTCTAACAAGTGATGTTGCAACTACTTGATAGGGCATTAACCTCCTCTATGATTCTCAGCTAAAGTACATAGATTTACACTCAAAAATGCATTCATGACGTGTAGCTTACATGTTTACCATGTGTTTGACGAAATGCCTAATATATTTTGGTCAGTCTAGGTCAAGTTTCTAATTCAATTTTGAATGTTTAGCTTTGTCATCATGAGATGTGTGATTCTGGAAAGTTACAAGAAGTTCTAGGTAGTGTTTTAGAGGCTAGCCTAAAAAAGTGGCTCAAATATTGGGGCCACAAGCACTAAACTGAGTAATTAAGCTCATAATTGTTGGCAGCTAGGCTTATGAGTGTGGTTATAGACTCATAACCACATGGAAGCAATGTCAAGGGTGCGATTGGGGGTTTAGGTTAGTGAAACAAGGTTCCAATACATGGATTGACCACTTGGGATGTTTCTTTAGCTCATGGGTGATCTGTAGTCCCCATAGGATGTTAGTTTATGGTCAATTTGTAGGCCCTACTTCCTTAACTAGAACTAGGAGGTTGGGTCATGTCATAGTGGCACTTCGCTTCACATTTACCTAGAGGGATTGTAAAAATAGGTAAATGTGGGGGTGGAGTTGTTACACCCTCCTTGTGAACCCGACTCTCCTCCTTAGCACATGGCACAATTTCAGTGAACGATTATGCTACCTTCCCTCTTGCAACTCTGACTTGTGCCCACTTTTCCTCCTCCTCCTCCAGAGTTGTGCATGGCGTAGTCTTAGTGAGCAGTGAAGCCTTCGTCCGTATCCTACAAGTGTGGCCTATGCTTAGAAGGCTTCTCTCTCTCTCTCTTTCTCTCCTTTGTGCACTGTTGAGCCACAATCAAAAAATTTGTAGGAAACATGGCAGGATAGTAGATTTTTAACCTAATGTTTCCTTGCCATGAGTGATCTATACTTGCAGCTGTGCCATAAAGCATGGAAAAGATCTGTGAGGAGATTTGTCAAGAAAGGTTGCCCATGGAAGCATATTTAAGACAAAAGGCACAAAGGAACCTTATTGTGACAAATGAAGGAATGATGGATCCAAATGATCAATGTGTCTCATGAGGGCTCCATGATTTCTCAAAACCCTTTGGAGGGTTGAAGGAAACAATAGTGCAAGATTTGTTACAAGTATAAAGTCATAGTGGCAGCGTCATCATTTCTCAAAGAACTCCTTGTTACAAGTCACTATGAGTCCAAGTCATCAATGTTTATGACTTATCATGTTGTCGTCACATGAAGATGTAATTTTGGAAAATATTGTAAATGTAAATATGTGGAAGTCTAAGAGTCATATATGGAAAAAAGAGTCATTAGGAAAATTCCAAGAGTCTCATGGAATTCAAAAGGTCACATTAGAAGTTCAACAGTCATGAGGGTAGTCCAAGAGTCATGAGGAGTATGAAAGGTCATTCCTCTTGTTGTAAAAGAAACCTCATTACTCAAGCAAAGGGATTTTCACCTTGGTTCTCCACTTCGGCATTAGAGAGAAATATTATTCTTTTGGAGAGCAAGTAATGGCTTAACGCTCCACTACTGGAGTTAGTGGTGTCTCATTGTATCAAAGTATATTGGAACTTTCGCTTAATATTTGAAGCTCATTGAGCCAACACACTTTCGTGCATATATCGTGAATGTATTAAGATTATTATTTAAACTTTTGCGGTTTTTTTTTTGTACTAAAGAAATTAAACTAATTCATTGGCTTTTGTGCTCATCTTGTTGAATGTGTGTTGTAATTGTTTTAATGATCGTTATGTCCATGTGAACTCTTTCACTTGACAGTGAACAATTATTTCATACCTATGCACATGTGTCTTTATTGGAATAGTACTAATACTTTTCTTCTAAAGGCCCACTTCCCATTCCCTTCAGGTGACAAAAACTTGATACATATTGCAATTGAACACTTCACAAGGCATACTTACTTACTCATTCGAAAGTATATGTGTATTGCTATCTCATGCTAACGACTGAAACTAAGGAAAATATTTAAGTATATGGAAGCTGGGCCACATTTCAAAATGGGGCTCCTATACTAAATGATGTGAGGTCTAATTGGGACTTCATATTAGGGAGACCCCATGTATGTTGGTAGGATCTAGCACCATCAACAATAGGGTAGAGAAACTTATGGCCATGAGCGTTGACGTGGGAATGGTAGGTGACATGGGAGGTTACCATGTTGGCACCATTTGGGGATGCCACATGGTAGTTCCTTGCTAACATGGCAAACATTTAATGGGATAGACTTTAAATTGTCATATCTTCTAAACTAAAAATCGATTTTTGATAATAAAAAAAATATATTGTTGGAAAGCTCTCAATGAGGAAAACACGATGGTGATGTTTATTTTGAGTTTTGAGAAAGTGGAAAAATGAGGAATTTTAAGACCCGTGATAGGACAATGGATCTTGGGTCAATGATAGTAACACCTTCTCATTCCCTTAGGATGGTTTATGGGGTGGATAGGGGTGTTACAATGATGTCTATTGAGATGAGGTTCTTTTAAATCCTGCTATAAAAAATGAAACATAATGGAGCACCCTTAATTGACATTTGTGAGTGAAATAGGTGCTCACGTTCTTTGGGATCCTCATAATCACTTTGCTAGACCTTGGTGGTGGCAACAATGGCACTGGGTTCTGCATCAATGATTTGTTTCCCTTTGTCTAGGTCTAGTTCAAATTCAAAACCTGCATCTAACTCTGAGGCTTTTCGCTTGGCCACCAATGACTACCTTGAGCGATATTCATTAGTGTTATGAGAGGGTCTCTTGTGGAACTCACACAACTTTCTCGTGTCTTTCCTCATCTTCCCATTACAATTTTTTGTTTGTGACTTAGGTAAATTGTCTTGGAGTGGTCCACCCTGACTCTGTAGTTTGTTCTATGATTTGGGGACATTCCTTCCATGCTTTTGCTATGAAGGATTTATGGATCCAAAGTCTCGCTTCTTCAATTTTATTTTTTTCTCTATTTTGATAGCATATTGGTATGTTGCGCCAAGTGAGGAGATGTCTAAGAACTCCATTTCTGTCTAGATGTATCTATGAAGATAAATGCGGTACTTGAGATCAAGATGCCACTTAGAATCTTTGATACCTAATTTGGTGCATAAGGTATGAAAGATATTTGTGAACTCTAACATTGCTTTGTCCATTTCCTACTGTAGTGTGGTCCATCTCATGTACTAGTCTTCATAGCTTCAAATTGGGTATTTTTTTTTCCTTTTTAGTATCCTTAAAGGAGTCCCAAGTGGGTGTGACTGAAAATAGTGCAGATTCATCCATGGACCTCTGCTCATAGTAATATTCTCACTTATCCTTGACATGGGGGGCAACATTAAGGAGTGAAAATGTAATATTTTCTATGTCAAAAAAATTGTGGAGGAAAAATACCCTTCTATTATATTTAACCATTTATCTAGAGCATCAACATCTATATAGCCTTCAAATATAGTAATATCAAAATTAAATTGTAAGGGGGCGACGCCTCCAAAGTGGCCACTAGATGAATATGCGTCACCTATTGGCATCCATCAAAGGATCTGGGAAAAATTATCCATCATTTCGTTCCTTTGTTGGTAGAGGAATTCTTCGAGCAACAATTTAATAAGATCTCTTGCTCCCTCGTATTTCTTTCCTTCTTTCATGGGAGGCCATCAGGGTTGGCGAGGATGGTCCTACAAGGGCTCAAGCATTTTGAGTCTCAACTCCTTATACCTCGACCTCATTGGGACATGCACAAAAAAATAAATAAAGATAAAAGCACTCTGATACCACTAATTCAAATTTATGAAGGGAAAGAAATGATATACATTTTTTATCACCAAAATACAAAGATATAGTGAAATTTGACTTCTTAATAAATGAAAAATGTTAAGAATGTAAAATGCAGAATGAAAACAAACTAGCTCAAATGGTGGTAGATTATCTCTGAGAAGAGATGTGATGGCTACATTCCTTCGTTGAACTATGTTACAATGAGGTTTGAAGGCCTTTTTATCATAGAGAACCAATGAGAAACCCTAAACATCCAAAAACCTAATCCTAGGAGATGAAGCACCAAAGGCCTTTAGGCCCGGATGGGGTAAGTTGGAACGTCAACTTTCCGAGGTCATAACTTTGGCATAAAATCCATGTTTGGTGCACATGATAGCCTATTAGAAAGGTCTAGTCCGTTTAAAACAAAATGTCATTTAGGGCCTCAAAACTGCTCCAGAAGTTCAAGACCTAAAAATTGTAGAAAAAATTAACAAAATAGAAAATTGTGTTGTGAGCTAGTGGAATAGGTGGGTGGCCACCAATATCCACTTGGATCCTAAATGTAAATTTGTTGCATGCTAATATAATCAATTTCAATTGATCTCAAAATATTGCTATATTTTAAAGGCCTTACAAGTATATTTCCTGAAAAATATTTGGGCCAGGACTTGGCCTTTGAGGTTTGATTTGTAAGGGGCTTTCAATAAGCCTTGAGTTATCATATTTTAACTAGATATGAATATCACTTATAATGTGTTAACTAAGGATAAAATTGACCATATACATTAACAAAACTTACTTGCTACAATATGGTACCATGAGATTGTAAAGGTGTACAAGTCTATCACCTAATGCCTCATTTGTTTCCATAGTTATAGGGGTAAGATCTAAGTCTAGTATACTATGAACCATTGAGTTTGTATGAGTAAGCACCACTTCTCTTAAATCCGAATAGAACCTATATATTAATACATGACCCAAATATCTACCTATATACCAAGGGTTAATATAATTAATGGAGACATGGTAAATCTATTAAAAGGTTGGGGATTATGAGGGGGAGGGAGAGTGAAAGTCTATAGTGTTTAATTTTTTTAATGACAATTTGTTTATATGATTATGGCATATATACATATAGAAAGATATAAAGTTATATTAGAGTTTAATATGCCTTATCAAGAGTCGAAATTGTCGATACTAATCCAAGTTTACAAGATATTTTTTGGAACAATTTGATGAGAAATTAATTATGTAATCAAATTTCCTGTTCATGTGCAAATACTTGCATAAATTTTGGTGGACAATATATTTACATTTTTACTCCTACCTAAATTTGTGCAAATAATTGCATAAATATATGTTGGACAATAAGTCTTGGTAAATATGTTTGAAAATTTCCTTAGTGAATTATATATATGAGAATATTTATATACATGTAACTATTTGCATTCTTGGATTTTCCTTACATGAAGAAGAAGAGAATTATAAGCAAGGCTTTTATTGAAACAATGATCATTTAGAGTTCGATGTAGATAATGCTTTTCCTAAATTTGATTAATTCCCTCAATAGAGGTAATCCTCTCTAATGTTTAATGCAAATTGTCTTAGGTTTGATGGGCACATGCTAAAACCTTCACTATGGGCGATTCAAAGGGATGTCCAAAGTTTTCAAAGGTAAATTCCTTGATTTTAATAACCATTGTCAAGTGGTAAAATATGTTGAATTCACTCATGGTATTATCAATGTTATAAAAAGTCCAAACTTTTAAAAGATAAACTCCTTAATTTAACCAATCATTGACAAGTAGATTTCTGGAATTCATGGATGGTATTGGCAATTGGTGAATGACTTAATTGACACCATAGACACCTTGTAAAGTTGCACATAGATTTTTACTTGCACATGGGAAATGCTTTAGAATTCATGGACCACATTTTTTTGGAATTTACCAACCATTTATGGTTGACTTCAGAGTGTTATGCACACACTTTTCCAATTTCATCGATTTAAGAGTTTCATGCATTTACATGAAATGCTCCAAATCCAAAACAAGCTAGTGGATTTGTAGAATTCATGGATTGTATTGACAATGGGTGAATGGATTAATTGACACCATATACACCTTGGAAAGTTGCACATAGATTTTTACTTACACATGGGAAATGCTTTGTAATTCACACACCACATTTTTTTTGGGAATTTACCAACCATCTAAAGCTGACTTCATAATGTTATGCACTTACTTTTCCAATTGCATCAATTTAAGAGTTTCATGCACTTGCTTTCCCAATTTCAATGATTTAAAAAGTGAATGTACTTAATTTCCCAATGTCATCAACCATCCACCATCAACTCAAAGGTTTCATGAATGGTCACCTACCACTTATAATTGGTGGAAGGGAAGAGAGTTTTCAAATGACAACCTCTTTTATTTTCACCCACCATACATAGACACTTTTGAATTACGTATATCAATTATTTATATGCACAGTGGATTTAATTATCATAACAATGGTGAAATACACACACATGGAATAATGAATCAAATTTTTATTTAAAATTCCACACATGTAAATTTACATAAAAATTTATTAGATTTAACAAATCATATGGTGAGCTAAATGACCTTGGTGCTAACTTAGCACCCCACTTGGTGTGAGAAGTGAACCAATCATTTACCATATCTTAAATTTACATGACATTAAAAGTAAAAATTTTCAAATAACTCTATTTCAAAAATCCAAACTTACCACCCACAAACTCTTGATGAGTAAAAAGTTATCTCAAAAAAAGTTTTAAACTTAACAAAAACATAAATAAATTAAAACCTAATATCCTTAATCATAACTTACTAAGTAATATTACAATTATACTTTTTTATATAAATTACACTGAATAATATTACATTTATAAAAGTTCTCATATAGATGTGACATAATTATAAATAAATATGATAAATGGATGGAACCCTAAAACCAAGATAACATGAAAAAACCCCTAGACCTAAAACCACAACTCAGCTCTCAAAATCATTTATGAATTTTTTGATCAAATACAAATAAAAAAATCCTTACTACAGAAAGAAGTTAAAAACTTATAATCTATATAAGTGAAATGCGTTATATCGAAAATAAGTTTAGTAGTGAAATAGTAACTAGTGAATGCAAGCATGTTTAATTGCCATGTGAATAAAATGATAAATATCCTAATTATTTGTCATATATTAGCCCAATAATCATATTTACCTTAGCACATGTTTATCATGCTTACACATTATTCACGAGAATAATGAATAAAATGAGAAATTATTTGTCATAAGTCCGAAATATCTTATAATTTGTCACAAGTCCATGTTAGCCCTAAGTGTCATAGGAACTTTGGCACATGTTTGTCATGGTGGAGAAGAGAAATAAGAAAGGTACACTAGATTGACCATAGGATCAACACATTTAAAGATTAAAAACAGAACTTCTTAATTCATAATACTTATAGACAATGAGAATCACAGAAACTAAAATCCCCCCCCCCCCCCCAAAAAAAACCTTGTACAATATAGAAGCTCACAATATTCAAAGTGCTTTTTGCTTTTTCTCATTAGAGTACTTGTACAATCTCACAATATTCTAAATGTTTTTGCTTTTTCCTATGTAGAGTATTATATTTATTTATAATAAGTTAAATATTTCCATATCTTTAAATTTGGGAAGGAAATTCCGAAGTAAATCAGGGATATATATATAAAATCGGGGATAGATATATTTAACAAGAAAGTATTGTTTTTCACTTTTATGTTTTTTATGTTTTGGATCGTAGCTTATAGTTAAATGCCCATTAATAATTATAAGGCACGGTAAAAGGAAAAATAATTATAGAAATTAATAATCAAATATTTGAGTATCAGTATAATGTTTTTTTAAATATATATGAATATGTTTGTAATACTGTTGTATTTTATAAATATTATAGATTATTATTTAATTTATAAATTAATATAGTTTTTAGTAATATTGAGAATTTTTGTTATTTAAAATAGATTTCTGAATGTATAAATGAATTTAATATTTTAAAAAATTTATTGGGCTTTATAATTATATAGATTAAAGTAATATTGTGATTTTTTGTTATTTAAAATAGATTTCTGTATAAATGGATTCAATACCCTACAAAATTTACTGGGCACTCTAATTATATAGATTAAAATGACCGTTCTCTAAAGGTCTTCATCAACATTGTGGAAATATCAATGCTAAAAAACTTAAACGCAAGTTTTTAAAATCTCTCCCAAATTTTGGTTAAAATTAACTAGAAAAAATTCCCAATCAATTTTATTTATTAGTTAAACTAAATATTATAGATTATATATATTTAAATTTATTGTGAATATCTCTTAAATTGTTTGAGTATAGTGATTTATTTTATTTTGGAAAAAATGTATTTCATTATTAAAATAAAACAAATTACAACTTACAACACAATTATAAAATTAAATTAAAAGAGAATTTATGCTTTGCAATAATGATTTACAAAAAACCAAACAAAAAAATAAGTCATCCCAAAAAAATATGCCCACATTTCTTCATAACCATAAAATTAGGTTAACAAAGAGTCTTTTAGGCTACCTTAAAGTGTGGATAGCCAATTTCATAAAACACGGTTAATAAGAACACTATTAAATAAATACCCATTAACATTAACAATCTTCTTTTAACAAAATGTTAATTGTTCTACTCTTTATTGTAAAAACATGAAGAAAAAAACATATAATCAAATATACTAGAAGCACTCTTTATTGGCTGAAAGATCAACATAAAATTCAAGTTAATACAACTATCACCCCTCGAACCGTTAATTACACTTATTAAATCACTCATAATTAATGACAATACAATGCTCTTTGTATTAATCAATCTCAAAAGATAAAACATAACTAGAAACATGGCACCATTATTTATACTCTCCTCTTCATTGGCTTTGAAAGAAGTAAAACTATTCTCAACAGAAAATAGTATAAAGCTGCCCCATAAAAAGAGGCCCACGACCAGCTTTGATCAAATCCCAAAGGCTCTACCTAATAAGTGGCAAGATCCTTAAATGCTTTAGAAAATTCTTTAAATATATATACAACTTGCATTGCCACAGCAATTGGAAGAATAAATCTACCTTTAAAAAACGCCATATTTTGGACATGCAACATACCCCAAATTACCATTAAAAGAAAAACTTTAATACTTTATGTACCACATTAAAAAACCATCTTTAAAGTAAAGCACTACACCAATCTTATCCCACATCCCTCGAATCTTTAAAAAAATTACAATGAACGAAAATATATGAAATATCTTCCCATACTCTTGGCCTAAAATACATACACCAATACTTTATCAAATAAATGGTATATAATTTGAATGATTTTATAATGATATTTTCTAAAACCCAAACAATAGTCTTGAAACATCATTTGTTAATATCGTGATTTCATAAGGGGAACCAATAACAATCACAATGGAACCCGACAACATTCCACGAGTTCAATTTCATTGAAAATAAAATATGTTAATACGGAGCAGTGTTTTTTAATGAGTGTGGAAAAGATGATATAATGTTTTATTTTGTTATATAATTTTTTTTGTTTTGCTCTCATTATATAAATATAAAAATAAATAATAAATAAAATAAAATTAAGTAAAAAAATTATTGTTGGTGGTTTTTGGATTTCAAATTTTGATAATTTATAGTTTTTTCAATGATATTTGTAGAAATTATTATATAGATCTGAAACTGCTCTTGAAATTTAATAAAACACAAGAATCAAATCTACTTTATTATTATGTGAAATTTAATTCACGATTGAGAACACAAATCATAAACATGCAAGAAGAATTATCACGCATGTACAAAGATTTATCTAGGGGAAAGAAATTGCTCAAAACCTTTTCCTATTTGTATTGCTTTAATCAAAGAATAGAGATGAAATACATATGCTTTCTCAAGCCTGAGCACAACCTGCAAGTGTATAGTTTATCCCTCTACCTGATTGACTGACTCTAGCCAACACTTAGTCAATTTTCAAGCCCTCTAAACTCCTATTTCCTTGCGTTGTTCCTTGAGGAAATTAGTCCCTATTATTTAGGAAATTTCCTTAATTGGATTGCACAATTCCTCTAGGTTCTTCCTCTGATTGCATGCACCACCTGCACACATTGGAATAGTCTACAACTAATAGTACACTGCCTTGGAATTTCCATCTCAACTGGGTAACTCAAATTCTCTGCATGCATCAATTATTTGGGCTGATTGATTAGTTAACTGGTTGATCACTGAATATGGTTGAAGTTCCACTTCCACAACTTGACCTCCACTGGTTCCTCTAACAGATAGAACTAGTTTGTTTGACCATAATTCAATTTAACTGAAATAGATTGCTACAAATTAGTAATCAAACATACAGAACTGAACTCAAGCTTCCCCCACTTGAATTAACTAAGTTAACTGAGTAACAAGTGCCATGTCACCTCAATTAACTACCTCCAAGATTTCTGCTGAAATGGAAATTCAATTTTTCTCTAGTTTGACCAAGGCAAAGTCAAACTGAGATTTTCTTGCTGCATTTTCAACGACCCCTCTTAGCAAGAGAGGGATTATCAACCACCCTTATCCTGCACAAGTGGAACTCGAACTTCCCTCTTGACAAGGAATTTTTCAAAATGTCAGCATCTTGTTCCTCTGTCGAAATGTGTTGTAACAACATTATCTGCCTCTGCACACAATCTCGTAAATGGTGATACCAGATATCTATATGCTTGGATCGATTGTGAAAAACAAGTTTTTCAGAGAGCTTGATGCAACTATGATTATCACAGTAGATTACAGTTGGATCTATCATCTGACCAAACAATCCAACAAGTATCTTTCTCATTTAGATCGCTTCACATGTTGCTAGACTGACAACCATGTACTCTACTTCTGCTGAGTTGAGTGCCACAGATATTTGGTTCCTTATGTATCAAGAAATTGCTGCGGACCCAACACTGAAAATTCCATCTGATGTACTCTTTTGATTTGATGGACTCCCCACCCAATCTGCATCTGTGAAGCCACACAACTTCACTTCCTCTCTTCGTCTGTACCATAGTCCAAGTGGGTAGCGCCTCTAAGGTACCATAGAACATGCTTAGCTACCCTCCAAAATAGTTTGGTTGGCCTAACCATAGCTTGGATCAACTAGTTGACCACATAGCACATATATGGTCGTGTGTTCACAAGATACATTAGTGAACCCATCAACTGCTGGTAACCAGTAGCATCCACTTCCTCACTGGAAGTGGCATCCTCTTTCCTCCAGTTGGTCGCTAGAGGTGTTTTCATGGGTTTGCAACTTTCCATGTGGAACCATTGAAGTATCTCGTTGGCATACTCACCCTGAAAGAAACAATTCCCCATCACCTTTACATACTTCCAATCTGAGGAAGTAGTGCATGAGACCCATGTCCTTCATTTCAAACTCTCTTGCAAAGTCCTCCTTGCAAGATATGATCAACTTCTCATCACTAGTTAAAATCAAGTCATCAACATATAAGATAATAATCAACAATTTACCTTCTACCAAGATATGAGAGAGGTTTACATCTGCTTCACTTTTGGTGAAGCCCAAACCAGTGAGATAACTATTGATCCTAGTGTACCAAGCATGAGGTGCTTGCTTGAGACTATACAATGTTCATTTGAGTTTGCACACATGAGACTCCTGATCAAAAGTTTCGAAGCCTTCTAGTTGCTCGATATACACCTCCTCCTCGATAACTCCATTGAGGAATGTTGTTTTCACATCCATCTGGTGGATCTTCCACCTTATTTGTGTAGCCAGAGCAAGGATTGTTCTGATGGATGAGTACCTTGCCATAGGAGAAAAAGTCTCCTCATAGTCAATCCCTTCACCTCGAGAGTACCCCTTGGCTAAAAATATAGCCTTGTAATTTTCTTTGCTTTCATTTGCTACATGCTTTACCCTGAAGATCCATCTCGAACCCATAATTGATTTGTATGTTGGTCTTGGGACCACTCCCAAGCACTGTTGTTTACAATGGATTCATACTCCTCCACCATTGCACCAACCCATACAGGTTTCGCCACTGCTTCCTCGAAAGATGATGGCTCAGTCTCTGCAAGCTCAGCCATTAGAGCCATGTAGCCAGTGTATCGATTTGGTGACCTTCTCTACCTGCGATCATTTGAAGGAGCACACACATTCTCCCTCACCTCCTGCACAAGTCTCTCAACTTCGCTAGTCCATTTCCTGCATTCTTTGGATGGTTCTGCTTGAGTGGTTGTCTCCACTCTCTACTCCTCAATTTTTGGCTACTCCACAACTTCTTGATGTTCCTCCTTTGGAGCTAAAATCTCCTCTTCTAGTGGGATTTGAAGCTCCCTCTCAAGAGAGCATGAGCATGGCTTTGTATTCATCAAATTTTACATCACTTTACATAACTGTCATTCTGAGGGATGGCAAGTAAACATGGTAGTTGTGGGGAGTTTCTGTGTAACCCACAAATACCCCCAATTCTGATGTTGGCTCTAGATTCTTCCTTGATTCTTTGGATACATGGAAGTAAAACAAGGCTCCAAAAATCCTGAAGTGCGACACATCCAACTTCCTCCTCGAGAAAGCCTCCTCCAGTGTAATCATGCCCATAATTTGATGAGGACTATGGTTCTACAAATAGATTGTTGTGTTGCATGTCTCAACCTACAAATGCATAGGTAGGCCCCGATCATGCAACGTCGCCCTTGATTCTCCCACAATGCTATGATTCTTCCTCTTAGCCACCCCATTCTGCTATGGGTTGTGGGGTGCTCTCAAATATCGTCGAAAGCCTTCTTTTGCACATAATTTTTTAAATTCATTCGACATATATTCACCTCCATTATTGCTCCTGAGAGCCTTCACCTTCTTTCCTGTTTCTTTCTCAACTAGTGCCTTGAATTCTACGAACTTGGAGAATGTCTCATCCTTGCTCTTCATAAACAAGATCCAACACTTATGTGAGAAGCAATCAATAAAAATGACAAAATATTTGTGCCTGGAAGTGGAGGCTATCAAGAAAGGTCAAAAGACATCAGAGTGGATCCTTTCAAGGACTGCATGTGCTTTTATGTCCCGATCATGGAAAGTAGTTTTTGTGTACTTCCCCAAGGTACATCCTTTTCATGTATCCTACTACTCTAGTGCTCCTTCAGGGAGGCTTGTGTTTATCTGTTGTATGATCTTTAAAGCGCTATGATGCAAATGGATAACTCTTTTACGCCAAATTTCACTGACATTGTGGCTCTACACCTTCTCCTCCTTTGTGCTTAGTGCATCACAATCCTCCACATCTAGCTTGTATAGGTTCTTCACACGAACCCCAATCTGCTTCACATGTTTTGTGGCTATGTGTCTTAGGAATGATTTCCCTTTGCTAAAGATCACATCATACCCATGGTCTTCCAAAACTGCAGTGGAGACGAGATTTTTCTTTAGGCACGGAAAAAACATCACATCCTTGAGTCTGAGGGGGGAGCTCGACTCCCTTTGAAAGGTGACTTTACCAATATCCCAGTCACGATGTACCTTCCATCACCCACCATCTCGATGTGCACCTGGAGATCTTTCTCCCCCAAATCATTGAATTTTTTTCTATTTCCTGTCATATGGAATGAGGCACCTGAGTCCAAGTACCACATATTCCCTATCACTGTGCTGGCCATGCATGTAATGAGAGTAAATTAAAGCTTGAATTTTGAAGCCAAAGCTTCACTTGATGCTCCTCTTAAGGTCTTCTTTCTTGTATTATTTTGTGGACAGTTCATGGCATAGTTCCTAAATTCATGACAGTGAAAGCACTTGATTTTAGACAAGTCTTTCTTCTTACCCCCTTGACTAGATTTTGGTTTGGATTCGGATTTCTTAACTTTTCCCTTCTTTTCCTTTCCATCCAAGGCACAATTTTCTTCATCCTCACCCTTGGATGAAGTACTGTCTCTGGTATTCTGCCTTGTTTCTTCCTGTACTAAATCAGACCATAGGAATTCCCAATTTGGTGGTCTCTCCCTCCCATTCACTAAATCTTAGTAGTTATGCCATCTCCTGGGAAGGCCTAGAAGGGCTAGGCTTACCAAATCATCTTCTGCAACAGTAACACCAAATTGACGAAATTCATCACAAGATTATGTGAACCTGCTCAGGCACTGCATAATAGTGTTGTTCTTCTTCATCTTGATATTTCGAAGTTTATCCTTGAGCATCAACTTCCTATGGTCACTACTATTTTAGAACAAATCTATCAATGCTTGCCGCATTGCATACAAGGTATCTTCCCCATGGAGATTTGAGACAATGTGGTCTCATACTCCCTCTAATATGATTCTCCTTACCTTGGCTACACACTTCTTCCATCTTGCTAGATCTTGAGTATCGGTTGGTGGTGGTTCTGGGATGTCATTACTGATAAATTCCTTCAATCCATTATCCTCCAACATTGCCTCCATGTCATCCTTCCAAGCAACATAATTTGAGCTTCCCTCAAGGGAATACTCGAGACTTAGTCCATACAAATCCATCCTTCTAGATCTGAAGAATTGATCCTGCAAACCTGATCCTCCTAGAATAGAAACTTTAAAATTTCTACTCTACTCTGAATCTTGCTCTGATACCATGTAGAAATTATTTTGTAGATTCGTAACTGCTCATGAAATTTACTAAAACACAAGACTCAAATATACTCTACTATTACGTGGAATTCAATTCACGGTCGAGAACACAATTCATAGACATACAAGAAGAATTATAACACATGCACAAGGATTTATTTAGGGGAAAGAAATTGCTCAAAACTCCTTTCTATCTATATTGCAGTAATCAAAGAATATAGATAAAATACATATGCTTGCTCAAGCCTGAGCACAACCTACAAGTGTATAGTCTATCCGTCTGCCTGACTAAATGACTCTAGCCAACACTTAAGCCAATTTTTAAGCCCTCCAAGCTCCTATTTCCTTGCACTGTTCCTTGAGGAAATTAGCCCCTATTATTTAGAAAACTCCCTCAATTAGATTGTGCAATTCCTCTAGGTTCTTCCTTTGACTGCATGCACCACCTGTACACATTAGAATAGTCTACAAATGATAGTACATCTCAATTGGGTAACTCGAATTCTCTACATGCATAAATTATTTTGGGTTGATTGATTAGTTAACTGGTTGATCACTGAGTGTGGTTGAAGTTCCATTTCCACAACTTGACCTCCACTAGTTCCTCTAACAATTTTAACTAGTTTAAGTGACCATAACTCAATTTAACTGAAATAGATTGCTACAAATTAGCAATCAAACATACTGAATTGAAATCAAGCTTCCCCAACTCGAATTAACTGAGTTAATTAAGTGACAAGTGCCATGTCACCTCAGTTAACTACCTCCAAGATTTCTGCTGAAATGGAAATTCAAATTTTCGCTAGTTTGATCAAGGCAAAGTTAAACTGAGTTTTTTTTGTTGCATTTTCACTAGTATTCTTATGTAAGAAGAAATGTTATACATACATATATTAAACCAAGCTATATTCATCTTAAATCCAAATCTACAAGAGTTCATAGGGATCAAATCTCTTGAGGTGCAAAGCTCTTTTTAAGTAAAAATAGATTTGATCCCTCCTGACACTTAGCAAATTATTAAGATTGGTCTAGGCTAGTTTTACTTTCATCTTTGTCTTCTAACTTGCTTTATTTTTCCATTCAATAACTTAATTTAAGATTAATATCCTTAAATTTTATGATATAATAAATATATTGATCAATTAATTTCCCTAAAATTATTCATGCATTAGTTTATTTTGAATAATTTTATTTGAAGATATCACTCTCGTAACAAATTTTTTTTCCCTTTGTATTTCATCACCATATGATTTCAATTTTGTTGAAATTAGTTAAATCAACTTTTATGTTTGATCAAAAGTAGTCAATATAGATAACGGTCTAAAAAAATCCATGTATTTTGAGCATAAGAAAGATTAAAGAGTGATTTGTGTTATAAACACAAATTTTTAATTAATTAATGTATTATTTTTTATAAATAGAATAATAGTTATTTGTGGACTATCATATGGAAAACCATGTCAAGAGGGATTTCCACTATACACTTACACTTATTGGCATTATTCCTTCAAAGTAAAATTATGTTGCTAGAATACCACAATGTCTTGAGAGCCCTATTCTCTTTACCCTCATTATGTTAGGATATTCCGACACATAGGATATAGTTAAGTTCAACTTGGTCTAGTGTAGAGTTAGGTATAGAGTTAGGTAAAGTGTGTTTCTTTACCGTTGTACATTTTGTAATTTACAATCCGACGGTCACGATATGTAGTGATCCAACGGTTCATTTTCTCCTCGGTATTACCGACACTTGATCCGTGGCTTGACACCCGATTGGTCCATGAGTTCTATTTAAAGCGCATGGAGGGTCATTGTTCGGGTAATCCGTGCATGAGAGAAGCTTATGTAAATTTTCATTCTTTGATTAATAAATTGCCTGTAGTACCCACGTTGGGACAGGCCGTGGACTGTTTCCCTCTTTGAGGGTTTTAACCACGTCAAAAATACTGGTGTATTGATTTGAGATCTAGTTGTGAGCGGTGTCCTTTTGGTGTTCTTTCTGAGGAACTTACCCTGTAAATTCCTACATGGTATCAAAGCTATTTGAGGGCCGCGTCCGTTGGTGATCCAAATCTGAAGCCGGTAGAACTGCATGCGGCTGTCGTTTCCTAGATCTGCTGTTTCTGACTGCTTTCGGGCCGAGAGGACTGCTCTGTTGCGTTCGGAGCATCTGTTCCAGTGAGGAACCCCTTTCGTTTCACGCGGAAAGGTTTCCGGTAGCCCTAGCTGCGTCATTTTTCAGATCGGGAGGTATACAGTGTTTTTTGCAGTTTACTGTTATTTTCTCTCTGCTTATTTCAGTTTCGGTTTATTTAGCCTTTTTTTTAAACCGGATCTATACCTTTCATTTCTGCGTATGATCTTTGCCCTGCGACTCTGTGCGATCTGGGCAAATTAGAAACAGAAAGGAAGAATTTTTCTCATGCGTATGCTCTTTTCCCTGCACCTTAGTGTGATCTCGGAAAATCAGAAACATTGAGAAAAATATTTAGTTTTTCGGCTAAAGCTAACTTTGAGATTTTTTTTAAAAAATTTCTAGTTTTTTGGCTAAAGCTAACTTCGAGTCGCAAGGTTCGTTTTTCTTTGCATATTCGTGTTGGGTTTTGTGTTTTGTGTTTTGTAGGGAAAAAGAGCTTTCTCAAGGCAAGCACGCAAACCAAGGCCCCTCTCTCTCTCTCTCTCAAATTTTTTATATAGATCAATTGGTTCAAAGCTATTTTAAGAGAGTAGAGGTCTTGGGTTCAAGTCTCCATTTTGTGGGGGCGGATTTTTTCATTCCTGCACATTCGCGCACTTTGCCGGCAACGTCAACAATTTTTTTTCAAAAAGCCATAACTTCTTCATTCGGAAGCCTTTTTCAGAGCCGTTTTTTTTTAAACCGCCTATTTTTTCGAGATCTATCCATTGGAACACTTACTTTCAGCATCTTCAGCTTCAGTTTTTTTTTAAAATGGAAAGTCCATGCCAAGTCATTCTTGACAGCACTAACTACTTCCAATGGGTAGCCTACATGGAAGATTTACTTAGAAGTAAAGGTCTCTTCAGAATAGCCACAGACCAAGAGAAGAAACCAAAAGATGAAGACAAGGCTGCAAAATGGGAAAATAGACAAGATCAAGCACGTGGTTTGATAGGGATGTCTATTTCTCCTGATCTTAGATTCCACATTGCAGAACTTGAGACTCCTCATGAAGCATTAGAAAAACTCGCTAAAGTTTTTGGGATTAAAAATGAAATTAGAGCCCATCAACTTGAAAATGAGTTACTTACTTTGGATCCTAATAATTTTTCTTGCATTGAAGATTTCTTGTCCAAATTCAAGACCCTTAGATATCTCTTGGAAGGTGTTAAAGTTAAGAAAGAAGATGGTAACCTTATTTATTCCATCCTTACTAAGTTGGGACCAACCTACTCTGTATTTGTTTCCACTTTCCATTCTACAAGGGAAGCTTTCATTTGTCAAGGAAAAGACTACAAGGCCCCTTCCTTTGACTCCTTTTGTGATTCCTTAATAAAAGAACAAGAAAAACTCTTACACCTTGGTCTTCTTAATCTTGGAAACTCTTCCACGAAAGCGTTAGCCGCCCAGCAGCAACCAAATTCAAAGAATCCTAAGAAGTCATATCCTCAAAAGAATGGTCCTAAACCAATCCAGCCTTAAAAAGAAATTTGAAATGACAGACTTAGGACACTTACACTATTTTCTCGGTCTTCAAGTCTTGCAATCCAAGGAGGGTATTTTCCTTTCCCAGTCCAAGTATGCTTGTGATATTCTTCGTCATTTTCACATGGAAGACTGTAAGCCAGCCCCTTCTCCCTTTCAGTCTGGAGTCAAACTTTCAGTCTCTTGTACTTCTCCTGAAGTTGATGCTACCTTATACCGTCAACTTGTAGGAAAACTCTTGTATTTAACCCATACTCGTCCTGATCTTTCCTTTGCTGTTGGCCTTGTTGCTCGTTTTATGCAAAACCCCCGTGAAAGTCATTGGAAAGCAGCTAAAAGAATACTTCGTTATGTTCGAGGTACAGTACAGTTTGGGATTCATTACAGTGCCAAAGCAGCTCCTCTATTAGTTGGTTTCACTGATTCTGATTGGGCTGGTGACCCTGATGATCGGAAGTCTACTGCCGGTTATGTCTTCACTCTTGGTTCAGGACCTATTACACGGGCTTGTAAGAAACAGGCTGCCATTTCTCTTTCGTCAGCAGAAGCAGAGTATCGTGGTGCCGTGGAAGCTAGTAAGGAAGCCTTGTGGCTTTGTCAGATCCTATCAGAGTTTGGCTTTGAGCAGCAGCATCCAACCACACTTTGGTGTGATAATCAAAGTGCCATTCAGCTATGCAAAGATCCAGTCCAGCATCAGCGCAGCAAACACATTGAACTACACATGCACTTCATTAGAAAGCTCATTCATGACCATGTTCTTGAAGTGCAATATTGTCCAACAGATGATCAGGTTGCAGACATCTTCACAAAGGCTCTCACAGAGGTGAAGTTCACTAAACTTCGATATATGCTTGGAGTTCAGGAAGTTGTCACTAAGGGGGGATAGGCTCTAGTGCCTCCTTCCTTCTCCTATTGTGTCATATTTGTAAATCCTTCAATCCTATCCCAAGTTGTTCTTAAGGGGGGATGTTAGGATATTCCGACACATAGGATATAGTTAAGTTCAACTTGGTCTAGTGTAGAGTTAGGTATAGAGTTAGGTAAAGTGTGTTTCTTTACCGTTGTACATTTTGTAACTTACAATCCGACGGTCACGATATGTAGTGATCCGACGGTTCATTCTCTCCTCGGTATTACCGACACTTGATCCGTGGCTTGACACCCGATTGGTCCATGAGTTCTATTTAAAGCGCATGGAGGGTCATTGTTCGGGTAATCCGTGCATGAGAGAAGCTTATGTAAATTTTCATTCTTTGATTAATAAATTGCCTGTAGTACCCACGTTGGGACAGGCCGTGGACTGTTTCCCTCTTTGAGGGTTTTAACCACGTCAAAAATACTGGTGTATTGATTTGAGATCTGGTTGTGAGCGGTGTCCTTTTGGTGTTCTTTCTGAGGAACTTACCCTGTAAATTCCTACACATTATTCTAGTTTTTAACCTTCTCTTCAACCCAAGGTTGGAGTTGAAGCATGCTAAGGAAGCAAAATACTTGTCCCAAGGAGGTGTTGGAAATATGTTGTCATTGATGTCAACATGATTGTCCCTAATGTCAACATGGTGTCTATTAAACATATGGTTGAAAATGGTGTCATCAGGTGGCACAAGTGTATTAGAAGAACAAGTTTCGAGCACAAGAAGAAGGGTCAAGGTGCAAAGAATAACAAAGACTTTGAAGTCATTTTTCAGGAAACAAATGAGCTCAATGGACACATCAGACACACCTAATTGGAAAATGCTCTGAAAGAGATTTCCAACAATATATAGAAGTCTACAAATGGATTCCTAGATTGAGAGATAAAGGCAGTTAAAGATGGAGTTTCCAAAGTCAAAGATAAACAGTAGAACCTCGAAACCCTGGAAGTCATAGAAGCTTGTAACATGGTGGAAGTAGAGTGGCATAGTAGAATCCTAGAACCTTGGAACCCCAAAACCTCAGAATCCCGTAACTCTATAGAAAATGAATTTCCAAAATCTCTGGGCACTAGGGCATTCGGGTTCCGTCTTAGCAAAGAGTAAGTGTTAGGCAGGCCATACTCGAAAGGTGAAGAGACAAGAGTGGAAGAAGCCAAGCAGAGAGGGCCAGCATGAAAATCAACCAAATAGATGACGCAGATCGGCTCCAATGTATCCAACAGTGAGCGATGGCATGAATTTTCTTGAACGCCAATGAACAAGGTGGTCCCAGAAGGTGGTTTCACAAATTGCAATCAATGATTCACAATTATTACGGGGGCACTCTCCTTGATTTCAGAAACCATTGAGGGTGGCCTTGAGGACGGTTTTTGATACCACTGTGATATTGTGTGGGATCCTCAATTGCCACTTGTCCTTGTTACTCTGCTGGTCACTAGACCCAGTCACAAGAGGAAAACCCTTAATTCTTAAGGCTAAAGGGGCTAAAGGCTTTAATTGACAGATTTTTTCAACATTCACGTTATAAAAGAAAAAGGCTCGTGGAAGATCTATTTAACTGTAAGGATATTTTTAGCAGTATCAAAAGGTTAAAAGGCCTTGAGGGTCAGCATGGAAGGATGAGATGGCAACTATTTTCAATAGTGACACAGAATAACGAGTTGGCAGCTTGATTTGGCAAGTAGAATGACTCGAAGTGCCAAAAAAAGCACATACAATTAAGAGGCATATCTACAATCTTTATTTTGATGGGACTACCTATTAAAATGTAGTTTTGGAGGAACGACTTGGAGTTCTGATAATGACATAGATGAGTCAAAAATGAAAGTTTATCACCAGGTTTAGAAGTTAAGCCAAATATAACTACTATTAAAATTAGTGAATCTCAACTAAACTTTGTTAAACAATCAGAATAATAAAATAAGCATAAAAACAATAATTTGGCTCAGAGATTGAGCCTAGAACTGCGGATCAGAGATTGAGTACTTAATGAACACATTTAGAATACTGAAGTGAACATAACAAAGGAAAAAATAAGAATTCATGCAACTATACAAGAAAAACGAAGAGGCCAAAAATAGAAAAGCACAAATCTTTATAAGCAAGTTTGAGCAAGCAGGTTGCGTGTGTGATTGAGATAGAGGTTTGAGATCATAATTTTGTGAGTGAGGTTCTACTGGTGTTATCAATAATCAGATATTGCTAAAGGTATTGAAGATCAAGGGGAAATTATTTTTCTTTGAAAGTAGAGAAGGCATTCATGGATCTAGTGTGAAAATGGATAAAAGATGAACCATTGAGTGTCTAACAAGTTGTAGCTTGTAGATTGGGGGTTGGTTCTCCTTCCAGTGGTTTTTGGTAAACAATTGGGGTTGTAGCACCATTTAGTTGTAGCTGATAATTCAGGGAGTTGTAGCTTCCTGCTGGTTGTAGCTAAAGAATTGTAACAAAAATTTGTAGCTTTCCCTATGAATGAATTGAAGAGAAGTTTTGAAATTTACTTATTCTTGTGTGTTCCATTGAGATTTCTGATATCGATTCATGTCATGTTTATTTAAGTTAATTGTTGAAGCATTTAATGGTGTCCCAATATTCTTGCACAAAGTAAAATGATTTTTTCACTTGGTAAAAATTCCAACAATATTGATTCACCCCTCCCCCTCCCCCCCCCCCCCCCCCCCCCACCCCCCCCCCCCCCCCCCCCCCCCCCCCCCCCCCCCGCCCACCAACACCCACCCCCCCCCCCCTCAGTATTGTCCTGGATTAAAACAATTGGTATCAGATCCAAGTTACTTCAAATCAGTTTAATAGTTGGAAGAAAGATTAGGGACCATGGCAAACCAAGAAGGAGGTTTTACCAACTGGGCACCAATGTTCAATGGAACAAACTATGTGTTTTAGAAAGTGGGGATGAATACCTACATTCAATCATTTGGAGATGATGTGTGGGATGTTGTGGAAGAAGCCTATAAAAGGCCTCCAACAGTGGTTACCAAAGACCATAAAATGGAGTTTCTAAGGCAATGAATTCTCTTCTTGCTGGTCTACTTGAATAAGAACTTTTCAAAGTAATGGATTGCAAATCTGCCAAATCTATCTGGGACAAGATGAGTAGTGCTATGAGGGAGACAACAAGGTAAAGAAAGATACAATCCAAGGTTACAGGATGCAATTTGAATCTTTAAGCATGCATGAATATGAAGATATTGCAAAGTATTTTTTGAGAGTTGATGAAGTTGTGAACACCATAAGAAGGCTTGATGAGTAACTGGATGAAGCTATGGTAGTTCAAAAAGTATTAAGATCTCTTCCCGAGAGGTTTAATCCCAAGGTGTCAACCATTGAATAAATGACCAATCTAACCACTCTCACTTTAGATCAACTTCTTAGAATACTCACTGTTGGGAATAATACTGAGAGGGGGGGGGGGGTGAATCAATATTTATCTTTCAATAACTTTTTCATTTCCATAATTAGATTTATATACACTACCTTAGTGAAGGAAACTCGCGTGTGCATGCATCTATTCTTAAGGAAACCAACGTATATCTAGTCAACTTATGATTCAGTTAATTCATCATATGTTGATCTTGAATAAGTGCATCAGTACTTTATTAAACATTAAACAGTAACCATGTGCAGTAATAATAGAATAAACCATCACACATAAGAAACACACATGAACACCAAGATTTAAGGTGGAAACCCAATGCGGGAGAAAAACCACCTGCTGATGTTGTCTCTGTCTTCTTTTAATATAAAGAATAATCTGTTTACAATATTGTACTGGTGCAGACTCATACCAGTATGCAGGCACCCACCTACAGAAGGCTACAACCTTCTCTCGTTCTCTAGCTTCTACTGGAAGGGAGCTACAACCCCCTAGCTCTTGTACTAGCTAATATGTTTACTAGTACGTAGGCGCCGACCTACAGAAGGCTACAACCTTCACTCGTTCTCCAACTACTACTGGAAGGGAGCTCCAACCCCCTGATCAAATCACCAGCCACTACTAGCAGGAAGCTTTGACTTCCTCACTGAAGGCTCCAACCCTCAGTATCCTCCAGGGACCACGTTTCATAAATTTTCATACTGGATACTCCTGGTACACAACAACACAATATGTAGGCCACGTTTCATCAAATTTTCACATTGGACCCATTAGTAACATTGAAGCTCAAAATCAATCATCCATCAAATACATCTACATCAACCAATCACTGAAACTCAATCATCAATCTCTGATATAACTGAAACCCAATCATCAAACTCTGAATCAACCATAACTGAATACTGAAACCTCTGACATACTGAATCAAACAATCACTGAAACCTCTGACATACTGAATCAAACAATCACTGAACCTCTGACACAATTGAACCAACCATTCATTCAAACTCAATCAAATTCAACCAAACAATTGGAACATACAGATCATTGTAACTAGTACATAGATCTGAACCCAGAACACTGCCTCAACAACTAGAACCAGCTGTAACCTCAAAAGTCATGTGTCAGAATGTATATGCTCCTGCAATGAAGCCAACCTGCGTGTATATGATACTTCCTTTAGCCCAACCTGCGTATACCTCTAAAGATATTGAATCATAACCTTTGAACCACAAACTGTACCAATTAGTGACATTATGAACATCTACTGTCATATTACAGATTTCTAAACAGATAGAAACAAGGATCACCCTTCTTTCTCAATCAAAAAATCAATCAGACTCAATTTCCTTATACATTCATTTCTACCTTCAAATCTAAGAAGACATCATTGACAAACAACAGTAAAACAACAACACTGATATGATAGATTAGTCATCCCTGAACATCAATCTTTTCTTTTGCATATGCTACTTGGAAGCGCCGAACCAGCATGTATACGCATCTTCACCAAAGCGAACTAGCGTATAGATCTGCAAATTCTTACTTATAACTTCGCTGTAATTCCCAACTTCAGACATACCCAGATCATTACATATCAAGGATAAAACATGTGTTAGCAATAAGATCTAGCCTATCCATTATCAGATCACATAATGATAAGTCATTATGATCCTGATCCATCATTAGATCTCATCCATCATCAAATAATCAGGTGCATACTTAGTCTATGTTGAAAATAGCAACAAGAAATGCTAAATATAGAAGTGCTAAATTTAGTACTGCTATAAATAGCATTTCAGGATACCTTCCTATTTTAGTTAGTCCCTAAACTAAAATAGAGAAGTAAAAATTCGAATTTGATCTTAGCATCTGTTTGTAAAATAATTAATTAATTCACCATGAGTTAATCAGTTGTAGAAAATCAAACATGAAGTCTATGTGGGGACATGCAATAGTTTCTCCATTAATTGAGAAATTTATCCATTAGTTAAAGAGATAAGGATGAGTTGTGATTTGAGTTGTAATTAGTTGGCTCAGTTAACTGAGTCAAGTCTAGTTAGATTAATTCAAACAGTTTGTTGACTTAATTGTGTATTCAGTTAGTTAATGCATGCATGCATGTAACTGCTTCACTTCAGATAACTGAATATTCTCTCATAAATAACTCATGCATGTCAGTCCAGATAGAGACCTAGTTAAGATTAGATGGAGGGACAGTGTACTATTAGTTGCTATAATATTCCATTGTGAATATCTCTTGCATGCAGAAGGAATTCTTTCCTTGAGGATTACACAATTACTTCATTAGTTTTTGTGAGTGTGATGAGGCCAATTCACACATGTGGCATCACTGGACCCCAAGAAAAACTGCGCAAGGAAATAGGAGGCTTGAGGGCTTGAGGAGGACATATACTATGTCTATTCAGTCTGTGAGCTGTATTGTTTGATTGCAGAGAGAGCAGGATAGCTTGAGAGCTGATTCGTTTTGTAACTTGAACATATTTCCACTTGTATGATAATATAGAGATTGGGGTTTTAGGTCGAGGTTTTCCCCGGGTTATTTCTTCTGTGTTATGTGTGATTGATTTCTCATTCTCAGTTATATGTGTTCTCATTGATCTTGCTCATATTCGATTAAGCTTCCACAAAGTTTGTTGTAGAAGTAAATCTTGTGTTTTGCTTTAGTACATTCTATAATCTGTTGATCTATAGTGGGAATTTCTACATGGTATCAGAGCAAAGGTGATCAAAGGAGAGAACAATATACAAGAAGGGAGAAGTTCAAAGTTTGAGGTTCCTGAATATAGAAATCGAGTTCTTATCACATCTCAATTTCACCAATGGCGTTCAACAGTTTAAGACTCAAGTATGCCCTTGATGGCAGCTCGAATTCTATAGCCTAGAAGGATCGCATGGAAGCAGTATTAGAGGATGACGGTCTAAAGGACTTCATTGATCAAGAAGTCCCCAAGATGACTAATGCTACTCAATTGACGGAACGGAAGAAATGTGTGGCTAGAGCAAGGAGAATCCTTCTGGAGGGAGTTCGAGACCACATAGTCTCGAGTCTCCATGGGAAGGAGACACCGTTTTCGATGTGGAAAACATTGAAAGATCTATATCAGAATAGCAACGGTCAGAGGACGCTGGCGTTGAAAGACAAGCTTCGGAAAATAAAGTGTGAAAAGGGTGACATGATCTCTACATATCTGAAGAAGCTCACCACCTGCAGGGATGAGCTTGGAAGTGTAGGGATCACTGTCGCTGATGATGACATGGTGAGTCTTGCACTCCTCGGTCTTCCTAAGAGATGGCATAGCTACCAAGACTCGGTTAATGGAAGAGAACAACTGCTAGATTGGGAGCGACTTTGGTTGGATTTGATGTAGGAGGAAATAAGAAGAAGCACCAGTGATGGATCCTCATCAAAGAAAGATGATGAGGAAAATCTAGCCTTAGCGAGTAAGGCAAGGAAAGGGAAAGGGAAGGCGTACCATCCCAAATCTGGTTCTTCCTCTGGTAGGAATAAGTTTGACAAATCGAAAGTGCGATGCTTTCATTGTCATGAAGTGGGCCATTATGCTTCAAATTGTCCACAGAAGAAATCCAAGAAGGGTTCCTCGAAGGGATCTGATGGTGAGGCACTGGCTTGACAGTTTGAGCTGGATTTCTCACTTATCGCATGCATGCTTCCATCCATGGTGGGATGTGTGTGGTACCTGGATAGTGGAGCTTCATTCCACATGTCAGGTGATAAGAATATTTTCAGTACCTTGGAGGAGAAGGATCTCCAGATTCAGATTGAGATGGGCGATGATGAGAAGTACCGTGTTTCAGGTGAAGGTACGGTTGTGTTTCAGAGGGAGCATGGAGCTCCCCTCACCCTGACTAATGTAAAGTATGTACCAGGTCTGAAGAAGAATCTTGTGTCTGTCACTATCCTAGAAGATAAAGGCTATGATGTAGTCTTTAGTAAAGGAAAGGTATTCTTGAGGCATATCGGTACTGGACAGACAAAGCGAATTGGGATTTGAGTAAATAATCTCTACAAGTTGGAGGTAGATGACTGTGCTGCATTGAGTTCCAAAGCTGAGATGGTGCAGAGCCAAGATGTTGGCGAGCTATGGCATAGAAGATTGGGCCACTTGCACCATGGAGCCCTCAGAAGATCATGCAGTAGATTTCTACCAGATTACCCAAGATAAAACTTGAGCAGACAAATACATGCAAAGGTTGTACCTTGGTTAAGTATGTGAAATATTCCTTTTCGGATCGAGACAGTAGAGCTGGAGCAATCCTGGAGCGAGTTCACTCAGATGTTTGTGGACCCTTCTCTATAGCCTCCACCTCTAAACAAAGGTACTATGTTATTTTTATTGATGTTTTTTCTCGTAGATGTTGGATATACTTTATGCAAAAGAAGGATCAGACCTTCTTGAGGTTTTGTGAGTTTAAAGCCTTGGCAGAGAAAGAATATGGAAAGAAAATAAAAGCCTTGCGTAGCGACAATGGTGGAGAGTATGTCTCCCAACAGTTTAAGGACTTCTGTGCTGCAGAAGGAATTAAACGGGAGTTGACGGCACCCCATAACCCACAGCAGAATAGGGTGGCCGAAAGGAAGAATAGATCGATTGTGGGAGCATCTCAAGCGATGTTGCATGACCAAAAACTATCACTGCATTTGTTGGCTGAGGCATGCAATACAACAGTATACTTGCAGAACAGAAGCCCGCACCGTATACTGGGGATGAAGACACCTATGGAGGCCTTTTCTGGGAAGCAACTAGATGTGAGTCACTTCAGAATCTTTGGATCATCAGTTTACTGTCATGTGACCAAAGATGCCCGGAAGAAGCTGGACCCAACAACTGAATTGGGAATACTTGTGGGGTACACGGATACACCCCATAACTATCGGTTGTACCTGCCTACCAGTAAGAGGACAGTGGTATGCAGGGATCTAAAGTTCGAAGAGCAGAAAGCCATGTGATTATCACTTGAGAGGGAGCTCAAGTTGCATGTAGAGGAGGAACTTTCAGTTCCTAAGGAGGAGGAGCCTCAGATTGATGTGGAGCAGTCGCATGTAGAGGATCCGAGAGTGGAGACATCCACTCATGCTGAGACTTCCAGAGATGGGCGGAAATGCTCAAGGGAAGCTGACAGGTTGATGCTGGATGCACAGGAGAATGTGGGACAACCATCTTCTCAGCGCAGACAGAGGAGGTCGCTTGAGTGGTACACTGGGTACATGGCCCTGGTTGGGGAGTGTGTAGATACCAAACCTTCTTCATTCGAGGAGGCAGTGCAACAACCAGTCTGGGTTGATGTAATGGTAGAGGAGTACGACTCTATCATTCGAAACAGTGTGTGGGATGTTGTCCCAAGACCTCAGGGTAAGTCAATGGTGATTTCTAGATGGCTTTACAAGGTAAAGCAGGTAGCTGATGGCAGTGTTGAGAAACATAAGGAAAGGTTTGTTGCCTGGGGTTTCTCACAGGTTGAGGGGATTGACTACGATGAGACTTTTGCTCCCCTAGCAAGGTACTCATCGATTAGATCGATGTTGGCACTATCAGCTCATATGGGGTGGAAGATCCACTAGATGGATGTGAAGACAACATTCCTCAATGGGAAGATTGAGGAGGAGGTGTACATTGAGCACCCAGAGGGTTTCGAGACCTTCGATCGTGAGTTGCATGTGTGCCAACCCAAGAGGGGTTTGTATGGGCTGAAACAAGCACCCCGTGCTTGGTACACTAGGATCAACAGCTATTTCACCAGGTTGGGCTTCACCAAGAGTGAAGCGGATGCGAACCTTTACCACATCATGGTAGAAGGTAAAGCATTGATCATTGTTCTTTATGTCGATGATCTGATTTTGACAGGTGATGATCAGCTGATACAGTCTTGCGAGGAGGACCTTGCAAGAGAGTTTGAAATGAAAGACATGGGTCTCATGCACTACTTTCTAGGCATGGAGGTGCGGCAGAAATATGGTGAAGTATTTGTGTCTCAAGGCAAGTATGCAAATGAGATACTCAGGAACTTTCACATGGAGAAGTGCAAGCCCATGCAGAGTCCTCTAGCTGGGAACTGGAGGAAGGAGGATGCTACTTCAGGTGAGGTAGTAGCTGCTACTGTTTATCAGCAACTGGTGGGTTCACTTATGTATCTGGTGAACACACGACCCGACTTATGCTTTGCGGTGAACCAGCTGAGTCAAGCTATGGTTCAGCCTACCAAGTTATTTTGGAAGGCAGCAAAGCTTTAGACGGACAAATGGAGTGAAGCTTCAGGGCTTCATAGATGTGGATTGGGCAGGGGTCCATCAGACTAGAAGAGCACTTCTAGAGGAATCTTCAACCTTGGTTCAACTGCAGTTTCCTAGTACAACAGGAAACAGAGATCAGTTGCACTTAGCTTAGTAGAGGCTAACACATGGCTGCTAGTCAGGCTGCATGTGAGGTCATTTGGATGCAGAAGATTCTAGTGGGATTGTTTGGTCAGAGGATGGATCCAACCGTGATCTACTGCAATAATCAAAGTTGTATCAAACTCTCCGAGAATCCAGTTTTTCATGACAGGTCCAAGCACATTGATATCCGGTATCAACATCTTTGAGATTGTGTGGTCAAGAGGATCATGTTGTTGTTGTATGTTTCGACCGAGGAACATGATGCAGATATTCTGATGAAGGCATTGTCAAAATGCAAGTTTGAGTTCCATAGGGACAGGATTGGGGTTACTGGTAATCCCTTTCTTGTTGAGAGGGAGTGTTGAAAATAGCAACAAGAAATGCTAAATATAGAAGTGCTAAATTTAGTATTGCTATAAATATCATTTCTGGATACCTTCCTATTTTAGTTAGTCCCTGAACTAAAATACAGAAGTAAAAATTCGAATTTGATCTTAGCAGTTGTTTGTAAAACAATTAATTAATTCACCATGAGTTAATTAGTTGTAGAAAATCAAACATGAAGTCTATGTGGGGACATGCAACAGTTTCTCCATTAATTGAGGAATTTATCCATCAGTTAAAGAGATAAGGATGAGTTGTGATTTGAGTTGTAATTAGTTGGCTCAGTTAACTGAGTCAAGTCTAGTTAGATTAATTCAAATAGTTTGTTGAATTAATTGTGAGTTCAGTTAGTTAATGCATGCATGCATGTAACTGCCGCACTTCAGATAACTGAATATTCTCTCATAAATAACTCATGCATGTTAGTTCAGATAGAGACCCAGTTGAGATCAGATGGAGGGACAGTGTACTATCAGTTGCTAGAATATTCCATTGTGAATATCTCTTTCATGCAGAAGGAATTCTTTCCTTGAGGATTGCGCAGTTACTTCAGTTTTTGTGAGTGTGATGAGGCCAATTCACACATGTGGCATCACCGGACCCTAAGAAAAACTGCACAAGGAAATAGGAGGCTTGGAGGGCTTGAGGAGGACATATACTGTGTCTATTTAGTCTGTGAGCTGTATTCTTTGATTACAGAGAGAGCAGGATAGCTTGAGAGCTGATTCTTTTTATAACTTGAAAATATTTCCACTTGTATGATAATATAGAGATTGGGGTTTTAGGCTGAGGCTTTCCTCGGGTTATTTCTTTTGTGTTATGTGTGATTGATTTCTCATTCTCAGTTATATGTGTTCTCATTGATATTTCTCATATTCGATTAAGATTCCGCAAAGTTTGTTGTAGAAGTAGATCTTGTGTTTATGATTTAGTACATTGCATCCTCTGTTGATCTACAGTGGGAATTTCTACAGTCTAGATCAAGCAAAACATCAGAAACCCATAACATGCATATTTTCCTTTGATCTAAAACTTCATAAGATATTCATTACTTGTACACTTATCCCTTTAATCTTCTCCTCCTTATATAGTTTTATCCTTTCTCAATACCTTGGACCAAAACCTCAGACCAAGGCCTTAGACCAATATCTCGGACCAAAACCTTATACCAATACCTTGGACCAAAAACTCGGACCAAGACCTCAGACCAATATCTCGGACCAAAACCTCAAACCAATACCTCGGACCAAAACCTTAGACCAAAACCTCGGACGAATACCTCAGACCAAAACCTCAGACCAATACATCAGACCAAAACCTTGATTTTCCAAACCATACACGCTTTTCCTTCCGTGAAAGTGCGTGCATACATATACGCTTCTTCTGTTCCATGAGTCTGCATGTATACGCTACTTGGACAAGGTGAACCAGCGTATACTTCTTAAACCATTCTCTTTCTTCAATTTCTTGATTCTGATCTGTAGCCCTTTGTTCCTTTATCCTATTCTTTTTTACGATTACTTTGTTCCCTCTAAATAGACCTGTTATAATGTGATTTTCCATATTACTTCTGAAATGATTCCTTTGAACTTCCCTGCATCTGTAAACACAACTGCCATGCATTCTGTCACATCTGATATCTCTCTTGTAGATTCATCTAGTTACGTAGATTGATCTAGTTACCATATACAAGTGAGTTGTTTTGCTACAAGTGGGTTGCCATCAAGTACAACACATGCATCATAATGCCAACAATCTCCCCCTTTGGACTTGATGGAAACCATATTGGTGTTGATTACTTCAAGCTGTAGAACCCGTTAGATGTATCAGGCAACACCAAGATACTCTCCCCTTTTGACATCAAGGGCAAAGGGTGGACCAAGATATTCTCTCCTTTTGAGATCAAGGGCAAAGGGCTGACCAAAATTAAGACTTCCATATCTGAACAACTGAATATGAACATTGATCATGCTACCCCTAGGTACAAGCTAAATTCTCTGATTAAACTCCCCCTTTGTACATGTTGAGATGCACCAAACCGTCCATGCTCCCCCTGAGCACATGCAAAGTCTGCAAAAATATTTTTCAAAAGAATAACATGAATCTATAACTCAACTATGTGAGTATGACCTTCCTATGACCAATGAATCATACATACATCAATCTCCCAACCAAGTGGGGATCAGGGAAAATTTTAAGGGCTAATATTCGCAGGTGGGCTAATTTTCCATACTTTTTCCAAAAAAAAAATTTCCATTTTCCAGTTTTTCTAAAAATAATTTGCCCAAGTTTTGTAGTATGAAATTATTTTACCTTAAAAGTCACAAAGATCTTATATAGAATAATATAATATAATGAAAATTTTAGATATTTTTAAAAAATATCATGAAATATTTTATAATTTTTCTATTATAGAATACTAATATTCGTGAAGGTTTATAAACTTTCAAATAGATATCCATCCTTAAAATTTTCCCTGGTGGGGATATACCAAATTCGACTCATCTACCCAACCAAGTGGGGATACACCAATTATTTATACATGACTGAAATATAGCAACTATTACATCATCCTTCCCATGCATAGTGGGGGTACAAATTACATCATATGACCAAAAAGGACTCATTAAAAGACTATGACGGACAAAGACATATTATTACGTCATGGGTCTTTATATGACCTTTACATTGAGTGATATACATGACATTCATAACAAAGACCAAAGATCTAAACAAGACCATGATAGTCATCAACAATTGTCATACATCATATATGATCTGCACCATAAGCATTTGTCAGCAACATCCAGAGTAGCGACCTGTATATGTCCCTCATCAGTTCCCAAGATATGACAATGTAGATATCATCAACCTGTGACAAAGTATGTCGCATATAGATATCAACTCATCCTCTTGATCTCATCAAGATCATCTTGCTTCGTTTCCTTAGTAGAAAGAGCCTTATCATAACCTTCCATGAATCAACTAAGCATATGTCATATCTCCAAGCAGTAACACAAAATCATTCACATCATGTCATATGTATGTGAAAGCACCATAGTCATCATCTATGATCATAACATCATCATCAAGAACAACATGATCTTTCCAGAAGAACCCTCAATATATCAACCATGTATCATCACTAGGGAACATCCCACATATGATAAGCATCAATCGTGATAATCAACATATGTGAGTATCAAACCTATCATCATAAAGTAAGAAGTCATCATTATGTGACTAAGTAAGCCATGTCTTCGAATATCCATGTCATCAAATATCTATGTCTTCATGAGACCTGCAATAACATCATTCTCTTGGCCAACCAACAATATTTATCAATATGCAACTTAAGTAATCATCCATGTATCCAACATAATGTGTATCCATCAAAGAGATAACAATATGTATCTAGAAACCCATGAGCTCATAGTCATTTGTCAAACTTTCTGGATACCATCAAGAGCAACAATCCTCAACCAATATATCATGTGAGAGCTAAGAACTATGGGAATCCTGCACCATAATTGCACCATATGAACTTTATGCATCTTTTAAGGCATGAGGACCACAACATAAAAGAAATGAGTGACTCTTACCATCATGAAGTTGTGTACTCAAGCTTTTTTCTTCTCCTTGTCCTTATGAAAATCACTATGTAAGAAACATACCATATGTACTGTATGCATCATCAAAATAGTCATCCACAATCATCCATAAATCTGATCTGAATAACAACTATGTAACACCAAGCAATACAAGTATCATCTGAGACTTTATCATAGGCAACTCATAATCGCAACACAACATGATGTATCATTTAAACACTTCAGCCACATAAGCATCATCACCATTGATAAGAATCATTAGGTACCAAATACTTCTAAACATAATGCCAACAATGCATTATTAGAAACATAGCATATTCTCCCCCTAAACCTGTGCCACCTGTTCATTGTCAGATTTGATCATTGCATATATCAGTAAGAATTATCAAGGTATCATCATCAATCAGATATACATCAAGTCATCAACAACTTATGAGGATCAAAAGCACTTCTAAATAATATCCACAGACTATAGTCATCAATCATCAAGATAGAAAAGATAATTGATAATTGTTTGAACCATATCAGGTCATTTTTCTGAGTCTATCTCAATGCTTCTTCATCAAACCAACATATACGTGACTATGCAGCTTCGAACTCGTGTATATACGTGAATTGTCTTCACGATAACCACGTATGAGAATTAGAACACTGAAATTTCATACTTTTAGTTCCTCCTAAGTCTGTTCTGTTTGTATACTGAGCTATGCCACATATTTCTAGCTGTACTCCCTTATTCTTCCATACCTTGGAGTGTGATGATGTTTGCTCCTTTTGGTATGTTGGTCGAAATTTTCTCCTGCATTCTTTTGCTATATGCCTAAACTTGTTACAAGCATAACATCTTATATGTTTCATATTCCCTCTATAGAAGTTAATGGCTTTGTGACCGAACATATTGCAAGAAAAATAATATCCCTTGAAGTACCTGGAAGCTGATGATCTTTCTGTGTGACGGTTATTAGCCTGAACCATTCCAATTTTGCATCTTGCTGCAACATGTCCAAAATTATGACATATAAAACATTCAAAATTATTCATCAGAGGAAAGAATCGATTAGCACTTCCATGGTTAGGAGTAAATGATTTTCTTTGAAGAATTTCTTTCCTTGGTTGTTGATGGGGTTGACCTCTTATCTCCTTGTTGAGCATTTCAGATTTTGCACTAGAGTTACTTGCTTTAGTTTGTGAGCTAGATTCGCCTTTAACAATTTCATGAAAACCAAGACCAGATTTGATGGCAGGAGACCTTTGACTACTAAGAATATCATCCAAAATCTTAGTACTATCTTGAAATCGTAAAAGTTTATCCTTTTCTTCTAATTTACCTTTTAGGATATTTACCTCAACCTGATATTGCTCTTCCTTTTCAAGGTATTGCTTCTTCATTATTTCTTCAACTTTTCTTCCTTCTTCCACTTGTTGCCTTAATTCGAGAACTTCTTTTTCTTGTTCTTCAAATTCTTGGAGTAGTTCTTCATTATGCTTATTCGAATTTTTGAGATCTTCTTTTAAGGAAATGACCACAGCTTCAAGATCTTCACAGTAGCTGGTTATTTCTATAAGTTCCATGGTTGTTGTGTCCTTTTTATTTACTTCATTTCTCAATGATTTCACTTCATCCTGCAGCCATTGACTTTGATCTTCCTTTTCTTTGTACTGCTTATTTATTTTGTTTCCTTCCTCCAACTGGGCTTTTAACCTGGTAACTTCTTGTTTGTAGGCACATTCCCTTTTATCAATTAGATCCTTTTGATCTCTAATTGTGTCTGTGAGTCTTTTAAATTCTGCCTCTATTTGATTTCTTTCTCTTTCACCCATAATAGAAAATATAGTTGCTTCGCTGTCACATTCATTATCTTCAAATGAACAAAGAAACGTACCACTAAAAGACAATAAGTTCGCACCTGATAATTCTTTTGCTTGTTCATCTTCATTCGAGGTGATTCTGAATCCGAAGAGTAGCTTCCACATAATGGCCAATCGTCTCTCCCATTGTCACAGTTCCTTTAAGATGTATTCTTCTTTTGGGGTGCTTTATTATTTTGCTTCTTTCCCATTGTTACTACGGATCTCCTTCAACCGATCAAGCCTATGCCAAAGGACCTGCTCTGATACTTATTGTTGGCAATAATTGGGGGGGGGGGGGTTGAATCAATATTTATCAAATCAATAACTTTTTCATTTCCATAATCAGATTTATATACGCTACTTCAGTGAAGGAAACTCGCGTGTGCACGAAACTGCTCTTGTACTAGCCGATATGTTTACTAGTACGTAGGCGCCGACCTACAGAAGGCTACAACCTTCACTTGTTCTCTAGCTATTACTGGAAGGGAGCTCAAACCCCCTGATCAAATCACCAGCCTCTACTAGCAGGAAGCTTTGACTTCCTCACTGAAGGCTCCAACCCTCAGTATCCTCTAGGTACCATGTTTCATAAATTTTCATATTGGATACTCCTGGTACACAACAACACAATATGTAGGCTACATTTCATCAAATTTTCACACTGGACCCATTAGTAACATTTAAGCTAAAAATCAATCACCACTGAAATACATCCATCAAATACATCTGCATCAACCAATCACTGAAACTCAATCATCAATCTCTGATATAACTGAAACCCAATCATCAGTCTCTGAATCAACCATAACTAAATACTGAAACCTCTGACATACTAAATCAAACAATCACTAAAGCCTCTGACATACTGAATCAAACAATCACTAAACCTCTAACACAACTGAATCAACCATTCATTCAAACTTAATCAAATTAAACAAAACAACTGGAACAGATAGATCACTGTAACCAGTACATAGATCTAAACCCAGAACACTGCATCAACAACCAAAACCAACTGTAACGTCAAAAGTCATGTGTTAGAATGTATATGATCCTGCAATGAAGCAAACCTGCATGTATACGCTACTTCCTTTAGCCCAACCTGTGTATACCTCTAAAGATATTGAATCATAAAACCTCTAAACCACAAACTGTACCAATCAGTGACATTCTGAAGATCTACTATCATATTACATAGTTCTAAATAGATAGCAACAAGGATCACCCTTCTTTCTCAATCAAGCAATCAATCAGACTCAATTTCCTTATACATTCAGTTCTACTTTTAGATATAAGAAGACATCATTGACAAACAACAGTAAAACAAAAAAACTGATCTAATGGATCAGTTCTCCCTGAACATCAAGATTTTCTTTTGCATGCAGTACTTGGAAGAGTCGAGCCAGCGTGTATACACACCTTCACCAAAGAGAACGAGTGTATAGATATGCAAATTCTTACTTATAACTTCGCTGCAATTCTTGACTTTGGAGATACACAAATCATTAGATATAAAGGATAAAACGTGTGTTAGCAATCAGTTCTAGGCTATCCATTATCAGATCAAATAATGATAAGTCATTATGATCTTGATCCATCATTAGATCTCATCCATCATCAAACACTCAGGTTCATACTTAGTCTAGATCAAGCAAAGCATCAGAAGCCCATAACATGCATATTTTCCTTTGATCTAACACTTCATAAGATATTCATTACTTGTACACCTATCCCTTTGATATTCTCCTCCTTATATAGTTTTAGCCTTTCTCAATACCTTGGACCAATACCTCAGACCAAAACCCCAGACCAATACCTCGGACCAATACCTCGGACCAAAACCTCAGACCAATACCTTGGACCAATACCTTAGACCAAAA
Source organism: Pinus tabuliformis (assembly GCA_031772625.1). Classification (NCBI taxonomy): domain Eukaryota; kingdom Viridiplantae; phylum Streptophyta; class Pinopsida; order Pinales; family Pinaceae; genus Pinus; species Pinus tabuliformis. Next base: position 888,492,915 of record CM062812.1, on the reverse strand, counting down.
CCTTGGACCAATACATCAGACCAAAACCTTAGACCAATACCTCATACCAATACCTTGGACCAAAACCTCAGACCAATACCTCGGACCAATTCCCGACTTCAGACATACCTAAATCATTACATGTAAAGGATAAAACGTGTGTTAGCAATAAGTTCTATCCTATCCATTATCAGATCACATAATGATAAGTCATTATGATCCTGATCCATCATTAGATATCATCCATCATCAAACACTCAGGTGCATACTTAGTCTAGATCAAGCAAAGCATCAGAAACCCATAACATGCATATTTTCCTTTAATCTAACACTTCATAAGATATTCATTACTTGGACACCTATCCTGTGATCTTTTCCTCCTTATATAGTTTTAGCATTTCTCAATACCTCGGACAAAGACCTTGGACCAGTACCTTAGACCAAAGCCTCGGACCAATACCTCGGACCAAAACCTCAGACCAATACCTCGGACCAATACCTCGTACCAAAACATCGGACCAATACCTCAGACCAAAACCTCGGATCGATACCTTAGACCAAAACCTTGATTTTCCATCCCATACGCGCTTTTCCTTCTATGAAAGTGCATGCATACATATACGCTTCTTCTATTCTGCGTGTCCGCGTGTATACACTACTTAGATAAGGTGAATCGGCATATACTTCTTAAATCATTATCTTTCTTCAATTTCTTGATTCTGATCTGTATTCCTTTGTTCCTTTATCCTATTCTTTTGTACCATTACTTTGTTCCCTTTGAACAGACCTATTATAGTGTGATTTTCCATATTACTTCTGAAATGATTCCTTTGAAATGCCCTGCATCTGTAAGCACAACTACCATGCATTCTGTCACATCTGATATCTCTCCTGTACATTTATCTAGTTACCATATACAAGTGAGTTGTTATGCTACAAGTGGGTTTCCATCAAGTACAACACATGCATCATAATGCCAACACTCACCTCCTATGAGATAAGGATTTCTAAAGGCAAGTCTATAGCGAAAGAATCAACCTTTAAAACAGAAAATAAGTGCAAAGATGAGCATGATGACTCATGTTGTGAATCAGATGAAGAAGAATCCAACTTTGTGAAGAAGCTCAAGTAAGGATCAGACAAGTATAAAGGTAAGTTTCCATTTAAATGTTTTAATTGTGGAAAAGTTGGTCATTATGCATCGAAGTGTCATGAAAATAAGAAGAAGGATTACAACCCTAAAGAAAAATTCAATAAGGTTCACAAGGATTTAAATAAGACTAAGAAGAGAGGTTTTTATGTTCAAGAAGAGAGCTCCTCAGAAAGTGAACCCAACCAATCCTTAGATGAGGACATAGATGATGAGAGCTCTAAATAATTTATGCTTATGGCCATAGAAAATCTGCAAGTTGAGGCTATTAATTCTGATGATGAAGAAGGAGAAGTAGACCTTGAAGGAGAATTGGTAAGTGCTCTTGATGAAATAGAAAGGTCGAGGAAGAAAAATAAAGTCCTTGAGGAGTCCTTGACAAAATAAAATGTTGAGGATGTTGAGCCATTTCTCTTGAAAATAGAAGAAGATAAGAACATTCAAGAATCCTTGAACCAACAGCTGAATGAAAAGGTTCAAGCATGTGAGAAGCTGGAAGTAAAAGTTGTGCTGCTGAGGAAGGAGTTAGAGAAGGCCAAAAATCAGCTCAGTTTTAATAAAGAATTTAGTAAAGGGACTGAGGATTTAAATGAGATATTGGAGGCTCAACGTTTCTCTAAAGATCATAGTAGCCTTAGCTTTGAAGTTGAGTCCAACAAAAAAACAAACTTAAAAGGAAAGAAACAAATTACCTTTGTTCCAACAGCTAAAGAAGGGCATCCAAAACCGCAAAAGGGAGACATGAAACCAAAAAATTAGATCCATAAAAAACAACAACAACAAAAGAAGAACGTTAGTCAAGCAAATTGAACTGCCCAGAATTTAGGCCAGTGCATAAGACAATCTTCTAGGTACAATGATATTTTCCCAAGGTATTGTTTCACATGCACTAACTATGTCCACAGAGAAGAAAACTACAAAGTCAATCTATCTTATATGCATCTCAGATCTAAGAGAAGACGCCAACAAATAAAAAACAAACCCAGGTAGAATAATTATTTTTCTCCCCTGAATTACCAAGTGCAATGTTTAAATGTCAAAATTTTGGGCATACAAAAATCAATTGCAGAGTTAAATAAAAAAGCACAAATCTAGTAATTAAGAAAATTTAATAAAAGCCCAAGGTCTGGAAATAAAAGGAGAAATCAGAGCAATGTGATATTTCTCTGTATGCTCAAAATAGTGGGAGTCATTGGTATATGGATGGTGGTTGTTCCAAGCACATGATAGGAGACAGAAGCAAGTTTTTGACATGGAAACCTATTGACAAAGGTAATGCAACTTTTGGAAACAATGCTCCTAGAAAAATAAATGCAAAAGGAGTGGTTAGTCTATGAAATTGAAAAGGTAAAGCCAAACATGTTTTATATGTTAATGAGCTGAAGCATAACCTGCTTAGTGTATCTTAGATGTGTGATCAAGGCTATGATGTGATTTTTAAAGCAAAAAATTATCAAATCAAGTCCACAGGTACATGTGAGATAGTTGCTAAGGATGTGAGAACATACAATAATGTCTATGTGCTAAAAGAGAAGACATAAAGGTGTTTCTTATCAAAGATAGATGAGAGTTGGTTATGGCGCAAAAGGATTGGACATCTAAACTTTGATCAAATAGTCAAACTAAGAAAGAAGTACATTGTCAAGGATTTTCCCAAGCTTTCAAAACTAGGAAAGCAACATCGAGTTCCATTCAAGGCAAAGGATAACTCATCATCAAAGCTACGGAAGATGGTATACATGGATTTGCGTGGACCGTTCAGAATGGAGTCACCCAGAAGTAAATTATATTTTGTGCTATTATTTGATGATTTTAGGAGGATGATATGGGTTGCCTTCCTTAGAGAGAAATATTAAGTTTTTGAGAAATTAGTTCAAAGCTATGGCTGAGAATGAAACCGTTTGCAAAATAAAAATCATAAGGTCTAACAATGGAGGTTAGTTGACTTCAAAACAATTTGATTAATTCTATAAAAATAATGGCATCAAAAGTCAGTTTACAATAGTAGAGACTCCCAAGCAAAATGGCGTGGCAAAAACAAAAAAGAGATCAATACAATAGTTAGCCAAAGAAATGATGACTAAAATGAATGTTTAAAAAATGTTTTGGGTAGAAGCTATTCATACAACAATAGTTATCCTCAACAAAGCTCATTTTAGACTAAAAAGTGACAAAACTCCCTATGAGCTATGGTATGATAGAACTGCAATAATCAAACACTTCAAAGTTTTTGGTAGCAAATGCTACATTAAGAGAAATGTTGAAAAACTTGGCAAGTGTGATGCCAAAGCAGATGAAGGCATTTTTATGAGATACTCACACAACAGAAAAGGATACATATGCTACAATAAAATCACCAAGAGGATCTTCACCAGTATCATTTAAAGGTGGATGAGCACGTTGATCAAGAAGAGAAATGACCTGCAAAAACCAACGTCGATGAACTAGTGAGAATTAGTGAGGAGAATGATGAGGCAACTATGGAAGAAAGTGACAAAGAACCTTCTAGTCCTCAAGCTATATATCCTCTAAGGTATGTACAAGAACACCCCCTAACTAATCAAATCATTGGTGAATTAAATTCTAGAGTGCAAATAAGAAGGAAGTTGCTAGAGTCCCTCACATAGGCATAGGTTTCCCTGTTGTCGATGGAGGATCCAAAATATGTTGTTCGAGCCAGTGAAGATCAACTTTGGTTAAAGTAAATAAATGAATAATTGGATCAAATACAAAAAATCAGACTTGGGAACTTGTTCCAAGGCATGCTAACAAGAATATCATTGGCACAAAGTGGGTTTTCAAGAATAAATTGAATGAACGTGGAGAAGTGGTAAGAAACAAGGCTAGGTTGGTATGAAAAGGCTATGCTCAAATAGAAGGCTTGGATTTTGATGAAAATTTTTCCAATTCTTGTTAGAAAAAATATTTTAACCTTAAAAAGAAGGGTGATTTTGAGAGCACCACTTTTTGATTTTGTGTTTTGACCCAAAAATATGGGTATTTAAGGCTAGAGTTCTTGTTTGAGATAATTGTTCTCATTAATTCAATATCTATGTTGAAACCTCCACTTGTTAAATGAAATGCTATAGAACAAACTTCATTGAATATAAAGAGAAATCTTATCTTTATTAAGGTAAGTGAAAATGCTATAGAAGCCACTTCGCTCAATATAAAGAGTAATCACATCTCTAAGGTAAGTGCTCTTCCTCTTGTAGGAAAAAATATTTGACCCCAAGAATCTATATGTACAAATATCTGGCCTTGAAGACATTTTAACCTCTTAGGTTTGTAATTTCCACTTTTTAGCTTAATTTCCACAAAATAGGAAATTTGATATTCTTCTTTGCCCACCTAAGTCTATTTTTTCCTACCATAATAAGAAAGGGTGAATAGCTCATCTAGAGGGCCTAACCAACATAGCTAGTTATTTTCCCTTATAAGGAAAGTCATTATCTTAGAAAGTTGACAAGTCTCCCAAGTGAGCTATTTGGATCAAAACATGAAACAAATTCCTCTAAGACTAAGGAAAGTGTACAATTGGTGTACGAATCAAAATCACCATTTTTCTATACTATATTCATCTTATACATGTTGAAGCATTCAAAATTCATGGTTCTCACTAATTTCATAGCTCATTTAGTTCAACAATATTCATCAAGACTGTTTATGGATCTAATGGATTCGCAACTATTCATATCGCGAAGAAAGCCTTGAAACATGGTTTTTGATACCTCAACATTGTCATCAATATTCACCATTGATATTGAAGTGAAAATCAACACTGAAACAACCCTGGATTGTCATTAAAATTTAATTAGATTGAGTTTTAGTGAGACCCCTTGGTTTTTATCCTTTGTAATGCTATATCTCTCCCATTTAGATCAAATTAATGAACCCTTTGTTGCTATGCATGATAGACAATAATAAATTTCTAATGAGTAGATGGATCCATTTTTTCTCTCTCATTTAATATAATTTAAAATGTGGAAGCAAAAATTTCCCATCTTCAAGAAAAGAACAAATGTTGACATTTCACAGTTGTATACCTTGGAATAAAATTTTGTCAATTGTATTGAATCCATATGCCCCAAAAAATCTAAGTGAAGTGATTTTGCATTTAAAGATTCATCTTGGTGGATCACAAAAAATATGCACAAAAATGTTTCAAAGGATTGAGTATGGATTTTTCATAGTTAGTTAATTTACCAAAATCAAAGTTTCTTTACTTTTCCTTCATCCATATCATATGGAATGATATTTATATTTCTTGATGACGTCCTCATTTCAAGGAAGGCCTCTATTATGGAATGGAGGTACCTACACTAGAGTGTTTGGTCATTTGGTGATGCTTTAGGATTATACATGAATAAATTCAAAACCGTTATTGATTTTTGGGGTAAAGGGGGATGACTATGCTATGGAGATCGCAAAAATTTATGAGGTGGTGTCAGCCCACTTGGATGTGGTTTTCAAATATCTTGGCTTTCATATAAAACCCATCAATTACAACATTAAAGACTAATGTTGGTTGATAGACAAATTTGAGCACATACTTACTACTAGTACACATAGATGGTTGACTCTGGGGGGTACATTGGTCCTTGTACAATTAGTCCTACAAAGTATAGTTGTATTTTGGATGCATTTATATTTAATGCCCAAGAATATCATCAGGAAAATTAATTCTTGTATTTCAAAGTTTATATGGGCAAGGACTAGGGATGTACACAAGATCCATCTTGTTTGACGGGAGGCAATATCTAAGTGCCACGATGAGGGAGGATGGGGGATACTAGACATTCAAAAGTTTGGATGTAAATTACTAGTAAAGATTATGTGGCACATAGTAAATGGTTATGGTATCTGGTAGAGGATAATTAAGTTGAAGTATTTGAAATATCTACCATTTCTATAGTGGTTAAAGGATGGGGCTTGGGTTCCTTGCTCAGTCTCATATATTTGGAACAATGTGGAAAAGGTGAAATAGTGGTTGATAGGACATATGAAATGGGAGATTGGATTTGGTTACCATGTTGAGGTTGGTCTTGATCCTATTAAAGGATTTAATGGAAATCATACACTACGGGTCTCTCTCATTAGACACATCCATAATTTGGGTATCTACTACCTAAATCAGATTTAGTTACCTTATGGACACAACAAACTATTTTCTACTTGGATGAGCTTAAGGGATCTGGGTCTTTATGGAGATCTTACGGTGACTTGGGGCAAGTATATAATCGACCTTCATTTGGCTAGTACCACATTTAATAAATTGGATGATATTTTCTCTTGGGAGAGAAAAAATTTGTAGGGACAAATCTCAGTTTCTGAGGTATACAAGTATATCTCCTTATTCAATTCATTATTCGAGAGTAATTGGTGGTTTTTTAAAATTTGGAAGTGGAATCTTCCACTCAAGCTAAAATTCTTTGGGTGGATGGCTTGGCGGAATCGAATACAAACTTGGGACAACCTATGTTGTTGTAGTTTCAATGCCCATAATAGATGTATATTCTGCAAGGTGGAGGTAGAGGACGTGGTTCACTTATTCCTTAGATGTCCCCATCCGATCTCCATTTGGTTAGGTGTTTTGAATATCCTAAACTTAAGTGTTGAATGGATTTCATCATCTATTGAGGCTTTCTTGCGGATTGGATGACTGTAAACAATGAATTCCAGTCACTGCCATTTTACATTTTCTGGGGTATATGGAGATCAAGGAATGTCTACACACTGGGAATTAAGGACATTTTCTTAAATATATATGCATATTTTCATGAAAAGTGACTTGTGGACATAAAGGGACCTTCGAGGCACATCTAGTACATTGATAATTGAAACAAAATTCTTGTTGGTTTCTTTGATGCGGCATCTAGTATGAATATATGTGGCAGCGGGGTGATGAGCCTCATAAATGGGTAATTATATGGGCTCATTTTACCTCCTAACCTAGTCAAATAAACCATTCTCTTAGCTTATTGTGTGATTTTATAATTATATTTACGCTTATGGAGTGAGTTGAGTTAGTTATGATGCCATGTGGTCTAACATGTGTTTAATGCAGATTATTATTGAATTTCAAGGTCAAAGTCAAGGATCCAGTGGACAAATGGCAGCAATAACTCGAAGTGGACAAAGGAGAGGACTTATAGGAGGGAATCCCCCTCATTTATTACTCCTCACTTCGAATTCCCCTTCATTCAGCTCGGAGTACAAGAAGCCGAATCATGCACTAGAAGGCAGCCAAGCAAGTGGAGGATGACTGATGATTATCTCGAGTCTTGGGAGCCAAGCCTCCCTGATTTTAAGAAAGATGTTGGTAGCTTAATTTGTATAAGTATAGAGGCCTAGGGCCTCACTAGGGTCATATTTTTGTTGGATTTTTGCTTATGTAAACTCTGCTCAAACTTCGAGCTTATTTTTGTGACATTTTCATGTAATCTTGCTATTGTTTTGATAATAAAGATGGAATCCTTTTTGAACTAGCACTGAGTTACCTCAGAGGGTTGAAGCTCTTGGGTTAGGGCCAAATCCAAGCAGCCAAGCTCCTCTTTACTTGTACTTGTATGCTTTCTTTCATTTTGTAGATTAGTTGTTGTTAGAAGTATTTCTTTTATGGTTAAGAATAAGTTGCTTTTGATGATTCAGTAGTTTGCTTCCATTTGTGCTTTCTATAGCAGGTTAAACAGTGATCAACAAAGATTCAAAAGGCTAGAAATAGTGCCTTGGCCTCTCTTCCTCCTTTTTGGACCATGATTTGAGGCAAAGACCCTCTTTCTGCCCCAAAAACACAGATTTTCCTCATTCATAGGACTTCTAGTGTTTGTAGCTTCTTAGTAGGTTAATAACCCAACTTTGCTTTGCTTTAGATCTTCTTCATCATGCTCACTTCTTGATTTTCAATAGTCTTCTTTCATGCTTTCCTTTCCTACAACATTTCTCAGCATTTCATTTCATAGATCATAGTTTAGACCATTTTTATGTAAAACTCTGTTTTTCCTAAATGCATTCATCTCATTTGTTGCTTGATTTCCTTGGTTGACTGTCAGTTTCTATGAAGCAAATCTCCTCCTGCGGATCTCCTCTAGCAATAGGCCAGCTTATCAGAAATCACTCCCTCCATCTGATCCATGCCCTATACGTCTCCCAAATCTCACCTCAATTCTGCCTTAGTTTCCTGCATTTTCCATAGAACTTCTTCCTCTCTCCTTGAGCAAACACAATCATCTTCCTCTCTCCTAGTGATTCTTTGTAGACCCTAGGCACCCTAACACCTCATTCCAACCTTCATCCACCTTTTCCACCCACTCTCACACCCTCAAAACAGTGAAAAATTCTCTCGGCCTCCTCCTGTAAGCCTCCTATAGTTGCCATGTTTTCCTCCTGTAGATTTCCTGTGTCCTCTTGTAGATTTTCCTATAGGCTTTCTTTTGAAGTCCAAGTGTGGAAAAAGCCTCCATAAGGCCACCCGAGACCTCCTAGGACCCATCCATACCATCCTACATCCTCTCAAGTCCCGAAACCACCCTTCAACCCCACCTATTCGCTGCCACATTCACACATAGTAAATTATACGCATGTCAAACTCACATAAAAATACATAAAAATCCAAAAAGATGTTTTTTGTTTATTTACTTCTAGAAATAGCTTAAGTAGATGTTGTTTACTTCCTTGAGTAGGTAATGGCATTCATTTCATGGTTTTCGTAGTGCTTTCTACAAAAGTAGAATTAGTTGGTTAAATTAGGGTTTACTAGGTTTGCTTTACATTTCAGTATTTCTCCTTTCTGCAATTAGAATAGCCTCTGTAGAGTAATCTTTCCTTTCTTTCATCAGACGTAGAGCTTCTTCTGAAACCTATAGAAGTTAGCTTGAGCTCCTAGTGATCTTGCGCTGGCTGACCAAGTGACAACCTGTAGTGAGAACTAGTACTTGTGCATACAACACCGATGCTTCCAAGTTTGTTACGAACTACCAGGTTGATAAGAGTAAAGTAGGTAGCCCAGGAGTTGCAGCATTATTGCTGCAATACTAGTGCTCACCACTTTTTGGCACCGTTTCCGGGGAAGCGTCAGAGTATTCTGTGATTACTGCTTTGTTTTATTTCTTATTGCAACATTCTGCTAATAGTTTATTTCAGCAAAAGTAGACTAGTCATTTCTTTTCTTTCAAATTCTGCATTTCCTTGCTTTCCTTTTCAATTCTGCAAATTTCATTTCAGCAAGAGTAGACTAGTCATTTCTTTTCCTTCAATTTCTGCATTTCCTTGCTTTCCTCTTCAATTCTGCGAATTTCATTTCAGTAAGTGCATTTCAGTTAGTTGCAATTTGTTTTGTTCAATCAATTTCAGTTTTGCAGGTACTATCAGTGTGGGTAAAAAGAAACAAAAACCAATAAAAAATATTTCCTTTCATGCCTCATAGGAATAGAGATAATTCAGGAAAATTTTTGCCCAACACCCCCACTACCTCACACAACCAACCTTCTCTCTTCTTCGATGGCTGTGATCAAGAAGAACCCTTAGGTGAACAGCTAGAAATATTTGAACAAAATATATGGGAAGAAGAAGAAGAAAACATCCCTCCTAAGCCAATGGCTGAAAACAGAAATGCTAGGGGAAATGGAGATAAAATAGAGTGTACCTTTCCCATTCAGGAGACCAATAGGGACACCAAAATGAAGAATATAATTCCTTCAGCCCTACCTCACTTCCATGGTCTGACTACAGAAGATCCTGACACCTTCTTGTTCGAGTTTGTTGTCATCTGTCTAACTTACAACTATGCAGAAGATGAGCAAAAGTTGAAATTGTTCCCTTCTACTCTCAAGGATGCAGCATTACGTTGGTTCATGGGATTACCTGGAAATAGCATCACAACTTGGGCTCAAATGCAGCAGTCCTTTAAGGACAAGTATCGAGACTATTATAGGTCAAAAGACACCAAAGAAGAAATCTTCCGAATGACCATGGGAAGTGATGAATCCTTGGAAGATTATGAAGAGAGGTTCCAGCTGAGTTACAAAAGGGCAAGGTGTACACTTGACCCTGAGTCTCTGAAGTTAGTCTTGCTCAGGGGAATTAAGGAAGACCTTCTAGACACCCTCCATCTACTAGCCGGGGGTGACATCTACTAACTATCTTATGAGGACATAAAGACTATTTTTAGAAACCATTCTAGAGCAACCAGGAAGAAAGGTAGGGGGAGTCAACCCATAGCCAGTACCTCTTCTTCCAATTCATCCATTAAGGGTGAAATTGGAAACATGTTGGAAGACTTCAAGAGTGAGATGTTGCAGACTCTTTCAATGCAAATGGATACCTTAAATATCAAAAGAAAACAAGAGGAAGCAGAGAGAGCTTTGGCCATTTTTTTCCTAGATGCACCAGGAGGCATCCTAGGAACGAATGCCCATTGAACTCTATAGAGGTTTTTTCAGTCTGTGAAGAAGATCATTTGATAGATAATTTCCCTTCCTTGCCCGGACTTAAAGCTGTATACCAAGGGGCCGAAGGAGCCACTGAACCACTCTATTACATAAACCAAAGGAGACCGCATGGACCTAGACCATACCAGCAGTGGATGCAAGGGACATCTTAAGCATACTACAACCCCAACCAAGTCACTTACATACCTTCTTGGGGCCCTCTTGCTCATCCTTCATGGTCCACGCCTCCTCCTTGGTCCTTCACATCTCAATATCATGCCCAACCAACCACTCATTCATTTCAATCCTATGCTCAACCGTAACCTTAGTGGAATGCATCTCATCAGGGGTGGAGGCCCCAATACAACTCTCCTCCCACTCTTTTGCCTCCACCACCTTCTCAACCACAACCATTACCTTATGCTCCACCAAGGCAACCCCAAATGCCTGCCAGCCAAATCCGAACCTGAACAACAGACAGGCTCAGCAAGTGTATAGTGGGGAACCACCATGCCTAACTTATGCTGTGGAGATTCAGGAAATTAACCTGTGATCTGGGAAATTCCTCCCAGATAGCTAGCCTCCACCCAAGGAGGTTGAGAAAGATAAAGAGGAAAGTGAACCTAAAGCAGTTCCACCCTTTCCTGGGAGACTATCCATGACAGTCTAGCCTACCCCAGAAGAAACTGAACTCCTGGGAGAATTGAAACAGTTATGTGTGAAGATACCACTTCTCTAAGCCATAAAAGATGTGCTTATCTACAATAGGTTGATCAAAGAGAAGTGCTTTAGGCATCCAGGAAGGCGCAAGAGAGATGCCCCAACCATCAATGTCATAGGACAATTGTCTGACCTGATGTTGGGGCAGGTAATCTGTCCAAAATATCCGGACCCTGGAAGCCCAGTAGTTGATGTCCACATCAATGGCACAATGATCATGCATACCTTGATTGATCTGGGAGCTGCCACTAATGTGATGACAAAGGACACCATTCTCAAACTTAACCTCCACGGCTCCTTGAGGAAGACCACGACTGTGCTATAGCTAGCAGACCACTCCACCGTGACCCCTGAGGGGATTGTGGAAGATGTGATGGTCTCCTTTGATTCTTGGGAGTACCCTGCTGATTTCTTAGTTCTCCGGCCAAAGGAAAAGCTCACTAAGTATCCTCTCATTCTGGGAAGACCCTGGTTGGCTACTGACGATGCCTACATCAGCTGTCGAGCTGGGAACATGACCATAAAGAACGGGGACATGTCCAAGCAATTAATCCTATATCCTCCTGCCCAACCCTTGCTAGAACATGATCTACCTCTCTGGTTGGAGGAGGAAGGTGAGGATGAAGTCTATTATGCACCGCTTTGTGCATTAGAAACTGCCATGGGAGGAAAACTGCAAGATGAGGATGATATGATCGAAAATTTGATTCAAAATTCACCTCCCAGTGTATCACCATTAGAGGACATAGGAAGAGAAATCCAAAACAACCCCTCAACTGATCTCTGTGTGGCCGATCCTACTTCTCTCCGTGTTAAGAATATAGAGTTTGGCCCAGAAAGAACCTTGAAAATCAATCCATCCCTATCCACTTCCCAGGAGAAGGAGATGTACATTCTATTGAGAAAACATCTATATGCCTTCACCTGGAGTTATAAGGAGATGAAGGGAGTGCACCCTTCAGTATGTACTCATCATATATACATCAAGGAAGATTGCAAACCAATCAGGCAACCTCAAAGGAGGATGAATCCAACACTTAAAGATATTGTTAAGGAAGAACTGCAGAAATTGCTTGAAGTAGGATTCATCTATCCCATCTCTGACAGTGAGTGGTTCTCTCCTTTGGTGCTAGTGCCAAATAAAAATTGTAAGTGGAGAATCCGTGTCGACTATCAGGAATTGAACAAAGCCACTAAAAAGGACCATTTTCCTTTACCTTTCATAGATCAAGTGTTAGACGGTCTGGCAGGGAGAAATTTTTTCTCTTTCCTATATGGTTTTAGTGGGTACAATCATACTCAAATAAGCCCGAAAGACCAAGATAAGACCACTTTCACTTGTCCTTGGGGTACCTTTGCATATCAGGTCCTTCCTTTTGGTTTGTGCAACGCTCCAGCCACTTTCCAAAGAGCGGTATTAAGTATATTTTCTGAACTGGTTCATGTTGCAGTAGAAATATACATGGATGATTTTACTCCTTACGATTCTGACTTTCAGGAAGCTTTATCTAACCTAGGAAAAGTTCTAGGCAAGTGTATTGAGATGAGACTGTCCCTTAGTCCGGAAAAACGTGAATTTTTGATGACTGAAGGGACCGTGCTGGGTCATGCAATATCTCAACAAGGACTGCAGGTGGACCCCAACAAAATTGCCATCATTCAAAGGGTCCCACCTCCTCAAAAGGTGAGAGATGTCAGAAGTTTCCTAGGCTTAGTCAAATATTATAGGAGATTCATTAAAGATTTCAGCAAGCTAGCCTCTTCTTTGTTTGGCCTCTTAGGAAAAGATGTTGAATTCATATGATCAAAAAACTATCAAGAAGCCCTAGATACCTTGAAGAGCAAGCTAGTGACTACCCCAATTCTCAAAGGCCCAAATTGGGCCCTACCCTTTCACATTCACACAGATGCCTCGAACAAAGCAATAGGAGCAGCCTTAGGACAAATTGATGAAAAGTTACCTTATTCCATATACTTTATAAGCAAAAATTTGTCAAAGGCAGAGTTAAACTACATAGTGACCGAGAAGGAACTCCTAGCTATTGTGCATTCCTTAAACAAATTCAGACATTATATCATAGGCTATCAAACCTTTGTGCACACTGATCATGCTACAATTAGATATTTAATGAACAAACCAGATGTAAATGCTCGCATTATTAGATGGTTGCTTTTACTGCAATAGTCTGATTTGACCATTATTGATAAGCCTGGTAAAGAAAATGTTGTTGCTAACTTTTTGTCTAGAGTAAATTTGCCTACAGGTGAAGAAGGAATGGTGGATGACCAAATGCCAGATGAACATCTGTTTGCTATATCAGTACTCTCTCCATGGTTTGCTGATATAGCAAACTACTTGGTTTCAACATAGTTCCCACCACACCTATCCTCAAAAGAGAAGAGCAACATAGTAAGAAAAAGCGCCACTTTCACCTAGATTGGGGGAAATCTCTTCAAACTTGGCCCAGATTAGATCTTGAGAAGATGTGTCTAGGAGGAGGAAGTCTTTGACATTCTCCTAACTTGTCATGACAGGCCTTGTGGAGGTCATTTTGCAACAAAAAGAACTGTCTTCAAGATATTGCAAACAGACTACTACTGGCCCACTCTTCATTAGGATGTGAGGAGATATACTAGCCAGTGTGATCAGTGTCAAAGGATGGGGAAACCTACTCGAAAGGATGAGATGCCCATGCAACCTCAAGTGACCTTTGAGCCATTTGAGAAGTGGGGCATGGACTTTGTGGGTCGTATCAACCTTCCTTCAAAGCAAAAACAATACATCATTGTGTGCACCAATTACCTGACAAAGTGGGTAGAGACAAAAGCAATCAAAGCAGCGACAGAGGAAAAAGTAGCTGAGTTTTTGAGAGAAAACATATTATACAAGTTCGGGTATCCAAGAGAGTTGGTCACAGATCAAGGCAGTCAGTTCACTTCCAGTTTGATTGAAGACCTGCTCACACATCATAGAATCAAGCACAGGACTTCCACCCCTTACCATCCACAAGCAAATGGGCAGGTGGAGGTCACTAATAGAGCATTGGAAGGGATCCTGACCAAGGTAGTGAGAAGCAGCAAAAAAGGCTGGGCGGACAGATTAGTTGAGGCCACTTGGGCCTATAACACAACATGGAAGACCACCAAAGGGTTCACACCCTACGAACTAGTCTATGGGAAGAAGGCTTTGTTGTCAATAGAATTTGAGTTCAATACACTAAGGATGGCAGCTCAGCTGGACCTAGACCTTAGCCATGCATAAAAAGAAAGATTACTTCAGCTCAATGGATTGGATGAACACAGATTACATGCCCTTCTCCATACAGAGTTAGTTTAGCTTCAGAGAAAGATATGGCATGATAAAAATATAAAGGAGAGGCAATTCCAAGAGGGAGATTGGGCACTACTCTATGATTCAAGATACAAATATTTCAAAGGCAAGTTGAGGACAAGATGGCTAGGACCCTACACGGTGGAGAAATGCAATGACAATGGTTCAGTTCTGATCAGAACCATTGATGATGAAGCCATCCCCATGCTTGTTAATGGACATCGGTTGAAAGTCTACAAGAAACCCCTCTCCAAGCAAGAGTTCATTGAAGATTTGAATAAGACAGTGATGGTAGTGGAGCATTTCTTAGCCTCCACTTCACCCACTCACTGAAGAAAAAGAAAAAGAGATATAAAAAATAAGGACTCAAGTGAAAACCTCCATGAGGTGCTTGAGTCCCATCATTGGGTTGAAAACCTCTTCTAAGGCGACCCAGTGATGTCAAAAAAAGAGAGAAAAAACGAATAAGATCCTTGGGGTGAAAACCTCCCTTGGAGGCGCCCAAGGTAGGCAATTAGGGTGAAAACCTCCCTGAGGTGCCCTAGTTGTTTTAAAAAAAAAAGGGAAAAAGAAAAATGAATTTTCATGTGCATTGCAGGTTTGCAGGAGGACTACAGGAAGCAGAACAAGGTGTCAAGGGAACCCTGACATCCACACCAACACTTATCCTATCTTCTCCACACTTTTCTCCATCATTTTTGGCATTTCTTTCACCGCACTGTGCTTCTTTATCAAAAACTGTGTTTTCTACAAGAGGCTCCTGTAGGAATTATAGGGACCCAGAACTGGTTATAAAAGGTAGTTTGAGGGACAAGGAAGCTTCATGAAGAACCTATAAACCCTCCTACAGCCTTCAAACCTCCTTGCCATCATTTCCAAGCTTGAATCACACCCCAAACATCATTTTTCTTCCTATCCGGAAAAAAAAAAAAAAAAAAAAAAAAAAAAAAAAAAAAAAAAGAAAAAAAAAAAAAAAAAAACAGTTTTTCAGTATAAGAAAAAAAAAAACAAAAAAAAAATAGTTTTTCAGTAAAAGAAAAAAAAAACAAAAAATAAGAGAGGAAGCAGCACCATAAACCTCACCTAAAGCTTACCTACTACCTCTCCATCTTTATCTACACCTCTGGCAGCATCCTCAAGCTCCAAGCATAGGAAGAAGCTGAAGTTTCAAGGGGAGAAGCAGCTACAAGAGCTCCTGTAGGAATTCCTGTAGCAGCTGATCCCATTAAAATCCAGCACCAACAGCAAGAGAGTGCAACCATGAAGGTTGAGAAGACACCTGAAGCTCAGACCCAGCCAGAGAAGAACCTGCACAAGACACAGCCACACATCAGCAAGCAAACAGCATGCATCAAAAGAAATAAAGGCATGCAGCAGAGAGAGGGCGACAATACCTCACAACAAATACATTCGGATCACAGGTAAGTAACTAACCAGCTCCTCTATTTGCATTTGTATAATTAAAAGTCATGCAAAAGCAATGAGATGGTTGAGGTTGAACGAGGGAAAGGTGGCCAGTTAACTTGGCCACCTTCATCTAGTTGACTCCACTCATCCGAGATGTCACCCACACATGTGCACAGTCAACTCAACAAAGATGTCAATGACAGGTAGTGGAGGAAGTGTGAACTCCGATGCAATAATGAGGGATGATTACGAGGAGGGGCCATGATGACCAGGCAGGTGGGGACCAACGGTCTGGATATGGCCAATGTATCCTTTGCCAGCTCACCCCCCATCACTGGAAATATCCATAAAGGGTAATAAGTACGCATTCTCACCACATTTTCCTTCATTCTCTCCTCATAACTTAGCTACAACAGTCTCCTTGTGCCCCCACAGCCTCATAACCATCATCCTCCATCGATCTCTCCTATATTCCTGCTCTCGGTGTTTTCTACGGGAGCACCTACAGGAATTCTATAGGAGGGACAACATGCTTCTACAGGAGGGGTAGTGAGTTGTTTTGAAGGGAAAAAACACGAGTTTTAGCACGATTTTCAGGCTGAAGAGGTAGGATTCATGCATGCCCCCCATTGAATATTAGTATATGCAAGAAATGGTCTCAATTTAAGGAGGAAAAAAGTCTTTAGGAGAAGAGAAGATACATTAAAAAAAATTCTTCTTATTTAAAAAAACACAGTCTACTCCGTTTTTCTGTTTTTCTCAAAATTTGTTGTCTCCATCTCCACATTTGGTTTCCCAAAGGAGTATAAGAAAAATGGAAAGAGGGTTTATGAGAAAGGATCCCACTAACTCTACTAGGCTCCATGCACATCCACAAGTGGTGGACATATTCACAAGGGAAAATTGGATGAATTTCTTTGAGAAATTCTGAGGGTTTGATGAGGAAATTTCCCAAGAGTTTACTCTCTCTGGTACCCCACACAAGAATTCATGCCATTGTCACCTTTAGAGGTCTTTCCATGGAGATAACCCCTGAATTTATTAGTAGAGTCACCACCCTTCCTCTTGGGTTCCTTGAAGCAAAGATGAAAAACCAATTGGACAGGCTTCCTAGAAAAACTTTTTCCAAAACAATTAAACCCTTGTAGAGGATAAAAATGGAATTAGAAGGGATAGCATACCATATCCTTGGGATGAGGTTAGCTACCGAATAATCAAATACATTTCCTATGAAGGGAGGTACAACATTGTCTATGGTTACCACTTTAGAATCCTCCATGAATTAAGGTATGGCATGGACACTGCATGGACACTCCAGCACCTCAGAAGCTCAGCATCCCCTACTTCCTTCTGCAGTCTCTCATTGAATTCAGCACTAAGGTTCAAGCAGGGAATTTAGAGCAGCTAGCTCACCATGTGTTAATCAAAATCCTAGTGGAAGAATCCCTCCATACATTTACACTCCCATAGCATGGGAAGTCTTCCGAAACATGATAGCTGAAGATGACATAAAAGCCCTAACCTATGATGTCAGTCCTACTGGCAGTGAGGAGGAAGAGCAGCAAGGGGGAGAAGGTGAAGCCACTGGTGACCTAGCAGAACAAGGAAGGAAGGAGGAAGAAACTGAAATGGAGGAGGAGAAAGCTAAAGAAACAGAGTAGGAAGAAATAGAGCAAAAAGAGACAGAAAAAGAGATAGAAGGAGGAGAAAAAGAGGCACAAAAGGCAGAACAAGGAGAAGGGTCCCCTGAGACTCTGCAAATGGAGGTAGCAACTGCCCTCATTGCCCTTAGTACGGCAATCAAGCCAAAGAAAAATAGGAAAAGACAGGCCTCCATGTATTTCAGGGCTAGGAAGAGCACAAGAATCAAAACAGGCAAACCTCAGCCCTCTTCAAAAATTCCAATTACAGTTTAAGATTCACCCTTTTCCAAGGGGAAAGAATCCCCTTCCAAGACACCTATCACATATGAAAGGGGGACACCTAGATCTTCCACATGGAAGGAGAAAGTAGTACTACAGGACCAAAAAACACTCCTATAGGAGGCTCAAATAGTTCTACAGGAGACACTATCAAAATTACAGGAGACCCAACAGCTTGAGAAAAGGATAGAAGAACAACCACAGAGGAAGGAGGAAGCTACAGAGCTACAAGAACCTAATCCCTAGCCTAGTCTTTCCTCCTATTACAAACTACTTGAGGGAGGAAGGATAATCCCACAAACATTTGCAATTCCACTATTCTTTGAATTACAGAAATAAAGAATAAGAACACATAGGTGGATGCAAATAGCCAAATCCAAAGGAGTTGAGGATGTTGGCCATATGGAAAACTAACTTAGATAAATGGGCAAAGAGTTGAGTGCTCTCTGACACGGGGACGCAATTACAAGAAGCCACCTTGAAACTGAAAATGAATTGTTAAGGAGGCAGCTGCAAGAAAAAGAGACTCAGCTGGCATGCATGGCTAGCTTATCCATGGAGGCATTGCCGTGTAGAACACCAGCAAAGTCCTATGGCCTCTATCTCAAGGACTAATGGTTACAATTCCAGATAAAGACTTTGGCACAAAGAGGCACAATGCCTTTCCAAGATTACAGGAAGTTTATGGATCTGTGTGACCAAAGCATAGCAGAGGATAAGGCAAAGATGGCAGAATTCTACCTTCATAACATGGCCCTCACAGACATGAATGTGTGGGACCCCAATGCCAAGCTAGGGGACCTACAATTAATGGCCATGGCCTCATGGATGACCCATGAAGAGTTGAGGGCAGCAGAAATAAAAAGATTGATGATAAAAGAGTAGAATGAGCCATTAATAATAAGATCTAAGCCATCAGATCCCATGGCACTCATCAGCACACACAACCTGCTTGCCAATAATCCTCAGATTGCCCCTAGATATCTAAATGATCAGGCACAAGCCATTGCACACTTTGAGGATATGCAAAGGCTACTTGGGGATGACTGTGTGCATGCATGCATGAGGAGATGGAACACCTTACCACACAGTCTGCAGATCAGGGAATATCATTCCCCCATGAGGCTGAAGGAGGCATTAAGAAGGGTGCCAATGTACAAGCGCTCCATGCAAAGGCTGAAGGTCAACTGGATTGGCCTCAAACTGAGTCCCCCACTGCTGTTAGGCATGTTGGAAGGTAGAAGAGAAGAAGAAGAGGAGGAGCAGTGGGAAGAGATAGAAAGGAAGGCAGGATTCTATGACAAAGAAGAGCAGACCACATCAGAAGCCTGGGATGCTAGGGAGGCCACTAGGGCCATAAAAGATGAGGAGATGGACTAAGTTGCTTAGAGGATGAGAAACACCTTCAGTAGGGGGGTGATGATGAGCCTCATAAATGGGTAATTATATGGGCTCATTTTACCTCCTAACCTAGTCAAATCAACCATTCTATTAGCTTATTGTATGATTTTCTGATTATATTTATGCTTATGGAGTGAGTTGAGTTAGTTATGATGCCATGTGGTCTAACATGTGTTTAATGCAGATTATTGTTGAATTTCAAGGTCAAAGTCAAGGATTCAATGGACAAATGGCAACAATAACTCGAAGTGGAAAAAGGAGAGGACTTATAGGAGGGAATCCCACTCATTTATTACTCCTCACTTCGAATTCCCCTTCATTCAGCTCGGAGTACAAGCAGCTGAATCATGCACTAGAAGGCAACCAAGCAAGTGGAGGATGACTGATGATTATCTCGAGTTTTGGGAGCCAAGCCTCCCTGATTTTAAGGAATCTGTTGGTAGCTTCATTTGTATAAGTAGAGAGGCCTAGGGCCTCACTATGGTCAGATTTTTGTTGGATTTTTGCTTATGTAAACTCTCCTAAAACTTCGAGCTTATTTTTGTGACAGTTTCATGTAATCTTGCTATTGTTTTGATAATAAAGATGGAACCATTTTTGAGCTATCACTAAGTTACCTCAGAGGGCTGAAGCTCTTGGGTTAGGGCCCAATCTAAGCAACCAAACTCCTCTTTACTTGTACTTGTATGCTTTGTTTCAGTTTGTAGATTAGTTGCTATCAGAAGTATTTCTTTTATGGTTAAGAATAGGTTGCTTTTGATGATTTAGTATTTTGCTTCCATTTAATAGTGATCAACAAAGATTCAAAAGGCTAGCAACAATGCCTTGGCCTCTCTTCCTCCCTTTGGGACCATGATTTGAGGCAAAGACCCTCTTGCTGCCCCAAAAACACAGATTTTCCTCATTCATAGGACTTCTAGTGTTTGTAGCTTCTTAGTCGGTTAATAGCCCAACTTTGCTTTGCTTTAGATCTTCTTCATCATGCTCACTTCTTGATTTGCAAGAGTCTTCTTTCATGCTTTCCTTTCCTACAACATTTCTCAACATTTTATTTCATAGATCATAGTTTAGACCATTTTTATGTAAAACTCTGTTTTTCCTAAATGCATTCATCTCACTTGTTGCTTGATTTCCTTGGTTGAATATCTGTTTCTATGCAGCAGATCTCCTCCAGTAGTAGGCCAGCTTATCATCAATCACACCCTCCATCTGATCCATGCCCTATAGGTCTTCGAAACCTCACCTTAATTCTGCCTTAGTTTCCTGCATTTTCCATAGAACTTCTTCCTCTCTCCTTGAGAAAACCCAATCATCTTCCTCTCTCCTGGTGATTCTTGGTAGACCCTAGGCACCCTAACACCTCATTCCAACCTTCACCCACCTTTTCCACCCACTCTCACACCCTCAAAACAGTGAAAACTACTCTCGGCCTCCTCTTGTAGGTCTCCTGTAGTTGCCTTGTTTTCCTCCTATAGCTTTCCTGTGTCCTCCTGTAGATTTTCCTGTAGGCTTTCTTTTGAAGGTCGAGTGTGGGAAAAACCTCCAGAAGGCCACCCGAGACCTCCTAGGACCCATTCATACCATCCTACATCCTCTCAAGTCCTGAAACCGCCCTTCAACCCCACCTATTCGCTGCCACATTCACACACAATAAATTATACGCATGTCAAATTCACATAAAAATCCAAAAAGATGTTTTTTGTTTATCTACTTCCAGAAATAGCTTAAGTAGATGTTGTTTACATCCTTGAGTAGGTAATGGCATTCATTTCATGGTTTTCATAGTGCTTTCTACAAAAGTAGAATTAGTTGGTTAAATTAGGGTTTACTAGGTTTGCTTTACATTTCAGTCTTTCTCCTTTCTGCAATTAGAATAGCCTCTGTAGAGTAATCTTTGCTTTCTTTCATCAGACGTAGAGCTTCTTCTGAAACCTATAGAAGTTGGCTTGAGCTCCTAGTGATCTTGCGTTGGCTGACCAAGTGACAACATGTAGTGAGAACTAGTACTTGTGCATACATCACCGACGCTTCCAAGTTTGTTACGAACTACTAGGTTGATAAGAGTAAAGTAGGCAGCCCAGGAGTTACAGCATTATTGTTGCAATACTGGTGCTCACCACGGGGCTTACATTGTTATTAGGCCTAGACATTATTATCACTTCTATTGGAATAGTGGGTGGGGGTATAATTCCTAGTCGAATGTCATTTCCATTTCTAGGGAATTATTTTGTTCTCAGTAGTTATCCATAGAGACACTGATAATATTTAGGGATTCGAAGGTTGTCATTAATTGGGCAATGGTGTGAACCACTTTTGAGCCTCTTATGATTACATAGTGGATGAAAAGAATCAGGTCTATGATGGGAATATTCAAAGGGGTGGCATTCTCTCACATATATAGAGAGTATAATGGCATGGCAAACGCACTTTCAAAAGTCGGCCATAGATATCAGCTTGGGGAGACAGTAAATTCTACTTTTCAAAATGACAACATGTTCAGGTCAGTTAAAATGTACTTCAAATAATTTTCTCTTCTGTGGTGGATATACTTGATAGGTTATACCTACTTTTGGACCTTTTTAGTGCATATTGTTGTTGATATTGTCACTAGGTGGTTTGGCACTTTTTACATTACTCGTATAATCGGTTATGTTATATGCTTTTGGATAGGCCAACAACTATTTTGAAGACAACATGTTTATTTTTTATTTTTTTTACTTTCTATAGAATAGATAGATTGACTTGTCTATAGTCATCCCTGGGTGATTATGGATGAGTTAGCATATGTAAACAAACTCTTTATATAATAAAAAGATTGTCATTTTTCTTCTTGAAAAAAATGGAATTTGATTTATGTGATTGGTGTTGCCATTATCTTATTCCATGAATTGGATTTTAATTTGTGAAGTATGCCTTTAGGTTCTCAATGCACCTATGGAGAAACACACGTTAAAATTATTGATTTGACCTAAATATTTTTAGTAAGGCTTCCAGTGGCTATTAATGTATATAGTATGCTCAAAAAAAGTGGACACGTGGCTTCATCCATTTTCTTGATTTAATCATTTAACTCGTTATTTCCATCATGCTTGATGTTATATTTTTAGTGTTGATATTATGAGTCATGTGATGCAACTATCTGGGCTACATATTTATGATAGATTGTTGTTAGAAGAAATCTAATGTCATTATCATATACTCTAAGTTCATGTTCATGGTTATTTCACGTCATTCCCATGTACATGTTCAACTAGGCCATTTCTCACATGTAAACCAAATGTTTGGATCTTTAAATAATATTTTGTTCATCACTGATGGATATGATTGATTTATCATTTGGTGTCACTCATGAAAAAGGAGCGTGACACCTATGCACAAGGACACAAAAACATCTCAAATATCAAAATAGCGTAATCCCATCAAAATACATTAGTGAATCAAGACAATTTCATGTAAAGGAAATTCTGCATAAGCAAGATACGACCAAAATATGTACGATAAGAAAATGCAAGTATCATGGATGCATTAGAAAGATTCTGCCAAGTGTAATAAATAAAGGTTAAGATATGGTGACAAGGAAAAAAATCCATTCAATCATAATTGTTGGTGGTTTTTTATCACAAAGGTGAGAAAAAAAAATATCATTTGATGATTGTAAATCAAGTAATTGACAAAATGCGAATTAAACTAGAATTGAAAACACTAGCAATGCTTGTGCAATTAAAATACTAGCTCATGTGAAGTACAACAACCAACTATGCAAAAGAAAAGACAACCATCATAAGGAGACAAAAGAATGAACATGATATTAACATCAAGGAAAAGGAAAAGTACATATAGCACCTAGTAGAGTATCTTGATGAAACCAAGTGACCTCCAAAACCCCTCCTATTGGAAACCAGGGCAATACTGAGAGGGGGGTGAATCAGTGTTGTAGGAAATTTTACCAAGTGAAAAAATTATTTACTTTGTGAAAAAATATTGGGACACCATTAAATGCTTTAACAGTTAAATTAAATAAGCGTGACATGATTCAGTATCAACAATCTCAAACGTATACACAAAGAACATGTAAATTTTCAAAACTTCTCTTCAATTAATTCATAGGGAAAGCTACAACTTCTTGTTACAATTCTCCGGCTACAGCCAACAGGGAATTACATCTCCATGATTTATTAGCTACAACTGAATGGAGTTACAAACCCAAGTTTTTACCAACAACCACTGGAATGAGCGCCAATCCCTAATTTTCAAGCTATAACTTGCTAGACACTCAATAGTTCATCGTTCATCAATTTTCACACTAGATCCATGAATGCATTCTCTATTTTGAAAGTAAAATAATTTCCCCTTGATCACCAATACCTTCAGAAATATCTGATTATTGATAACACTAACAGTACCTCACTCACAGAATTTTGTCCTCAAAACTCTGTCTCAATCACACACCTGACCTTCTTGCTCAAAACTACTTATACATATTTGTGTATAGCTGCATGAATTTTTATTTTTTCCTTTGTCCTATTCAATTCAGTCTTCTAAATGTGTTCATTAAGTTCTCAGTCTCTAATATTTAGTTCTGGGATCAATCTCTAATTCAAATTGTTATTTCCTATGTATTTTTTCATCATGGTTGCTTAACAGAGTTTAGTTGAGGTTTACTAATTTTAGCAGCAGATATCCTTGCCTTATCTTCTAAGCCTAGTGCTAAACTTGCATTTTCGACTCATCCATAATGTTATTAGAACTCCAAGTCATTCGACCAAAAATTTATTTTAACCGGTAGTCCCATCAAAATCAAGAGTGTAGATCTACCTCTTAACTATTTGTGCTACTCTTGGCACTCCAAGTCATTCTACCTGTAAAATCAAGCTACCAACTCGTTCTTCCATGTCACTATTGGAATTAGCTGCCATCTCATCCTTCCATGCCAAACCTCAAGGCCTTTTAATCTGTCACTACCACTTAAAATATCCTTACTGCTAAATAGAGCTTCCCCATGCCTTTTTCTTTTATAACGTGAATGCTGAAAAAATATGCCAATTAAATCCTTTAGCCCCTTTAGCCTTAAGTGTTCAGGGTTTAAGTCCTGTGACCAGCAAAGTAACGAGAGAAAATGGTGATTAAGGGTCCCACACAATACCACAGTGATATAAAACACCACCCTCAAGATGACCCTCGGTGGTTTATGAATCGGGGAAAGTGCCTTGGAATCATTGTGAGCCATATATTGCAATTTGTGAAACTACCTTCTAGGACCACCTTATTCGTTAACGTTCAGAAAAATTTGTGCCACCACTCGCCACTAGATATGTTGGAGTCTATATGTGCCATCAATTTGGTTGATTGTCATGCTGTCCCGCTCCACATGGCTTCTTTCACTCTTGGATCTTCATGTTTCGAGTGTGGTCTGCCTAACCCTTCTGCCTTGCTGAGTTGGAACTCGAATGCCCTAGTACTCGAATCTTTTAGAAATTCATTTTCTAAAGAGTTACGGATTCTGGGGTTTTTAGGTTCCAGGATTCTAGTGTGCCACTCTATTTCCACCATGTTACAAGCTTCCAGAATTTTCAGGGTTCTATCGTTCTACTGCTTATCTTTGACTTTGGAGACTCCATCTTTGACTAGCTCTATCTCTTGATCTAGGAAGCCATTTGTGGACTTTTGTATACTATTGGAAATCTCTTTCAGATAACTTTCTAGCTAGGTGGATTTCATGTGGCCTTTAATCTCATCTGCTACTTGAAAGTGACTTTAAATTCTGTTATTATTTGCACCTTGACCCTTCTTCTTATGCTTGGAACTTGTTCTTCTGAGACACTTGTGCCACCTACTGACACTATTTTCAACCATCTACTTAATGTACACCCTGCTGACATCAGGGACTATCCTATTGACGTCAATGAAAACATATTTTCAATATTCTCCCACTTTGGCATTGATGGAAACACCAAAATCAAACAAAACATCCTTTAGGAGATATGATTCTCTATTTTGAGAGATTCTCCCCTTGAGATGTATTTATCTTGTTCTTTTCTGATTCTTCTAGTACTGCTCTTGCTACTCCTTAAGTCATGGTTGGAACACTAACACCTCTCCTTGTACTCCTTTATCTGAATATTATTATATCTCCCCTTATTTGTTTGTTTGATCACCATTATCACGCCCCCTTTGACATCAATGGAAAAGACACCAACATCCTCCCCTATCTCCATTCTCCTCCTGGAAACAATAATTCTTAGTCATGTGGATTATATGGACCTGGCAGCTTCATCATGATATGTTGAAAATACAACAACTGCCTTTTTGTTGAGAAATCAATTCTGATATGAATTAGGGTTTGATTCCTCTTTCTTAATAATTACTTATGAATTATGCTGACTTCTTTTATTTATTTATTAGTATATCTTTCATTAAGAAATTACCAAATTATATGTATATGAGGACCACAAGAACAAGAGACACACGATGTAGGAAGTCAACCAGGGCAAAACCCCTACAAGGGGAAACCCAGTCAAGCTCTTCCTTTAGTAAATTCAAATCAAGATGAGACACATCCAGACTTCTTAGACTTAGAAAAAGACCTCCTCCAACCACCAAGTCATCCCTTCCCTTCAATAGATGATCCTTGTCAAATTCTCCAAGTGATAGCTCCTGATCAAAAGCTTTAGTCCAAAATTTTAGCCCCCAACATCAGAACTTCGACCCCTAGCAACAGAACTTCGAACCTGCAATAGACACAGAATTTCAGCCTTAGTAACTGCCCAAAAGCTTCACACGTGTGAGAGATAGATAGCCCAGAAACTCGAATTAGGTATTCTCAGCCAATCTCTTTCTTCACCAGCTACTTCACTCTCTTTTATACCTCTTTTCATTGAAGATCAAATGTGTTGAGTGAATCCTCCAAATAGGTCGAATTTCCTCTCTTTATATAGCCTTTCTGCTGGGTCAAATTGCCCTAAGGTAGGATGACTTCATGGGGACAAGGCTGACTTGGTATGGAGTTGATAAATAACCTTTTTACTAAAAAATAATTCTTTTTACAAGATAAAAAATCCCTAAAAGGGTCTAATGAAAAATGACAATGACTCTAATGACTCAAGACAAAACCTAGATGCCTTCAATGGAGGCTTTGACCTAGAAAACATTAACCCAAGCATGAAACCCATGCTTTAATAAGTCATTTTATTTAATAATAATTTTTCTTTTTGACAAGTACAATTATGAAGACTGGCACTATTACATTCTTCAACACTCCCTCTTAACTAGGGAGGTATTCATAATTACATACATATAATATTACATGGAATATCTCAAAATGAAATGAACTACGAAGAGTTCTACCACACTCAGTGCTACAGATTATATACCTAAACAGGGTATTCTAATCAGATGGGACTAATATGGACTCCATCTTTATCCACTCTAGGTACCATCAGGATTTTAATCTCTATCACAACCCCGAGATCTAGGTGTGTATCCAAGGTCGGAGCCCCATCACCAACGCCATCCTCCCTCCTTCGGGATCTAGACATCAATACACAGGTCAGTCAGATGTCCTCACAAGAATATTTCCATAAGATGCTTCATCTCTCCCTATCAACTAAATCAGTAACATCAACCAACCCAAGCATGCTTCTAAAATATTCAAACTTCTTATTCGGAAGAGATTTCATAAGCACATCAGTTATTTGTTCACCTGCCGAAATATATTGTAGCTTCGTGAACCTGTCTTGTACCAAAATCCTAATGTATTGGTACTTGTTGTTGATATGCTTTTTTCTTGCATGAAATGTGGGGTCTTCAGACATCTTTATGCTACTTTGATTATCACAATTTATCATTCTTGGATCCAAAGGCTTTCCAAACAAATCTGACAAGAGTATTCTTAACCAAACAACTTCCTTTCCTACTTCACATGCAACAACATATTCTTCTTTAGCACTACTTAACGCAACATGATATTTTTTTCTACTCATCCATGAAATCATTGTGGATCCCAAACCAAAACATCCACCAATAATGCTTCTTCCATCAGTCTCACTTCCACCCCAATCGAAATCAGTAAAACTTATTAACTTGACTTCCTTTCCATCATACTTTAGACAATGTTGTATTGTGCAAGTAGCACGAGGCTCCAACTGAAAATGACTAAGAACATTTACAGTGAAACATATATCAATTCTTGTATTCACCAAGTACAATAGATAACCCACCAACTTACGATAGCTATTAGGATCGACGAGACTAGAGTCAAAGCTTCTCAACTTCTTGAGATTAGTGATCATGGGAGTAGCCATAGGCTTGGAATCCATCATATCGAATTTTTGCAACATATTTATTATGTATTTACCTTGACCCAGATATATCTCATCAGATTTTTTCCATACTTCCAAGCCAAGTAATAGTGCATGAGTCCCATATATTTCATTTCGAATTCATCTTCCAACATTTTCTTGCATTCTAGTATTCTGCGCTTCACACCCGTAATAAAAAAATCATCCACATACAATATTATAATGATTCTCCCATTATTCACCACCTTGATGTAGATATTTGCATCGGTGGAACTTTTGACAAGCCCAATTCTTAATATATATGCATCCATCCTTTCATACCATGCCCTATGAGCTTGCTTCAAGCCATATAAGGATTTATTGAGTCTGCAAACATGTGTATCTATGCTATTTATTTCAAATCCTTCTGGTTGTTCAATTTATACTTCTTCATTAATGGTTCCATTTAGAAAATTCGTTTTGACATCCATTTGATGGATAGTATACCTAGCAGTAGGAACAAAAGTTTCTTCATAGCCTATACCTTCCTTTTGTGAGAAACCCCTTGTAATGAATCTAGCTTTATATTTTCCTAAGCCTCCATCAACAACATGTTTGATTTTGTAAATCCATTTTGAGGTGATAACTGATTTGTCACTTGGTCTAGGAATGATTTTCCAGGCTCCATTCTTCATGATGGATTGATATTCTTCTTGCATTGCCCTTTTCCATTCTTCTTGGTGACCAACTTCTTCAAATGTAGTTGGTTCAACTTCTATCAATTTTGTTATGTATGTTGCATATCTTGAATACCTCTTTGGCCTTTTTCTTTCTTTAAAAGTTACTTTAGTAGCTCCATGTCCTTCAACATCTTCAAGTGTAGCTTTTAACAAATTTGGCCTCTTCCTTGTTTGTGGAATGATTACAGGTTTAATAGGCTCACTTGGTCCTTCTTCTTCTTCTTCTTCTTGGTTTGTAGTTGTCTTTTCATGATGCTCTTCTTCTTCAAATAGTGGTACATCATCATCATTGGATTCGACTGGTATTTCCTTGGATCCTTTGTAGGAATGATTTTCTTCAAATATAACATCCCTGCTAACTTCAATGTGTCTTCCTTCCTTGATTTAGATTCTATAATGCTTTGAAGAAATACTGTAACCAACGAAGATTCCTTTTATGCTTGTAGAATCCAATTTCTTTCACTTGTCTTTTGGAACATGCATGTAAGTGGGACACTCAAATATTCTGAGATGGTCTACACATGGCTTCTTCCCTATGAATTCTTATTTTGGTGTCATATTATCAAGGATTATATGAGGACTTCTATTAAATTTGTATATATATTGTTGTCATTGTTGCTTCTCCCCATATAAAATTTGGTAGATCTTGATCAAATATCATAGCTTGTATACATTCTTCAATTGTTCTATTTTCCCTTTCTGCAACTCCATTTTTCTTGGGGTTGTAGGGAACAATGAGCTCCCTCTTAATACATGCTTCTGTACAATATGCAATTAATTATTTTGAAGTGTATTCCCCTCCATTATCGGATCTCAATGTCTTTATCTTTCTTTCGGTTAAAGTATCTAGTTTGGATCTAAATTCCTTGAAATTTTTAAATACTTTGTCCTTTGTCTTGATAATATAGAGCCATGTCTTTCTAGAATGATCATCAATGAAGGTTACATAATAATTATGTCCTCCAAGATATTTGTTAGAATTTTGCCCACAGACAGTGGAACGAATGAGGTCTAATATCTCCTTAGACCTTGTATCACTACTTGTAAAATGTTTCCTTATATTCTTTCCCAAAGCACATCCCTTACATACTCCTTCATGATCTTCCTTGATGTTGGGGATGCACTTTACTATTTGACTCAGTGAGGGTATTATCTTGTAATGAATATTCCCATATCTTCTATGCCATAGTTCAATAGGATTGATCTCCATGTGATCTAGGCCTTGAGGAGATGGTGTTATAACTCTACATAGCCTTCCTTCACAAAATCCAACAATATTTTCCTTTTCAATACTTGAATGATTTCCCCAAACCAAAAATTTACCATCTACAAATTCAACCCTATCTCCTTTATAATCTAAACAAGAAATGGAAAGTAAATTCTTTTTCAAACTTGGGACATAGAGTATGTTGTTGAGATGTAGATTTGCTCCATTTTCCAGCTTCATTGATGTAGATCCAAGGCCCTTTATTGCATAAATTTTGTTGGATCCTACCTCCACTACATGAGATGATGGTTCCTTTGATAGGGTATGAATTTTTCCACTTTCTCCCATCATGTGTCTTGATTGTCCACTATTAATGATCCACGTGTTGTCATCATCAAGAGTACATGTAAGTGCATCCAAGAATCCTTCACTCTTGGCTCTCCTAGATATATTGTAGATGACCTTCCAATCCATATTCCTACAATTCTCACGATATTGAATCCCATCTTCAAGTAAATTTCCATATAAGGAGTAACCTTTTCTTCCAATCCAACAAAATGATCTTCAACGTTCTTCGACCTTAGCTTTGAAACCATGTTGATAAATCAATGCTTATAGGAATTAGGGTTTGATTCCTCTTTCTTGATAATTACTTGTGAATTATGTTGGATTCTTTTACTTATTTATTAGTTTATATTTCATCAAGAAATTACCAAATTATATGTATATGAAGACCATAAGAACAAGAGACATAAGATGTAGGTGCTCATCCAAGGAAAAACCCCTACAAGGGTAAAACCCAGTCAAACTCTTCCTTTAGTAAATTCAAATCAAGACGAGACACTTCCAAACTTCTTAGACCTAGACAAAGACCTCCTCCAACCACCAATTCAACCCTTCCCTTCAATAGATGATCCTTTTCAAACTATCCAAGTGACATCTCCCCAGCAGTAGCTTCAGTCTAGAATTTCGGCCCATAACAACAGAACATCGATCCCCAATAATAGAATTTCGGACTTGCAGTAGACATATAATTTTGGCCCCAGTAACTGCCTAAAAATTTCACACGTGTGAGAGATAGATAGCCCAGAAACTCAAATTAGGTCTTCTCGGCAAATTTCATCCTTCTCCAACTAATTCACTCTCTTTTTTGCCTCTCTTCCTTGAATATAGAACTTGTTGAGTGAACGCTCCAAATAAGTTGAATTGCTTCTCTTTATATAGCCTTTCTATTGGGTCGAATTTCCCTAATGTAGGATGACTTCATGGGGACAAAGTCGACTTGGTGTGGAGGTGACAATTATCCTTTTTGACTCAAAAATAATTATTTTTACATGATACAAAAGCCCAAAAATGGTCTAATAAAAAATGACAATGAATCAAGAAAAAACCTAGAAGCCTTCAATGGAGGATTTCACCTAGAAAAAATTGACCCAAGCATGAAACCCATGCTTTAATAAGTCATTTTCTTTAATAATAATTTTTATTTTTGAGAAGTACAATTATGAAGACCGAAACTAGTTACGCCGTAAGGCGTTTCCCTTTGGGAAGAACTCCCTTATATGCCACCGTGTCCTATTTTGAACCATTGATCTGATGTGTTAGACGATTAAAAGAGCTTGTGCCGTTGGATCAGATCATGTGAAGATTGCATGTGTTTGTTGAACTTCCAGATAGACGGTGATCACCTGTTTCATGGCGACGCTCTGTTTCTCTTTTCCACTTTCTCTGCTCTTCTTGTTTCTCTTCCTTTCCTCCTCCGCTCACACATTTCATGATGATCGACAATCCCTATTGGAGTTCAGGTCGCTCGTCACCCACAATCCCAATCAATCCATGGCTGATTGGAGTTTAGCCGTCCCCTTGTGCAATTGGAGTGCGGTTACCTGCACCCACCGCCATCCATTGGACAGAGTGATCACGCTCAACCTCACTGCCATGGGTCTGCAGGGCACCATTTCTCCTGCCGTCGGCAATTTGTCGTTTCTCCACTCCCTCGATCTTTCTAGAAATAAGCTTCACGGTCATATCCCACTTCAAATGGGGCGCCTCTTTCGGTTGAGAACACTCACGTTGTCTTTCAATCAGCTGGACGGAAGCATCCCCATGGAGTTGGGTTCTCTTACACGTCTACAATTCCTAAACTTAGCAGTAAACAGCCTCACAGGTACCATTCCCTCTTTCATAGGCAACTTTTCATCGTTGACTGTTTTGGCTTTAGGAAGAAATAGTCTCACCGGTGCCATTCCTCCACAACTGGGTTTGCTCACAGGTTTAGAAACACTTGAGCTATCAGAAAATGAATTGTCTGGGACCATTCCTACTTCTTTGTCAAATATCTCTACTCTGACCCAAGGGCCTATCTTATTTTGAGATCCCTACAGATTGCAGTAATCAATTTCCTGAAGATTTTTTATTTGGTTTGCTTCTTCAAATGATAGGGAGATATTAAAGAGGAGTTGGATTTTGAGATCCCTACAGATTACAGTAGTCAATTTCCTGAAGATTTTTTATTTGGTTTGCTTCTTCAAATGATAGGGAGATATTAAAGAGGAGTTGGATGTTGCCCTTATTGATTTCTGATTTTTATATGGGATAGGGTGGGTTCTGTGTCTACTACATCATTTTGAAGAAATGGAAGACATCTCGTGTCAGAAATCTACAACATTTTTCATTATATTAAAGAATATGGGATTTTCAGAGTTAGCACATCCATTTACACATCCTACATGTGCAACTTAATCTAGCCGTAAATGATTGGTTTTAGCCTTTAGGGAGTCACATTCTGATATAGAAATTTGTGTTGAAGGATGTAAAAGGACAACATTTTCTGAAATAAGATCATATCATTACAGCACTCGTCTAGGACACAATAGGAACCTCTCTTTAGCCATTTCCATATTGAAATAGATAACACCATTCACCGTGACATATACAATAATCATTCTATTTATAGCAGACAGAAATAAAAAGGAGAAAAACAATGGATTTTAGAAGATGTTTGGATTGTATTGAAGATGACACAACATTGAATTAACAGTCAAGTTTTATAATAGAACTTTCAATAATCTTTATGGTCTCGAAAGCATGCTGACAGACTAACTTTTGGTGTGATACTGAAAGAGATTTTCCTTGTAATCTTGCCCTTAATTTTCTTCAAACCAATGGATTGACAGAGACTTGAAAGAACCGTAGTCCATAACAACTTAAACAAGTAATTACTGTTCATGCGGTCCTTTTTCGAGTGCCCAACATACCATAGTCCATGTAACTTACATCAATTACTTCAGTCAAACGTAACCATATATTGTGCATTTTAAACTTCCAAACATACGGAGGGTGCTCATTTGACAAGAGAATTGAAATCTGAATACTGAGAAAGATTGTTGTGTTTCTCTACTTGGGAAATCAACTTGGGAAATCAAGAGTAATCACATAAGTTTTAGTGGATCCACCAAAGAAATTGTCACAGATCTTGAGTTGGGTTCCCATATTTGACAGAAGAAACAGAGGACCATAGGAGATCCAGACTTAGTATGATGATTTGGTGGTTTTCAGCATTTGGGTTTATACATTTGGCACAAAGATGAAATTGGCCCATAGGTTTTTCAGGAGCAGGAGATGGATCTGTCATTGAACTCAAAAAATGTTAATTTTGAGTCTACTATAGCTACATTATTGAGCTATAAAGTCCTTACATTTTGTAGTTGGGTGTTAATAATCATGAAGAGCAACAATTCATGTCAATGGATCAGCAGTTCTTCAGGAAGAGCTGGAAGGATATTAGAGGATATGGTGGTATGCATGACTTGGGTTATCTTGCTACTTGATTGGATTCTGGACCTTCTTCACCACCTTCACCACCTGTGTCATCACATGTCAATGGATAGGTAGATAAAGAGCTGCACAGGGACTTAAAATGAGATGGTTTCTCTGGTGTATTCCTTCATTGTATGTTTGTGACCAATCTTATCCATTTCTCCATATGACTGAAGTCTTAAGTTTTCATAACGAGTGGTCATCAATGGGTTTTGGACTTGATGTGTTTTTAGTTGATATTCATGCAATTTCGATAAAATAGTCGCCCCAAATCCTTAAATGGTGGAAACCATCATTTTGTTTTCCTGAATCACAAACAGAAATATTGCATAAGAACACAGATGAAAAAGATTATTCTTATTCTATGTAGTTGTCATTGCCCATTCTCTTTACTAAAAAAATATCTCCATCTATAATGTGTGTTGCTTTCATTGGGAGGCTTCATGATTTTAGTTGCTAGATATTTACATCCTGGTTTTGGCAGTTTTCTAGTGTGATGCCTTGGGGTATGAGGCTTCTGTTTATTTTCTCTGCTACAGTGACGCTGAGTGCCTCCTTTTCAGTGGCCAAATTCTCTGAGGATAAGGTTAATTAAGCAGGATAATAGGGTAAAGAAGTCCTCTCACTATGCCACCACCCTGGTTACACTCCCACTCTTAGGGACTTGTCTATTAGAAAGGTGAAACTGGATTTTGGAAATGTACATATCGTTGACTGAAGCTCAATATCATCAGTTTTTCGGGATGCTGGATTGAATTCATTATTTTTTCTTTCACTGTAATTCGTCACTACAGTTGGAAGATTGAATGACAAGAAGCAATGTGACACAATGTTGTTCCTTGTTTTCTAGTCCTCCTTTCTGATGCAGCAGCATCACCCTAAGCAAATCATTTTGTTTAGCACCCAAGGGAGCCATGTAAATTCTAGAAAGGAGATTTAACTTTTGTGTAGAAATTGTAATGGGAATCTAGGTTGTTAGTCTAGCCATGTTGCTCATTGCAATATTGCCAATTAGTAGATGAGGTGTTAGATTGTTTTAGTGGCTGGCCAAGTGGGCCTTTGCCAATGTAACAAGAGTAGAGTTAGAAATCTAGTACTTTTAGTTTACTGGACAGATGTCCAATTTCTCTTTGATTGTAGAGATATTTTCCTGAAAAATACCATTTTATAGAAGTATTTGTAGAATAGGAAGGGAAGCTCCCAGCCTAGTACGAGAAAGGATTCGGACAAGAGTTCCATAAGACTCAATTGTATATATTTTCTGGTAAAGAATTAATACGACCTTTTTTTGAATCTACTCTGTGTATCAAGCCTGCTAAGTTGCATGTGAAAAAACAACTGTTTAAGATCTTAAGCTGGAACTAATGTACAGACACTTGAGTAACAACTAGAAACATGGAATCTAGCTCAATATCCTTCTCTAGGATAGCATGAGGCAAAGGAATGTTTCAAGACATCTGGAAGTTGGAACCTTAGATTTTTATATCAGAAAGGTGACAAAAAAAAGGAAGAACCTTGATGAATATTAAACCTGCTAAGTTGTATATGAGAAAAACATCTGATTAAGATCTTAAAATGGAACTATTGCACTTGGGTGACAACTAAAAACATGGAATCTAGCCTTTGACAATTTTAAATTAGTCGTTATCAAAACAAGATGAAAGAATGTAGTAAATGATATTTATAGACAATATCCACACTAAAGAATAGTTAGACAGAAAATGAGATGCTAATATATATGTCACATAAAATGTGTAACAAAAATGAAGGTGGCATTGTTTATTTTGGGAAATGCTACTGTATTTACAAGCGTTTCAGGTATTTTTGTTCCAGGGCATGGAAGCAACCTTTAAGGAAAATCAAAGAGAAAGATGTAAAGATGGGATTATACAATGTGATACAAACCAAGTCATTTGTAGATAAATTGTAGAAGAGAAGATCTATGGTTTATATGTTAAGCTAAATGTGCAACTCTGAGTAGAAGCTATGGGTTCATACTATCACCTCAATGTACTATTATGGGTATTATTCTTCTCTTGAAATTGATGTAACTATTTTATCTCTATTTAATAATCCTCGTTGTTGTTCAGCTATGGAAATCTCTTTTGAAAAAGGGTTCAATAAGATGCTAGTGTTGTTCATGGGGCAACTCGGACTGTCAGAACTTAGACCTATGACAGCATGGAGAGGAAGAAATACTCAGAGAAAATGCAGGGTTAGATAGCCTGGAATAACATCAAGAGAAAACTATCAAGATTCAAAACTAGTTTAGATAGACGAAGAAGGACAATAGTTTCGGTGCTGTATCTCAGGGTACATAAACCAGAATTACAGGAATTAACAGCAGATGTGTCTGAGCAAGTTGAAAACTCTAGGAGATCGTTTGTCTGTAAAACAGAACACAAAATGAAGATGAAGAACAACATTGTGAATATTCTGAATCCTAAAATGACCATGGGGTGGATCTGGAGGAATTTCGTCCCATCCATATAATCAAGACTGTAGATAATAACCTTATCCAAACTCTCCATCGTTCTTGTACTGAAGCATGTTAAAGGACAGAAAACGGGAACTCATACAATTTACACAAATTTTGGGTCAATTAAATAGTCAGCACAAATGAATTCAAAACAAGAGGGCTCTGCTGATTCAGAGAATTCAAGATTAGCAGTTCAGTGAGGTTAAGAAGTGAATTTATACAATGTTCCTTGAGGTTGAAATTAAACGTGAATTCTGCTATGTGATGAACTAGGATTTGGTGCCTATTATATTGATGAAATTTTTGCATTGAGGGTTACTTTTATTTCAGATCTTCTTTTTCCAGGTTTTTTATTAGGTAAAATGTTTGTTCTTTTAAAGTAGAAATATCATTATACTAAGAGGAATTTAGTCTTAGAAGAATTGTTTAGAGTTTAGCTTCAATAACAAAGTTCGAAGTCATTAGAATATAGCTCATCACATCACTTAAAATAATTGAACTTGGATGAGTCCTTTGCATGTTGTTGGTTATAAGAGCCCTATGCACATTGATGATGTACCCCAAGTTGCAGATGTGGAGAGGGCAGGTCAGATATACCATAAATTCAGAGATCAACCAAAGGCCAAATGTCATACTGGTCATTAGCAAAAGGCTTATTCCTATCTCTCTGGAAGGAAGTACTTTTGACTGCATCCTTAGTAGCACTGGAAACTTGTGGATCATATGTAGGTCCATATTTTATAAGTGCCTTTATTCTGTTTCTACATGGAAAGAAACAATTTGAAAGTCAAGGCTATGTGCTAGTTTGCGAATTTCTTGTGGGTCTTCATCAATCTCAAATTTGAATTTTAGAAGTATCCATTTACTAACAAAGTTCCATTCAGTAAACTCAGGGCTAACACTCACACTCAGATATATTCTTTTCTTAGGAGACCAAGAAGATCAACTTCTTTTATTTCTTCACTTCTTATGTTAAATCTATTGTTTGCTGCAACTTTGTGATTGATATCAAGCAGGGGACAAATCTTGTGAGGTGTGTCTGCACTGAATGCTGGCTGATGTACTGCTTTCCATCATTTTTTATGTATTTGGGGTTGAACCTCCAGTAACGATTCTTGTTATATTTCTCTCTAGTACAATTTCTAAATTTAATGATATCATATTGTACTAAATTTAATGATATCTTGTTTGTGACTAAAGAACATCAGGAAGGTTGCTAGTGCTCAGAAACAGGCTTTTCTTTTATTTTTAATGAGTCAAAATTTTCTTGGGCAGAATTTGGCAAAAGAAATTGTAAGATCGAGGCAAGCTATTCAGCGCCTTTATGAGAACAGGGCACAGCTGAATTCGATATCTATGCACCTTGGAGAAAGTGGTGGTAATTTTTTCTTTACTACTTGTTCTCGGATCATCTTGCATGCAGTTTAATCTCTGTTCTGTTATTGAATTTGTAGTTGTTTCTCCCTACCTTTATCTGACAATAGCCATTTTTTACTATATATCAAGCAGTTGCAAGCTAAATATGATATTAACTAATTTGTAGTTGTTGTTCAACTTTCAGCGTTGAAGGACATTTCTGGACGTTCTCTGTATTGCTTCATCTCCGGTAACAACCTTAATCTCCTTTCCGAGTTTTTGCTTCATTTCTATTTCATCCATGGACCATGATAGAAAATCCTCTTCCATCAATTGTACATTAGCCACTGAGCAGCTACATAGTCTTATAAATTTGATTCAAAATTATTTCCCGATTGAAATGATTCAATTATATATATGCTTTCTTGATAATTTAAATTTTATTCCTTTGTGTTAAACTAATGCAAAGTGGTGCCATCGTGACTGTCTTGTTTCTAGTGAACAGACTCTAGAAAATCTTAGATACAAACTTCAATAGCTTTGCTTATGTCTGTCGGAATTTTGGACTAGTCATATCCCTGTATTGATATTATATTCCACTTGGCATTTTTTTTGTCATCCACACATTAAGAAAGCGGAAAACAAATGCATGTACATTTACATTTAGAATGCATGCGGAATTTGATTTAGGACTTAGTGTGTGCTCTCTGCTCTATGTTGAAACAATTTCACTTCTCTTTCCTTAGTAGCTAGGATTTTCACTGCAAAAAAGAAAGTAAACGACTGTTTATCATCTTAGATTGCATATTTAGGAATTGTATATGTACATCACGTGATCAACCTTAAAGGCAAACTTCTTAAGAAAGATCAACTGTAAAATACATTTCAATAAACATAAAAACGCTTTGGAACCTAACGCACACCATTTAGAAGTCTAGGCTAGAGACGTGTTCCGGCGTCGTAAAGCCTGGTAACTATCACTTTCATCGTAGGTTGGGTGATTCCTCCTCTTTGAAACGACAAGTGCCAGTACGGACTTGTGCTCCCACGTACCGTCGAGTATATATTGGGAGACCACAGTAGGTTATATCCTTTATCCTTAGGATACTATGCAACAAATAAAGAACGAATAAATGCACGGCGCCGTGAGCTTTACCAAGCAAAAAAAAACATCATAGAATGTCAAAAACACAAAAAACAAAAGGGTGACCAACCTTCCTCGTCTGAAATGGCCCACCTTGAAAACAATCCTCCCTTGCAATTATCAGACTCTTTATCTTCTCAGCAAACCTCTCAAACAAATACATCCATGCCTCATTGCCCTAACCCCTCCTTCGCACATGCTTTCAACAACGTTTATATTGATCAAGCACATCGAGATTTCCGTTCAAAGATTGATAAACTTCCACCTAAATGCCCATGCTCCATTTGTCTTGAATCATATCCTGGAATACATATCCGCAATTCCAACCACATGTATTGCTGCTCCAGATGCGTCTCTGAAACAAAGGGTCATCGCTTCTCATTATCAAACAACATGGACCCTGGCCCTCAACCAGCTACCCTTACGTCTCTTTCACAAATAGAAGAAATGCTCATTGCTAGGGTTAACCCTATACTGCAGGTAACACATGCACGTGGTGGCCAGTGGCCACACAATTTGTTTTCCTCAAGACATTACAAAAATCGCAAACATGTTGCCACGACGTGTTGAACACTTGGACATCCTAATTGTCACGCGTCATAGTAATGACCATAAGGCTTATGATTTCATTGTCAGTAGACATCGCGTTCTCGCTGCATTAGAATACAAATTGGCAAATGACCCATACTATAAGAATGTTTGTATTGATTCCAACGCACTGGCATCCTTACCAGCAATCCCCATTGATGTCTCCTCCTCCCTTCACCATTCCAATACTATAGAAACCACTGTCCGCCTTCCACTTGAACCACCCCATGAGCTCATCAAAGATTTCACAGACCCATCCGCTGACCAAACATCATCGTTCGTACCCATCATACCTAATACAAATACAGAAATCCAAGAAATCTGCCATTATTTGCATGCTTACAACCACCAATCTGATACTACAATTGAGTGGCCAACAATTGGCTTATCGCCAGTCAATGAATACAACACAGAAGGTCTACTCTCTATGGCTTTCCCCGCCCTTTTCCCGACAGGCGCTGCAATGCCAAATCAACCAAGAATGAAAGCAGTGCAGTTACATGAATATGCACTTCATCTCATACGTTACTACGATAACAGATTTGGAAGCCACCCACGCTTTCGTTATTACATATATAATCTCATGATGCGGCATCGCAGTCAAGCAACAGCGTCGATTTTTGTGAAAAAAAACATCACAGATAACTTTCCAATATCTATTCAAGATCTGAACATTCGATTAGAACAATTTCCAGATTAGCAATTGGCAGAGCAAGTCATGCGATTCGGTAGCTCTTTACGTGGAACAAGGTCATTTTGGCACAAAGCTAAAAATGAACTAACAGACATGATATCTCAACTCGGTTGCCCGACGTTCTTCTTCACATTAAGTGCAGCTGATACAAAATGGCCTGATCTTCATGCAGTCATGCCCGGATGTCTTCCTTCTGATATTGCAAAACAACAAAAGTGGAGAAATGATAACATTATCTCTAACCCACATTTAACATCACTATATATGCACCATAGATTCACAGCATTTCGTGAGATTATCTTAGAGAAACACTTGAATACAAAAGATTACTGGTACAGGTACGCATTCTACCGCATTTTTTTTTCTCCAAGAACTCTAAACAACATTCCTCACCTATTGCAAAATTATCTTACAAAAACGCATACTTGATAGGTATGAATGGCAACATAGGGGATTTGCGCACATCCACGGTTTCCTTTGGATAGAAAATGCACCTGATATGGAGAATCTCAACTGGGAAGACATAGAAGCAGTTGATATTACAAGGCAGTTCTTCGATTTATTTCTGGTTGGAACCCTCGTGCTTCTTCGTCTTCAAACCAACCAAATGCTTGGACAAATCCCGAAGACCCTTGCCTATTGTCCACACCACAAATCTTCAGAACCAATCCTTTCAGTGACTATGAACAGCTCGTCAATTGTGTTGAATGTCACACAAAATGCTCAGAAAGCACGTGCCTAAGAAAAAATGGATCCTCACTCCAATGTCGTTATAAAGCACCGTGGGAATTACATCCAAAATCGGCCTTATTCATTGATTCCAATGGCCAAAAAACATACACCCCTTCTGGCAACGACGATTGACTCAATAGCCATAACCCTACCATCCTATCTATTTGGCGTGCAAATGTTGACTGCCAACCAGTACTCTCCATACATGCTGTACAAAAATGTATCGCCAAATATGCATCCAAAGCAGAAAAAAAATCTGAAATCTTCCACCACATGCTACGTAGAATTGTCCTGGCTTCACCCATTGCTGACCCAACAACATCCGCATTTCGAAAATTTCTTGCAGAAACCCTTGTTGATCGTGACATTGGAGCACAAGAAACCTGCCATATGCTGCAAAAATTACCATTAACATTATGTAGTCGGCCATTCATTTATTTAAATGTAAACCAAAAAATTCTTATGCGCCTTCCACAAACGAACACCGCCTCCACTACATCCCCGCACTTCATAGATACATATATCCAGTGCCCTTCTACCCTAGAGTCCACATCACTAATAGAATTGGCAAGATCCTGGTCATATGATCCTCGTTGCAAAACAAACAAATGGAAACAAAGGCCTACAAAAGCAATTGTTCGGGTCATACCACGTTACTCCTCCATACCATCCACAACAGAACCTTGCTACGCTGACTTTTGCAGGGTTGAACTTATGCTATACAAACCTTTTCGCCATATCGTACAAGATATAGGAGATTCTGCTGCAGAATTCATCGCAAATTGGCAAACATTTCGTCCATTCTACAATCCTTGGCATCAACACCGCACACTATCTGATATTGAATCTGTCACAAATGATACCTCAACTATAAATGAAGCCAATCCAACAGACACCATGGAAATAAATGAATGGGAATTACTTTCCCAATTACACCCTACAAATGAGCTTCTCATAAACGACCTTGACATGCTTGGTCTTCGTGGCTTTGATGACACCCATAACTGGAATCATACCACTATCCCATTGCATCTACAAAATAATGCAATACAATTCATTGAGAATAGCCGCTCCATCCACTGCATTCTTCAAACACATCAACATACCCTACCGACCCTTACTACATTATCTCCAATGCAAAGAAAAGCTCTAAATATTTTTTTTAATCATTTTGCTAGGAAGGATTATTTACCCGCTCTCAGAATGATAATATAAGGCACTGCTGGTACGGGAAAATCCCTCCTTATTAATTGCATCAAAGATATGCTCATAGGCCTTGCAAGCCTGGAACCTTCACCGATCATGCTCCTCGCCCCTACAGGGGTTGCTGCCTTCAACATACAAGCATCGACAATCCATTTTGCTTTGCACCTTCCTATAAAGGATCTTATGCCCTTAGAAGGTAATGCTCTTGCAAAATTCCAAGAAGAACTCAGGCATATAAGATACATACTAATCAATGAAATGAGCTTCATTGGGCCAAAGCTTCTCAGCCATATTGATGAACGTCTTCGCGAGGCATTTCCCCACCAAAGAAACACTCCTTTCGGTGGTTGTTCCATAATATTGGTTGGTGATCTCGGTCAGCTACCACCCATCAAAGACATACCTCTATATGCAGGGACGATCCACGGAAGCGCATTGTGGAACACCT
This sequence comes from Pinus tabuliformis, assembly GCA_031772625.1. Classification (NCBI taxonomy): domain Eukaryota; kingdom Viridiplantae; phylum Streptophyta; class Pinopsida; order Pinales; family Pinaceae; genus Pinus; species Pinus tabuliformis. Next base: position 888,450,888 of record CM062812.1, on the reverse strand, counting down.
TCAACACAGTCATCACATTAGACACAATATTTCGTCAACAAGGCGACGACATCGCACAGGTTACTTTCAGGAACATTCTCCAGAACATTAGAGATGCAAATCCAACAATCGATGACTACAACGTACTCATGTCGCACACAGATTCCTTTTTATCAGAAGAAGAGATATGTTCATTCCATGATTCCATGCATCTATTTCCAACAAATGCTCAAACAATGGTCCATAATAAGCAAATGATGAAATCTCTAAACACTCCTATCGCACGATCCATTGCTGAAGATGACAACACATATTCCAGTGTTTCCTCTGAAGACGAGCAACTTGAGCGAATTGTATTGCTATGCAATGGCGAAAAAGTTATGTTGACTTCCAACCTTTGGGTTTCAGCCGGTCTTGTTAATGGTTCCCTTGGAAAAATTGTAACCATCTTTTACAAAGAATCAACTGCACCACCACAAATTCCAACATTTGTTGTCGTAGATTTTCTCAAGTACATTGGGCCTCCTTGGGATGAAATAAACCCCACTCACTTGCCTATTCCAGCAGTAAAAAGAAATGGTCATGCACAAATTCCACTGAAGATGGCTTGGGCTTTAACCATACATAAATCTCAAGGTATGACACTTCCAAAATCAACAATTGACATTGGAAAAATAGAACGTCAAGGTCTCACATTCACAGCTATTTCAAGAGTGCCTTCTCTACAAGATCTCCGGATTAACCCCGCATTTAGTTTCGATTGTTACAGTGAAATGAAGGACAACAAAAACATTGCTCACAGAAAACACACAGAAGAAATTCTCTGTTCAATGCCTCCTCCAGATAATCTGCTCCAACCCATACTTTGACATCAACAAAAGGTTTCCTCCATTTATTTACCTCATTCTATTTCATAACATACTTTTCATATCTTTCAACAACAACCAACTTTAATCAATATTAGTAAATAAGAAAATATTAGAATGTCTTTATATTATCTGTACATCTCATTCTAACCTTTTCTTTCTTTTGCAACAGGCCACATGGGCTCAGAAATAACATACCTGCACAACTACATGTAGATTGGCAAGCAAAAAAACTGCATCTCCAGCTACGCATTAACCTCCAATGGTGTTCAATATGCTGTTATTCACCATGCATCTTCCACTAACAATATATAAATCCCCATAGCAAAGGTAACTTCATTACCATTCATTCCAGATTCATTTTAACACAACTCACCTGCAAAGTATTACTAATAAATTTCTGCAGCTGATTTACATATTACTAATTCTAACAAAATATACATTTTGCAGGTCCATTACTGCTTCTTCGGGTCTTCGCTACCTCCACCATGTTTTCGTACAACTTCAAATATGGAATGACAAGCACAATTTTCTTTAGACTATTATATTCCTTCTCGAACCTCTTTTGTTACAATTCACTGTTTGTATTTTCCATTTCAAACTTGAAAAAGGATGTTTCAAGATCAAATACCGTTTTCATGGTTTGTTTCCTCGCAACTATTTGTGTTTTCCATTTCAAACTTTAAAAAGGATGTTACAACACACTATTTGTATTTTCCATTTCAAACTTTAAAAAGGATGTTACAATACACTATTTGTATTTTCCATCTCACACTTAAAAAAGGATGTTTCAACATCAAATACCATTTCGATAGTTTATGTCCTCACAACTATTTGTGTTTCCCATTTAAAACTTAAAAATGGATGTTTCAAGATCAATACCATTTTGATAGTTTATGTCCTCACAACCAATTCATTGTCAATGGGTTTTAACATATTTTGTTGACAAAATCAATTGATTTTAATGATTATAATACATGTTTTCAATATATCTTCATATTAATTTAATTTTCCATTTGAATAATGATTTCTTAAATAGCCCTTTCCAAATCAATATGTTTGCCCGGTTGTTGTTCGCATATTAATTTAATTTCCCATTTGAATAATGATTTCTTAAATAGCCCTTTCCAAATCAATATGGTTGCCCGGTTGTTGTTTGCATGGATTCATTCAATTATCTTCACCCTTAACTCCACAATTTTTACCAACTACAAACAAAGGTCTCTAAACAGGTTCAATGCATATTTATGGCTACTTGCATTCCATTTCAACGGTTTTAGGCATCGCTCCCTCAAATTAAAACTCGAATTCATCGACCCTTGCTTTCAAAAAAGCCTGCAAAATTCTATTCACATTTCAATATTCTTCCACACACTATGCCTTACGGCGTTTCCTTTGCAACATTAGGTGCAAATGCAACACATTCTTCCTCTTGAAGGAAGAGTTAGTGTAGGGAGGAAAGTGGAACGAGTCCCAATATTTGCCTCAAATACTCAAACTATTCTCTAGGAAGTGGCTTAGTGAAAATATTAGCAATTTGTTCTTCTGTAGGAACATACTCCAACTTCACAACCTAATTTGCAACTTTCTCTCTAAAGAAGTATTACTTGATTGGAATATGCTTTATCTTGGAGTGAAAATTTGGATTCTTTGACATGTTGATTGCGCTTGTGTTATCACAAATAATGGGAATAGGGTAATCATATAACATGTGTACATCTTGCAAGGTCTGTTTCATCCACATTAATTGAGTATAACAACAAGTTGTTGCAATATATTCTTCTTCAGTTGTGAATAAGGAAATGAAAGCTTTCTTCTTGCTCAACCATGAGACTAGACATTCTCCAAGAAAGAAATCACCACCACTTGTACTCTTTTGATCATCTACATCACGTGCCCAATCAGCATCAGTATAAATAGTGAATGAAAAATATTTACCTTTGGGGTACCACATAGCATAGTCCATTGTTTCTATGAGATATCTAAGAATCCTCTTGGTTGTTAGTAGATGGCTTTGTCTGGGATCTGTTTGAAATATTCCAACTATAGCAACAACTTTCATGATGTATATTCTTGTAGTTGTCAAATACAAGAAGTTGCCAATGATGGATCTATATAAATTCTGGTCCACTATTGGAGATTCATCCATCTTGCTAATCTTGCAACCTGTCACCATTGGAGTGCTCACTAAGGAGCATTCTTTCGTGCCAAATTTCTTCAAGACTTCTTTGAGATAGTAGCTTTGAGAGATAAAAATTCCTTTGGGTGTCTATGCAATATTGAATCCTTGGAAATAGGAAATCTTTCCAATCATTGATATCTCAAACTCAACATTAATATCAACTGCAAATTCATTGGTCAACAAATTTGAATCACTGGAAAAGATGATATCATCAACATATACAACCACCACAATGAGTTTTTTTCTTTTACTTTGACATATAAGTTGTTGTCAGTTGCACCTCTTTTGAATCACAATTGAGCAGGTAGTTGTCTAGATTTGAATACCAAGTTCTAGGGGCTTGCTTGAGAACATATAAAGCCTTCTTAAGTCTGCAAACAAAATCTAGTTTCTCTGTCAACTAAAAGCCTTATGGCTTCTTTATGTATACTTCGTCCTATAGCTCTCCATTGAAAAAAGCATATTTGACATCCATTTGATATATTCTAAATTTATTAAAGCAAGAAAATGCCAAAAACATTTTACTGCTTCTAATCTAGCAACAAGAGAAGATATATTATATTAATAAAAGACATTGAGACTACTATCAATCAACAAAAGTACATAAGAGATCCAAGAGTTTAGAATGTCTATGGCTAGATAGCATTAATTAGATAGAGTCTTGACTAGAGATAAAAAAACTAGCAATTTGATATACACAATTATAATAGAGTACTTAACAATGTAAATTATATGGACAGTCCCTAAAAGCCTTAAAGTTCTAAAACACATGAACTAACTAGATGGAAGATTGTTGAATCCCTCTTCTATAGCTACATATGGCATATTAGTGATGGGCTCCTGCACATTCTCATTCAAATTGGGAATACTAGACATTACTACTTTAACTCGTTTTATTGCAAGAATTTTCTTGACAACTTTGCTAATGATGAAATGAAGAGTTTCAGATTCCTCTAATTTGCAAATGCGCCTATTCTACATAATCAATATATCCATGACAATGTCCTAGTGTTCTATTGTAGTGTGTTGTCTTTGTGGGGCCTGACCCAGGTTCAGTGTTAGTTAGCCAAACAAATCCCTACACTACTAGCCCTTTCGACATCAGCCCATGGAGCGTGGACCGAAGTCTCACCTGAAGCAGTATGGGGGGATGCTGGAACCAAGTTTCCACACCCTGAGATGGTTGTGATGTTGGTTTATACCCTCTGTTCCTATTTTCGCCAAGTCATTAAGATTTAGGGCTTTGTCAGTCTACCCCTTTATTCCGCCCTTCAGTACCTCCGCGAAGGTGTACGATTGACCTTGGCGCAGCCTTAACCCATGATACAGGTACTTTTGCGCTGCTATGATAGTGTATTGTATAGGTTCTCGAGTTATCCTAAGTTTTTTACTTATCTTACGAAACAATCACAGTTAGCGCCGCGTAAATTGATATTCTTACTTGTGTTCAATTAACCAATATAATCACATATAATCACACATCACATAAACATTGTAAATTAAACCCAAAACGCAATATAACCAAATGCAGTAACAGGAAATAATTACACAGAATTTGCAAAATACTTCTCTTTATTGATATATTCAGTTTAAAATAGACTCTATCCACCCTGCGCACACAGCTACAGGGATCTGCGCACTCAGCTGTGGACTTCCACCCTAGGTCTCTGCGCACTTAGCTATAGAGCCTCTACCTATGCTAAGACCTGAAACACTTAGACTTCTCTACCAAGACTCCAAAACTTGTCTACTTACCTCTTAGAGCTTACTTATTTAGCTCCTTTTTATACAATCCCATGGTCTGCAAACCATGGGTGGATCTTTACAGTCGACTTCACATTTTACAAAATAAGGGTGGACAACCCTTTATGACCCTTGACACCTTCGCACTCCGTGGTCACAAAATGTGGAGACTTTACACTTTATTAGAAAATTTTTGCCAAAACATGGGCTTTTAGCCCCAAAACTGTCCTTGGGGGAACCCATTCCCAACAGTTCCACAACACAAACATGGTGAATCACCCTCAAGTCACTCTTTAGGCGTGGAGATCTTGGCGTGAAGACCTCCGAGCTTGACCTATATGACCACAACCTCGATAGTGCACTGTGTGGCCGCCTGCTTCACTTCTTCAACCAACTGCTCGGTCGTTGGTCCTGAATTTTTAGCTTGAAGCTTCTGCTGAGTTGCTTGCAAATGAGCAAGCTTGCCTTCAATAGAGGTTGTAACTGAATAAGCCTCATCCAACCAAGGCTTCAAGCGTGCCTTCAACACTGCCTCCTTATGCTGCGCTGCATCTACCCGTTCTTTCAATTGCTTGGCCTCCTACAGCTTCACTAGTCTCTGCATGAGAGCGACGGTTCGCGCTGTACCTTTTACTTCGTCATAGCACTACTATAGTTCCTGCGCCTATGTGTCTAGCTGCAGTACATTAGGGTCCTCCTGTAGGCTCGTCAGGACCTTGAACGACTGTTAAGAAAGTTGTGTGCAGTCTACTACTACACTGTCTACCGCCGCTATTGCCTCTGTGACAGAAGATGCACACTGCTCCTTCACTTCTGGCGGAGTTGAAGGCTGGTCCTTCAACTGTAAATCTGCAATCTATAAAGGTTCATCTCTAGGTGAACCCTAGCCAACTCTGTGCAAGCATCAAGCACCCCTGCAGAAAGCTTGCTAACGTGCACCTCGACCGGTTCTTCCTCCAGAATGGCCAACTCTGGGACCATTCGGCATGCCTCCTCCACAAACTGAACTATGTGCTTGTTTTGGTCGGTTACCTCAGTCATGACGACAATGGTAGAGTCTCGCTGTAGGGCCATCTTCTCATTATTAATATTCTGCTTGCTGATCACTTGTAAAGCGTGGTGTTCACGGGCCCTCAGCTCCACGATCGCTCCATCTTGCAATAGGTGGAGTGCCTCGCTAGGGAGCGCTACCAAGTTCAACCCCACTCCCTTGAGGGTGCTGTTAGTGGGCCTGTCAGCTTCATTGTCTGTGATCAGTGATCCACCCGATAGCACTATCGCCTGGGAGACCTTCGCACGAAGCATCTCCACAGCTTCTAAAGTATTGATAGGGAGGCTGGTGGACATCGTGCCAACCTGTGATGCGTGGGTCTATAGTTCTTGTAGGCATGTCTGGATGGCCCCCAATAGCAGCTGCTGCTGCTTCTCGAACTGCTGTAGTGCCTCCGCGGTGACATCCCGCACTGTGTCTCCAATGTCATGCAAAGCGCCCCCTATGAGGGTGATTGGGTCTAGCGATGCCTCAGTGACCTTGGATTTCTTCCTCGACCCCAATTTCTCTTGTTCCCTTGGATGCTTGATGTGGTCTGATGTCTTCTGCGTGTCCGCGCCATGCTTCTCTGTTTGCTCGTCTGTTTCTTCCTTTGTTTCGGGCGAAGGCGACCTCGCGCCTTTGTCCGAGCCATGCTCTGTTTTTCCTGTCTGCTGTTCCATCTGCTGGGTGACATGACACTATGCATGGGCCTTGTCAACAGCCTCCTTCTTCCTCTTCTCAGCCAGCTACGCCATCTTGAGCTTGGCCTCCTCCTTTTTGCGCTGTGCGGTGGACTTGCTTGATCCCATCGCCAAGTCTGAGGTAGTGCGCCACTCTACTAGCCAGCGATCAAGTACTGCATCAATTGCATCGTCCGTTTCCAAGTAAGGAAAGTCATACCATGTCTGCTCAGGGTGCTTCCATGCCCTGATTGAGACCTGGTGAAAGTCTGCCTTGAACTTTGTATACCCCTGTAGTTTGTCGAACACAGTAGGCGACAACTGCGGTTTGCGATTGATAGCCATGCAGATGTTGATTTCCATCAAGATCCATAAGATCTTGCTATCCTTGATGTGCTGATCATCCTTTGTTGCCCACAGTGAAGCGTACTTCGCTGCCTCTAGCAGGTTTGGCAACACCGAGCGGAATTGACTATCTTCCGGCAGCTCCCATGCTACCAACACAATAGATAGTAAGAGCCATGCATAATGGAATGTCTTTCTGAGCTCCTGTGCCTCGCAGAAGTTCGTAAGGAACTCACCATAGAGATAGTGTGACCAATTGAACTGGAATCCTTCAACGCATTGAGCTGCGAGCGCGACAACTGGTGCTGACACTTTCTCATAACCTTTCCTGCCAAAATCTGCGTGGCCACCTTGACCACAGGGTCGCAGATACTCGAGATGGCATAGCCTCATGGCTTCTTCACGAGCTTGAATTTCTCCTTCATGGCCTCCACGAGGGCCTGCTCACCACCTTTTACGCCAAACATCATGGCCGAATTTTCCCTTGTGTAGGGAAGCCGTGTGATCCTATGGATCAATATGTTGGTGATGGGTATTGGCTCCTCCAGCCACAGACACCCATCGTGCACCAAGCATAGCAACTGCTTGATGACCAAGACTGTAATGGGGGTGTGATTGTAGTGTGACACCCATAGCAGGTTGAGCAGACTCGTCTTGTCTACTCCCCTGAGCCACTTCCATAGTTCCAATGCAGTCATCTTGGTGGTTGTGTCAATAATGCGGCGCATTAGCTGCTCGGTTGCCAAGTGCAGGAACTTCTCATGGTCAGCTAAGTCCCAATCTTCCACTTTTAACAGAGGAACCCACCCCAAGCGCAGTCCTTCAAAGACAATCTCGTCCGGTAGCAGAGGAGTTCGCAAGGGGACCTTGCTCTCGTCAATGTCCTTTGGTACCTTGGTCTTGCCCTTGCACGGAGGGACGTACTCGGGTAGCTTAGTGATAGGGTCAACACCTTGAACTTAAACTTCCTCCACTTCTATCCCCAAGTCCTCATCATCCACTCGGATGTCCTCAATTTCTGCCTCCTCTGGCTCCAGGTTAATGGCTTTGCCCTTTTCCTGTGCGGTGGGCTTGTCCATCGGTGGGTTTCTTCTTGGCGATGCTCACACCAGTATTGCAGCCTGCTTTCCCTTCTTATCCTTCACACTCTCTTTGGTTGGGGTCGGCTTCGGTTTAGGTGTCCGTGGTGATTTGGGAACTTTAGCTAATACCTCTGCAACCTATGGAGCAGCTCCCTCTGCTTCCTTAACAACTTCTGACACATCCCCCTCGGCTGTCACTGCTTCGGTGTCCATAGCTTCTACGTGTGCTGACATGATGCTATGCAACAAATCTTGTGTCTCCTTTGGCAACGTCTCAAATACTGAACTAGCTAGCAAAGCTTCAAAGTTCTCGTGGTTCATGTGCGCCTGAGAGCTGAACAACTCAATTCTCAAAATGCTAAGTGTTTTTCATTGGGCCTCCACCTGTAATTTATAGGAAATTTGAATTCAAATCCGACCGTTCCCCCCACATTCAGTTCATTAATGCCGGATTGGTGGTAGATTTTTGTAAGGATCTTACCCATAAAGTTTGTCTTAAATGTCGGCCGCCCGCTCCATTTGGCCGCATTCCTACCGTCAAATCATGAACAATGACTTTAACAGTCACTTTCCAGCTAACATGCATGATTTCTCCTTGGGTAGCGCAGCTCTCTTCATGCTGTCGCAAACTCTTTGACATTTCCTTGCTCTGCACAATTCTCTAATCGTGCAGTCCCACAACCTGGGCAGTGTAGCTTATAGTCTCACACCTCCTTTTAGCTGCCTGGGGTGCTAAGACTATGCTACCCTCATATAGTCACCTGGCTGGATCATCGGTGTATGGCTTCAATCGGCTTCCATTCACCTTTCCTCAGAAGGGATCTCCATTTAATTTAACCAACTAAACTGCTGCACCGTCGGTAATCTCCTTAATGACATAGGGCCCTAGCTAGTGCATTTTGAACTTCCCTGGAAATTTATCAAACTTGTTGTCATATAAAAAAACTAGATCATTTACCTTAAAGGTGTGCAACTTAATGTGTTGATCATGCCATGCTTTTTCGCGCTGCTTTTGGGCCTGTTGGTGAAATCCAGCTAGAAATCTCTCTTCCTCAAGCTCAGCAAGCTGTGTGAGCCTCTCTTATAGGCTCTGCGATCTGTCATACCCGTGAGTGTCGCTATGCGCAGACTAGTCACAATGTATTCCATGGGCATCACTACTTCAACACCATATACTAGCCTAAAGGGTGTCTCTCCAGTCAACTTTTTGCATGTTGTCCGATAGGCCCATAGTACTGCGGGTATGTGCAGGTCCCAATCACTTCGCTGAGCATTGCAAACCTTGCTCAATGCATTTTCCAACACCTTACTGAATGCTTCCACCGTCCCATTAGCCTGTGGGTGATAAGGCGTGCTTTTTTGGTGATATACCTAAAATTCCTTCGTTAGTGTGCTAATTGTTTTGTTCAGAAAGTGCATACCGCGATCAGTCATCAAAATCTTTGGACACTCAAATTGCGTCAGTACATACTCAAAGAGAAACTTCATAGTGGTCATGCCTGTGCAGTCCTTCACAAGCTATGCCTCTACCCATCGAGTCAAATACTCAGTCACGGTGATAATGTACCGCGCTCCTGTTTTCTTCCCTTGGGGCTGAATCGGTCCCACAAAATATATTGCCCATTTCTCAAAGGGTTGCAATGTCATCTGTGGGTTTAGAGGCATCTCATCCTTCTGTGATGGCCTGCCAATCCTTTGACACACATCACACACCTTACAGTAAGTTTTTGAATCCTGATGGAGGGTTGGCCACTACAACCCTACACGTAGAATCTTCTGCGCGATGGCCCTTCCTGCATAATGCCCTCCCACGGCGCCCCCATGAGCGTCCGTGAAGATACTGCTCCTTTAAAACTCCGATATATATCATCGCAATACTTCATTAGACCCCATTTTGTACATATGTTCGGCAATGACATAAAAGTCTGCTGCGCGCACCACTAACTCCTTTTTCTGCCGGATGATGTAACCTTTTGGGGAAATTCCTCTCGTTAGGAAGTGTATGATGTCTTCAAAGTGACTATCTGTGACGCGCACTGCAAATAGCTGCACATCAGGCAATCCTTCCTCCAAATTAGTGGGCTCTTCCCATGTTTCGATGCGTGATAGATGGTTTGGTCCCACGTTCAGTCGTCTAGGCTTCACAATAACCTCAAAATCATATTCCTGGAACAATAAAAACCACATACATATTCTCCCTGTTGGCATTATGAGACAAGTGTTGTCCTTGATGGCAAATCACACTGATGACAAATCATAGTGCAGAAGGATAGCAGCAAGGAATTGATGATCAGTCTACAAGTATGAAGAAAGATATATACACGCAGGTTCGTTAAGCCCAAGTCGCGTATACAAGCAGGTTCACTATATACCAAGTCGCGTATACGCAGGTTCTCTATATATCAAGTCGCGTGTACACGCTGGTTGGCTTCAGTAAAAGCGCGTGTATGTGGAAAACTTATCTTTGGTCCATGGCGGTTATTCCTTGGAAGTTGTGCCTATGGTTTTGGACCTTGGTGTCTCGACGGACGTGTTGATCCCTAGTTTTGAAGTTGATGGTATTGGATTTCTATGGTTTTGGCTCTTGGTATTGAACAAGGCCTAAGACTATATAAGGAGAAGGAAATCTTTAGGCAAGTGCATCTGAAATGTCTTGAATATCTGAAGAAGTATGAGATCCAGTATGCAGGTTATGGGTTGATGATGCATTGCTTGATTTGAGCTAAGGAGGGATCTCACCGGCTGATTGAGAACAAGATCTAAGGAGAGATCGGGATCAAATGGTTTGAAATGAACTATCTTTATGATGCTTATTCTAGATCTACATACTGACGCATGTATTGTTCTATAAGTGTTATGAGTATGACTGATGTCTGGTACAGCTGCAAGTTATGAGAAATTATTTTTAGATCTGTACGTGGGTTGTCTTTGGCAAAAGCGCGTATACACACGGGTTTGATTCATCGAAGTAGCGTATACATTGTAAAGCTTGATATTTGAAGATGCAGATGGGTCTGATGGTTATTACAGAGTTCTGTGTCTGCTCTGTGTTCTGGTAACGGTGTTGTTAACAGGGTTTCAATGATTCAGAGTTTGATGATTGTTTTGAGCTTCAATGATAGTTATGGGTCCAGTATGAAAATTGGATGAAAAGTGGCCTTTCAGATTATGTGTTGTGCTTCAGTGTATCCAGTCTGAAAATTGATGAAACGTGGTACCTGGAGGAGAGAAGATTGTAGGCAAGCACCTACGTATTAGTATCTAAGCTAGTACAAAAGCTAAGAGAGATCTTTGGAGCATTGTAGCAGGTAGCAGCCTGTGTACTAGTAAATGGATCGGCTAGTACAAGAGCAAAGTGGGTTGTAGCTCCCGTACTGGTATAAGACTGCACCAGTACAAATATTGTAAAAGGATTTTCTTATTAAGAAGAAGATTGAGATGACTTGCAGTAGGTGGTTTTCACCCACATTGGGTTTCCACCTTATATCTTTGTGTTCATGTGTGTGGCTTTTGTGTGATGATCTATTCTGTTATACTGCACCTGTTTACCGTTAATATGGTTAATAATGTTCTGATGCATTTACTGAAGATAAGCTAACTGAATCATAAGATTTCTGGATATACGCTAGTTACTTTAGACACAGCAGCGTGTACACGCGGGTTCACTTAACTGAAGTAGCGTATATGTTTTTGAGTGTTGAAAAAGTTTTAATGATCTGATAATACTGATTCACCCCCCCCCTCTCAGTATTATTTCCAACAATTGGTATCAGAGCAGGTCCTTTGGTAGAAGCTTGATCGCTTGAAGGAGATCCGTGGAACAATGGGAAAGAAGCTTAAGAAGAAGGCTCATAAGAAGAAAAAGACATCTCAGAAGGACTATGACAGTGGGAGAGTCGATTGGGGATTAGGTATAAGAAGTTCTTCAGATTCGGAATCAGATTCAGAATCATTATCAGGTATGAATGTGTTATCCTCTGATGTTCCTGCTATATTTCCTTGTGAAAGTGATGGAAGTGATAGTGAAACTAATGAACATGCTTTTATGGGTGAGCAAGAAAAGTATCAAATAGAGGCAGTATTTAGAAGGCTTGCAGACAAAGTTAAAGATCAACAAGATCTATTGAACAAAAGGGAATGTGCTTTCAAAGAAGAAGTTACCAAACTAAAGGCCCAACTAGAAGAAGGAAACAAGGTAAGAAAGCTTCTCAAGGACAAGGAAGACCAATGTCAAAAATTGCAGCATGAAGTGACATCATTAAGAAAAGAAGTCAACGAAAGAAGCACAACCATTAAGAAACTCAAAGATAGATCCAGCTACTATGAAAATCTTGAAGCTACAATCCTCGCACTAAAAGGAGATCTTGAAGAATCAAAGAAGCAGAATACAGATCTACTCCAAGCTATTGCAATACAAGAAAACGAAGCCACCAGCTTAAAATCTCAACTAGAATGTGCCTTCCGAGTTCGTCAAATGCAGCAGGATCTGAATGAAGAACAAGAAAAGGAGATTCTCAAACTAAGGGAACAAATGGAAGAAGGAAGGAAAGATGAAGAAGATTTGAAAAAGCAATCTCTTGAAAAGGAAGAACAGCTTCAAGTTGAGGTAAATATCTTGAAAGGTAAACTAGAAGAAAAGGATAAGCTTTTACGATTTCAAGATAGTTCTAAAGTCTTGGATGATATTCTTAGTAGTCAAAGGTCTCCTGCTATCAAGACTGGTCTTGGTTTTCATGAATCTGTTGAAGGTGAATCTAGTTCACAAGGTGAGGCAAGGAACTCTAAAGAGAAATCTAAAATGATCAACAAGGAGATGAAAGGTCAACCCCATCAACAATCAAGAAAAGAGACTCCTCAAAGAAGATCTTTTACTCCTCCTATGAATAATGTTGAATGTTATGTATGTCATAATCTTGGACATGTTGCAGATAGATGTAGAAGAAGAAGGGTTCAAGACCATCATGCAGAAAGATCATCACACTCAAGGTACTTTAATGGATATTGTTTTTCTTGCAATATGTTTGGTCACAAAGCTGCTGATTGCTACAGGAGGAATATGAAACATGTAAGATGTTATGCATGTAACAAGCTTGGACATATAGCAAAGGAATGCAGGAACAAAGGATGGACATCACACCAAAAGGAGAAAACCTCATCACACTTAAAGATATGGAGGAAGAAGGAAGTACAGTCAGCACAATGTACTGAGACACAACACAGCACAGACATATCAGACTCAGGGGGAGCTGAAAGTGTAAAACATCAGTGTCCTGAATCTCATACGCAAGTTCCTTAAAGGTAAATCGCGTATATACGTGAGTTAGACACTGCAAAGTCGCGTATATGTCAGTCTGAGGAAGAGCAATGGGGACAGGCTCAGAAAAGGGATCTGATATGATTCAGTCCATTATTTGCTCTATTGGTTAATAGTTACAGTCTGCTGAGGATGTGTAAAAATGTTTTGATACTTGTAAGATGCCTAGAAGTGTTTTGATCCTAACTTGATGATGATAATGATGTCTTGCTGATATATGCATGATCAGATCTAACAGATGGCACAGGTTGAGGGGGAGCATATGCCTTTAATAATTCATTGTTGGCATTATGGTTAATAGTCCTTGGTGATGATTCTTATAGGGCTAAATGATATATCTTGCTATGATGTGGTTGTGAGTTGTCTATGATAAACTCTCATATGATTCTTGAAGTTACATAGAAGATGTTCAGATCAGATTTATGGATGATGCATATATGGTGCTTACATGGTGATCTTCATAAGAACAAGGAGAAGTACAAAGCTTGAATACACATCTTCCTCACTTATGAGTCACTTATATACTGCTGTTGTCATATGCATAAAGATCATACAGTTATGATGCAGGCACTCATGTGGATAAGGATTGTTGCTGATGATGATATCAAGCAGCTTTGTCAAAAGAATTTGAGCTCAAGATACATAGTGCTGATACATGGATGACTACTCAAAGTTGCTTTATTGGAGACATGGTGATGAGTTCTTATCTATATGATGATAGGTTGATACTTACATATGTTGATTGATGCAGATGTTCCCAAGTAATGATACTTGGATCATGTAGATCTTGACGTTGATGCAATGGCTATGGTGGTTTCACATCTAATGTGAATGATTTCATGATGATGTTTAAAAGGAGGAGTTGACATCTATGTTCAGACATACCTTGCTGCAGGACATTTACAGGTTGCTGATATGAAAATGGTTATACGCGAGTTTCATAAGGCCTATCCGCGTATATACGCTTGTTTATGTGGATGCAGACGCGTATATGGAGTTTTTGAAGGAAATCGGTAGGGACAGATGTTGGTTGCAGAAAGTCTGATATGGGTCTGACAGAGATCATCTGGCACAGGTTCAGGGGGAGAAGATAATCTTCCAATGATGCATTGTTGGCATTATCTTAAAGCTTTTGGTTCTGGTTCACATTTGTTGTTGGTTTCAGGTGGAACAAAGGCGAAAGGAGAACAGAAGGATCTCTTGGTTGCTGATCTGAATGGTGATTATTAGATGCTGCTGGTGACTTTCATAAGTCTTGGTCTAGTTCTTTCGTCTCTATGTCATATATCTCTTTTGTGGTATCTCTTTCATGGTGTCAAGGTCATGTAACGGCCTATTTTGGTTTCCCCACTATGCCTGGGATGATTGATGCAATATTATTGGTTGTCATATGTAAACTTTTGATGTATCCCCACTTGGTTGGGTGGATGAGTCAATTTTTGTATATCCTCACTTAGTTGAGAGATGGATGTATATATGAGTCTTTGGTGATAGGAAGGTCTTTTATGATGTATAGAGTCATGTTCTTCTTGAAGAACATCTTTTGCAGATCTTGCCTACAGTCAGGAAGAGCATGAACAGCACACTTCAGCAGTACAGAGACTCGGCATGTACTCAGGGGGAGCATTGACAGATTGGTACACCTTGGCATATACAAAGGGGGAGACTATTAAGAGATTTCAGCAGGTACTCAGGGGGAGTATGGACAGTGGAATGTTTCAGCAAAGGAAGAGAATATCTTGGTCCACCCTTTGCCCTTGATGTCAAAGGGGGAGAGTGATTTGGTGTTGTTGCCATCAAGTCCAAAGGGGGAGATTGTTGGCATTATGAGACAAGTGTTGTCCTTGATGGCAAATCACACTGATGACAAATCATAGTGCAGAAGGATAGCAGCAAGGAATTGATGATCAGTCTACAAGTATGAAGAAAGATATATACACGCAGGTTCGTTAAGCCCAAGTCACGTATACAAGCAGGTTCACTATATACCAAGTCGCGTATACGCAGGTTCTCTATATATCAAGTCGCGTGTACACGCTGGTTGGCTTCAGTAAAAGCGCGTGTATGTGGAAAACTTATCTTTGGTCCATGGCGGTTATTCCTTGGAAGTTGTGCCTATGGTTTTGGACCTTGGTGTCTCGACGGACGTGTTGATCCCTAGTTTTGAAGTTGATGGTATTGGATTTCTATGGTTTTGGCTCTTGGTATTGAACAAGGCCTAAGACTATATAAGGAGAAGGAAATCTTTAGGCAAGTGCATCTGAAATGTCTTGAATATCTGAAGAAGTATGAGATCCAGTATGCAGGTTATGGGTTGATGATGCATTGCTTGATTTGAGCTAAGGAGGGATCTCACCGGCTGATTGAGAACAAGATCTAAGGAGAGATCGGGATCAAATGGTTTGAAATGAACTATCTTTATGATGCTTATTCTAGATCTACATACTGACGCATGTATTGTTCTATAAGTGTTATGAGTATGACTGATGTCTGGTACAGCTGCAAGTTATGAGAAATTATTTTTAGATCTGTACGCGGGTTGTCTTTGGCAAAAGCGCGTATACACGCGGGTTTGATTCATCGAAGTAGCGTATACATTGTAAAGCTTGATATTTGAAGATGCAGATGGGTCTGATGGTTATTACAGAGTTCTGTGTCTGCTCTGTGTTCTGGTAACGGTGTTGTTAACAGGGTTTCAATGATTCAGAGTTTGATGATTGTTTTGAGCTTCAATGATAGTTATGGGTCCAGTATGAAAATTGGATGAAAAGTGGCCTTTCAGATTATGTGTTGTGCTTCAGTGTATCCAGTCTGAAAATTGATGAAACGTGGTACCTGGAGGAGAGAAGATTGTAGGCAAGCACCTACGTATTAGTATCTAAGCTAGTACAAAAGCTAAGAGAGATCTTTGGAGCATTGTAGCAGGTAGCAGCCTGTGTACTAGTAAATGGATCGGCTAGTACAAGAGCAAAGTGGGTTGTAGCTCCCGTACTGGTATAAGACTGCACCAGTACAAATATTGTAAAAGGATTTTCTTATTAAGAAGAAGATTGAGATGACTTGCAGCAGGTGGTTTTCACCCACATTGGGTTTCCACCTTATATCTTTGTGTTCATGTGTGTGGCTTTTGTGTGATGATCTATTCTGTTATACTGCACCTGTTTACCGTTAATATGGTTAATAATGTTCTGATGCATTTACTGAAGATAAGCTAACTGAATCATAAGATTTCTGGATATACGCTAGTTACTTTAGACACAGCAGCGTGTACACGCGGGTTCACTTAACTGAAGTAGCGTATATGTTTTTGAGTGTTGAAAAAGTTTTAATGATCTGATAATACTGATTCACCCCCCCCCTCTCAGTATTATTTCCAACAATTGGTATCAGAGCAGGTCCTTTGGTAGAAGCTTGATCGCTTGAAGGAGATCCGTGGAACAATGGGAAAGAAGCTTAAGAAGAAGGCTCATAAGAAGAAGAAGACATCTCAGAAGGACTATGACAGTGGGAGAGTCGATTGGGGATTAGGTATAAGAAGTTCTTCAGATTCAGAATCAGATTCAGAATCATTATCAGGTATGAATGTGTTATCCTCTGATGTTCCTGCTATATTTCCTTGTGAAAGTGATGGAAGTGATAGTGAAACTACTGAACATGCTTTTATGGGTGAGCAAGAAAAGTATCAAATAGAGGCAGTATTTAGAAGGCTTGCAGAGAAAGTTAAAGATCAACAAGATCTATTGAACAAAAGGGAATGTGCTTTCAAAGAAGAAGTTACCAAACTAAAGGCCCAACTAGAAGAAGGAAACAAGGTAAGAAAGCTTCTCAAGGACAAGGAAGACCAATGTCAAAAATTGCAGCATGAAGTGACATCATTAAGAAAAGAAGTCAACGAAAGAAGCACAACCATTAAGAAACTCAAAGATAGATCCAGCTACTATGAAAATCTTGAAGCTACAATCCTCGCACTAAAAGGAGATCTTGAAGAATCAAAGAAGCAGAATACAGATCTACTCCAAGCTATTGCAATACAAGAAAACGAAGCCACCAGCTTAAAATCTCAACTAGAATGTGCCTTCCGAGTTCGTCAAATGCAGCAGGATCTGAATGAAGAACAAGAAAAGGAGATTCTCAAACTAAGGGAACAAATGGAAGAAGGAAGGAAAGATGAAGAAGATTTGAAAAAGCAATCTCTTGAAAAGGAAGAACAGCTTCAGGTTGAGGTAAATATCTTGAAAGGTAAACTAGAAGAAAAGGATAAGCTTTTACGATTTCAAGATAGTTCTAAAGTCTTGGATGATATTCTTAGTAGTCAAAGGTCTCCTGCTATCAAGACTGGTCTTGGTTTTCATGAATCTGTTGAAGGTGAATCTAGTTCACAAGTTGAGGCAAGGAACTCTAAAGAGAAATCTAAAATGATCAACAAGGAGATGAAAGGTCAACCCCATCAACAATCAAGAAAAGAGACTCCTCAAAGAAGATCTTTTACTCCTCCTATGAATAATGTTGAATGTTATGTATGTCATAATCTTGGACATGTTGCAGCTAGATGTAGAAGAAGGGTTCAAGACCATCATGCAGAAAGATCATCACACTCAAGGTACTTTAATGGATATTGTTTTTCTTGCAATATGTTTGGTCACAAAGCTGCTGATTGCTACAGGAGGAATATGAAACATGTAAGATGTTATGCATGTAACAAGCTTGGACATATAGCAAAGGAATGCAGGAACAAAGGATGGACATCACACCAAAAGGAGAAAACCTCATCACACTTAAAGATATGGAGGAAGAAGGAAGTACAGTCAGCACAATGTACTGAGACACAGCACAACACAGACATATCAGACTCAGGGGGAGCTGAAAGTGTAAAACATCAGTGTCCTGAATCTCATACGCAAGTTCCTTAAAGGTAAATCGCGTATATACGCGAGTTAGACACTGCAAAGTCGCGTATATGTCAGTCTGAGGAAGAGCAATGGGGATAGGCTCAGAAAAGGGATCTGATATGATTCAGTCCATTATTTGCTCTATTGGTTAATAGTTACAGTCTGCTAAGGATGTGTAAAAATGTTTTGATACTTGTAAGATGCCTAGAAGTGTTTTGATCCTAACTTGATGATGATAATGATGTCTTGCTGATATATGCATGATCAGAGCTAACAGATGGCACAGGTTGAGGGGGAGCATATGCTTTAATAATTCATTGTTGGCATTATGGTTAATAGTCCTTGGTGATGATTCTTATAGGGCTAAATGATATATCTTGCTATGATGTGGTTGTGAGTTGTCTATGATAAACTCTCATATGATTCTTGAAGTTACATAGAAGATGTTCAGATCAGATTTATGGATGATGCATATATGGTGCTTACATGGTGATCTTCATAAGAACAAGGAGAAGTACAAAGCTTGAATACACATCTTCCTCACTTATGAGTCACTTATATACTGCTGTTGTCATATGCATAAAGATCATACAGTTATGATGCAGGCACTCATGTGGATAAGGATTGTTGCTGATGATGATATCAAGCAGCTTTGTCAAAAGAATTTGAGCTCAAGATACATAGTGCTGATACATGGATGACTACTCAAAGTTGCTTTATTGGAGACATGGTGATGAGTTCTTATCTATATGATGATAGGTTGATACTTACATATGTTGATTGATGCAGATGTTCCCAAGTAATGATACTTGGATCATGTAGATCTTGACGTTGATGTAATGGCTATGGTGGTTTCACATCTAATGTGAATGATTTCATGATGATGTTTAAAAGGAGGAGTTAACATCTATGTTCAGACATACCTTGCTGCAGGACATTTACAGGTTGCTGATATGAAAATGGTTATACGCGAGTTTCATAAGGCCTATCCGCGTATATACGCTTGTTTATGTGGATGCAGACGCGTATATGGAGTTTTTGAAGGAAATCGGCAGGGACAGATGTTGGTTGTAGAAAGTCTGATATGGGTCTGACAGAGATCATCTAGCACAGGTTCAGGGGGAGCAGATAATCTTCCAATGATGCATTGTTGGCATTATCTTAAAGCTTTTGGTTCTGGTTCACATTTGTTGTTGGTTTCAGGTGGAACAAAGGTGAAAGGAGAACAGAAGGATCTCTTGGTTGCTGATCTGAATGGTGATTATCAGATGCTGCTGGTGACTTTCATAAGTCTTGGTCTAGTTCTTTTGTCTCTATGTCATATATCTCTTTTGTGGTATCTCTTTCATGGTGTCAAGGTCATGTAACGGCCTATTTTGGTTTCCCCACTATGCCTGGGATGATTGATGCAATATTATTGGTTGTCATATGTAAACTTTTGATGTATCCCCACTTGGTTGGGTGGATGAGTCAATTTTTGTATATCCTCACTTAGTTGAGAGATGGATGTATGTATGAGTCTTTGGTGATAGGAAGGTCTTTTATGATGTATAGAGTCATGTTCTTCTTGAAGAACATCTTTTGCAGATCTTGCCTACAGTCAGGAAGAGCATGAACAGCACACTTCAGCAGTACAGAGACTCGGCATGTACTTAGGGGGAGCATTGACAGATTGGTACACCTTGGCATATACAAAGGGGGAGACTATTCAGAGATTTCAGCAGGTACTCAGGGGGAGTATGGACAGTGGAATGTTTCAGCAAAGGAAGAGAATATCTTGGTCCACCCTTTGCCCTTGATGTCAAAGGGGGAGAGTGATTTGGTGTTGTTGCCATCAAGTCCAAAGGGGGAGATTGTTGGCATTATGAGACAAGTGTTGTCCTTGATGGCAAATCACACTGATGACAAATCATAGTGCAGAAGGATAGCAACAAGGAATTGATGATCAGTCTACAAGTATGAAGAAAGATATATACACGCAGGTTCGTTAAGCCCAAGTCACGTATACAAGCAGGTTCACTATATACCAAGTCGCGTATACGCAGGTTCTCTATATATCAAGTCGCGTGTACACGCTGGTTGGCTTCAGTAAAAGCGCGTGTATGTGGAAAACTTATCTTTGGTCCATGGCGGTTATTCCTTGGAAGTTGTGCCTATGGTTTTGGACCTTGGTGTCTCGACGGACGTGTTGATCCCTAGTTTTGAAGTTGATGGTATTGGATTTCTATGGTTTTGGCTCTTGGTATTGAACAAGGCCTAAGACTATATAAGGAGAAGGAAATCTTTAGGCAAGTGCATCTGAAATGTCTTGAATATCTGAAGAAGTATGAGATCCAGTATGCAGGTTATGGGTTGATGATGCATTGCTTGATTTTAGCTAAGGAGGGATCTCACCGGCTGATTGAGAACAAGATCTAAGGAGAGATCGGGATCAAATGGTTTGAAATGAACTATCTTTATGATGCTTATTCTAGATCTACATACTGACGCATGTATTGTTCTATAAGTGCTATGAGTATGACTGATGTCTGGTACAGCTGCAAGTTATGAGAAATTATTTTTAGATCTGTACGCGGGTTGTCTTTGGCAAAAGCGCGTATACACGCGGGTTTGATTCATCGAAGTAGCGTATACATTGTAAAGCTTGATATTTGAAGATGTAGATGGGTCTGATGGTTATTACAGAGTTCTGTGTCTGCTCTGTGTTCTGGTAACGGTGTTGTTAACAGGGTTTCAATGATTCAGAGTTTGATGATTGTTTTGAGCTTCAATGATAGTTATGGGTCCAGTATGAAAATTGGATGAAAAGTGGCCTTTCAGATTATGTGTTGTGCTTCAGTGTATCCAGTCTGAAAATTGATGAAACGTGGTACCTGGAGGAGAGAAGATTGTAGGCAAGCACCTACGTATTAGTATCTAAGCTAGTACAAAAGCTAAGAGAGATCTTTGGAGCATTGTAGCAGGTAGCAGCCTGTGTACTAGTAAATGGATCGGCTAGTACAAGAGCAAAGTGGGTTGTAGCTCCCGTACTGGTATAAGACTGCACCAGTACAAATATTGTAAAAGGATTTTCTTATTAAGAAGAAGATTGAGATGACTTGCAGTAGGTGGTTTTCACCCACATTGGGTTTCCACCTTATATCTTTGTGTTCATGTGTGTGGCTTTTGTGTGATGATCTATTCTGTTATACTGCACCTGTTTACCGTTAATATGGTTAATAATGTTCTGATGCATTTACTGAAGATAAGCTAACTGAATCATAAGATTTCTGGATATACGCTAGTTACTTTAGACACAGCAGCGTGTACACGCGGGTTCACTTAACTGAAGTAGCGTATATGTTTTTGAGTGTTGAAAAAGTTTTAATGATCTGATAATACTGATTCACCCCCCCCCTCTCAGTATTATTTCCAACAATTGGTATCAGAGCAGGTCCTTTGGTAGAAGCTTGATCGCTTGAAGGAGATCTGTGGAACAATGGGAAAGAAGCTTAAGAAGAAGGCTCATAAGAAGAAAAAGACATCTTAGAAGGACTATGACAGTGGGAGAGTCGATTGGGGATTAGGTATAAGAAGTTCTTCAGATTCGGAATCAGATTCAGAATCATTATCAGGTATGAAGGTGTTATCCTCTGATGTTCCTGCTATATTTCCTTGTGAAAGTGATGGAAGTGTTTGTGAAACTACTGAACATGCTTTTATGGGTGAGCAAGAAAAGTATCAAATAGAGGCAGTATTTAGAAGGCTTGCAGACAAAGTTAAAGATCAACAAGATCTATTGAACAAAAGGGAATGTGCTTTCAAAGAAGAAGTTACCAAACTAAAGGCCCAACTAGAAGAAGGAAACAAGGTAAGAAAGCTTCTCAAGGACAAGGAAGACCAATGTCAAAAATTGCAGCATGAAGTGACATCATTAAGAAAAGAAGTCAACGAAAGAAGCACAACCATTAAGAAACTCAAAGATAGATCCAGCTACTATGAAAATCTTGAAGCTACAATCCTCGCACTAAAAGGAGATCTTGAAGAATCAAAGAAGCAGAATACAGATCTACTCCAAGCTATTGCAATACAAGAAAACGAAGCCACCAGCTTAAAATCTCAACTAGAATGTGCCTTCCGAGTTCGTCAAATGCAGCAGGATCTGAATGAAGAACAAGAAAAGGAGATTCTCAAACTAAGGGAACAAATGGAAGAAGGAAGGAAAGATGAAGAAGATTTGAAAAAGCAATCTCTTGAAAAGGAAGAACAGCTTCAGGTTGAGGTAAATATCTTGAAAGGTAAACTAGAAGAAAAGGATAAGCTTTTACGATTTCAAGATAGTTCTAAAGTCTTGGATGATATTCTTAGTAGTCAAAGGTCTCCTGCTATCAAGACTGGTCTTGGTTTTCATGAATCTGTTGAAGGTGAATCTAGTTCACAAGGTGAGGCAAGGAACTCTAAAGAGAAATCTAAAATGATCAACAAGGAGATGAAAGGTCAACCCCATCAACAATCAAGAAAAGAGACTCCTCAAAGAAGATCTTTTACTCCTCCTATGAATAATGTTGAATGTTATGTATGTCATAATCTTGGACATGTTGCAGCTAGATGTAGAAGAAGAAGGGTTCAAGACCATCATGCAGAAAGATCATCACACTCAAGGTACTTTAATTGATATTGTTTTTCTTGCAATATGTTTGGTCACAAAGCTGCTGATTGCTATAGGAGGAATATGAAACATGTAAGATGTTATGCATGTAACAAGCTTGGACATATAGCAAAGGAATGCAGGAACAAAGGATGGACATCACACCAAAAGGAGAAAACCTCATCACACTTAAAGATATGGAGGAAGAAGGAAGTACAGTCAGCACAATGTACTGAGACACAGCACAGCACAGACATATCAGACTCAGGGGGAGCTGAAAGTGTAAAACATCATTGTCCTGAATCTCATACGCAAGTTCCTTAAAGGTAAATCGCGTATATACACGAGTTAGACACTGCAAAGTCGCGTATATGTCAGTCTGAGGAAGAGCAATGGGGACAGGCTCAGAAAAGGGATCTGATATGATTCAGTCCATTATTTGCTCTATTGGTTAATAGTTACAGTCTGCTGAGGATGTGTAAAAATGTTTTGATACTTGTAAGATGCCTAGAAGTGTTTTGATCCTAACTTGATGATGATAATGATGTCTTGCTGATATATGCATGATCAGATCTAACAGATGGCACAGGTTGAGGGGGAGCATATGCCTTTAATAATTCATTGTTGGCATTATGGTTAATAGTCCTTGGTGATGATTCTTATAGGGCTAAATGATATATCTTGCTATGATGTGGTTGTGAGTTGTCTATGATAAACTCTCATATGATTCTTGAAGTTACATAGAATATGTTCAGATCAGATTTATGGATGATGCATATATGGTGCTTACATGGTGATCTTCATAAGAACAAGGAGAAGTACAAAGCTTGAATACACATCTTCCTCACTTATGAGTCACTTATATACTGCTGTTGTCATATGCATAAAGATCATACAGTTATGATGCAGGCACTCATGTGGATAAGGATTGTTGCTGATGATGATATCAAGCAGCTTTGTCAAAAGAATTTGAGCTCAAGATACATAGTGCTGATACATGGATGACTACTCAAAGTTGCTTTATTGGAGACATGGTGATGAGTTCTTATCTATATGATGATAGGTTGATACTTACATATGTTGATTGATGCAGATGTTCCCAAGTAATGATACTTGGATCATGTAGATCTTGACGTTGATGTAATGGCTATGGTGGTTTCACATCTAATGTGAATGATTTCATGATGATGTTTAAAAGGAGGAGTTGACATCTATGTTCAGACATACCTTGCTGCAGGACATTTACAGGTTGCTAATATGAAAATGGTTATACGCGAGTTTCATAAGGCCTATCCGCGTATATACGCTTGTTTATGTGGATGCAGACGCGTATATGGAGTTTTTGAAGGAAATCGGCAGGGACAGATGTTGGTTGCAGAAAGTCTGATATGGGTCTGACAGAGATCATCTGGCACAGGTTCAGGGGGAGCAGATAATCTTCCAATGATGCATTGTTGGCATTATCTTAAAGCTTTTGGTTCTGGTTCACATTTGTTGTTGGTTTCAGGTGGAACAAAGGCGAAAGGAGAACATAAGGATCTCTTGGTTGCTGATCTGAATGGTGATTATCAGATGCTGCTGGTGACTTTCATAAGTCTTGGTCTAGTTCTTTCGTCTCTATGTCATATATCTCTTTTGTGGTATCTCTTTCATGGTGTCAAGGTCATGTAACGGCCTATTTTGGTTTCCCCACTATGCCTGGGATGATTGATGCAATATTATTGGTTGTCATATGTAAACTTTTGATGTATCCCCACTTGGTTGGGTGGATGAGTCAATTTTTGTATATCCTCACTTAGTTGAGAGATGGATGTATGTATGAGTCTTTGGTGATAGGAAGGTCTTTTATGATGTATAGAGTCATGTTCTTCTTGAAGAACACCTTTTGCAGATCTTGCCTACAGTCAGGAAGAGCATGAACAGCACACTTCAGCAGTACAGAGACTCGGCATGTACTCAGGGGGAGCATTGACAGATTGGTACACCTTGGCATATACAAAGGGGGAGACTATTAAGAGATTTCAGCAGGTACTCAGGGGGAGTATGGACAGTGGAATGTTTCAGCAAAGGAAGAGAATATCTTGGTCCACCCTTTGCCGTTGATGTCAAAGGGGGAGAGTGATTTGGTGTTGTTGCCATCAAGTCCAAAGGGGGAGATTGTTGGCATTATGAGACAAGTGTTGTCCTTGATGGCAAATCACACTGATGACAAATCATAGTGCAGAAGGATAGCAGCAAGGAATTGATGATCAGTCTACAAGTATGAAGAAAGATATATACACGCAGGTTCGTTAAGCCCAAGTCACGTATACAAGCAGGTTCACTATATACCAAGTCGCGTATACGCAGGTTCTCTATATATCAAGTCGCGTGTACACGCTGGTTGGCTTCAGTAAAAGCGCGTGTATGTGGAAAACTTATCTTTGGTCCATGGCGGTTATTCCTTGGAAGTTGTGCCTATGGTTTTGGACCTTGGTGTCTCGACGGATGTGTTGATCCCTAGTTTTGAATTTGATGGTATTGGATTTCTATGGTTTTGGCTCTTGGTAGTGAACAAGGCCTAATACTATATAAGGAGAAGGAAATCTTTAGGCAAGTGCATCTGAAATGTCTTGAATATCTGAAGAAGTATGAGATCCAGTATGCAGGTTATGGGTGTTACACTAAAAAATGTCACCATGACTACTTACAGTTAGTATGGCTCAAATCAACAGTCATGCTACCCTCTTAGGCAAGTCTTATGCCTCTGCTATCCATCTCCAACTCAAAGAAGAGAGAAAGTCTTGTAAAAAATGTGTTTATCTCTGGGGTCGCAGGTTCTCTCTAGCCTTACCTGCGGGGACGCTCACAATGTTCACAAATGTTGCGTCCTTGGACGCTCTGTATGTTAAGGGACAGGTACGTCCTTCTGTAAAAGGAAAAATGCGCGAGTTTCATCTTGAAAAAGTTACTTGTGGTTACTTCTAGAACTTTCTAGAGGTCGGTTTGATGAAATGGATGTGCCTCCAGTTGGTTCATGTATCCCTATTAAGGAGGAACTTATCCCATCAATAAGGGAGCTATCCCACCCAAAGAGGGGGATTATCCCATTGATGGTGGACCTGAATAACCTCTTTACAGCACTATAAATAAAGACATTGAGCCAGAGGGAGGGGAGGTTAGAGCTATACATTTTCTTTGGGTAAATGCTGCAGGAATTAGGACTCCCATTTAGAACCTTGTGAGGAGAGATTGTCTTTGCTTGATTCTACTTGGAAGTGGGTGAGCTTTGTCAAAGTAGAGGAAAACCCTTGATGGACCCTGGGAGGAACTTGCACAACACCAAGGCCAGGTTGTAAGAGTTTCTTTGTTTCGTTATTAATACAAACTGGTTTATTTTTCTCAATAGCTTGTGTTAATGAGTTATTTCATGTGTTCCTTGGTCTGCATGTTGAATATATGTTTTATTATATGAAATGCAAGTGCTTGGTAATTGTTTGATTGTTTGTGGTTGCAGGAATTGACTTGAAGGAGGAGCTCATCCGGATCGGCAAGGACGGACTACAACAACAGCGTTTTGGAATAAGGTAAGCCTAAACACTTGTAGTTTTCATGTTTTAAAAGGTATATCTAGAGAAAGATCACTCCATTTTGTCTTGTTTGTCGCTAGAGAGTTTAGACTCCTAGGGAGGTCAGTTGTGTCCGCACAAACGACTTTTTCCGCCACGACAAATTGGCGACTCCACTAGGGAATCCATTAATGAGAAAGTGTTTTCCTTTGTGTGAACTTTGCTCTGAGAAAATCATTTTTATTTTCTGGTTTTTGACTGTGAGAATTAGTATTTGGGTGGCTTAGCTTTAGATTTAGTTAGATTTGGTTTTTCTTAACTTTTCCAGAAGGACGCACCCTCTGAGTACTGCACAGTGCGTCTTTGGACGCGCTGTTGCCGTTTGCACAGAGCGGGCCCGCACCTGTTATAACGGGTTGCCTGCGTCTTCCTGTAAAATTTAGGAAAATTCCATTTTTTGCTTTAATTGCTTTTAGATTTTGATTTTTCTTAGTGTTTTCTGCCCAGATCCTTTAGTACCCTGTCAAAAATTTTCACCTGAACTTGTTTTGTGAGCTTTGAGTGTTTTAGTGGATTTCAACGAAGTTTAGGCCTAGGGTTTGGTTTTTCAATAGGTCCTGTAGTGACTTTGGCAGTAGAAAGTTGTCCAGCCTTAGATCTCTCTGGTTAGTCAGCCTTCTTAGAAGTCGGGCCTGTCGTAAAGTCTCCTTGTGTGAGCAGCTTGCCATTTAAGTTGTTTTGGGTCAAATTTCGAATTACTTGTTTATAAAGTGTTGATTTCCATTTTACAAAAGAACAAAAAGATTAGAGTTTTGTTTTGACTAGTTTTTGGTTCTGCAATAAGCTAGTCCCTGATTTGATTGTGATCAAGTAAAACACCTTAGAATAATCATTGTTGGTTTTGGCCTCGTTAAGATTGCTTAGAGTAAATTTACCTTTTAGTTTGCTTATGAGTGAATTTTCGTAGATTTTAATAGTTGTTAAGATTGATTTTTGGTTATATTAGATTTATTTGCTTTAATAAAAGAAAAATACAAAAACATCTTCTTTAAAAGTCTTGTTTCAAGTAGCTTTTTGTTTTTGAAAGAGAAAAAGAGTTTTTTCGTGCATGTAAAGAGCGGTCATGTTTTTATGCTTGGAAAAGACAAACGAATTGTTTCTTTGATTGTCTTCAATTAAGAAGTTGCTTTTATAAAGATTGCATTCTCTCAACTTTTTAGTTAAGCAATTCATCGAAAAAGTAAAGTAGTGGGTAAATCATCCTAGGTGCATTTTGTAGTGGTTTCGAGTCGAGTCAACACACCACTGGTTTCACTTCCATCACCTTTTGACTTAAGAAACAACCTTAAAAGTAACGCTTAAATTAAAATCAATCTAGTAATTTTTATTTTTCTAGGGCTCTGAAACACCAACATAGCTTAGGCTAGGGTCTTGGAGTAGGTGAGTACTTAACTCTCCAAGACTACAAAACCAAACAGATAGTTTATCTTGAGTAGATTAAATCCAATTGTTTCAGTTGCACTCTGGGAAAGCTCCTCTTAAAGGAGAAGCACGAGCTCGTGTCCGAACCAGTGAGGGGATCATTCCCCCCTCGTTGGGAACGACGCCAGACAGTACGTATTACAAACGGTAAACCTCGGATTAACCATTGTCGAGGAGCCAGGGGTCACTTATCGGTAAACCTTGGATTATTGTCAAGGAGCCGGTAAGGGGATTGAGCTTGTTACTCTGCCCTTGCGTGCTGTCGGAGTTTAGACTGTTCCCCCAGGTGTAATTGTTGTGATTGGTAACTTTAGTGACCATAATCTTTAGGGTTCTACCGAGGTGACGGTGGAGGGAAGGTCCCACTGTACCTGGAGCAGACGCCGGTTATACTCACTTGGATTTTCCGGGGGGTTCACTTCACTTCGAGACGGTTAAAGTGGAGGAACTTGTGCCGGTCTATTCATTAAGCAGGTTGCCGGGGTAACTGTTCCACCCGCCATTTCTGTACTGAATCCTGCGAGGTTGGGCCTAATCACCAACTAGCGCTTTTGGTCCGGAAGACTACTGTTTGTGTTTGGTTTGACGCTCTAGATTCTTTAGGCGTGTGCTTCAAATTTGTTTGCTTCTTTAGAAGACTTTAGGTGGTTTGATTTGAAATTTTTACTTTGTTTTCGTGTGTTGTAGTTAAAAATCTTTAATTGTGGCGGAATTACCGAGACAGTCCCGTCGACTTCGGGGCAAGTCTCCTGAGATTGTTACCGGAATAGATTTGTTAAGAAAACTCCGTAAATCGCGGGGTGAATCTCCTGAAGACATTCCGGGTCAGTACGAAGGGTTAAAGGTCCTTGTAACTCCTCCTAGTGACAGTAGAGTAGGTTCACCTGAAGAAGGAGAATCTTCCTTGGTAGTCCATCCAGATTACCAAAGTTTAGAAACAGGTTACAATCCCGAAACTGTTACAGTTTCCGAGCTTGCTGGTAGTTTTTCATCTGCCAGTGAAACAGGCGAAGAACCTGAAATTTCTGAACCTGTTACTCCAACTTCTAGTGTCCCTGATTCACCGAGAATAGAAAGAATTATCACCGAAAATCTACCTTCTGGTTTGATTGCTATAGAAGAACTTGCTCCAGAAGAAGATATAGGTGTCTCTCACCTTGAAGGTCAACTTACTATTGATCTAAGGGAGCGTGAATCCATCTTTTACAGTCCTCCTAGAAGTACTTCTTGGTACCTTGCGTTAACCAATTTTTTGGACAACTCAGTCGGTTTTTCTACACCTCGTACTCCTTTTCCACCTGGAGGTATTCATACTCCTGTAAATATGTCTGGTCAGTCGTCCGTGTTTACACAAAGTCCTGAATCTTTTTTACACGGCGGTCCTTCTGTTCCCACTGGGTATCAGTCACTTTCTGGCACCTTTGCGGGGGCATCTCCTCAACCCGTTGATCATGGGTTATTTGCTGGAAACAGTGGTAATATACCATTGGGTGTAGGAGACATTTACATGATGTCAGGTTCAGTTCCCGTTTCCCAACCTCAAGGTGGCCAATTACCGCCTGGGGGGCAACCGCAGTTAACGCCTGGGGGGCAACCTCAAGGTACACAAATCGTGTCTGGGGGGCAACCTCAAAGTCAGTATGTACCTATGGTGCAATACTTGCCTCAAGGTCAACCTCAGCCTCAATATGTACCCCAAGGTCAACCTCAGTATCAATATCAACCTCAAGGATGGCAACCTCAAGGGTATCAATCCCAAGGTTATCAACCTCAAGGGTACCAACCTCAAGGTCAAGGTCAACCCCAGTATCAGTATTTACCTCAAGGTTATCAACCTCAAGGTCAATACTCAAGTCAAGGTTATCAACCGCCTCAAGGTCAGTCATATGTTCCGAGTATGGGAACTGCACCTTACAATTATCAATCCTACCCTCAATCTGGTTATGGATCTCAGTATCCTCAACCTGTTACGGGTCAGTACCCTGGAATGTTAGTGTGGGATCCATCACAGGGTCAACAGGTGTTGCAGCCAAGTGTACAGATGGTTCCTCAAGCTGGACAACCCGTAGTTTCTGGTCCAACCCAGCAACCGCAACCTGTCCAGCCAAATGTTCAAACTTCTGTAGCTTCGGTAGTTACTCAGCCGTCAATTGCACCTAGTACTCCATCTCAAACGGCTGCTGCAACTACCGCTACATCTACCATACTTACTTCTGGAGTATCGACGGCTCCAGTTTCTACTGTCCCTGTTACCACACCTCAGACATCTTTACCGTTGTCTGGATCTACGATTCAAACCACGGTCCAGATGCCTGTAGGTCAGCCTGGTATAAGTACGGTTGTGACTACTCAACCTCAATTTGTTCAACCTCCGTACCAGGGACAGTACCAACCTGGGCAAGCTGTCCAACAACCGGTTTACCAGTATCAACCGTATCCTGGGTACACTTATCAACAACCTCAACAACCCCAGTACGGTCCGGTTAATCCTGGTTTTCCAGGAGGATATAATATCCCAAATGCGACTCCTGTTCCTAGTTATCCTGGATATCCTCCTCCTGGGGCTGGTATTGTGACCCAGAGTTTTAGAGATCCTAACCGGTAGTTACCGTTTATTGCAACTTTAGATTTACCCGACTTGACGCGCCTAACGAACGATCCAATTCAATATCTTCAGTTCTGGCCGCCAATGCCAAATAAGTTGCCCAGCGATATACCCAAGTTCGAAGGTAAGTCTGGAGAGGATCCGTCCAATCATGTGATGACTTACCACCTCTGGTGTGCTTCGAATTCTATCTCAGATGATTCCATCCGCTTACGTCTTTTCCAGCGTACACTCATTGGTCTCGCGGCCAAGTGGTACATTGAGTTACCACGGGCCTCTTTTTACAACTTTAGCCAGTTAGCTACCTCGTTCTTAACTCACTTTCAGTTGCCGGTCAGATACGATAACGGCACGGAGTTATTAACTTCACTAAAACAATCGACGTCCACGTATATTTCTGATCACATTCATGAGTGGAGACGTCGAAGGAGATTAGTGAAAGTTTTTATCCCGGACCAAATCTTAGCTGAATGGTTTGTCAAATCATTATTACCGAAGATTACTGAAGATGTAGCTAAGGCCGGAGTAGTTACTGAGGAGCAAGTCATTGCTCAGGCACAATACCTTGACTTAGTTTACACTCAGTCGGGTACGTTACACGAGAAGATTCCGGATCTTCCAAAGTCGAATCAAATCGCTGCTGCTCCTTCGGGATCTCATGCCGCTGATGGTATGATTGGTATCGTGACTACGAAAAGCAAGAAGAAGTCTTCCAAGGCTTCAACTACTCCAATTATCACTTTACCTGATTCTCCGACAGGAGAGTCTTCTCCTGAACTCACCGCCGACATTCACGCTGTAGAGTCATCTACGGCCAAACCAAAAAACGGTGGAAAGAAGAAAGGAAAGAAGAAGGCTAAAGCAGACAAGGCTCCAAAGGAGAAAACTGAAAAGTCGGAAACCAATGACGAAAAACGCAAACCTCGATATCCTTGTCTTATTTGTGAAGAGGATCATTTTACGAGAGATTGCCCTCATCGGGCCGAGGTTGTAAAAATAGTCAAAGGTTCTCCCACTCCTGCTGTGTTAAAGAATCCATTTCCAGAGCAGGAGAATAAGATGATAGGTTCTTCTTCGAATGCCAGTGAAGAACCCATTTTGATGATGTCTCATGTGAGGATTGCGACTCGATCGCAAGATTATGGTAGTAAGGCTCCTGTTGATGGGAAGGAAGCAGAATCTTCTCACTCTAACCCATCAACCTCAGCTCCTGGTTCCGATCCACTACAGATCGAAAAACCTAACCCAGACTTAGTGATTAAGCCGCCCGCCAAGGGTGTACTTCGAAGGTCTGCTTTCAATCCACATGCGAGAGCAGCCCAGAATTACAACATTGTTGAGGACTTAGCTGTTTCACCTTCAGCAATGTCGGCACTCGAAGTGCTGCAATCATGCCCAGCACAACGGAAATTGCTTTTGTCGGCTATCGGAGCTGTCGATGTTCAGGACCCGAACCTAATGATCTTTGATCTAGAAAATAGTACGCCACGTCTCCCCCATCAAATGGCTTTCCAAATTCCAGTGATAGTAAAAAACAGGCCTATTCATCGGACTGTGATTGATGAGGGAGCTTCTACGTGTATTATGTCGATTCAATGTTGGAGATCGCTTGATTCTCCTTCGTTGAACCAATCCCCCACCATCCTTAAGGCCTTTGATGGCCGTGGGTTCCGTCCGTTTGGTATTCTACAAGAATTGCCTATAGGGGTTGAAGGTAAAACCGTTAGTCTGGATGTGGAAGTGGTTGATGCCCCTCTAGACTACAACCTTCTTTTGGGTCGAAGTTGGTCATATGCTATGACAGCGGTCATTTCATCGGTCTTCAGAGTAATTAAGTTTCCACATAACGGTAAGATCGTGACTATTGATCAGCTGACATACTTTTCATCCGACCCAGCCTCTTCAGAAAGTATCCAGCATGTTGGTAAGACGACAATCCCTTATAGGGACGTTGGTGTAGGTTTAGTTAAGGATTCCGGTTTACTGGGAACTTTTCCTCTCCCTCCACTCAGCACAGATCCTTCGTTTGCAACCATTCATATGATTACATTAGAAAACATTATTTATGATGATCCTTGGTTCGTCCCATCTGACTCTGAGATAGACTCACTCGGTAATGCTATGCCTTTGAGTCCATATGAAATTGCTTATGAAGCTCTCATGTCTTTTACTGACTTTCATTCAACCGAAGTCGACCAAATGAATGTGGTCAGTGAAGAGTCACTTTTCACCTCACCCTTAGAACGGATAACGTTTCCCGAAGTCGTGTCATCTGACGAACAACTTCGCGAAATCCTAAGTGTAGATGATCTACCATGGGAGGATCTCCATCACAGATCTTCGTTTTTACCTAAGGATGATGCATTTGAAAATGATTTTTCATCTATCTTTACCGCTGAATATGTCAAAGACGCTCAGGATCCAACGAAACATTCTGATTCAGAGTTGAATTTAGGGAATATTTCTCGTACTATTCCCATTGATATTTCAGTGAAGCCCGGAATCGAGGAAAACATTCATATAGGTGCCGCATGTACTGAAGAAGAAATCCAAACTTACAAGGCCCTATTCCAAGAATTCCGCGACGTGTTTGCCTGGTCTTACGAGGAAATGCCGGGAATTGATCCTGCCATTGTTGTTCATGAAATAAAGATGCTAAACCCGTCCGGCAACGGTTGCGTCAAATTCACCCTCGAAAAGCGGCTGCGATTAAAGCAGAAGTCGAAAAGCTGTTGAAAGCAGGTTTCATTTATCCGATCCCGTTAACGGATTGGGTATCGAATATTGTTCCGGTCAACAAGAAACAAGGAACAATAAGAATCTGTATCGACTATAGGGATATAAATCGAGCTTGTCCAAAAGACAACTATCCTACGCCTTATATCGATCAAATTATTGATGATTGTGCCGGAAGTGAAATGTTTTCCTTCATGGATGGTTTCTCGGGCTATAATCAAATCAATATTCTACCTGCCGACCAACCAAAAACGGCATTCATTTGTCCATGGGGGACATTTGCTTATTGCAAGTTACCTTTTGGGCTTAAGAATGCCGGGGCCACTTTTCAACGGGCGATGTCTTATGCATTTCATGACATCAAGCACATTGTGCAACCCTATCTCGATGATTTGCCTGCTCATTCTTTACATCGAGATGATCACCTTGTCCACCTACGAGCAATCTTTATGAGGTGTAGGCATTATCGAATTCGGTTGAATCCCCACAAGTGTGTTTTCTGTATAGAAACAGGTCGATTGCTGGGATTTGTTGTTTCAAAAGCCGGCATTCGCGTCGATCCCTCGAAAGTCGAGGCTATCATCAAATTGCCTCCTCCTTCGAGTTTGCGCCAACTCCAAAGTTTGCAAGGGAAAGCGAACTTTTTACGCCGATTCATCCCAAACTACGCCGAGGTCACTAAAGGTTTTACACGGTTGTTGAAACAGAATGCACATTCTTTTGGGACGAGATTGCCCAACAATCTTTTGATGCACTTAAACACGCGTTGACCCATGCACCGTTATTGCATCCTCCCAACTACAACCAAGACTACTTCTTATACCTCGCAGCTTCGCATTCCACCATTGGAATGGTGTTAGTTCAAGAAGATGAATTCGGAGCGGAGCATGTGATATATTATCTTAGTAGGACCTTGAATCCCACTGAGCTAAAATATTCGCATGTGGAGAAATTGGCCCTGGCAGCCGTTCAAGCTGTCCAGCGTTTCCGTCACTACATTCTTCTCCGCAAAACTACAGTTATTTCGGATTGCAACCCTATGATTTATATTTTGACAAAACAACTGCTAGGGGGCAAGTACTCTAAATGGATTGTCATCCTACAAGAGTTCGACTTGGAGTTCGAGAAGTCCAAGTCTAAGAAATCCTTAGTTTTTGCGGAATTGATGTGTGATTTCCCGAGTGCTGACACAGAGACTGTGGCAGAAGAGTCCATTGCGGACGAATCTTTTTTTCTTATCAGTACTGTAGATCCGTGGTACGGGGATATAATCATTTATCTCCAAACCCAAACCTTTCGGCCTGAAGCTTCCAAAGCGGAACGTCGAAAAATTCGGTTTCAATCCCAGCCATACAAAATTATTGGAGATACACTTTATCGCCGGGGGGCAGACTTAGTTTTTCGACGTTGTTTAACTCACGAAGAGGCTGAGAGGGTTTTGAATGATTGTCACTCTGGAGCATGTGGCGGTCATATGTCTGGGTATGCCACAGCTCAGAAGGTGTTGCGCGCTGGCTATTTCTGGCCGTCTATGTTTAAAGATTGTATCATTGCAATCAGGAAGTGCCACAACTGTCAAGTGTTTGATCGCAAGATGCGCGCTCCACCTGCTCCTCTCCACCCTATAATTGCCGTTGGTCCATTCGCCAAATGGGGTATCGACTTTATTACTTGTAACCCTCACTCGGCCGGGGGGCATGCGTATATCATCCTTGCGGTTGATTATTTTACTAAGTGGGCCGAGGCGATGCCTACATTCGACGCAAGCGGCAAAACAGCTGCAGTTTTCGTATTCAATCATATCATAACTAGGTTTGGTGTCCCACAAGCAATCATTACTGACCATGGGAGCCATTTTCGAAACGTCATGATGACTGAGCTTACAAGCCAGCTTGGTTTGCGCCACGATAGCTCTACTCCTTATTATCCGCAAGCCAACGGTTTGGTTGAGTCTATCAACAAAGTTCTAGTTATCATGATCCGACGAACCATTGGTGTTCATCGGTCGAATTGGCACAACATGTTATTTTCAGCGCTATGGGCATACCGAACCTCAGTGAAAAATTCAACATGGTTCACTCCTTTCCAGCTAGTTTATGGCTTAGAAGCTGTGTTACCCATTGAATGCGAAATCCCATCACTTCAAATGGCTGTCGAATTACTTCCAGCTACTTCCGAAGAGGAGAAGCGTTTATTGTACTTGGCTAAATTAGATGAGACTCGACGTGACGCTACATTGGCAATCGAGACTCACGCGAAACGAATGAAAGCTCAGTATGATAGAAATGTAACCCCTCGAAGTTTTTCGGAAGGAGACCTAGTACTATTATATGATCAAGCTAACGATAAGCTAGGTGTTGGAAAATTCGTTCCCATGTGGCATGGGCCCTACATTGTAAAGCGAAAGCTAGCAAAAGGGGCTTATGAGCTAGTTGACTTTGATGGGGACTCTTTGGGTAAACCCAGAAATGGACTTTACCTAAAGAGGTATTATGCTTAAATGATGGGTATGGAGAAATTTTTAGATAGGTTAGCTTTTCTTTCTAGCTAGCAAGTGTGTTAGTTTAGTCAGTGTGCTTAGCTTAGAGAGTGTGGTTTTTCGTCGTTATTCTGGCTTATCTTGGTTTTACTCTTGATATTGCAGATGTCGACGCCTCTCCAAACATACATTGGATTTGCTGATGGTGCTTGTCGTAGTACACGGAACATCTCTTCCGCAGCTTGGGTTATCTATTCGCCCTCTGACGAGTTAGTTTCTATGCATGGGGTAAGCCTCGGTCAAACAACGAACAACATTGCAGAATACAGTGCAGTGATTGAATTATTATCCGAATCTATTTCATTTGGAGTTCGACGTTTGATAGTGAGGTTAGATTCTGAACTTGTTGTATTACAGCTTAATAGAGTTTATGCCATTAGGAATCCTGTGTTATTAAGGTTGTTTTTGAGAGTGCGTCTCTTGGAACGTGAATTTGATTACATTGAATATCAACATATTCCAAGGTCTTTGAATACATTAGCAGATGCAATTGCTTCTCGAATGTTGGACAGACATTTACGATAATCATGCAAGTAAATTTAAAAAACATTTCATCACATATGTTAAACAAGATAAGCCGGTAATAGTGATATATATAGATAGAAGTGTGTCAAAAAATATATACATCGTCTTCGATCATAGGTTGAAAACACCTTATGATCGGCAAAATGATAGTACAAAAAGTCAAAATGTCACATGTGACTACAAAAGTGACTAGTCAATCACTGGTGGTGCTCTCTGTATGACACCACTGCGCGGGCTACCTTACGCAAAAATCTCCTAAACGGTCCAGGGACCGCGACTACGAAGCGCTGAAGCCGGGTAGGAATGTCATCCATAGTAGTCTCAGGTATATCTGCCGTGAGACGCTCTAGATCATGCTCCAACTCAGCTAGTACTTCTGCAGCCGCGTCCTGTGGGGCCGATACCGGTGCAGCTGGATGTAGTCTATCAAAAGGCCGGAGGTTGGCTGGACGCTGTGGACCAACATCTGCATTTTGAAAATTTTACTGTTAGTTTTGAGACGATATATATGAAAAATAAAAAAATACATAATTAGAGAACTTGTGAAAATAAAAGTACCTCTGTCATCCCATTGTTCTCCCGGTGGAAGAACCATGTCCGGATCACCTCTAAAATCCACTCCGGCATACGGAAAATCCTGTATCGAAAAAACCTGGTCCTCTAACCAGTGAAAGTAACTATCTGAGAATCGAACCACTGTCGCACCCTCGTCAAGATGCCGGGCCATCACCGCAACACATCGTATCAGCTTTGGCTCCCGAGGACCCAAGATATCAACAGTGAGTTGCTGAGGGATCAGCATTGGAACTCTCTCCAAGGCAAAGCTCACGACTAGAGGCCCATATCCAAAAGTCTTTAGTCGTCCGTTCTTTGCCTTGGTCAGTTGGCTCTTCATATGAGCCGACACAGCTTCACACCAGTTGAAAATGGTGCCTTGGTAACAGTCAATTGCCATCCGCATTTGGGATCCGGAAGCAATGTGTAAAGCGGCCGCGCCGCAAATTCTGGTAACCGTGAACGCTATGACTTTGAGTTCACGCAGAGTGATGTGTTTTATCTCTATGCCTTTTGAATGGTGAGCCCCAGGTGTGCACCACTCGTCGCGGAGACTATCAAGGGATTGGCCACCCGGCCTAGTCCCCGCAAGACTGAGTTGCTCACCTCTGTTCGGCAAGCCAGTGAGAAAGTATACATCCGAGGGCTCTATCTCGAGCTGGTGCCCTCCTATGTAAAAGCATTGTTCTTGAACGTTCCATCGCTCAACCAGCCATTCCAAGAATCTTACCTGGCCCCTCATGCCCGGTATGGTCCCATATTTGTATAATCCGCATGCTCTTAGGGCATCCAGGGAAGGTTGATGATTTATTGCAACTTCATCATCCTCTACATGCTCTCTTTCTCTCCAATCTAACATGGTTAATACCCTGCACATCAGAAATAGCAATTAGAAATTGATTTGGGAATTTTTGGTAGTTTTTTGAGGGAGTTGGGGTTTTGAAATGCGCACTTCTCGGAAGACGCACCCCGGCTTTGTAGCACAGGGCGCCCGGACGCGGCTGGCCTGAAGGCGGGCCGCGTCTTCCGACCATTTTCCCGTATGAGAAAAAGTCGGAGGACGCGGGTCACCCGAAGGGCACCTGCGTCCGCCGAGAAGCGCATTCCAAAACCAAAACCCCCCCAAAAAATGAAACTAAGACCTAAAAATTGATTCTAAACGGATAGAAATGCAGAGTAGGATGTGTAAAATACCTGGATAAGACGGCGTTCGATTCCGACGGTCAGATTTTCCGCAGCGACCACGGGAAGTTTCTTGTCAAAAGCTCCTTTTTCAACCTCAATAGTCAAACGGTAAAAATGACATGGTAAAAGGTCTTTTTATAGGTTTTTTGGATGAATTAGTTCATTTTTTACCATGAAAAGGTGTTTTTCGATGTATTTTTGCCTATTTTAAACAGGTATGAGTAATGTGTTGCTTTTGTGCAGGACAAAGGGATTTCGAGGGAAATTGTAATTTTTCACAAACAAAAATATCAGAGTCATCTTTTAAGCTCTTTTCTGACTCCTAAAACATGAAAAGATCGCCGAGCGTTTCTTTTACACTCGCTAAAACGGAATTAAAAGACGGTCCCCTTTTAGCTCTTTTCTGACCGCAAAATCAGGAAAAGATTGCCGGGTTTTTGTCGTTTCAAACTCGATAAGGAAATAAAACGACGTGTCCTTGATCGCTTTTTACTTTTCAGGTCAACGACACTATTATGAAAGTACTCCTTGGTCGCAAGATCAAGCGGTTCCCCCAGGTATTATTTTATACTTTTTCGGGCTTGAGGGACACAAATATACGAAAAAGTTCAACGTGGAGTCTCCTTTTGTTTTTTCAGACTCTCTAAAAATGAAAAACGCCGAGTTTCTCCTATACTGGGCTCGTTAAACTTTTACAGTAAAGGACCTGTTCAATTACAAACAGGAACGAACCACTCCTTCCTAGGGTTCGAATTTAAACTAGGTTGGACTCGTCCGAAGGATGAGCTTATAATCAAGCATATGTTATCCTCCTCAAGCTTGTTAAAAATAAAGAGGTACTTGCCAGAAATGGTGGGGGAAAAAGAGAAGAATGAACCTGTTTGTTACCTTTTGTCTCAAAAGAAACTTTATTACCACTCTTGAACACGACATTTTTCATTCACCTGGGTTGGGAAATCTTTTACCTCATAGTTGACCAAACCACTTTGAAAGTCTTTAACCGGGTTCCGGGGATTAACTTTGAGTTATTCGTCACCAAGCCATCTGTCGTG
Organism: Pinus tabuliformis; assembly: GCA_031772625.1. Classification (NCBI taxonomy): domain Eukaryota; kingdom Viridiplantae; phylum Streptophyta; class Pinopsida; order Pinales; family Pinaceae; genus Pinus; species Pinus tabuliformis. Next base: position 888,411,921 of record CM062812.1, on the reverse strand, counting down.
TCGTTACGTGTTCAAGAGGTCTGCAAGCAAAACTTTCATCTGCAAAATACTTGTCATCCATTTGACCATCCCTGAGTCAGTCCTTACAACAACATTTCTTCAACTTGAACAATGATTTCGTGTTGCGGGCTTGCCTGCAACGGGTCGCTTTCTATCGACATCGACACATTATCTAGAAAGATGACTTAGGAATCGACAGTACCTTGAAGTCTGCATGCATCAATGGCAGGTTTCTCGCCTTTGACGTCAGTTTACATCATTGACTTTCGATCAAAGGATTCCGTGAAGTGTTCGACATCAAAACATCTATTCACATTTCACGGGATGTGCTTGGTACTTTGAGAACCATTGACATTACTGGTGGTCTCTCTCACACTTGTTAACAGTTTACATCATCGACTGGTAATCAAGTGGTTTCTAACATGTTCGACATCAAATCATTTAAATCACATGGCTAGAATCGTACCAATTCGGGAAGTAGAAGTGAAGACCCTGGATCTAGTTTCTACCATCCAGGCTGCGAGGAGTTTTGTATTCATTATCTATGTAGACTAATCATAAACAGATGGCTGCGTCCATACTGTGTCTACAAAAGTCTATAAAAAATGATGTACTGCAAGATCATTCCTGTATCAGAATAGTTAGTCCATTAGTTAAAGTTTTGAATCTGAGTATGGGAATGCCTACCTCAGTGATGATATAATCTTATACATGTATTTTGTGTTGAAAATTGCAGGTTCCAACCAGGTCATCCACAAGACAATCCTTGAAATGATAAAGCGCTTCACCCTTCCTAGAATTACAAAACCCTAATCTATTCCAGGCTTCGCACTTTAGGGGGCAATCTGTTACACTAAAAAATGTCACCATGACTACTTACAGTTAGTATGGCTCAAATCAACAGTCATGCTACCCTCTTAGGCAAGTCTTATGCCTCTGCTATCCATCTCAAACTCAAAGAAGAGAGAAAGTCTTGTAAAAAATGTGTTTATCTCTGGGGTCGCAGGTTCTCTCTAGCCTTACCTGCGGGGACGCTCACAATGTTCACAAAAGTTGCGTCCTTGGACGCTCTGTATGTTAAGGGACAGGTGCGTCCTTCTGTAAAAGGCAAAATGCGCGAGTTTCATCTTGAAAAAGTTACTTGTGGTTACTTCTAGAACTTTCTAGAGGTCGGTTTGATGAAATGGATGCGCCTCCAGTTGGTTCATGTATCCCTATTAAGGAGGAACTTATCCCATCAATAAGGGAGCTATCCCACCCAAAGAGGGGGATTATCCCATTGATGGTGGACCTGAATAACCTCTTTACAGCACTATAAATAAAGACATTGAGCCAGAGGGAGGGGAGGTTAGAGCTATACATTTTCTTTGGGTAAATGCTGCAGGAATTAGGACTCCCATTTAGAACCTTGTGAGGAGAGATTGTCTTTGCTTGATTCTACTTGGAAGTGGGTGAGCTTTGTCAAAGTAGAGGAAAACCCTTGATGGACCCTGGGAGGAACTTGCACAACACCAAGGCTAGGTTGTAAGAGTTTCTTTGTTTCGTTATTAATGCAAACTGGTTTATTTTTCTCAATAGCTTGTGTTAATGAGTTATTTCATGTGTTCCTTGGTCTGCATGTTGAATATATGTTTTATTATATGAAATGCAAGTGCTTGGTAATTGTTTGATTGTTTGTGGTTGCAGGAATTGACTTGAAGGAGGAGCTCATCCGGATCGGCAAGGACGGACTACAACAACAGCGTTTTGGAATAAGGTAAGCCTAAACACTTGTAGTTTTCATGTTTTAAAAGGTATATCTAGAGAAAGATCACTCCATTTTGTCTTGTTTGTCGCTAGAGAGTTTAGACTCCTAGGGAGGTCAGTTGTGTCCGCACAAACGACTTTTTCCGCCACGACAATGGGTTGATGATGCATTGCTTGATTTGAGCTAAGGAGGGATCTCACCGGCTGATTGAGAACAAGATCTAAGGAGAGATCGGGATCAAATGGTTTGAAATGAACTATCTTTATGATGCTTATTCTAGATCTACATACTGACGCATGTATTGTTCTATAAGTGTTATGAGTATGACTGATGTCTGGTACAGCTGCAAGTTATGAGAAATTATTTTTAGATCTGTACGCGGGTTGTCTTTGGCAAAAGCGCGTATACACGCGGGTTTGATTCATCGAAGTAGCGTATACATTGTAAAGCTTGATATTTGAAGATGCAGATGGGTCTGATGGTTATTACAGAGTTCTGTGTCTGCTCTGTGTTCTGGTAACGGTGTTGTTAACAGGGTTTCAGTGATTCAGAGTTTGATGATTGTTTTGAGCTTCAATGATAGTTATGGGTCCAGTATGAAAATTGGATGAAAAGTGGCCTTTCAGATTATGTGTTGTGCTTCAGTGTATCCAGTCTGAAAATTGATGAAACGTGGTACCTGGAGGAGAGAAGATTATAGGCAAGCACCTACGTATTAGTATCTAAGCTAGTACAAAAGCTAAGAGAGATCTTTGGAGCATTGTAGCAGGTACCAGCCTGTGTACTAGTAAATGGATCGGCTAGTACAAGAGCAAAGGGGGTTGTAGCTCCCGTACTGGTATAAGACTGCACCAGTACAAATATTGTAAAAGGATTTTCTTATTAAGAAGAAGATTGAGATGACTTGCAGCAGGTGGTTTTCACCCACATTGGGTTTCCACCTTATATCTTTGTGTTCATGTGTGTGGCTTTTGTGTGATGATCTGTTCTGTTATACTGCACCTGTTTACCGTTAATATGGTTAATAATGTTCTGATGCATTTACTGAAGATAAGCTAACTGAATCATAAGATTTCTGGATATACGCTAGTTACTTTAGACACAGCAGCGTGTACACGCGGGTTCACTTAACTGAAGTAGCGTATATGTTTTTGAGTGTTGAAAAAGTTTTAATGATTTGATAATACTGATTCACCCCCCCCCTCTCAGTATTATTTCCAACACTCCCTCCCAACACGTGCTTATTGACCAGGAATTTCAACGCATAATGATTCGTATACATCTTAAATTTTCCACCTAGCAAATAGTGTCTAAACTTCTGGAGCGCGTATACCATGGCTAACCCTTTGCGCTTGGTGGTGGAATAGTTCTTCTCAGCCTTGGATAACCTCCTGCTTGCAAATGCTATAGGATGGTCCAATTCTCCTCCGTTGGCCTGTGTCGGTACTACTCCCAGTGCTATACATGACGCGTCTACATGTACGTGAAACTCATTCTTCCAATCTGGGAAGACTAAAATCCACGTGGTGACCATTTTTCCTTTCAATACATCCAAGCTCTTCTGACAGTCCTCGTTCCGACATAACGTGACATCCTTTTTCAACAACTTCTCCATAGGTGCGGTGATCTAGGCATAGCCCTTGATAAAATTTTTGTAATACCCAGTATGTCCTACAGTTGCACGCAGCTGTTTCACACTCTTTGGGGCATCCAAGTTAAGTATCAATGCGATCTTCATGGGATTTAACATCAGTCCCTGTCTACAAACCACATGACCCAGCAAAGTCCCAAAAGGAACACAAAATAGGCATTTCTTCAGATTGAGCGCAATCTGGTACCTTCGACAAGTATCTAGAATCAAGTGCAAACTTGCCACATGGCATTTTACGAGCCCTAACACAGTCCAGTAATCAAAGTACACCTTTATAAACTTATGAATGAATTCTTTGAATGCAGTAATGACTACAGGTGAAAAAATCGCAGGTGCATTATTCAATCGAAAGGCATTACAATGTACTGAAAACATCCCCATTCAATCGTGAAGGTCGTCTTTCTTCTATATTTTGGCACGATTTTTATTTGATGGTACCCAGAGAACCCATGAGTGAAGGAGTACGCTTCCTGGCCACCTACATTATCCAATACCTCATCAGTGAACGAAGTCAGGAAAGGATCATGTATGCAAGTGTCATTCAACTTCCTGAGATCTACGCATATCCTTATTTCATCCTTCTACTCCTTTTCTTGTAGCACCATTTGCCTTACCCAATCAGATTCTTCTACGGGCTTAATGATGCCTGCTGTGAGCATCTTGTCTAGCTCTAAGCATACCTTCTCCTTATACTTCGGATTGAGATGGTAAGGTCTTTTCTTAACCGGCTTCGCATCGGGTTTTAACGTGATCTTCATAACACCTAGGTCTCCTGTTATCCCCTTTAGCTTCGTAAACTTGGTAGGGAACAAATCCTGGTATTCATGGAGCAATTCGACAACCTTATCTACTATTGCGTCATCCCAGTAATCTCCAATCTTCGCGAATTTGGGCTCCACCTCCGTACCAATATTTACTTGTTTCGTTTTCAATGGTGCGATTATATTAGGATTCTCAATATGCGATCCATCGACCTCGCGATGAGCCTTGGTTTCAGGGATATTAATATTTTATGGATCATCGTCTTCTTCTTCAGTAGTCACGTTATAGCATTCCAGCGTGTCGCTCAGCTGAGTAGTCCAATCGGGTTGGATCATATCCAAAAGATCCTGCTGTATCCTAAAGATTGATGCTTTAACTTCTTGTAGTGCTTCGTCAATACAGTCAAACCTATCTTCGAAGCTGAACATCATTATGAATCCTTCACGTAGAATATCCCATTCACTTGTACCATAGTGGAGCTCTGTCTCCAAGTACCAGTTCATTGCGATGACATCCAAGGTGTGACAGAAGAAGTGCACCCATTCAGGTTGGGGCTTCGATCCATAAGCCTTAGCCCATTTGGCTAAGTGTGCGCGCGGATCATCCTTCCCGTCATATTTTTTTGTCATTTGTACCTTCGGCTTCCCAAAGCGTGTTCTCATCATCCTCCTACACTTGCACCAATCATCAAATCTACCCTTGTGCGTACCCTACCATCTTGCGGGCGCAGTGCGCAATGCCTAGTCCAAAGCCTGGAAGCGCTGCTTTTCTGGTACCTCCCTCTCAAATGCATCCAAAAGTACATCAACATCATTCAGGCCATCATAAGTGGGTAGATTTCTTACCTCTAACGATACAAAGTGCAGTGATCGGGTCATCATGTTACAGCTCAGCGTGGTTACTTTATTTAGCTGATTCTGCCAGCGCTCTAATTCTTCATTAGAGTATGAGGTGTAAGAGCTCTCGCGATCCCATGTAATTCGTCCATCCGTGGTTAGATTCACCCAATCTTGGTCTCGCACTATTATCTTATATATGCAGTCCAAATCGTCATTGCTTTCATAATCGCGTAACGGTTCAGTATAGTGAGATCCTTCAGCAAGATCTAGGGGTACTATTACACGAAGCAATTTCTTTTCAAATATCGTCTTTCGCTTCTTTAGGTTGATTACCCCGTTCATGTCAGTGGCTCAATCAATGCTAAGGAGCGTAGGGTAGGGGTTGTTGTCATCCATAATTTCTATCACTTCAAAGTCAACCAATGCGCTCGCGCCTTCAATATCTACAATTACCCCTTGCACCCGTCCCATGGGGATGATATTTTGCCGATTTTCCATCCTTAACTGAATCGGAGACCACTTCAGCGTGCGTCTACCCATCCACTCCCAAGTCTTCTTTGGTAAAACGTTCGCGTCTGACCCCAGATCTAGAATAACCTAATCCATTTCATATTCTCCTATCTGTGCGGTCAGCCTCATCTCTTGTTCTGTCCTTGCTTTATGCTTACCAATCTTCTGTACCACACGTGGTTCACCCAGATTGTTTTCGACGCATCTATTTATAAGCTCATGTAACCCCTTCACAACCTTACTGTCATGCAGCAGCTTCATGTAGGTCTCTAGAAAGGTTGTAAGAATAGAAGGTTCCTTTTCCTGATCAGGCTTATCCCTGCTCCCTAAGGTAGAGGCCTCAGTGAGGCTCTTCTTTGATCCATGAACGTTTCGCGTGCGTGCTCCAATTCAAACTCAGCCTCCTTTGCTGGAGCTTTGCAAACCCATGCGCTCTCTTCGGGCTGTTTCCCCTTATCATCACTCGTTGCAATTCCACTTTGGAGCATTATATTCACATTTCGATCCTCTTCACGAGGCTCAACCCTCATCATCTGTAGGCTCTAAGTCAACTGAGGTGGTAGCACCCCTTTGTCGTGTATCCTTGCTATCAGTGTAGGATAGTGCTCTGTCTCATGATCAAACTTAGTACAATACTTTCATGACGGACGCGTCAGGTTAGTACATTCATAGGCATAGTGTCCTGGTCCTCCATAGTTTTAGCAGATTAGCTGTCCCCGACCTCTACTAGGTCCTCCTCCACCTCGGCCTCGTTCACGCCGCTGAAAGCCTATTTGCACCATCCCAACACTCTGGTCAGGGGGCTGCGTTTTTGCCTGAACTTTATAGGTGGGTGTTCTGTCCATCATCAATTCATAACTTTTGCAGTTGCACTCACCATGCCCTACTGACCTGCAGAAGTTGCAGAACAATTGTTGTGGTGTTTTCACAAACTTCTGCAGCAAATGGAAACTATTAGTTGTATGTTTCCCTACTACTTGACATTTAGCGCACCACAACGTAGGCCCCGCGCTTGGTCCTGCTTAGGCCTTCAGCCTCAAAGGCATCGGTCCTCCTCCTGCAATATAGTTCACAAATACTGGGCAGTGGTCTTTGTCATGCCCCTAACCCTTACATTTCAGGCACCATATCTCTTTGTGTAGCTCTAGTCGAATTGTTCTGTCCTGCTTCAAACTTTGCATTTCAAGTAAAGATTTTGCAACTGCACATGGATTTGCTGAACCCCTAGATTCGGGTCATGCATCAGTGTTTCATGTAGTCTTATGGCAATCTCCAAAGCCTCTTCCTCAGTCGTAATCTTCTATTGTGACAGTTGTGGTGAAGTAAAATTATAAGTGCGGAAACGAATGAATTCCTCTAGCCTGATAATGGGTCTAGCCACAACAGATACATTCTATAGAAGATTTCCTTATGTTAGAATCAATCAAGAAGGTCTACCTCTTGGTCGTTTATCCTATTTGATGATGTCCTTGCTTTCTCGCTCCAACTATCTGTCGCTTCCTTCCTCAAGCTCTTGAAACAAGTAAACAACAACAGACAACAAACATAATAATAGACAAATTGTAATTCAAACTACTTAACAAGTCAAGAAACATTAAGCCATGAATATGTAATATTACAAAACATGTAGGAAATCAATCGATAGTTGCATATATTAATATCAAAGAGAGATGACAACCATTGGTCTTGACGTTGCATTCTTCCTTTGAAAAGACCAGGTTCCCACACACTTCTTCTAGCATTCCATGATGGACTCAATCAACAATAGTTTTTAGGCTCTTCCCTTTAGACTTCACTCCAAACCAAAACACACTTCTCCCTCACACAACTAGATAACTATAACTAGTAATAGCTTTCTTGTCTACTCCAAACCAAAATAGCATCAACACTCAACCAAAACTTTGCAACTAGAACACTCACACTAGCTTGTGCTTGGGAAGAAGGGAGGTTTATATAGGAAATATGGATGGGAGATGGATCCTCTTATCATGGGAGAAGGACTTATCCCTTGAGGTATTTCCATCATTATAGGGGAAAGGAGCCCCAACTGTCATCCTCAACCCCATCAGGCCAAACCATTTACCAGACTTTCGTTATGGAGCTTACAGAGTTGGAAGCTTCAGCTCTAATTTAAAAAACTTTCCATAACAGGACCGACGCGACTGAAATATAGCTCATTCACTCTGGTTGGCATGAGGAGTAGTGCTAATCTCTACACATTAGTGCAGGGAAGACAAAGGCCATTAGCGTCGGTCTTGTAAACTGGGCAAAACAGAAGTTTCAGGGGAAATGGTGCAAAAGGGAAATGATTTGCTCATGAAGAGGGACACAATGGGAGTTTCTTCATGAAGGCAAAGCATGTGGGGTTCACTGTAGAGGTCCTCCAAGATCAAGGAATGGGGAGTATAGGGACAGTGACAAAATGCTGTTTAAAAGATTCCCCCTAATGCGTGAAGGTCAAATTGGAGTGAGGGATGAAATGCTTTATAAATCAGTGTGGGGAACCAGTTTGCCATCTGAAAACCTACAAACAAGTACATATACATATACATAAATTGAGATCTCTATCAAATGATACATGAATCATGAAATGGACGCAACCATCCAGAGAATGATCATGTAAATGGATCCAGGTATGGGTGCAGCCATCTGTCAAAGAGGATCATAACGAAACCAAGGTATGGTCGCAACCATCCAAGAATGAGAAGGATCACATATGATAACTCATGATCTGGTTGCATCCAGCCATATGAAAGAGACATGCATATCATCACAACCATGTCACACCACTTTGCAACCTGGACTTTTGTGATCCGAGTCCAGGGTCTTACGCTCCGACACGACCCGATCAAAGTATAGATCCTAACATGCGAATAGATGTGTTGATGTTGAACATGCTAGAAAGTCTCTTGATTACCAGTCAATGAAGTAAACTATTAACAAGCGCGAGAGAAGCCACCAATAATGACAATGGTCCTCAAGATACTATCATCACAATCCATGGAATGTGAATACAGGAATTGAAGTTGAACACTCGTGAAATCACTCGATTGAAAGCCCGTGATGTGAGCTTGTCGTCCAGTGTGAAGAGCTTTCCATTAGGGCATGCAAGCTCTAAGGTACTGTAAGGGAGTCTCTTGGTCAACTTCCCAGATAATGAGCCAAATTCGACGGAAAGTGACCATGTCAAAGGAGGGTGATAATGAATCCCACATCTCGATGCGAGACGAGAGGATGCAAAATGATTTGGATGATACTAAGAAACGGAGGTAAGTGTAACTACAGAAGGACAACTCTTGAACATATCGGTGACACAACTGGAAGTTTGGTAGCTTTTGGATCCATGGGATCGGTGTTCATGATGACGTGGCAGAGATCAAATTGAAGGCAGAAATGAATGGCCCAAACCCAAGAAGGTCAATGATGCAAAGGAGGATGTCCCAACCCGACATGAAGAAAAGAGTGTCATGTTCAAGAGTGAGCTGCCAACATGACTAATAGATTTCCAAATTTTCCCCCACCATTTCTGGTAAGTATCGCAATTATTTTTTAATCGCAAGCTTGAAGGGGATAACATATGCTTGCATTGTAAGTTCATCCTTTGGACGAATCCGACCTAGTGAGTTTAACAAGCCCTAGGAAGGAGAAGCTCATGTTTGTCATGGTGACAAATCCAATGTCGTTTAATAGTTTAACGAGTCCGACAAAGGTGTAACTCGGTATCTTTTTCATGTTTAGAGAGTTTAAAAAAGGCATATAAAAGAAAACTCCACATGGTCCCTTTTCATACATTTGTGTCTCTCGAGCCCGAAAAGGTAGAAAACAATACTTGAGAGAACCTCTTGACCATTTCAGTCAAGGAGTACCTTTTTCGTAAATAGTGCCTCCTAGCCCGAAAAAGGGGTAAACTTATACTGGGCGCACGACCTTTCACATCCATTAATGAGTTTGAAATGACAAGGGCTCAGCTACCTTTTCATTTTTAAGGGTCGGAAAAACGCTGAAAGCGGACTCCCCGTTTTTATTCCCTTTAACGAGTCAAAAGGGAAAAAATACTTCGCAATCTTTTCATATGAGTTTAACGAGTCAAGAAAAGAGCTGAAACGTGACTCATCATCATCATCGAACATCCATCACCTGTCACTGCACAAGTAAGGTAAAGTGTATTATCGAGTCCTTGAGGAAAAAATAGGTCAAAATATTTACAAAACCTGATATTTTCATGAAAAAATGAATAAAAAGGGGAAAAGTAAATATATTTTTACCATTTACCATTTTACCTTTGCTATGAAGACTTTTTACCCACTTTTTCCCTAATTGTTCTGGAGCAGATTACGGGAGATCCGGGAGGTCAATCGACGAGCCGTCAGTTCCAGGTAACAGCTGAAGCCCTGAGCTCCATTTCCATGCTATTTATTCCTACTTTTAGCCATTTTTTTATTTTTATTTTTAGGGAGGTTTTTTGAAAATCTTTTTTGCCCTCGGTTGGCGCGATTTTTAGGCACGGAATCGCGCCGGCCGTGGGTGATTAGAAAAGCCATCCGTGCCAATTGGTGCAACTATTTTTAAAATAGGCGTGCTGACACTATGGATAGGGAAAAACCCTATGTTCTCAAAAACTGATCATTTAAATTTGAATTTAATGTGCCAATGATGATTATTGACTGAAATTAATGGCTTTTGCAGGAGAGAATCGCCGAAAATGGTGGATTGGAAGGAATGGGAACATGAAGATGTTGAAACCCAGGCAATGAATGACTCAAATTGCCTGGAGTCTTTGAGGGCTTGAGGGCTCCTCAAATTATTCCTTACACTAGGGATGTGGGTCTAGCCTGAGTTGCTTCGATACCTGATAAGCCTTTGGGACATTAATCGAAAGATTTTTGTCGTTGGCGACCAGGATCTGGAGTTGACAACTTTATATAATTCCTTCATCACTGGACCATCTTACAGAGGTGAGACAGTGAACTTGTATGGATCACATCCGATCGGGGCAAGCATATATTCCCTGCTTGCAGAACACTGCCCTGAGGCCCTGAAATCCTAGAGTGGGAAGATAGAGATTTCCAGTGTGCGGGATTTGACACTGAGGGTGCTTATGTTGACTATCAATAGAGTGGCGGGGTCCTAGGTGGAACATCAGACTAACAAGTCGAAGTTACTTTATGCTATTGACTGCACAACTCCTATGATCTTCAACTGGGTAGAGGCCATGAAGATGAACATCAAGTGCCAATTGTCTAAGGCCAAGGCAGGGAATCTGAAGCAATTTGGCTTCAGATTTGTACTTGTGACCTTCTTCTTGGAACGAGCACCACTATTCCAGTATTAGCTGATTGAGGTGGATCCTCCTATGCCACACAATCTGCAGATGGCCCGTTGGAGTCGTTTGATGCCCAGGATCACTAGGGGTCAGCATATGTCATACTGACCTGCATTATTTTCATGGCTACAGCAGAAGATCGTCGTGGAGGACTGGCCATACAACGACACTGATTTCCATGGAGATCCAAATATTCTCTTACCAGATGGAGAGGACTTCGATGACGAAGGTAAAAAATTAAATTTTTAATTTTGAGATTTTTTAATTATTTTTGGTATATATGTGCTTATAACATTTCTCTTGTTTATGCAGATGTTGGACCAGAGTGGCCAGCTGGGATGTCCCTACCCTATTGATGCTATTGCCCCCTATCAGGAAGGGAGCGACAACTAGGAGAATATCATGAGGAATCTTGAGGGGTTAACTCATGGTATCCCAAAGTATGCTCGGATAGGAGACATGCCCCGCCGATACCAGAGACACATGGTGGGAGTCTCAGATCGGATCCGCCGATTTCTGAGTTGTGTTGCACGAGCTATCTCGTGCTACCATGACCACCATGCTGATTAGTTCCTAGGTCCAGCACTTACATATTTTTTGAGGCCTATGTGCCATGGATGTATGAGGCTTGCGAGCTGCTGATGTTATTTTAGACACAAATATTATTTTTTGGGTTCTGATGTTTCAAACATTCTCACCATATATATATATATCCATGTTGTATTTTCTTGTCTATTATGGTACAAATGGTTTGTCTTATTTTTTACAATTTTCGTAAATGTCTATCTAACACGTAATTAGTTAATGTATCTGTCAATGTATTCATGCGTCTAGGAATGTGATGATATGTAATATAATCAAAATGTCTTTCCAATGGATGGATACAGAGGTACATTCTCAATATTTGAGGGTTCCTGACAGAATATTGCCCGTTGAGTTGAAGGATGAAAAGCTATGAATCCAGGTTGACAACCAATTCTCTGATGCCCAGAGCGATGGCTTCTGACAACAGTTCGATGACCACACTGTATTCAACAATGTTGTTGGTTGTGCGACCTAGGCAGATACCTTGAAGATCAATCAACTCACCATTAGGGTCATAGATAGCCCATGCCGTGGATGATAGGTTCTGGGTACTACGACAAGCACCATCAGTGAAACCAACATGAGGAGTCGCAAACATCTGCAAAGTAAGAAAAGCATAGTAAACAGGAAAGCTGTTTGAAAACTATCACACAAAACCACGCTGTACAAAAATGAATCACACACTAATGTACACAAGTAACCATGCAAGACAGCCTCAGCATAGTACTTCTTGAGGGAGTCCATGCTGGGACTCAGGTAATCAATAAACACCAAAGGACACTGGAGTTTTACCATTGTCATGATGAGTAAGCATCGAATCAGCCAAATAATGGAGTAGAACTCATATAAGGCTTTGCCCCCATGCCCCCTGTGCGAGGAAAGGTTACGAGTCAGATGGAAACCCCATTGCAATAATGGGCAATCAGTGAAAACTCGGGGAGGGTGAAAAATCCTGAATGCATGAAGGGGTAAAGGTGCCCTCAATTGAAAGATCTTGATCATGTCAGGGTAAACTAATACATCAATGAGCAGCAGAGAAGAGAAATCTTCGAAAAAGGTAGACATGACCAATGGGTGAGGCAAGAATGAGGAGCGATGATGAGTATTGATCTAAGGTGGTTCCTGGAGAGACATGATTTCCATGATACCTTCATCAGCAAGGAAGGTCTCAGCTAAGGGATCAGACGATTCCAAATTGCCAAGCCACGAGGATTGAGAGTACGTACCGAAAGAGGTCTTTGACATATGAGAATCAGAGGATGAAGAGTTCAAAGTCAAAACAATTTCCACATAATTGACTTTGGAGAGACTAAGTGGCATAACCTCACCCCAGGTATCAACAAGATCTGGTGCACGTATGACCCAAGGATTAGATTGACCGAGATCATGTTGATAGAGGCAACATGAGGAGGTGGGAGTGGAAAAATTCCCATTAAGGTAGAATCTTTGAGGAGACCTTCCCCCACACTCTCATAGGGAGCACCAGAGTGCTTGACCTATGGAACATTTCCATCCAAGGAGGAAGAGGCAAAGAAAGATAACTGATCGATGGTGACAATTTTCCCTTGATGTGGAAAATGAATCACGCAAAACAAGGAGGAGGCCAGGGCATGCATGACATGAGCCCAACTTCAATTGAGTAGAAGATTGTAATTGAGATTTGCGTCAACAATTTCTACTTCGACTTTCATTGTCTTGGCTTCCAGGGTGATGGCAAGGTTAGGTAAGACACCAAAGGGTTGCGAATCGTGCCCATTGAAAGCTTCCAAAGTGTTCGGAGACTGGTTCAGTGCAGGGGAACCAATAGCCTTCCAACATGCAGTTGACATGATGCAGGTGGAAGCACCTTCATCGATGATAGTGCGGTGGATGGTCTTCTCATTGATGATTACTTGAATAAGAAAGGCAATCTGATGAGGGAGCTGTGGAACATGGTTCTCTATATTGAAACATATCAAATTGGAATAGGTGGGATCGATGCCCCCAATAGATGAAAACAAAGGTCTCCACTGCGATGGGAAACTTTGGAGTACCTCGAGAGCCAACATGGTTGACGGTGCCTGAGCCAAATCCTCAACAATATTGTAGTGCTGAGCAGCTCGGGCGTTGGGATTATACGAGGATTTCCGTAGCACACCTCGAGAGGGTGGCTGCGTAGCGGAATCAGGGTTAGGGCGCTCAATTTGCAGAGGGCCAGAACTCAGGGTAGAAGAAGAAGGTGCAACTTCTTTCTCTTTCCCAGCTGCCGGAGCTGGAGTTTGATAGTCTTTCGATCGGGTAGCCACATTAATGGGCATGCTCATCATGAACACTTGAGATCCAGAGGAAGCAGATCGAGGTTGGTCTACCATTTGGGTCTGCTGAGACGGAAATGGCTCTTTGAGGACAATAGGGGTCCCTTTGAGCAGGCGACTAACTTCGGATCATCGAGGACAATCCTTAGTGTAGTGATCCTCCTCGCAAATGAGGCAGGGATACTTAGGTTTCCGTTGCGAAGATTCGCTAGCAGACGATTTGGGAGGACCCTGTTTTGGGGCATCGGCTTTAGCTTTGCCTTTGCCTTTATTTTTTCCTTTTGAGGATTTTTCCACTATGGTAGATTGGATAGCGTGGACCTTTGAGGTTTTACCAGGGTCAGGTGGATTTTGAGATGAACTATTAGGAGTAGCATTCGAGATCGACTTGTATTTGGAAACGTTTTAGCAGGGGTTTGGGATACTGAACTAATAATCCCTCAACAGGAGGAACAAATGGTGACTTTGATGATGTGGGATCGGATGATGGCCATGGAGCATTGGGTAATAAATCATATAAAGTGCATGACTGAGAGTAAACTATATATAAGTACTGGGCATGAGCGATGGCCTGCTCTTCAGTAACACATCCACTCACAACTATATTGCGAGCAATTGGGGCTATGAATGATTTGGTAAACCATTCAGTGTGCAACTGATCAGCAATATCAAATTTGGTCAGGAGACGTCTATGTCTCCATTCATGGATGTGATCAGAGATGTGTGTCGCAGTATCTTGCTTAAGCGATGTGAGAAAATAGGTGCCAGTTTCATAGCAAACCGGAAATTGAAAATGCATGAGGAAAGCCATGGCTAAAGAGTTAAAGTAATGGTAAGTACTTCGAGGTAGCTCGATGTACCATTTCGTTGCAGCACTCGTGAGGGTTCATTGGAAAAGACGAAGACAAATGGAATCATCCACGTACGAGTTCGACGAGCACCAGAGGTGATGTGTCATCACATGGGCCTGAGGATCTTCTTTAGCTTTTCCATCGAAATTTGGGCAATCACTTCGTATCTTGGACGGCACCGGAGGCCAGTACGATGAATGAAGGATCAGATCATTTGTAAGGCGTGATACATATGGCAACTCAAGTGTAGATAAGAAAGGTAATTGAGTGTTAAAAGGCATGGGAGGTCGATAAGTAGGTCCATAGGGAGGAGCCCATCCCTGCTAGTAAGGATTTTGGCCCCACAGTGGGGGATTTTGGCCATATGGCATCTGAGGCTGCCCCCATTGCGGATTACCTTGACCATAGGGAGGATTTTGACCTTGAATAACTTGAAACTATTAAAGAATAGGTTGCTGATAAGCAACATACGGGTTAAAAGGCTGTTGAGCTTATTGACCTTGGACATATGGATATGGGACCTATTGTCCTTGAATATACAACTAACGAACCCGTTGTCCCTAAACAAGAGGATTCTGGATATGCAGTCCTTGGGCATAAGGTTGATACACTTGTTTCCCTTAGACGTAGAGATTTTGTACCTGGTGCCCTTAGCCGACATGATTCTGAACCTATTGACCTAGGACATGAGGGTTTTGGGCTTCCTGCTACAAGACTTGACCTTGACCCTGCACTTGCAAGGGTTGACCTTGTTGGTATGTATACAAGGGTTGCTGCTTCCCTGGTTGGTTTTGTTGCTGAAAGGGTTGACCTTGCATTTGCAAAATTTTTCCCTGGGGTTGCAGAGGTTGGCCCTATGAGGGTATGGGTTGAGAGGTGTACGAAGCATATTGCATTTGCTGTTGCATAGCTTGCTACAACTGTTGTAAGGATTGACCTTGCGGTTGTTGCAGGTGACCTTTCTACGGAATAATTTTCCCTTGCTACAACAAAGGTCACCCTTGCGGTAACAAAGGCTTCCCTTGTTGTTGTAGAGGTTGTCCTTACTAAACTGAATCTAGATTCCCAGGAAGGGAAGCCTTTGTTACCGCAAGGGTGACCTTTGTTGTAGCAAGGGAAATTACTAAACTGAATCTAGCCGTAGCCAGGCTGGATGTACTTCCCAGATTGGAGGGTGTAAGGTTGATTAACCAATCCTTGAGAACCATATGGAATGTAAGGATTTTGGTATTGGACCTGAGCCCCATAGGGCTGCTGATACTGAACATTGATCGATCCAAATGGACCAACAGGATTCTGAACTTATTGGTACTGGACAGTGCTTGATCCAGTAGGATCAGTAGGGTTATAAATAATACCAGAAGAAGGCTAGTTTATACCAAGCATGTGAGCTTGTGAGCTGCACACATTAGTGGCACCTGACACCATAGAAACATTCAGATTCTTCCCCCCAGGTGGTGGCACAATCTGGCCATTGACCAGTGAGACAGAGGAACTGACAAAGACAATCTTTGAAATTGCCATTGTGTCTGATGTGTAACTGGGATTGATGATACAAGAGTATTCGGAACGGTGGGTTGCACCGTGACTGAAGTAACAACCTGTTGGGAAGTCGTGTTCATGATGAATGGACTTGATTTAGGCCTGATGCTTGATGCCCATACAAGATTATGGTAAAGCGATGAAGCCCTAGGTGTGCCTGTAACCAAGTGCCCCAAGGACACATAGTTGGGTGGAAAACTGGCGAGAATACCTTCCAAAAAAGGGAAACCCTCGGGAGGAAACTGCAATTGCAATTCTCGCCCCTCAACAGTGTGTGGAGTAGAAACTTTGGACTCATCCAAAGAAGTGACTGGAGCATCACCTTCAGGTTCCATGTTTGAAAAAAAATGATGACGAATGACCGAATGTGTATTGGGGCATAGTTCCAAAGGAAAACCTGGCTGGTTGTACGGACTGTAAGGATGCTGTGTTGATATCTCAACAATGTCAAATAGAGGGTTCAGAGGATAGATAACCAGTCCAAGCTGACTGTCAGTGGTTGCGAGTTCTTTGGACTTCGAACGGGATTGTTCAGAGATTCCTGGCCAAGATAAACAGATGACCCTGTATCGAAAGTAGGCGGAGGGCGAGATGACAATGGTTGAACACTCAAAACAATTGCAAGTTCAACATTTTGGTCCTCGAGTGACTCTAGTAACTCAGGAAATGGTTCCTCAGACAATATTTCAGACGGAGGAAAGGAAGAGGAATTGGGTTAACTAGATGGTTCAGTCACGATGACCTTGTCTTGGTCAACGAAACAAATAACTTCAAGGCTTTAAAATGTCCTTTTATGGGAACTCATGATTTGGTCAAAAGACTAACAGGATGTTCTGGATCGTGGGCAATCAATTATTAAGATGCATAAAATACTAATGCTCTTTCATTTTTTAAGATTCGAGAAAGAAACAAAGATGAATCTATCACTTTTGATTGGAAACAAGCTCGAAAGGACAAGTTCTCAGATGATCTTTTAAATTTAAGTAGTCAAAAAGATCAAATGACTACTTTGGATGATGTAGGTAAAAGGGATTACTAGGCAACCGTGAACTGCAGAATACCTCCCGGTGAACTAAGAAGTACGAGCAAGCAATCTCCTTGAATGCTGTGTTTGGTGTATCACGTTTGCAAGGCGGCTGACTCGGCTTCCTAAGGATAAAGGGATTGCAGCCTAGTGGGGTCTCCCATTATATACTCGACAATGCAGGGAGCACAAATCCGTACTAGCGCTGTCTAATGACGAAGCTAACGATAGTTGCTAGGTTTAAGGACACCGAAACATGTCTCTAGCCTAGACCTTCTAGATATGATCATTAATGTCAAATGTGACTTAGGTTAATTGAATTCATTTTAAAGATGATCTTGAGTTAAATTTCAGTTTTCAGGTCTTAGTGATGCTACTCGAAAAACCTTCAAATGCAACTAAGTGAGACAAGACACTTTCAATTCGATGAAATGCTTACACTAGAGAGGGTAGAAACCACTCAATCAAATGCAAACAATCAAGCAACTGAAAACGAAATGATCTTTCACTACTTTACTTTTTCAAAAAATAAACTAATGAAAAATGCATTCCAATTCCTAATTTCCTGACAAGCACTTACCTATTAGTCCTTACAAAAACAAAAATTCTCTTCCTTTTTCAAATGCCGATGCAATTATAGTCTTTAAAAAGATGCAAATTATCATAACATAATGATGCAACAAAGTAGAATTTCATACTTTTTCATGAAACAATGAAACAATCTTTTCACATACAATCTTTTAGTAAAAAAGTTCTCGAGATAATAAGCTCCCCAAGTAGATGAAAACACGAAAAGAGAAGTTTGTTCAGGTCATTGAAACATCGACTTTACCGAACAAAATACTAACAATGTAGTCTATGCTGGAAAAGAAACGTTCAGGCAAGTAAACGGAACTTTTTCAAACTTGTGAAAAAATAGGTCAAAGTCATAAAAAAGACCAAAACAAAATGCAGAGAGTAAGCACACCTACAACCTGACTTAGTGAGTTCTCAAACCGCCGAATGGATGACCAACTAGATGCACTAGTGTCGCTAGCCACTCAATGACTCAATCAATCAAACAGAAAGATCACAAGCCAAAAAGAAAACAAAACCAAATGAAAAGTAGCTTTCTAATCAGGGAGAAAATGGTCCAAAAATATTACGAGGTCAAAACCACAAGAGCATAACACACTGACCAAGATTGGGGTCAAGCACTAATCTTCACTTACAGGCATCAATGCGACTGCCTAACTGAAAACAAGTGCCAGAGGTTGGTTGGCATGACTATTAACGGATTAAGCGTGCTGATCGAGGTAGCTAAGGAAAAATAATTTTTTTTTGAAAACAAGGACTAGATCTGCTACTATAAATTTTAGACTCAGAGCAGTAAATAAGAGAAAAGAAACATATCCAAAGGGAAATCGTGAAACTAGAAAATTTCTCACGAAATCATGAAACCCAAGACAAACAAAAGGATTGGGATCCCTAGTGGAGTCGCCAACTTGTGGTGAAGTAAAATTATAAGTGCGGACACGAACGAATTCCTTTAGCCCAATAATGGGTCTAGCCACAACAGATACATTCTATGGAAGATTTCCTTAGGTTAGAATCAATCAAGAGTGCCTACCTCTTAGTCACTTATCTTGTTTGATGATGTCCTTGTTTGCTCGCTCGAACTATCTCTCACTTCCTTCCTCAAGCTCATGAAACAAGTAAAGAACAACAAATAACAAACATAATAATACACAAATTGTAATTCAACCTACTTAACAAGTCAAGAAACATTAATCCATGAATATGTAATATTACAAAACATGTAGGAAATTAATTGATAGTTGCATATATTAATATCAAAGAGAGATTACAACCATTGGTCTTGACGTTGTAGTCTTCCTTTGACAAGACCAGGTTCCCACACACTTCTGCTAACATTCCATGATGGTCTCAATCAACAATAGTTTTAAGGCTCTTCCCTTTAGACTTCACTCCAAACAAAATCACACTTCTCCCTCACACAACTAGATAGCTACAACTAGCAATAGCTTACTTGTCTACTCCAAACCAAAATAGCATCAACACTCAACCAAAACTCTGCAACTATAACACTCACACTAGCTTGTGCTTGGGAAGAAGGGAGGTTTATATAGGAAATATGGATGGGAGATGGATCCTCTTCTCATGGGAGAAGGACTTATCCCTTGAGGTAGTTCCATCATTACAAGGGAAAGGAGCCCAAACTATCATCCTCGACCCCATCTGGCCAAACCATTTACCAAGCTTTCGTTACAGAGCTTCTAGAGCTAGAAGCTTCAACTCTAATTTAAAAATTTTTCCATAACAGGACTGACGTGACTAAAACACAACTCAACTGCTCTGGTCGGCGCGAGGAGTAGTGCTAATCTCTGCACATCGGCACGGGGAAGACAAAGGCCATTAGCGCCAGTCTTGTAAACTGGACAAAACAGAAGTTTCAGGGGAAATGGTGCAAAAGGGAAATGATCTGCTCATGAAGAGGGACACAATGGGAGTTTCTTCATGAAGGTAAAGAATGCGCTGTTCACTGTAGAGGTCCTCCAGGATCAAGGAACGAGGAGTACAGGGATAGTGACAAAATTTTGTGAAAAAACAATGCAACCCTTAGGTGAGGCAGGAGCGAAGCCACGAACCATTCGTGGTGCTATCCATCTATTAAGTTCATATTGGCTTCATGGATTTTACACTTCAATCTTTGATCCAATTCCCAAGGTGTCTCATTTGGTTTCATCGTGATTTCCTTGAACCACACAATTGACTATGCCTCAGATTTAGGCCTACCAAACTCTTTATTCAGCGCGGTCTGGATCTCTACCAACCCATCATTTGGGTTATCATTAGAGTACTTGATGTACCAAGTTAGCGCACGATCCTGCAAAGCACTAACTAGTGTTGACTTCTTCATATGATCATCTATGATGCCCTGACCTTCCCATATAGCTTTCACGACGAACCAAAACTGGTCCGGGTCCTCATTTCCCAAGCCTTTAAACAAAGGCAGCTTCACTGAATTTTCCATGTTGAACTGCGGTGAAGGTGGTGGTGGTATGGGTGAAGTTGCAAGTGATGATGGTGAAGTTGGAGGTGGTGTAGGTGGAGGTGGCAATCGTGGGAATCCCTGTCTTATTAACTAAACTGCACTTCACGGAGAAGCTTGTGCTACTCCCTTTTTGTCACCCAACGATGGTGAGGTCAATGGGCTGTATTCATGACCCTTTCTTCCTTCGTTTCTATAAGTCTTTCCACTTCGCGTAGCTAAGAACATCAAGGTAGCTACATAACCCATTTTCGCACAATAACATCTTAATCCTGGTATTAAAGACTTCAAGTACTTACCTCGCGAACCTTTGAAAAAGTGTTGCTCTGCCTCGCTGTAACTGGCTGAGGTATCAACCACGAATTCAGTCACAAATACTCCTATGATGCGATCGAGCCAATGATCGACAACATGGGTGATATTATCCTCAGAGGCTTCCAATCTTTGTACTAACTTCGGGGTCCAGACAATAGGACCATCAAGTTTCCACCTTCCTTGGATATCTGCTAGCTTCGCGATCCACTCGTATAACTCAACTGGAAAGGAGAAGAAAATATCTCATGGATTTTTGTATATAGGTACCTGTCCAGCCACTGTTCCTTTGCCAGCCATGGATTTCTGTTTTCCTGAGCTGCAAATTCGTGGATCTTCCTATCCAACCAGTCTTCAATCTCTTTCTTAATTGGATTCCAGTGATATGACATCACTCATTTGTCATGTAGATTCCATTCCTAGCAATGGAACCATTTATTGGCTTTGTGGGGCTTGACCCAGGTTCAGCGTTAGTTAGCCAAACAAATCCCTACACTACTGGCCCTTTCGGCATCAACCCACAGAGTGCGGACCGAAGTCTCACCTGAAGCAATATGGGGGGATGCTGGAACCAATTTTCCACACCCTGAGATGGTTGTAATGTCAGTTTATACCCTCTATTCCTACTTTTGTGTAGGTCACTAAGCTTTAGGGCTCAGTCAATCTACCCCTTTATTCCACCCTTTAGTACCTCCGCGAAGGTGTACAATTGACCTTTGCGCAGCCTTAACCCGCAATCCAGGCACTTTCCCGCTGCTATGACAACATATTGTGTAGGTTCCAGAGTTATCTTAAGTGTTTTACTTATCTTACTAAACAATCATAGTTAGCGCCGCGTAAACTGATATTCTTACTTGCGTTCAATTAACCAATATAATCACATATATTCGTGCATCACATAAACATTGTAAATTAAACCCAAAACGCAATATAACCAAATGCAATAACAGGAAATAATTACACAGAATTTGTAGAATACTTCTCTTCATTGATATGTTTAGTTTAATACAGACTCTATCCGCCCTATGCACATAGCTACAGGGGTCCGTGCACTCAGTGGCGGACTTACACCCTAGGCCTCTGCGCACTTAGCAGTAGAGCCTCTACCTATGGTAAGACCTGAAACACTTAGAATTCTCTACCAAGACTCCAAAACTGGTCTACTTACCTCTTAGAGCTTACTTATTTAGCTCCTTTTGGATCTTTACAGCTGACTTTACATTTTACAAAATAAGGGCGGAAAACCCTTTATGACTCTTGACACCTTCGTGCTCCGCGATCACAAAATGTAGAAACTTTACACTTTATTACAAAATTTTGTCCCAAAACATGGGCTTTTAGCCCCAAGACTATCCTTGGGGGAACCCATTCCCAACATAGTGCATTCATGCTCTTAAAGCTACTAAGATAGTAATTGGATGGAAGATCGATTGCCTTTAATTTCCTTGTTAGAAAGGTAAATTATATTTCTCAGTTATTCCCTAATTTCCACGAGGAGCCAAAGGATGGACCACAAATGGAGGGATGATTTTCTAATAAAAAATGAGAGAAATCCGATGAATTCTTGGGACGTTCGACAATATACTTTTATGGAGGGGGAATGGAAGGGTCCCCTGCCACACCTAGCCCAATTGTATAGAAGATTCACAATAATAAACCTCTAAGGCACTGAAAACCAAGGCTAATATACCAAATTACCAGGATCCTTGGAGGAGATGCCCATGTTTCCTAGCCATGTACCATACAGAAGGACCATTAAGAAAAATCCTGAGATGAAACTTATACATGAATATTGAGAAAACTAAAATAAAAAGTAGGGGAACTGCTATGTACCCAGAGGAGAGGTTCCTAAAACTAGACGAAGTGTGGGCCACAAAATATACAAGTCAAATTTCTAACCACCACCACATTCGACAAAAACAACTCACACTTTTAAATCCCACAATATATGCATACCACGTAGGCACTAAGCCAAAGAACATGTGATTTCCTTCGAATTATTATTGATCCATTCATAATCCCATTATGACCATGTAAGAGAAGGTTTATCAATTAATAATTTTTATTGTGATTGAATTTGGACATGCAACAATGGTTTTGTTGCATCACCCCTAAGAATATGTCATGCCGCTCATACTTCTTAATGGGATCAAATTGCTTCATTGATGTTGATTTGAGTATGGGAGGTGGGTCGAGGGTCATTCTAGGATTGGTTGTTGATATATTTACTATTGAGAAAAATATGTCCCCCATTTTCTCTTGTTGCACAATTTACATAATGTAGCCCATCTGATTATTCTCATAAAGAACATGATACATTTTTTCCTCCACAATGTGTAGCAATATCTGCTAAATTCTAGTGAAAATCATTGCTAATTTGTAATCTAATGGATTAGTGTCTAGCACCATGTTCGTAATGAGATTTAGCGAATCCCCAACTATTGATAGTTTTTACATGTGTAGGGAAGCCACAATTCTTAACCCTTGAAGGAGGGAAGATGCCTTAGCTAAATTGTTTGATAGGACTCCTAGGATCCATGTATATGTATGCTTCATAGTCCCTCTTAGGTTTATAAGAACCCCACCCACATATGTTGCCCTAGAAAATTAAAACACTTTTTCACCATGGCTTTAAATCCCCATAAAGTTGTACAACAACCTTAAAATTGACCCTTGCTTTGAAAAATGTTTTTACTATAATCACTTTTTTAAATGTTAATGTTACATCTTATTTGAAATTGCAACCTTGACAATAAACACCATTGCAAATTGAAACCTCAAAATCAACTTTTGAATAAAAAATTGCTATTACAAATAGAACCCTTCTTTAATTTTGGGTTTGAAATTATAATGTTATTTAAACTATGACTTAAAAGCTATTACAAACCTTGTGCCTTAAAAGAAATTAGAAACCAATAATTATATTCCTCTTCAAGGGAGAAACCTCTTTTTATAATGAATACAATGTATAAGACAAGATTTTATGATCCTAAAATTAGGTCTCCTTAGTGTATATATATATATATATATATATATATATAGGAGACAAATGGTACAATTATAAGACAATTGGACCATGAGAGGTTCTAGCCTACATAAAAACATAACAATAAAAATGTAATCACTTGATATTTGGAGCTTAATAAGGGATTTTAGAATTAACATGGGCTTATTGAACTTAACGAAAACCTAACATTGTTAAAACAAAACCATAAATAAATAAATAAACATAAAAAATAAATGTAAAAAAAGATGATATAAAAGAAAATTTTTAAATAAAAAAATAGATATAATAACAAATAAAAATAAAAGCCAAAATATTTTAGAAAAATAAAAACAAATATAAATGAAAAAAACAATTAAAAAAGGGAAAGCAAAATAATTATAAATAATATAATATACTAGGAATTGGGATGGTCTCGTATTTGCTGACACGAAGTCCATTCCAACCACTTCCACTATAACATCTTGGTGCCTCTATATGCCCCTTCTACAGGCGTAGGTGAATCGAGGGATTTGAACTTCAAACCTCCTCGCACATAACACTTCATTTTCACGGCCATCACCGATTGAGCTCACCCCCGAAGACTATATATATAGTATTTATTTTTAAACATTCAAATTTATAATTAGAATAAAATAAAATAAAATAAAAATAAAAATAAAAACAAACAAACATAATTTTAAAAAATAAATAAATTACCACCTCTCTATATTTCACCTATTTCTCACTTACTATTTCATCTACTTTCTCTTCTCATCCCTCCACCTTCACCTCTCACCCCCTTTTCTTACTATAGTTCCTCTACCTCCACCTCCACCTCTCACCCCCTTTCCTTACTACATTGCACCTCTTTAGAAGTTTGCATACCCTTTCCTTACTATACTGCAATTCTTTAGAATCTTTCCCACAATTCATTAGCCCGTAAAAGGTAGGAGATAAGAGGATCATCCGTCCACCTCTCACCCACGTTCCTTAGTATATTGCACCTCTTTAGAAGCTTGCATCCCCTTTCCTTATTATACTATAGCTCTTTAGAGGCTTGCCCATAATTCATAATCCTGTAAAGGGTAGAAGATAAGAGGAAGAGAGTGAAGGTTAGAAGACTAGGTTGTTAGAAATTGTAGCAAGAAAGGCTAAATTTGACTTGTTCCTTAGTCAAATTTAGTAATTTGATTTTTCACATCAGTAGGATGATTTGGATGGCAATTAACTTGTGTGACATGGCCTTGTCTACTAGTTAACTTAGTAAATTAGAGTTAGAGGCTAGTAGTAGAGTTATGCATGTAGTGATTGGTAAAATTTAGCAATCTAGTTCAATTATTTTCAGTTTGACTCAGTTAACTGGGATCAAGTACCTAGTTGAGTCAATTGAAGGTCGGTTGAGTAATAGAACTATTGTTAACTCAATGATCTCTCAGTTAGACTAGCTAATCAGCTAAAAATAGCCCAGACGTGCATGGAATTCGAATTTCCTAGCTAGAGTGGAGGAAAAGGCACATTGTAATTGTCAATTGTATACAAGTTGAGTGTATAGGCTTGGAAGTTAATCAGGTGAATAATTCCTTGCGAATTGTGCAAGAAAATAGGAGGAAATTCCTATTTTTTAGGAGCTAATTTCCTCAAGGAGTGTGCAAGAAAATAGGAGGAAGCTGGAGCCTTGAATTGGCTAAGCGTTGGCTAGAGCAGGATAATTAATAGGAGAGCAAGTTTACAGTGTAGGGTGTGCTTCAGATTCAAAGCAAGACATTGTAATAGTCTCTCATTTTCATTTGATTAATGAAAAGTAGTGGAGGGGTTTTTACCAGTGGGGTTCCCCTGTAAATCATTGTGTTATTGTGTGGTTTTAATGGTTGCATGTGTTTCTAAATTATGATTTCCATTTCGCAAAATAGTAGAGGAAATTGTGATTTAAGTTCAATATCATTGGTAGTAGCAAATTTATATTAATTTTTACATGGTATCAGAGTAGAAATCACACTAGAAATCAATCTATAGATATTCTAATTCAGATATTTCGATTGGAAAATTCAATGAAGAAATTTTCTTATGTGCAATAAATTGTCTTTAAAGGGTTTGAAATTAGAGTATGCCCTGAGGGAAACTTGAATTTCATATTCTGGAAGGACATGATGGAAGCACTTCTCATTGATAATGGTGAGTTGGAGTACACCAAAACTAACATTCCATAACCAGGAACATTTGATGTACAAGCACTTGCACAATGGAAGAAGGATACTTGAAAAGTTAGGAGGATCATCTTGGAGGGTGTGAGAGACCACATAGTCTCGAATTTACATGACAAAGAGACTCCATTTTTGTTGTGGATCTAACCCAGAAATATATGATAATGGAAATAAACCCAGAAACAATAAGATAGAAATAGATAGAAATGCTTCTTTATTGATCAAACCCTTAAGGTAGGGCAACACCATACATTCACTCCTTAAGGAAGGAGAACACTCCACAAGCCATATGCCTGTTCATACAATATTCCTTCACTATATTCCTTGACTTGGAGTCTCTAGCCTCTATATAGGCCTCATACATACCATACCATGGGTCATTACTATGGTTCCCTCATATCATCAACTAATACCATGGGCCCATTACATTATTATTAACTACTTGTGGTCCCTTACATGATATGGGTTAACCACCTTATTTATTACTATGGCCCATCCCATTATTACATTATTACCTTGGGTACCTCCCTTGGTACCCCATATTATCCCCCCTAGGTATATAACATTCCACCTTCCTAAGCATGTTTCGTCCCCGAAACATGGGAAGAACACAAATAATAAGATCTACTCAAAAGAGTAGTCCACTGGTACCATGAACGTGCATCTAGCCATCCAAGAGAAAAGTGAACCCTCGATCTCGCTGGTGCCTCGCTCGCTTGAGATAGAAGTTGATCGTGTAATCTCTTCTGTGTGTAGTAGGTGGATCGTCGCTCCTCGCTATCCGTCATACGGGGGTTGTTGTCCTTGTGGCTAATTGGTTGCCATCTTATTGGTTGTTGTCTTGCGGGGTGATGTGGGTGATGATATGTTGAAGTTTTAACCCACGGTGTCTTTTTCTTTAATTCACCGTGTTGTGGTGCCTGTTGTGGTGTCTTCTTGTCCAATATGACTTCAACCACTGAACCCTCATCAGATGTGTCAGCAGCTGTTACCTTTTCGGCTTCAGCCTCTGTTTGTGTTTGATTTTCGACCATCAACTGCTCATCATCTGACATGTCATTCCCTAGAACATCTTCTGTGTCAACCTCCGTGGACTCTACCTGTTTATTGATGGAAATATCCTGTAATGTAATTTTCTTCTTTTTATATCAGAGCTTCAGGAATTTCTTCTGCACATTAATATTTATAGTACCCACTGATTTCATCCACGGGTATCCCAAAACAACATCCATATTATCTATCTCTGAAGCATAAAAATCACCATGCAACACATACTTATCCATATAAATCTTCAAATCCTTATACACTTGAACATCCTCATTATCAATCTGTGCAGTTTCAATGTGTTGTGCTGGAACTTGCAATTTTTTTGCCAAATTAACACTTATAAGATTTTGCTTGCAACTAGGATTTATAGACACAATGATTTTCTCCCTCTAAATTAATCCATGAACCTGCAATAAAGATATACCAGTAGGAAATAACCCCATATGTTTCTCCTTATCTTGTTTTCTAGCATGAGACCATCTGTCTAAAAGGAATTTTTCAAATGCTTCATCAGACAGGTTGTAACACTTTGTTTGGTTAAGTAATCCCCACCATGTGGCCGCCTCATCTATAAAATCCTCCACTGCCCACCATTTCCATTTGTTTTTCCATACCCACTTCTTTTGTTTTATGTATTCTTCAATAGTAGGACCACTATCTTTTCCTGTAAAATAAAGAACCTTGCTAGAAGCCATGAAGAGAGTTTTGAAAAAAAAATCACTTACTTGGCGAAAATTTGAAATTGTCACAGTTTAGTCAATATTTCTCAGAATCCCTATTATGACCTGTTTTTGGAAATGGAACAATCATTCTGCATCTTCCCATGTGGTAGAAATCTTGATCCAGGCACTTGGAATTTCAGATCTGCGCTACAACTCTCCCGTCGTCACCAAAATTTATGCAAAAAGAGCTGATTTTAAATCAGCGATATCTCCCTCATCCGGACTCCGATTCGACTGATTGTTTTTTTGAAATTGAGTGTTTTTTCATAGAAAATCCAGATCTACAATTAGATTTTGCAGATCATGCACCAGGACGTCCTGATCTGCGCCACAAACTTGCTGCCCTGAAAAATTCTCTGCAACCCCACTGATTTTTAGATCAGCGATATCTCCTTCATCCAGACTCCGATTCAACCGATTTTTTTTTTTAAATCGGATATTTTTTCACAAAGAATACAGATCTGCAATTATATTTTTCAGATCTTGCACCAAAACATACATATCTGATCTGCAAACTCGTCGCCCCCGAAATTCTACAAAAATTAAATAAAAAAAAAATTCTCCACTTTTGTGCCCAAGAAAGTGCACTGATACCACTTGTTGTGGATCTAACCCAGAAATATATGATAATGGAAATAAACCCAGAAACAATAAGATAGAAATAGATAGAAATGCTTCTTTATTGATCAAACCCTTAAGGTAGGGCAACACCATACATTCACTCCTTAAGGAAGGAGAACACTCCACAAGCCATATGCCTGTTCATACAATAATCCTTCACTATATTCCTTGACTTGGAGTCTCTAGCCTTATATAGGCCTCATACATACAATACCATAGGTCATTACCATGGTTCCCTCATACCATCAACTAATACCATGGGCCCATTACATTATTATTAACTACTTGTGGTCCCTTACATGATATGGGTTAACCACCTTATTTATTACCATGGCCCATCCCATTATTACATTATTACCTTGGGTACCTCCCTTGGTACCCCATATTATCCCCCTAGGTATATAACAATTTTCTATGTGGAAGACCCTCACTGAGTTATTCGAAATAACAGTGATGCCAAGAAATTGGCATTGAGGGACAAGCTCAGAAACATCCACATGCAGAAAGGAGAAACCATTCCACATTACCTCTCCAGGTTCACTCAGTGTCAAGATGAGCTTCGAGGAGTTGGAGAAAATATTCCCTCTTCAGAACTAGTGAGCCTAACTCTCCTAGGCCTTCCAAAATCCTAGCACATCTACTAAGACTCTCTAAATGGAAGGGACAAATTACCAAATCGGGAGAGGCTTTGATAAGATCTGGTGTGGGAAAAAATTCGGTGGAACACTAGAGATGGAGTAACATCCAAATCTGAGGAGGAGGAGAAATTTTCCTTGGTTGGGAACGGAAAGAAAGGAAAGGGAAATAAGGCCAAAAGAAAACTAGAGACTAGCCAGAACAACGACAAGAAAAAGGACTTGAGAAAGATAAAATGTTTTCACTGCCATGCATTTTGGCACTATGCAACAAAGTTTCCATAGAATACGTCCAACAATAAAATTTTAGGAGGAGCAGGAGGTGAAGCACTCACCTTACACTTTGAATTAGACTTCACCCTAATTGAATGCATCGTGACCACTGCAATGAGGAGTGTGTGGTATCTAGATTCAGGTGCCTTGTTCCATATGATGGGATGCAAATAATTCTTTAGTATCCTAGAGGAGAAGGATCTCCAAATGCACATAGAAATTGGGGATGATGGGCGATATAGTACCAAAGGAATTGGTACCGTAATATTTAAGAGGTAGTCAAAATCCCATATTCATATTAAATATGTTATGTATGTACCTGAGCTGAAGAAGAACCTGATCTCTGTAGTTGTATTGGAGGATCATGGCTATGATTTTGTTTTAAGTAAAGGGAAATCCTTTTTGAGACATGTAACTACTAGGAAAGTGAAACATATTGGAGTTCAAGTGAAGAATATCTACAATCTTGAGGTGAAAGTTTGCACTGCACTAAGTAGTAAGGCGGAAAATGTGCAGAGTCAAGATGTTCGATAACTCTGGAATATGTGCATGGGACACTTACACCATGGAGCCTTAAAAATCATGTAGCAAATTATCACCAGTCTCCTGAAATGTACCATTAACCAATATGATGTCTACAAGGGATGCACATTGGGGAAATATATCAAATCCACCTTCCGGGGCTGAGATAGCAAATCTAGAGCAATCTTGAAGTGATTTCAATTTGATGTATGTGGACCATTTTATACAGCGTCAACAAAAAAACACATGTATTATGTAATTTTTGTTGATGAATTTTCTAGAAAATGTTGAATTTGTTCATGTGAAAGAAGGATGAAGTTTTCTCAAAATTTGTTGAATTCAAAGCATTGGTTGAAAGGAAACTAGAAGAAATTGAAAGCCCTAAGAAGTGATAATGGAGGATAATTTGTTTCTAGCAACTTCAATACCTTTTGTGCAAAGGGGGTATTATAACAAAAGTGATAGCACCCCATAACCCAAAACAAAATGGGGTGGCTGAAAGGAAGAACAAAAGCACAATGTGAGCTAAAAGAGCCATGTTGCATGAACAAGGGATTCCATTACATCTATGGGAAAAAGCATGCAACACCACAGTTTATTTGTAGAACAAGATACCTCAGACAATACGTTGCATGATCACACTTGAAGAATGTTTCTTTGGGAGGAAGCCATATGTATGTCATTTTCGAATTTTTGGAGCTACTATGTATTGTCATGCCTCTAAGGATAACATATAGAAACTAGAGCCTAAAACTCATATGGGAGTCTTTGTAGGATACACAAAGACACCACATAATTACTGGGTCTATTTTCCCTCACTCAAGGTGTGAGTAGTGAGGAGAGATGCCAAATTTTATGAGGAGAAGGCTATGAGATGCGTTCTAGAGTGAGAGTTGAGTATCACATCAGAGGAGGAGCTTATAGTTCCAAAGGAGGAGCCTCAAAAAAATCTTCAAGAGGTTGTGGAGCAGCCACATACAAAGGAGAAGATGGAAGGCCGAGTGGAGGAACCCATTCAACCAAAATCTTTAAGAGAGGGGAGGAAGAGAAATAGAAAATCTAACAGATTGGTATAGGATGCATGGGATCATGTGGGAGCTCCTACATCTCAGCACAGGAAGAGAAGGTCACTAGAAATGTACACTTGATATATGGCTCTCATGACATAACTCATTGAGACAAAGCCTTCTTCATTTGAGGAAGTAGTTTCTCAACTAGTGTGGGTTGATGCCTGTTGGAGGAGTATGAATTCATCATGAATAACAATGTATGGGAGGAGATGCCAAGACTAGAGAACATGTTAGTGGTTGGTTCCAAATGGATCTACAAAATGAATCATGTAGATGATGGGAGCATAGAGAAGTACAAGGCTAGATTTTTTGCCAAAGGATTCTCTCAAGTAGAGGGAGTGACTAACAAAAAATTAGTACCAGTGGAAATATATTCTTTGATAAAAACAGTTCTAGCATTAGTTGTGCAGATGGAGTGTAAGATCCATTAGATGGATGTGAAAACCACCTTTATCAATGGTGTTGTTGAGGAAGAAATTTACATAGATCATCCAGAGGGATTTTAGACATATGAGAGGGAGACGTATGTGTGCAGACTTAGGAGAGCCCTGTATGGTCTTAAACAGGCACCCCGAGCATGGTACACTCAGACTGGTACATATCTTAGTGGATTGGACTTCACCAAAAGTGAAGTAGATGCAAATCTCTATCACATTATGGTAGATGCAAAGTTGCTTATCTTGGTATTGTATGTTGATTACTTGATACTTACAGGGGATGAGTAGTTGATCAACTCTTGCAAGGAGGACCTTACAAGAGAATTCAAGATGAAAGACATGGGATTGATGCATTACTTCCTTAGTATGGAAGTATGGCAGGGTGGTGGTAAGTTGTTTGTGAGTCATGGGAAGTATGCCTCTGAAATACTTCAGATATTTCACATGGATAACTACAACCCTATGGACACACATCTAGCTACAAGCTAGAGGTAGGAGATTGCTTCTTCTAGAGAGGAAGTAGATGCTACCATTTACAAATAGCTTGTGGGATCCTTGATGTATCTGGTGAACACAAGGCCTGACATATACTATGCAGTTAATCAGTTGATTCAAGCCATGTTGAAGCCTACCGAGCTGTATTGGAAGAAAAAAAGCATGTGTTGAGGTACCTGAGAGGCACAACCCAGTATGGGTTATGGTACAAGAGGATAGAGGGAGTGAACCTCCAAGGCTTCACCGATGCAAATTTGGTAGGGAGTCCATCAGAAAAGAAAATTACTTCAGGTGCTATCTTTAATGTTGGGTCTACAGATATTTCCTGGTATAGTAGGAAACAAAGGTCTGTGGAACTCAACTCAGCAGAGGATGAATACATGGCTGCAAGTCAAGCATCACGTGATACCATATGGATGAGGAAAATACTTGTGGGGATTTTTAGTCAGGAGATGGATTTGACAATGATTTATTATGATAATCATAGTTGTATCGAAATATTTAAGAATCTAGTATTTCATGATAGCTCCAAGCACATTAATACGAGGGAAAATCACTTACAAGATTGTGTGCAGATGAGAATTATGATACTACAATACATTCCAATTGAGGAGAAATATGTAGATATCTTGACAAAGGCATTGTCAAGAGGCAAATTCAAATTCCATAGGTGTAGGATGGGGGTGGTGCAAAAGAATTTTGTTGCTAAGAGGGAGTGTTAGAAATGTAGCAAGAAAGGCTAAATTTGACTTGTGCCTTAGTCAAATTTAGTAATTTGATTTTCCACATCAGCAGGATGAATTGGATGGCAAATAACTTGTGTGACATGGCCTTGTCTACTAGTTAGCTCAGTAAATTACATTTAGAGGCTAGAAGTAGAGTTTTGCATGTAGTGATTGGTAAAATTTAGCAATCTAGTTCAATTATTTTCAGTTTGAATTAGTTAACTGAGCTCAAGTACCTAGTCAAGTAAGTTGAAGGTCATTTTAGTAGTAGAACTATTGTTAACTCAATTATCTCTCAGTTAAACTAGTCAATCAGCTAAAAATAGTTCAGAAATGCATGGAGTTTGAGTTGCCTACTTGGAGTGGAGGAAAAGGCACATTGTAACTATCAACTGTATACTCGTTGAGTGTATAGGCTTGGAAATTAAGCAGGCGAATCATTCCTTTGGAATTGCGCAAGAAAATAGGAAGAAATTCCTACCTTTTAGGAGCTAATTTCCTCAAGGATTACACAAGGAAATAGGAGGAATTTGGAGCCTTAAATTGGCTATCTGTTGGCCATAGTAGGACAGTCAGTAGGATAACAAGTTTATAGTGTAGGGTGTGCTTTAGATTCGAATCAAGACATTATTATAGTTTCTCATTCTCATCTGATTAATGAAAAGCATCGAAGGGGTTTTTCCCAGTTAGGTTCCCTTTGTAAATCATTTTGTTCTTGTGTGGTTTTAATGGTTGCATGTCATTGCATGTGTTTCTAAATTGTGATCTCCATTCCACAGAATAGCAAAGGAAATTTGTAATCTCTTGATTTCAGTTTGGTTTCATCAGTGGTAGAAAATTCCTATTAACTTCTACATAGGTAAGATGAGAGTGAGTGGGAAAAAGGGATGCAACATGGGAAATGAATTAGATTTAATAATGGGTGATTTTGAGAAATATCTTTCATATATATATTTTAAAATTATATATCCATATATATATATATATATATATATATATATATATATATATATATATATATATATATATATATAGTGTGTGTGTGTGTGGGTGTGTGTGTGTGTTTATTAAATGTTTTTTTTTTTTTATGTCTTTAATGTTTATTTTAATTTTTAATTTGTATCATTTTATGTTAACCTTTTTTTTAAAGTATTTTTAAAACTCTATTTCACATACATACATACATACATATAACTAACTCTATTTCACATACATACATACATACATACATATATATATATATATATATATATATATATATATATAATTTAAATTATTTTTAGTTATAATTTTAAAAAAATAATAATAATTTATTTTTCAAGTTATTATTATTATTTTTTTTAAGTAATCTTTGCTCACGATAACAAATATTTACATCAGATATGACAAAATTATTGTCATAGGGTTGCCACCTTAGAAACGAGATCAAAGACAGTAAATCATAGAGTAAAACATAAATTCAATTGATTGTACAAGACTAATAAGGACTCGAAGTAGTTGTTACCCCAACATGGAGAAACTAATAAGAAGAGACAAAATGATTAGCCTTAGTGGACTCCAAAGTTTGAGAGAACAAGAAAAAACAATTAAATAGAGAATCAAAGGGAAACATATCTATAGCACCATGGACCAGCTAGAATATCAAAAACTAAAATGAAAATGTATGGAACCCGTTAGTGTCTGTCAATCCTGCTAGTCACCAGTGATCAAATGTGCTCTTTCAAACTTTTTGTTAGGGTCCTCGGTCAAATTTTTATGTTTCAATGGGTCTTCAAATAAAAAATTTGGTCACTCGTTAGGTTAGCTAGGGAATCACTACTCCTTTCAACTTCATGGTCAATGGAAATCATCATGGCCAGACATTCCTTGTTGTAAGGGTGTCATAGTCATTATGGTCATAATTATGCCCATTCTGTCCATGTCAAGTCATCCTTAGGTCATAGGGTCAAAAATCATAAAAAACTAGTCACTTCACTATCAATGTCATCGTCATGGGAGTAGTAATAGGGAAAAATGATGCTCAAGGAGATTTCAGCTTGTTTCAACATATTTATTCATATTTCAAATACCTCCCTCAACTTCCCTCATAAATCCCCTCATTCCCTTTAAAACCCCTTTTTCCTTGGGAAAATCCTTAAATCCTAGCTAAAACCCATTTTTCCTTTGAAAAAACTCATATTCTATATCCAAATTCCCAAACTCTAGCCTTATCCCAAAGTCCCTTTGTATATTCCCTTAACCCCATTTCGATTGTTATACATCGAAACCATATTGAAATCCCTTTTGAAATTCCAACTCTAGACGAAAGTCCATTTGTTTTAACTCTAGCCGCACCCATTTAAACTATATTGAAATCCCTTTAAAGGTCAGAACCCGCAATTGTCACGTATCACATGAACTATAAAATATCGCTCCTCACCCCTTCCCAAGTGCGATTGCAATATCCCGCATCCCACATCCTCCATTCTGAAATCGGCTCCCATCCCGCAATCAGTTCCAGTCGCCAATGAAATCCTCGTTGATTTCCCCCTCCGCCGATAAAGTTATCCCGTCGATATTGTAACATTCTCCCAATGATAAGTACAAACCCTTGTGATAGGCCCCAACTCCCGATTGTGATAGGTCCCGGCTCTCGGCGATCATACCAATCTAAATTTCTTTCCTGCAACATCCATCTCCCGGTTGCGACTGCGATATGGTGAAAGCCCCCCTTCCAGACCTGCTGGGATATTTAATTGGATTTTGAAAAACTTTGGGTCTGGGTTTATGGTTAAATCCCGCCAAATGTGATATTTTATATATTGTGACTTGATGGGCTATTGGGTCTGGTCCGTCAGAAAAACACTATGGAACATGGTTAAGAGACCCTCTCCTTGTTGCGATTGCGATATATAATCGACCCAGATCAATGTACCAGATCTAATCAACTAGATCAGATAACTTAGATCGACGTCTCATACTTCTTCCCAACGGTCAATATCAGTTTTGTTTTTTCACGCCCTCGATTGCGATTTCTCACTGTCTTTCATGTAATTTCTCAACTGAAAGACCTAACCAGCATTCACATAGCACTAGATCACTTATTTCACCATCGCTCAAACAAAATGCAGAAAAAGTGGAATAACAATGCAATTCCTCAACCAACAGGTGGTGGGCTCTAGTATTGTAGCAATAATTCTGCAACTCCTGGGACTGCCTTCTTTACTTTTATCAACCCGGTAGTTCGTAACAAATTTGGAAGTGACGGTGCTATATGCACAAGTACTAGCTCTTGCCGCAGGCTGTCACTTGATCAGCTGGCACAAGTCCGCTAGGAGATTAAGCCAACTTCTATGAGCTCTTAGAAGAAGCTTTTAACTGCGATGGACGAAAACTAACTCAACCATAGGCTATTCTACTTGCAGAAAGAAGTTGAGAGCTAGAAAGGAATGCAAACCCTAGCAAACCCTAGTTGTACCAACTAAACCTACTGGTGCAAGTGAAAGGATGAAAGCTACAGAAATGGATGCCATTGACTTCTAAAAATGTAAAATTCATGTGACTAAGCTACTTCTGAAGAGAAATATGAAGAAAACATCTTTTTTCATTTTTGAGTAATTTGTCAGAATTATATTGCATGTGCTTTAACTGTTTTTGACTGTGTAGAAGTTGATTGGCGAAAGGAAATGGAGTAGGCGCTTGCAGGAGGTTGGGAAGGTTAGAAGAGGGCCTAAGGGGTCCCTAGCATTCTTCTAGAGAGTTTCACAGTGCTCGGATCTCAAGAAACCGCTTTTGTGAGCTTCTACAGGAAGTCTGCAGGGGTTCTACAGGATGTTCTGTGGCTTCTACAGGATGTTCCGAAAGGGAATTTTGAAGAGATGATGGTGGGAAAAAGGTGAAGCAGTGGGTATGGAGGTGAGATGAGGGTGTGATGAGGTATAGGACTTGGCGAACGAAGCGGGTGAGTGATAAGGATGGCTGGATTTGTTCAAGGAGGGTTAGAGAAATGTTGCACAAAAATATGGAAATTAGGTCAAAGTGAGGGAACGTGGCAAATGAAAGGCAAGAATTAGAGTTGGAGGATGGAGCAAGAGGTATTGAGGGAGTAGGGGTAGGAAAATAGGTATTACAGGTACTCTGCAAGTTATTTTCCAAATTATTCAAACAAAGACTCAGAAAAACAAAAGACCTAGCTACTTTAACCTAATCTAACCTAAATATCAGCAAAGAGAATGAACAGAAGTTTATTGCAATGAAATCATGTGAAATAGCTATGCAAAATAAGCAATCATAAACCTGAACATGTAACCACAACTAGTATCAACTTCTGCAAATGAGAATTTAACACTAACAATTGCATGATGAAGCAAAGACAGTGCTTTTAGGGGCAACAAGGACACCTTGGTCTCAGCTCATGGTTCCACAGAGGGAGAGGTGAGATCAGGGGTGCTTGATGGCCTTTTTTCTGAATATCTTCTCTGTTATTAACCTATCAAATCAATCTGAACATGAAAAGCCTTTCTAACCATAAAAAATGATCTAGGTAACCAAGCAAGAATGTAATCTACTTAACATAAATTATTTTGCAAAAACATTAAAAACATATAACAATACGTGAAGGAGGCCTTGGCACTTGGGTTGGGCCCAAATCTAAGAGCTACAGGCTCCTAAGAAAAACTCAGAACTGATGCCAAATGAAACTGCTTTCCATTATTCAAAAATAACCATGTCACAAAGAAAGTTGTACAGCAGAAGCTACAAAATGAGCTGAGAAACTAGCAGCACTCTAGTGCAGAATACAAATGTTCAAAAAAGTAACCTACGAATGCTGGAAGCCTTCCTATTTATACACTACGAGGGTCTCCAACAACCCTCCTTAACTCGAGGGGCTCGGCTGCTTGAACTGCCAGTGATCATACACTTTACACAAAACTGCTCGGCTGCCTTTGGGAATCCTTTTCGGTGGCTTGCTGAACTCCGAACTGAGGGTGGAGAATTTGAGGAAGGGGCCATTTAGTGCAGGAGACACCCTTCCTATGAATCCTCACCCTTGTTCCTTCATGCTTGGCTGTCATCTGGCTCATAAATGCTTGGCCTTGGTCCAAAATTTTTCCAAAAATCTGCAATAACCACGTGTTAGCCTTCTTGGTCAAGTGACTATCCTCATTCGTTCAACTAACATAAATATACTCAAAAAACATGCATAAACTATGAAAAATGGTGGATTGATGAAGAACAATAGGCAAAATGAGCCCAATAAGTTACCCATTTTTGGGGCTCATCATCACCCCCTGCTAAATGGGTTGCTCATCCTCTGAGCAACTAATCCAGCTCATGATCCTTGATAGCTTTGACTGCCTCTCTCACGTCCCAGGCCTCTGAGGTGATGTTTTCTTCCCAGTCATCAAATCCTGCTTTTCTTTCCACTTCTTCCCACTGCCTATTTTCCTCTTCTTCCCTAACTGCTTCCAACAATCCCAAAAGCAAGGGAGGACTGAACTTTAGGCTGATCCAATTGGCCTGCAGATTTTGCATTGACTGTTTATAGAGGGGTACCCTTGCCAAGGCCTCCCTCATCCTGGTTGGAGAGTGGTATTCCCTTATCTTCAAACTGTGGGGCAGTGTGTTCCACCTCCTTGTGCAAGCATGAAGGCAGTTATCCCCCAACAGTCTCTCCGTGTCCTCAAAGTGGGCAATAGCTTGAGCTTGTCGCTTGATGTAATTTGGTAACTCCTGAGGGTTGTTGGCCAAGTGCTGGTGGGCGCTTATCAATGCTGAGGGATCCTCCAGCTCTGCTCTGATCATTAGTGGTTCACTGAGTTCCCTGTTCATAATATCTCGGACCTCTAATGCCCTTTTTTCCTCATGATTCAGCCAAGAGGCCATGGCCATAAGTTGGACATCTCCTACCACAGTGTTGGGGTCCCATGAATTCATATTTGGAAGGGCCAAGTTGTGCAAATAAAACTCTGATAATTTAGCCTTGTCCTCTGATGAGCTACTGTCACATAAAGCCATGAATTGATGATAGTTTTGAAATGGAGTAGTGCCCCTTTGGGCCAAGGTGTTAATCTGGAACTGCAACCATTGATCTTTAAGGTACAAATTGTATGGCTTGGCAGGCTGCCTACACTGTACAGCCTCTATTGCCCAACTGGCCATGCAGGCCAGTTGGGCTTCCTTCACATGTACCTGTTGCCTTAGAGACTGTATCTCTTCTGTTGCCTGCAACTCCTTTTCCTGTAGCTGTTTTGTTAGTGCCTCGATCTTAGCCTGCAACCCATCCTTTCTTTGTCTGTTGGAGGCTTTTCCCGAGGCTCTTGTTCTCCTAGAATGGAGGGCCTCTCTTCCTTATGGATTCCATGTAGATGTAGCTGTTGTTTTAGCAGCTCGTTCTCTTCTTGTAGTCTGGCCCTCTGAATGCTTTCCACATGCTTTACCATGGCCAATTCTTTCCTTGACTCTCTGAGTTGTTCTTATAGGGGGCCTATGTCTACCATGCCCTTGGACGTGGCAATCCTCATCCAAGTATGAGTCCTAATCCTTTCTTCCTCCAGTGCAAAAAATAGTGGCACTACAAATTTCTAGGGAATTATTTTCCGAGCTTCTAACAAGTTATAGTATGTTCCCAAATTGGGTTGAGGGCTTGGTTCCAATATTTCCTCTGTCATTTCTTCTTCCTGTGGTTGTTTGGCTGCCTTTTCCTCCAACTTCTCGGTCTCTTTTAGCTTAGCCCGAGTTTCCTATAGAGCTTTCTCAACTTCCTGTAGAACTGTCTTTGTATCCATTATCTTCAGCCTTTCTCTCTAGGTGGAAGTTTTTGGGCTTCCTCGCTCATAGGTGACGGAAATATTTGAAGGAGACCCTTCCTTTGGTTTAGGGGTTGTGTCCTTAATGATAATTGGCTCCTTTGACTGCGGCTGGGGTCTGCCTACTTTGATTTGTGTGCTCCTTCTTGCTTTAAAGTACATGGAGGTCTGTCTCTTTCGCTTCCCTTTTTATTTTGGAGGTGTTTTTAAGGAGGCCAGCATAGCTGCGGCCTCTCTTGCCAATATTTCCAGTGATTTTCCTCTTGGCTGTTCTGTTTCCATACTTCCTGTAGAAGCCTCTTTGTCAACTGTTTCTACCTGTATTGAGGTCATTTTAGGATTTTTCTTTGCCTTTTGTTTTGGTGTGACTGCTGTGGCTGTGCCAGCCTTTACTTGGGATGTTTCTGCCTTCTCTGCTCTCCTCTGCAGTCTCTTTTCCCTTGGTGTTTGTGTTGCTTTTCCTTGCTCTGTTTTAGGCTCAGCAATTTGGCCCTCCCCCTCTTTCTCTTTTTGTCCTGCTTGTGCTTGTTTATCTTGTGTTTCTTTACCATTGGTTTTCTCTCCTGCTTCAGTGTGTTCCCCTTCTTCACTGCTAGATGAGGTGAGCTCCTCGGCCAGAATTCTAATATCGTCATCTTTGGTCATGTTTCGGAAAATTTCCCAAGAGAGGGGAACAGTGTAGGTGTGGAGGGCATCTTCCACTAGAAGTTTGATGAGCCCATGATGGGCTAACTGATCCGGTGTCCCTTCCTTCAATTTTGTGCCACATTCACTTAATGACTGCAGAAGAAAATAGGGGATGCTCAACTTCTCTTTCGGAGGTAAATCCATTCCATGTCTTAGTTCATTCATCAACCTAAAATGATAGCCATAGACAGTGCTGAACCTCCCTTCACAGGTAATGTATTTCATGATTTGGAAGCTATCTTCGATCCAAAGAGGAGGTAAGCTGGTTCTCCAGACCCCGTTTTTGTCTTCTACAAGATGTTCTTCAGGCAAGAAGAATACTTTCTTGGCTGCCTGGCCCAATGAACTTTCTTCTTTGCTCCAAGGGAGCCCTAATGGGAGGCCAGTAACACGACTGATGAGCTTAGGGGTAACTTCTAGGGTCAGGTTTTAGGGACATTAAGAATTCCTCCGTTATTTCATCGTCATGACCCTGAATTTTGTCACAAAAGGTCATCCAGTTGGCACGGGTGAAGAGGTCTACCACCTCTGGATACTCACGCAGCTTGCTGGGATCCAAAGGTTCTTTCCTGATAAACCCTCCTGGCATGGTGAGAGTGCTCCCTTTTTTTTTCCTTAGTTAGAAAAGGAGATGTTGTTTATGGTTTCCCCCTGGACTCAAGGAAGAATTCTTCGGCTATTTAGTATCAATGAGCGACAATTCCTTGGTTTCGAGCCTGCTGTGACTCAGCTCTCAGCTATTTGGTTGTGAAGGGAAGAGTTTTTGCTTCTACAGACAGAGGACAGAGACCAAGTTTTCTTCTCAGGACACATTTAGATATGAAAATTTTAAAATTTTCATCCACAAGCTGCCGCTCATAGCTACATATGCCTTCCTTATAAGAGAATTTTAGAAACAGGAAACGTGGAGAATAATTTTGATGCAGAAAACTGGGGAATATCGTTCAACACACAGACAGACTGCTATTTTCAACTCACAGGCAGCTTTTTCTCGGACTCCCCAATTTGAAACAGTTCAATTCACCACATTTTTGAAACATACCATGCATGGAAGAGTGTTTTTCGAGCCTACCTCTCTCGGAACTCCAGATTGAATGAAGAAAAGTCCAGGCTTCTCTGCTCCGGAAAGCTGTGCCGAACTTCCTGTAGAGCTACTTCCTGTAGAACTCTTGCCGGCTTCTGTAGGATGTCACTGCGCCTCTGAACGAGCTCAGTATGCGGGAGATTTTTTTGAACAGGCCGAAAAACTCAGTGGAGGACGATGGGTTAACATATTTCAGAAGTAGAGGATGGGTACTTCGGCCGAGGACGTTGCAAGTGCAAATGAACAGCAAGTGGTGAGAGTCTTCAGCCAAGTATCTTTTAACTGCGGCACAATTTGTGGCGAGGGGGTGAGGTGGCCAGACCAAACCGTTGATCCAACGTCACGACCATCATTTTTCTACGTGTCTCTGACCGCCATCACCTCCCCTCTGCCATTAACCGCCGCCACCACTACCAGTCCCGCTGATTTTCCCTGACTGGACACTCCACACGTGTCGGCTGCACATCTCGGCGGAAAATTTGAACGTAACTGAGCTTGTTCGGATCCCACGAAGCTTTGTAACTGGCTGAGGGTGGCCAGTTGACTGGCCACCGATCCCGTTCAATCTGAACCATTTTCACAGACATGCAGTTTTTGAAATATAGTTTATGCAATTGATGAATGGGGTTAGAAACTTACCCGTATGGCCGTGGACACATTATGAAGACTTTGGGTCTTGGAACCACTGCTTCGCTTGCTGCTACCTCGTGCACGGGTGTTAGAACTCATTCCTTCATTTGTTGATGCTGTATGCACGGGTTTTGGAACCCGATCCTTCGGTTATCAATGCTACATGCACAAGTTCTGCTAGGTTTCGGCTACCAAGGATGTTTTCATGTCCAAGAAGAGTCTTTTGCATGTTCCC
Source organism: Pinus tabuliformis (assembly GCA_031772625.1). Classification (NCBI taxonomy): domain Eukaryota; kingdom Viridiplantae; phylum Streptophyta; class Pinopsida; order Pinales; family Pinaceae; genus Pinus; species Pinus tabuliformis. Next base: position 888,370,271 of record CM062812.1, on the reverse strand, counting down.
TTTGTTGATCTCAGCTGTCCCTACCTCCAAGTATGTCTTCCAGAGGGATCAGCTGCTACAGGATTCCTGTAGGATGTCCTGTAGCTGCTTCTCCTCCTGAGATGCAGGCTAAACGAGTAGGGCTATATTGCAGACGATGGATCTAGATGGAGTTTGGACGGGCAAGGTGAGTGAGACTTTGTTACTTGACTTGTCACTAATAATTCTTGCTGTCAATCTGAGGAAAACAGGGTTTCTTGTATGACTGTGCAGGAAAACATAACCAGGTGGGTGACGGAGGTGTAAAGAGATGGAACAGGGTGCCATATGGTGATGGGTGGAAATAGGGGTGTTTGCAGGCCTAACAAACAGATTCCAGCCTTCAGATTCCCTTCCCAGATCGATTTTGACTTGCTCGAAGGTTCTATAGGATGTTTCTTGTAGAAGACATAAACTGCCTGTAGAATAGGCAGAACATCTTGTAGAAGGTGAAATCTGCCCCCGAATGTGATCAAATCATAGGATAGGTGAGTGGTCATGGAGGAAGTGTCTGTGAGGGTGTCCTGTAGCCTGGTGTGGACCCTTGTCCTTGTTTTGCGCGACCTTCCTAACTCGCAATATATTCCCTGCAACCTGCAATTATTCCACAGAGATTAGGCCTGTTTTTCTTTTTCTTTTTCTTTTTGAGAGACAGTTGGGGCGCCTCCATGAGGTTTTCACCCTCACTGTCTACCTCTGGCGCTTCTGAGAAGTTTTCACCCAGGGATCTTTGTATTTCATTTTTCTGTTTTTTTGTTTTTTGTTTTTTGTTTTTTTTGTTTTCTTTTGTTTTGTTTTGTTTTTTTTTTTGATGCTCAAGGTGTGGGTGGAGTAGAGACAGGGCCCTGCTCCATTACCAGCACTGATTTGTCCAAAGTTTCAATGAACTCCTGCCTCAAAAGGGGTTTCCTGTATATTTTCAATCGATGCCCATTGACGAGCATGGGGATGGCTTATTCATCAATGGTCCTAATGAGGACCGAACCATTGTCGTTGCATTTCTCCACTGTATATGGTCCTAACCACCTTGTCCTCAGTTTCTCTTTGAAATCCTTGTATCTTGAGTCATACAGCAGCGCCCAATCTCCTGGCTGGAATTGCTTTTCATTAAGGTGCCGATCATGCCATATCTTCCTCTGGAGTTGAACTACTTCTGAGTGGAGGAGGGCCTGCATTCTCTGTTCATCTAATCCATTCAACTGCAGTAATCTTTCCTATTGTGCATGGCTGAGATCTAGGTCCAACTGAGCTACCATCCTCAATGTGTTGTACTCAAATTTATGGACAACAGAGCCTTCTTCCCATAGACCAGCTCATAAGGTGTGAAACTTGTTGTAGTTTTCCAAGTGGTGTTGTAGGGTGAGGTGGCCTCAACCAAGCGATCTGCCCAATCCTTCTTGCTTCTGCTCACCAATTTAGCCAAAATCTCTTCCAATGATCTATTAGTAACTTCCACCTGCCCATTAGCTTGCGGATGATAAGGGGTGGAAGTTCTGTGCTTGATCTTGTGATGAGCGAGCAGGTCTTCAATCAGGTTAGAGGTGAACTGACTTCCTTGATCGGTGACCAGCTCTCTTGGGTAGCCAAATTTGTAGAAGATATTTTCCCTTAAGAACTCAGCCACTTTTCCTTCTGTCGCTTCCTTGATTGCCTTGGTTTCTGCCCACTTTGTCAGGTAGTCTGTGCAGACTATGATGTAAGACCTTTGCTTTGAAGGAGGGTTGATAGGACCCACAAAATCCATGCCCCACTTCTCAAATGGCTCGAAGGTCACTTGAGGTTGGAGGGGCATTTCATCCCTTGGAGTCAGTTTCCCCATCCTTTGACATCGATCACATTGGCTGATGTATCTTCTGACATCTTGATGAAGAGTGGGCCAGTAGTAGCCTGCCTGTAGAATTTTGAAGGTAGTGCTTTTTGTTGCAAAGTGACCTCCACAGGGCCCATCGTGACAGGTCAAGAGGATGCCAAAACTTCCTCCTCCCTAACCCAATGCCTCAAGTTCTGATCTGGGCCAAGTTTAAACAGGTTGCCCCCGATCCAAGTGAATGGGGCACTTTTCCTCACAATTTTGCTCTTCTCTCTTGAGGATAGGTGTGGAGGGAACTGTGCTGAGACCAAGTAATTTGCTATATTAGCAAACCATGGAGAGAGTACTGAAATAGCAAATAGGTGTTCGTCTGGCATCTGGTCATCCACTGTCCTTTCTTCACCTGTAGGCAAATCCAATCTAGACAGAAAGTCAACAACAACATTTTCCTTTCCTGGCTTGTCCACAATGGTCAAATCAAATTGCTGCAACAAAAGTAACCATCTAATAATACGAGCATTTACATCAGGCTTATTCATTAAATATCTAATCAGAGCATGATCAGTGTGTACAAATGTTTGATAACCAGTGATATAGTGTCTGAACTTGTTTAGGGAATGTACTACAGCCAGGAACTCTTTTTCGATTATAGTATAGTTCATCTCTGCCTTGGACAGGTTTTTGCTGACAAAGTATATGGCATATGGTAGTTTCTCCTCAACTTGTCCTAAGGCTGCCCCTATGACTCCGTTCGAGGCATCGGTATGGAGCCCCTTGACAATCGTTAGTCCATTTAAACTCAACATCTTTCCCTAAGAGGCCAAACAATGGAGAGGCTAGCTTACTGAAGCCTTTAATGAATCTTCTATAATATCCTGCTAAGCCTAGAAAACTCCTAACATCTCTCACCTTTTGAGGAGGTGGAACCTTTTGGATGATAGAAATCTTGTTAGAATCCACTTGTAATTCTTGCTGAGAGATGGTATGACCTAACACGGTCCCTTCAGTCATCAGGAATTCACATTTTTAAGGACTGAGGGACAGGTTCATCTCAATGCACTTGGTTAAAACTTTTCCCAGGTTAGACAATGCTTCTTGGAATTTAGACCCATAAGGAGTAAAGTCATCCATATAGATTTCCACTGAATCGTGAACCGCTCAGAGAATATGCTCAATACTGATCTCTGGAAAGTGGCAGGAGCATTGCATAGCCCAAAGAGAAGGACCTGATAGGCAAAGGTTCCCCAAGGGAAAGTGAAGGTGGTTTATCTTGGTCTTCCGGGCTGATTTGGATTTGATTATACCCGCTGAACCCATCTAGAAAAGAAAAGAACTTCTTCCCTTCCAGCCCATCTAGCACTTGATCTATGAACGGTAAAGGGAAATGGTCCTTCTTGGTGGCTTTGTTAAGTTCTCGATAATCTACACAGATTCTCCACTTCCCATTTTTCTTGGGTACAAGCACTAGAGGAGAAACCCATTTGCTATCCAAGATGGGGTAAATGAATCCTGCATCCAACAACTTTTGCAATTCTTCTTTAACGATGTCCTTAAGGGCTGGATTCATTCTCCTCTGAGGCTGCCTGACTAGTTTACAATCCTCTTTAATGTAAATGTGATGGGTACAGACCGACGGATGGACTCCTTTCATTTCCTTATAGCTCCAGGCGAAAGCATCCAAATGGTGGCTCAATAAGCTACAAAGCTCCTTCTCTTGAGAGGAAGATAGAGATGAGCTGATCTTTAAGGTTATTTCAGGGCCAAATTCCACATTTTTAACTCTGGGTGAGGTCGGATCGGCCACACAGAGGTCCAATAAAGCGCTGGCTTGGGTACCTTCCACTAACTCCTCTAATGATAGTGCACTGGGAGGTGGATTTTGAATCAAATTCTCGATCAAGTCATCCTTGGTCAGAGGACCTCCCTTGGTGGCTTCTACTGTGCACAATGGTGCAGAGTAGACTTCACCCTCATCTTCCTCCTCCAACCAGAGTGGTAGGTCATGTTCTAACAGAGGTTGGACAGGAGGGTATAGGACTAGCTGTTTGGACATAGGCCCATTCTTGATTTTCATGCTTCCAGCTCGACAACTGATGTAAGCATCCGCAGTAGCTAACCAAGGCCTTCCAAAAATGAGGGGGTATCCAGTGAGTTTTTCATTTGGTTGAAGAACCAAGAAGTCCACAGGGTACTCCCAAGAATCAATAGAGACCATGACATCCTCCACAATCCCTTTAGGAGTCACGGTGGAGTGGTCTGCCAACTACAGTACTGTCGAGGTCTTTCTTAAGGAACTCTGAAGGTTAAGTTTAAGCATAGTGTCCCTGGTCATCACATTAATGGCAGCCCCTAGAGCAATCAAGGTGTGGGGGAATATGGTGCCATTGATGTGGAAATCAACAACAGGACTCCCAGGGTCCAAATATTTTGGACAGATTACTTGTCCCAATATCAGGTCAGACAGTTGTCCTATGACATTGATAGTTGGGGCATCTCTCTTGCGCCTACCTGGGTGCCTGAAACACTTCTCCTTGATCAATTTTTTGTAGATTGGTACATCTTTTATGGCCTGGAGAAGTGGTATTTTCACACACAACTATTTAAGTTCTCCCAGAAGTTCAATCTCCTCTAGGTTTGGTTGCATGGCTACTGTTAGTCTCTCAAGAAAGGGTGGAATGGATTTGGGCTCACTTTCATGTTTCTCTTCCTCTTCCTCTGGGGGAGGAGGTTGATGATCTGGAAGGACCTTTCCAGATTGTAGGTTGATCTCCTGAATCTCCATAGCATAGGTAGGGCATGTTGTCTCTCCAGTGTATACCTGCTGGCCCTGTCTATTGTTGGGGTTTGGGTTCGGTTGAGCAGGCATCTGGGGTTGTCTTGGAGGAGCAGGAGGTAATGGTTGTGGTTGAGTAGGAGGTGGAGGCAAAATAGCAGGAGGAGAGTTGTATTGGGGCCTCCACCCTGGTTGAGGTGCATTCCACTGAGGTTGTGGTTGGATATGAGAGTGAAATGAATGAGCAGCAGGTTGAGTATGGTACTGAGATGGATACGACCAAGGAGGAGGTGTGGACTAGGAAGGATGAGCAGGGGGCCCCCAAGAAGGCATGTGAGTGGATTGGTTGGGGTTGTAATACATTTGGGATGTTCCTTGCATCACCTGCTGGTAAGGTCTGGACCCATGTGGCCTCCTTTGGTTGAGGAAGTAGAGTGGCTCAGTGGCCTCTTCAGCCCCTTGGTACATGGCTTTAAATCCAGGTAATATTGGGCACTGGTTCATGGGGTGGTCTTCCTCACAAACGAAACATATCTCCACTGAGTGCAATGGACATTCGTTCTTAGGATGCTTCCTTGTACATCCGGGACAAAAAATGGCCAAATCCCTCTCAGCTTCCTCTTTCTTCTGTTGGATTCGGAAGGTATCCAGTTGCATAACAATGGTCTGTCTCATCTCACTTTTGAGGTCTTCCATCTGATTAGCAAACTCATGCTTAGAGAAGGTGGTACTATTGAGAGTGAATTCCCCCTACCTCGTTTCCGGGTTGCCCTAGAGTGGTTTCTAAACACAGTCTTTATGTCCTCATAAGGTAGTTGGTAGATGTCTCCTCTAGCTAGCAGATGGAGGGTATCTAGAAGGTCTTCGGGGAATCCTCGGAGTAGAACCAGCTTTAGAGATTCAGGGTCAAGCGTGCACCTGGCCCGTTTATAGCTAAGTTGGAACCTTTCCTCGTATTCTTCTAAAGACTCATTGCTTCCCATGGTCATCCGAAAGATCTCTCCCTTTGTTTCCTTTGACCTATAGTAGTCCCGATATTTGTTGTTAAAGGCTTTCTGCATCTAAGCCCAAGTTGTGATACTGTTTCCAGGTAGCCCCATGAACCAGCGTAGTGCTGCATCCTTAAGGGTAGAGGGAAAGAGTTTCAACTTTTGCTCATCTTCTGCATAGTCATAAGTTCGACAAAGGACAACAAACTCAAACATGAAGGTATCAGTGTCTTCAGTCGTCAATCCATGGAAATGAGGTAAGGCTGAGGGACTTATGTTTTTCATCTTCATGTCCCCGTTGGTCTCTCGGATGGGAAAGGCACCTTCTATTCTCTCTTCATCTTCTCTACCATTTTTGTTTTCAGCCATGGTCTCAAAAGGAATGTTTTCTTGCTCTTCTTCTGTTATAGGATCTTCGTATATCTCAGGAGGTTCACCTATAGGTTCTTCTAGATCACTGCCACCAAAGAAGAGAGAAGGGTGACTCAGTGATGTGGTGGGGGTGTTGGGTAGGAATTTTCCGGTATTGTCTCTGTTCCTACGAGGCATGAAAATGGAATATTTTTGTTTGCTTTTGTGCTTTTTTTTGCTTGTACCTGAAAAAATGAAAGAGAGTGAAGTGCAACTAGCTAAAATCTATCTTGTTGAAATGAAAATTCGGAATTGAAATGAAAGCAGGAAAGGACTAATCTATTTTTCCGAAATGAAATTGTAGGAATGAAATGCTAGGCTACACTTGTAGAATTGAAATTGCGGAATTGAAATGCTAGTCTACGCTTGCAGAATTGAAATTGCGGAATTGAAATGCTAATCTACGCTTGCAGAATTGAAATTGCAGAATTGAAATGCTAATCTATGAAAGCATGAAATGTCTAATCTACTTTTGCAGGAATGAAATTGCAAAATGGAAATGAAATAAACTACTTAGCAGAAGATTGTAGTAGAAAATAGAAGAAAAGCAGCAATCACAAATACTCTGACGCTTCCCCAACAACGGCGCCAAAAAGATGGTGGGCTCCAGTATTGCAGCAATAATGTTGCAACTCCTGGGAATCCCTTCTTTACTTTTATCAACCTGGTAGTTCGTAACAAACTTGGAAGCGACGATGATATATGCACAAGTACTAGATCTTGTCGCAGGCTGTCACTTGATCAGCTGGCACAAGTCCGCTAGGAGCTTAAGCCAACTTCTATGAGCTCTTAGAAGAAGCTTTTAACTATGATGGATGAAAACTAACTCAACTAGAGGCTATTCTACTTGCAGAAAGAAGTTGAGAGCTAGAAAGGAACGCAAACCCTAGCAAACCCTAGTTGTACCGACTAACCCTACTGGTGCAAGTGAAAGGATGAAAGCTACAGAAATGGATGCCATTGACTTCTAAAAAGGTAAAATGCATGTGACTAAGCTACTTCTGAAGAGAAATCTGAAGAAAACATCTTTTTGCATTTTTGAGTAATTTGTCAGAATTATTTTGCATGTGCTTTAACTGTTTTTGACTGTGCAGAGGTTGATTGGCGAAAGGAAATGGAGTAGGCACTTGCAGGAGGTTGGGAAGGTTAGAAGAGGGCCTAAGGGGTCCCTAGCATCCTTTCAGAGAGTTTCATAGTGCTCGGATCTCAAGAAACCGCTTTCGTGAGCTTCTACAGGAAGTCTGCAGGGGTTCTACAGGATGTTCTCCGGCTTCTACAGGATGTTCCGAAAGGGAATTTTGAAGAGCTGATGGTGGGAAAAAGGTGAAGAAGTGGGTATGGAGGTGAGATGAGGGTGTGATGAGGTCTAGGACTTGGCGAACGAAGTGGGTGAGTGATAAGGATGGCTGGATTTGTTCAAGGAGGGTTAGAGCAATGTTGCACAAAAATATGGAAATTAGGTCAAAGTGAGGGAACGTGGCAAATGTGAGGCAAGAATCAGAGTTGGAGGACGGAGCAGGTGGTATTGAGGGAGTAGGGGTAGGCAAAGAGGTATTACAGGTACTCTGCAAGTTATTTTCCAAATTATTCAAACACAGACTCGGAAAAACCAAAGACCTAGCTACTTTAACCTAATCTAACCTAAATATCAACAAAGAGAATGAACATAAGTTTATTGAAATGAAATCATGTGAAATAGCTATGCAAACTAAGCAATCATGAACCTGAACATGTAACCACAACTAGTATCAACTTCTGCAAATGAGAATTTAACACTAACAATTGCATGATGAAGAAAAGACAGTGTTTTTGGGGGCAGCAAGGACACCTTGGTCTCAGCTCATGGTTCCACAGAGGGAGAGGTGAGATCAAGGGTGCTTGATGGAATTTTTTCTGAATATCTTCTCTGTTATTAACTTATCAAATCAATCTGAACATGAAAAGCCTTTCTAACCATCAACAATCATCTAGGTAACCAAGCATGACTGTAATCTACTTAATAGAAATTATTTTGCAAAAACATTAAAAACATATAATAGTACATGAAGGAGGCCTTGGCACTTGGTTTGGGCCCAACCCCAAGAGCTGCAGGCTCCTAAGAAAAACTCAAAACTGATGCCAAATGAAACTGCTTTCCATTATTAAAAAATAACCATGTCAGAAAGAAAGTTGTACAGCAGAAGCTACAAAATGAGCTGAGAAACTAGCAGCACTCTAGTGCAGAATACAACTATTCAAAAAGGTAACCTACGAAGGCTAGAAGCCTTCCTATTTATACACTACGAGGGTCTCCAACAACCCTCCTTAACTCGAGGGGCTTGGCTACTTGAACTTCCAGTGATCAGACACTTTACACAAAACTGCTCGGCTGCCTTGGGGAATCCTTTTCGGTGGCCTGCTGAACTCCGAGCTGAGGGTGGAGAATTCGAGCAAAGGGGCCATTTAGTGCAGGAGACACCCTTCCTATGAATCCTCACCCTTGTTCCTTCATGCTTGGCTGTCATCTGGCTCATAAATGCTTGGCCTTGGTCCAAAATTTGTCCAAAAATCTGCAATAACCACGTGTTAGCCTTCTTGGTCAAGTGACTATCCTCATTTGTTCAACTAACATAAATATACTAAAAAAACATGCATAAACTATGAAAAATGGTGGATTGATGAAGAACAATAGGCAAAATGAGCCCAATAAGTTACCCATTTTTGGGGCTTATCAACAAGACTAACATCAGTGTTTATTCGAGGCCTCAGTTACACCAAAATGCCCAGAAGAGTACCAGAAGCTTAGCCAAATGATATTTTTAGTAGTTTTGATCAATTTTTATTATTTTTGTAATAATTTTTGAAGTCTCTTTCAAGATATTTTTCGGTAAACCATTGTATAAATACTTTAGATTTCGAAGTATTATGGGTTGGACATGAGAGAGTGGAACTCTTGTAGCTTGTACTTCATCACTTTTTACAGGAAAACAAAGGACAATTGCAACTATTATTGAAGAATTCTTGTGTTGTGAGTTTGTGATAAATTTTTCTCTCTGTTATAGTTTTATATGAATGATATACAAGTCTCTTTTCCATATCTTCCTTTTAAAGTGATTTTCCTAAGTGGTTTTAAGCAAAATTATTTTAATTAAGCTCTATTTTGGTTAGGAATATCATTTTGTGTACTTAGTCTTCTGATAAATGAATTCATGTTTGCCATGTTCATTTTGAATCTTTTCTTTTCCACACTACGCTACATAGATCAACTCTTAAATTATCACAAAGGCATATCTACCCCGCTCCTCTATATCTCTTGCAACTGAAACCTTTGATCTTTTGACCTAGTTCCCTGATTTTCACTCCTGATCCAATAAAACCATAAATTTCAAAACCCTAGAGCTGAACATACCTAGCCTAATATATTTCTCCGCTCCAACCATATTTTGTTGTGAGCTTTATAGAGAGAGCCCTCTCTGGTTAAGCAGGGCTAGCTGCTGAACCCTAAGTGGTCTGAGGTTACCTCCTTTGATCTCCTTTCTCAACCTTGGAATATTGTGGAGGATAACATTTTGGCACCGTTGTCAGGGAAATGAGTGATATATCTTCCTTGGGATTAGTTCTTCAAGTGCATTCAAGACTGGTCGTGTGGGTGATAGGTTCCAGTACTCGAAGAAGGTTGATTTAAATCACATCAACTTAAGGTGTAAAATTCTGGCTCCTTAAAGACACACGAGGTCAAACCCTGACCCAAATACACCTCATGTTGTTGATTATCTAGAGAAACTGCTAAGGAAACTCAAATCTCCTCTTCCTGAAAGTGGAGCTCACAAATTGTTAAGAACTACTTCTTTGCTTGATCAATTGTTTACTGTCGAAGATATTTCTTTTGATATCCAATTTGAGCTATCTCTTTTCTGATCAAAATCTGAAAATTTCCTTTCAAAAGTAGTATTTGACCCTGTCAAGTTTGATTCTTACCTGCCTTTTTCTAAATCCCTTTTTTCTAAATCTGATCATGAGATTTGGTCAAACATTAATAAGCTCCAAAGTATAGCTAACCAGGTTTATATCACCACCAAAAATGCCTACATTCAATATCAACTTGAGAATCTGTCTACTGCTACTTCCTCTATCGTACCTCCAAATACATTAGCCACATCATATGTCATTCCTAATTCATCACCACCGCCTCCATTGATATCATAATCCCCATCAACACAACCAATTGTAGTTCCGTACAACTTCCTCCAATAGTCATGGCAAGGTTTTCCCCTCTAGCATTACTTGCTCAACTTGCTGCCCTACCTCAAATTTATGGCCAAAGGCTTCCTCTTTTTGATGGAAATTCATAAATCATAGCTCAAAAACATGTTGAAAAATTAGTGGATTTCATCAACCTCGAAGAGGCTAATTATAAGATGCTAAAATGAGAATTATAGCATAAAGATTTTCCGGAGAGGTTAAGAAGTGGTTTCGTGGTTTGGTAGCTGGTTCCTTCAATCTCTCGGCAGTTGAAAAACTCGTTTTTAGCCCAATGGGAAGAAAAGAAGAATCCATTACAGATTTTGGCTGAATACAACTCCATAAAAACAAATCCAAATGAAACAGTTCAGGAGTTCACAACTATATTCAATAAGGTGTACAATTCTATCCCTGATGACATGAAACCTCCCCCTAGTTTAACACTCCTCCACTATCCTGATGCCTTTGACCCAAACATGGCTTATCAGCTTAGGGAGAGAAACACTGTCACCTTAGAATACATGCAGAATAATGCGATGAGTGTTGAAGAGAATTTGTTGATTAAGAAATCCAAAATAAATCTGGAGAATAAAGTTACCATAAATTAGGAGTCCTCCTCTTCTTCTGATGGTAAACTTGACACTCTTATAAAAACCATGGAAAAAATGATGGAGAGAATGACCATTGCAGACTAACAGGCAGAGCCTTCAATAAGGAATCCAAATTATAGGGGTCAGCAACAGTCACAATTTAGAAATAAGTAGAAAGAGTAGAAGAATCAAGATCCTTAGGGACAACAACAAATTAGAACTCCGTTTCAGCAAAATTACACTCAAGGCTCGGAAGAAGAAGAAGAAGAGATTGCTGAAGCAAACCATTTCTTTGAGGAGGATCAACATGATCAACTACCTATTTTTCTAACTGAGGAAGATCAATTCTCTCAGGATTCTTTTGCACCAAGTGATCAACAACTTGTCCTCTCAAATGATGATGTATGGGCAGTGCAGACCAAAGAATACCAAAGGGGTTATCAAAATGCTCTCAGCCATGTGCAAAAGCAGTACAATTTGAGGAGCAGAAATGTGCCTGTTACATTGAATCAGAAGAGGCAAAGTGCTTAGAGAGATGCCCAAGACAAAGAAACAACCCCTGCTGATCAAAACAAAGAAAATGAGATTGTTGTTCTATGTCAGTAGAAGGCCAATGAAGCCTCTACCAACAATACAGGGAAGGATAAGGAGACTCATAGAGAAGGTCAGAGAAAGGAGTCTTATACCAAAAGACAACCTGAAAAGAGGGATACCAATTCAAAAGAGGTAGAGAAGCAATCTAACTTGTTTAGTTTAGAGAATGAAATTTCCAAGTTGAAAGTTTCTATCCCTCTAACTAAACTAGTCAAGAATGATAAATATAAGTTTCAGATTGCAAATATGTTAAAGGTAGATCAAATGTCAGATATGGTTAATGTCGCCGATGATGACCCTGCAATTTTGTTTGGTCCAGCCATAGATGGGAGTCCAGAAGATAGTGAAGTCCCACCATTCTACCTTAGTCTGAAACTCCATGATTTTATCCTTCATAGCACCATGTTAGATTATGGGGCCTCACACAACGTTATGCCTAAAGCCATTATGGACAAACTAGGATTAGATATCACTTGACCATATCACGATCTCTATTCTTTTGATTCGAGAAGAGTGAAGTGTCTCGGTCTCTGGACCAGATTTCGGCCAAGAATGTGTTGTTGGATGTGGTTTTTACCGATATTCCTCCATGGTTTGGCATGTTGCTCTCTCAGTCTTGGGGAGCAAAGTTGAAAGGCACCCTACAACTTGATTTCTCTTATGCTACTATACCGGTGTTTGGGCAACTTAGAAAAATGTACTGAGAGAAAAATATGAAATTTATGATTAGTAGCAAAGATAGACCTAATAATTACCCAATCCATGCTGTACATACTGACTTAGAGTCCTTTATTTTGTATAATGATATGAGTTTAGTAGATGATGACAGTTAGATTATTGAAATTTCAGAAGTTTCAGAAGTTATAAGTAGTGTACATAAGGATTTGATTGCAGAAAAAGAGAAACAGGATGTAGACTGTTTGCAGCCGGGAAGTTAACCTGCAAAGACTATTGAATCAGTGCAAGAAACAAAAATTTTCAAGACAATGAGTCATCCTCCAACAAGTAAAATAAACCAGCCCTACAAATTTCAATTTCCCAATGAGGAAGATGGTCTTTGGGCCTTGTAGTTTGATGGAGCATTGGGAAAGGAAGGAGTTGGGATTGGCATGTGGATTCATGGTCCCTTGCATCAGTTAGGTAAATTCCCTCACTGTGTAATATTAAGCTCATATAAGTTGGATTTTGATTTCTCAAATAACGAGGTAGAGTACGCAGCATTGATTGTTGGCCTTAAATTTCTCAAAAATATGGGAGAAAAGAAGATTTCAGTTTATGGCGACTTCGAGTTGGTGATTAAATAGGTAAAAGGGGAGTACCAGGCCAAGCATCCAAAGATGCCAGCTTATCAAAATGTTGTCCTTGATATTCTTAATTTTTTTTAGAGTATACATTGTCTTTAATTCCTAAAAGTCATAATTTTATGGCTGATTCCCTTGCCACTGTAGCAAGCATGTTTAAGATCCCCATCCACTCTAATAAGAATTTTTCAATTCATGTCAAGCATCGTCCAGATGTCTTTGACAATCTGAGATATTGGCAGGTGTTTTGGGATGATAAGAAAATTAATAATTTTATGCAAATGGAGGACGAATTCTTGCATTCCCATATTGATGATGTGTATGATGAGAATGATTAGGTAATTGAGGCCACCAAGGTTGAAGTGTTTTAGTTGAAAGATAATAACATTCCATGAGGTCTTGTACCTTTAGAAGAGTTATTTGATCACGATGATGTCGCAAAAAATCCAACAATGGTCCCCACAGAAAAAGGTGTTGAAAATATAAACATTGGTACAACTGACAAGCCAAAAATGGTCAAGTTGTCGAAGTCTCTATCCCCTGAGATCAAAGGTAAATACACTGCTTTAATGGCATAATTTTCTGATGTATTTGCTTGGGACTATTCAGATCTAAAGGTGTATGACAAGAACATCATCTAGCATACTATACCAGTCAATCCTGATTAGAAGCCATTCTGCCAGAAGCTAAGGAGGATTAATCCCAAATTGCAGAAATAGGTAAATAGACTTTACAAAGCTGGCATCATAGTTCCTATTTGTTTTTCTGAATGGATGTCAAATCTTGCGCCGGTAAGGAAAAAGATGGGGGAGATTCATCTTTGTATTGATTTCATGAATTTGAACAAAGTGTCCTTGAAGGACAATTATCCTCTTCTAAAGATGGACCATATTTTGCAGAGGGTAGTTGGGGATTCAAGGATGTCACTTCTTGATGGATACTCTGGATACAACCAAATTTTGGTGCATGAAGATGATCAATTGAAAATAGCCTTTACGACACCGTGGGGTAATTTTATGTATGCCAAGATTCCATTTGGTTTGGAGAATGGAGGGGCTACATTTCAGCGAGCAATAGATATTTATTTCGCCAATGAAAAAGATGTATTTTTGGTTATTTACTTGGATGACCTTACAATTTTTTCCAAATCTGATGAAGAGCATTTGCATCATCTAAGGATTGTTTTTCAGAGGTGCAGGAAATTCAACATTTCACTGAATCCAAAGAAGAGCTTATTTTCCATGGAGGAGGGCAAACTACTAGGGAAAATTATTTCAAAAGATGGTATTCACATCGACCCCGCAAGAGTTGAAGCAATCCAACAGTTAGATTTCCCAAGAAACAAAAGAGAGATTCAATCTTTTAATGGAAAAATCAACTTTTTGAGGAGATTCATCCCCAACCTTGCTGAACATTTGAGAGAGATGTTTAATATGCTGAAGAAGGACAATGAGGTAAGATGGTCAGAAGATGCAAAGAAATCATTAAATGCAGTTAAATTTTCATTGTCTTGTGCTCCCACCTTGATCAACCCTAATTATACTTTAGATTTCATCATATTTTCATTTGCTTCTGAGCACACTTTGGCTGTTGTCCTAATGCAGAAAAAGGACCAAAAAACTGAACAACCCATAGCCTTTTTTCAGTCGAACTATAAGAGATGCAATGCTAAAGTATAACATTATTGAGAAACAAGCTTTAGCCTTAGTGAAATACCTTAAGGACTTTCCGGTATACATTCCGCATTCACACATTCTAGCTTATGTTCCAACTACAACAGTGAAGGATGTTCTCATGTAGACAGATCTAGAAAGTAGGCAAGAAAAATGGATCACAACGATGCTAGAATATGATTTGGAGATAAAACTGACAAAGTTGATCAAGGGACAAGGTTTGGAAAAGCTCATGGCTGAATCTCACTTGCATGCATTGGATATCAATCTAATTGCTACCCTCTCTGAAGAAGAAGTGGAAGACTTGTCGGTATAGGTATCACAGATTTTTATTTCATCTCCTTGGTATTCTGACATTGTCTATGTACTCCAGCATTTGAATCCTCCGCCAGAAGTGCCAAGAAGTAAGAGTAGATCATTGAAATTAAAAGCTTCAAAATACTGCATCCTTGATGGTGTCTTATTTTGGAAGGATCCGGGTGGTGTGTTGTTGAATTTTCTTGTTGAAAGTGAGGCAAAAGAAGTGATGAATGACTTTCACAAGGGAGATTGTGGTGGTCACCTCTTCTGGAAAACCATAGCCAACAAAATTTTGAGGGCTGGTTTTTATTGGTCGACTCTTTTTGCTGACGTATATAAAACTGTGATGAGATGTCATGAATGTCAGATTTTTCAGGGGAAAAGGAAACTGCTACCATTTCCATTATAGCCCATTTCAATCTTGACACCATTTCAAAAGTGGGGTCTCGATTTTATTGAGGAGATCCATCCTTCATCTTCAGCCCAACACAAATGGATCCTAACAACCACATACTAATTCACAAAATGGTTTGAGGCGATCCCAACGAGGAAAGCTATTGATTCGGTAGTCATTCAACTCATTGAATCTAATATCTTGTTAGGATTTGGTTGCCCACAAAAGATAATAACTGATAATGCTATTGCCTTCAAGTCGAAAAAAATGATGGAATTCTGTGAAAAGTATCATATCACATTAGGGCATTCAACTGCTTATTACCCACAAGGTAATGGATTGGCTGAATCTTCCAATAAATCATTGGTCAATATAATCAAGAAGATGTTGGAGGCCAACAAGAATAACTGACATAAAAAGCTTATCAATGCTTTATGGGTGGACAAAGTAAGTAATAAGCAATCCATAGGTATGTTGCCTTTTCAGTTGGTGTATGGGATTGATACTGTCTTTCCTACTTCTCTTGCTATCTTCGTCATGAATATTTTAAGTTGGCAGTGAACCAAATGATGTGCAACGAACAAATAAATCAGATGATTCATTTGTAACAAACTAGGGAGGAAGTATTTTAGAATACTTCTAAACTTCAGGAAAAAATAAAGAAGATTTATGACTGCAAGAATAAAGCGGATGCTTTTAGCATGGGGGATTTAGTTCTTCGCTGGGATGCACAAAATGAAGAGAAGGGAAAGCATAGTAATTTTAAAAATCTATGGAAAGGGCCATACAATATCTCAACTTTGAGAGGCAAGAATGCCTATCTGCTAGAAGAAATGAATGGAAAAGATTATTCAAGGGGAGCAATCATTGATAGGATTCTCAAGCACTACCTTACTTGATGAATTTCTATTATTGTACATACTAATTTAATTTCATATCAGAGTGTGAAGTAGCTATCATGGGAGCTTGAAGTCCAAGGAGAAGGCCATAAGGCTTCTTTGACCAGCTTCTAGTTTGAAAGGTTCAGTTTGTTTTTTATTGTTGAAGTCAGTTCAGTTTTTCAGTCAGTTTTTAGTTTTGAGTTTGGTCTTTTTTTTTTTACTCCATGACCAATGGATCAGGCTACTTGGTCTACAGTGTTCTTGACACCTCCTAAGGGAGCTGCCATCCCCAAATGGAGCCAATGTTAATGTCTTTCAGTCCAGACAGTCACCAGTGATCAAATGTGCTCTTTCAAAGTTTTTGTTAGGGTCCTTGGTCAAATTTTTATATTTTAGTGGGTCTTCAAAAAAAATTTGGTCACTGGTTAGGTTAGCTAGGGCATCACTACTCCTTTCACCTTCATGGTCAATGGAGATCATCATGGTCAGTCATTCCTTGTTGTAAGGGTGTCATAGTCATTATGGTCATCATTCTACTCATTCTGTCCATTTCAAGTCATCAGTAGGTAGGGTCAAAAATCATAAAAACCAGTCACTTCACTATCAATGTCATCATCATGGGAGTAGTAATAGGGAAAAATGATGCTCAAGGAGATTTCAACTTGTCTCAAAATCTTTATTCATATTTCGTATACCTCCCTCAACTTCCCTCATAAATCCCCTCATTCCCTTTAAAACCCTTTTTTTTCCTTGGGAAAATCCTTAAATCCTAGCTCAAACCCATTTTTCCCTGGAAAAAACTCATATTCCGTATTCAAATTCCCAAACTCTAGCCTTATCCCAAAGTCCCTTTATATATTCCCTTCACCGCATTTCCATTGTTATAGATCGAAACTATATTTAAATCCCTTTTAAAATTCCAACTCTAGCCAAAAGTCCATTTGTTTTAACTCTAGCTGCACCTATTTAAACTATATTGAAATCCATTTAAAGGCGAAAGCCCGCAATCGACACATATCACATGAACTATAAAATAATGCTCCTCACCCCTTCCTAAGTGCGATTACGATATCCCACATCCTACATCCTGCATCCCACAATTTACTCCCAATCCTGCAATCAGTCTCGCTCTCTGATGAAATCCTCGCCGATTGCCCCCTCTACCTATAAATTTCTCCTGCCGATATCGTAATGTTCCCCCAACGATAAGTCTCGATCCTTGGGATAGGTCTTGATCCCTGGTGATCACACCAATCTAAAGTTCTTTCCCCGTAACGTCCATCTCTCGGTTGTGATTACGATATGGTGAAAGCCCCCTTTAAGGACCCACTGAGATATTTAATTGGATTTTGAAAAACTTCGGGTCCGGGTTTGTGGTTAAGTCCCACCAGATGCGATATTTTATATATTGCGACTTGATGGGCTATCAGGTTTGGTCCGTCAGCAAAAAACTATGGAAGATGCTTAAGATCCCTCCCCCTGTTGCAATTGCGATATATAATCGACCGGGATCAATGACCCATATCTAATCAACCGGATCAGATAGCTCAGATCGACGACTGATACTTCTTCCCGATGGTCAATATCAGTTAGTTTTTCACGCCCTCTGTAGGTTTTAACCCTGTAGAGAAATTACCTGCATACGAATTCTTAAACAAAGAAAATAAACAATGCGAGAGCATAACCCATAAAACACATATGCACAGAGATTTTTCCCTGGATCCCAAAACCGGGACTACCAGCTTTATTTTTCATTATATTCCTTTTAATGTTACAATACATATTTATACATGCCGAAGCATCCAATACCATGGACCGAAATCCATCGTGTCCAATACCATGGACCAAAAACCATCGTGTCCAAAAAAAAAAACATGTGCGAAAATCATGCACAAAACCATAGGTTGGTCCACCCAACCTAACATATGGTCCAAAACCAAAATTTTCCGAGGTGCTGCCCCGGACCCCATAAAGTGGGGTTACGGGTGCCCTTCAAACCCCCTATTAACTACGTGGAAAGAATAAAACACAACCCAACAATCTCCCACTTGTTGTTTTCTTTCCATAGGGGGCCACAGGAGAGCTTAGTCATTTTTTTCAGCCCTGAGATTCCCATTGCTTCTCTACACCAAGAGAACTTCTCAGATCTCACAGATTTTGTCAATGCATCTGCAGTATTCTTCAAAGTGTCCACCTTTACCAGCAACACCTTTCTGTCTTCTATCATATCCCTCACAAAGTGATACTGAACATCAATGTGCTTTGTCTTTGAATGATAAGCAGGGTTCTTTGCCAAGAAAATTGCACTTCGGCTGTCACAGTCTATTCTTATAGCTCCCTGTACTAACCCCATACTTGAACACAATCTCTGCAACCAAACTGCTTCCTTGCTTGCATGAGTGGCTACCATGTATTCTACCTCTGTAGTTGATAGTGCCACTACAGATTGTTTCTTACTCATCCAACTGACTGCACCTCCAAATAGGTTAAAAACATACCCACTTGTAGATCTTCTCTGATCCAGATCTCCAGCCCAGTCTGCATCAACAAAGCCATGAATATCCAACACTCTGTCCAATCCTGGTCTTCCTTGGTAGCACAAACCATAATCACTAGTGCCACGCAAATACCTGAAAACCCGCTTCACTGCTGTCCAGTGCTCCTTCCCAGGTTTTGACATAAACCTACTCAATACTCCCACTGCATGTGCAATGTCTGGTCTAGTACAGACCATTGCATACATCAGGCTACCCACTGCACTTGCATATGGAACACGTGACATGTCCTCTTCCTCTTCTTGTGTCTTGGGACACTATTCAGCAGATAACTTCACACCTATAGGAATAGGAACCTTCACCGGTTTACTATCCTGCATATTAAACCTCTGCAGTATTGTCTCGACATACTTCCTCTGGTTTAACCAGAGCTTCTTCTTTGACCGATCTCTTTTAATTTCCATGCCCAAAATATAGTTTGCAGCACCAAGATCTTTCATGTCAAATTTGGAGGACAATTGGATCTTCAAATCCTGGATAATTTCTTTGTCATTTCCAACCAGCAACATATCATCCACATACAAGACCAGATAAATAACACGGTCACCAATTAATTTAAAATACACACAATGATCTGCTTTGCTTCTGGTGAAGCCAAGTCCCCGTATAAATGTATCAAATTTCTGATACCACATCCTTGGTGACTGTTTTAACCCATACAGAGGCTTCTTTAACTTGCATACCAGTTCTTTCTTACCCTTCACCGCAAAGCCTTCAGGTTGCTTCATGTAGATTTCCTCTTCCAAATCCCCGTGAAGAAATGCTGTCTTCACATCCATCTGTTCTACGTCAAAATCAAAAGCAGCAGCAACAGATAAAAGTAATCTAATAGAAGTTACCTTGGCAACAGGAGAAAAAATATCACCAAAATCAATTCCCGGCACCTGGGAATAACCTTTTGCTACCAACCGGGCTTTGTATTTCTCCACCTTTCCTTCCGCATTTGTCTTCTTCTTGAACACCCATTTGCTGCCAATGGGTTTCCTTCCAGCCGGCAACTCCACCAGATCCCAAGCCTCATTTTTGTGCAAAGATGCCATTTCATCAACCATGGCCTCCTTCCAGACTTTTCCATCCTCTGAATCCACTGCTTCCTTCACAGTTTTGGGATCATCATCAGTAACAGACAAAGCAAAAGCAGATGGACTATACCTTTCTGGTTGCCTTCTTTCTCGAACTGATCTTCTCACAGCCGGAGTTTGTGGCTCTTCATCTTCTGATTCCTCCTCTGCTGTAGAGTTTGATTCTTCCTCCTTTGGCTCAAACTCTATCTTCTCAGGTTCCTTTGGTTGGACTTCATGTTGAATAACATCTTTGACCTCTCTAAACACCACATCTCGGCTGTACACAACCTTCCGTGTGACTGGGTTCCAAAGCTTATAACCCTTTAAACCATCCTTATACCCAATAAAGATGCACTTTTGAGATTTACTATCCAAATTGGTTCGTTTCTCCTTTGGAACATGTACATATGCATCACATCCAAATACCCTCAGATGTGAAAGAGAGGGTTTCTTACTAGTCCATACTTCTTGTGGAATCTTATCCTCCAACGCTGCTGAAGGTGACCTGTTAACCAGGTAACATGCAGTATCCACTGCCTCTGCCCAGAATTCCTGTCCTAACCCAGCACCACTGAGCATGCTTCTTGCCCTTTCCATCAACGTCTTGTTCATTCTTTCTGCGACTCCATTTTGCTGAGGTGTATATGGAGTAGTCTTCTGCCGTGCTATACCACACTTCTTACAGAATTCTTCAAATTCCTTGCTGCAAAATTCTCCACCATTATCTGTCCTCAACACCTTTATCTTCTTCTCTGTCTGATTTTCCACCAGAGCCTTAAATTATTTAAACCTGTCAAAGACTTCAGATTTCTTCTTAAGGAAATATATCCATGTATTCCTTGAGAAGTCATCTATAAATGATACATAGCACATAGACTTACCCAGTGATGGAACCTTCACAGGTCCAAACACATCACTGTGCAAAAGCTCTAATATCTGTTTCGTCCTCTTACCACCAGAGGGGAAACTCACCCGATTTTGCTTCCCATACACACAATTTTCACAGAAATTAAAATCCAGAGAGCTATCATTCATACCTTCTACCATACCTTTACCGTGAAGTATTCGAAGGCCCTTCTCTCCAATATGTCCAAGCCTTTGATGCCACAACATGGTCTTCTCTCCAGAGACCACTAGATTTTCTACTCCATTTTCAGGAACCATAGAGCTATTGCACCCAACAACAACAGTGCTACCTTGCAGCTTGTACAGAGTTCCAATCCGAACTCCCTGCATCAATATCAATGCTCCTCAAACCATCTTGCAGGTATCTTTCTCGAACACCGTCTTTACACCTACATCATCCAACTTGCTTACAGAAATCAGATTTCTGGCCAATGCAGGAATATGTAGAACACCCGGAAGTGTTCTAACCCTTCCACCTTGCAACTTCAACTTTACTTTTCCCCGATCAATGATTCTAGCCTTCCTATCATCTCCTAAGAAGACATCACCACCATCGTATTTCTCATACTCGCAGAACCATTCTCTATGGGGAGTGAAGTGAAAGGATGCACCTAAGTCAATCAACCATGCCTCATGATCTACATGTGTACTTGAAGAAGCCAAGTACACATCCCCACCTTCATCTGAGGTGGTTTTCGCCTCTGCAGAAGGAGCATCATCAGATCCCTTTCCTTTATCAGGAGCTTTAGATTTGCAATCCCTTCTGAAGTTC
This sequence comes from Pinus tabuliformis, assembly GCA_031772625.1. Taxonomy (NCBI): domain Eukaryota; kingdom Viridiplantae; phylum Streptophyta; class Pinopsida; order Pinales; family Pinaceae; genus Pinus; species Pinus tabuliformis. The sequence continues at coordinate 888,349,019 of CM062812.1, read as the reverse complement.
CCTTCCTTTCCGCATTTCCAGCACACCACCTTTGTAGGTTTTCCTAGAGATTTAGATCCCCCTCTAGATTTAGATCTCCCACTCGATGACTTATTTTTGTTTCTGTTCTGGGACCGTCCTCATACAGACAAGGCATCACCATTCTGGTTGTCCATATTTTTCCGTCTCATCTCCTCCGTCAGCAAGGCTGAGACTATTTCATCAAACTGCAAAGCAGTTGCATTGCTACCTATTGCAATAACCAGACTATCCCACGAATCTGGTAGAGAACACAATAGACTGATGCACTTATCTTCATCTGAAATTTTAATATCAACAGATAATAACTAACTTACCACAGTATTAAACGCATTCAGATGCTCTGTCACTAAGTCTCCATCTTTCATCCTCAAGTTATACAGCTTTTTCCGCAGGAATAGTTTATTCACCAGAGACTTAGATTGGTACAAAGTCCCTAACTTGACCCACAAGGCCTTTTCCATAGCTTCCCTTGATACATTCGGGAATACTAAATCTGAGACACACAATCATATTGTGCTCTTTGCCTTCCGATCCAACTTCTTCCATTGTTCATCGGTCACTCCCGACGGTTTAGTACCCGGATCTACCGCGATCCACTGATCTTTATCCACCAAAAAATCCTCCATCTTGAGTTTCCACAACTCAAAATTATGACCATTGAACTTCTCAATCTCTATCTTTCCACTGCTTGCCATCTTCTTTCACCACCAGAATCGATCTCGCAGATCTCCCACTGAATAGGGTCTACCACAGGCCCGAGCGAAACCCCTCAGCAACAAAGGCATCCCCTTGAAGCCAAAACAGCTCTGATACCAAATGTAGGTTTTAACCCTGTACAGAAATTACCTGCATACGAATTCTTAAACAAAGAAAATAAACAATGCGAGAGCATAACCCATAAAACACATATGCACAGAGATTTTTCCCTGGATCCCAAAACCGGGACTACCAACTTGATTTTTCATTATATTCCTTTCAATGTTACAATACATATTTATACATGCCGAAGCATCCAATACCATGGACCGAAATCCATCGCGTCCAATACCATGGACCGAAAACCATCGCGTCCAAAAGAAAAAACATGTGCGAAAATCATGCACAAAACCATAGGTGGGTCCGCCCAACCTAACATATGGTCCAAAACCAAAATTTTCCGGGGCGCTGCCCCGGACCCCATAAAGTGGGGTTACGGGTGCCCTTCAAACCCCCTATTAACTACGTGGAAAGAATATAACACAACCCAACACCCTCGGTCACGATTTCTTGCTATCTTTCATGTAATTTCTCAACTGAAATACCCAACCTCCATTCATAGAGCACCAAATCACTTATTTCACCACTGCTCAAACAAAATGCAGAAAAAGTGGAATAGCATTGCAATTCATCAACCAACAGGACTAACAATAGTGTTTATTCGAGGCCTTAGTTACACCAGAATGCCCAGAACAATACCAGAAGCTTAGCCAAATGATATTTTAGTAGTTTTGATCTATTTTTATAATTTTTGTAATAAATATTGAAGTTTGTTTCAAGATAATTTTCGGTAAACCATTGCATAAATACTTCAGATTTCGAAATATTGGGTGTTGGACATTAGAGAGTAGAACTCTTGTAGCTTGTACTTCATAAATTTTTATAGGAAATCAAAGGACAATTGCAGCTATTATTCAGGAATTCTTGTGTTGTGAGTTTGTGATAATGTTTTCTCTCTGTTATAGTTTTATATGAATGATATACAAGTCTCTTTTCCATATATTCCTTCTTCAGTGATTTTCCTAAGAGGTTTTAAGCAGAATTATTTTAATTAAGCTCTGCTTTGGTTAGGAATATCATTTTGTGTACTTAGTCTTATGATAAATGAATTCATGCTTGCCATGCTCATTTTGAATCTTTGCTTTTCCACCCTATACTACATCGACCAACTCTTAAATTATCACAAAGGCATACCTACCCTGCTCCTTTATATCTCTTGCAACTAAAACCTTTGATATTTTGACCTAGTTCCCTAATTTTCACTCCTTATCCAACAAAACCCTAAATTTCAAAACCCTAGAGCTGAACATACCTAGCCTAATATATTTCTCCACTCCAGCCATATTTGGCTATGAGATTTATAGAGAGAGCCCTCTCTGGTTTAGTATGGCTAGCTGCTGAACCCTAAGTGGTCTGAGGTTACCTCCTTCAATCTCCTTTCTCAGCCTTGGGATATTGTGGAGGATAACATAACCTAAGCATCAGGATGACAATCAAGTATCAAGGTCAATAGGCTATTACTCAACCTTGCATGGCAGATGAATTAGAGAGCTAGGTGGATAACCCTTCTCAAGTCTAGCTAGTCAAATTTCCACATCAAGTATAAGATATTTGAGCTTATCTATCCTATGCAAGAGATTGAGCTAGGACTATCTCTTATACCCCATAATTTTTCCTAATAGTAGCTTGACATGCCAATATAAATTAACCAAATGTAGATAATTATTTTTGTGGCTATATGAATTAATTTTATCTGTAATCCAAGGTGTAATGATAGTCATGATGTATAAAACGAGAGTGACCTACCTTTCATGACAAATTTCTTCCTCGGTGAGATGGATTTACTCTTGAATGTTTGGAGATGTGGTAGCATGGAAGATGTAGGTTGACGACTCTACTCGCAAGTGTGTCTGGGAACCCTTGAAGTGCCATGACTACTACTGCCATGCTGACAATGAGCTCTTTGACTCGTCATGACTGTTAGGGATAGCAAGACATCACGAGGACTATGAATGAGATGGGAGAGGAGCTACATAAGATGTCCATGAAAGAGAGATGCCATGATAACTTTCTAGGTCGGCTATATTGGTGACGTACTCAAGACAAGACTTTCTCCATCAAAAAAATCCAACAAAAGAGAGGGAAAACTCAGGGATGCAAATGGGAGGCTAATCACCCAAGAAATCAGGCCCAAATTCTAAGAGCATGATGGGTGAAGAAAACAAAATAGGAGACAACAAAGGAGGAAGAAAAGCTTAGTCTAGTAGCTAGGGATGAGGAACATACTGGAGCACTCCCCATTTCCATGGACGTGTATACAATAATCTTTCCAAGGGGTATCGACCCCTCTCCTTGGGAGGAAAGGTCCCATAAATGTGCCTTGAGTTGGTGCTATGCATAGAGTGTGGCGGTGAGAGGGCATGTTAAATATTGACCCCATTGAATACACCTCATAACACCCCTGTCGATGTAACTTGTTTATAATTTGTTACGTTATTATTATTGTTTTAAAATAAAAAATGAGTTTATTTTGTTTATTTTTTTAAACATTATTATTATTATTATTCTTATTTATTTACATATATAAATTTATGTTTTTCATTTTCGTTTTAGGGTCATATATATGTGTGTGTGTTTTTATTTTTATTTATTTTTAAATGATTTTGTTTGTAACATTATCAAATTTTAATTGACGAGTTCAAAATAATTGCAATTTTAGTCTCATGTGGAAAAAAATTGCTATTGCTAACATTACATTTTGATTTCGATGTTTTGGTTCATAGTGGTATCAATTGTCATGGTCATATTTCAAACAAGTTGTAATGTTAACACACAAAAATGGAGTGCTACTTGTATCGTCACTTTTTTATTTAGTGGTTGAATTTAAGTTTTTTTTTTTTTTTAAACCTAGTTGCCAAGGTTAAGATTCCAAACAAATTTTAATCCTAACCCCTAAAAAATAAAGGTGTTTCTCGAGGCACTGCTTTTTGACTTAGGGGTTGATTTTAAGGCTTTTGTTTGGAATTTTATGGATCATAGTTGTAAACTTTGGTAAGTTTAACCTTATAAAAAGTGGGTTTTGTAGGCAACACCACATTTTTATCACATGGTAAAAAAACCACTAAATATGACCTATAAAATGAGAACTATAGAGATTTCTTATCAAGTTGATAACTATGCCATAAAACTAATTACTCATTTAACAACGATATGATCTGAACCTTACCATTATTCACTATTAATTTGGGTGACTATTTATAAAAATGCCTCTCAGATCCATCACATGAATGTATTTGTTGCTAACACATTTCAAACCAACTAATGTGGTTCATCATCTTATTATCCTGATGATGAACCACATTAGTTGGTTTGAAACATGTCAGAAAAAAATACATTCATGTGATGGATCCTAAAGGAATTTTTCTAAATAATTCTTCGCATAGAAGCCTACATTTTGATAATTTGAGTGACTTTTAAACTTTTAAGAACTTGGAAAATAAGTGTTGAATTTTAAAGAAATGGACTACCACTCTTTCTTTATTTCTCATTCCTATCTTGCAACATCATTTCTCTTTATTATTAGTTGTGTTCGCATCCTTTTCTTATGCTTTGAAAGCCTACATGTCATCAAAGCTGTGGAAACCATTAATAATTAGTGTTTACTATTCTCCAAACACTATCTCACCCTAGAGACAATGGAGAACAACACGTGGCTTTAAAAAACAATCTATTTTCAAAGCTTAGTGTTACCAAAGTAGTGCATTAAATGTTTGACAAAAAAATATTTGTTTGTTTGTGAAAACGAGAATTGAAAACCTATTGTGCAATGTGTTTTAATCCATGAAGCTAAAACACCAAACCTTTGAATGCTTACAATTATCCTTTGAGCATTAGAATCGATTAGCTATTATTTCACATGTTGAGGGTTGATAAACCATGAAGAAAACAAGATTAATAATTGCAACACAACATATTCCCTGTCTCTACCGCTAATTAATTGATTAAGGCAATGTGGGCTCCAAGTTTTATCATTATTTGAGAGTGCTCCATATCTGCAATCATTTCCGTAATATATCGTTATTCTCGCTTCTGCACAATGTGCATTACGCACAATGAAAGTTGCCTCCGCACTTTGCACCTTTTCATTCCACACAATGAAAGCCACCTCTGTACTCTGTCAAATGAAAATCATCTCTATGCTAATTAATTGATTAAGGCTATGTGGGGTTCACAATCCATCGTTATTTATACTTTGACACTTTAATGTACCTTTATTTCAGAATCTATCATTATTTCACATAGCTTTCCTCTGCGCTTCCATATGTCACATTCTGAAAGGCATCTTCGCACAATTTCACCCACATTTCTACACTTTGACATAATTTCCACAATGCACATAATGAAACATTTATCGACATCTTCGCATTCTCAATGTGTGCATTTATGCAATCTACAATTTTTTCATTGTTAGAGAATGGTCACATTTATGAAATTTACCATTATTTCTGTGTCCATACCTTAATCCCTGCTCTTCTTTCGCACCTCTACAAAATGATCTTGGACGAGGAAGAGACATCAACTTTAGTCATTGGGACCAATTTAAAGTTCAACGATATTTCATCTAAATGAGATGGCGTTGGATAGGTCTTGTAGTTTGCAAGATTTAAAGAGTAAGTTGAAAACCATATCTACTTAGAAAATGCTTCACATTCTCACTAGTCACTCATTCCACAAATGAAGAGCCCCACACTGCCTTAATTGTGTCAACACATCGATATCTACTAAAAGAGGTGATAAATTGCATAGTCAATAGCTATCAAAAGAGGTGACATATTGCAGAAATGGAAAATGTCAACCCCGTATAAAGAGGTAGGCAAAATGATAGTGGAAGAAACTTTCATTGTATGAAGTGCAAAGATTTCCTTATAGATGTGTTACTCTAGCTCTTACATATCACCTCAATCCCGCACAATGAAAACCACCTTTGCATATCGTTTCTTCGCATCTCTGTATCTTGCATAATGAAAGGCATATTTGCATAGCGTCATCTGAATTTCCACACTCCAAAATTAAATCTTGATTCGCATCTCCGCATTCCGAATGTCCACATTTCCAACAACTAACAAATGATAACTTAGCAGAGCATGTAGAAAGGCTCTTTGGAAAAAACCATTAGTAACAAGCCCCCTCAAGAACTAATTGCGTATGGATTGGCAACGTGCATGTCAAAAAAATGCATGATGAACACATAGCCAATGCAACTACGAACATGTTATTTGCTAAAATTTCGTTAGGTTCTCTACGCTAATTTAGATTTATATTCATGAAAGCTTCATAAAACTTAGATTTCCTTGATCATTTATGAATTGAACACTTATTCTCCACCATTAAATGAAATGTGTTTTTAATTTGTGATTTGTGCACAATAACAAACACAATCTTTCTGCCACAATGTTTCGCAATTCTGCATGCATTCTCCTGCACACCTTCCTTCTACACAATACTAGTTTTTAAATGATCAAAGCCATCAAAATCACATGCCAATTCAAAACACATTAGCATATATCTCAAAGTGAATACTGCTGAGACAAATAACTCTAGTATTGTGTAAATATTTCTTTGTGTAGAGCTTAAAATGAAACCTTTCATTGTGCGAAGGAAGCTTCCTTCACACTCTGCATTTATTATGTGTCTCTTCATACTATAAAATGCACTAAATTCTAAATACCATAGTTCTGAACAATGTGTTATTAAGGCTATGTCTCTTTATTAATCAAATAATTAGTGCGAATGTTTATATGATTAACACACGTTAAACAAAAAACCCATCAATGCAACTTTTTACCTACATCATCTAGTAAACAATGTCCAAGCAATTGTATACCCAAAATTACAAGTTGCAAAAAATCCATATATCAATTTAATTTAAAAGTCTGGAAGCAACTTTCATTATGCAGAATACAAAGATACAGGGGAAGCACAATGAAATCCTTTCCCATACCTCTCCACTCTGCACTCTACACAATGCAAGCATGTTCTCCATATAGTTTGTGTACGTCAAACCATATACCAATAGAACCAAGGATTATCGATAAACATTAGTGTTTATAACATATTATATTACACAATATTTATAATGATAACAAGTAACATGCAAACTGTTGAAAGAATTTAGTACCAGGGCATGCGAAAAACGACAAGTGTGCAGGGCAACCATAAATGGAAAATATGTGTCGAGATGAAAATGTTTGCAAAAGATGTGGGAACCTGTAGTGAAGAATACTGACTACGATATAGACAACTTCACACTTAGTATTGAATAATAATTAAGGCTTAGTAGTATTATTATTAATATATATTCAACAAATCGATGCACAATCACGTCATCGCTCAAGTTCTTAATAGAATTTACTCTGATGCATTATGTAATGATTACTAGCTACAAACATATCAATAAAATCATATCTATCGATATTATAAAATACTCTTTTCAACATTTATTTAGTGAATCAACACGTAATCAACACATAATTTGAGTGCTTAATATCATTTATTGTTTTTAAACAATTCAAGAGTATGCACAGGTCTCCACAGCCAATATCCATCGTAGCAAATTGAAATGATGTGTGGATCTCCTTCACACACTTCTATTCACATATTTCTTCCACACAATGGAAGCTTCCTCTGCATCTTCACACTCCGCACATGTGTAATTATTATTCGTCACAAACATATCAAGAAGATTGTATTTATCAATATTATAAAATAATATTTTCGGCATTTTTTCGACAAATCAATGCCTAATCAACATAATTGTTAAAAATTTAAGAAGATGCACAAGGCTTTGTAGCCAGTATCCATTATAGAAAATTGAAATGATATGCTTCACACACTTCTTGCGCAATTTTCCTTATTTGCTGGCAACATTTTGGTGATTATCGAATATAAAAGAATAATCAATATGTAATCAAGACATCATGAAAACCTAATTAAGGCTTAATTCTATGATTAACAAATATCTTTTCAGATATTAATGGAAAGTACTATTGAGATCATAAGCATTTTGTAGCAGAGTAACGATAAAATCATTATATATTTAGAGCTTATGTGAATTCAAGCCTATTGAATTTGCTAATGGTTCTTGTTTATTGATTATTGTTTATTTTTGTTAAAGCATTGTCGTGTTTTTATGTTTTTTAGAGTAAGAATAAATTGTAATGGGTTCCTCTCGTCTAAAGGTTGTACAGGTCAGAATGAACATGGGAACACAAACACATGAAATATGGACAATTGTATCTAGAAATGAAATGGAGGACAAAGTTTAAGTTTTCTTATTTCAACATTACATAAAGAAACATGGCACAATATACATCACTCAGTAAACCCATAATCTTTATGATATCAAGGAGAAAAGTTCAGTATAAATAAATGAATAAAGCAGAAAGCCCGATTGACCTTTCTAAGACACATAACTTATAGATGCACTCGTTATGGAAAGAGCATTTATAGTACTGTTTGTCTTTTCTGCTAAATTATCATTTTGTTACGAACAAGGATTATGAAGAAGCTGAGAGACCTCTATAATTAAATACAAAAAGAGGCAACTGTTTCTAATTGTAGTCTATTCAAATATTAAAGATAATAGTCATTAAAGATAAGAAATCAAAGAATGGGGTGACAACAACTCCAAGATATGTTATGAGAAATATGTATGTGTAAAGGAATTACTATGAGATTTGTTTTTAGTTAGGCTATTTACATATGAAACGAGCTTTCCGAAACAATGTAACCATAGGTAGATATCTATTTTCTACACCGGTTACTTAGACAAAAATAACATTGAATATAGTAAAGCATCAAATGTTATTTATCCAAATTGCATGAATTATGGACATTGTTCTAATTTCATGTATTCTAGTCACTGCTAGCTAATTTTTCTATTAACAACAAAACATGAACACCACATTTCTTTAATCATATAATCCCACACCACTGCACTATGCAAATTGCAATGTGAGGAAAAACCATTTCATTATTAACCTTAATTAAGTTTTTAATATTTAGTAATCCACGTGCCAAAAATTTGATATGTGTGGAGGGGTGATATATACAAAGTGTAGAAAAGAGGGACCAAAGATTCTACAACATATATCGTTCTTCCACACATCCTTCTAGTCTGCTAGAATAGATACTAGTTTCAGAGCCATTTCATGCATGCATTCGCTAAATAAATTCTGAAAAGACTATTTTATAATATAGATCTATTTGTTAAAAAGAAATAATCATTATACAACGTGTTAGAGTAAGTGATATTAAGCATTGAAACGATCTCCTGATTATGTGTCGATCCACCAAATAAATGCTTACATTAACTGAAAAGGGAAACAGACAAATTAAGTTAGGGAAATAATTTAAATTTACGGAAATGTTTTTTGGTTTGCAAAAAGACGAGGAAAATAAGATTTTACACCCAGAGTATTGCAATATCTAAATCAATGACAATCTACATTGATGTAGGGTATAGCCAACAAATTAAAGAGAGGCGTATAGATACATATTACCCATGGGAATTAAACGTTACTTGTTTAGAAAATATGATTATATATTATTTTTTTATTTCCAAATTCGATGATGAAGTAAGGTGGAACACTTCTATGCTCTAGTTTCAGTATTTTTGTTATTATTACCTCATATTATGTAACTTTTCTTTTGTAGCATGTGACTATTCAGTTAGACAGTTTCTTTTGGGACTATGTCTCAGTTCATTGTAGTGCAAGTCTAAGTGGGTTGTTTTTATTATTAGCTGAGTTGTTGTTCTGTTTAATGTAAAATCTCTTGTTATTTTATCCCATCCATAACATTATTGTATTCAAGTATTTTTTTTCGGTGAAATACAAGATGGCACCTGAATGAGACAGAGTGAGTTGTGGAGTTGGGGAATGAGTAGATTCAAGTCAATGTCACATAGAGAACATTGGTTAAGGGGAGGCTATATAGATCTGAGCCCTTTCAACAACATACCTAATTTTAATGACTCTGCATTTGATTAACGTAACGGTAATGGGCTTGTATAACTCAAGATGCTTCTAGAGAAGCTCATAAGAAATAGACTTAATGACCAGAATCTATCATCTCATTCATGAATGACCTTCAATGCAACTAATGATAGATGCATGACATATTAACAAATTTCTAGAAGGGTCAAGAGAATTTACAAGAAAAACTAAATCGCTTTGAAGGTAGATTGACTTACATGGAGAAACAAGTACATTGTGAGTTTCAACTTCCACCGTTAGCGGGTTCAGGACCAAATAATCCTATTCCATATTTACCCTGATAGATAATAGATTTTGGGTATGTACTGATCCTGAAAGTTTTGTGGACCTATGTTTATTTTCCTTTTTTGGTAGTGAAGCAATTTTTTGTCACACTGTTGTTGACATTGTAATTCATTTTTTTTCATAAATTGATACTTTGTTTCATTTACAAACACTTCTAATGCTGTCAATCGTTAAAGCTTTCCCTTTTTCGATATGGCATCCACATATCCTTTTTTCTTTATTTACATTTATTTTTATTTAAAATTCATTGAGATGATCATTTTGTTCTTTGGGACAAGGTATCCAATTCTCGTGTTTTGCGATTCATTTTTAGTCTTTAATATATTATGCTTTACACTTTATTGATCTTTAGTGATTGCTTTGATGCATTAAAAATATTTTTATTTAGCATATCATACAACACCATGATCAAATGTAGAGTGTTGTCCTAGTGTTCAAAGAAAAATCACCATATTTTGACGAATTGAAAGAAATGCTAAAATGCACGAACGAATGAATAAATAGTTTTAAAAACATGTTTATTTGGCTAATTAAAGAAATAAATAGTTTGATAAATTGTATTATTAAATTTTTGGAAAAACCAAAATTTCTAAATGACATGTGCAGAGTGTGGACGAAGCCTTTATTCTAATTTGTCCGCATTCCCGCATGTCTGCATTCTGCATATTGCAATGTCAAACATAACCATTTAATTATTAAAATAATGTAAGCACAATTACGAAAGAAATATATGAAGATAAAGTAATTGCTAGGTTTATTTTACAAATAAAAACATTGTTGTTGGATAAGAAAATATGTGTATCAAATAACATAAAAATTGACGATTTGAAGTTTGCATAAATAAATGTATGGAGGAGTAATTTGATTTTAAGGAGTTTTATTCTATTTTTGTGGCGTTTTATCTATTGTACGAAATTGAGTGGCCTAATTGTTGGCATTATGATACAGGTCTTGTCCTTGATGGCAACTCGCTTAGATGAAAGATCTAAGTACTGCAGGCTAATAGCAAAGAAGTACAGTTCAGGCCACACAGAATGAAGAAAGAAAGGTATACACTGGTTCACCTTGACCAAGCCGCGTATACACGTGGGTTAACTGTATAAAAGGAGCGTATATGTACACACACACTTTCACAGAAGGAAAAGCACGTATATCTTGGGAAAATTTTTTTTTGGGTCCAAGTTATTTCTTTGGTCCAAGGTATTTGGTTTGTGGTATTGGTCCAAGGTATTTGATCCAAGGTATTGGTTCTAAGTGGTTTTGGTCCATGGTATTGAGAAAGGCCTAAAAATATATAAGGACGAGAAGATCATTAGGCCAAGTCAAGCAAGTATTGAATATCTGATGAAGTATGAGATCAAGTATGCAGGTTTTGGGCTTGTGATGCTTTGCTTGATCTGAACTAAGGATGCACCTATATGGCTGATGAAAGTTGATGGATCAGGATCATGAAGATGTATATGTATTATCATTATGTGGTTTGATATTGAACATTCTAGATCTGAATATTGATGCATGTTTTTATTATGTAAATGTGATGATCTGGGTATGAATGAAGTCTGAAATAGTTGTGATGCTTTAAGTTAGCATTTCTAGATCTGTACGCAGGTTGGCTCTAGTAAAACAACGTATACACGTTGATTCAGCATATAGAAGTGGCGTATACATCACAGAATGGAATTTGCAGATCTGTACGTTGGTTTCCCATGGTAAAAGAGCGTATACATGCTGGTTTGGCTTATGGATGTAGCGTATATCTTCTGACGTATGATCTATAAGGGTTATGTTTGATGTTGAAGTATTCAAGGTTCTGCATTGTGTTTTGGTGACTGTTTTCTGGTGACAGTGTTCTACATATTTAGATTGGTTGATGGATGAAATCTAATGATGAATTAGGATCATAATGACTTATCATTATGTGATATGATAATGAATGGACTAGATCTGATCACTAACACATGCTTTATCCTCTATGTATGATTATGTCTGAAGTCGGGAAGTGCAACAATGTGTTTGCAGATCTACACGCTGGTTTGATTAAGGGAAGCTGCATATACACATTGGTTGGCTTCTTCCAAATAGCGTATACAATCTGAAGCATGGTTTTAAGATGATAACTGATTCTAAATGATAATGTAACTCAGATCTTTGTATTGGTTACAGTGATCTATCAATGATCTATCTGTTGCAGTTGATTGATTAAAGTATGAGTGAATGATTGATTCAGTTTTATCAGAGGTTCATAGGTTTTCAGTGATTGATTGAGTGTGGTTGATTCATATTGAGTTTTATCAATCGGTTGATGCAGATATAGTTGATAGATATATTGTAGTGGTGATTGATTTGGAGCTTCAATGTTGTTAATGGGTCCAGTATCAAAATTGGATGAAACGTGGCCTTTAGATTATGATGTTGTGTTCCAGGAATATCTAGTCTGAAAATTTATGAAACGAGGTCCCTGGAGGAAGAGAGAAGGTTGTAACCTTCTGTAGGTCAATGCCTACATACTAGTAAACATATTGGCTAGTACAAGAGCTAGAGGGGGTCATAGCTCCCTTCCAGTAGAAGCTGGAGAACGAGAGAAGGTTATAGCCTTTTGCAGGTAGAAGCCTACGTACTGGTATGAGTCTACACCAGTACATTATTGTAAATAGATTTTCTTAATTATTAAAAGAAGACAGAGACAATGGCAGCAGGTGGTTTTCACCCACATTGGGTTTCCACCTTAAATCTTGGTGTTCATGTGTGTTGCTTATGTGTGATGGTTCACTCTGTTATTAATTGCATATGGATATTGTTTAATGTTTAACAAAGTACTGATGCAGAGATTAAAAATCAAAATATGATGAATTAACTGAATCATTAGTTTGCTGGATGTACGCTTGTTTCCTTAGGCACAGTTGCATGTACACGCTGATTACCCACATGGAAGTAACGTATACAAATTTGAGTATGAAAAGTAAAATATTATTGACCTGACTAATACTGATTCACCCTCCCCTCTCAGTATTATTTACAACAATTGGTATCAGAGCAAGGTTCTTTGGTAGAAGCTTGATCGCTTGAAGGAGAACTGTAGAAAAATGGGAAAGAAGCTAAAGAAGAAAGCACCTCAGAAGAAGAAGACATCTCAAAGGAACTATGATAGTGGGAGAATTGATTGGGGATTATGTGGAACCAACTCTTCAGATTCAGAATCACCTTAGAATGAAGATGAACAAGCAAAAGAACTATCAGGTATGAATTTGTTATCCTCTGGTGATACATTTCTCCATCTATTTGAAGATGATGAAAGTGATAACGAAACAACTGAATTTGCTCTTATGGGTGAGAAAGAAAGATATCAAATAGAGGCAGAATTTAAAAGGCTCACAGACAAAATTAGATATCAACAAGATCTATTGGACAAAAGGGAGTGTGCCTTCAACGAAGAAGCTACCAAACTAAAGGCTCAACTAGAGGAAGGAAACAAAGTAAGGAAGCAATTCAAGGAAAAGGAAGATCAATGTCAAAATCTACAGGATGAAGTGACATCATTAAGAAATGAAGTAAATGAAAGGAGCACAACAATCAAGAAACTTAAAATAGATCATGTTACTATGAAAGTCTTGAAGCTAAGATCCTCTCGCTAAAAGAAGAACTTGAAAAATCAAATAAGCAGAATGAAGAACTACTCCAAGCTCTTGAAATACAAGAAAACGAAGTTCTTGAATTAAGGCAACAGATGGAAGAAGGAAGAAAAACTAAAGAAATCATGAAGAAGCAGTATCTTGAAAAGGAAGAGCAACATCAAGTTGAGGTAAATATACTAAAAGGTAAATTAGAAGAAAAGGATAAGCTTTTACGATTTCAAGATAGTACTAAGACTTTGGATGATATTCTTAGTAGTCAAAGGTCTCTTGCCATCAAATCTGGTCTTGGTTTCCATGAATCTGTTGAAGGTGAATCCAACTCACAAGCTAAGAAAAGGAACTCTAATGTAAAACCTAAAATGCTAAACAAGGAGATGAGAGGTCAATCCCATCAACAACCAAGGAAAGAAATTCTTAAAAGAAAATCTTTTACTCCTAGCTATGGAAGTAATAGTCGGTTATTTCCTTAAATGAATAATGTTGAATGCTTTATATGTCATAATCTTGGACATGTTGCAGCAATATGCGGAAGTAAAATGGTTCAAGACCATCACACAAAAAGATCATTAGCTTCTAGGTACTTTAAGGGATATTGTTTTTCTTGCAATATGTTTGGTCAGAAAGCCATTGACTGCTATAGAAGAAATATGAAACATGTAAGATGTTATGCATGTAACAAGTTTGGACATATAACAAAGGAATGTGGGAAGAAATTGTGGGCACCATACCAAAAGGAGAAAACATCATCACACTCGAAGATATGGAAGAAGAAGGAAGTATAGTCAGAAAAATGTGGCATGGCACAGTGTATAGACATAACAAACTCAAGGGGAGCTAAAAGTGTGAAAATTCAATGTTCTAAATCTCATACACAAGTTTCATGAAGACAAGTCACGTATATACGTGAGTTCGAAGCTGCACAAACGAGTATATGTAGTTTGAGAAAAATGCAGTGGGACAGACTCATAAAAACTGATTTGATATGATTCAGACAATTATCTATTATTGGCATGATGAGAGATGACTACAGTTTGTGGATATTTTTTAGAAGTGTTTTTGATCCTCACAAATTGTTGATAACTTGATGTATATCTGATTGATGATGATGCCTTGATATATGCAATGATCAGATTTGACAGTGAACAGGTGGAACAGGTTCAGGGGGAGAACATGATATGCTTCTAACAAAGCATTGTTGGCATTATGTTTAGAAGTCTTTTCAATGATGATGATGCTTATGTGGCTAAAGTGTTTAAATTGATACATCTTGCTATGTGACGGTTATAAGTTTCCCATGATGAAATCTCAGATGATACTTGTATTGATTGGGATTACATAGTTGTTATTCAGATCAGTTTTATGGATGATTGAGGATGACTTTTTGATGATGTATACAATACATATACGTTGCTTACATGGTGATCTTCATAAGGATAAGGAGAAGTACAAAGCTTGAGTACACATCTTCATTTTTTTTGATGATGAGCCACTCATTTCCTTTATGTTGTTGTCATCATGCCTACAAAGATGCATAAAGTTCATATGGTACAATTATGATGTAGGATTCCTGTAGTTCTTAGCTCTCACATGGATGAGGAGTGTTGCTATTGATGATATCAAGAAATCTTGACAAATGACCATGAGCTCATGATTTTCTTGATGGATATACAGTATGATGGATACATGGATGACTACTTAAGTTGGTTTGCCAAGAGAATGGTGTTATTGCAGGTTGCATGAAGACATAACTATTTGAAGACATGGCTTACTTAAGCACATAATAATGATGAGTTCTTAGTATATGATGGTAGTTAATTATCATGGTTGATGCTTATTGGGATGTTGTTATAGCTCCAAATATCACTCTTATGGTTTGTGATGCTGCACTCATGGCCTAGGGTAACCCCTCCTTCCAGACCTGGTCCTAAAATTTAAAAAACAATGTTTTATCCTTTATACGTGACATTGCCCTGAGTTAAACGCGTGTATACGCGGGTAGGCATATACCCAACCCACGTATATGTATTAAAACACTCAAAAAAATATAAAACTCCTTAATTTCTGGCAGAGATCGCGGGTTTTACCTGTTGATCACCTGTTAGTGCCCGTGGCCCAACTGTTCCCAACCAACTCCCAACTAAAAAACTACTTTAGGAGAGGTATAAAAAGACCTCAATGGGAAGGCCTAAAGGAGGAGAGAAGAGAGAGAAAGGTATTATGCTGAGATTTTTTCCCTGACCAGGTCTGAAGATCCTTGTGCCTTCTGCACTTCCCCCATTTATACAGGAAACCCTTGTTTCCTTGTGCGTTTATGTTCATCCATTACTTGTGACATCATGGAGAAAGTCATGGAAGGAGTTTGTTAAAGGCTTGAGGTTGGACGGATCCGAAAGGAAGCTTTGCTTGGAGCCTGCGAAAGGTGACTCAGGTGAAATTATTCCTTTTCTGTACTTTATTTGTCTATAATAAAAGAAACACATGTCTTGGTTCCTGATATGAATCTTCTTTATGTTTATGATATTCATGTTAGAATTCATATGTGAATGGTTGTTTATATTTCATAACTAACTACCTTTCTTTATAACATGAAGATGGTTTCTTTATAAGTTTTTGTCCATATACTGCTGTGTTCTTTGGAATTGGTTGTTTTGCAGGACAAAGGAGCAAGAGGAACTTGAAGAAGGGTTTGGACCCTTGAGGACCTTCTCAAACGTAGGACCTAAGGTACGTTCCCTTATCATAGAATTTGCTTATAACAGCATAATGGCTGTGTGAATGTGTGTTTCTCTGTATAGACAACTTTTAGTTTGCTAGGGTTTCAACCCAAAAGCCCTAGGGGAACATTTCCCTCAACAGATGTTCCCTAGTGATGATACATGGTTGATATATTGAAGGTCCTTGTGGAAAGATCATGCAGTTCCTAATGATGATGTCATGAGATAACTATGGTGTTTTCACATATGCTATGATGTGAATAGTTTTGTTACTACTTGGAGATATGACATATGCTGAGATTTATTTATGGAAGGAAATGAAGCAAGTTGATCTTGATCAAGAGGATGAGTTGATATCTATATGCAGACATACTTTGTCACGGGATTGATGATATTTACACTGACATGGACATATACAGGTTGCTGGTCTGGATGTTGTTGACAGAGGCTTATGGAGCAGATCATACATGGTGTATGATAGTTACTGATGATTATCATGGTCTTGTTTATATATTTGGTCTCTGTTGTAAATTTCATGTATATTATTCAATGTAAAGGTCATATCAAGACTCATGATGTAATAATTTGTCTCTGTCTGTTATAGTCTTTTGATGAGTCCCTTTTTGGTCATATGATGTAATTTTTACCCCCACTATGCATTGGAAGGATGATGTAATATTTCAGTCATGTATAAACATTTGTTATATCCCCACTTGGTTGGGAGATGGATGCATATATAAGTCATTGGTGATAGGAAGGTCATACTCACTTAGTTGAGTTATAGAGTCATGTTATTCGTTTGAATTTTTTTTTTTTTTTGCAGACTCTGCATGTGCTCAGGGGGAGCAAGGATGGTTTAGTACATCTTAGCATGTACAAAGGGGGAGTTCAATCAAATAATTAAACATGTGCTCAGGGGGAGCATGGACGGATTGGTACATATTATCATGTACAAAGGGGGAGCTCAATCAAATATTTCAGCATGTACTCAGTATGGACAACATAATGTATATCAAAAAGGGAGAATATCTTGGTCCGCCCTTTGCCCTTGATGTCAAAGGGGGAGAGTGACGTGGTGTTATTGTTGCCATCAAGTCCAAAGGGGGAGATTGTTGGCATTATGATGCATGTGTTGTACTTGATGGTAACCCACTTGTAGTAGAACAAATCTCTTGTATATGGTAACTAGATGAATCTACATAAGAGATATCAAATGTGACAGAATACATGATAGTTGTGCTAACATATGTGATGCAGGGCAGTTCAAGGAATCAGTTCAGAAGTAATGTACAATGGCAACTCACTAAGATGACAGTTTACAGTGCAGCAAGTTAACATTGCCATCAAGTCCAAAGGGGGAGATTGTTGGCATTATGATATAGGTGTTGTCCTTGATGGTAGCTCACTCAGATGAAAGATCTAAGTACTGCAGGCTAATAGCAAAGAATTACAGTTCAGACCACACAGAATGAAGAAATAAAGGTATACGCTGGTTCACCTTGACCAAGCTGCGTATACACATGGGTTAACTATATAAAAGGAGCGTATACGTACACATGCACTTTCACAAAAGGAAAAGTGCGTATATCTTGGGAAAACAAGTTTTTGGGTCCAAGGTATTTCTTTGGTCCAAGGTATTTGGTCCGTGGTATTGGTCCAAGGTATTTGATCCAAGGTATTGGTTCTGAGTGGTTTTGGTCCATGGTATTGAGAAAGGCCTAAAACTATATAAGGAGGAGAAGATCATTAGGTCAAGTCAAGCAAGTATTGAATATCTAATGAAGTATGAGATCAAGTATGAAGGTTTTGGGCTTGTGATGCTTTGCTTGATCTGAACTAAGGATGCACCTATATGGCTGATGAAAGTTGATGGATCGTGATCATGAAGATGTATATGTATTATCATTATGTGGTTTGATCTTGAACATTCTAGATTTGAATACTGATGCATGTTTTTATTATGTAAATGTGATGATCTGGGTATGAATGAAGTCTGAAATAGTTGTGATGCTTTAAGTTAGCATTTCTAGATCTGTATGTAGGCTGGATTTGGTAAAACAATGTATACATGTTGATTCAGCATACAAAAGTCGCGTATACATCACATAATGGAATTTGCATATTTGTACGCTGGTTTCCCTTGGTAAAAGACCGTATACATGCTGGTTTGACTTATGGATGTAGCATATATCTTCTGAAGTATGATCTATAATGGTTCTATTTGATGTTGCAGTATTCAGGGTTCTGCATTGTGCTCTGGTGACTGTTAACTGGTGACAGTATTCTACATATTCAGATTGGTTGATGGATGAAATCTAATGATGAATCAGGATGATATTAACTTATCATTATGTGATCTGATAATGAATGGACTAGATCTGATCACTAACACATGTTTTATCCTCTATGTATGATTATGTCTGAAGTCTGGAAGTGCAACAAAGTGTTTGCAGATCTACATGCTGGTTTGATTTAGGGAAGCTGCGTATAAACGCAGGTATACGCAAGTTGGCTTCTGCCAAATAGCATATACAATCTGAAGCATGGTTTTAAGATGACAACTGATTCTGAATGATAATGTAACTCAGATCTGTGTATTGGTTACAGTGATCTATCTGTTGCAGTTGATTGATTAAACTATGAATGAATGATTGATTCAGTTGTGTCAGAGGTTCAAAGGTTGTCAATGATTGATTGAGTGTGGTTGACTCAGATTGAGTTTCAGTAATTGGTTGATGCAAATATAGTTGATGGATATATTGTAGTGGTGATTGATTTTAAGCTTCAATGTTGTTAACAGTTCCAATATGAAAATTGGATGAAACGTGGCCTTCATATTATGATGTTTTGTTCCAGGAATATCCAGTCTAAAAATTTATGAAACGAGGTCCCCGGAGGAAGAGAGAAGGTTGTAACCTTCTGTAGGTTAGCGCTTACGTAATAGTAAACATATCGGCTAGTACAAGAGCTAGGGGGTCATAGCTCCCTTCCAGTAGAAGTTGGAGAATGAGAAAAGGTTGTAGCCTTCTGCAGGTAGAAGCCTGCGTACTGGTATGAGTCTGCACCAGTACATTGTTGTAAACGGATTTTCTTAATTATTAAAAGAAGGCAGATACAACAACAACAGGTGGTTTTCACCCACATTGAGTTTCCACCTTAAATCTTGGTGTTCATGTGTGTTGCTTATGTGTGATGTTTCACTCTGTTATTAATTGCATATGGATACTGTTTAATGTTTAATAAAGTACTGATGCAGAGATTAAAGATCAACATATGATGAATTAACTGAATCATTAGTTTGCTGGATGTACGCTTGTTTCCTTAAGCACAGTTGCGTGTACACACGGATTACCCACATGGAGGTAGCGTATACAAATTTAAATATGAAAAGTAAAATATTATTGACCTGACTAATACTAATTCACACCCCCCCACCCCCCCTCTCAATATTATTTACAACACTAATATCTATTATGTAGAGATTTTCTGGTTGTGCAAAGTTTTGCACCTCCGCAATTATTTGTATCAAGTCTCAAGTTTGAATATTAGCACCAAAAATTATATAATTATACCTAGTCAAATTATACTAAGTGACAACACAAATACACTCAATATTTGCGTAACTAAAACTTTTTATGCACTAAAATTTAATAAGCCCAAACCGCTAATTAATTGATTAATATGTAACATGTAGAAATGAATGTGAAGGTATGGGACATTGTGGGTGAAATTTTCTATTCCTTGCTCCTCATAGTCATTTTTCTGCACAATATTTCTTCCTCACATGCATTAATAAGCCAAAATTTCCAATTAGTTAATTAATTCATTTCCTAGAAAAAATTTCAAATTCAAACACTTCATTGTAATGCTCAATGCATTTTTCTCAAGGGACGTTCAATGAATTATTTTGTATGAAAGACTTATGTTGATGGATCAATGGTTTAATTATCCCTCCGTGCACACTAATACAACAACCCTCCTTTTCTAGAATTCTCGTACATTGAAAGGGTCAAATATATACATTAATCAATAAAATGGAGTTAGTAAGCACACCCAAATTGAGATTTTGATTTCCCATGATAATATATTGATTTTATAGTGGACCTCTTGTTAATCATTCCTAGATCTAGATGGAATCTATTTCCCTACACAATGGTTCGACCTATCCATTAGCAAAATCAAATGGTCCATCTTGTTGTTGAGATATATTCTTTAAAATATGAACTTCTTACAAGGTACATAGACAAGTTGATCTATGAGGATAATAAGCTTTGTTTCAGTATACACAAAAAATATGTGTGGGGATTGCGTCGAACATTGTGTGTGGGGAGTGCATCAAAAAGTGTGTGTGGAGCAAGGACCACAAACAACTCCACACACACTATCTTTGCACACCCTTTCTACGCACAACAAAATCTCTGGTATTTAAGTGCGAAGAGGGAAAGGTTTTTGTTACTTGCTTCACACACTAAAAATATAAAAACTTCAAATTTAGATATTGGAAAGTATTTATATTTATATGTGTAAATCAGACTTTTAAGTTTATATATAAAATCTTTTAGGTCTGCTAATTGGTTAAATATTGTAATTAATTGGTTTGAGCATGTAACATAAATGATTAAATCGATAGAGTTTAAATGTATAAGTATTTAATTTTATATGGTTTCTATTTGTGAATTGATATAAATTCCACGCAAATTGATATCTCCTACACACCATTTTGGTGACTTGGCATGATTAATACCATTACTGTGCTCCAAGGAAACACACATCAGTTACAATGTAAATTATAGTTGCAATGTTCAATTTAAAAAATTACTAATGTCTAATCCATTTAGAATACCAAAATTTCGTAATTTGATTTTCAAATTTTTCATAGCGTATGCTATATTAATAATTAATATTACCCTATATCTCTTATGTCATTATCTCATGTGAAAGCTTTCTCATTGTGTGGAATGCAAAGGTGCAGAGAAAACTCCATACATGATCATCATATATTGTAGAGTTGTAAAACTCTCGTTGTAAAGATAATAGTTATGAAATTCTAGTTTTTAGCTTAACATGAAGCGATAGAAACCATATCGAGTCAATATAAAAAAATTCCTCACAAATATAATTAATCTTCTATACATATTCCGCATCTGATATACACATAAACCAAAATTTTCATGCCATAAACTTTAACAAGACAAAAATGCTATTTATTTGATTTATGTGTAGTATGATCCGCATATTCATTCTCTCACACATAAATTCTTCCTTACATGGATTAAAAACACAATTCATTTAATATTGGATAATAGGTGGTCAATTGACAAATGTGAAATCACTAATTCATGTTGTATTCAACAAACACCAATACCAAGGTTCATTCACTCTATTTTTATAGCAAAACATTAGTTCATAGAAAATCTAGCTAATAGAGTAAATGTTGAGAATACATATTAGGTCACTGAATAAATGCCGAAGAGACTTGTATTTATTGGCAAGAGAAATTTAGTTAATAAAAATAGAGTGAGATTTATGATATTAATAAAATAGTATGTTGATATCAATTTCTAAAGCGTGCCAAACAAAGAAATAATGAAACACAATCCTATGAATTGGACTATCTCAAGATGGAATTTAAGAAAAATGGATATGGTTTAAAGTAACTAATTTTGAAACAATCTTTTCTAATTGCAAATCAGGAAAATCATTACTAGCTAGATTGATAACGATCACTGGTTAATGAACACCATTAAAATTGACAGTAGTTAAATGTCCTTTCAAAACTTTGATGCCAATTCATGATTTGGATGAATTATCACCTATGACACATTATATGTATGTATGTTGGCTTTGAACTAGTTTCTAATAGTTTTGGGAAAGCGATTTTCCAATGTTCATCTTGTTGTAGACCTATTAGCATTGAACTCGGTTCTAAAATTTCTAGGAAACTGACTTACTTCGTTTCTTCTAAAATTGATAATTGTTATTAGGATTTTCTTTATCATTTTTCTACTGTCTTTTGATTTTAGTCTTGTTGGTATCATTGTTGTTGAAGGAGAGGGGGACCGGGGGGGGGGTGTGTGGGGTGTGGAATTATCTACCACTCAGAATACCGCAGTTTAGTTATTTCTATTGCAATACCAACAACAAGAAAAATCGCTGAAAGAAGCAACTGAAGAAGCATATAGGAAGAGGTATATGCAGAGATCCAAGATATATTAATGCTCAACCAAGATATATTAATGCTTAGTTAAGATAATTTAATGCTAATGGATAACATATTGGAACTTTAGCAAATTCTTGGGCAGCTGGAAGATGAAATGTGCACAGTAAGAACATTATTAGAAGAACTCGAAAAAATATGAATGGAGAAATCAAACCTCTATTCTTGCAGCATAATTAGTAGAATAATCGACCTCCAAAAACTATGGTTGATTAATAAAGAAATCATTACCAAATTTTTCTACTTTCTCAACCAATTTTAAAATTTAGTATATGCTAAATGCTATATATTGTAATTTTATCGGTACAATAAAAAAACGTATTGGAATGTTGTGGAATATACACATATGTATACATGCAAAATATTTTCTAAGTTATGTCGTACTCTTCCATACATTATTTCTTCAAATAATCATTCCGTTTACAAATCGGTTTGAGTTCTGCATGATAATTATTGGTTTAGAAATTTGTTTAAATTTTTCGTAACAAACCCTTTTTGAAGAAATTAGTTATAACAAGTTATTAGAAATATCACCTATACTCTAATCATGCTCATGAAACATAATTTTTGTAAATTATGCCAAATTGGATCATCAAAATAATGTAAATGTTATGCGTGAAAGTCTCTGATTTCATTTTTTAATCTAATAAAATTGTACAATTGAAAATAGACAGAAATATGTTTTCTAATATTGTTTGACTAATTATTGGATTTGCTAATTTGATAAATCAATAAAAAATGTAAGAAATCACATTGTAAAAAAGTAGACACAGCATAACATAATGAACTAATTACACATTACAATCAAAACATAGAAAATAATGTTAGTAAATAGCATAGTACAAAACACAGAACTTAAACAAAGAAATTCATTAAAATTCATTTTTCTACAATGTTAATACCTATAGATCACATAACTACAAGATGAAATCAAATTGCAACTATCAAACAAACCAGAAAAGGTCTATGAAAATGCTCCAGGGAGGGGAGGGGTTGGATGGGGCCATTTCAGTGAGTGTGGAGGAAGAAACGATTGGGTGGGTGAGGAAACAAATATTTCTCCACACCTCCACACCATATATCAACATTAACAGTTTCATAGACTATGAAAGGGTCTTGAAACGAGAAAGAATATCTGTTAAATTGACATGGATGAAGCTTGAAAATTGTTTTATTTCGCCTTGGAAATGTAAAAATCAAGTTTCAAACACAGTTAAATACAATATATTGTACACTTTATTTACATGTCTTTGTTTTAAATTTTGGGAAACTGAAAATGAAATAACAATGTAACATTCATTGATTTTTTCCATGGAAATTTTAAGCACTTTGAGTTAAATTGAAAGGTACGACAATCATTTTCAAATATTATTAAACACAACTTGTTCCTTCTAAAAACATTAAACAAGTATTAAATGTCCATATAATCTTTAAATCTTCAAATATAGAGACTCCTCACATAGTTTTTTACTAACATAAACTATGTGAGAAGGAAAAACATTTGTAATATTGTTTGACTAATTAAAGAATTTGCAAATTTAATAAATCACTAAAAAATTTAAAAAATCATATTGAAAAAAAACAAATACGACATAACACAATGAACCAACTACACATTACTATCAAAACATAATAAATAATCTTAGTAAATAGCATAGTACAAAACATAGAACTTGAACAATTGAATTCACTAAAATACGTTTTTTCACAATGTTAATAGTTACATATTATGTAACCACAAGATGAAATCATATGCCAACTATCTAATGAACCAAAAAAACGCTTTGGAAATGCTAAAATTATTGAACCAGAATGTAGCAAAATATGTTAAGATTGGAAGTACGGATATGCAAAAGCACGAAGATACAGATGGCCTCCCACCCCTCGCCAATAATCAATGGGAATTCAGTCTTACTAGTTACTGGTAAGGGAGATATCCACACTTTCTTTAGGACACCTCTTGATTTTGACAACTTGAAAATAACACTATCTCCATAATGATAATAGTAGGTTGCTTGACAATGCAAGCAAAGAGAATAGTAGACCATCTAACCATAACATGAAA
Organism: Pinus tabuliformis; assembly: GCA_031772625.1. Classification (NCBI taxonomy): domain Eukaryota; kingdom Viridiplantae; phylum Streptophyta; class Pinopsida; order Pinales; family Pinaceae; genus Pinus; species Pinus tabuliformis. The sequence goes on along the minus strand of CM062812.1, from coordinate 888,324,273 downwards.
TCAGATCCAAATCATCTGACAAACCATAAAAGCTATTCGGAAATAGCCAAATTCTCCAAGAAGAAAGTATAAGATTGCTTGACAATGCAAGTGAAGAGAACTAGAATATCATCAATAGTTTGCTTGATATTGAAAACAAAGGGAATGAGAATGCCATCGGTAGATTGCTTGACAATGCAAGCAATGAGAACCATACCATCACTAGATTCCTCAATAATGTAAACAAAGAGAACCATCATTATATACATATAATCATATTTTGATGGTTTGATTGTAAATGTTCCATGTATCTCAGAATTGGACAAAAAATCAATAACAACTGATTTGTACGAACAATATTTCTCATAGGAAACTTTTCATAGATTAGGCAATACTTTCTCCAATTCCATGCTTCTTAGAACACACTATATTGTATTCCTGTCGTTTGCATGTATGATATAGTTTAATCCATGGAAATAAATGAAGTGACAATTTTCATTGCAAGTGGTACAATAAACCATAGTTTGATTCATAGTTCTAGAATTTGTAATTGGACTACTATATTTCACACATACAGTCTCAAATGGATTTGTATATGCACTAGTCAACATCAATTGTCCTTGAAAGTGCTATAAAATTGATATAGAAAAATAAGACTTAACAATTTGAAAACATATGTCTTTCTATCCTTACAATATAATAGATTTTACCGTGTAGATTCCACCCACCTAAGAAAGTAGTTTTCTTAGTTTTTCAACTTTCTTTTCTATTTTTAATGAACATATGAACATGAATTGTGAAGTTTGAAAAACTATTTCTTGTTTTCTAACTATATATTTTTAGTAAGATGAATGAAAAAACATTTTCTTGCAATTGCTTTTGAATAGAAAGATATATTGAAAGAAGTTTGTCGTGTACTTGAATCTGTGACATAAGAAGCATCTGTTAAAAAATACACGTAAACCATAAGAGACAAATAATAACTTTCTAGTATTGAAATATTCAAATAAGTCAAAGCTTATTGTTGCCCTATCCTATTATGCATTCCCGTCTTTGATTTCTAGTACACATTGCATTCCTATCTATGTTGCCGAAATTCTCATGACACTTATTGTGCCAACTGCAAACATATCTTGACTACATGACATATTTGCAATCGACATATTTGGAAAGAATCCGTACTTTGCGGAAACATGACAAAATGTTTTCTACAATGTTAAAGCTATTTAGACAAATAGTTTTCTCATAGTCACCATTATCATATTTGTGCTTTGGAATTATTTTAAAAATTCTAATAGAAACATCGACATTTGCAATAAGTTTTACTTTATGTTGTTCGATAAATTGTGTTGGCACACACAATGCTTTTGTCATTTCGGCCTTCTTATTTGTCCAATTTGCATGGAGTATTGGTTTTGTCTTAGTTGCTTCGTCCAAGAAAGTTCGATATGTAACTAATAAAATGCCATGGAAAATGCTTCTTGTTATGTTGTTACTAATATCTTTGATCAATGATGGCATAAACTCGATCTCCTTTTTCCTAGCCTTGAGCATTGAATTTAAATTAATTCAAGAAAACAAAAAATAACTCTGATATACAGTTAACTAAAATTGGACAGAACTACCTTTTCGTTTTTGTTTCTTACTTGTTTTCTATTCCTTTCTCTTTGCCTCCTACGATATCTACTTCTATAATAATGCTCATCACCATCTCTACTTCTTCGTCCATGTCTATTGTCTCATCATTCGAATCCGATATATTTTTTTTTCCTGTTCACAAATAATGCATTGAAATCACTGCTTAAAAGGACATTATAATTGATACTAAGTAGCAATTGACTTATGAAGATAGAACTAGATAGCGAAAAGTCATTGCCAACATATATTCTAATATCAGGTTCATAGTTACCATATAGAATCTAATTTTTATGCATATAGGTAAAATTCTAAATGGATTTTAGTTTCGAAAGATTCTAATTTATAGTTCCTTGTTACATATATTAAATTGAAAAACTAATAAATGCACAAATGTTTTATAGAAATATTCAAAGTACCCTTTCCCTTGTAATTGTTGTACTGGATCTGTATCTCTAAGTGTTACACGTTTCCTAAAAATTGAAAAAGACTTGTTTTTAGTTAGAGTACATAAAAATATATGAAAAATAACACAAATTTGTATAATGTAATAATAATCAAATGACAATAAAAAGAAAATGAATGCACCTCTTAGCAAGGTTATCATTGTCTTTAACTTTATTTGTTACTTGTGCTCATTTTCCCTACTTTGATGATATGAATTAGATCAAATATATAGAAATAAGAGGAAAAAAAGGTTCTAATTTCATAGAATGAAAACAATTTAGATGTAATAGCTACACAACAGTAACACATATTGTATAAAAGTTTTTAGCAATCTCATATTATTCACTTTTTGAACTTTGAACCTCATTTCTACAAGGATGTAACATATATTGTATTAACACTCATAGTACTCGAATATAGAAGAAAACATGCACTGTTTACCTGACAAAACTGTTACACATTTTGCATCTTTATTCAAAATGAGCTTACAGATAAAATCCCTCATGCCATGAAACTACAAGAACAACCACCATACAACCTAAACAAGAAATCTATTTGTAACTAGCTCCCCTAAAAAGTAATCAAACCTGTGTTTGCAACATGTATGCTAAAAAACTGCATGATAAACACCTGACCAATGCTACTATGGACATCATAATTAAAATTAGTGGTTACAATTGTCACCATTAACTTTTAAATTTTCAACATACATATTTGATAGTAAGTAAAAATAAAGATGATATCTTATTCATGATATCTATATATATATCTATATATATATATATATATATATATATATATATATATATATATATATATATATATATATATATATATATATATATATATATATATATATATATAGATTTGAACATTTTACCAATGCACTTATTGATAGAAAAATTGTAATAAAAAACTCAGAAAAATAATGGAGAGTCAACACACTTTGACCTCCCTAGCGAGGGAGAAAATAATAATAATAATAATAAATAGAAGAATTAGTAATTAGAATCATCATATTAGGTTTCAAAATTTCATGATATGTTTTAGATACTAAGTAGTAATAATAATAATAATTAATAGTCAATGAACTTTGACCACGAGGCGAATGCTATAGTCCTTGGTGAGGCATGGGCTAATAATAATAATAATAATAATAAATTGAATTACAAGTTTATGCCAATGATGGAAGCATATTTTTTCTTTCTCTGCATCACCACACCTCCCCACTCCGCAAATTGCAATGCATAATTTTCATTATTTATTTTCCAATCTCACACTTTATTTTTCATTTTACTTAATGTAAGAAATTATTTTCATAGTTTGAATGCACAAAATATTTTATTCTGAAATAATAAAAAAAAAGGTATAAACCATATGAAAAATGTAAGGTTTTTGTTTCAATGTGAATGCATTTTATTTTATATTTGAATGCAAAAGAGCTCCAGAAAAATTGCCTTATGGGTGGTCCAATGTTTGGTTCTCAAAACTATGTTCAATGGCTTTGAATATGCGGGTATAGAAGAAGCTAAATGAAATCTTCTTCCACACTTCCGCACTCTGCATAAATTTAAATGATTAAAACATATAACATTTTTTGAACTTTATAGTAAAATGAGTACTTCATCCTTTGAAACTCTTGTCACTCCAGAGCTTCCCCCCTCGATTAATATATAACTATGCGGAAAGGTACTCAGACTTATGAAACATTGTGGAACAATGTTTTTGTTTCCTGCTCCACATAACCGTTCTTCCGCGCAAAAAATAACCTTCACTTAATATTGCATAAAATTGTGAATAAAAGCACCACCATTCCACTCTTGACAATCAATAGCAAATGCAAAGTCTTCAATAGCCTTGCAAAACTCTCATTCAGAAATAGGTTGTAGCCTCAATGTCTCCTGAATAGTTCTTCGTGTGTACTTCCTCCTTTGAAAGTATTTCCACTCCAGAACTTTCCCCTTCTCCTTTGAACCTGCTATTAGTATTAGTTAATTATGTAGTGTTACATCTTTCCTGAAAACTGAAAAAAGTCTTGACACTCAAGAACTTGCCCCGTCTCCTTCGACTCTGGTATATCCAATCACTTTGTATAATCAAACAAAACAGGAAAATGATTAAAGTTAAGAAACTGCATGTTCTCACATATTCTCGTACAATCCCTGTCCAAGTGTAGAGGTGCTTTACCGCACTTCCTTAATTTTGCATAAATTCAAGGCTTTATGCACCTGTTCGCCCACATAGCTAAATCTATAAAAGTTTAAGGTTGAAAAAATGTTTAAAATGAAATCAGAGTGAAACACACTAGAAGTAGTTGTGATAGTGTTAGATTCAATGTTAGTGCTCTTAAATCTTCTTCCGCACCTCCACACTTAGCTTTGGTATCATTGGGTATAGTAGTAGAAATCTCGGGCATAACAATACCACGACACTCACTAACAAAATTACCACTCACAAAGTTATATTATTTTATCCATGCCTCAACCCCACATACTAAATTATCTTTATGTGTGTTGGGGAGGAAGAAATCTTGAATTGATATAGTCCCTACTCCTTAACAAACTCCCTCATACCCAATTTCTCCACACACCCTTTTTGCTACACTTCCCCCAAAACCTTTATCCTTCTTTCACATATCACAAATTAGCCTTTTTTTTCTATGCCTCAACTCCGCATATTGAATTGCAGAGTGTGGAGGAGGAATTCCTAACTTGATATAGTACCTTCTATTTAACAAAATTCCCCACACAAAATTTCCCAACACACTCTTTCTCCCGCACTTCCTGAACACTCTTTCTCTGCACAACAAAATTGTATCAGTTTCATATTAAATTAATATTTCAAAGCTACTTCCACATATTTCTTCAGCACCCCACCCCCCCACCTTATAAGGCATCTAGAACCCTCGTCAACTTTGGCATCGTTGGGCAGAGAAGTAGCAATCTTAGGCATAAAAGTATTAGAGCACTCACTGATGAAATCACCACTCACAAAATTAGCCATTTTTTTCCATGCCTCAACTCCGCATACTAAATTAGCTTTATGAGCAATGCAGAGGAAGAAAGCTTAACACGATATATTCCTTGCTCCTTAACAGAATCGCCCACTCCCAATTTCTCCACACACCCTTTCTGCTGCACTTCCCCCACAACCTTTCTCATTCCTCCACATAACACAAAATTATCCTTTTTTGTCCATACCTCGACTCCGCATATTAAATTAGCTTTATGCAGAGTGCATAGGAAGAAAACTTGATTTGCTATAGTCCCCACTCTTTAACAAACTTCCCCCCACACAATTTCTCTGCACAACAAAATAGTAGCAGTTAGCCCGCCCCTCCTCGCTTAATGAAGGATCCTGCAACCCCATCAATTCTGGCATCATTGGATAGAGGAATAATAGTGCCAGAGAACTCACTGATGAAATGGTCACTCACAAATTTAGGCTTTTGCTTAAAATGATTTGTCAGACATTGAAAAATACTGAAAATAAATGACCCTCCACTAGGGGAATTATTTCACATCAAACCTCGCTCAGCCAATGGAAAATTGTAGGTATTAACCCTGTACAAAAATTACCTACACACAAATTCTAAAAATAGAAAACAAACAATGGCGAGATCATAAAACACAAAATAGATATACACAAATATTTTCCTTTGGATCCCAAAATCGAGACTACCAAATTGATTTTTCATTATGTTATTTTCAATGTTATAATACATATATATACATGCCAAAGCATCCATAAATCCCAATCCATTAACCCTGGATTAGATAAACTAGTGGAACAAAGAGCTCCTATAGAGAAAAAAGTGACATGAAAGATAAAGCATGCAATCCCACACTTCAAAGCTCCAAATTGTAGATTTTTACCCATGGTTTGATGTCCTTAAACTTAGAGGCAAAGAGGTAGATTTCAAGGCAAGGTAATAGAACATCATATGCACATGATGAGGAAGACATTAAGGATAGGGATAAAAAAATAAAGTGGGAGAGATAGGCCAAGTCATTTCCATCCAAAGACTATTTTTGAATTGTAAAAGTTATAACAAACCAGTGAAAAAAGGCCTACATGTTCAAGTCCTCAATTGTTACCATATAACACAATTAGTGTGCATATTATTATTAAGTTTGCAAGCATTAGAAGATAAACTATGGAGAAAGAACACTTCGGTGGAGAACTTGTAATTTTAATATTATTTTACCATATGTATGTCCACTTTGTTTTATTTGAATGTGGACAAAATTGTAAAGTAAGTTAGATAAATAGAATAGGAAGGCCATGAGTCATCATGACTTTCTAGAAAGGAGACCTTTGTTACTCTTGCAAATGGTCCATTTTTGACGTTGTTACTATTGAATAGAGTGACATTGTTATCTTATGCTTCATATGACCGCAAAATTGTTGATAGTCATGGACGATTGTCACCATTCAAACTTTTTTTTGTGCTTGTGAGGATGTATGTTGTAGCTTATGAATGTTGTGGCTTATGCACATTCTCTTTACCACCATGTCTACTCTTGCGTATCATACACACTGCTAACTTGTTGGATACAATGACTACTCTAGCCTTCATGTTTTCAGAGTGTTCATGAAATTTGAAGTATTTATCATTTCCAACAACTAGGCTTCTGCCACTTCATCTTTGTTTATTTCTCGATCAAGGTAGGGTGCTTTACTTTCTTGAACTCATTAGATATTAAGTTTTTTTTCATTCCTAATTTGCTAGTTATGTCTTTTGGTTGTGACACTATATAAATTCTCAAGGCTATTTTCCCTTCTTTCTAGAGTGTTGAGTGGAGTTTCTCCTCTCACCGTGTCATCACTCATCATTCTATGTCTTTTCTTTGACTTACCGCCTTCTGTCCTATTAGTCTCCAATCCATGTTTCCATACTTCATATGCTCTTTTCTTGGATTTTTCCTGCCGAGATAGTTGGCATCAAGTTCATGTTTCTTTCGTCTTTGCAGATCTGATGAGATTTGCAAAATCACTGCATTCACCTTTGCTTGATTTTCTTGAGATCTCACAATCCTTTCATTATATTCCTTAGAACTTCTTAATTCAGCCCTTAATCTCATTAGGGTGTCCTTCCAATCAAGGGAATTTTCTCATGTACTCTTCCCAATTGAGTCCTCTTCATGATTCTGTTGGGATCTGTTCATGCTATACTATACCATTCTACTGCACATTCCTTTATTTCCTTGTTGTAATTTTGTGTCTTCTTATGAGCTGTTACACACATAATTTTTAGCTAAGTCAAGCATAAATAAGTAAAAATATTCACTCATCACCTTGACATATCCGCACTTAAGCATGTATCTCTAAAGTTGGTTAGAAAATCAAATCACATGTCACTATGTAGGTTAAAAAAAATATCATATCAATATTTTATCAAGGTCCAGATCCACATCAATTGCATGTATAAAATTCAACACACATATAGCAATTAAAATGACAATTTTAAATTTTATCCATGTCATTGAACTTGGTTTTATTTCCAAAGGTTTAGTATTAAACCTCCATTCTAAATATCAATCTATAAAAAAGTTCAAAATTTTCTTGTCTAAGGCCCTTTCAATCCAAGTGACAAAGCTGGCTCTAATACCACTCTATAAAACTCCTTCCCACTCCATTAAGTATCTTGGGTTGTGGGAGGTGTTACTTGTTTTCTTTAACCTAAATCCCAAAGTTTGTTATGGATATGGGGTTATTTAAAAAAACAACTCTTTTATTTAAGGCATTCATATCTCAAAACAAACATCGTCATCACATTCAGCTCGTTGAGAGCTTTCTGATGATATTAGTTTCACCTCAGTTTGGCACTCGAATTGAAAGCTATGCCCATCAGAATTTTGGCCAATTATATTATGCCATGTCGTCAATGGATATCCATGTGGCATCCATGTGGTCCTTTTAAGGCCCTCGTGGCACTTCCATGCCAACTCAAAGTGGGGTCCACTAAATATTTTCACCATGGCAGAATTCATTATCTTTCCATTATATCTTGCCAACGGTCATTCGACCCTTCCAATGGTGTGATATCTCTTACCACACCAGATCGTTGAATCCCTAGATCCACATGAATATAAGGTTAATATAATGTAGGGACCACCATGTATTATGCACCATCCATGTTGTGGCCCTCGTGGCACTACCACATCAACATAAAGTGGGGTCCACTGAGTCCCCATCCCTTGGTGTTTTTCATTGTTTTTCCATTATATCTAGCCAACACTCATCAGGGTGTTTCAACTATGTGATGACCCTTGTCATTCTCAGAGCCCGAATCCCTAGATATCAAAATATTCTCAAAGTGATCTAGTGCAGGGCCCACCATGTACTATGTGGTGATCACATGGTCCTCGTTAAGCCATCATTACATTTCCACATCAACACAACACAAAGCCCACTAACCCTCTCCTCAATGGTGTTTTGCATTACTTTGTCGTTATATCTGGTTCACAAGAAATTTGGCCTGTAAATGTTGTGACAACTCATATCTCCCCTCAAAGATGGGATCCTCAGATAAAAATAGATATAAGGTTAATATGTCTTGCAGGAATTCAACACTTTCATTGTTGTGATAACATTTACCACCCCTAAAGCTTTAATTCATCGATGTGAGAGAAACATAAAAATAGGTATTTGGCCTTAGATGATATTTTGTACTCCACATAGTTTTGGCCTTTACTACCCTCTGGATCCCCAGATCTCAGATGCGAAAGGTTGTTTTATGGGAAATCCAGCCTTGAATGAGATATGAGACACCATAAACGAAACTTCTCCCTTCTAGTTCTAGACCTTGGATCATTGAATTCTACAAGTGCGCTAAGACAAGAGGGAGAAATAAAATAATTTTGAGGAATTTATTAAGGGGAGAAGCATTAGTTTGGACGCAAAATTCCTGAATATTATGGCCATGACATGAACATTAACCTTCAAGTGATAACACAAGCCTACAATCCACTCACAAAGGTGTGCAACCCACTCTTAAGAGGTTTACGTTGAATTTCTTAACAAGGTGAATTTCTAAGTAAATAATTGGAAATACAATCCAAACAACAACAACAAAGAAAACTTGCAGAGATTCACTTCTTACAACAATTTTCACAGTGAAATACCTTAACAACAAAGTCATGTAAACACTCAGCTCCAAGCATACAAATAACCTATAAATCATGAATATGGTAGTAGCTCCATGGTGTTACTAGTAAATGAAACCACAATATCCAAGATAGCTAGAAGTGAGTGTAATGAAAAAATTCAGACATTCACATATGAATATAGTAGATTATATTAACAAATATTAGCAAAACAAGACTATCACAACCTTTGATCCAAATATACACAACATTATACTTATCTGAATAAATTGAAATGGTTGGCAAATAAACAAGGGACTTCAACTCTCCACCCAATCATAGGTCAACTACAATGCAATCTCTCTTGCAGCTGACCACCCTTGAGTCAAATATAAAGTATGAGGGGGTGCTTGCTCAAGGAAAACTCACACCAAGGCTTGGTCATATACTTAGGAGATGGAGTCCACTGCCTAGGTGGTTGAACCCTTTCTCTCTAGCAGTAAACACCATAGTGACCCACTTACTCACTAAGTTCAATAATAAGGCTTCACCTAATGTCTAGATGGGGAATTTATCGATTCCAGGAGACTGATCCACTATTTAGGTAGTTTCATAGTTATGTTTTCATGGAGAGCTCATAAGGAGTATGTAGTCCACTATATAGGTGGTTCAAAAACTCTTCCAACAAACACATAATGGCTCCATTTACCTTGTCAAGTAGCTTAACAACCATAAAGCAAACACCCAAGTGGTTTAACAACTATTCAGCAAGCACTAAGTGGTTCAAACCTCCATTGGTCCTCCCATTGGTCATACAATATTATATTCATGGTCCAATGGTGATCTAGGAGGATTTAAAAAGGATCAAAATTTTAAGTCCTGAAATATTAATGAAACCAACACCAATTCATAGATCTTGTCGAGATGATTCCAACAATGAAAACAATACCTCAATTAGAGTCTATATGACAAAGTTATGCTCATCTAAAGTTTTGTGTAAGCATGCAAAACATTGGCACCAATAGTGCCACATGAAAAACCCAGGAAGTCGCACATGGCACCCTTAGGATGCATCATGTGTCACCCACCATATGCTCTATGTGGTATGACATGACATCCTACTGGGCATATGATGATGCGGGTCAAGGGTGACTAGGCACACACATGGGTCAATGGGAAGACACCATGTGGCCCAATCAAATGGTGCCATGTGGCACCCAACTGGCAGCCATGTAGGCCCAGATGACCCATAACTTGGTGGAGGTCCATACAACATCGTTAAGTTGGCGATGGAGCCAAACATAGTGGCAGGTTGACTAAACACAATGACATGTTTAATATATTGGCACAACATATGTAAATATATGGACAAACCATATTCAATTTCAAAACAAACTTGTTATAACCAAACACTAAAGTGGGAGCCTCCGGGGTTTGACCTGGGGCTACACACAACACAATACAACCACTTGTCGATGAATCACCTATAGTACTTTGTAAAGTTTGCTGAACCAAAATTATTTAAACTGTGCCAATGCCATTCGAATAGGAGATGGAGGTATGATCATGAAGGGCTGAGGAAAACTTTGCGTTGTGGGACCATGTTGTGTGGGCGCACTTTTTGAGGTAGATTCATAGGTATATTTTAGGGAAATTCTATAAGAATATTCCTAGAATATTCTAACTATTGTGGCATCTTAAAGATTCCCTAAGGGACCCATAGGCGAAAGTTACAGAACCTAATCAAGTTTATACTTGTTTTTCACCAAATTTTGCAAGGAACTCACTGGTATAGTTATAATTGGGATATGACCAACATAATTTCTAGTCACTACTAGAAGTGATGTATTGCCATGTATTTTTCCATGTACTTTCCATTCTTTCGCTGAGATAATATAAAGGCCTCCCCAATTTGAAGTTGGGCCTAGAGATATAGCTCACACATTATGAGTGAACTCCGTAAAAAAATCTTGGTGTATTTCCTATATTGTCTTCATTTTGTGTTGTGGATGTTGCATTTATGGTATTTTCATGCTCATTAAGTAATTCTATTTAACATCTCTGAAGAAAAGATCCCAGGTCATATTGGTATAAGAGCGGTTTTATTTGATGTGAATTGTGAATGTGGCTGCTTACCAGGGCCAAACTCAAAGAGGGTGAAGGAAAAATCAAGTCTTTTAACCCTAAGATTGGATGTGCAACACGAAGAAAGAAAATTGAGGACAATGACAAACACACAAACAATGAGCAGGATTTCCACATGGCCTTTTACCAAATGGTAGATTGGGTAGAAAAGTTATTTGTAGATTATGAAAGGAGAATGGAAAAAGAAGGCAAGAAAGAGGGAGCCCCAATACATGGCAATGCGTCAATACACCGAGGAGGTGGAGGAAAACCTCCCGAATCTCCATCTTCAAGTTCAAGCTCTTCCTCTTCCCCTCATTCTCATCATTCAAATAGTCATAAAAAAATGCTTCTAAAAATACATTTTTAAAGTTAGATGTGAAATTTTATTTGCCCATGTTTAATGGAGAAGCTAATGTAGAAAATATAAACAATTGGATTAGACAGATCGAAGTGTACTTTCGAATACAAAAGAGTGAAAAGGATGAAGCAAAAATTTAGTTGGCATCTCTTTGGCTAGGAGGCATAACTCTTGTATGGTGGGAGAGAATATGTTAGAAAGGTAGTAAACATAATGTTAAACTCCTTCCTTCATGGTTTGAGTTTGTTTCTCCATTTAAAGGGAAATTTTACCCATTGGTTTACAGGAAAAAAACCATGATGGAATGGAAAAAATTGAGACATGGCAAAGGTTAGAATGTTCAAATTTTTATAGAAGAGTTTATGAAGTAAACATTGGCATTGCATATTTATTTAGACTCATCAGAAACTTTTATGAAATACATTGGCACTTTACACAACTATCTTTGTCATTCATTGTTGTTGTTTGATCCCACTAATCTAGATGAAGCTAGTGTGACAGTAATTCATCCTGAAAACAACGGAAATCAGGGACAAGAAGATCACCCAAAGAAGCCTTCATCAAAGCCTCAAAACAACAAGTTCAAAGGAAAATGAAAGGGAAAGAAGGCAAGGACAACAAATAAATAATAAATGAATCCCTCTTGTACTCTTTGCAAGAAAGAATGACATGATAAGGAGCATTGTTGGAAGCTACATCCAGAATTAAAGCCTAAGAAGTTTGTTGGAAATGGGAAGTGAAAGACAATCGCTATAGTGAAACAAGACCTTGGTTCCGATTCTGGTGATGAAATGTAGATCACAACTTTTGGGGTACAAGGTAAATGTTCCTTTCATGCTAGTTCAAGTTCTGAAAGTAAATCTCACAATGATGAAAGAAAAAGAAGCGAATTGTTTCATATAAAAGTTGTATCTAAGCATACAAAAATAAATACACTGTTTGATTCGAGTTATCAAGTTAATTTGATCTCAGAATCAATTTTTAATAAGTTGGGTTTTGAAACAAGACCTCATCCAAAACCCTATCCTCTTGGTTAGGTGTGTTACAATGAAAAACTCAATGTCACCAAGTAGTGTAGGGTTAGTTTCCCATTGCTTCAAAGTCGATAGATGAGGTTGATTTAGATGTTGTCCCACTTGAAATTTGTGGTATAGCCTTGGGAATCCCATACTTATATGATAGGAAGGTATTATTTTTTAGGGATGAGAACAAGTACCATATAACCAAAAATGGGGTGTAATATATTTTCAGAGCTCACCGTCTAAAATTCAATTCAACCCTTTTTAGTGCAGAACAAATGAAGAGACTCATAAACTCCAACAATAAGTGTATGCTCATGGTTGTGAGGACAAAAGATGTTGAAGCATATAACTTTCAAAGTTTGTAATCTTTCTCACCAGAAAAATGTTTGATATTATCTCTAACTATGATGATATTTTTCACGAACCATGTGGGTTTCCACCCAAGAGGGAAATTCAACATGAGATCCATCTTCAACAACATGCCCCTCTTCCAAATGTGAGCATGTACAAGATGTCAACTGTGGAAATGGATGAAATTAAGAAGTAGGTTCAAGACTTGTTGGACCAAGGAGTCATCATAAATAGCTCATACCCTTGTGGTTCACCAATTGTGTTGGTGCTGAAGAAAGATGGCGCATGGATAATGCGTGTGGATTATCGGGCTCTCAACAAGATCATGGTGAAAAACTGATAGCCTCTCCTTCCCATAATTATTTTCTTGATCAATCGAGGAATCTTGTTTATTTCACTAATTTGGATTTGTGCAATGGTTTGCATCATATCAAGATTGCATAAAATTATGTATGGGAAACTGCTTTCAAAAGAAAGCAAGGACTATTTGAGTGGTTGGTAATTCCATTTGGGCTTTGCAATTCCCTAGGTAATTCAAGAGGGTAAGGAATAAAGTTTTTTGACAATTCTTAGATGAGTTTGTGCTTGTACATTTATATGGAATTTTTGTCTTTAGAAATACATGGGGTGATTATGTAAAACATGTCAAGCAAGTACTGGATACTTTGCAAAAGGAGAAATAATATGTAAAGTTGTCCAAATGTGAATTTCGCAAAACTTCTTTGGTGTATTTGGGTCATATTATTGGAAGTCAACTGTATTTTGTTCCTTGTAAAGTTATTGTAATTGTAAAATGACATAAACCTACAAATGTGATAGAAGTGAGAGGCTTCTTGGGATCAATTCAATACTGGAGAATATTCATAGCTAACTTCTCAGTCATTGCATCTCCTTTGCATGCCCTAACCAGTGTGAAGTATGTATTTCAGTGGGAAGGAAAGAAACATAAGGCTTTTGACTCCTTGAAGAGAAACATCAGCACCATGCTAGTACTAGACTTTCCAGACCTTCAACAACCATTCTAGATCGAGACAGGTGATAGTGGATACAACATGGGTGCAATATTGATGTAACATTGTAAACTAGTTTGTTACCATCTAGAGAGATTTTCTCAAGATGTTGTTAACTATCCCATTCATGACAAAGAGTTGTATGCCTTGGTTCAAACTGTCAAGAAACGGAAGCACTACTTGATAAGGAAGGATAATATCATACATACAGACCATCAACCCTTACAATATCTCTAGTCATAGAACAAGTTGCAACAAGATCGTCACTTCAGGTGGATGGGATTCCTTCAATAGTTCCATTTGGTAATAAAGTACAAGAAGGGTACAAGTAACAAAGTGGTAGATATGCTTTCTAGACCTCATGTTTATGCATCTATTGTTTTTAAGAATGCCTCTTTATCTCATGATACTTATGTTGAACAATATGCTACTGATGAATATTTTAAAGATATTTATGAGAGGCTAATCCATGGATCACAGGTGGAGAACTATCATTTATAAGGAAAATTTCTCTACCATCTTGGCAAGTTATGTATTCCTACAAGTGAAAGATTCCATGTAATTCGAGAAGCTCACACTTCTCTTGTGTCTAGTCACTTTGGGGTAGGAAAAACCTTGAATCACTTGCATAGGTCTTGTTATTGGCCTCAAATGAAAGAAATTATAATTAAGTATGTAAAGGGGTGTGTAGTGTGCTCTATTTTTAAGTATACTAATAGAAAATTAGGGTTGTACACACCACTCCCTATTTCTTCTCATTCTTGGGAGAGTATCTCCATGGATTTTGTACACGGTTTTTATTTGTCTAAAAATGGGTCATGATTACTTGTATGTAATAATGGATAGGTTTAGAAAGATGTGTGTCTTGATGCCATGTAAAAAGAAAACAAATGTTCAACAGGCTTCTTAACTTTTCTTTCAACATATATGGGTCCATCTTAGACTACCCACATCCATTATCTTAGATTGAGAGTCTCGATTCCTTGGAAAGTTTTGGACAAGTTTGTGGAAGATGACGGACACCAAGCTAAAGAGGAGTACAACTTTCCACCCATAAACCAACGAACATACATAGGTTTTCAATAGAACAAAGGTTCATTTCCTCTGAGGGTATTGCAACCAGAATCCTTAGTTGTGGGGTGAACAAATACATTATGTTCAACATGCATACAATAGGGTTTTGCACTTTTCTATTCAAAGTTTAAAATTTGAGACATGCTTTGGGTACCTGCTGAAGTCGCCCTTAGAAATGGTCTTTGGGAAAGATGAAGATTCTAGTGAACAAAGGGATGAAGACAAAGCTCGCAAGTTCATTCAAAGCATCCAAATGATTCATCACACAATGCAAGAACATTTGGAGAAGAGTCATGCACATTATAAGGCTCGCCATGACAAACACAGGGTTTATCATCAGTTACAGGTTGGAGACCATGTATGGCTTCACATAAATAAGGGCAAGTTATAGAGAGAAGGAAAAAAGTCAAAACCAATTAGATATGGTCCATTCATCGTCTTGGAGAAGATTGGGACAAATGCTTACTGCCTTGATCTTATAACTTACATGAAGATGTATTTCGTAGTCAATGTTGAGAACTTGAAATTTTATGAACCTACCATGGTCATGGATCCTGAGGAGAGTGGTCAAGTTTCATCAGTGGATGAATTTTCTCTAGAGTACTTGAACAAATTTCCTGAATACATCATCCTAGATAGAAGAACCAAGACTTCATGATAGGGAGATGTGGAGTATATTTGAGTGGGTTTCAATGGAATGCATCCCAACAAGGCATGATGGATTGAAAAGGAGAAAGTAAGGGAGAAATTCCCTCACATATCAGTTGATTTATAAAGCTTTCTGAGGCTCAAAATCTCCTAAGTGGGGAGGATTGATCTAGGAGGATCCAGAAAGGCTTAAAATTGGATGTCCTCAAATCTTAGCAAAAGCAACACCAAGTCGTAGATCTTGTCGAGACGATTCTAACGACGTGAATGACACCTCAATCCAAGCTAATATGACAAAGTTATGCTCATCTGATGTTTTGTGGTACCCTCAAGAGGCACCACATGTCACCCATTGGATGCTTCATGTGGCATGATGTGGCATCTTACTAGGCGTATGATGCGATAGGTCAAGGGTAATTGGGCATGCACATGGGCCAATGGGAACACACCACATGGAACCCAACCAATAACCACTTAGGCCTAGTCAATCCACAACTTGGTGGAGGTCCAAACAACATGGTTAAGTTGGAGATGGAGCCAAACATAACAACGGTTTGAATAAACACAACGAAAATTTTAATATATTGGCACCATATATGTAAATATGGTTCATATGAACCATATTGAATTTCAAAACAAACTTATTATAATCAAATTCCAAAGTGGGAGCCCATGGGGTTAGACCCCGGGCTGCCCACGACACAATACAATCACTTTCCAATGAATGATTGGTAGGAATTTGTAAAGTTCATTGACCCAAACTTATTTAAATTATGCCAATGCCTTTCGAACAAGAGATGGAGGTCAGGCCATAGAGGGATGAGCAAAACTCGGTGTAGTGAAACTTTGCTAGGTGGGCACAATTTTTGAGGTAGATTTCTAGGTATATTCTAGGGAATATTTTGTAGGAATATTCCTAGAATATTATGACTAATGTGGCATCTTGAAGATTGCGTAAGGGGCCCAGAGGTGAAAGTTGTAGAGTGCCAGGAGGGCACAATTTTTGAGGTAGATTTCCAAGTATATTCTCGGGAATATTCCTAGAATATTATGACTGGTGTTGCATCTTGAAGATTTCCTAAGTGACCCATAGGTGAAATTTGTAGAAATTGGTCAAGTTTATACTTGTTTTTCACGAAATTTCACAAGGAGTCCACTAGTGCAGTCAAAATTGGGATATGAGCAGCAAAATTTTAGGTCACTTCCAGATTTGAGGTATCACCATGTATTTTTCCATGTACTTACCATTATTTTGCTAAGATAATATAGAGGCCTCTCCACTTTGAAGCTGGTCCTAGAGATGTAGCTCACACACAGTGAGAGAACTCCATCAACAAATCTTGGTGCATTGCCCACATTGTCTTCATTTATTTTTCGTCTTCACAAATGTTGCATTTATGGTATTTTCATGCTCTTTAAGCAATTTTGTTTAACATCATTGAAGAAAATATCCCGGATCAAATGGCCTCCACACCACAACACAGAGGATGACAACATAAATATATGAGTACAATCTTAGAGATAGTTTTGTCCAATTCAATCCTTCAACTAGCTTTTCAAGAACTTCACTATAGGGCTTTTCTTTTATTAGGTCCCTCCTCTTCCAATCATTATTATTTCCACACGCCTTGCAAAATTCTCTCCGCACACACATTTTTCTCACTATCTGCGGTATTCTGACTGCATGCTCTCCCATATGCATGTTCTCTGTCTACATATCCTCCTCCGTTGACCCTTTTCTTTCCTCCTGAGACAACCACTCCCTTGTATCGATCCATAAGGATGAGATAGGGATGGGCCTTGTCCTCCACCCTTGCTACCCACTCCAAAACTTCAAAGCCCTTTAGCGTAGGCCAACCCATGGTTAGGGTGTTAGTTATTGGAATTAAATGAATTTGGTATGGACCTACTCATAGCACACTATAACAAATCCAAGCAACCCCCTCAAAGCAATGGATCCATGTGTCCCACCCTTCAGCGAACCACCAATTCATTTTCACATAAATTTATAAATGTCCAAAAATTCACACAATGATATTTACATATACA
Organism: Pinus tabuliformis; assembly: GCA_031772625.1. NCBI lineage: Eukaryota > Viridiplantae > Streptophyta > Pinopsida > Pinales > Pinaceae > Pinus > Pinus tabuliformis. Next base: position 888,306,485 of record CM062812.1, on the reverse strand, counting down.
GGGCGCAGCAAAAAGGTCCATTACACGTTAATCCTTAGAACATGCTTTGGGTTATTATGCAGAAGGTAGAGATGGACTATTCCCCTTGTTCTTTGCATGTATCCTTTGAATTTGTCTAAGATTTGACGTAAAATGTGTATCCTTTGGATGATTTGTAGGCTATTCTTGATGCTAAAAGAGTGCTCTAGGGTTGGTGTCGATGGTATAGGTGGACTATTATCCTTACTATTTGTACTTTCCTTTTGTTTTGTGTCTATTTCTTGTACACCTTGCTAAGGCTACATAAGTTTAGATATGATAAATTAGTGATACATTAGTTGCACCTTTCAATTACATTGTTTTGTGTCTATTTCTTGTACACCTTGCTAAGGCTACATAAGTTTAGATATGATAAATTAGTGATACATTAGTTGCACCTTTCAATTACATTTTTAGTGGTATTAAAGTTATCTACCATTGATTATGGAACAAGTTATAATGGGTAAAATATAAAAAACCAATAACAATCGGGCCATAATTAAAGGGTTTTCCATTTCAATAAAAAATAACCTAATTAAACCCTTGAACTAGATAAACTTCTGAAATTTTCCTTTACTAACAATGAAGTCTAACAGAATTAAACTCATCACTAAGCAGTGTAAAATGAGAATCCTACTTAAACCTTCGATGTTAACCTTAACTTTAAAATTTGACTTTAAAAGTCATACACAATCTGAAAAGGGATAAGTAAAATTCAAATGGATTTTTACAAAGTCAACTTCCAAATCAAATTTGTAATGCAAACTTTTAATTATATTTTTTTTTGGTTCTATTTATAATTTCATAAGTTTCTAGTGATCGACTTGTGAAATCAGTTTTTTGCCTCATCAATTTTTGCTTACACGTTAACTTTTGAACTTTCTGAAAAGTGTATTTATTATTAATTTTTTTCATCCAAGTCATATATGTCATCCCCACCAAATTTAATGACTCTACTTGGTGTGTAAGGAATTCATATGCTTTGTATTGTCTTCTGTACGAGTCATATATATTTTTATGAAACCCTCTGACATATATTAATGTCATATCATAGTGAGAAGAGAAGAATTAAGGATGGAATAGTTGAGAAGAGAAGAATTAGGGATGAATAGTTAATGCATCACTTCCAAACGCTGATGTCCAACATATTTCATGGAGACCCTTGGTTAGAAGTGAGTGGGTGTAGTAAGGTAATGATTTGTTATTAAAATTCAAATATATTAATCCCCTTTTCTTTCCTAAGTCGTGTTTGGTGAATCATTGGTTGGTGCAACAATATGCTACTCTCACCTCATATGTTGTGTTCATAGAATTTCCTTTATGGAAGATATGTAGCAACATATGCCATCATCAATAACAAACCACGAATATTAACCTTGTAGAAAGTTGTAACTAACCACCAATAACCATGTAGGGTCCATGTCAACGTGCTAACAACATCAATATATGAAAGTTGGTCGGATATGTGTGATAAACCAAATGTGAGATGTTAGGATAATTAGGGAACAACTTTAGGGTGATAATAAGATGTAGACCATTATGAAGATGGCACATGCGAGTGTGAGGGATATGGTAGAGTCAAGCATTGAATGGAGGAACTTGATACAAGTACGACTCACAAAAATTCCATTTGCATCAGAAAGTCAGCCATCTACCAACTTAAATATGGGCCCCCAGGTTTTGGTGTGATTCATCTAGGGAAATTTAACATACATTATGTTCCCTAACTTTTATCTTGTTTGAATGGAAGGGCCTAGAATACGATAGCACCTCATTTGGGTAAATTACACCTTTTATAAAGGTTGATGGGATGGGCAAATTAAATAATGTGTGACACATGGTATGTTTTTTCCTAGTAAGTTGTTTATGGTCGAAGTCAAATATCAAATTCATATTAAATGAGGGCACTAGACATAAGGTTGCAATACTCATGACTTTATTTTGATTGGTGATATAAATATTGTGTGCTAATCCATTGGACATGTGTTTATAATGATTTCCTTAGTCTATCCACGACATGAAAGTGACTGAAATGTTTAGAGGTTGGAATTACAGAACCACCTCTTAGATTGAATTGGTATTTCACTATAACACTGGTTAGCTCTCACAGTGGTACTGCAAAGTTTGAAGTTCTTTATATAATTTAACACAAAGTTTAACGAATATTCTCATTTTCATGAGAATAATTTGGTTATTCTTAATTTTTAATTTAGATAATAATTTAGGCTAATTTTATGAACGGTTTTGATTTCCATAAATTTTGGGTATTGCATTTTTTAATATATTTTTCACAGTTTTATTGTGTGTTTTCATTCCAAATAGACTTAATTTTAAAGAGTTGATTTAGTGTTTTAATTTTTTCCCTAACAAGTTAAAGGAAGCCAGGCATAAACAAACCAGCAAAAAAAGTCTGATTTTAATAAGTTTCCACTTTTTCTAGATAATCTATTTCCTCCCACTTAGCATTTCTACTCATCCCTAATGTTATGTTAGTGTTAGGGTTCTTTCTTTCTATCCTTTTTTTTCCCGTCTCTTAGAGTTTTATTGGCATTTATAAAATACAGTTATAAGCTTTTGTTATGAGATTTTTTTTTTGAAATGAGCATAGTGGACACATCTCTTTTTAGAGATACACTACCACCAGTTTAACCAATTTGTCTTGCTTTACACATTGTAGTGTTTTTACTATTTCATTCATTAATAGATGTTGAGTTTTATTGTATTATTGTGCTTTTTGAAATATATTTATGTTGTTTCATTTGTTATTGTTATCTTCATGTTGTTCTAAGTGGTATCATAGTAATGTGTGTATTATTGTTTTTCCATCATTTTCTGTTATGAAGTTAAGGTGCAAGGAGTTGGGCCTCAAACTAGCTGAGCTTGGTGAAGACTTCTCTCCTCAACCCAAGCAACCTCTCATGGTGGATAAAAAGAAACATGATGGCATATGCGATCCTATTAAGAAGTTCAACTTAACAACTTATCCTTGACAACAATAAGGTTTGATGCTATCTTTACCACTTATCTAGGGCATTTGAAGTTGTCATTAATGTAATGCCACGTTCTTATAAATGTGTTCATTACAACCCATGATGTAATTATTGTCTAGTGGTCACATTAACATTGTATATCCCATCTCTTTGATGACTCGAAGAACATTATTTTAAGGCATTCATAGACATAATCAAGCATCATTAGACCTGTGAGATATCAAATATTTCACATTATTGGTCTATTATTCTTAGTTGCTTATTCGTCTAGTCAACATTATGGAGGAATGTTAGGACGTGTTTTAATGTTTTTTAGTGGTTCGATGTAATCTTTTACATAGTGTCATTATGATGATAATTATAACTTCATTTTTTGGGGCACTTATATATGTAACATGGCCTCAATAGAATTTTATAATATTGGACATGTGCACATGCAGATATTTTTGGGAGTTATTTGGTGGTGACCTATCTCTTAGGTAATGGTGACTTGCACTCATAGGCCATACTTATCCAGTACTTCTCCCTTATCTCTTGATGATATTATCATTCACCATTATGTATTGGTTGATCTCCACCCTTGATTGTGAATTATGATCAGTGGCCCAGGTTTCTATTTGTTACTATAAATTGAGGCAATTGGTATTGAATGAAAAAAGGGTTGAGGGTGGCTTATGGCATTGATCATTAGCTTGGACCCTAGGGGTATGTAAGCTAGATCATCGATATGCTCAAGATTTTTATAGATCCCATTTGAACTCTATACATGTGTGTGTTGTAGTTTTTGTAATTGGGAGAATTTTGAAGAATAATAAGGCCTTTCTTATGTGGATGTTTCCTTGACTTGGATTTTATAACATAAATTATCTTGTCTCCTCTCTCTTATTTTATTATATATACTTTGTTTTGGATGATTTTTAGAGGATTTTAGATAGGAAATACTTTGGTTATATGTTTATGCATACATTCCTAGTCTTTTAGGAGTGACGACCACTCTACTTAACAAAATATTGACTTCACTTTTCCTACATGAATCTATGGTGACTAAAGATTGCAAATCATGTTTAATCAATACAATGTAGGTAGCTCAAATCTAGCTAGATTAGATAATGAATCCACTTTGATGTTGTGCCACAAAAATGATCCAGATCCCTAGATCTTGAAACCCCAAATAGGGTTGAATTAGAGAATCATAATTAAACATTAGAATAATACTATGTTATGAAAATACTCTAGGCTCTTACATTGAGATCCACATTTATATAGAGTTTGAGTGGTCATACTTTTCCAGAAACGTAAAAACTATTTATAATTAGAAAACCCATCTTTTACTTTAAATTAGTACAATGACTTTATTACACATGAAAGCCTTATATTCTAACATATTCTTCCTTGTGATCTTGCTTATAGTGCTATTGACGGTGCTGGACACGACAACATTTAGGGGATATCCTCGGTATGAAGTCCCAACTAGACCTCATACCGTTTGGTGTAGGAGTCACATCCGGTACAATGGACCGGTTTCCATTATCTCAAAGGTTTGCCTTAGTTCTTGCTTATCAACACATGAGAGTGGTCTTATTTGCCTTTGAACAACGAGGTTCGCATGCCTGGTGAATGCTTAGTGTTACTTGTGTCAAGGTTCTTTCACCGCAGAGGGAGAGGGTCGAAGTGAGTCTCAAGTCGAGAGGGAATAGTCCCAAGTCTATCAGAGGCACACAACACAACATGACATGCGCAGTTTTTGGAAGAGTAGTATACACGGATGCGGCAGTCACAAACACACAGTGAATGGATAGCATGTACAAAACCCAACGGAGTAGTCCACATGAGTACGACGGTCGTTATCAAGTTTTTGGGACTGGTTCTATCGAGTGTCCGACAGGATAGCCCACATAGGCAAGACAACATTAACAACTTATAAAACACATTTTCGTAAGCATATGTATTAGAACAACTGAAATAGTTCAATTGTTTTAACACAGGTTAAAGCAACATGCATTACAAGTTTCCAAAGAATAGTCTTACAAACAAATACAATACATGTGTGAAAACGTGATGGCTTGTTATCAGGCTTCTGAATTAAGAGAAAGTTCCAAGGCACATCAGTAAACCATACATCACTAACCCCAATAGCAAGGCATTGGAACAATTGCTCGCTCCTCAAAGAAAAGACTACAGACTCTCAAGGCTATGTGGGAGAAGCCAAGGTGAAAATTCTTTTGCATGTACAAATGAGGGGTATTTATAGTCAAGGGTAAAATTGTCCCTTATGACTGTTAGACTTCCCTCATGACTATTTGACTTACATGACTCTTCAGGTTTACATGTGGTTCTCTTGGACTTCCACGTTACATTGCATTGATTACAACAGTGTGGCCCACAATAGTGATGTGGGCAAGATGAATCATGACATGACTCGACACAATAAAGCTAGTGTGTTCATGATAGTGGTGGTGTGCATGTTGAGTTGCAGTGCTGCTGAGTGATGAATGTCCTCTTGGTGTATCATAGCTTCACCTATGCATGACAAGGTGTGTGGAGTCTTCGATGGTCTTGGTGTTCGCTTGATGTTGCAAATGCACATTGCACCTTCACTTGTACTTTGGCATGCTCCATCTGTTCGTCCATTCGCTAAAAAATATCCTCACATGCATTCCTTGTTTGTCTGTTCACGAAACAATCTCCTCGCATGTGATCCTTGTTCATCCCGTTCATTGTCACGTCATGTCTCATCCATGTACCTATATCTGCAATAACTCATGACGAGAGGACATAAAATCGTGAAATTTCCTAGTCTACCATGATGCATTGTCATCCGCTTTCAAATGTAGGTGACCGGGAGAGAGGAGAAGGCTCTGAAACTGTGCAAGGCAGATTTCAATATGGGATGCGAGCTCCGAGCACTATTCATGAAAATTACGCAGAGGTCACTGGGAGGCTGAGATGGGAATCTGGATTAAGAGTGACTGTCTGCAGGATCTGGCTCGGCTAGAGGGCCAATCTGCGCAATGTTTTGAGGGAAATAGTGCAGGAAACAAAGGGAGACTAGTAGTGAAAACTGCGCAATTTCTCCGAGGAGCTAGCAGCAGGCTGCGGGAGGCTTCTTGGAAAAATTGCACAATTTTTTTGGGGAGCTGGCAGTGTAGAAAATTTTGAATAATATGACACTTATTCATAGAGATTATCTTGATTATACACTATTGCGAAATACATGCACAATACATAATCTCCTCTATGTTGATCATCAATTTAACAGCATTAAAAACAATGAAACATCAATCGCATGCGCACATTAACACAGTATGTAACCCGGGGAAGCATACAGTTGAAAACCCCACACTATCTGTATATTATAATGATAGAGAACATGTAAAAATACATAGTACAATACTCCTCACAAGTACTCAGTACTATCTCCACCTGTTACACAAAAACTAGCTCAGATCTGAAGCCTCAAATCTCCTCCATTGTTTGCTTGCCTCCACTGCGCAATCCTGCAAGAGAATCAATCACTCTGTGAAATCGAATTCCTTTAGTTATACTACGCAAGCCTCATGGGAAATCTCCATCCATGCATGTGCAAATCTCATGCACAACTATAGTCACAACTGATAGCAATCTCAACCTCTAACACCTGTCTCCACTGAACTGTACATGCACTGAGTTAACTGATGTATTCTTCAGTTGCTTTATGAGTTAATAATTAGTGAATTAATTAATAATTAATTCACACAACTCATCACTAGTGTATTCTTTAGTTAGACTAAAATACAACTAGTTCAACCAAGTCAAACTGAACACAACTCCATCAACTCCACAGTCAACTCCACCAAACTCAACCACATGAGTTCTAACTGAAGTCCTGCATGCAATAGCTCAACTGACCCACAAGAAAAGCGTATTTCCTTCTAATAGCTGCATGTGCCACATTTGTAGCTCAAACTGAAGTGCTCCAAGAGGATAAGATAATGTTTATAGTCCAAATATTATTATGAGCTAATAATATTCGACTGTTCTATTTTTAGCTTGATAGTCTAAAAATAGAAACTGCCCATATGTCTAAAAGTAGAAGTCCATCTATTTTTACCAGCATGACCAATCATCCACAAATAGTATCCTGCAACTCATAGACCATGATGCATATGTCTAAAAATAGACTTTGCGCCAAAAATAGCCTGTGGGCCCACTTAGTGAAGGCGACTCCTTTCCACTAAGCTCCATAATCTTGTTGCATTCTCAACACTCCATCCCAACAAGATATGGATTCTCAGCAACCCCTATCCTGCCTCGGTGGTATTCGAATTTTCTCCTGGTGAGTGCCTTCGTTAAGATATCAGCATCCTGATCCTCCGTTGGAATGTATGAAAGTAACATGACTCTCCACTGCACACAATCTCTGATATGATGGTACTTGATGTCAATGTGCTTGGATCTATCATGAAATACTGGATTATCCAAGAGTTTAATACAACTCTGTTTATCACAATAAATCACTATAGGCTCCAAGTGAGAACCGAACAACCCGACCAGGATCTTCCTCATCCATATAGCCCCGCATGCAGCCAAACTTGCTGCCATATACTCGGCCTCTGCTGAACTGAGTGCCACGGATCTCTGCTTCTTGCTGTACCAAGAAACTGCTATCGACCCGATACTGAAGACCCCTCCAGATGTGCTCTTTCTATCTGTTGGGCTCCCTGCCCAATCTGCATCCGTGAAGCCACATAGATTCACCTCATCCTCCTGTCTGTACCACAATCCATATCCCGATGTGCCTCTTAAATAACGCAATACATGCTTGCCTGCCTTCCAGAAGAGCTTGGTTGGCTTAACCATAGCTTGTGAAAGCTGGTTAATAGCATAGCATATATCGGGTCGTGTATTGACCAGATACATAAGCAACCCCACCAACTATCGATAAACAGTGGCATCCACTACTTCCGCTGAAGTAGCGTCCTTCTTCCTCCAACCTCCAGGAAGAGGAGTATCAACAGGTTCGCAGCCATGCATGTTGAACTTCTCCAGTATCTCCCGAGCATACTTACCCTAAGAAACAAATAGTCCATCACTGCGCTACCAAATTTCCAATCCCAGGAAATAATGAAGGAGGCCCAAGTCCTTCATCTCAAACTCCTTACCAAGATCATCCTTGCATGAAAGTATCAACAGCTCATCACCTGTTAGAATCAATCATCTACATAAAGTACAATGATAAGCAACTTACCCTCCACCACAATCTGGTATAGGTTAGGATCTGCCTCACTCTTGGAGAATCCAAGTCCGGTGAAATAACTGTCTATCCATGTGTACCAAGCACGTGGTGCTTGTTTCAACCCATACAGCGCTCTCTTGAGCCTGCACACATGTGACTCGCTGCTGAAGATCTCAAAACATTCGGGTTGCTCTATGTACACCTCCTCCTCAATGACTCCGTTGAGGAATGTAGTCTTCACATCCATCTGATGAATGTGCCACCCCATCTATGCTGAGAGAGCAAGAATCGTCCGTATCGAAGAATACCTTGCGACAGGTGCAAAGGTCTCCTCATAATCAATCCCCTCTATTTGTGAAAAACCTCGGGCAACAAATCTTGCCTTGTACTTCTCCACACTCTCGTCAACTTCCTACTTAACTTTGTAGATCCATCTCGAACCCACCACTGATTTCCCTTCTGGTCTTGGGACAATCTCCCATGCACTGTTTCTGACAATCGAATCATACTCTTCCACCATGGCATCTACCCATGTGGGATCCTCCACAGCTTCCTCAAAAGAGGATGGCTCAGTCACAACACATTTTCTCATAAGAGCCATGTATCCAGTGTACCGATCAGGTGACTGTCTCTGCCTGTGTTGAGCTGTAGGTGGTCCTACAACCTTCGCTGAATCTTGAGTCAGTCGCTCAGCTTCTGTCAAGCGCTTTCGCCCTTTGATGGTTGGCGCTACATGAGTGGTCTCTTCCACTCCATGAACTTCGTCCTGTGGCTGATCCACGTCCTGAAGCTCATCCTTAGGAACTAATAGCTCCTCATCTGCATGCAAGTGTGGCTCCCTCTCAAGCGAACACTTCATGGCTTTCTCCTCCTGAAATTTTATATCCCATCACACAACAGTCTTGCCACTGTCTGGAAAATACACACGATAGTTGTGGGGCGTATCAGTGTACCCCACAAATATCCCAACCTTTGCGGTCGGCTCCAGCTTCTTCCTGGCATCTTTCGTCACATGCATGTAAACGTTAGAACCAAAAATCCACAAATGAGAAATATCAGGCCTCTTACCAGAATAAGCCTCCTCAGGTGTACTCATGCCAAGTATCCTGTGAGGACAACGGTTCTGCACATATACTGCAGTATTGCATGCTTCCGCCAACAAGTGAAGGGGTAGGCTCTGATCATGCAACATTGCCCGTGCAACACCCACGATCATTCTGTTCTTCCGCTCAAACCCCGTTCTGTTGTGGGTTATGGGGAGCTATGAGCTCTCTTCGAATCCCTTCTGCACTGCAAAAATCCTTGAACTCGCCAGAGATGTATTCACCACCATTGTCACTCCTAAGAGCCTTCACCTTCTTCCCCGAATCCTTCTCGACCAGTGCTTTGAACTCACAGAACTTAGAGTATGTCTCGCTCTTCTTTTGCATTAAGAAGATCCAGCACTTTCGAGAGAAATCATCAACAAAGATCACATAATACCTGTGTTTTGCTGTCAAAGCTACTGAGAAAGGTCCACACACGTATGTGTGAATTCTCTCAAGGATCGTCGTGGCGCGACTATCCTTCTCGTGAAAGGTTGCTTTCACAAACTTTCCCAAAGTACACCCCTTGCACTGATCTAACTGCGCAAGAGTGCCTTTAGGAAGCCCAGTAGTGATCTACTGCAGTATCTTCAAGGCTCCAAGGTGAAGGTGACCCAATCTCCTGTGCCACAGCTCGCCATCATCTCGGCTCATCAATCCTTCTGCCTTGCATGCCATTGCTGTGCAACCATCTACATGCAACTGATAAAGGTTCCTCACTCGAACCCCTATCTTCCGAGTTTCTCTAGTTGTTTTACTGCACAGGAAAGCCTTTCCCTCGCTGAAAACAACATCATATCCCTTGTCTTCTAACATCGCCATAGAGATAAGATTCTTCTTCAATCCTGGAACATGAATCACTTCCTTCAATACGAAGGGTTTACCAGACTCCCTCTCAAAGGAAATGGTACTGATACCGGTCGCACTGTATCTACCATCATCGCCCATCTCGATGTGCACTCCAAGATCTTTCTCCTCCAGATCAGAAAACAAATCTCAATCTCCTGTCATGTGAAAAGATGCACCACTATCCAAGAACCATAACGATCCCATCACACTTGATACCAATCATGCGATCAATGAAAAATCAAGCTCAAACTGCGAGGCTAAGGCCTCTCCCGCTGTAGATCCAGCAGCTTGCTTATTCTTCTTCTTCAGCGGACAATTTGTGGCATAGTGTCTGTGCTGGTGACAGTGAGAGCACTTCACCTTGGACATGTCCTGCTTCTTGCCTTTCGCACCGGAATGAGAAGCTTTCTTGTTCTTCCCCTTCTTTGCTTTGGCAGCCAAAGCGCAATTTTCTTCATCAGTTGCCTTTGATGAAGATTCGTCCCTGGTATTCCGCCTGATCTCCTCCTGCACAAGATCTGACCAAAGTCTCTCCCATCCTGGCAATTTCTCCCGACCATTGACAGAGTCCTAATAGGAATGCCAACTCTTCGGAAGACCAAGGAGAGCCAAGCTCACCAAGTCCTCATCATTGACAGTCACCCCCACACTTCCCAGCTCATCCCTGCACTGAGTGAACTTCGTGAGATACTTGGGCATACTATCTCCCTTCTCGCATTTAATGTTTCTGAGTTTATCCTTGAGCGCTAGCTTCCTATGATCGCTCTTGCTTTGGAATAGATCTGTCAATGCTTTCCACATCAAGTATGGAGAAGCCTTTCCATGCAGGCTAGACACAATGTGATCCTTCACGCTCTCCAACAGAATCCTTCGACACTTTGCTGTCTTCTTTTGCCAAGCATCAACTTGCGCAGTTTCAGTAGGCTTTGGGACCTCAGCCTCTATGAACTTCTTCAGCCCATTATCATCTAACATCGCCTCCATCCTATCCTTCCATGCAATATAGCTCGAGCTGCTCTCAAGATCATACTCCAATCGCAATCCGTTGAAAGACATTGCCACGTTGATACCAAGAAAACACTGCTGCAAATTCGAATTCCACCAACTCAAAAACTCAACCGCCTCTGATCTAGAATTCGTGAGAACAAATTATTTCTCGTACAGAGATTGACTGTATGGGCTTTTATCAGATATCTCACCTTCCAAAGGAAGGATGAATCCAGAGGCTACCTGGCCCGATTACAGACTCTGCCTGAAAAAATAAAATGTAAACACTGTCTGAATAGTAGATTTGATGATCAACAGCTCCGATACCATGTAGAAAATTTTGAATAATATGACACTTATTCACAAAGATTATCCTGATTATACACTATTGCGGAATACATGAACAATACATAACCTCCTCTATGTTGATCATCAATTTAGCAGCATTAAAAACAATGAAACATCAATCGCATGCGCACATTAACACAGTATGTAACCTAGGGAAAGCATACAGCTGAAAACCCCACACTATCTGTATATTATAATGATAGAGAACATGTAACAATACATAGTACAATACTCCTCACAAGTACTCAGTACTATCACCACCTGTTACACACAAACTAGCTTAGATCTGAAGCCTCAAATCTCTTCCACTGTTTGCCTGCCTCCACTGCGCAATCCTGCAAGAGAATCAATCACTCTGTGAAATCAAATTCCTTTGGTTATACTACGCAAGCCTCATGGGCAATCTCCATCCATGCATGTGCAAATCTCATGCACAACTATAGTCACAACTAATAGCAATCTCAACCTCTAACACCTATCTCCACTGAACTGTACATGCACTAAGTTAACTGATGTATTCTTCAGTTGCTTTATGAGTTAATAATTAGTGAATTAATTAATAATTAATTCACACAACTCATCACTAGTGTATTCTTTAGTTAGACTAAAATACAACTAGTTCAACCAAGTCAAACTGAACACAACTCCATCAACTCCACAATCAACTCCACCAAACTCAACCACATGAGTTCTAACTGAAGTCCTGCATGCAATAGCTCAACTAACCCACAAGAAAAGCGTATTTCCTTCTGACAGCTGCATGTGCCACATCTGTAGCTCAAACTGAAGTGCTCCAAGAGGATAAGATAATGTTTATAGTCCAAATATTATTATGAGCTAATAATATTCGACTATTCTATTTTTAGCCTGGCAGTCAATAGAAAACGCCCATATGTCTAAAAATAGAAGTCCATCTATTTTTACCAACATGACCAATCATCCATAAATAGCATGCTGCAACTCATAGACCATGATCCATATGTCTAAAAATAGACATAGTCTAAAAATAGACTTTGCGCCAAAAATAGCCTGCGGGCCCACTTAGTGAAGGCGCCTCCTTTCCACTAAGCTCCATCATCTTATTGCATTCTCAACAGGCAGCGAGCTGTGGGAGGCTGTTGGTAAAAACTAGCAACGCTGGGAGGTTGGCCTACTGGACATCCTTGCGTAGTTTTTGAGATAAGTGAGATGTTGGGTAGCTGGGGGACTGGTCATGAAAACTGCGCAGTATTCAGGGTGAGCAATAGGCCAGCTGACTAGTTAGAAAAACTGTGTAGTTTTTTAGGGCAGTGCAGTGATAGACATAGGGTGTCTGTCTGACATGTTAGCGCAGTTTATTTAGTCACCGAAGTGGGCATGCTTGTCATCTTTGGCACAATTTTTTGGAGGAGTGAGGCCTGGGGTCACTTCCCGGTCAAACTCTCTGGTTGACTAGTTGGAGGCTCGGTTGATGTGCTTGTGGGAAGCGCAGATTGAAATGGCTTTCTGGGAAACTTATGTGCTATTCTGGGTGATAGTTGGTCAAGTCTATTCTAGGATTGCATAGTGTAGACTGCCTGAGAGGTAGCCTCAAGCTCCGTGCAATTCTAGGCAGTAGTACATGATCACTGAGAGCTGAAATTGCATAATGCAACTCAGTGAATGTCTGAATGTTGGAGGATGGTACGGTCGACAGAGTTCCAACAAAATGACCAAGTGTGTGAACAAGTGACTTCGTACATGCATGACCTCGCGAACAACACTCACCATGACTTAAAATGAGACTCCTCGAAACATCAAGGCAACATACACTTAGTGTGACTGACCGACGGTGCGAGTGACAAGCATGACACTTGTGATAGATCATTGAACGACTGCGATGATGCTTGTGCAATGGTGCATACAACTTCATGTGTGAGTGCGACGGATGTTTACATAATAGACACAACTTTTACACATGAAGGCAGACCTTGTGCATGACCAAAACATGACTACAAGCATGAAATTGTGACCAACATGAAAAAATATGTCTGATGAACGGTCAAGCGAGGAGGGTGCAAAGAATCAACATGGGCTCACGGGATGAGCCCAAGTGCTTGCAAACATCAAGGAGAAAACCCAAGGAGGGCTCTGAAATTGAATGCAGACCAAAATTTTGGAGGGTGATGCAGCCACTACAAGACTTGGTGACACACTGGTTGATTTCCAACTTCTCTATTTTGGTCCATTGACAACACAGGGCCTTTGTCTTTCGGGGAGTATTGAATCCTTGTGCGGGTTACTTTGGCTTCCCCACTTGCCCCATGGACATACATGGTTCACCTTTTACCAACTCAGTCAAACACAACAACAGGTTTCAGCTTGATCACAGTGTTTTGAAATTGGGAAGGGTAGTTTGGCTCGCGAATTAAAAATTTTCAGAGTATAAGCTTCCATCTCTGGTGTTGTCACACGGAATCAGTCAAAAGTGCGGACACAACTGACCTTCCTAGAAGTCTAAGACATTCTAATGACAAACAAAACAAACTGGAGCTATCCTTCTCTAAACATGCATTATGATATGAGAAATCAAGTGTTTCGTTCTTACCTTTGTCCAAACGCTGTTGTAGAAGTCCAAGCTTTGTTGATCTGGATGAGCTCCTCCTTTTCTCCAAAACCTGCAATCACCAACAGTCAAACAATTAAATAGCACCTGATTATAACATAAAACAAAGCATATCCAACATATAGACCAAGGAGTACATGAAATAACCCATAAACAACAAGTTATTGAGAATAATGGACCAATTTGCATTAAAGGTAATCAAAAGGAACCATTACAACCTGAGCCTTGGTGTTGTGCAAGCTCCTTCCAGGGTCCACAAGAGTCTTCCTCTACTTTGACAAAGCTCACCCACTTCCAAATAGAACAAGCAAAGATGGCAATCTCTCCTCACAAGCTTCTAAATGGGAGTCCTAATTCCTGCAGCATTTACCCTTAGAAAATGTATAGCTTCAACCTCCCCTCCTTCTGGCCCAATGCCTGTATTTATAGTACTCAAGAGGAGGCTAATCAGGTCCACCATCAATGGGATAGTCCCCTCTTTGGATGGGATCACTCCCTTATTGATGGGATAAGTTCCTCTTTGATAGGAGTGCATGAACCATCTGGAGGCGCCCAATACACGTCGAACAACCTTCTAGAATGCTCTAGAAATGACCACAAGTAACTTTTTAAAGATGAAACTTGCGCATTCTAACTTTTACAGGGGGACGCACCTGTCCCTTTACATACAGAGCATCTTCGGACGCAGCTTTTGTGAACATTGGGAGCGTCCCCGCAGGTAAGTTTGAGAGAACCTGCGTCCCCAGAGATAAATACATTTATACAAGACTTTCTCTCTTTTTGGAGTTTGACATGGAGAGAAGAGGCATAAGACTTGCCTAAGAGGGTAGCATGACTGTTGATTGAGCCATACTAACTGTAAATAGTCATGGTGACATTTTTTAGTGTAACAGATTGCCCCCTAAAGTGCGAAGCCTGGAATAGATTAGGGTTTGTAATATCTAGGAAGGGTGAAGCGCTTTATCATTTCAAGGATTATCCCGTGGAGAGCCTGGTCAGAACCTGCAATTTTCAACACAAAATACATGTATAAGATTATATCATCACTGAGGTAGGCATTCCCATACTCAGATCAAAACTTTAACTAACAGACTAACTATTCTGATACAGGAATGATTTTGCAGTACATCACAATCATAGACTTTTGTAGACACAGTATGGACGCAGCCATCTGTTTATGATTAGTCTACTTAGATAATGAATACAAAACTCCTCGCAGCCTGGATGGTGGAAACTAGATCCAGGGTCTTCATTTCTACTTCCCGAATTGGTACGATTCTAGCCATGCGAATAAATGAGTTGATGTCGAACATGGTAGAAACCACTTGATTACCAGTCAATGATGTAAACTGTTAACAAGCGTGAGAGAGACCACCAGTAATGTCAATGGTTCTCAAAGTACCCAGTACAATCCATGAGATGTGAATGAATGAGTTGATGTCGAACATTTCACGGAATCCTTCGATCGAAAGTCAATGATGTAAACTGACGTCAAAGGCGAGAAACCTGCCATTGATGCATGCAGACTTCAAGGTACTGACGATTTCTAAGTCATCTCTCTAGATAATGTGCTGATGTCGATAGAAAGCGACCCGTTGCAGGCAAGCCCGCAACACGAAATCATTGTTCAAGTTGAAGAAATGTTGCTGTAAGGACTGACTCAGGGATGGTCAAATGGATGACAAGTATTTTGCGGATGAAAGTTTTGCTTGCAGACCTCTTGAACACATAACGACACGACAGATGGCTTGGTGACGAATAACTCAAAGTTAATCCCTGAAACCCGGTTAAAGACTTTCAAAGGTGGTTTGATCAACTGTGAGGTGAAGAATTTCCCAACCCAGGTGAATGAAAAAGTGTCGCGTTCAAGAGTGGTAATAAAGTTTCTTCTGAGACAAAGGATAACAAATAGGCTCATTCTTCTCTTTTTTCCCCCACCATTTCTGGCAAGTACCTCTTTATTTTTAACAAGCTTGAGGAGGATAACATGTGCTTGATTATAAGCTCATCCTTCGGATGAGTCCAACCTAGTTTTGATTCGAACCCTAGGAAGGAGTGGTTCGTTCCTGTTTGTAATTGAACAGGTCCTTTACTGTGAAATGTTTAACGAGCCCAGTATAGGAGAAACTCGGTGTTTTTCAATTTTAGAGAGTCTGAAAAACTTAAGAAGACTCCAAGTTGAACTTTTTCGTAGATTTGTGTCCCTCAAGCCCGAAAAAGTATAAAATAATACCTGGGGGAACCGCTTGATCTTGCGACCAAGGAGTACTTTCATAATTAGTGCCACTGACCTGAAAAGTAAAAAGCGATCAAGGACACATCGTTTTATTTCCGTATCGAGTTTGAAACGACAAAAACCCGGCAATCGTTTCCTGATTTTACGGTCAGAAAAGAGCTATAAGGGGACCGTCTTTTAATTCCGTTTTAACGAGTGTAAAAGAAACGCTCGGCAATCTTTTCATATTTTAGGAGTCAGAAAAGGGCTTAAAAGATGACTCTGATATTTTGTTCGTGAAAAAATAACAATTTTCCCTCTAAGTCCCTTTGTCCTGCACAAAAGCGACACATTACTCATACCTGTTTAAGATAGGCAAAAATACATCGAAAAACATCTTTCCATGGTGAAAAATGAACAAATTCATCCAAAAAACCTATAAAAAGACTTTTTACCATGTCATTTTTACCGTTTGACTGTTGAGGTTGAAAAAGGAGCTTTTGACAAGAAACTTCCCGTGGTCGCTGCGGAAAATCCGACCGTCAGAATCGAACGCCGTCTCTTCCAGGTATTTTACAACATCTTACTCTTCATTTCTATCCGATTAAAATTGTTTTTTAGGTTTTAGTTTTGTTTTTTGGGAGGGTTTAGGTTTCAAAATGCGCTCCTCGGTGGACGCAGGTGCCCTTCGGGTGACCTGCGTCCCCCGACTTTTTCCTATACAGGAAAATGGTCGGGGGACGCAGCCCACCTTCAGGCCAGCTGCGTCCCGACGCCCTGTGTTCCAAACGCGGGGTGCGTCCTCCGTGGAACGCGGAAATTGAAACCCCAATCCTCACAAATGACCATTCAAATTTCCCCAAATTAATTCTAATCATCATTTCTTGGTGTGTAGGGCACTCACCATGTTGGATTGGAGAGAAAGAGAGCACGAAGAGGTTGATGAAGCTGCAATAGAACACCAACCTTCCCTGGATGCCCTAAAAGCATGCGGGTTATACAAATACTGGGCCATACCGGGCATGAGGGCTCAGGTAAGATTCTTAGAATGGCTGGTTGAGAGATGGAATGTTCAAGAGCAATGCTTTTACATAGGAGGGCACCAGCTCGAGATAGAGCCCTCGGATGTATACTTTCTCACTGGCTTGCCAAACAGAGGTGAGCAACTCAATCTAGCCGGGACTAGGCCGGGTGGCCAATCCCTTGTTAGTCTCCGGGAAGATTGGTGCACACCTGGGGCACACCATTCGAAAGGCGTGGAGATCAAACACATCTCTCTGCGTGAACTCAAAGTTATTGCTTTCACGGTTACCAGAATTTGCGGCGCGGCCGCTTTGCACATTGCTTCTGGGTCCCAAATGCGGATGGCAATTGACTGTTACCAAGGCACCATTTTCAACTGGTGTGTTGCTGTGTCGGCTAATATGAAGAGCCAACTGACTAAGGCAAAGAACGGACGACTGAAAACTTTTGGATATGGGCCTTTAGTCGTGAGCTTTGCCTTAGAGAGAGTTCCGATGCTGATCCCTCAGCAACTCACTGTTGATATCTTGGGTCCTCGGGAGCCAAAGCTGGTACGATGGGTTGCGGTGATGGCCCGGCATCCTGACGAGGGCGCGGCAGTTGTTCGATTTTCTGATAGTTACTTTCACTGGTTGGAGGACCAGGTTTTCTCGATCCAGGACTTTCCGTACGCCGGAGTAGATTTTCGACATGATCCGGACATGGTTCTTCCACAGGGAGAACAATGGGATGACAGAGGTACTTTATTTTTCACGAGTTTTCAAATTATGTATTTTTTTTTGTTTTTATATATATCGTCTCAAAACTGACAGTGAAAGTTTCAAAATGCAGATGTTGGTCCACAGCGTCCAGCCAACCTCCGGCCTTTTGAGAGGAGACATCCAGCTGCACCGGTACCGGCCCCACAGGACGCAGCTGCAGAAGTACTAGCTGAGTTGGAGCATGATCTAGAGCGTCTGACGGTAGATATGCCTGAGACTACTATGGATGACATTCCTATCAGGCTTCAGCGCTTTGTAGTCGCAGTCCCTGGACCGTTTAGGAGATTTTTGCGTAAGGTAGCCCGTGCAGTGGTGTCGTACAGGGAGCACCACCAGTGATTGGCTAGTCACTTTGTAGACACATGTGACATTTTTGACTTTTTGTACTCTATCATTTTTGCCGATCATAAGGTGTTTTTCAACCTATGATCGAAGACGATGTATATTTTTTGACACACTCCTATCTATATATATATCACTATTACCGGCTTATCTTGTTTAACATGTATGATGAAATGTTTTTAAATTTACTTGCATGATTATCGTAAATGTCTGTCCAACACTCGAGAAGCAATTGCATCTGCTAATGTATTTAAGGACCTTGGAATATGCTGATATTCAATGTAATCAAATTCACGTTCCAAGAGACGCACTCTCAAAAACAACCTTAATAACACAGGATTTCTAATGGCATAAACTCTATTAAGCTGTAATACAACAAGTTCAGAATCTAACCTCACTATCAAACGTCGAATTCCAAATGAAATAGATTCGGATAATAATTCAACCACTGCACTGTATTCTGCAATGTTATTCGTTGTTTGACCGAGGCTTACCCCATGCATAGAAACTAACTCGTCAGAGGGTGAATAGATAACCCAAGCTGCGGAAGAGATATTCCGTGTACTACGACAAGCACCATCAGCAAATCCAATGTATGTTTGGAGAGGCGTCGACATCTGTAATATCAAGAGTAAAACCAAGATAAGCCAGAATAACGACGAAAAACACACTCACTAAGCTAAGCACACTGACTAACTAACAATCATACTAGCTAGAAAGAAAACCTAACCTAACTAAAAATTCTCCATACCCACCATTTAAGCATAATACCTCTTTAGGTAAAGTCCATTTCTGGGTTTACCCAAAGAGTCCCCATCAAAATCTACCAGCTCATAAGCCCCTTTTGCTAGCTTTCGCTTTACAATATAGGGTCCATGCCACATAGGAACGAATTTTCCAGCACCTAGCTTATCGTTAGCTTGATCATATAAAAGCACTAGGTCTCCCTCCGAAAAACTTCGAGGGGTCACATTTCTATCATACTGAGCTTTCATTCGCTTCGCGTGAGTCTCGATTGCCAATGCAGCGTCACGTCGAGTCTCATCTAATTTAGCTAAGTACAATAAACGTTTCTCCTCTTCGGAAGTAGCTGGAAGTAATTCGACAGCCATTTGAAGTGATGGGATTTCACATTCAATGGGTAACACTGCTTCCAAGCCATAAACTAGCTGGAAAGGAGTGAACCCTGTTGAGGTTTTCACTGAGGTTCGGTATGCCCATAGCGCCGAAAATAACATGTTGTGCCAATTCGACCGATGAATACCAATGGTTCGTCGGATCATGATAACCAGAACTTTGTTGATAGACTCAACCAAGCCGTTGGCTTGCGGATAATAAGGAGTAGAGCTGTCGTGGCGCAAACCAAGCTGGCTTGTAAGTTCAGTCATCATGGTGTTTCGAAAATGGCTCCCATGGTCAGTAATGATTGCTTGTGGGACACCAAACCTAGTTATTATATGATTGAATATGAAAACTGCAGCTGTTTTGCCGCTTGCGTCGAATGTAGGCATCGCCTCGGCCCATTTAGTGAAATAATCAACCGCGAGGATGATATACGCATGCCCCCCGGCCGAGTGAGGGTTACAAGTAATAAAGTCGATACCCCATTTGGCGAATGGACCAACGGCAATTATAGGGTGGAGAGGAGCAGGCGGTGCGCGCATCTTTCGATCAAACACTTGGCAGTTGTGGCACTTCCGGACTGCAATGATACAATCTTTAAACATAGATGGCCAGAAGTAACCAGCGCGCAACACCTTCTGAGCTGTGGCATACCCAGACATATGACCGCCACATGCTCCAGAGTGACAATCATTCAAAACTCTCTCAGCCTCTTCGTGAGTTAACAACGTCGAAAAACTAAGTCTGCCCCCCGGCGATAAAGTGTATCTCCAATAATTTTGTATGGCTGGGATTGAAACCGAATTTTTCGACGTTCCGCCTTTGAAGCTTCAGGCCGAAAGGTTTGGGTTTGGAGATAGATGATTATATCCCCGTACCACGGATCTACAGTACTGATAAGAAACAAAGATTCGTCCGCAATGGACTCTTCTGCCACAGTCTCTGTGTCAGCACTCGGGAAATCACACATCAATTCCGCAAAAACTAAGGATTTCTTAGACTTGGACTTCTCGAACTCCAAGTCGAACTCTTGCAGGATAACGATCCATTTAGAGTACTTGCCCCCTAGCAATTGTTTTGTCAAAATGTAAATCATAGGGTTGCAATCCGAAATAACTGTAGTTTTACGGAGAAGAATGTAGTGACGGAAACGCTGGACAGCTTGAACGGCTGCCAGGGCCAATTTCTCCACATGCGAATATTTTAACTCAGTGGGATTTAAGGTCCTACTGAGATAATATATCACATGTTCCGCTCCGAATTCATCTTCTTGAACTAACACCATTCCAATGGTGGAATGCGAAGCTGCGAGGTATAAGAAGTAGTCCTGGTTGTAGTTGGGAGGATGCAACAACGGTGCATGGGTCAACGCGTGTTTAAGTGCATCAAAAGATTGTTGGGCAATCTCGTCCCAAAAGAATTGAACGTTCTGTTTCAACAACCGTGTAAAACCTTTAGTGACCTCGGCGTAGTTTGGGATGAATCGGCGTAAAAAGTTCGCTTTCCCTTGCAAACTTTGGAGTTGGCGCAAACTCGAAGGAGGAGGCAATTTGATGATAGCCTCGACTTTCGAGGGATCGACGCGAATGCCGGCTTTTGAAACAACAAATCCCAGCAATCGACCTGTTTCTATACAGAAAACACACTTGTGGGGATTCAACCGAATTCGATAATGCCTACACCTCATAAAGATTGCTCGTAGGTGGACAAGGTGATCAGCTCGACGTAAAGAATGAGCAGGCAAATCATCGAGATACGGTTGCACAATGTGCTTGATGTCATGAAATGCATAAGACATCGCCCGTTGAAAAGTGGCCCCGGCATTCTTAAGCCCAAAAGGTAATTTGCAATAAGCAAATGTTCCCCATGGACAAATGAATGCCGTTTTTGGTTGATCGGCAGGTAGAATATTGATTTGATTATAGCCCGAAAAACCATCCATAAAGGAAAACATTTCACTTCCGGCACAATCATCAATAATTTGATCGATATAAGGCGTAGGATAGTTGTCTTTTGGACAAGCTCGATTTATATCCCTATAGTCGATACAGATTCTTATTGTTCCTTGTTTCTTATTGACGGGAACAATATTCGATACCCAATCCGTTAACGGGATCGGATAAATGAAACCTGCTTTCAACAGCTTTTCGACTTCTGCTTTAATCGCAGCCGCTTTTCGAGGGTGAATTTGACGCAACCGTTGCCGGATGGGTTTAGCATCCGGGTAGGTCTTTATTTCATGAACAACAATGGCAGGATCGATTCCGGCATTTCCTCGTAAGACCAGGCAAACACATCGCGGAATTCTTGGAATAGGGCCTTGTAAGTTTGGATTTCATCTTCTGTACATGCGGCACCTATATGAATGTTCTCCTCAATTCCGGGCTTCACTGAAATATCAATGGGAATAGTACGAGAAATATTCCCTAAATTCAACTCTGAATCAGAATGTTTCGTTGGATCCTGAGCGTCTTTGACATATTCAGCGGTAAAGATAGATGAAAAATCATTTTCAAATGCATCATCCTTAGGTAAAAACGAAGATCTGTGATGGAGATCCTCCCATGGTAGATCGTCTACACTTAGGATTTCGCGAAGTTGTTCGTCAGATGACACGACTTCGGGAAACGCTATCCGTTCTAAGGGTGAGGTGAAAAGTGACTCTTCACTGACCACATTCATTTGGTCGACCTCGGTTGAATGAAAGTCGGTAAAAGACATGAGAGCTTCATAAGCAATTTCATATGGACTCAAGGGCATAGCATTACCGAATGAGTCTATCTCAGAGTCAGATGGGACAAACCAAGGATCATCATAAATAATGTTTTCTGATGTAATCATATGAATTGTTGCAAACGAAGGTTCTACGCTGAGTGGAGGGAGAGGAAAAGTTCCCAGTAAACCGGAATCCTTAACTAAACCTACACCAACGTCCCTATAAGGGATTGTCGTCTTACCGACATGCTGGATACTTCTGAAGAGGCTGGGTCGGATGAAAAGTATGTCAGCTGATCAATAGTCACGATCTTACCGTTATGTGGAAATTTAATTACTCTGAAGACCGATGAAACGACCGCTGTCATAGCATATGACCAACTTCGACCCAAAAGAAGGTTGTAGTCTAGAGGGGCATCAACCACTTCCACATCCAGACTAACGGTTTTACCTTCTACCCCTATAGGCAATTCCTGTAGAATACCAAACGGACGGAACCCACGGCCATCAAAGGCCTTAAGGATGGTGGGGGATTGGTTCAACGAAGGAGAACCAAGGGATCTCCAACATTGAATCGACATAATACACGTAGAAGCTCCCTCATCAATCACAGTCCTATGAATAGGCCTGTTTTTGACTATCACTGGAATTTGGAAAGCCATTTGATGGGGGAGACGCGGCGTACTATTTTCTAGATCGAAGATCATTAGATTCGGATCCTGAACGTCAACAGCTCCTATAGCCGACAAAAGTAATTTCCGTTGTGCTGGACATGATTGCAGCACTTCTAAAGCCGACATTGCTGAGGGTGAAACAGCTAAGTCCTCAACAATGTTGTAATTCTGGGCCGCTCTCGCATGTGGATTGAAAGCAGACCTTCGAAGTACACCCTTGGCGGGCGGTTTAATTACTAAGTCTGGGTTAGGTTTCTCGATCTGTAGTGGATCGGAACCAGGAGCTGAGGTTGATGGATTAGAATGAGAAGATTCTGCTTCCTTACCATCAACAGGATTCTTACTACCATAATCTTGCGATCGAGTCGCAATCCTCACATGAGACATCATCAAAATGGGTTCTTCACTGGCATTCGAGGAAGAACCTATCATCTTATTCTCCTGCTCCGGAAATGGATTTTTTAACACAGCAGGAGTGGGAGAACCTTTGACTATTTTCACTACCTCGGCCCGATGAGGGCAATCTCTCGTAAAATGATCCTCTTCACAAATAAGACAAGGATATCGAGGTTTGTGCTTTTCGTCATTGGTTTCCGACTTTTCTGTTTTCTCCTTCGGAGCCTTGTCTGCTTTAGCCTTCTTCTTTCCTTTCTTCTTTCCACCGTTTTTTGATTTGGCCGTAGATGACTCTACAGCGTGAATATCGGCGGTAAGTTCAGGAGAAGACTCTCCTGTCGGAGAATCGGGCAAAGTGATAATTGGAGTAGTTGAAGCCTTGGAAGACTTCTTCTTGCTCTTTGTATTCACGATACCAATCATACCATCAGCGGCATGAGATCCCGAAGGAGCAGCAGCGATTTGATTCGACTTTGGAAGATCCGGAATCTTCTCGTGTAACGTACCCGACTGAGTGTAAACTAAGTCAAGGTATTGCGCCTGAGCAATGACTTGCTCCTCAGTAACTACTCCGGCCTTAGCTACATCTTCAGTAATCCTTGGTAATAATGATTTAACAAACCATTCAGCTAAGATTTGGTCCGGGATAAAAACTTTCACTAGCCTTCTTCGACGTCTCCACTCATGAATGTGATCAGAAATATACGTGGAGGTTGATTGTTTTAGTGAAGTTAATAACTCCGTACCGTTATCGTATCTGACCGGTAACTGAAAGTGAGTTAAGAACGAGGTAGCTAACTGGCTAAAGTTGTAAAAAGAGGCCCGTGGTAACTCAATGTACCACTTGGCCGCGAGACCAATGAGTGTACGCTGGAAAAGACGTAGGCGGATCGAATCATCCGAGATAGAATTTGAAGCACACCAGAGGTGGTAAGTCATCACGTGATTGGACGGATCCTCTCCAGACTTACCTTCGAACTTGGGTATATCGCTGGGCAACTTATTTGGCATTGGCGGCCAGAACGGAAGATATTGAATTGGATCGTTCGTTAGGCGCGTCAAGTCTGGTAAATCCAAAGTTGCGATAAACGGTAACTGCCGGTTAGGATCTCTAAAACTCTGGGTCACAATACCAGCCCCAGGAGGAGGATATCCAGGATAACTAGGAACAGGAGTCGCATTTGGGATATTATATCCTCCTGGAAAACCAGGATTAACCGGACCGTACTGGGGTTGTTGAGGTTGTTGATAAGTGTACCCAGGATACGGTTGATACTGGTAAACCGGTTGTTGGACAGCTTGCCCAGGTTGATACTGTCCCTGGTACGGAGGTTGAACAAATTGAGGTTGAGTAGTGACAACCGTACTTATACCAGGCTGGCCTACAGGCATCTGGACCGTGGTTTGAATCGTAGATCCGGACAACGGTACAGATGTCTGAGGAGTGGTTACAGAGACAGTAGAAACCGGAGCCGTCGATACTCCAGAAGTAAGTATGGTAGATGTGGCGGTAGTTGCAGCAGCCGTTTGAGATGGAGTACTAGGTACAATTGGCGGCTGAGTAACTACCGAAGTTACAGAGGTTTGAACACTTGACTGGACAGGTTGCGGTTGCTGGGGTGGACCAGAAACTACAGGTTGTCCAGCTTGAGGTACCGACTGCATACTTGGCTGCAACATCTGTTGACCCTGTGAAGGATCCCACACTAACATTCCAGGGTATTGACCCATAACAGGTTGAGGATACTGAGATCCATAGCCGGATTGAGGATAGGATTGATAATTGTAAGGTGTAGTTCCCATACCTTGACCATACGATTGACCTTGAGGTGGTTGATAACCTTGATTTGAGTATTGACCTTGAGGTTGATAACCTTGAGGTAAATACGGATACTGGGGTTGACCTTGACCTTGAGGTTGGTACCCTTGAGGTTGATACCCTTGGGGTTGATACCCTTGGGGTTGCCATCCTTGAGGTTGCCATCCTTGAGGTTGATATTGATACTGAGGTTGACCTTGGGGTACATATTGAGGCTGGGGTTGACCTTGAGGTATGTATTGCCCTATAGGAGCGTACTGACCTTGAGGTTGCCCCCCAGACACGAATGAAGTACCTTGAGGTTGTCCCCCAGGCATTAACGGAGGCTGCCCCCCAGGCGGTAATTGGCCACCTTGAGGTTGGGAAACGGGAACTGAACCTGACATCATGTAAATGTCTCCTACACCCAATGGTACATTACCACTGTTTCCAACTAATAACCCATGATCAACGGGTTGAGGAGATGCTCCCGCAAAGGTACCAGAAAGAGATTGATACCCAGTAGGAACAGAAGGACCGCCATGTAAAAAAGATTCAGGACTTTGTGTAAACACGGACGACTGACCAGACATATTTACAGGAGTATGAATACCTCCAGGTGGAAAAGGAGTACGAGGTGTAGAAAAACCTAGCCCAAAGTTGTCTAGATAATTTGTTAACGAAAGGTACCAAGTAGTACTTCTAGGAGGACTGTAAAAGATAGATTCACGCTCCCTTAGATCAAGGGTAATTTGATCTTCAGGATCAGAGACGCCTATTTCTTCCTCTGGAACAAGTTCTTCAATAGCAATCAAACCAACAGGAAGATTTTCGGTGATAATTCTTTCTATTCTCGGTGAATCAGGAACACTAGGAGTCGGAGTAACAGGTTCGGATATTTCTGGTTCTTCGCCTGTATCACTAGCAGACGAAAAACTACCAACAAGCTCAGAAACTGTAACAGCTTCGGGATTATAACCTGTCTCTAAACTTTGGTAATCTGGATGGACCACCAAGGAAGATTCTCCTTCTTCAGGTGAACCTACTCTACTGCCACTAGGAGGAGTTACAAGGACCTTTAAACCTTCTAAATGACTGGACTCGTCTTGAGGAGGTTCACCCCTAAGTCTACGGGATCTTCTCAACAATTCGGCCACAGAAACAACTTCAGGAGACTGGCCCCGCAGTCTACGGGACTGTCTCGGTAATTCCGCCACAGCTAAAAACTTTTAACTACTACACACGAAAACAAAATAAAATTTCAAATCAAACCACCTAAAGTCTCTAAAGAACCAAACAAATTTGAATCACACGCCTAAAGAATCTAGGGCGTCAAACCAAACACAAACAGTAGTCTTCCGGACCAAAAGCGCTAGTTGGTGATGAAGCCCAACCTCGCTGGATTCAGTACAGAAATGGCGGGTGGAACAGTTACCCCGGCAACCTGCTTAATGAATAGACTGGACCAAGTTCCTCCACTTTAACCGTCTCGAGTGAAGTGAACCCCCCAGAAAATCCAAGTGAGTATAACCGACGTCTGCTCCAGGTACAGTGGGACCTTCCCTCCACCGTCACCTCGGTAGAATCCTAAAGATAATGGCCACTAAGGTTACCAACCGCAACAAATGCACCTGGGGGAACAGTCTAAACTCCGACAGCACGCAAGGGCAGAGTAGCAAGCTCAATCCCCTTACCGGCTCCTTGACAATAATCCAAGGTTTACCGACAAGTGACCCCTGGCTCCTCGACAATGGTTAATCCGAGGTTTACCGTTTGTAATATGTGCGTGTCTGGCGTCGTTCCCAACGAGGGGGGAATGATCCCCTCACTGGTTCGGACACGAGCTCGTGCTTCTCCTTTAAGAGGAGCTTTCCCAGAGTACAAGTGAGACAATTGGATTTATTCTATCACAAGATAAGCTACTTGTTTGGTTTTGTTGTCTTGGAGAGTTAATTACTCACCTACTCCAAGACACTAGCCTGATCTAAATTGGTGCTTCAGAGCCCTAGTAAATAAAAGTTACTATTTCAATTTTACTTTAAGCGTTACTTTTATGGTTGTTCTTTAAAATCACAAGGTAGTGGAAGTGAAACCAATGGTGTGTAGACTCGACTCCAACCACTACAAAGATGCACCTAAGATGATTTACGCTACTTTCCTTTTTCAATGAAATTCTTAACTAAGAGAGTTGAGAGAATGCAAATTTTTAGAGAAAACAACTTCCTTAGAAAAGACAATCAAAGAAACAATTCTCTTTTTCTTTTCAAGCACACAAACATGACCACTCTTTACTTGCACGAAAAACTCTTTTTCTTTCAAAACTTTCAAAGCTACTTGAAACAAGACTTTTAAAGAAGA
Organism: Pinus tabuliformis; assembly: GCA_031772625.1. Taxonomy (NCBI): domain Eukaryota; kingdom Viridiplantae; phylum Streptophyta; class Pinopsida; order Pinales; family Pinaceae; genus Pinus; species Pinus tabuliformis. The sequence goes on along the minus strand of CM062812.1, from coordinate 888,279,005 downwards.
TGTTTTTGTATTTTTCTTTTAATAAAGCAAATAAATCTAATTTAACAAAAATCAATCTTAACAACTATTAAAATCTACGAAAATTCGCTCACGAGCAAACTAAAAGGTAAATTTACTCTAAGCAAACTTAACGAGGCCAAAACCTACAAAGATGTTTCTAGGTTGTTTTACTTGACCAAAATCAAATCAAGGACCAGCTATTGCAGAATCAAGAGCTGATCAAAACAAAACTCAAATCTTTTTGTTCTTTTTGTAAAATGGAATTCAAGACTTAATCAACAAGCACTTTGAAATTTGACCAAAGAGACAACTCAACAGGTTGGTTGCTCACACGGGTAGACTTACGACAGATCCGACTCTTAAGAAGGTTGACCAAACCAGAGAGATCTAAGGCTTGACAACTTCCACCATTAAAGTCACTACAGGATCTACTCAAAAATCAAACCCTAGGCTTAAATTTCAATGAAATCCACTAAAACACTTAATGCTATGAAAACAAGTTCAGGTGAAGATTCTTGGCAAGGGACTAATGAATCTGGGCAGAAAAAACTAAGAAACAACAAAATCTAAGAGTAAAAAAGCAAAAAATGGAGTTTTCTCAAATTTTAGCAGGGGGACGCAGGCAACCCGTTAGCACAGGTGCGGGCCCGCTCTGTGCACACAGCAAAAGTGCGTCCAGGGACGCACTGTGCAGCACTCAGAGGGTGCGTCCTACTGAAAAACTCAAGAAAATGCAAAATAAAACTAATCCTAAGCTAACCCACCCAGAGACAGAATCACAGAGCCAAAACCAGAAAAATAAACCAATTTTCTCAAAGCAAAGTTCACACAAAAGAAAAGACTCTTCTCAACAATGGGTTCCCCAGTGGAGTCGCCAATTTGTCACATGGAATCAGTCAAAAGTGCGGACACAACCGACCTTCCTAGAAGTCTAAGACATTCTAATGACAAACAAAACAAACTGGAGCTATCCTTCTCTAAACATGCATTATGATATGAGAAATCAAGTGTTTCGTTCTTACCTTTGTCCAAACGCTGTTGTAGAAGTCCAAGCTTTGTTGATCTGGATGAGCTCCTCCTTTTCTCCAAAACCTGCAATCACCAACAGTCAAACAATTAAATAGCACCTGATTATAACATAAAACAAAGCATATCCAACATATAGACCAAGGAGTACATGAAATAACCCATAAACAACAAGTTATTGAGAATAATGGACCAATTTGCATTAAAGGTAATCAAAAGGAACCATTACAACCTGAGCCTTGGTGTTGTGCAAGCTCCTTCCAGGGTCCACAAGAGTCTTCCTCTACTTTGACAAAGCTCACCCACTTCCAAATAGAACAAGCAAAGATGGCAATCTCTCCTCACAAGCTTCTAAATGGGAGTCCTAATTCCTGCAGCATTTACCCTTAGAAAATGTATAGCTTCAACCTCCCCTCCTTCTGGCCCAATGCCTGTATTTATAGTACTCAAGAGGAGGTTAATCAGGTCCACCATCAATGGGATAGTCCCCTCTTTGGATGGGATCACTCCCTTATTGATGGGATAAGTTCCTCTTTGATAGGAGTGCATGAACCATTGGAGGCGCCCAATACACGTCGAACAACCTTCTAGAATGCTCTAGAAATGACCACAAGTAACTTTTTAAAGATGAAACTTGCGCATTCTAACTTTTACAGGGGGACGCACCTGTCCCTTTACATACAGAGCGTCTTCGGACGCAGCTTTTGTGAACATTGGGAGCGTCCCCGCAGGTAAGTTTGAGAGAACCTGCGTCCCCAGAGATAAATACATTTATACAAGACTTTCTCTCTTTTTGGAGTTTGACATGGAGAGAAGAGGCATAAGACTTGCCTAAGAGGGTAGCATGACTGTTGATTGAGCCATACTAACTGTAAATAGTCATGGTGACATTTTTTAGTGTAACAGGTGTTTCTTCGCTATGAGCAGGCTTGGACAGTACCCTGTCAAAGTCACACAAGAACACACACATTTCTCCATGGCCAGTGAGCTTGGTCAGTAACCCAGTGGAGTTGCATGCTTCACCTTTTTGCGCATGAAGCCTTTCTCTTTTTTTGCCTTTGTATTTTTTAAAAGAGGACTGTGCATAGGAAATTATTTACTTTTGGGGTAGAAGAGGGATCCTGACTTATTGAGAAAAGAAAAGGTTATTCCTTTAGAGAAGCATGTAAGACCTCTGGCATAGTTTTTCTTGTTTAGATTTTCCCCTTCTTTGTTTCTACTAGTTGGATGAGCTTGAACACATAGAGGAGAAGGTTGAGTGCAGGCATGGGGTTTTTCAGTGTAGACATAGGTTCATGGTTGGACCCAAGCTTCCCTTGCAGGCGACTCTTACTTTTCATCAAGACTTCATCGGCAGAAGGTTACAACCAAGCACAAAGAAGACGAATATAGGACTGGCCAAGTGCTGCAGTGTCACAAGACTCTTTAGGTCTCACCCACATACTCATTCAAAATCCAGGAATTAGTAGAGGGAAACACTTATAAAAATAGCAAGATACTAAACAAACAAAACAAAATGAAAAAAAATAGTAAGAAAAGCGAAAAGGAAAAACAATAAGAAGTAAACAGATTATGTAAATGGCGCGGGCACAGCCCTAGCTTACTGAAAATAATGTTTGAGATCTTGGCCATTGACAGGAAGGTTGTCAATCCTCCCATCAAGTGATTGCAGACGGTATGTGTGTGGGCCAAGCTTCTCATGTACAGTGTATGGACCAATCCACAGGGACTGGAACTTCATATGCTTTCCTTTGTCTTCATGGGGTTTATCCCATTTCAAGACTAAGTCACCAACATCGAAGTTAGCGTTCCCTACAGACTTCTTGTCGAACCATCTCTTGATATGGTTCTGGTGGAGTGTAAATTTTTCTTTTGCTTTCATCCTTTCTTCCTGTAGTTTGTGAAGTGTATCCATCCTACACTAAAGTAGAAGACAAGGCTTGCCTTGGGATTCGTGAGAGAACTGAAGTGTAGGAAAGTAGATGTTAGGTGGTAGGATGGATTCTTCCCATACACCAAGAAGTATGGCAAGGTATTCAGAGAGGGTTTGGGTGTTACGCGGTTAGACCATAGGGAATTCGTCAAGGCAAAGTGCTAGTTATGCTACTTAGAGTAAATTGTATTTTTGATTATGTGGATAAGGTTTTTTTTCATGGATTTTATGAGACCATTTCCCTGCGGGTAGTAGTTAGATGAGTGTTTCGGCACAATACCATATTTCAATGAAAAATCATATAGCTTCAAATATGAAAAGTAAGTTGCATGTCAAAAAAAGTGATACTGGAACACCAAAGCATGAGATGATGTTCTGCTGGAGGAAGCTGATGACTTCCTGGTCGTTCACTTTCTTGAGTGGAACTACTTCTGTCTACTATGTGAAGTAATCAGTTGCTATCAATATGTAGTGGTGTTGTTTTTATGAATGTGGGGAAATTTCCCCGATGATGTCTAGGCCCCATTGTTGGAATGATTTAGTCACTGCGACGGGGTGCAGCGGGGTTGCTGACCTTCATGTTATGCTGACACATTGCTGACAGACCGGGCACTTGTAGGTGTAGGCACGTGCATCGTTGAACAATGTGGACTAGTAGAAATTGGCTCGCATGACTTTTTGTGTAGTGGTATTTCCTGCGAAGTGAACCCCGGCTGGTCTATCATGTAGATCATTCAAGACCTTCTCTGAATCATGTGCCTCCAGACACCTGAACAAGATTCCATTATTGTGCTTTCTATAAAGCACTCCGTGCACCAACTTATAGGCTACAACTTTGAGGCACAATGCCCTCTTCTGTCTCATGGAGAAGAGAGAGGGTATGGTGCCATGCTCAAGTTACTGGTGCATATCTTCGTACCAAGAGTTTCCACATGTAGTGGGTGGTGCTCGCTCTACATCATACATCTCGATTTCTTGCTCCCAACCAGTGAGCTCTTCTTTTTCCTCCTGTGTGTGGGTTGCCTCAACTGCGAGTCTGTAGAGACCATGATCGTTGAAAATGTGAACTAGCTTGATGTCAAGATCATACTCTTGCAAGCCTATCATCCAGTTCACACGTTGTTCACCCAACTCTTACTATATGAGAAGTGAGAGAACTACTAGGTGAGGCACATACACTATGCAATGGTTCTTCAACAAGTGGGATATGAAGTGTTTCACTGCCTTGTATACTGCATATGCTTGTTTGTCGATGGTGGGGTAGTTGAGTTCGGGTCCCCACATGCTGCTCATGAAGGAGATGGGACGTTCGTCGTTCAACTCATTCTTCTGAGTGAGTACTGCGGTAAATGAGTTGTCAAAGGTGAAGGTGTATAACAAGAAATATTTGTTGAAATCTAGGCTATAAAGTGTAGGCACATTTTCTCAACCGGAAAATAAAAGGATACAATGCCCGCATCCACAACAAAGGAATCTAGAGGTTCACACCTCCACCCTCAAAGTAATACCAAGATTCACCTCCTTCCCAGGAAGTCTAGATTCCAGTGCAAAGTCAAATTTTCATCCAATGTCTCGCGCTATAATCCTGTGCCACTTATCCTCTCAGTGAACAATTACCGGCTCATTATTCTAGGGCACACTCCCAATGTGCATTTGATTCCATCTGTCAATGCTAATGATCCAAACAAATATAACCTTGGTCTTCCCTTCTCTACTACACAGACCCTCGGGCAATCTGGTCACCCCCTTCCGTGCAGTCACTCACCTTCCAAGTTCTGTTGGCACCCTCATCCCAAGAAGTTCATCCCTTGGCAAGGCTTCCTTGCATCGGAAGATACAAAAATCAAGGCATATCCTTGCCTTAAAACCATCATATCAGTCATAGCATGTGCATGGAAATCAATGGACACAATTGGGTACTAGTATCCCACAGTGGCCCTGTTCCTGAATATTTTACTAGCATACTGTTTCATTTTCCAATTCCTTTTGTTGTTGTTGATTCTTGCAGTCACTTTCAACCGCCAAAACAAACATTTTCGTGCTTCCTGTACCAAGCACTTAACCTCCATTAGATTCAAAATAAATTGAAATAACATCATACCTCAATGGTATCCCATCAACAAGGTACACTTGCAATTATGTTCACTTCCAGTCATAACAAGTCAAACTAGCATCTTTGACCAGATCATCATGTATAAACATATCACATCCAATTAGCTCAAATAAAACCATCATATATCAACATCATAAATCACATGTAACCACCATAAACCATAATCATATATCACATGTAATCATTATAGGCCAGAATAATAAATCACATGCATAATAAAACTGAAATAAAAGATTGATACTTATCCTTTAATCAATTCTTATCTTCTACCTTTGTCTTTATTTCATATGCACCGTGAATCGGTTGCCACACCCGAAAAACACCCAGTTCCTTCTCCTTAACCATGTGTGCATCACACTCACACACAACCACATGTGGCATACAACACCATGCAATACATCTACTGTACAACACAAGCACAATACATACCTTACATCTGGGGTACACCACAACACAATACATACACCTACAGTCAGTGTACAACAAAACACATATACATACTCTTACATCTGGGGTACTCCACAACACAATACATACACCTACACCTAGTGTACAACACAACACATATATGTAGACAGAGTACAACAAGACGAACACACATGTCACGATACTACAACTACACAACACACATACATAATACCACATGTACACAACACAACACGTACGAGATGCACACAATACCACATGTACACTAGTACAATATGTACAACATGTACACAGTACCATCTGTACAAAGCACCACCTGCACAACATGTACACAGTACCATCTGTACAAAGCACCACCTGCACAACATGTACAAAACATCACATGTACACGACACCACCTGCACAATGTGTACACTACGCCACATGTACATTGTACCACCTATACAATGTGTACACAACTCTAGATGTACACAGCACCACAAGCAAGACATGTACACGACACCACATGTACATAGCATCATATGCACGACACGTACATAGCACCATCTTCTCATAGCACCATATGTACAACATGTACACGACACCACATGCTCATAGCACTTGTACAATCATTCACACAACACCATATGTACATAGTACCAAACGTAAAACATGCACACAACACCATATGTACATAGCAATGGATATACAACATGTACATAGCACCCTCTGTACATAGAATTACATATACAACATGTACATAACACCCTATGTACATAGCATTGCATATCCAACATGCACACAATACAATATGTACACAACACTGCATATCCAACATGTGCATAGCACCATCTATACCCAACACTGCATATGCAATATTCACACAACACTATCTGTACCACCCTATACATAACATTGCATAAACATCATGTACACACACTATATATACACAACACCCCATGCGCAAAACATCACAAATGAAACATGTACAACATATACAACATATGCACAAAAGTAGTACCACACATCCATGCCATCTCTCAAGGGGCTTCAATTCCCTTGATGAATCCATCCATAATTGGAAACTAGTTAATATACCTATCAAATACATGTTCATGACTATAGCACATATCCACATAATGTCAGACAAAATCAAGGTTAAGAAGACTTCCTGTGTGCAAAGCACTCATTCGTTTGGAATTAGTGTTTCCAAACATAGCCAAAGGAATTCTTTCCCAATTCCTTTATTTTACCTTTTTAGGTTTGTTTCAATTGAGGCTTACTATGTACTGTCACATCACCCAACTGTTAGTTATATAAACACATCGATTGTTACCTTGCCACGCTAAAACCAAGCATGTTTCCTGCAGCGATTTACACATGTCAACCACATGTTCCAAATATCAAGACAATAATTTCTATCAATTTGAAATCAACCTTTACCAAGACTAACAATTATGTCATAATCCATAGTCAAATCATAGTCATTAGATATAATGCTACAACTATCACCTACTACACTCAAGTACATATCCACTGCCTCAACAAATATGTGTTAATACAATCATCTTAAAACAATATCATTTGAACACATACTCATATTATACAATTCATCAAACATCAAATGAACTTGCAAACATACCATGTTAAATTAATCAACTAGACGACATAATCAAACAATGAAGCACCAAATATATGACATAAGCAAACTCATGCCTTAATGTATCTCATGGGAGGCTATCCTATGTGCACAATCAATCTAGTTAGCACGATATAACTTTACAACACATCAACTCAAGCACAAATAATATCATGATATCCATAATAGTAACTAACTAACATGTTCACATCATAAGCTCATAAACATTTGTCATTCATGCATAAAAATGACATATGCACTGTCAGTCTAGATTAATATGACATAATATCACAACACATTAACTCATACCTGAATGTCATAACTGTAACCATTTTCATAGACCAATCCAAATTAGTATGATACACATAACATCAAGATATTAATGCAATAACCCTAATCATCAAGTTAACCAACATATAGCAACAACAAGTTATGCTCATCAACAACATATAACCTAATCATCAAGCTAACTATCATATAACAACAACAAGTTAACCTATAACATAACCATTAACAACATATAACACAATCATCAAGCTAACTATCATACAACAACAACAAGCTAACCTTCAACATACTCATTAACAAAATATAACATAATCATCAAGTTATCTAGCAACAATAGCAATGCATACAACCACAAGTTACTACCATTCAAGATTATCCAATACATGAGCATATGAATACACTAATCAACTAGAATATGATCTGAATTGGATCGCCATATTGTTTGTCATCCATCTCGATGCATTTGGAGTGGAAAAACTAGATGAATCCACTCACGAGACCGCTTTTACCAGCGGGACCCAGTTTGGTGAAACGGGGTTTGAAACCTTCTAGGAGAATTTTTAGGCATCAAACAACTTTTTTTTTAGGGTAATACTTTGATGCTTAATTGGAGCACCTTTTCATGCTATTTTACACACATAAGTATTTCCAACAATGCAAGAATAGTGTCAATCAGAGTCTGTATGCAAATGTTATTCCACTCGGAAGTTGACCTTTCTGTTTTCACACCTATAGTTTGGGAGGATGCCGCATCAGCCCCCGTTATTCATGGAAAAGGGACTAGCCACGTGTTTTTGATGTAAAAGACTCTAGAAGAGTCTATTTGGTATCTCTAGTTAAGAGTTTATGTAGTCAAACTTAACAACTAGTAGGCTATCGAGTTGTGTTATAACCGAGCCACCAAGAGGAAGAGGCATTCCATTCCAAAGAGCATTTTGTTCCATAGCTGAGCAAATATAGCTAGGAGAGATAGGATGTAGAACACACAAAGAGGATCTGTGCACTATATCATCCCATAGGCCACAGACATTACTTCTTTGTATTTGTAGCCATATTTCCAAACAGACAAAGAGAGTGAAGCGAGCTCACCTTCAAGCTGAGTTTTCTCCGGAAAGGGTTTCCCAGAGAGCATGTCTTATGTATTATGTGTGTACGAGCTTATTTTTTTGTTCTCTTTTTTTTATTGATTTAATTTTACATGAATGCACTAATTACAATTAATTTTACAAATCTATAAATTAAATAAAACTGTAATAGTGTAGAATCACATATATTTAATATAATACTATCTGAATATCTTTTGTGACAAACTGTCCAGTGGAATATCCATGACAATTTATGGATCAGTGTCTATCATGTATGTAACCATAACATCAATTGAATGAAAGTAATACACATAACCATAATGCAATAACAATCCTTAACCTACATAGCTGCATGCCCAACATACAAACCTATATGACGACATGCTCTTGCCTCGAAGTCGAGTGCCACAACTTCACTTTAATGATATGCATCTACTACTATATCTCAGCCAACACATTAGAATCCTAGCATACCAATATGATCATGCTAACCTAATTGCATGCAATGACCTTTAAACCATATCTAACCCATTATGCATGAATAACCATAACCATAACAATGCATGCACAACAACCTATAGAAATTGACATGCATAACAAATGCATATACAACTATACACTTGTGACAACACATCCCACAACAACACCATCCACCTTCACATCGACATCACCACAACCATGATCAACACCATGAAAATGCAACAAGCATAAGGAACACATATGCAACCGACATGAATGCATGACCAACACACAACCATCCAGTCCGAGGGGTGAACCATGCTTTGATACCACTCTGTAACACCCTCCTCCCACATCTACCCAAGAAACCAGCCAGCCAGTGTAAACATGTGATGAGATGCCACTATGATATGATTAGACCTCCTGAGTGACGTTAAGGAAGTGGAGCTGGCAGAAACACACCATACAAACATTCAACATCAACATTAGGACCCTCAAGAACCAATCCAAACTTGTTGCAAACCAGCCCCTCGGTCCCACTGAGATTTTGGACCACTTGACCTATGGACGCTCTCATGCTATGGGCGTGCCAGCGTCCAGGGACTTATGGACTCTCTCACAGGCCTGCAAGCCAGCGTTCAGGGATTATTTTTCTTTGTGTTGTGCCAACGTCCCTGGGATTTAAGCCACATTTTCAGGCCGAGAGCCTAGGTCACTTCCCAGAATTGAATGACACCTTCAAAACAATAAGATAACATGGAAATAACAATAATAATGCAATTACTTGAATAAGACCCTTACTAGCCATGATAGGCATTTCGTAAAACATATCACGAATATGTAATCTACAGGTGTAAATAAAATATATGAGCATAGGGGTCTCATTCTTATCTGAGGTTCGCTATGAGGCATTGCTTCCTTGTCACTTTAGTTGCAGTTTCATCCATTAGGCCATAGAAACATTTCTCATTCATATACAAGTAAAAACATGATGAGATCCATACATAGCTACTTTCATTAAACATATATATAACCCACATAATAGCAACAGAAATACCAATGAAACATTAGCCATATAATCCACATATAAACTAGTATAATACTCATGGGATAATAAGGATAAATAACCTCATATTAATGATGAAAAATCCAAACCGGTATGGGACTACCACATTCCACTTGACTATAGAATGGATGAGCCAAATCTCTCTTCATTCATTCACCCCCATGCCATATTCCAAGCATGAATGTGGTATCTCATAGAACACATCAATCCAAAATCATCCAGGGCTTCTAGATGCCATCCACTTCAACCCATCAAACAGTGATTACACCTCATGGTCGTACATCACGAAACCATAATAAGATTGGTCTCTATCCAATCCTTCCAAGGCTTCCAGAGTGTTTTTCCAACCAAGGCTTCCAGGACTAGTAACTCAACCCAAGATGTTACAGGGCTTCCATAGCGTTTTTCCAACCAGGGCTTCCAGGACTAATAACTCAACCCAACTTAAGGAACATGAGAACTAACCAAAAAAAAAGAAATGAAATAAACACACAATATCCATGTCTATCCAGGAAATGGAAAGGCTAGGAAAATCCACTATCAATCCCTTCCATCGCCCATGCCAATGACAGATCATGACCAATAAACCACATGCATGCCAAAACTAGTGAGGAAAACATACATGTAACTCGATACCTGTAAGCAAAACCTATTGCAGTTGTTGATCCTGGTGTCCTCTTGCACTTTCCTGCTCTTCCTTTGCCTTCTTTCTCCAAAAATCCAAGTATGTCACACCCTCCAAGAGTGCTCCAAGAAAAACTCTCTCCAAGAGTATGAAAGAGAGAGAGTAATGAGAGAGCTCCAAAACTAAACTAACAAAAGGTTACCCACTAATCCTCATAAGCCTTTTTATTAATGAGGCCTCTATTTTCTTCATTTTCCATTATTTCCTCCTCATCACAACCTATGACCTTTCACCTTCCTTTTCTCCCAATTTCCATTATTTTCACAAATAAAATGCCAATTAATGCCTCATGTCTTTCTAAAGCCTTTTCCATTTCCTTTACGAATTTCCTTAGCCATAATAACCAAAATAAACACCCACTAGGATGTATTTCCCACCATTCATCTTGGAATACGTGTCCCATGACCATGGTATTATATATTTATATGAATTTTTAACTAGGGCTGTTACACACAACTTGACTCCCTCTGTCCATCTATACCATAATCAAACTAGGTAGTGCCTCTGAGGTTTCGTAAAACATGCTTAGTTGCCTTCCAGATAATTTAGTTGGACTAACCATAGCTTGGTTTATCTGGTTGAATTAGCACATATATGACCGTGTGTTCACAAGATACATTATTGAACCCACTAACTAATGATAAATGGTAGCATCCACTTCTTCACCTGAAGTGGCATCCTCCTTCCTACAGTTGGTCACTAGAGGTGTCCCCATGGGTTTACAACTCTCCACGTGGAATCTTTGTAGCATCTCATTTTCATACTTTCCTTTAGACACAAATAGTTCCGCATCACCTTGCCATACTTCCAACCTGAGGATGTAGTGCATGAGACCCATGTCCTTCATTTCAAATTCCCTTGCAAGATCCTCAGAAGATTTGATCAAATACTTATCACCAGTTAAAATCAAATCATCAACATGTAAGACAATAATAACAAATTTACATTATACTAATATGTGATATAGGTTTGCATCCACTTCACTTTCAGTTAATCCCAAACTCGTGAGATAATTGTCGATCTTGGTGGACCAAGCATGGGGTGCTTGTTTGAGACCGTACAACACTCGCTTGAGTCTGCACACATGAGACTCCTGATAAAATGTTTCAAAACCTTCTGGTTGCTCAATGTACACCTCCTTCTCAATAACCCCATTGAGAAATTTTTTTTTTACATCCATCTGGTGGATCTTCCACCCCATATGTGTAGCCAAAGCAATAATTGTTTTAATGGATGAATACATTTCTATAGGATCAAAGGTCTCCTCATAGTCAATTCCCTCAATTTGAGATAATCGTTTGGCCACAAATTTGACCTTCTACTTCTCTATGCTTTCATTTGTTGCATGCTTAACCTTTAATATCCATGTCAAACCCACAATTGATTTATCTGCTGGTCTTGGGACCACTTCCCAAACACTATTCTTTAGAATGGATTCATATTCCTCCACCATTGCATCAACCCATATAGCTTTCTCTATTGCTTCCTCGAAAGAGGATGGCTCAGTATCTACAAGATAAATCATTAGAGCCATTTAGCTACTGTACCTCTCAGGTGACCTTCTCTACATGAGAAAATTTGAAGGATCTCCCACATTCTCCCTTGCATCACGCACAAGTCTATCAGCTTCTTTGGTTATTTTTCTACCTTCTCTGATGGTTCTTCTTGAGTGAATGTCTCCATTCTCTGCTCCTCAATTTTTAGCTGCTCCACAACTTCCCGAGGCTCCTCCTTTGGAGCTAAAATCTCCTCTTCCAATGGGATTTGAAACTCCCTCTCAAGAGAGCACTGCATTGCTTTATCCTCATCAAACTTTACATCCCTTCACAACACTATCATTCTTTGGTGTGGAAGTACACATGGTAGTTGTGAGGAGTTTCTTTGTAACCCACAAATACCCCAAACTCCACTGTCATTGGCAAGCTTATTCCTTGATTCTTTGGAGACATGGCAGTAAACAGAGGGTCCAAAAATATTGAAGTGGAACACATCGAACTTCCTCCTCACGAAATCCTCCTCCGATGTAATCATACCAAGAATCTAATGGGGACTCTAATTCTATAAGTATAATGCTATGTTGCATTCCTCAGACCACAAGTTAAGAGCTAGGCCTTGGTCATGTAACATAGCTCTCACATCTCCCACAATGCTACGGTTCTTTCTCTCAACCACCTCATTATGTTGTGGGTTGTGGGGTGTTTCCAGTTGTCTTCAAATTCCTTCTTTTGCATAATTTTTTTTGAATTCATTTGAAACATACTCACCTCAACTATCACTTTTGAGAGCCTTCACCTTCTTACCGGTTTCTTTCTCAACTAGTTCCTTGAATTATACGAACTTGGATAATGTCTCATCTTTCTTCCACATGAATAAGATCCAACACTTCCTTGAGAAGTCATCAATTAAAATGACAAAATATTTGTGTCTACTAGTGGAGGTTGTTGAGAAAAGTCCATAAACATCAGAGTGGAACCTTTCCAATATTGCATGTGCTTTGTTGTCTCGATCATGGAATGTGGATTTTTGTGTACTTCCCCAAAGTACATCCTACTGCTCAAGTGCTCCTTTAGTGAGGCTAGTGGTTATTTGTTGCATAATCTTCAAGGTGGCATGATGTAAGTGGCCAAGTATTATGTGCCAAAGTTCACCGACATCATGACTCTAAACTTTCTCTACCTTAGTGCTTAATATAGCACAATATTCCACATCTAGATTATATAGGTTCTTTGCATGAACCCCAATCTGCTTCACCTGTCCCATAACTATGTATCTCAGGAATTATTTCCTTTTGTTGAATATTACATCATAACTATGGTCTTCCAAAACTACAACATAGATGAGATTCTTCTTTAGGCCTAGAACAAACATGACATCCTTGAGTCTGAGAGGGGAGCCTGACTCCCTTTGAAAGGTGATTGTACCAATCTTAATCACTTTGTAACTTCTGTCATCCCCTAACTCGATGTGATTTTGGATATATTTCTCCTCTAAGTAACTGAAAATTTCTCTACACTATGGCATGTGGAATGAGGCACCAGAGTCCAAGTGCCACATGCTCCCCATCATTGTGTTGGCCATGCATGTGATAACGGTGAAGTCAAGCTCAAATTTTGAGGCCAAATCTTCACCTGTTGATCCTCATGAGGTATTCTTGCTCAACTTTTTGTGTGGACACTTTGTGGCATAGTGCTTGAATTCATGACTATCGAAGCATTTAATTTTGGACAATATTTCTTCTTTCCCCCTTGGCTTGATTCTGGTTTGGTTTGATATTTCTTCCCTTTTCCCTTCTTTCCCTTTCCAACCAATGAAAATTTTTCTTCATTCTCGCCCTTGGATGAAGTTCCATCTTTGGTATTCCGCATTATTTCTTCTTGTACCAAGTCGAACCATAAGTGTTCCTAATTGGGTAGTTTCTCCCTCTCGTTCACCGAATATTGGTAGTTATGCTAGCTCTTGGGAAGGCCTAGAAGGGCTAGGCTTACCAAGTCATCGTCTAAAACAGTAAAACCAACTCTTACAAGCTCATCACAAACTAATGTGAACCAACTCAAATATTGCTAAATAATGTCATTCTTCTGCATCTTGATATTTTGAAGTTTATCCTTTAGCACCAGTTTCCTATGGTCGTTGTTATTCTAGAACAGGTCTAACAGTTCCTACCACATTGTATAAGTAGTTTATTTCCCATGGATATTTGTAACAATGTGGTCTCGTAGTCCCTCCAATATTATTCTCCTCGCCTTGCCTACATCTTTCTTCCATTGGGCTAGGGTATGGGCATCAGATTCTGTTGGTTTTGAAACATCTCTCTTGATGTATTCTAGTAAGCCATTGTCATCAAGCATTTCCTCCATGTGATCCTTCCATGAAATGAAACTCAAGATGCCTTCAAAGGCATACTCTAGTCTCAGCTTGTTGAAGGTCATCTTCCCAACTCTGAAGAGATCCTGCGACAATGAATTGTAAATTCGAATCTCCTGAGAAACAACTTTGAAATTATTTCTATAATGTGAATCCATCTATGATACCATGAAGAAATTATGGTGTATATTTGCAATTTCTCATGTAATTTTAATCAAAATCACAAGACACAAACCTACTCTACTGCTTTGCAAAATTAAATTCACAATTTAGAACATCAATCACAGACATGTAATGAGAATTAACACATGTTCACATAGTATTTTTCCAGGGGAAAGAAATCTTATAAAATATCTTATGATTTTTTTCATTAATCTGATAAATAGAGATGTATTACAATTGCTTTTCTCAGCTGAGCATAACCTACAAGTGAATAACCTATTTCTCTACTCACTGAGAAGCTCTGACCCAAACTTAGTCAATTTTTGTCTCTGCTTGAGCCCGTGCTTCCTTATGCAATTCCTTGAGAAATTAGGCCCCTATTATTTAGGAAATTCCTCAAATTGATTGCGCAATTCCCAAGGTTGATCATATGACTACATGCAACACCTGTACACTCAAGACTAGTCTACAATTGATGTTACACTGCCTTGTAATCTCCACCACAGCTAGGGAACTTGAATTCTCTACATGCACTAGATAATTTTGTTTGATTGATTAGTTAATTGGATGATCACTAAGTTAGACTGAAGTCTCATTGCACAATAGACCTTCCACTAGTTCCTCCAACAGTTAGAACTAGTTTAACTGAAAACAAATTGAAATAATTGACCTTGATTGCTACAAATTAGTAATCACACATGCTTAACTGAACTCTAACTCCTCCAACTCGAATTTACTAAGTAAATTGGGTTACACAAGCCATGTCACACAAGTTAACTTCGTCAAAGTTGATTGTTGATGTGGAAATTCGAATTTTCTCAATTCAATCAAGCCAAAATCAAATTGAGAATTTCTTGTTGCATATTTCAACACTAAAAATAGTTCTTACCTCCTGTGGGCATGAGAACTTTGGGTGGCCACAATTACACATTATCACCTATGACTTCGCTACTACATGCCAAATGTTGATTGTAGGAAAATAAGTTTTAGACTTCCACTTTAAGATGTTCTCTTGTGATATCTAAGCCACCTTTGTTTTCCTTCAAGTGAGCATGCCAAGATGATTTGGGATGCACATTACAATTGCGTGGCAAGGAACTTTAATATGGAAAAGATATTAGTAGTACTTCATAAAAATTTCTACTAGCAAAAGCTTCAATAATATGTCCACTGGTATTCATATCATGCTCTACCTATGCCATTACTAAACCGACCATCAAGAAGCAAGGCATATACACTCCTTTACCTACCCTAGATAATTCCTAGGAGTTAGTATCCATGTATTACATGTTAATTTTTCCCTCCACCATTTAGGGTAATGATTATGTGTTTGTTGTTATTCACTAGTTCTCTAAGATGGCCATTTTGGCATCATGCAAGAAGAGTATCACAGTCAATGCCATTGCTAAACTCTTCTTTGAGCATGCTTGGGTTCATTTTGGGCTACCTCATACCATAGAAAACGTTTGAAATATTAATCTAATATCGACACTATTCATTTATATCCTTATTAAAAGAATGCTATGATATTTATCTTCCCCAATATTTTACTTTTTAAATCCACGTGCTGATTTATTGTTTCAGCCCGAACATCTTGCTATCAGAAATCTCGTAAGGAATTATTATTTAGAAATTATAAACATTCCTGAGATTTTGATATATAGCATGCCTATTGGACAATGATATCACACTTTGGTTTTATTGTATCTTTTGTTTAAAATAACTTACGAGAATGACTCGCATGAGGCTCCATTT
Source organism: Pinus tabuliformis (assembly GCA_031772625.1). Taxonomy (NCBI): domain Eukaryota; kingdom Viridiplantae; phylum Streptophyta; class Pinopsida; order Pinales; family Pinaceae; genus Pinus; species Pinus tabuliformis. Next base: position 888,262,525 of record CM062812.1, on the reverse strand, counting down.
ATCTCAAAATCTCAGAACTCCTACATCTCGGACCTCCACACATCGAGACAATGACATATCATAAGTTTTTCTTAAATTGTACTATGATACTTCCATCCTAATGTTTGATGTGGTGATATTCACATGGTCCACAATTTGTTCATTTAAATGATTAGATATTGTAATAATGCACCTCGAATGAATAAAAGTCTCACATTAATCAAAACTTTAGTTTTATCAGTTGGTTTTTAAAATGGTTTTTACGTTGTATTTGTATTTACTTTGTTTGTGAGCTTCCATAAAATAATTTATGTGCTAATCTTTGTGTTTGTTTCCTCCAGGCAAGCTCAGATCCCCGGTACATAGAAGAAATGAAGAAAGCAACTAAATCCATGAAGAATATTCCATAGTAGTAACCCACAACCCCATTTGTTGAAGATGTTGATGAGAAAACTCTAGGAGGAGGATTTTTCTCTAATACAGTATGTACTAGAGATTTTGGGCTTTCCTCTTGGAAATAAATTTATCAATATTTCAAAGATGAAGAGCCAAGTATCACCACTAGAATAGTAACGATAGAGGATAAAACTCATGTATCAAAAGCCACTCCAAGAGATGCAACCAACTCATTCCTTCACAGAATTTGGGAAAGGCCATGGTTATTGCCTTATATAAACATGGTCTGATGGGTAGTTGAAAATTTGGATATTTATGGGAGACAGATTCAAACCAAAAAGGGAATAGTTATTAGTTCTTTCACCAACAAGGATCTCTAGAGCATGTACCACCTCCCAAATGCCTATATATATATATATATATATATATATATATATATATATATATATATATATATATATATATATATATATATATATATATATATATATATATATAATAAGGAATACATTGAGGCCTTTGTAAAGGAACATGGACACCCATCAGTATCAATCAGAGAATGGAGAAAAGACCCAAACAAACATAAAGATGAAGAAACCAATAAGTATTCACTTGATTCTCTTGCTTCCCCTTTTTCCCAAGTAGTAAGCATGCCATGTTGATTGTACGCATTACCTAACGTGTTAGAGTTTCCTAACACCTGGGTACCTTTAATCGATGGGGCTTCCGAGGGTTTTATATTTGGTTGGACTATCATTATTTTTTATAGCTTGGCTAGCCATAATTTAGCTTTCTAATGTGCTAGAAGTATTTCTGAAGATAAGCTACCTCCTTTCTACATGTCTTCTTATATTATGGATGCCCTGTGTTTTTCTATGGACTTCCCTGCCATGGGCTGGAAATGGACCATCCAAGACCCAAAGCCTATTCACATTTATCATGACATCTTATGGGAAACCAAATACTTCAATCACTTCTACCATATTTGTCATAAGGTAATGATTCCTATATATGAGGTTATCTTTGAATATCGGCCACCCAAAATGTCACAAGAAGCTATGCATGATCTTATAAAGGTTGGAAATTATTTCGGTGAAGAATTATTCACATATATCATAGTCTGGGGTGATGTTGCTCACCCCCATGTTTTGCCTCTATTTATCCTGGATAAATTAGTCATCAGAGAAGTATCCTATCAGACTGTAGTCTATGGTATTACCAAAGTGATGAGGGAGTCTAATATGAAAGAATGGCATGTCTTCCCTATGATATTTGGCATATCTTCATTGACCAACTACCATCACGCTGAAAAGAAAATCCTAGCTATTCAGGCTCTCAAATTACTCACTATTCCTAACAAACAATATGATCCAAGCTCTATTGTCAAAAAAAATATTGCTTAACAGGTAATTATAAATTTTATTCATGAAGGAGATAAGTTGGATGACTTGTTTGTATAGTCTTCCTTAGATGCAATGGTGCTACGATGGGTGGAGGAACAGTTGACAATGGAAGAGAAAACTCATTTTACTCAATCTAGAACTTCTAGGATAGCTACTGTTGGGTCCCTATAATACTAGTGATTACCCCATTACTATTGTAGTTATACCCCTTATTAATATTGTTGTGCCCCTATTCCCCCCATATTTTTATTATTGTGCCCCATAGAATCCCTCTATTGTTATTTTTGTGGCTTTATATTATTATTGTTAGGTCGGCTGGATTATATTGTGACTCCTTAGACTCCTATATATAGAAGGGAGGTTTTGTCATTTGAATCATCCTAGAATTGTTCATTTATGTAATGTAAAGGAGGTTGCCCCCTCGAAGAGGCTGAATTCTAAGGTGTTGATCTATCTTTTCTATCTTTTCTTGAGCTGGTTTCATAACATTTGGTATCAGAGCTTTGGATTCTAGGGTTTCGCTGCTCCAAACAGGTCATCGTGGCATTTTCACTATAACTTTTTTTCTGTGACGTTTCAGAAGTTGCAAAAAAAACCATTTGAGAAGAAATCGTGCTGAACCTTGGGTCCGAATTTTGGAGCTTTTCACACGATATTTGCGGAGATATGATCTGAGGAAGTTGGTCTTTTTGCAGACTCCTGAATTACATTCAAAACAGGTGACCTGGGGAAAATCGTCATAACTTTCTCTCTGGGGATCGGATTTAAATTTCGTAAGAAGGTACAGAAAGATGACGGACTTAGTTTCTTGTCTGCATGTTTCAGATCCAAAGGTCGAAACAGTGACTCGTGGCACGTCGTACAAGTTCGCTCTACTGAACTAGTCTATAAGCAAGTCACTGTGGGAGATTTCACATAACTCTTCCTTGGAGAATCCAATTTGGGTCAGACTTGTGGCATTGAAAAGAGGACACAGGGGGCTACTACAGGTAACAAATTCAGAACTAGATGATTGGAAAGTACAGAGATACATCAGAGGCAATATCGAGCTCCTACAAAGTGAAAAAAGGTGTGTAGATTTTCTTAAATTTTTGCTTAAGCTTCGTTTGAAAATTTATTTTGAAGGAATTCAAAGGGCATAGTAGAGCATTATTATCGGTAACTGATGCCCCGAGGAAAGAAAATGAAAACACTTAGTAAGGAACCTGAAAGCTCTAGCATGACTCATGAAGAAGAGGAAGAAATGCAACATGATATATCAAAATTACAAGACCAAGTGCAACAACTGTCCCTTGCACAAAAAGGAACAGAATATAAGATGGATGGTTTAAAGAAAGATGTAGAAGCTAAGATGGATGGTTTAAAGAAAGGTGTAGAAGCTAAGATGGATTGTTTAAAGAAATGCGTAGAAGCTAAGATGATTGACGTGGAAGCTAAGATGGATGATTTGAAGATAGATTTGAAGACAGACATGGATGAATTGAAGATAAATATGAATAAGTTGCTACAAGAAATGGTCCCTAAGGGTGAAGGGGTACTAAAGGAAACTCATGATGAGAACAAAATAAATGTTAATCATGATTCCATAGACACTAATGTTGAATCGAAGACTCACCATATTCCGAAAATCGATATGAGGAAGTTTGATGGCAAGGATCCTGCCACATGGATATTATAGATGGAGCAATTCTTCGATCTCAATAATGTGCAAAACACACAAAAGGTATGTATGGAAACTTTATATTTGGAACCAAATCAGTTTGTATGGTATCAATGGCTTTGCTCTCGTAAACCATTTATCACTTGGGCAATTTTTACGGAAGAATTGATAGCACATTATGAGGATACAAAAAGCAACACTTTTTTTAGCCAATTGATAAGTCTCAAACAAAAGGGTTCAATAATGGAGCACATTGAGGAGTTCCAAAAATTGAACATAAGGGTAAAAGATATTCTAGAGGAGCATAGGATTGATGTGTTCATAGGGTCTTTAAAGGATAATATCCAACATGATGTTCGCCTTTGGGAACCTGATTCATTAGAGAAGGCATTCAGGTTAGCAAGAAAAATGGAAAACAAAATTATGGCAACCAGGAAGCATACCACTCACAACTATAAAGACGGAAGTGTTGTTGCCCCTAGTCTTCCACAACCTATAAGGTTGACACCACAACAATTGGAAGAAAAAAGAGCAAAAGGGCTTTGTTACAGTTGTGATAGCAAATAGACTAAAGGTCATAAGTGTGCTGAGAAGAAATTATTCTACATAGATTGTGAAGAGGAAGAAGAAAAGGAGCAAGAAAGGTCAAAAGAAGAGGATATACTCCAGGAACAAAGCCTAGATGAAGAACAAATAAATCCGACCATATCTTGTAATGCATTGGCGGGAATTACCACTCCTCAAACCATCAAGATAGAAGGACAAATCAAGAAGAAAAAGGTAATAGTGTTGATTGATTCAGGAAGCACCCACAATTTTATTCATTGTAAGGTAGCAAAAGAATTGAATTGCTTCCTATATCCAGCACCAGAGTGTCAAGTGATGATTGCAAATGGAGGAACAATAAATTGCTCTGGAAAGTGCCATAATATCAAGCTATCCATGGGAGAATATGTATTGACTAGCCCAATGCTTTCCATTACAATGGGAGGTGCTGATGTTGTACTAGGAGTCCAATGGCTACAATCCCTGGGTACAATAGCTTTTAATTTTCAAGAAATTTTCATCAAATTTTCTACGGAAGGAAAGGAAGTTGAATTAAGGGGTATTGTAGGGAAACCAGGAAAGATAATCAGCTCTAATAGTATGACAAAGCTTCTAAAAAAGGAGAAAAGAGGTGTAATTGCACAATTATGTTCACTAGATGTTTCCACATCGGAATCATCTATTTCTCTAGATCTCCAAAAAGTCCTGGACAATCATTCCAAGGTATTTGAGACTCCCAAAGGTCTCCCACCTATGCGTGATAATGATCATGTTATTCATCTGATTCCAGGAAGTGTTCCTCCAAACATCAGGCCGTACAAATACCCCTATGTCCAAAAGAGTGAAATTGAACGTATGGTTGCAGAAATGCTAGAGGCTGGTATAATTCAACCGAGTCAAAGTTCTTTCTCTGCTCCAGTAGTATTAGTGCACAAGAAGGATGGATCATGGTGCATGTGTCCGGATTATAGGGAGCTCAACAAGCTCACCATTAAAGATAAGTTCCCCATTCCTGTCATTGATGAATTACTGGATGAATTGCATGGATCAATTTACTTCACCAAGTTGGATCTTCGTTCAGGATATCATCAAATCATAATGAAGACTGAAGACATTCTGAACACAGAATTTAGAACTCATGAGGGTCATTACGAATTTTTGGTCATTCCTTTTGGCCTTACCAATGCACCTTCAACATTTCAAGGTTTGATGAATTCAATTTTCAAACCATTCCTTAGAAAATTTGTGTTAGTATTTTTTGATGATATACTAATCTACAGCAAGTCTTGGAAGGATCATGTTGAACATGTTGACAAGGTGCTACAACTTTTGAAGGAGAAACAATTATATGCAAAAAGATCCAAATGTTTCTTTGGAGTCCAGGAGGTGGAATATTTGGGTCATATTGTATCTCATGAAGGAGTTAAGGTAGACCCTAGCAAAATTAAAGCCATTAAGGAATGGAAAATCCCCACATCCATAAAGCATCTGCGAGGATTTCTCGGGTTGACAGGGTATTATCGCAAGTTTGTTAAGAATTATGGGAGAATAGCAGCACCTCTAACAACATTATTGAAGAAAGATGCATTTTCATGGACTCTCGAAACAACAAAGGCCTTTGAACATCTTAAAGAGGCAATGTGCCAAGCACCGGTCTTAGCTACATCGGACTTCACAAAAACCTTTATTGTGGAATGTGATGCTTCAGGAAATGGAATTGGTGTTGTTCTAATGCAAGATGAAAGATCCATTGCTTTTGAAAGTCGTCCATTCAAGGGAAAGTTTTTAAGCAAAGCTATTTATGAGAAGGAAATGTTGGCAATACTCCATGCACTTAAGAAATGGTGACCCTACCTAATGGGTAGACACTTCAAGGTAAAAACGGATCATGATAGCCTTAAACACTTTTTACAACAAAGATTATCCTTTGAAGAGCAACAAAAGTGGGTCACAAAGATGTTGGGTTATGACTTTGAAATCATCTACAAAAAAGGGAAGCAAAATGTGGTGGCAGATGCACTCTCAAGAAAGGATGAGGATGTGGAAGCATTGTTGTGTGCCATTTCTATTATCCAACCAGATTGGATAAACGAAGCAAGGGAGGAATGGAAGAATGATGAAGAAGTGTGGGCACTTATTCGAAAGTTACAACAAGATTCAAGTACGTCTGGTACATTTAGCTGGCAAAATGATTCGTTATGGCACAAAGATAGCTTATACCTCTGTAAGAATTCCTAGCTAAAACAAAAGATTCTTATGGAATTGCACACTTCTCCCTTAGGAGGGCACTCATGATTTTTAAAAACTTACCACAGGGTTAAGAAGGAATTTTTTTGGGATGGCCTTAAATCAGATATTCAAAAGTTTGTGGCCTAATGTTTGGTTTGCCAACAAAATAAAGTTGAAACAATTAAGACACCGGGTCTATTACAACCTTTATCCATTCCAAGCCAACATTGGGAGGAGGTTTCAATGGAATTTATCACAGGTTTACCCAAGTTTGAGGGAAAGAGTGTCATCATGGTGGTAGTTGACAGACTTACCAAGTATGCACACTTTTGTGCATTATCACATCCATTTAAAGCCAGTACAGTTTCTACTGCATTTATGGAAATAATTCAAAAGCTACATGGAAACCCAAAGATTATTGTAAGTGACATAGATCCCATTTTCACTGGAAATTTCTGGACAGAATTATTTTCTTGTCTTGGTACTCAGTTAGCTCATATCTCATCTTATCATCCTCAATCTGATGGGAAAACTGAGATAGTAAACAAATGTTTGGAAGGATATCTTCGTTGCTTTGTATCTGATAAACAGACACAATGGGTCAAATGGTTGCCTCTGGCTGAATGGTGGTATAACACTTCCTTCCATATAGCAACAAAAATGACCCCATTTATGGCACTTTATGGGTATCAACCACCATCCATCACATCATATTTAAGAGAAAATTCTAAGGTTCAGGCAGTGGAACATCACATCGAACATCGACAACAAGTCCTCCAACTCTTAAAGGATAACCTCGTGTTGGCACAAAATAGAATGAAACAACAGGCAGATCAACATCGCAGTGAAAGAAGTTTTGATGTAGGTGATTGGGTATTCCTACGGCTACAACCATATAAGCAAATGTCCCTCAAGCAAGCTAAGAAGGATAATAAATTATCACCAAAGTATTATGGTCCGTACAAGGTGTTGCAAAAGATTGGTACTATGGCATACAAATTGGAGCTTCCTGCAGCTTCTCGATTGCACCCAGTTTTCCATGTTTCATGTTTAAAGAAGGTTATAGGCGACAAGCTCCCAGTTCAAACAATATTGCCAGAACTTGACGAGGAAGGAAAAATTATATTGGAACCGAAAGCAGTCATAGAAACAAGAACTCGACAACTACGAAATCGTTCAATTTCAGAGTATCTTATCAAGTGGAAGAACTTATCCGCTAAAGATTCCACATGGGAGGATGAGAATTTTATACAGAAGTATCCAGAACTACTCAAGCATTGAGGACAACACTTTTTTGAAGGAGAGGGGCATGTTGGGTCCCTATAATACTAGGGATTGCCCCATTACTATTGTAGTTATACCCCTTATTAATATTGTTGTGCCCCTATTGCCCCCATATTGTTATTATTGTGCCCCATATAATCCCTCTATTGTTATTTTTGTGGCTTTATATTATTATTGTTAGGTTGGCTGGATTATATTGTGACTCCTTAGACTCCTATATATAGAAAGGAGGTTTTGTCATTTGAATCATCCTAGAATTGTTCATTTATGTAATGTAAAGGAGGTTGCCCCCTCGAAGAGGCTGAATTCTAAGGCGTTGATCTATCTTTTCTATCTTTTCTTGAGCTGGTTTCATAACAGCTACTGTACCTCTTGAAAAAATTTCAATGTCTGCTATTCAGCCTAGAACTTCCTCTCAGTTAGTGCTTCCTCCTCAGAGCCAACAAGAGGTTGTCATAATTTCCTTTATGTTGGGTTATGTTATATTCTTTCCATGACTAGCCCACATAGTTAACCGGGGGGTTAGAAGGGGGGTGGAGCCCCCCATTCGTTGTGCCGATTGCGTAGCCAGGGGGGGGTCACATGGGGTTTGAGGGGTGCAGGTAACCCCACTCTATGGGGTCCGGGGCAGCGCCCTGGAAAATTTTGGTTTTCGACCCTATGTTAGGTTGGGCGGACCTACCTATGGTTTTGTGCATGTTTTTCACACATGGTTTTGGACACGATGGTTTTCGATCCATGGTATTGGATGCTTCGACATGTGTAAATATGTATTGTAACATTGAAAGGAACATACTGAAAAATCAAGCTGGTAGTCCCAGTTTTGGGATCCAGAAGAAAATCTCTGTGTATATGTGTTTTATGTGTTATGCTCTCACATTTTTTTATTTTCTATGTTTTAGAATTAGTATGCAGGTAATTTCTGTACGGGGGAAAAACCTACATTTGGTATTGGAGCTGTTTTGGCTTCAAGGGGATGCCTTTGTTGCTGAGTGGTTTCACTCGAGCCTGTGGTAGACCCTGTTCATGGGATATCTATGAAATCGATTCTGGTGGTGAAAGAAGATGATGAGCAGTGGAAATATAGAGATCGAGAAATTTAATGGTCAGAGTTTTGAGTTATGGAAACTCAAGATGGAGGATCTTTTGGTGGATTAAGATCAGTGGATCGCGGTAGATCCGGGTACTAAACCAACGAGAGTGTCTGATGAAGAATGGAAGAAGTTAGATCGAAAGGCAAAGAGACAATATGATTGTACCAATATAAGTCTCTAGTGAATAAATTGTTCTTGGGGAAAAAGTTGTATAACCTTGGGATGAAAGATGGAGACTCAATGACAAAGCATCTGAATGCATTTAATATTATGGTAAGTCAATTAGCATCTGTTGATATTAAAATTTCAGATGAAGATAAGTGCATTAGTTTGTTGTGTTCTCTACCAGATTCGTGGGATAGTCTGGTTATGGAAATAGGTAGCAATGCAACTTCCTTGTAGTTTGATGAAATAGTCTCATCCTTGCTGATGGAGGAGATGAGATGGAAAAATATGGAGAGCTAGAATGGTGATTCCTTGTCTGTATGAGGAGAGCCCCAGAACAGAAAGAAAAATAAGTCATCAAGTGGGAGATCTAAATTTAGATGGATATCTAAATCTCCAGGAAAACCTGTAAAGGTTGTGTGATGGAAATGCGGAAAGGAAGGGCACTACAAAAGAGATTGTAAATCTAAAGCTCCTGACAAAGGAAAGGGATTTGATGATGCTTCTTCTACATAGGTGAAAACCACCTCAGATGAAGGTGGGGATGTGTACTTGGCTTCTTCAAGTACACATGTAGATCATGAGGCATGGTTGATTGACTCAGGTGCATCCTTTCACTTCACTTCCCATAGAGAGTGGTTTTGTGATTATGAGAAATATGATGGTGGTGATGTCTTCTTAGGGGATAATAGGAAGGTTAGAATCATTGGTCATGGAAAAGTAAAGTTGAAGTTGCAAGGTGGAAGGCTTAGAACACTTCTGGGTGTTCTGCATATTCCTGCATTAGCTAGAAATTTGATTTCTGTAAGCAAGTTGGATGATGCAGGTGTAAAAATAGTGTTCGAGAAGGATACCTACAAGATGGTTCAAGGAGCACTGGTATTGATGTGGGGAGTTTGGACTGGAACTATATACAAGCTGCAAAGTAGCACTGTTGTTGATGGGTGCAACAGTTTTGTGGTTCCTGAAAGTGGAGCAGAAAATCTAGTGGTCTCTGGAGAGAAGACCATGTTGTGGCATCAAAGGCTTGGACATATTGGAGAGAAGGGCATTCGAATACTTCATGGTAAAGTTATGCTAGAAGGTATGAGTAATAGCTCTCTGGATTTTGATTTCTGTGAAAATTGTGTATATGGGAAGCAGAATTGGGTGAGTTTCCCCTCTGGTGGTAAGAGGGCGAAACACATATTAGAGCTTGTGCATAGTGATGTATTTGGACCTATGAAGGTTCCATCATTGGGTAAGTCTATGTACTATGTATCATTTATAGATGACTTCTCAAGGAATACATGGATATATTTCCTTAAGAAGAAATCTGAAGTCTTTGACAGGCTTAAAGAATTCAAGGCTCTAGTGGAAAACCAAACAGCGAAGAAGATAAAGGTGTTGAGAACAAATAACAATGGAGAGTTTTGCAGTAAGGAATTTGAAGAATTTTGTAAGAAGTGTGGTATAGCATGACAAAAGACTACTACCTATACACCTCAAAAAAATGGAGTTGCAGAAAGAATGAACAAGACGTTGATGGAAAGGGCAAGAAGCATGCACAGTGGTGTCGGGTTAGGATAGGAATTCTGGGCAGAGGCAGTGGAGACAGCATGTTACCTAGTCAACGCATCACATTCATCAGCGTTGGAGGATAAAACTCCACAAGAGGTATGGATTGGTAAGAAACCCTCTCTTTCACATCTGAGGGTATTTGGATGTGATGCATATGTACATGTTCCAAAGGAGAAACAAACCAAGTTGAATAGTAAATCTGAAAAGTGCATCTTTATTGGGTATAAGGATGGTTTAAAGGGTTATAAGATTTGGAACCCAGTAACAAGGAAGGTTGTGTACAACCGAGATGTGGTGTTCAGAGAGGTGAAAGATGTTATTAAACAGATTCCTTTGATGAAGATCTGTCCCTAGTATTCCGCTTGATCTCCTCTTGCACAAGATCTGACCAAATTCTCTCCCATCCTGGCAATTTCTCTCGACCATTGACAGAGTCCTGATAGGAATGCCAACTCTTCGGAAGACCAAGGAGAGCCAAGCTCACCAAGTCCTCATCATCGACAGTCACCCCCACACTTCCCAGCTCATCCCGACATTGGGTGAACTTCGTGAGATACTTGGGCATATTGTCTCCATTCTCACACTTAATGTTTCTAAGATTATCCTTGAGCGCCAACTTCCTCTGGTCGCTCTTGCTTTAGAATAAATCTATCAACGCTTTCCACATCAAGTATGGAGAAGACTTTCCATGCAGGCTGGATACAATGTGATCCTTCACGCCCTCCAACAGAATCCTTCAACACTTTGCTGTCTTCTTTTGCCAAGCCACAGCTTCAGCAGCATCAATAGGTTTTGGGACTTCAGCCTCTATGAACTCCTTCAAACGATTGTCATCTAACACTGCCTCCATCTTGTCTTTCCATGCAATATAATTCGAGCTTCCTTCAATAGCATACTCCAATCGCGATTTGTTGAAAGACATTTCAACTTTGACACCAAGAAAACACTGCTGCAAATTCGAATTCCACTAGCTCAAAACTCAACCGCTTCTAATCTAAAATTCGTGAGAACAAAGTATTTCTCATACAGAGATTGAATGTATGGGCTTTTACCGGATATCTCACCTTCCAAAAGAAGGATGAATCCAGAAGCTACCTGGCCCGATTACAGACTCTGCCTGAAGAAATAAAATGTAACCACTTTCTGAATAATAGATCTGATGATCAACTCTGCTCTGATACCATGTAGAAATTTTGAATAATATGACACTTATTCATAGAGATTATCCTAATTATACACTATTGCGGAATGCATGCATAATACATAACCTCCTCTATGTTGATCATCAACTTAGTAGCATTAAAAACAATGAAACAACAATCGCATGTGCACATTAACATAGTATGTAACCCGGGGAAAGCATACAGCTGAAAACCCCACACTATCTGTATATTATAATGATTGAGAACATGTAACAATACATAGTACAATACTCCTCACAAGTACTAAATACTATCTCCACATGTTACACACAAACTAGCTCAGATCTGAATCAATCACAGGTTCAAATCTCCTCCACTGCTTGCCTGCCTCCACTGCGCATTCCTACATGAGAATAATGAGAATGGTTGAACCAAATTCGTATTTTCTTGGCTGAACCATGCAATCCTCATTGGCATTACTCAATCCATGCATGTGCAAAATCTCATGCACAACTATAGTCACAACTGATAGCAATCTCAACCTCTAACACCTGTCTCCACTGAACTGTCCATGCACTAAGTTAACTGATGTATTCTTTAGTTGCTTTATGAGTTAATAATTAGTGAATTAATTAATAATTAATTCACATCACTCATCACTAGTGTATTCTGCAGTTAGACTAAATACAACTAGTTCAACCAAGTCAAACTGAACACAACTCCATCAACTCCTCATTCAACTCCACCAAACTCAACCACATGAGTTCTAACTGAAGTCCACCATGCAATAGCTCAACTGACCCACAAGAAAAGCGTATTTCCTTTTGGCAGTTGCATGTGCCACATCCGTAGCTCGAACTGAAGTGCTCTAAGAGTATAAGATAATGTTTATAGTCCAAATATTGTTATGAGCTAATAATATTCGACTGTTCTATTTTTAGCCTCGCAGTCTAAAAATAGACTCCGCCCATATGTCTAAAAATAGAAGTCCATCTATTTTTACCAACATGACCAATCATCCACAAATAGCATCCTGCAACTCATAGATCATGATCCATATGTCTAAAAATAGACTTTGCGCCAAAAATAGCTTGCGGGCCCACTTAGTGAAGGTGACTCCTTTCCACTAAGCTCCATCATCTTGTTGCATTTTCAACATTGTTTAGGTGTATAAATATTATACATGCATCCATTCTGTTTGGTTTATTAAGTATTCCATATGATTGCTTAATTATCATGAATTCCCTTATATTCTTCTGTCAAATTCTTTAAAAATCATGTTATTACGTCAAATTGGATGCCGGCACTTTGACCAAGGATTCTACAAGAGAGGGATTTATTCATAAACAAAGATTGGATAATCATTAGTAACCAAACCATTCTCCCACACTGACCACTAGCCATCCATTTCACCATATCACAATAATTATTAATTTATGTCTCCTATGAAAAATCATTTCCATTGTACCAGACTTTGTACAACAATCATGTAATGATCCCCAAGGTAAATACAACCAAAAGTATCATAATCTACTTTCATTGCAGAGGGAAAATAAATAAAGAGGTCGCCATCATCACATCTTCTACCATTTGGTGTCACTGGCCAATCTGTTTCCTTTTCTTATCATTCGAAGGCTAAGAGGAGAGGAGTATTACGGTAAGGATCCTTGCTTCCCCTTTCATCATTTGTAATCTCACAATTAGTTTTTCCAACTACAATGACCTCCAATGTTGTAAGTCACTATATCACTATGGATGCATACTTTCTTCCTCAATCATTTCAATATTTCTTCCCTATACAAAATTAGGGAGATTGAAATTAACGTCTTTTCCCTAAGAGATTTTTTTTCTAACTTATACCTTGTTAATGGCTATCTGGGTAGACCTCTCATTATGAACAAACTGAAGAATGTGATCATGTGAAGCATGGGTTATTTCACAAACTTCAACAATTATTTAGCAATCAAGTTGGTCTCCAATGTCGCACTAATACAATTTTGTTGTTCATGTTGTTGCTAATTAGGCTTGAGAGTTGAAGAAGAAAGTTGAGACAAAGGGAAGATGTATTCCATCACAACATCATTACTCTTTGGAACAATATGTTAACTAATTTTTCGTAGCATATAGTGCGTTCCTTGAAGTCATCTCACAGTTTTCAACATCTCATAGTGATTTGAGCATCGCAATTTGTTTACCTCTCTCACAAGTCCCATTATCATAGGGACATCTGAAGGACATTCAACAATTGATCTATTTGCCAAGGAAATATATGGCTTGTACCATGACCAATAAACACAATTCTTTTTTAGGAATCTTTCGATGTTACCCAACATAATGATGTGTAACATATCCCCAATTGGAGTTGTGTACCTTAGTACCTTGGATCACATCCGTAGAATTATTTTCTTAACTATAAATAAATTCCTCGGGACTGTCATTATCTAGTGACAAAAAATCTACCAACATTGCATTACAATTATTAACAAGACCTAAGGAAGGAATGATGCATTGTAATTTTATTTCTCTGTGGCCCATAAAATGGATCAAAACATGCCCAAAATGCAATCCAATGGAACAAGTAATAGAGGCCATAAATGAACTTAAAATCCCTTCAAGGTCAAAAGGAGTGTAATGCCACAAAGGATCATTTGATGGAAATGGACCAAAATCTAGATAATTTGACAATGCACTTATTTATCTGCAAATACCCTGGCCTTCGATGTAGGTATCTAATATCTAGAATATATTGATCAATCATAGCTACAATAATACAAGCTAGTATGACATCGCCTCATACATTTTACAAAATATGTTTTAGAACCCAAATTTAAGGGAGAATTAGAGGTATTTTTATTATCACTTCATATTGCCAATCAAGCATGTATAGCCCATGCAAAGTCCCATATAAAGTTCACTTGATACCAAGTTAACCAGCTATTGCCATTAGTATTATTTGCAAGTCTATATCACTTTCAATTATCTTAACTTGTCTAATCTACAATTATGTTCTCATAAAAAGTTATGCATTGTCGCTTGACCATAAATGGTCCATAATCAAATTTCTCATTTTCTTTTTCCTCATTGCTACTATATAAGATATAACTCCTCTCATTGTGAACTTTCCTTTTAGAAGCATGAATTTAGTTTTCACATGAGGAAGTTAAAATGTGCCTTCGATTTTTCTCTGAGATAAATTATGAGTATGGGACATAATCACTGTATTCCTCAAGAAAAATAGGTAGCTCTTTTAAACATTCACCCAAAACTCCTTGATCCTATTCAAGCATCTGAGCTACTGATTCCACCTCAAAAATATACTATCTTACATATATAAATGTTATCCCATCCTATTCACACTTCATTGTCGCAAGTCTGCAAAATATCAAGTCAAAATAGGAAATGAAATAATGAGAAATTTCTAAATAGTTGATTTCATGACTCTTTGTAGCCAACTTTAATCCCTCTTTGGCATTAAAGGCTTGTGTATGCACATGATGACCCCATGTGCAACAAGCTTGTAACAACGAGTTGGAAATTCCTTCTTGCTTTCCATTAACAAAACCCTCTTGTTTCGAGTCATAAAAAATGGGGTTGACTTCACCAACATGAATTTTATCTTTTTATACATACTTTAAAACGATGTAGGAAATATCAAAATACATAAATATGATTTGATTTGTAACATAATTTAAACACATGAAATGCATACTTGATTATCATATACAAAAGGCCATACAACACCAATGATTATAGACAGTACATGGAACATTGCTAATGTGTCCTGAGTAAAATATATTTGCTTCTTACTTCTTCAAAATCCAACAATAATGGCGTTGGAGTCTTAGAGGGTGAACAAATGAAACCTTCACACACGATCGATTTTGTTTCTGGAACTTGATATGTTATTAATGAGAGGCATTGTCTCTTGCATTGTATTTGTTTACGAGGAAAAACCTATTGTATGTTTAGACTCTCATATCTTTAACAAGCGACTACCCCAAATGGAAACCAATTAGCAAACACACTTTTTTTATTCGCCCCCCCCACAATGAAAACCATGTCTAAAGCTTGCACGGTATTGTTAATGAAATGTGACTACAAATTCCCTAGGCTCTTGCATAGCTTTATAGAATTTGTTAGATAAAATTCACATCCTAGAGCAGGTTGCATCCAATGGTCCCCAACTCTAACTTCGCATCAAAACTCGTTGGGGCCACATCCAATAGCCCACATGAATTGTGGGGCATGGCCATTTCTAATGGTTCCCAGCCCTAACTCCCCATCAAAACTCATCAGGACCGCATCCAACGACCCACACAAATCGCAAAGCCCCCCTTCCTTTCAACCTTTAAGGGAAGGGGGAGGGGGTGAAAAATGGTTTGTGCCCAATTCTACCCACCTCAAATTGATGGTGAGCATGCATCACACCACCCTTTCCCCTCATCTCAAAACCACCAGGGGGGTCTGCATACCGCTATTTTCCAAAGAGTGAATTTTCTCTTTCCAACCTCTCTATAACCATGATTTCTTTATGTAAACTCGCCAAGTCAATTCTCCATAACCTTGTTACTTCATGCACGGAATATCCAACAATTGTCACTGTCAAGGAAATACTGCTCCTCAAAATCTAACTGCACTACATCGAGACAATAGTAGTAAAATTGGTTTCAATATCTTTCCTATATGTCATAATTTCATGTCCCATTGTAAGTGCCATATACTTAATAGTAGTTGTATCACATGCGTGGCTCTCAACAAGTCATAGCATGGAATGATTATAGATCCATGATAGGAGCCTTACCTCATGGATTACATGAAAATAAGTACAATGAAATTCTTTATTTAGTTTAATTTGATCAATATGATTTGCAGTCCATTGATATTCATCAACTTCAACAAGCACTTTCCATTCTCTGTCTTTCATATCTTGCGGAAGTAAATATTGAAGAATAACTTTTTCCTTCATCCATTGCTCTATTTTAAGACTCGTTAAATATTCAAGTCATCTAAATTAACATCACCCCACCCAACACGTAATAATCTTCTTGAATCTCGATATTCGTGGAAATAGAATAGGCCCAAGTAAGGAATTGAGTAGAATTCCATGACATATTGAAGCTTTAATTGAAATGCACTATCATTGACATTGGAAACTAGTCCTTTACAAGAAAGAAAACTCATTACCAAATGCTTGAAGGTATTTGGGCCCAAGAACTTACTTCTCGACATCAATCACTAGAAAAATCAGCCACAACCATTGCCCCATTTCCTTTCCCTTTTGGTTATATGTCTCATTCAGTTATGTAATCAACAATTTGTGTGCAACTTGCAGTTTATTTTGGATGGCATATGCACCGATTGTATCATTCCATGAAAAAGGTGTCCCACTTAAATATTTTAATCAAAAATTTGCAAGCATCCCTTAGAGCCCATTTCCATCACCATTGCAACATTGAAAATGAATTGGTTCAACTTGGTAGCCACTCATTTAATTTGGAAAATCATAATGCCCTATTTGAACATATATTGTTCTATTAAGGGTCACAAAATTATACTTAACACATCCATAACATGTTTATTTCATGAATATATTGTGAGGATAACATTCCAACTTATTAAATCTATTTCGAGAACTCTATTAAATAGTTGTTGCAAAGGTGATAGAAACTCACCCCTACTACACATGTCATACCCACTCCTTTTCCATTTTTTAATATGCAGGAATAAAGTTTCTTTAATTGTTTTATACTAGTAACATATCTACGTTCCTGCATCAGAGAGGAACTCTTGAGTTTTTTTGTTAAACATTTGGTATGTATTGTCTAGTCAATTTAACGTCTTAAATTGCTCTACATAAATTATCAATCCGGGTATCGTAAACCGATGAAGTGTGGTGCACCATATGTGCTTAGTTAACCTTTTTCTTACTTTGTTGTTTTATAGATTTTATTTTGTTTTGGGGTTTTGTTTTTGTTGGTTTCCTAAAGTGTCTAATGCAAATGGAAATCCTATTCTAAGGTCTTAAGAATACTTTTAAAGGACAAGTATGGATAGAGATTTCAAGACAAGGCCTATGTCCCTAATGGTAACTTCCAAAACTTAGCACTTCAAAAGATCTTAAAACATGTTAGTGATGGAATTAGTATTTAAACAAAAGTGTAAATATGCAGCTACTTCAATCAAAATAGAATGCAATAACCAATCAATGAGCTAGTGACTATGAAACCCAGTATCCTTGCTGCTGTATAAAAAGAAAACTGAAGAAAGTAAAAACTGAACTTAAAGCAACTCAAAGACTGAAAGCAAAGCAACTAATTCACACTACTTCAACTCTTCTGATCCTTTACCCTTCAGCTCAATCTACCTTATGGGAAGCAATCATGAACAAGTTAAGCAATATGATATCTAAATTGCATAAAAGAAACTAATCACACTACTTCAACTCTTCTGATCCTTTACCCTTCAGCTCAATCTACCTTATGGGAAGCAATCATGAACAAGTTAAGCAATATGATATCTAAATTGCATAAAGGAAACTAATCACACTACTTCAACTCTTCTGATCCTTTACCCTTCAGCTCAATCTACCTTATGGGAAGCAATCATGAACAAGTTAAGCAATATGATATCTAAATTGCATAAAGGAAACTAATCACACTACTTCAACTCTTGTGATCCTTTACCCTTCAGCTCAATCTACCTTATGGGAAGCAATCATGAACAAGTTAAGCAATATGATATCTAAATTGCATAAAGGAAACTAATCACACTACTTCAACTCTTCTGATCCTTTAACCTTCAGCTCAATCTACCTTATGGGAAGCAATCATGAACAAGTTAAGCAATATGATATCTAAATTGCATGAAAGTAAATGAGCAAAACAAAACTGAAAGAAATAACAATGTTGGAATTAGAACTCAAAAAAATAAATCAGCAGAAGGACAAGATGATTCCGTCATGTCATTAGTCATTAAAAAGCTATGTGCATTATTAACCTACAATCAAAATAGAATGCAACAACCAAACAATGAGCTAGTGACTATGAGACCCAGTATCCTTGCTGCTTCAGCAGAAGGACAAGATGATTCTATCATGTCATTAGTCATTAAAAGGCTATGTGCATCATTAATCTACAATCAACCGGTTGAACACACTTGCATGAATTAAAATTGCATGAATGAAAAATCTAATCTACCAACTTGAAAGCAATCAAATGACATAATGAAATCAAAGCAAAATTTACAAAATGAAATCTACTCTAACTTACATTCTAATATGCTCCATGACATCTACTTCACATCTCCTTCCATGTTGAGAACATCAAAGCTTTATTCAAATTCTTCAAAATTACAAAGTACAACAAAGCTCTCCAAAGCTTTCAAAAGCCATCAAGGAAGAAATACAAACTCACAAGCTAAAAAGACTTAAGAACTCCAAACTCTAAGCTAAAGAGGACTAACTAATGAAGGAGAGAGATCTCCTATTTATACAACAAGATGAGAGCCATCTCATTAATGAGAATCCATGAATCTCTCCCTCTACCTCTAGAGTCCTAATCAAAATAGGAACTGATAAGACACATGTCTTCTTAGAGTTACAATACAATTAGGAGATGTGACACATATCCTCATGATCCCATGATTCTTTCCACTCAAATTCGAATTTGGCCTTGGGGTGCCACATAACGGTCTTCTAGAAGCCTCCTTTCAACCTACACATGTTAACAATCTCAACCCATTTGTTAGGTATAAGCATATGCACATTATTTTCTAATGTTTAACCACAAATTCACTTAAAAGGCTTAGAAATAATAAAGATTGGAAAAACATAAAGGTGGCCCAATGATAATGAAAGTGGGATGAATGTGTTGACATAGTAGTGAAATGGAGGTGAAATGGAGGTGATATAATGGACATAATAGTGAAAGTGTAATGGAAATGAATGACATTTTCAAGACTCAACATGTATCTACCATACATTGTCCTCTATATGATGTATATCCATGAAACCTATTAACAATTTCCCCTTTGTGAACCAGACCTTCACAAATCTCAGACCCAAATGGGGTCTCAAATCCCAAATGCAAATGTAGAGGAGGGTTCAATTCCTTAGAATCTATATCACTAATAGTCCATGTTCAACATAGAGGACAATATTGCTCTTTGGAGTACTTTTTCAAGCACATCATGCTAGTTTTTTGGGAATTATAGAAGTAAAAAAAATCCATATATGGTTGAAGTATTTTTTCAAATAGTTTGTAGGAAACCCTACAAATCTTTCCTCTACACTTTACCTTTTTCCCATGCAGACCTTGTGTTGAAACCTTTTTCTCTAATATCATATGTAACATACCTCAACCATTGTTGACTCATTCATTCCTCGCATGAGGCCCAAATTCATGCCAAAAACCCTTGGTACCTTGTGACCTGAAAAATCCTTTCTCTGCTTCTTTTGGGATTTTCCAGCATAATGCAAGCATATCTAAATTAAAACTCATATTTATAATACAAGCACAAAAATATCTAACATAATTACCCTCATATTTAACATGTAAATACATTTCACAACATAAATATATGTAAATATAAAAATTCAAAAGAAATTTTCTTATCTTTTAAATGGTGCACCTGGTTATAGGTCTTCGACATTCCACCTAGATATAGATCACACTATCCATTTTCTTCAACAATGGGTCACCCTTGAGTTTGGGCTTTGACACCATGGGGCATCAACATCAACTTTCCCAAAACCATGGCACATACCCAATAATAACAATTACTAGCCTAGGTACCAAGCCCAAAAACTTGCAACCAGCAACCTTGTGGCTTCCAAGAGTTTCACTGCCCTCATAAGCCTTCCAAATACCCTCCCAGGCATCACACAACCAAGGTACCAAGTCTGACAACCTAAAACTTGTAGTCTTTTGGTTTCCAAGAGTTCCACTGCCCTCACAGGCCTGCCAAGTACCTTTCCAAGCATTACATAGCCAAGGTACCAAGCCTGATATCCATGAATAAGTAGTATTGTGGCTTCCAGGAGTTCCACTGTCCTCACAAGACTTCTAGGTATCCTTCCAGGCGTCACATATCCAAGGTACCAAGACCCAACATCCTCCAACCATCAGTCTTGTGGTTTCCAAGAGTTCCACTGCCCTCACAGGCCTTCCAGGTACCCTTTTAAGCCTCCATTTTCACAACAGTATCCATGCTTCCATGGTCATGTTCCTAGAATTGTTCGCATGAGTCATCCATACTCCTCCCCACACAAGAAATTTTTGTTTTCCCTTAATGGAATTATGTTATATGCATTGGTTCTTTATATTATTATTAAATCATATAAGCCCCTTTCACTCACCCATCCATGGAGTCTCAACCCCCCATTCTCATTTACATATTTTTGGTTTGCAACCAGTTTATCTTTATTAATATGTGTAACATAATTACATCATCAAACCTTATAACCTCAAAATATAAATAATGTGCATATAGGAACAACAACCCCATTACACATATACACACATACACATGGGTGCTACCGCCCTAGAAAAATGTCCTTGACTCACCAACCTAGTTCTGCATATACCTGTTATTTACATTCCAGGGGTTGAATACATAGAAAATTTTAGGGGCGAATGTTCGCCCTTTGGCGAAATTAAGGGGTTTTAAATTTTTAGTGGGCGAATATTTTGTATCATAGTACATTTTTACAAATCACCTCAAATAGCCCACCTTATTTTAAGGGAGAGGGTAAAAAAGGTAAATTTAGCCCTTGAAATTAGGAGTTACAACCTTCCATTCGCCCATTTTCAAGAATAGATTTTATTTAAGTGAATCCATTCGCCCATTTTCAAGAATAGGTTTTATTTAAGTGAATCCTATGGGCCAAAGGCCCAAATACCATATTTATAAAAGAGGTATGGTAAATTAATAAAAATATAAATAAATGAGAGGTATGGTAAATAAATAAAACATTTTTTATATTTACTCCATAAGTCACCTTATATACATGCAAGGGTGTAAACAAATAAAAATATAAGTAAAGTGGAGGTATGGTAAATAAATAAAACGTCTTTTTATACTTACTCAAAAGGTATGGTAAATAAATAAAAATATAAATAAACTAGACACATGGTAAATAAATAAAACCTATTTTTATATTTAGTCCATAACCCTCATTCTATTTATGAAGGCTCAAGAAAGTGGTTTTATTTAAGTGAATCCTATGAGCCAAACACCATATTTGTAAAAGAGGTATGGTAAATTAATAAAAATATAAATAAACGAGAGGTATGGTAAACAAATAAAACATTTTTTTATATTTACTCCATAAGTCACCTTATATTTACGAACACTCAAAAAATGCGTTATATTTAGGTGAAACCTATGGGCAAAATACTATGGTACAAATACCATGGACTAGATTGTTATTAATACCATGCAAAAAAACATTATTAACCCTAATATTAGTATTAATAAAAATAAAAATGGCACATGGTATTGACCTATGGTATTCACCAAAATGGCACATGGTATTGACTCAGGGTATTCACTTGGAATGTAGCCTATTTAAATGGGGGAATTAAACTAGCATAGATCCATCTTTACTCTGGATCTACTAACCCTCAAGATGCAAACTAGCATAGAGTGAAAAAATATTTATGTTAAACATTTTAGATTGGTTAAAATATAAAATAAAATAAAAATCAACTATTAATTTTATTAATTTTTATAAATTACTAATAGTATTATTTAAGCTCCAGGTTTATGATAACCCATGGTATTGACCCATGGTAATACCATGGTATTCATGTGAGCATAGACTATTTAAAGGGGAAATTCTATCATCTTAGATCCATCTTAATTATGGGTTTACCAAGTGCTCAGAGGGATAAATAGATTTCATCCCCCTAAGAGTGGTAGATGTGGAGTTAAGATGGATATAGGTTGGTTTTTATGATAATGAAGATATTAAATAGACTTAGGAAATTATATTGTAAAAACATCTTAAGGTGAATGGTTAAAGCATAGACATTGGACAAGTGTATTTGTATACTTCTGTTTTAAACTGAAACAAATCCAGGGCTAAAAGGATTGGATTGATTGCACTAGTCATCCTTCTATAACTTTCCAACATATGCTGGAGTAAATAGATTGTAATTTGGGTAAATTTTTCTAATTGCAAACAGGAACATACTTGTGTATTGGCAGGGTGGTTACGAGGTCCCTAGAAGTAATGAATTTGAATTTTTCTTGGTTTTATATATAGTATTAGGTTTTTTCTCATGCTTTCTGTGAATGGCATGGGTGAATTTTATCCTACACCCACTAGGTTATCAATATGTAATTTCGGTAATTTTGATTTCAAAATATATTTTAAAGAAATGCAATGATTTCATTTGTGTATTCAATAAACACAAGATTTTATAATTGAGTAAAATATTCGCCATGTCTGGTGAGAGATTCGCCAAAAAATTATATATACATATCATATTATTGATAAAATCGCCTTCCATTTTTCCTATATACCATGGAGATTCGCCCATTTATTATACATGTAAATTTAGGGGGGGTTCTTAAAATTTTCCCTGGTTGAATAGGTGTGTTACAAAGAGGGGCAAGCTAGAGGGTAACAATAGCAAGCATAAAAAATAACCTATCTTTGGAAAATTCAAGTGATGTTTAGATTTCCCTTAGTAATGCCATGCACTTTGTATGAAGGTATCAAGATAATATTGTGTCTAATTCAATCAAATTCATATTTTTGTAGAATTGAAATAGGTTTATAGTAGTTTGTTAGAGGTGATTACAAAGAATGTTTAGAAGAGATCAATAAAAGGTTATTAATTAAGCACGAGTATCGTGACTTACAAATTGCTAATTTTTAAATAATAAAAAATACTAGGAAATCTTAGATTTGGTACTTGGGTATGAATGAGTTTTAGAAAACAAAAAGGACATAAAACATAACATTGTGTTTTGCATGGAAATAGGGAAGGGTGGGAAAAGTGACATGTGTTTCTCATGCTAAGAAGAAAATGTGATGCAAAAAAGTGCCACATTGATCTATTTTGAAGATTCCCTCTCCCTAACAGATATGAGCTCTTGTTATCATTCTTTATGCCTTTACTAAGGGACTAAATAACATATCATATCGAGACAAACCCATCATTCCTTGTTACTAGTAGAAGGATAAAAATATAGTTGATGAGAGAGATGCTCCAATTTATCTCTCGTCAAGGATGGATTTGCAAGCCCCCCAACTTCCCCTTCACTTGGGTCCATATCCATGAGTGGAATTTCTAGTTGGATATCCAATTCTACATAGAGATGAAGTATAGAAAATGCCTTGAGGTAATAATAAGTCCATCCCAATGCTCCTTTCATTTCGAGATCCAGCTAGAAAGTGAGCAATGTTTGCTTAGTTAAAGGAGTTTATTGATAGTGGTATTGAATAGATCCATTATTTAGTTAATAAGGTTACATTCATCTCTGACCACTACCTCCATCTCTTCTATTATTGTTGGATAAAAAATCAATGTCACAAGCTATGTCCCCATCTATGCTTCTGATAATGGTGATGGAATTGGATCTACCAAACTACATTGGAATAATGGACTCCAATAAGCTAAATGCATGTCCATCCATCTAGAAAACTCCTAGGACGATACCTTCACTCACTTGGCTAGGTCAATGGGTTATATTACTGGGTCAATAAGTGGTATGGAATCTACATCCAAGTATTAATAATCATTCAAGCCTTAGTTATCTAGAATTATTTATAACTTAAAATAGGTAGCTACCAAGATGCCATTGTGTTGGTTCACTTATTTGGCATTAGTTTATTAGATTCTCCAAAGGTGGGAGTTGAATATGTTAGATCTTGATTTTCTTATTGATTTTATGGTTTTTCCATGTGAAAGTGAATGATGTTTCTACAAAATATTTTGTATGCACTCACATGTTTAAGGTGTAGATTTGAATTCCTTGTAACAATATGTTCTATGTTTTATTCCAAATTTCTTGTATTGGGTTGGACTAAGTATAAGGATTTATGAAAGGGAACTATTTTAGGAAGGGAAATATATTTTTTTTATATAAATTTATATTTCTATGTGTTACAACCTTATTTTCCACTCCATTATAGTGAGAGAGACCCTAGTTCAACTTAGTTCAATTGTTGGCGAGAATGCATCTTCTTTCTCCCATTTTTTTACTTACATGGCTCTCACCAGGAAGTTATTAGATGTTATAGGGTTGAAATTACATAATTGAGTAATTTATCAAAATTATTTTGTCACAATTTCATCATTATGAAATAATAATTATTTCTTAATTGAGAAAGAAACTCATAATTGAGAAGAAAATTCATAATGAGTTGGGAAAAGCTCATCACAGAGCATGAAATTTTTGTATGACTTGTATTTGTTTGGTTCACATGCCATCAATTGTATCCATGACTTGTATCCACCCAATTCACATGCCACCAAGGCTAACTTCTTGTGGCCCTAAGTGTTTAGATACATCCTCCTGGATTTAGGAAAGGCCTATATATTGATGCCCTCTCAAGGGGGAGAGGGGAGAATAGAGAGAAAAGTTCAGTAACACTGGTGAATTATCAGTGGGACCATCTTTCCTTGCACATCAAATGATCCTAATCCATTGGTAAGTTGAGGAGAGAAAAGAACCAAAGATCGAAGAGGAGATCATGCCACCACCAAGGTATATTCTTCCAACTAGAGTCTCTCTCACTATATAAGAGTGGAAAATAAGGTAATAACATTATGTTCAAGTTACTAAAAAACTACAAAAGAACAATAATTTATAGCTTGCATACATGGAAATTCAACTTATCATCACTTCTAAAGTTTAGCCATATTGTAGCTTCGATTGGAGGCAATCAAAGTGGAATCCTAAAAACAAGTCATCTCATGTTACATGCATGAAGAATATTTATTTTTTCTACGACTTGCTCAATCTAAATGACTCCTTATTAGATCATAGATGTCTCAAAAATTAGAGTACAATAAAATTTTATTGATTTGAAAAATCATGACAAAATGAAACATAAGCATTCAATTCACCTTAATTAAGGGTGTAGATAGAAAAGTGTACTTTTCCTTACCATGTAAATTGATCACCTCTATAATTGCATCTCAATGAAATAAAACTCTAACAATTTCTATAATTTTGTTATGGGATGGCATATACCACTTATAGAAATGAGCTTACCTAGTTGGATACAAATTAGCAGATCACTAATAAATATGTGGCTATCAAATTGTGTTGGTTGGGCTCTTCCATAGCATTGAGCATAAATGGCACATCATGAGATTCAATAACTGGCCCTTTTTCTGATGTTGAGTGCCAAAGTGATTTTGTTATTAATTTTGGGAAATTTGCATGGACTTAAAAAGAAAGTTCTATATGCAAAACAATTCTATACCTGTAGAGCCACATAAGTTGACTTGAATGTAGATCATGAACTTTTTAACATCTCGTTGTCACTGGTTTGACTCAAGGACAACTGTGTGAGAGGAATCACATATTGACATATATTACAACTTTACCTTTCATTTTCAAGATTTATTTCATATTTTCCATTTGGATCCTTTGGCTTTTTTCTCCCACTATGATTTTATATGTCTATAATTCAGAGAGTTGATTTTATATCCAGCCATTTTATATATTATATTGTACTATTTTCAATATTTTTTTATGCACTTTAGTGTATAGATTAAATTAAAATTTTTGTTAAACTTATTTCTTTTAATGAGAGTGTACTTTTTTATAAATAAAAATTCCCATTAAAAAATATATATATTTTAAATTTGGTGATCTTTTACACTTAAAATTTGTTCGTTTAAAAAATGTTTCCCTGAATTTAAGTAATATTTTTAAAACAACGTCATTATCATCAGCTCGGGCAAACAGCATGATATTAAATGCTATAGATATTGGGATAAACATCTTATTTGATATCTAAGAAGTTATAATTTTCAAAATAAAATTCTCTCTATATAACTTGACTTATGATATTTAAATCGCCGTAAAACTTTTAATTATATAAAACTAACTTATTTTTTCAAATTTATTTAATTAAAATTAGATCATTTTAAGTATTTTGTTTATATATTATATTTATATATTTATAGAAAGGTTTATAGATCATTTTAAGTATTTTGTTTATATATTATATTTATATTTATATTTATAGAAAGGTTTATTTAAATATAATATATAATCGTTTATTTTGAAATAAAGTTTTTATAATTTTAATTTAATTATTTATAAGGTAAATAATAGTAATTTGATTTCCATAAAATATTTTAAAATATTTTTAATAATAGTTATAAATAAAAAATTAAGACTTAGTAGTAGTTATCTTTTTAATAGATTTGATTAATTAAAAAAAAGTCATATCAATGAGTAGCATATGAAATGAGTTAATAGTTTTAAGGTGTATGGTATATTACCATGGTATTGACTTATAGTATTGTAACAAAACTTATATTTGTAGATTAAGAATCTCCTGAATTTCTATAATTAAAAATTTATCACATGTTTTTTCATATATATATATATATATATCTGTTATTTTAATAATAAAAATAAAAATAATACTGATGTTAATTTTTTATGTTATTTTTAAATATCAGTATTGTGAATGCATTATGAAGTGTTTTTTTTTATGATGCATTGTTAAGGCTAGGATATGTTGGACTAAATTTATCTCAAATAAATATTTAAATAGCTATAAGACTTTTAATCATATAAAACAGAATCTATTTATTTCACAACTTATTTATTAAAATTTATTTAATTAAGATAACATTTTGTATATATCTTAACATTGTGGGCTCAATAATTAAGAATATGTGCTTCCTCTTAAACAATGACATATTCAAAACAAGAGGTGAGTAGAGCATGTATACCTCTAATTATTAATAATCAAATGACTAAGTAGAAATAGACCCCTTGTATTCTAGTGAAAAATATCAAAGTGTAAACAATGATAAAGAACTCAACAAATATCAACCTTAGTGTTGTAGAAATTGTAGAAAAAAGTAAAACAATTAGGAAAATACCAGTTTGGATTTTTCATGGACTGAAATTATACTAATTCACACAGAAGTGTAGTTTTTAGTCATATGTTTTTTATACAAGTTAAATATTTTGAAGGTTGATGTAGTTTATATAATCTTAATAGACAAAATAATATTTTCTTGCTCAATTTTATCTAAATTGGGTACATATTTTTAAAAAGGGTTGGTTTAATTTGCAAAAATTGAATGCCTCAAAGATTTTTTCAGTGTGCTGAATCATTTATGCATTCAAAAGTATATTTTCAACAGTTAAAAATCACCATCGCATAACAAATTGTATTGTTTGATTCCTATCAAGAAAATCATTTCATCTATTTGTTTTTTTTGTAAGCTTGGCAGTTCTACATCTTCATCATGTCCAATATATCATCCAAGTCAAAGAATTGAACTAACTTCATATCAAAAAGTGCCGTAACAAAAACCCCATAGAAACATTTCATCTACTTGTTAACCTACACCATTAAAATTATTTACGAAACATATAATTTCACACATAATTATATCATCAATTTTTATAATAAAAATAATATATAAATCAATTCAGCTAGAACATTACAAAAATCATAAACCAAAATTAATTAAAATATATATATCTTATTTTACCAAATTAAATAATAATCCAAATATAAATCAATTCGGCTGGAACGTTACAAAAATCATAAACCAAAATGAATTAAAATTATATATATATATATATAAAAACCAAATTAAATAATTTGTGTACCTTACCATATCTCAGCACATCCTTATTATATTTATATTTTCTTCAGTATTCACGTCATTGTTGCAACCTGCAGTATCATTTAAAAAGCGAACAAAGTCCGTTGATGGTGGAAGGCGGTTTCTGCGACACCGCGGCCCCGTTTGTGAACACAACGAAGCGACAGCAACTGACAGCCTCCCCCGGCAAAAAAGTCGCCTCAGACTATTTTATCTCTCTAGATATTTCACTTTTACTAATTCTCTCTCTATACGGATATGAGCTGGCAAAATAATGATATATTTATTATTGCAACGGAAGAAGCACCGTCATCGCTGACGGGTTCCGATAAACACACATTTTAACTTCTATTGATGATAGAGTTGAGTCACCGTTGGTGTCGCGATCGCTGATAATAATTCATAAAACCAGTTCATATAAAAATCTGATCCTTTGGATTTTCAAAAGATTTGAAGGATTCTCTTCTCCGTTCCTCGATTCCAGAAAAACCAACGGGATTCGATCACACCCCGTTTTTTATTTTTAAGTGTACCGAAATGTCAATCAATCAATCTCAATCTCAATCGTGCGGTGATTATTTTTGTCGTTATTGCCGAGAGCTGCGTGGTGCGGCGATCGAGATTCGAATCCCACTAGCTGCTAATACCTGGGAACTCGGGAGGACCGCACATTCCGAGGTCATTTCTAAGGTGATTTCTGGGAATGTGGTGCCGTGCTGCCCGAAGCGTTTGTACCGCATCCCGCGCCGAAAGCTCAGACTCCCGAAATCATCGGTATACTCATAAATAATATCTTCACTGAAATTCATTAAATTAATGAGTAATGGAAGTTAATGTTTCTCACGGGATCTTCGTGGGTCCTGAAAGAGGACGGGAATATGGTGTGAATAATGAAGGGATGGACTTTCCATGTGGACAAATGGGTGTACAGGTACCACAAAGCCGGCTGGCCGGAAACATTTTTCGGATATTTGTAGCCAGATTTTTTCGGCAGGGAACTTTGCATTGTCAAGTTATTAGGTAGGGAATCTATCACTTCTTCACAGTCCAATGTTTTGGACCTAAAAAAGGTTTAAAATTTTTGTAATTTTTTAGCATTTGAATATGTACCATGTATAAATAAAAAACGTCACTGGATAAGTGTATGCAGTAAGACATCCACACGGAGAATAATTCAATTTATAATTTTTAAATTTTTTATATATTAAAAAAATAATCATAATTTAGTTGTTAAATTAGTTGCTAGGCATTTATATTATTGGTTATTATCTTTAGAATAATTTAATTTATAATTTTTAAATTTTTATATATTAAAAATTTTTATCATAATTTAGTTGTTAAATTAGTTACTAGGAATTCATATTATTGACTATTATGTTTATTTGTAATGTTATTGAAAAAAAGTTACTTGTCAATGTTATTGAAAGAAAGCTATGCCTACTTGTAATTTATATGGGGATGGGCTTTCACCCCTACCAAATGCCTCTAGATCTTGGGCCATTAACCTATTTCCTTAAATCCCTAGAAAACAACTTTTAAACGAAACAAATGTAATTTTAAAGCATACTCTGAACCCTAAATTGATGCAACTTATCAAATCCATCATCCTAGATCTATCTTAACTTTGGATCTACCAAGGGCCGAGAGGGATCAAATCTCTTTTCACTCTAAAAGAGGTTTGCATCTCAAAATATTTGATCCCTCTAGACTTTGTAGAGTCAAAGTTAAGATGGATTTAGGTTGACTTAATTATTAATTATAAATATAATTATTAATTTTATGTTTTTTTATTTTAGTTTAATTTAATTTAATTTTTCATTAATTTTTATGTAATTTGACATAATCTAAATGTTAAACATACATGACATTATAACATCTCTAACATACTAGACTCTAGAGTGTAGCAATAAGATATTCGATCCCTCTAGATATTTAAAAGTATCACAACAAGATATTTAATCCTTCCCTTTAGATATTTGATCTTTATAAATTCCGAATTAAAATAAATATTATTTTAACTAATTTTTATATAATTTAATCAAATTAAATATTAAACAAAACATTACATTATAACATAAAAAAAAATACCACCATAACCTATTAAAACTAAAATAGATCAAATATATCCCTCATTCTTAGTACCAAATGACATCAGGTGAGTGTGGTGACATCAGCGAAGGGAGAAGATGATGTTTATTGCAGGAGCGGTGGAGATAAAGCCGTAATTGATTTGAACTGCCCTGCCCTTCATCATTGGTGTCTGCCACTCCGCAATCCTACAATTTGACACGCTACCTTCCCCCATCATAAAAGCCACTTAAATAAAGGATTAATAACATAGAAAGCGAAAATTCTCCGTGCCCAGAAAAGGCTGTTGAGTAAGGATTTGTATTATTAACATATGTTTTTGATGTAACACACAAAGAGACATGTCTCTCGAATCTTCGCAAAATCTACCTTTTTGAAAAAGCAAGGGCTGCAATTTACGTTTACCTTTATTAAAAAAATATGAGCTGTGGACCCTCCTCGTAAAGAAAGGTTTTGGTATTTTTTTGTCTTTTAGTTGATCATAGGAGTGGTGATAGAGGCTCCAACAGTTTGTACATTATCATATTTGGATGTCTGTGCGGGTGGGATAAATGAAATTATAAATAAATAATGCAGGTATAATATGTATGTTATAATTTGCTATTTTTTTTTTTAAATGTTGCAACGTCAATGAAAATGTATAATATATATTTTTATTGGAAAAATTATATATTAATAAGAATGTATAATATTAATTTTAGGAAAATTAATTTCATATTTTATATGAATAAGAATACGTATGTTTTGATTCTAGTGGTATCGTTCAAATTTAATAATAAGGTTTAAAGGTATTATAATAAAGTATTTTTTAAATTTAAATTTAGAAAAATAATAATTATTTTTCCAACTATTTTTAATATATCCAATTAAAAGCAACTATAATTTGTAGAATTGTTATTTGTATTTAAGTTTTATGTAAAAATTATATATATATATAAACCATAATTGTGGGGGATAACCTAAGGCATTCGTCGACGGGAGGAGCGATGGCGGCGAAGCATGGATCTAGGGTTTCAGGAGGGTTTCTCTGCGCCGCCGCGACCCCATCAGACCTGCTCCCATACGGATCTGCAAGACGGCAGGCCACTGGTTACTATGAACCCGACGCCCCCCTAGGGTCCTGGATCGGATCTGCAGCGGAAAAGGATTTCAATGAATCGATCCACAGGAAAATACGACTGGTACGCTTCCCCTCCTTCAGGGTGCAGATAGTTCACCTCACGGCGGCAACAGAAAGGTTTCATTTGGAATATCCAACTCAATCGGTTCTAGCCAGTCGCACTGTTACACCAATATCCGAGAACGCATCGCACAGACAAGGAAAATCTGTCTGCGATTATGAAGGAGTGAGGCGTATACCAGCTTCGTTGCCCCATTTCAGTACGCCGTGGGTTCGATCGGCCGTCCCAGGGCGAATCTTAAATGGAAAAGTTGTAGATCTAGAAAGGGGGAGGAGTAGGGACCTGGTTTCGTGCTATGAAGCCCCTATACTCTCTGCAGCGAAACAAATTTTCATCAGATCAACAGAAGGCAGTCATTTTTGTCTGCAGATCTGGGGAAGCATGAGGGTTCTGGAGCTTAAAAAAAAATCCAGGACAAACTGGGAATCCCAGTTGCATTTCAAATCTTAATATTTTCTGGGATATGCATGCAGGAACATCACACACTCCAGCACTACAGGGTAGCAAAGGACTCAACAATTATCCTCAATCACCGTCTGCGAGGTGGGTCAAAGGGATCTACATCAAAACCTACAGGCACCTATCGTGATGCAGCCAAAGGGAAAGAACCTCTAAAGGGGAAAGAACCGGCAGCAGTCAATATATCGCCGGGGCAGTATATCGTGGATCAAATGCCAGAGAGCCCCTCCATCTCGCTGGATATTCCAGAGGTAAAGTGCATTTTTTCAGATCTGGAAAAAAATGCTGTTATCTGTAGATTTAACGGGTTCTGGCCTAAAACTGAGGCTTTGTATCAATGGATTCACACGGTCTGGACAAAAAACTGCCAGATCCACCTATGCTCGAAGGGCTTCTTCATAGTAGTATTCCTTGTAGAAGAAGAAAAGGAAAAAATTCTCAGTGAAGGACCATGGTTCTGGGGCAGTGCGGGATTATTTGTCACCCCATGGTTTCAAGAGTTTGATGCAAATACTATGGTGGTATCAAGGATGCCAGTATGGGTAAGGTTGCATAACCTCCCAATACACTTTTGGCATTTCAAGACCTTATCAGCTATAGGGAATACCCTTGGAAGAATGTTAAAGATTGATACAAATAGACATTTAAAAGGAATTTTTACTTTTGCTAGGATATGTGTCGAGGTAGATCTCAACCAAGGATTACCTGAAAGCATCATCCTGAATTTTAACAATATTCAGTGGAAACAACCTTTGGACTATGAGAACACAGCATTCAGGTGCAGGGGCTGTCAACAAACAGGCCATTTGCTCAATGCATGTCCCAGCAAGAGCAAGCCACAACAAAGGAAGCACAAAGGGTGGCAGAACTTAGATGAAGTCTTAAAGAGGAGAACCGCACGAAAGAAAGCCCCTTTGGTAACAGAAGAGGAAAAAACAGAAGCAGAAGAGGATGATACCACCATAGAGGAAGTTGAAATAGAGAATCAGAAGGAAAATAGAGCAGTCAACAAGGATCCACATCCACATACAATTCAGGCAGAGACCCAGCAAAACAATGCAGAGCTGACAAGCGTGGATCAAAGCATGGGAGGCAACAAAAGGCAGCACCACTCAGATACTTCAGATTCAGATAAAGAATCAGGGCAGCCGAACGAAACAACTCAGTTAGTCATTGCTTCGATCGAGCCCACTCTGGGTGAGTGGCGAAAGGTCGAAAAGAAAAAGGGGCGAAAAACATGAAGCATGAGTTTTGCTCAATGCTGGAGACATTTTTTCCCCCTTTTCTTTCTCTTTTCCCTTCTCTTCTCTTCTTCTTT
This sequence comes from Pinus tabuliformis, assembly GCA_031772625.1. Taxonomy (NCBI): domain Eukaryota; kingdom Viridiplantae; phylum Streptophyta; class Pinopsida; order Pinales; family Pinaceae; genus Pinus; species Pinus tabuliformis. The sequence continues at coordinate 888,229,198 of CM062812.1, read as the reverse complement.
GTGCACATTAGTCTTCTAATGTACGTGGGGTGCGTCAGCACTCGTGCCCAAGTGGCATTTTTCTGAATGCTTCATTGCATCTGCTAGTGTAACTTTTCATTAATTCTTTAATAAAAGGTTACCGTTTTTTTTCCTTGGAAAAAAAATATATATATATATATATATATATATATATATATATATAAAAATTAATATTTTTAGTAAGAATTTAGTTATATTGTAAATATTAAGTTTTAATTTAAAAAAATGTTATATGAGTTATGGTTTTCAGATATGTGGTATTGATTAGCCATTATATTAGTCCATGATATTGTAACAAAGTCTAAATTATTATAACTATTAACAAATAAATATTTTAAAGATTTTTTTTTTAAATTAATATTTATTTTTTTCAACTTTAATAAATTTCATAAAATCTATTTAAAATTTTCAAAACTAATTAAAATTTAAAACTTTTTAATCAAAATAAAAAATTCTGTTTTGTGAGTATAAAAAAGACAAAAACATAAAAATAAAATTTTAATCAAAAACATGGTACAAAATTCAAATAATTTTAATTAATAGTTTTTTTTTAATGTTTAACCTAATTAAAATTTCAGAAAGAAATATGTTAACATCTAATAAAATAAATAGAATAGACATCTTAAAAGTGGAGTTAGAAGTCGTGCAATTTTCTTAATTTTCATATTATGTTTTAATACCTATTTATCATTTGGGCATGGTTAGATGATATAATTAAAGAATAATGCCTAGAGATTGTAAATTATCTTCTCTTAAATAAGGGGAGAAGAAATATGTTTTATTAAATAATGAGACGGATATTGTATATAGTATAATTAATGAATAATTTATTTTGTTGTCTACAGATATAGTTATAGTTAGTTGATAATTTTATTTTTTTAAGTTTATATTTAATTTCTTAATTTGAGCTGGGAGGATAGCACAATATTTTTAATTGGATAAGACTTCATTTATACAATCATTGCTAATTGAACTACCCGAAATAGACAATTGATCAATAAATTTTAAATTAATTAAAATAAATATTTTTCATATTTTATGTGAATATCTTTAAATTAATTAAAACATTGTTAAATTTTATGGGTATTTGTTATACATGTATTTTTTATAAAATAGTTGGTTAGTATATTTTTAAATCAATTGAAATAAAATTGCTAAAAAAATTTAAGTATAAGTTTTTTTTTCATAAATATTTCTTGTTTTGTTTGTTGTTTTTTTTTTTTAAATGATATTTTCTTAATATCCATATTATATTTTAATCAAGCTATTTATCATTTCTATTTATCATTTCTAGATGGTTAGAATGATATAATTAAAGAATAATGTCCAGAGATTGTAAATTGTCTTCTCCTAAATAATGGGAGAAGGAAATATGTCCTATTAAATAATGAGAGATATATTGTACCTAGTATAATTAATGAATAACTTATTTTGTTGTTCACAAACATAGTGGGTCGATAATTTTTAGATTAATTAAAATAAATATCTTCTATATTATATGTGAATATTTTTAAATTAATTATAAAAGTGTTAAATTTCATGGGTACTTGTTATATGTGTTTTTTTATATGGTAGTTGGTCGGTATATTTTTAAATTAATTAAAATAAAAGTGCTAAAAACTTTTGAAGTTTAAGTTTTTTTTCTTGAGTATTTGTTATATTTATAGGGGTGCTTTTTTTTTTTCCTCTTCCCCAAGTATCTGTTATATTTATGCGGGTGTTTGTTTTTAATATGGTTTTTGGTTTTTAATAAGTATGTTTATATGATTTTTATAAAAATAATAATTAAAAATTAAAAAAAAAAGAGATTTATTTTTCATATTATATGTGAATATTTTTCAATTAATTAAAACCGTGTTAAATTTTGTGGGTACTTGTTATATGTGTTTTTTTTTATAAAATAGTTGGTTGGTATATTTTTAAATTAATTAAAATAAAAGTGTAAAAAATTTAAGTATAAGTTTTTTTCATAAATATTTGTTATATTTATAAGTGTGTTTTTTTCTTTTCTATTTCTTTTATGAAATTTTCTTAATTTCCATATTATATTTTAATCAACCTATTTATCATTTCTACATGGTTAGAATGATATAATTAATAATATTGTCTTCTCTTAAATAATGGGAGAAGAAATATGGCCTAAGAGATATTGTACATAGTATACTTAATGAATGACTTATTTTGTTGTTCACAAACATAGTTGGTCGATAATTTTTAAATTAATTAAAATAAATATTTTCCATATTATAGGTGAATATTTTTAAATTAATTATAAAAGTGTTAAATTTTATGGGTACTGGTTATATGTGTGTTTTTTATAGGGTAGTTGGTCGGCATATTTTTAAATTAATTAAAATAAAAGTGCTAAAACTTTTTAAGTATAAGTTCTTACTGGAGTATTTGTTATATTTATAGGGTGTTTTTTTTTTCTTTCCCAAGTATTTGTTATATTTGTGTGTTTGTTTTGGAATATGATTTTTTGTTTTAATAAATATGTGTATTGAGTAACATGATTTTTATAAAAAAAAAAATTAAATTAAAAAAAATAAGGTTTATATGAATGAGTGAGATTTATTAAAAACAATATATATATATATTTTTAATTTTACATATAGAGAGATAAAATTAGTTTTAATCTTAATCTTAGTACTTTATTAATTTTTTCTTTATTATTTTATTTTAACAATAATATATATTCACTTCATAACCATTATTAAAAAAGTAATATTAAAGAAAATTAACTTAATTGTGTAAAGATAAAATTTAATTTGGGTGATGTTGAATCAACTATTTAATTTATGTAATTTTACTAGTATTATATAATTTAATCCATTTAAATCCATTTAATTTATGTAATTCTACTAATATTATATAATTTAATCCATTTAAATTTTTATGTTAAAAGTAATGGACGATCATTTTTTCAAAATAATTAAGATAAATATTATTCATATTAAAAATAAATTAAAATGGATATATAAAAGAATTTAATAGTTTTAAAAAAATTTCCACTATTTGTATAATATAATTTGAAATCACATAAGAGAAATTTTTGGCCAGCACATTTCATACGAACAAGTGTGGTTCATCATCAGGACTGGAGGAAGGCAAAGGCTTAAATAGAAAGCAACATGGAGCCATATTTGAACCAAAATATTTAAATTATGATATTAATGTATTAATATATTAAAAACAAATATTATTAAGTAACAAGTATATTAAATGGCTAGTTTTTGAAAAATAATATTTTAATTAATTTATTAAAACCAAATATTACTAGTTTTTGAGAAATAATATTTAAATAATGATATTAGTTTTTTAATTTATTAAAAAATATTAACAATTAACGACTATATTATTAAAACCAAATATTACTAGTTTTTGAAAAACAATATTTAAATTATGATATTAGTTTATTATTAATTTATTAAAAACAAATATTAATAAGTAACCACTGTATTAAACAACTAGTTTTTGAAAAATAATATTTAAATTAATTTATTAAAAAAAAATCAAAGTCAAAATCTAAACAAAGAGTGAAGTCAAACATTATAAAAACGAGTCAAGACACAAGATCGTTTAATAAATAAAATAATTAATGGAAAAATAAATAAAATACAAATACAAATATACACAAGTCTATATATATATATATATATATATATATATATATATATATATATATATATATATATATATATATATATATATCAAAGAAAATATCAATAAATGAAACAGGGTCAACAATAAAATATGGGGTTGAGGTCTATTAAACAAATAACAAAGATACTAAAAGGAGTTAATAACGAATAGGATGATAGAATACATATAAAACATGAAGGATCAAGAAAATAAACTCTACTGAAGAATAAATCAACAACAAATACTATAAAAAGGACGTCAATACCTACATAGATAAACAAACAAACAAAATAAATCCCAAAAAGAAGCCTAAAGAACTAGGAGGACAGGACAGACACCCAACTTCTACTAATATTCCAACCATCATCTCTATTCAAATTATTGAGTCTTTTTTCAATTTCTAAGGCCTCCCTCAATTTACGATAATGGAAATGGCTAAGCCTAGCAACGACTTGGGCATCCTTAATGCATATGTAATGCTTAGATTTATCTACATGCTCTGCCAAAGTAGAGGAGTGAGTCCTACCATGCTTGATGTCAACAGAATTATCACAAATCCTTTGACTAATCAAGCAACCAGTCTCACCAATGTAGGGAGTCCCACAAGAGCATGGGATAACGTAAAAACCCTTCATATTCTTGGGGTCCACTTGGTCTTTTACAGATCTAAGGGAGCTCCAGGTGGAATTTAAAGGCCTAAAGGTTGAAACCACCTTATGCTTCCTTAGGATCCTCGCAATCTTGTAAGTGGTCCCTTGGATAAAAGGAAGATGAACACCAAAAAATCGATCTTTGGTATATTTCTTAGCACTAGGACCTTTTTCAGCTTTGAGGAAAGCCTTACTACATTGGTGTCTACTATACCCATTATTAAAGAAAACACTTAGGAGATGTGCTTTCTCTTCATTGAGATGGTTGTCATCAGAAACTCTTAAAGCTTTAGTCGCTAAGGTATTGAGCACACCAAGATTTTGAGCTAGAAAGCGATGAGAATTAGCATGAAGATATTATTCTATATGAGTTTTCTTATGAAATACCTACTGAGAAAAAGAGCCATCATCATTCCTTGAGAGGAAGACATCAAGGAAGGGTAGACTACCATTACATTCAAATTCCATGGTGAACTTTATGGAACTAGATTGATTGTTAAGATGGAGGAAAAAAATTTCCAACCCTTCTTTACCATGGGACCAAATGACACAAATGTCATCCACAAACCTCTTCCACATCTTAGACAGAAGACGAGAAGAAGCTAAGGCATTCGATTCAAAATCCTCCATGAATAGATTAGATACCACAAGGGAGACGGGGGAACCCATGGCGACACCACAAGGTTTCTCATAGAATTCCCCATCGAATGAAAAGAAAGTAGAAGTAATACAAATACCAAGTAAATAAGTCATATCAGGATCTGTGATGCGCTTGATGACTTTGATGGCCTCATTGATAGGGATATTAGTGTAAAGGGAGACCACATCGAAGCTCACAAGATTGTCATCTGGATCAAGCTTGAGACTCTTTAACTCATTAAAAAACGATGTAGAGTCCTTGATGAAGGATTCTGTATGGCCAACAAGGGGCTTAAGCTTCTGGCTAAATATTTAGTAAGAAGATAAGTTGGCCCTCTTATCGTGTTGACAATGGGTCTCAGCGGAGCCCCTTCCTTATGAATCTTTGGTAGACCATAGATTTTGGGGTAAGAGGGAAACTTTCAATAAGCTTATGACTGAATGAGTTGACCGAGCTACTAGCCTTTATAGCAAGAGCCACACTTTTCAAAATCTTCTTTAAGGGATCCTTGTTGAGTTTCAGGTAGCTCCCGCTATTATGGAGATGGTCCAACATCTTCCGATGGTCATCATCTTTATCAAGAATAACCACATCAACACCTTTGTCGGCTTTGAGAACAATAATATTCTTATTATTTTTTAATGATTTGAGAGCATCAAACTCAGGTTTGCAGATGTTGTTCTTGGGGGGCTTTGCCTTTCTAAGGACAACCGCACAGTCTTCACGAATGATATATTTAGTGACGTCCAGTAAGTCTCTAATACCATATTCAATGTCACAAATGATATTGTCAATCAGGATCTTTCTAGGAGCAAGAGAAAAATTTCAACCTTTCTCCATCAGACTAAAGACAGGGGGATCAAAAGAAAAGCTAGAGAGATTGACAACCCTATTACTAGAAGAGAAAAGGAAATTAGAACAAACAATATTATCCAAACCTAGAGTCTTATTACCAATCCTATTATTACAATTATCAGAATTGAAAACAGAGTCACTATCCTCATTAATATTATTATTAGTATTAAGCCCAGTGATATTATTATTATACAAATTATTATTATTATTATCCAAACATAAAGAATTATTGCTATTTCTAATATTATTATTCCTATTTGAAGTGAAAATACAATCACTATTATTATTATTATTATTACTACTACTACTAAAACAATTATTATTATTATTCAATTGAATATTATTATTAATAGAACCACTTCCACTATTTTCGAAACCAATAGAAACCAAAGAAGAATTAACAGACAACGAACCTAAGGGAATCTGATCCGATGAATTTGTATAGTTATTATAGCTAAAACACGAGACCATTCCAGCTTCACCCTCAATGGTAGAAGGGTGAGAAAGATTGTCAACCCAAGATTGGAGAGCAGATATTTGATTAGAATTAATTCTGCTTTTGGAAGGACCACGAAAGCAACTAGACTCATTAGGCTGCGAGATCAATTTCTCCGAGAGCTTACTGAACTTCTTGGACTGCTTTACTTTCCATATTTCTCTAGACAAGTAGATTTCAGTGCCAAGCATGCCTCGATCCTTGACCAAAGGGGAGAAGCCTCGATCCTTGACCAAAGGGGAGCAGAGATCTCGTTTGAAAGTTCCGAATGGAGAGACAACAAATCATGAGAAATGAAATCCAAAACCTTTCTCACCCTGCTAATCTCCAAACGAATCGATGCCATGCTAACATTAAGAAAAATACAAAAGTAACTAGAATTATTAAAAGGGTGCTTAATCTGAGCGAACGAATGAATAAGGGAAGAGTCTCTACATCGTTTTAGAAAATCTAGAATGGTCTTCAACTTAGAAACCCTTATGCAAGACCATTCAAAGTGATGAAATTTAATAGCAATGGCCCTTCTGTATAGGGTAGTAATTTTTTTATTCAGGCTTTTGTGATCCATAATGAATTAAGAAAATTCTTTGGGTAGAAATCACATAAGAGAAATTACTCAAATAAATAATATTCATATTATATGTGGATTTAAAAGTTCAAAAACTTTTCAAATACTTGTATTTATAATTTGAATGATTTAAAGACTATAATTATTATTCATTATAAGTGGATTTACAAGTTCTAAAAACTTTTCAAATAATTGTATTATATAATTTGAACAATTTCAAATTTTTATATTAAATTTAATTGTCGACGCATTTTCAAATTATTTTAAAATAAATAGTACTTATATTATAGATAAATGGATTTAAAAGTATATAGTTTCTGAATTTAGGTTTTGTGATCTATATTTTGAATATGAGATATTTTTCGGTAAAAATCACATTAGAGAAATAATGAATAATGTTGACGCATTTTGAACTATCCAGTGTGGTTCATCGTCAAGACAAGATGGAGAATCAGATCTAGGCACCAGATTAAATAGAGATAGCGTCATGAAGAGATAATAAATTCTAATGGTTAGATTGAAATGGCTAATTTGAATAAAATAAAATATTTATTAAAAGGGAATAGATTGGAATATTCAATTTAAAAAGAGGATTAAAAATCCCAAAAAATTAAATTGGGTCAAATTTAACAAAAAGAATAAGTGAAGGTCAACCAAAATAAATGATAAATAAAATAAAATTCAAAGTTACCAATTAATTCATATTAAATTAATTAATTCATATTAGATTAATTAATTATATTAGATTAGTTAATTATTTTATTATTATTATTTTTATTCTTATTATTATTATTATCATTGACCAAGAAAATAAAATATTGAAAAAAGTCAAGATTATTTTAAAAGGGGTGAAAGAAAATAAATAATTAACATATTAAAAGATTGTTCATTTATTTATTTAGGGAAAGAAATTTGAGAAAAATAAAGTAATAATGATAATAAAATCAAAAATAAATTAAAGGATTACATAATGAAAAAAATATAATAAATCATGAATCAAAAATGAAATAAGAATAAAAGAAGCTAGAAATCACAAGGTTGGAAAAAGGAAAACAATGACATGAAACACAGGAAGGGTGGAAATTCAAGGAAAAAAGACAAAATAACCAAATAAATAGAACCTAATACGAAATGGCAGGGATCCAACAACTGCTAATTTTCCACCCATCATCTCTATTTAGATTACTAGGTCTCCTTTCGATCTCTAACGCTTCCCTAAACTTTCGGTGATGGAAATGATCAATCCTCACAATGACCCGGGCCTCTTCAATGCATATGTGGTGTTTTGTATTTTCTGCATGTTCTGCTAATGCTAAGGAGCGGGTCCTCCCATGCTTGATGTCGGTTGCATGCTCTTGAATCCTTTGATTTATTGAGCGACCAGTTTCACCAATGTAGGGAGTCCCACATGAACATGGGATAACATAAACACCTTTCATATTCTTAGGTTCCACGGGGTCTTTCATTGATCTTAAGGAGCTACTAATGGTGTTTAGGGGTTTGAACGACGAGGAAATCTTATGTTTTCTTAGGATCTTGGCAATATTATCAGTGATCCCTTGGAAAAACAAAAGATGCACCCTTGAACTCTGATCTTTAGGTTCATTTTTAACCTTAGGACCTTTGTCAGCTTTAAGGAAAGCGTTGAGATATTGGTTCCTACTATATCCATTATTTCTGAACACATTAAGGAGATGGGTCTTTTCATCATTAAGGTGGTTCTCATAAAAAACTCTTAATGCATGAGTATCTAAAGTGTTTAGAACACCCAACTTTTGAGTAGGGAAATGATTAGTACTTATATTATAAATTGTAATTTTATATTAAATTAAAACCAAGTCAACTTTAAAATAGATATTTAAAAAAATGTCATGGTTGGCTATTTCAGTTTAAATATATACTAGTACAACTGCATTAAAAATATTAATGTGGTTGATATAGCCTAAGGATTTATTTATATCTAACATTGATAAATATATAACAAAAAAAACTATTGCAACAAAAATATTATTATTAACTTTGATTTTACTTAACCCTTAAGGGTCCCAGGTCTTGATAAAAAACAGAAGCGTTGAAGAGTTTTTATCCTTTATAACCAAGATATAAGGTAGTTTTTCTAAAATTATGTATGCTTTGAAAATCCCTAAGAAATTGGTGGGCATTCGGACATCCATTTTTTTTAATCTATTAAAATTCAACGCAACCCAACAAACTCTCTAACACAATATAGTCGTTGATAAGCATTCACACAAAGCATATTCCCTTGAGAATCAATTTAGGCCCTTAATTAAAAAAATAAAAAGAAAGTCAACAAATCCTCATCTATCTTAAGTTGAAATAGGAAACCTTCGACTAATGAACAATTATAACTTTCGATTAGATATGAATATTTGAGAAAATATTTATTTTGGAGGGATTTTATCCTTTTTGCTATTAATAAATTAAGGGTTAAGATAAATTTAGGCTAGTTTACAAATGTATATTTATTACAAAGGGTTAGTAAAGCAATTGCTGCTAATGTTTTTGGGCACTTGTTTAGTTATGTGCCAACACGTGTTTAATTTAAATCCTCTTTGGTGAGGCACACTAGTCTACACTAATGAGTTTACTATGGATGCCATAGATGAATGTGGGGGGAACCCCCTCACCTTCCTTGCAAGTTTTTCCTTGGGATACATACAAACACAATTTTTGAGTTATCAAGTCAACTTTGAAATATTATTATTTTTATTCTAAAGAAATTATTGGCTTCACATTAGTGTTGTACATGGACATTACACATCTCCCCAATACAAGGCTATAAAATGTCATTTTTAGCATATCAAGATAGAAAATTTATATTTTTAAGAAAAACAAAAAGAGTGGGCACTATCACATTGTCATGGAGCTAGTGGCAGGTAACTTCACTTTATCCATGTGGTCCTTCAAAGTCATCTAAAAAACAAACTTGAAATTTTGTTAGAACTACAAAATCCTCCCAACTTTGGAGTTTATGGAATCAATTAGTATAATTCTAGAGATAGTTGAACTTTGACTATGCGGTCGACAAGTCAGTTAGACTAACTAATGGTGGTCTCAACTAAGCCCAACAAGTGTGCAAGTTGAGGCATACAATTTGGATCTTAGGCGTGCCTAAGGTGATCCAAATGAACCAAGACTTTCTCATTTTAAGAGATTTAGTTACACCTTTAGGTATATATAGATGCTTCTATGGATTAGTATATCATACATTCATTATTATTTTTATTTTAATGTTGTAATGACAATTCTTGACACTGTATTGATAAACTAATCCATAGACATATCCAAGAGGAAAGTTAATACTGGAGGTAGAAGTAGATGAACTAGAAAAGGAACTTAACAAAAAATAGGACTCCTTCACCACCATGAGGGAAGAATGTTGGCATTGTTACATTCCCATTGATGTCAACCTTAGTGATGACAATCATAGGATTAGATGATTTTCAATTTTGGTATTATTGAGATAACCTGCAGTTGAGTGTTGTGTGCGTTTCCTTCTTAGTTGAATTTGGAGCTTGGGTGTGGATCGTTGGTAAGAGTACTGATATACATTGTTGTCTAGCTAAGGTCATAGATAAAGCATATATTTGGAAGAACTTTTGTTGCAAAATATCAACTCAAGTGCTCCCGTAAATTGCATAGTTTGATAGTCCTTAGAAAGACCTTTCCAATGGTATATGGCACTTGATAAAACTCCCGAGGGATTGAAAGTTATGATAATTTAAAGTTTGGTAGGGTTCCGTAGGCACATCATTCCACACATGATGACAAAAGGCATGAGATAGGTTCTTTCCCATTATCTAACATAACATTTGATGTCGTGCCATAGATCTTTTTGTCTTTCGATTGACATATTCCATGAACGAGCTTTTTTCTGTTATCAAATGCACAAATTGATGTTGTGCCGCAAAAATTTTGGTCAAGAGGATTTGGTATGGAGAGTCGCGATCTCACAATTGATAGAGTCTGTGAATGAGAACTTTTTTAATAATAGATGCACTAATTCATGTCAATACATAGAAGTTTTTTTTTAGGATATTAATGGTGGGCATCATGGTGCAATTAACAGAAGGCATGTGAGATGGAGAAATCTTTGTTAGACTATGAAATTTCATGTCCCACCACAAAGGTCCAGCGAAAAGGTTAGTGGGGGTTCATGGTTGAATGGTTGTTGCGGTAGACACACTTTGAGAGATGAAAATAATTCATAACATTAGAATTCAATATAAATTTCACACCATGGACCATTTTATGTTAACGAAGAAAATCACTGCAAAATAGAGTCTCCGAGAGTCCCCTCCATATAGATGACAAGTGGATGACAGTTGGCGATGACACAAAAAGGAAGACAATGTGGCCCAATCATAAGAGGACTTGTGGCAGGTGACATGTCATCATATGAGGATGTGGCACACCCTACATGTGACATGTGGTTGGTTTTTTTGGCTTTTTGGGTGGCCAAGTGGTCCAAATATAGGTGACACATGGCACCACTCACAGGGTGACACATGACAAATTGTTGATGTAGGACGACACATGGCACCACTCACAGGGTGACACATGACAAGTTGTTGATGTATGAAGACACATGGTAGGTTACATGGATAATACGTGGTTCGTGTTGATTGGTACATGTGGAAATGAGGTGCCAAGAGAGACCACATGGCACAGGCGCTGAATGAAGATTCAATAACCACGATCTATCATAGTAAAAAAGATCTAAGATCCCAGATTCACATCAAGCACACAAAAAGCACAAGGTTTAACGACCGGTTAGTGCATGATATGATCCAACAGTTGGCGATGACTCAATTTAATGGCACATATCGCCATTGAGCTTTCTACATGTGCAATCTTTAACACATGAAATCTACATGATGTGGTATTCAGATGATGACATGGATGGTAGGTGGTAATGATGCAGCTCTGAGAATGATGTGGCACATTCTTGGAATTTGTGCCAAGGGACCAATTGGTGAGTTTTTTTGTATTTAAACTTAAGGTTGTGGTTTTAAGCCTTTGGGAACACAGAATAGGGAGTCAGTCACTGAAGCACTTAGAGACTCGAGTAAACAAGGAAGATTGCTAAGCATTGTCCATGTTTAAGTCATAATCTTAAGCCATAGCCTCATGTGTTGGTTGTTATAGGATAAGGCTGTGGAGGTTTAAAACCTATATAACCACAAGAACTTCTCATGTTGAAGTTGTTGGTTATGAGGATGCAGTCTCATGCAGAAAATAATTAAAAGATAAGGGCAAAAAAAATTGAAATTTGGCATTATGAACACCAAATTCAGTTAAGAGACAGTTAAAGGAATGATATGACTGCATGAACTTGGTCTTGTAAATTGGATCTAACATTGAGATTACCAGGGGTAAAACCACAATTTGATTCCCATGGTAATTGGCATATAGAGGCTATAAAAGGTGTAGTAATAATGGAGAAAAGGTTGGTTGTTTGATTAAAAATATAAAAAGTTGAGAGTTGTTGAGATGAGAAGGTTGATAGTTGAGAAATATGATACTCAAGAAGGCCAAGTGTATGAGGAATTCAAAGCATCTAAAAAGGCCAATAATTGAGAAGGCTACGAGTCAAGAGAGGCCAATGAATTATAGAAAAAAACGAAGTTATGAAGAAGAAAAGGGAGAAGACCTATATGAAGAGTTGAAAAGTTGTTGCAAATTAGTAAATGAAGTAGACCTGAGTGTTGTTATAATATTTGTAATTGAGGAGAGTTGCAGAGCAAAGACAAAGTCAAAATATGTTGGTTGTAGTGTGATATATTTTGTTGAGTGAGAGTTGTAGCAAATAGAGCAACATATATGAATATGAAGTATAATGTAATAGAGCACCTGTGGATTGAAGTTTGAAAATGCATGAAGAAGGGATTTGCATGGTTCAACAAGTTGGTGCCTACATATCAGGGAGTTGGTACTTATTTTTGGTACTTGGTGCTAACAAAAAAAATAGGGGTTGGTGCTCTTGCAAGTGGGTGCTTGATAATCAGGGAGTGTTGCTTCCTTTTAGTTGGTGCTAAAAAAGTAATGTATCAACAAGTTGGGGCTTGCATTTACACAAAGAACTAAAAACAAGATTGGTGGTTTTCTCCCTTTATGGGTTTCCATGTAAATTTGGTGCCTATATGTGTTGCATATGTGTATGTTGATTATAGTGTTTCCATGTGATTCATGTGTTGATTGATGATGCTTACATGAATTGTTGTTAATTAAATTGGAAAGTATATATTGGCAATAATTGGATGAATTGGTCACAATATTGATTCACCCCCCTCTCAGTATTATTATGGTTTCTAACAATTGGTATTAGAGCGGGTTCCTTCAGGAATAATTTAACTTTTGGAAGGTAGATCTAAGCAATTACGACCAACAAAAGGAAGATTAAGAAGAAGCTATCTCAAATGAAGACAAAACATATCAAAGGTTGTGATTATCCAAACAATGTACCAAATGTGGTAGAAGTGACAAGAGATGCCAATGAAGACAATCTTTTCCTGATCGTGGATAGAGAAGAGCAATAATATGCATCACAATATACTCTAAAAAGAAGATCACAAGGGATCATGGCTAATCGAAATTGGCTTACACTAGATGGAGTACCATTTTTGAATGGACCTGAATCTGCACTCTGGAAGGTAAGAATGAAAGTCTATTTAATGGTTTTTGGTTTAGATGTATGGTTTTCTGTAGAGTATGGAGAGAGGAATGAATATAATATAAGGTAAAATGATATTATCTTGAAAGGGTTATCAAATCCAAACACTAATAAAGTAAGAAAAAGTGAAACTACCAAAGAAATGTTGAACAAGCTCCAATGTATATATGGAGGAGAAAATCAACTGGTACCACTTAGAATCTGAATCTTCAACAAATTTTCTTCAAAAAGCCATAACTTCTTCATCTAGAAGCCATTTTCAAAGCCGTTTTTTTAATCGACCTAATTTTTCGAGATCTTTCCATTGAAAAACTTAGTTTCAACATTTATGGCTTCAGTTTATTTTAAAATGGAAAGTCCATGCCTAGTTACTCTTGGCAACACCAACTACTTCCAATGGTTATCCTACATGGTGTATTTACCTAGAAGTAAAGGTATTTATAGAAAAGGCTCAGGCCAAGAGTCTAAACCTAAAGATGAAGATAAGCAAGCCAACTGGGAAAATAGGCAAGATCAAGCACATGGGTTTATAGGGATGTCTATTTATCTAGACCTTAGATTCTATATTGCAGAAATTGATACTCCAGATGAAGCAATGAAACATATCAATAAAGTTTTTGGAATTAAAAATGAAATTATATCCCATCAACTTGAAAATGAGTTGCTTGAATTGGACCCCAATAATTTTTCTTCCATTGAAATTTTTTCGTCCAAGTTCAAGACCCTTAGATGTCTCTTGGAAGGTGTTAAGGTTAAGAAAGAAGATGGTAGCCTTATCTATTCCATTCTTACTAAGTTAGGACCAGCCTAATCTGTGTTTGTTTCCACCTTCTATTCTACTAGAGAAGCCTTTATTTCTCAAGGACAAGACTGCAAGTCCCCCTATTTTGATGCCTTTTGTGATTTTTTAATAAGAGAACAAGATAAAATATTACATCTTGGTCTTCTTAATACTGGAAAATCTTCTAAGAAAGCCTTAGCAGTCCAACAACAACCAAGTTCAAATAATCTTAAGAAGAAGCATACTAAAAAGAATGGTCCTAAACCAAACAAGGGTCCTAAGCCATTTCAATCTCACAATGAAAAATCAACTCTACAAAATGATAAGGAAGCTAAAAACAAAGGGAAGAAGATTGATAGACATTGCAACTTCTGTAATCATGATGACCACTTAGAATCCAAATGCTTCAAGAAGACGGAAGCCTTGGAAGCAGCAATGAAGAAGCATAACATCCATTTGGAGCACTCTTTAACTTCAACTTCATCTTTAGGAATAACACTTTCTACATGTGGTTGTCAAGCATCTCGGTCTGGTTATGCACTAAATGTATCTTCTTCTTCTCATTCTCATGAGTGGCTCATTGATTTTGGAGCTTCTTATCACATGGCCAAAAAAAAAGCCATGTTTTCTTCTTTAAATGATTGTAACACCAAAAATATATATGGTGGTGATGATAGATCTCTTAGTGTTGTAGGGACTGGAACTATTCATATAGACAATGGTCAATTTAATGTTGTATTATGTGTTCCTACCTTATCCTGCAACCTTTTATCTGTGTATCAGATAACTCATTCAGGTGAAGGCAAAACCATTGAATTTTCACCTCATGATGTTGTAATTAAGGATCTAATAAATCCTAGACATATTTTAGCTACTGGCATTGCTAATGATTCTACAAGGTTGTATAAGTCTAACGAATTTGGGTCATCAACTCTTCCCTTGGTATTTGTTGCTCATAATGATGAAGTTAGCAAACTTTGGAATGAGCGATTTGGTCACCTAAATTATCACTCCCTTCAAAATCTATGTAAAAAAAATATCGTGACGGATCTTCATATAGTATTTTGCAGAGATGGTGTTTGTTCCAGATGTGTACTCGGAAAACATCATTGAGATAGTTTTGAAAAACGTGCCTCTTGGCACGCCTCATCCCCTTTACAGCTTGTGCATAGTGATTTATGTGGTCCACTTCTAGTTATTTCATTCTCTGGCTACAAGTATTTCTTAACTTTCATTGATGATTTCTCCAGACGCACTTGGGTATACTTCTTAAAACTCAAGAGTGAAGTCTTTAACATGTTCTTGGCCTTTAAGGCCTTTGTTGAGAAACAACATGGACATCAAATTCTTAAGCTAAGATCTAATAATGGTGGAGAATATGTTAACAAAAAATTCATCAACTTTTTCATTGAGCATGGAATTCAATTGCAACATACTGTTCCATATACTCCACAACAAAATGGTGTAGTTGAAAGGAAGAATCAAACCTTAAAGGAAATGGCTAATTGTATGCTTCAATTTAAAGGACTTAGTCTTAATTTTTGGCCAGGAGCAATTAATTGTGAAAATTACATAGTAAATCACACTCCTACTAAGGTTTTAAATAATATCACTCCAGAAGAAGCATGGATCTCAATTAAAACAGATGTAAGTTCCTTTCGTGTTTTTGGAAGTGAAGCGTGGGTCCATATTCCAGATGAGAAACATAAAGCCTTAGAACCTAAGAGTGAAAAATGTATTTTTGTTGGATATTCTGAAGATGTCAAAGGATATAGACTTCTTCAACCTAAATCCAAAAAAATTATCATTAGAAGAGATGAAAAGTTTTCTGAAAATATATCGGCCTATGAGCCTAGTTTGGCGGATGTGCCACCTCTCTCTATCCCTTCTACTTCTTAAAATACTCCTTCTTCAGATGATGATAGTGAGGATGACAATCCTCCCCCACCTTCTCAGGATCCTCCTTCAGCTCCTCAGCTTCCAAAAATGGGCCCACTCTACTCAAGATGCAACAGGTGCTCTTGCAGGTGATCCTATATATCAACATCGTACATGTTCTCAATTCGATAGAGCCTCTTCTTTACTTGCTCAAGCTTCAATGAATAATGATCCTGACACCTTTGTAGAAGCTCCAAGCCATCTAGATTGGGATGCAACTATGAATGAAGAGTATTGTTCATCATTGGAAAATGATACATGGGACCTTGTTCCTCTTCCAAAGGGATGAAAACTTGTTAGATGCAAATGGGTTTACAAAACCACGTTTGGACCAGATGGAAAAGTTGATAAACATAAAGCTCGTCTTGTTGCTAAGGGTTTTTCACAAGTTGAAGGCATTAACTATACTAAAACCTTTTCCCTTATTTCCAAAATGAACTCTATCTTCCTTATTCTTTCCTTTTTTGCCTATTTCAAATGGGAAGTCAATCAGATGGATGTTAAATCTACCTTCTTGCATGGGGAATTTCATGAAGGAATCTATATGGAACAACCACCTGGTTTTATACAAACAAACTCTAGCCTTGTATGCCGGCTTAAGAAATCCCTTAATGGTCTCAAGCAAGCCCCTTGGGCTTGGTATGCCAAAATGGATAGATTTCTTTTAGATACTGGATTTTCTAGGTGTCATTCTGACAATATTGTCTACACCAAGAAAGTGGGTAAGCTTATCATTCTTGTTCTTTATGTTGATGATCTTATCCTTACTGGTAGTGATCCCAACCTTATAAACCATGTGAAGTCCAGCCTTAAAAAGAAGTTTGAAATGACAGACTTAGGACACTTGCATTATTTTCTTGGTCTCTAAGTCTTGTAATCCAAAGAAGGTATTTCCCTTTCCCAGTCCAAGTATGTTTGTGATCTTCTATGCCACTTTCACATGGAAGACTGTAAGCCAGCCCATTCTCCCTTTCAGTCTGGAGCCAAACTTCCAATCACTTGTACTTCCCCTAAAATTTATGCAACCTTATACCATCAACTTGTTGGAAAACTTTTGTATCTGACCCATTCCCATCTTGACCTTTCCTTTGTTGTTGGTATTGTTGTTCGGTTTATGCAAAACCCACATGAAAGTCATTGGAAAGCAACTAAAATAATACTTCGCTATGTTCAAGGTACAGTGCAGTTTCAGATTCATTACAATGCAGAAGCATATCCTCTATTGGTTGGTTTCACTGATTCTGATTGGGTTGGTGACCTTGATGATTAGAATTCTACTACAAGTCATGTCTTCACTCTTGGTTCTGGACCTATTACATGGGCTTGCAAGAAACAAAGTGCCATTTCTCTTTCTTCACCAGAGGCAGAGTATCATGGCATTGTTGAAGCTAGTAAGGAAGCCCTGTGGCTTTGTTAGATCCTGTCAAAGTTTGGTTTTCAGCAACAATGTATGACTACAATTTGGTGTGATAATCAAAGTGTCATTCAACTATGCAAAGATCCAGTCCAACATAAGCACAACAAACACATTGAACTACACATGCACTTCATGAAAAATCTCATTCATGCCCACGTTATTGAAGTGCAATATTGTTCAACTGATGATTAAGTTGCAAACATCTTTACAAAGGTTCTCACAAA
Organism: Pinus tabuliformis; assembly: GCA_031772625.1. Taxonomy (NCBI): domain Eukaryota; kingdom Viridiplantae; phylum Streptophyta; class Pinopsida; order Pinales; family Pinaceae; genus Pinus; species Pinus tabuliformis. The sequence goes on along the minus strand of CM062812.1, from coordinate 888,211,272 downwards.
GGCGAAGTTTACTAAACTTCGATTTATGGTTGGAGTTTAGGAAGTTATCACTAAGGGGGGATAGGCTCTAATGCCTCCTTCCTTCTCCTATTGTGTTATCTTTTTACATCCTTCAATCTTATCCCAAGTTGTTCTTAAGGGGGGATGTTAGGATATTCTGACACATAGGAAATAATTAAGTACAACTTGGTCTAGTTTATAGTTAGGGAAAGTGTGTTTCTTTAGTATGTACTTTTTGTGACTTATAATCTGACAGTCACGATATGTTCTAGACATGAAGTGATATGATGGTTCATTCTCTCCTCGGTATTACCCACACTTGATCTGTGGCTTAACACCTGATTGGTCCATGATCTCTATTTAAAGATCATGGAGGGTCATTTGTTAGGTGACCGTTCATGAGAGGAGCTTATGTAAATTTTCTTTCTTTTACATTAATAAATTTCCTGAAGTGGCCATGTTGGCTCAGGCCATGGATTGTTTCGCTCTTTGAGGGTTTTAACCACATCAAGAATATCGGTGTACTGATTTGTGATCTGTTTGTGAGCGGTGTCCTTTGGTGTTCTATCTAAGGCACTTACCCTGCAAATTCCTACAAGTTAGAGGAAAAAAAAGTACTAATGAGGAGTGATCTACAAGTAAATTATTATTTTGTTGAAAATTTAAAATATTAATTCATCTTACTCTTAATTGTTCAAATGCAAGCTTAGAAATATAGTTGCTATAAAGGAGTACTAGAAGTTCAGAGAACACCCCATAAAGAAAATAATTAAAGATCTCATGACTATTCATATGAATAAGATAATTATGGCACAACTAGTAGTGAAAAATAAGGAATACTTCTTTTGTCTATGGAAGATTGTTTAGAGTCAGAAAGTGAAATATATCATAGATGTGAAATTGTTAGTTCCTCTAATGAGTTGGATTAAGAAGCCAAAGTAGATTTTGAAGGAGATCTAATCAATGCTATCAATGAATTAAGGAAGGTCAGAGAGGAAAACACAAGATTGAAGGAACAACTGCAATATGTTGAAAAATAAGAAGATCTTGATGAAGAGATATCCTTCAAATGAAAACTTACTTTTTATTTAGAAGAGATTTATAAGGTTACATAAATAAATCAAAAACAAAAAGAATAGTTGTAGGAATATGAGATCAAGAATAAATATTTTGAAGTTCTAAAGGAAAATATTATTACTATGAAGGCTCAATAAGAAGAAGTCAAAATAATGAATGAGGTAATGACAAATCAGTTGATTGAATGAGACTCATTTCAATGAGATATGATTTAGAAAAGGCTAATGACTAGCTAAGTAAATACCAAAAGAGTACCAAGATCTTGGATAATATCCTTGGCATTCAAATATCTCCTCTCATTAAGATTGGTTTTGGATTCAAAGGAGAATCAAGTTATGAGGAAGCAAAAGGCAAAGAAGCAATCACCCATGTTGAGGTAGTTAAAGGATCAAACAACAATATAGCCAAAGAAAGTGATAGACATCAATGACAATAAGGAAAAAGATAACAACAAACTAAAGTGAATAATAACCATAAGGAACAACAATGACAAAGAAAGATTAAGATCAAAAATATATTTCAACAACAACAAATGAAAGTTCATGGAAACAATTTAAATGGATATAGAGAATAAATGAAGAATCAACTGAGATCCTATCACCCTCAAGGACAAAGACATAAAAAATTCAACAATTTCCCTTGTCAAAGGCAAAGTGTTCCTAGGCACCAAAGTTTATTTAATGGCTATTATTTTTCTTGCAAAATTTTGGACATAAAGAAGTAAAATGTATATTTTATGCAAGAAATCAAAATATGTTAATGACATCATATTTGGAAGCAATGAAGAATCTATGAGTCAAGGATTTTCTTTAGTTATGCAACAAGAATTTGAAATGTCCTTACTTGGTGAACTAACACACTTTCTTGGTCTTCAAGTTCAACAAGCAAAGAATCATATCTTTCTCTCACAAACCAACTACCTCAAGAAGATTTTGAAGAAATATGGAATGGAAGACTACAAGTATGTATGCACACCTATGATAACAAGATGTAATCTTAGTTCATATGATGATTATCCTTCTATAAACTAACCAAAATACATATCTATGATCAGGAGCTTACTCTACCTTACAGGAACAAGACGAGATATTATGCATGCAGTTGGGATTGTTGGACAATTTCAAGAAAATCCTAAATAAATTCATCTCCATGGAGTCAAGAGAATATTCAATTATTTACAAGGAAATCAAGATTTTGGTTTATGGTATCCCAAAGATACAGATTTTTCACTTCATGCTTACACAGATGCATATTGGGTAGGTAATATTGAGCATTTTATTTGGGACCCCTATTGGTATCATGGTTGAACAAAAAAAAAAGCTCCATTACTTTATCTACTGCTGAGGTAGAATATGTTGCTACTGCATCTTGCAGCACTCAAATTCTATGGATGATGCAAACATTGCAAGACATTCAAATCACTTGTCCTTAACCTATACCTATTTTGTGTGATTATACTATTGCCATAAGTATTTATAAAAATCCTATCATGCACTCAAAAACCAAGCATATTCCAATCAAATATCACTTTCTGAGAGAACAAGTGCTCGGACAAAAGGTCAAACTAGAATATGTTCACTAAAGGGAACAAGTTGCAGATATATTTACAAAGCCACTTCCACATGATTCCTTTGAATATCTCAGACATAAACTAGGATTGGTCTCTGCCACATCACTTTGTTAATTATTCTGACAAATCTTTCATGTTCAAGGGGAGCTGAGATTGAAATTACTACATTTTTCTTTCTATACTCAGATCATAGAGGACAATCACATATATACGCGATTTTGGTTTTGGACAATAGTGTATGTTTATCTATGAAGAAGAAACTATGGGATAGAATCAAGGAGAGGTTCTGGTATATTTCAGTCAGTGGTTTAGTGGCCCTTTGCTTTTGATGTTTACTGGTTACATTTTGTTGTTGCTCAAATGAAACTTATAAGTAATATTGGTTTATGATGATTGCTATATGGAATTTCTGCTTTGATGGTCTTACTGACTGTTGAATTTGCTTTGATGACTTTATTGTAAATATGATCATTCCTAACATTGAACATATAACACAGGTTTAGGGGGAGCATTTTCTATATTTCTAATAGTGAATTGTTGGAATTATGGGTGCTTGAGCATTCCTTGTTGCATAATGATGATCATATTTATGCTATCAGATGATCATGATACATATTCTTATATGGTGAATGATGGTTACTGATGACTATCATGGTCTTGCTACCTCTCTGTTGAGGTATTTGGTTTTGGTTTTGGTTTTAAATGTCATATTTGTCTCTTAATATAAAGGTCATATAAAGACCCATGATGTAAAATTGTAATATTCAGTCAAGTCAATTATGTATGTAACCCGTTTGTTTTGGACACTTGATGTTATATTGAGTCACAACATCATGTATTTCTTTGTATATCTTCTAGAATATTCAACATCTGCTCAGGGGGAACATGATCAATGCTCATATTCAACATCATCAGATCTAGAGTGCTCATCTCTCCAAAAGGAGAACGAAGTCTTCACTCAGCAATGGTTAGCCCTTTGCCCTTGATGTTAAAGGGGGAGAGAATCTTGGTGTTTGGAGAATGCTTGATGACTTGGGAAATCAACTTGGCATATCTATAGATGTGTCTATAGGTAATTACAAGTGGTGGTAACCAAACATCAAAGTGGTTTCCATCAAGTCCAAAGGGGGAAATTGTTGGCATTATCACTAATGCGTTGTCCTTGATTGAAAGCTACTTAATAAAAATGTCAACATGATGGTAGAAGGATGGGTATACAGTAGGATAGATGTGATAAAGATATTGGACAAAGGAATATCAGTTCAGAGACAGACGAATGATAAAGATGAAGTGTAGGAAAATACAAGTGGGTCTTGTGAACAAAGTCTGCCTTCATACGCGGGTATCGTGAAGCAAAGTCGCGTACAGTTTCAGCACCATCATATTTTCAATACTAGGGGTCTTTACCATGGTATTGGCCCATAGTAATGAGCACTACAACAAATATTTGATTGCATCAAAGGATACCATCGACATAACTACAAAATTGGCCCAAGGTATTGGCTGAGGCCTAAGATATATAAGGAGATGGAGATCAAAGTGCTATGTGTCCAAGTTATGGGTTATTAATGAATGGTTTGATCTGAAATAGGTGTGCACCAAGGAGCATGAAGGAGGTTCATATTTCATAGATTTGAAAGCATTTGAAGGAATGGTTTAGTAATTGCAGATATGTATGTAGGTTTTCTTCAGAAAGGTCACATACATATGCGAATTTACTTTAGGGGGGTCACATATATATTCTACCAAATTTTGGAATTGGTATGTAGGTGTGAAATATTAAAATCACATACATACACAGGATTTATTTATAAAAGCGTGCAACTGATAGGGTTTTGAAGCATGAACTATTAATGATGGTTGATCAAGTTCAGATATGTTTTATGTTGTCTATCAATGATGTATCTATCATAATGATCTGTGTTTGACAATGTTGTTTAGGTTGAATTGATTATGGAATAAAATGGTAACTAACTGATGATGTTGTTGTATAATGACCTGTATTTGGTTTTATGATCTATGATGGGTTTAATATGTGATGTAGTGATTTTTTCAGTGTGACAATGATTTAGATTTAGGTATCATTATTTTTGATATCTATACGTGGGTATGCTTCAGGGCAAGCACGTATATACATAGGTATGATTAAGAACATTAGCATATACAATCTAATGTATTCTTGATCAGGGTTTGCAATGGAAACAATTGGTATTTTTGATAGGTAACAATGTTTGGCTTGGTATATTAGTGAGTGGATATGCATTGGCATAATTTGTTATGATTTATTTTCATTAGTTACATTGGTTGATTTTATGATTCAGTTGGTTCAATATTTGAGTAATTGATTTCATAATAGTTGAAAGTGGATCTAGTTTGAAACATTATGAAAAGTGATCCATAAAGAGTTGGGGATACCAATCTTCAGAAAGGGGGTTGTAGCCCCCTTCCAGTAGGATTTGGAAAATGAGAGAAGGTTGTAGCCTTCGATAGGTAGGAGCCTACGTACTAGTTGAAGTCTACACTAGTACAAGATTGTAAGAAGATTATTTTATTTTTAAAAGAAGACAGAGATGACATCAATGGTGGTTTTATCCCACATTGGGTTTCCACCTAAAAATATTGGTGTTCATGTGTTTTGATGTGTTTCTTATGTATTGATGATATATATTCTCTCTGCTACTCATAGTTTATGCTTAATACATGTTTTAATGAAGTAATGATGCACTAATTAGAGATTAACAAATGATGAATTATATGTAAAGCTAGTTGACTAGATATACACAATTTGCTTTCATCACAATCATGTATGTACGCGGGTTCACTGAATAACATTCGTGTATAGAAATTGGAATAAGAAAATTAAAGTTGAAGAAAGTTTTAAAAAAACTGATTCACCCCCCCCTCTCAGTTTTTTTTCCAATAAACATGGAAAATTTCTAGTTAAAATGAACATTGAAATATTTTATTTATGGATTACATTGTCCACATTAAAGTTAAAGTGTTATTTTTTCTTAATATATTTTTAAATTCATTTCAATATTACTTATTCTTAAGTATTGAAACATTTTATTTATGATGGATATTAAATTTTTGAATTGCTATAAATATTTTTTAAATACCACATATTAATTTTATATTCAAAATTAAATGAATTATATATCTCCCTCTTGTTACTATTATTAGGAAATAATTGAATATGTTTAATCACTTCTTCTCTTTGGAAATTGAAATATTTTATTGTGGTTAACATCTCTCTCTCTCTCTCTCTCTCTCTCTCTCTCTCTCTCTCTCTCTATATATATATATATATATATATATATATATATATATATATATATATATATATATATATATATATATATATATATATATATATATATATATATATATATATATATATATATATATATATATATATATATATATATATATATATATATAGGTTTTCTGTAAAGTTGATCTTAAAATAAAGTAGTTACAATTGATATTCAAATAGTTTATTTTTGTTTTGTATTGAAATATGAAAATATAAGTATATTCATTTTTTGTAATTCTTTTAATTACTTTATCTTTTAAAAGTAGTTTGTAATGTCCTCAAAATATATTTGACAAATTTTCCAGAAATTTTGCTTAGAAAAAATTACATCACAAATTTCCTAACTTAAACCCTATCAACATTGTGCAATTGGAACAATGAAATTAGTAGTACAACAAATAATTTTTGTAGCAGGAAAACCCGTAAATGTGACAAATACAAATAACATGAGGAATAATAAAAAAACCAACTTTATTATTATATTAAATATGGTTTGGAGAACTTGTTACGAATGCCAACAAATATATGCATCGATGACAATACTTGAAGATCTGCTCCAAACAAAAATTCGACCTCCAAACTACTGCTGCAATACTGATTCAAACCTCCCAAAGTTGCAACTAAAAATGTACCTAAAATTAGAGATCTGGGATGATCCCCACTCCAATCCACAGATCTGCTCCAAATCTGTTCATGAGATTTATGACTAAAACCTCCAAAATAGCGAGTTGGGGTTTCTTCCAACACACTAAGATACCCAAGGGTTTTTTCTCAGGTCTCTCTAAAGCCGAGAACCATGTTCCCAAAACCTCTCCAATAGAAAATACTCAAATACAAGATATCCCTAAATGACTTTCTTCTCCTCCTTTTTAAATATTAGATAGATCTCTCTCCATCCTTCTACTAACACTTTGGAAGCTTCTCCCTTTTATTGTGTCTAGGTTGAGCATAGACACAACCACACCTTGCTCTTTTACTGGGTTGTAGAATATGCTTCTTGACATAATCATTGAATATGGGTTGCAGTAGAAGAGTGGTGTGCTAAAAGGCCTAAAATCCAAGAGAGGTCCATAAGAATAACTCTCAAGAAGAAGCAAGGGAGGCAGATGTCAGGAGATTAGAAGAGAAGGAGAGTGCATAAGCTTAGGAGGAGCTGCAGAAGAGTTAATTGCTCAAGCAATGAAAGTGTAAAGCGTTTATGAGGAGATAATTCATAACTTTGCATGTTCCTTGGTTATCAATTAGTATCTTTATGTCAATAACTTCCAAACCCATGCATCAAAGAAACAAACATGGAGAGTTTAAAACTTCCAAGGGAAGAAAATCATAAACAATGAAGAAAATGGAGATAACTCCTTTGAAGGAATGGTGATGATGGTTAGTATTTTCAGGGAGAGTGGGAAAAAACACATTAGCAATAGTAAAGGCACTTGTAGTTTGGTTTCTAATACATAGATGAATTGGAATATGGAGAGTAATCAACCTTTGGCTTCTCACAAGAAAAAGGAGGAGAATTAATTTACCATAACAATGGAGAAGTGAGTAAAGATTGAAGACGATAATTTATTTCATCCAAAGATTGTATCCTCAATAATTTGTTATATCCTCACAAGGGGAGTAATGTCAACAACCACTGAGTGTCAAGAATTGGATGAGTAGTCAAGAGAGATAGTATATGTTCAGGGGGAGCATATCAAGCATATCCAGTACTTTAGAGAGGATCAATAGCCATAGAAAGCCATAATAACATTTTATCCCTTGACATTGATATCAACAAGGGAAAGATTGTCCTCCTTGAAGAAGTGAAAATAAAATCTAATAGCAAGAGGTATGTTTAGTAATCTTTGGCTTCCAGGTATTTTGGCCAAGTCATTATGGTTATAATTGAGATTAGATAGTAGAATCCAAGTATCTTACCTGAGAGCTAAGGTAGGCTAGAAGAGGGAGGGAGATCGATGTTTCCCTTTGTCATTGATGTCAAAGGGGGAGAGAGATATCAACCACACAGGGAGATTTCCATCAATGCCAAAGGGGGATATTGTTGGCATTGATATCAACCTCAATGATGATAATGATAGGATGAGATGATTGTCAATTTTAGCATTGTTGAGACAACTTGTAGTTGAGTGTTGAGTGTGTTTCCTTCTTGGTTAGAGTTGGAGCTTGGTTTTGGAGCCTTGGTAAGAGTACTAATAGACACTGCTACCTAGCTAAAGTCAAGGATGGAGCCTATCTTTGGAAGTATTTTGGTTATATAAGATCAACTCAAGTGATCCTGAAAAGTGAATGGTTGGATATTGCCTAGAAATACCTTTCCAACAGTACATGAAACTTCGTAATACTCCCAAGGGATTGGAGGTTATGATACTTTGAATCTTGGTAGGGTTTCATAGGCACATGGTTACACATAGGTTGATAGAAGGCACAAGATGGACTCTTTACTATTATCTAAACTTACATTTGACGATGTTCTAAGAAGCTTTTTGTTGGGAAATCTTTTGGATGAGTCTTGCAGTTTAAAAATTTTGCGGACAAGATGTTTCTTGTTATCAAACATGCAAATTTGTGTTGTAATAAGGGACTTTTGGTTGAGATGCTTTGGTATGGAGAGTCGTGGTCTCACGATTGACATATTTCATGAACGGTAACTTTTCTAGCAATAGTTGCACTAATTAATGCCACGTCGTGTTAATTTTTGGTTGAAGAGCTTAATTCTAGGCACAATGGTGCAATTAACAAAAGGGACAAGAGATAGATAAATATTTGTTAGACTAAGAAATTTGATGTCTCACCACGAAGGTCTAGTAAAAGGGTTAGATGGGGTTCATGGTTGAATGAATACTATGGTAGACAAACTCTAGGCGATGGAAAAATTTGACAAGACTAGCACTGTGGACCATTTTTGGTTAGCAAAGAAAATTGCTACAAAATAGAATGTCCTGTACCCCCTCCATATAGGTGACAAGTGGATGACAACTAACAATGATGCAGCAAGGAAGACAACATGGCCCAATCATAAGAGGACAAGTGGCAGGTGGCATGTCAACATGATGATGCGGCATGCCATACATGTGACATGTGGTAGGTGTTTTTCGCATTTTTGGGTGGCCAGGTGGTCCAAATGTAGGTGACATGTGGCACCACTCACTGAGTGATACATGGAATTTTTTTGACATAGGATGATACATGGAAAGATTTTGACGTAGGATAACACATGGCAAGTGATGTGGATGATATGTGGCATGTGGTGATTGGTACATGTGGAAATGAGGTGGAAAGAAAGGCCACAAGGAACAGGTGTTGAATGAAGTTTTAACAACCATGATCTTGCTAATGCATGTCAATGTTTTATAAATTTTCACTAACCATAACAAAATATCTTCCCATTCCCTCGACGAGAAAGTAAAAAATATAATCAAGATTAAAACTAGTAGGTGGGACCCTACCTTAAGAAAATTATTTTCCAGCTGCAACAATCAATGACATTCATATTTTTTTTCATTATGAAAAAAGAATCTCTATTATAAACATAATAATAAGTAAAGAGATTTGAGCCTATATTCATATGGAACAAGAGTTACAAATATGTTCACACATATACACATATCAGGCAAAAGATTATCCTTTCATTTTACATCACACATATTTCATAATGGCAAAGGTCAAAGATTTATGTTATAAAAAGGGATATGGTATTGCATGCATATGAGCTATAATTGATTGGAACCTATGCTTTTATGAATCCTATCAAATTGGTGGCATTCAACATATTATATGGCATACGATATTTGTGACTTATTGCATGGTAGGATGTATGTTCATATTATGGAATATGGTGGGTCAAGAGTGTTCTTAAGTTAGCTTGTTACAAAGATTTTTGTTATTGTGAGGGTGATCACATATGCTTACTATGTGATGTATATACCATATTGTCGAGGTTTTATGATTGGTATCATATGCATTTCATGGAATATGTTACTAGATACGTAATGGGTTTATTTGTTGAATTAGCGAGGAAAAAATTTAATGCAACATTTATAATGCTAATGATGTAGTGATAACCCTCATGTATTGTGATGCAAAGGTGGAAATATGATATATTGTTGAATACTTGAGGATGGAAATTTTAATTTACATATCTACTTCTTGTTCTCCACGTGGCATTGTTTGAGTCTAGTTGGAAGGTTTTGTGGCTGATCTATAATTGCAAGTTTTAAAATTTGGCTAGCATTGTGATTGTTGTTATTAATAACCAATATTTTTAGAGCCCTTCCTAAATTTTACCATTAATGTGGTGTCCTAGTTTCTCTTTTCATTGGTGCACTTTGATCCTTATTTGATCCTCCTCGGTCTGTTAACCAAAATTTCTTCTCATCTACCACTTTAACCACTTCTACAGTCTCCTACATGGAACATTCCTATACGTGAGACTCAATTTTGGATATGTAGCATATCCAATGTGGTTTGTTTTGATTATATATATGACTATTACATGACATCCATGTTGGTCCTCACCATTACTTTGTCATTAACTTCCCATTCTCCTCGATCTCCATTTAGGGCATGCCACCTTTTACTATTATCACACTATTCCAAGGTATTAACAATATTTGTTTCCATTCCACTAATTTTCTTCCATTCAAACTACCTGAAACTATCACTGAAGACTGAGGAAAAGATGGACAGACCCTAGTGCTCATTGCAATTGCTCTTGAACACAATCAATTTTCCAGGTATGCTTCATCAATGATTAATGTACTCTAGGTGTTATAGATTGAAGTTACATTGCGCTTATATCCTATGCACTGATTTTTTTCCTCATGTGTGCTATTGGTTGATTAATATTATCATATAGAGTCTTTATGCATTCATAACCTCTCCCTTTTCCAATAATAATAGTATTATATAGACCTAGACTTGTTATTTTCTATTTGTACACATGTATACAATCAAAATTTATATGCATGCAATTCAAAGTGTTTCTATGCCAATCTTGAAGTTGGGTTCACCCCATAACCATTATGTTTAGTAAGTATTGCATTTACTCTATGCGAGACTTCGAGGACAAACCCTTAGTTACAAAAGAACTAGAATCAATGTCTATTGCTGTCAATTACATTTATCATTTTTATTTTTGTAAAATAACCTCATTCTACATAGTTTGCACTTAATAAAAAATCTTCTCTTGTGCACAACTACTATTTGGTCATAACATGTCAATATTTGCTCCAAGTTGTGCACATTTGAAGCCATGTATACTTTTTTTGGAAACTATTGACAATGCTGGACCTGCTAACATTTAGGGAATCTACCTGATATGAAGTCCCAATTAGACCTCACATAATTTGGAGTAGGAGTCCCAACAGTGGTTGGTAATGTAATGCCTTGACCGCAGAAACATGCAAGTGACTACTAGAATCAGGATTTTGAGCATAGAGATTCCACTGACTTGTGAAAAGCGGTTCTAAACCTTCGAGATGCGGTAATACATCCAAAAAATTATCCCATCTGACATGCACTCCCCTTGATTCAGGAATAGCGACATGAACTAAATGCCCTGTCCAAGCTAGAGAACTGACTCCGAAGAGTCCTGACAAATGATGATTGAGATGGGATTCGACATTTTTGAACCATGAAACACTTGGTCTCCATTTAGGTTGTAGATGTAACCTACCCACTATTAAAAAGATGACAGAAAGAAATAGCAAGAAAAGAGCTCCAGCATAAAGATCTTCGTTAGTGCGTAAACCAATTGTATACCACCACTGATAACTTTGGGTGAGAGAAAGTGTGTGACCCTACAGAGAGTCAAGTGCAATGCATGAAGGATCCAACACACAAAGGGAAAAGGAAGTCCACCCCTAGAAGCCTATAATAGTATGCAGCTTGAAAGGAACACACGAGTGAATGAAACCATAAGCTAAGATGCAGAATAGTCCACAAGTTAAAGTGATGAGTTAATCCAACAACACACATTCAACAAGATTCGTACAAATGGAAACAAAATAGTTCATAATTAGATGTGCAAGTTAAATAACATACATTTCCAATACAATAAGAATAGTCCTACTATATTAACAACATATGCATGAAAGCGTGATGGCTCTAATTTTATTATTATAAGTGAAAGTTCCATCCATACATACACCATTGATGACAACTAGCCCTAATAGTGGAACATTACAGTCAAGAACACCTGTTCCTCTAAAGAAGTATACTTGCTCTATGCTATGGAGAAGCCAAGGCTCTTCAAAATACTCCCAAGCTATTTCTAAGCCTAAGCCTAACCAAAATATTGGTTCCCTAAAGCCCGTTACATGAGTTATGAGGTTCTTTTTATAACAAGTAAAGACTATGTGTGGAACCAGAAACTCGATTACGAAAGTGTCCTCTTAAGATGTCGATCCTGCTTTGAGATAGGCCATCTAGCCAAAAATTTCCCAAAAGCCTCCTAGAAAAAATCACCACATATCTACATGGTGGGAAGGAGCACAAAAAGAACACTACACTATCATCAAAGAAGAATAGTCTTGAGAAAACTCTGAATCACAAGAAATCAAGCAAGAAAGAAACAACTACCAAGACAAGCAGGGGGGAAGCCCCACCCAAAAACAAAAAAATGAACTCGGCAATACCTCAAGCATCAATAGTTATGAGGATTCGAATACCGCACAAAATAAATCTTCATTTAACAGAAAAGCAGATCTCCTAGACCAAACTTCTTCTCTGACTATCTTCAAAAGGATAACACAATAGATCGCGAAGCTAAGACACCAATGTCCCAAGAACCATAAGAAATGAAGGAGATGAAAGATAAAGGAAGTTGGAAGACCGTAGAGAAAAAAAAGAAAGCTATAGCACCAATCTTTCCAAGAAAGACGAGGAGCTAGACAATTAAAAACTAAGAAAATTATAGGTCTGATAGACCAATTTGGTCTTAGTGGACGTTAACCACCACCACCATTATCATCATCAACAAGAAGGGGGTGGCTCTTCAACTTCCCCTTTTTGACCTTTAAACTATTCTCATGGCTCTTCAAATTCTTCACAAAATGACACATTACATTACATGATGATTTTTCATATTCCAATATTGACACTTGGAATTTCACTTATAAAATAATTACAAATAATATTACATTTTCCATTTAATATACCCATATAAGAGAAAATAGGGTAGGGACAACCTAACAAGACACAACACTATGAATCTCGAGTTTGGGGGAAGTCCATCTCGACAAACTCCACTTACTGCTTCTCGATCACATATTGGTGCCAAGATTGGTACTGTGTGATGGTGTCCCCAAACTGCTTAACGATGTCTTGTTGGAAGCAAACTCTAGCCTCCATGGCATCCGAGTACACTATCTTAGAACATGTGTCCAACTCATTTTGAATCATGAGCAATATTGTCTTGACCTTGACAGGACCACCGATGAACTTCTACATGTTGTGTGTGTTCAGCTCCAAGTCTTCTCTAGTGGCTTCCTGTCTTAGTTTCTACAAGTACTATTTGACCTCCTTCCGAACTTGGTTCTTGGGTTTAGCTTTGGTGAGGGAACCAATTGATGGGATCTGGTGTGTTCTCACTAAGACATCCAAACTACTATACATCCACACATATGAGGTCTATACATTGTCGATGAATGAGGTGATATGCTTGTTGTTTTGAATCAATATTCAAACCTTTTCTTTCTACAACTTTTCCTGTGACTTCATCTTCTTCACCAAGTCAAGCGAGGCCCATTTGTACTACATTGTCCACTCTAGTAAATAGGCAATGGCATCATGGATGTTTTTGAAAGTTTTAACAAAATCTTTGCTTCGCTATTGTAGGCCATATAAATGGACAACCATTTTATGCATGGTGACAAATCCATCATAGAGCTTCCTCATGGTTTCTCCAAGTGCTGGTACTTCAACAAGTATCATTGTTCTTATCTCCCCCAATGTGGAAACTTGATTCTGCACTGCTTCTCAGAGTTGTTCTGCCTCTTACCTGGTAGCATGTAATTTCTTTTCCAGTTTCTCATTCTTGGCTGTTAGATACTTAACATTTGAGCTTGTTTCTCTTTCAGAGGTCAGGCTGGATTCGACAATGGAACTTGGATGCTTCTCGGTGTCCGACACTATCACCCTTTCCTTGATGAATATAGGTGATGCGTGATCATCCAGAAAGTGATTCCTCCGTGTTTGTACGATCCTCTTCTGGAACTCAATGAATGATAGATTGTACACATTCATGACTGGATCATCATCAAGAAGAAAAACATGTCCTTGCTCGCTCGGGGTTGGCTCTGCTACTAGAGGTGGTGGAGACTGGGGGATGACCTGTGGTGCTCTCGGCATTAGGTCAACATCTTCATGTTGTGGCTGTTGTTCCAACTCCATTTCTATCACTTCAATAAATTTCTCAATTTGTTGAGCAAGCTCCAGATCCTGCATCTGTTCACCTTCCTCCATAATTGCTGGTTGTTCCGGCTCTTCAACCTGTATCGGTGTTGTTTCCTATGTCATTGTCCCTTGCCTTTTTTCTTCTTCATGCTTCTGCTTCTCTTTTCATTCTCTCCTCCTCAACTCCTATTCTTCCTTCAACTTCTTCTTTTTCTCCTACAAATTCAATTAAGCTTCTTGCAACCTCTACTTTTCTCTCTTCCTCCGCTCTGCTCTATTCATCTGTTTCTCCCTCTTTGCTTCTGCTACCAAAGCTTCCTTCGTGATAATAGGATATGCCTTCATTTTGGAGCTTTTCAATTCCTCTTGACTATTAGAAATCTTCCTCTTTCCCTTGTCCCGCAGGGGATTACTGCCTTCTGATGTTGTTGTTGCTTCCAGAGCTGTTGTTGTTTGTGAAGTAGGCTTCAAAGTCCTTGCTATATTGACTGACTCATTGAGTATGGAGGCATTGTAGCAGTAACTCCAAGGATCCTATTCTGGCCAATGAAATGCCTTGCCGATCCACGGAAAGTAAACTCTCGTACAATGGACCTTGCAAATACTGAGGGGATCATAAGGATTAAAGTCCTTAGTGTTGAACTCGAATTTCACTATGTCCTTAGCCTTGACATATGCAACTTTCAAGTTCTTAATCACATATAATCCGATCCACATAGGAAGAGTTGGCCATGATGCTTTCTTATTCCAATCCAGTGTTGCTGACAACCCTGTAGCAAGGTGGTATGATACCTCTTGCATGATCAGTTTGTTAGTGGCATACCTTAGTAAAACATGCGGAGGCTTCTCTCCACTAAACACTCTTATAAAGGTGCCACTTAGTGAGGCATACCAATCTTGGGACATGTAAGGTGGATCTTGCTCAAATATAAGCTTGTATAACAGGATGATAAAGTGGTGAGTTAGTCGTGCCATTACTCCTCGATAACTATAATTAGAAAGCAACTTGTAATATATGTTCATGACAATCTCTCATCGTGTCCATGCTTAGTTCATGCTAAGGAACTGCCACTGTGCATAGATTGCATCCCATAAGTATGCAGACATATAAAAACTTTCTTACTCATCCTTGGGCAGATTCTGAGCCTTAGCTACATGGGACTTCAATTGTTGAGCCAACATATCTAGCCAGTTTAATGACCTCCCATCACTTACCAACTGGTCCAATAAGACTTCCAACCTTTCAGGAAATGTTTATGTGCTCTCTTGACCATATACGTTATGCAACCAACTCACAAAATAGATGAAAAGATAGATCAATGACTTCAAAATAAGCCTCTTCGAGGGGGCAACCTCCTTTACATTACACAAATGAACAATTCTTGGATGATACAAATGACAAGACATCCTTTCTATATATAGGAGTCTAATGGGTCACAATATAATTAAATCTGAAATAAAAATAATAATGTAAGGGAACAACAATAAAAATAGTGGGCTTTTATGGGGCGCAATAATAACAATATGGGGACAACATGGGCACAACAATAAAATAAGGGGTACAATGAAAATAATAATAAGGGAGTACACTAGTATTATAGACACCTAACATGCTCCTCTCCAAAAAAGTGTTGTCCTCAACGTTTGAGTAGTTTTGGATGCTTTTGTATAAAATTATCATCCTCCCATGTGGAATCTTCAATGGGTAAGTTCTTCCACTTGATGAGATACTCTGAAATTGATCGAATCATAGCTGTCAAGTTCTTTTTTCTGTGACTGCTTCAGGTTCCAATATGATTTTTCCTTCCTCATCAAGTTCTGGAAATATTGTTGAACTAGGAGATTTTCACCTATAACCTTCTTTAAGAACGAAACATGGAAATTGGGTGCACTCAAGAAGATGCTGGAAGTTCCAATTTGTATGCCATAGTACCAATATTTTGCAACACTTTGTATGGACCATAATAATTTGGTAATAATTTATTATACTTCTTAGCTTTCTTGAGGGACATTTGTCTGTATGGTTGTAGTCATAGAAATACCCAGTCACCTACATCAAAACTTATTTCGCTGTGATGTTGATCTACTTGTTGTTTCACTTTATTCTGCGCCAAAGTGAGGTTATCCTTTAAGAGTTGGAGAACTTTTTGATGATGCTCGATGTGATCTTACATTGCTTGAACCTTAGAATTTTCTCTTAAATATGATGTGATTAACGGTGGATGATATCCGTAGAGTGCCATAAATGGGGTCATTTTTGCTGTAGTATGGAAGAAATTGTTATACCAACATTCAGCCAAAGGCAACCATTTGACCCATTATGTTTGTTTATCAGATACAAAGAAACGAAGATATCCTTCCAAACATTTGTTCACTATCTCAATTTTCCCATCAGATTGAGGATGATAAGGTGAGCTATGAGCTAACTGAGCACCCAGACAAGAAAATAATTTTGTCCAAAAATTTCCAGTGAAAATAGGATCTTTGTCGCTTACAATAATATTTGGGTTTCCATGTAGTTTTTGAATTGTTTCCTTAAGTGTAGTAGCAATTGTACTGGCTTTAAATGGATGAGATACTGCACAAAAGTGTGCATACTTGGCAAGTCTATCAACTATCACCATGATGACACTCTTTTATTTGGACTTGGGTAAACCTGTGATAAAATCCATTGAAACCTCCTCCCAATGTTGACTTGGATTGGATAAAGGTTGTAATAGACCCGGGGTCTTCATTGTCTCAACTTTATTTTGTTGGCAAACCAAACATTCCGCCACAGACTTTTGAATATAAGATTTAAGGCCATCCCAAAAAAATTCCTTCTTAAATATGTGGTAAGTTTATAAAAATCTTGAATGCCCTCCTAAGGGAGAGGTTTGCGATTCTAGAAGAATCTTTTGTTTGAGTTGGGAATTTTTACAGAGGTATAAGTGATCTTTAACCATAACAAATAATTTTTCCAGCTAAATGTATCATATGTACTGGGATATTGTTGCAACTTTTGAATGAGTGCCCACATTTCTTCGTCATTCTTCCATTCATCTCTTGCTTCATTTATCCAGTCCGGTTGGATAATAGAAATGGCACAAAGCAATGCTTCCACATCCTCATCCTTTCTTGAGAGTGCATCTGCAACGACATTTTGCTTCCCTTTTTTGTAGATTATTTCAAAGTCCTAACCCAACATCTTTGTGACCCATTTTTGCTACCCTTCTGAAGATAATATTTGTTCTAAAAAGTATTTAAGCTATCATGATCTATTTTACCTTGAACTGACTTCCCATTAGGTAAGGTCACCATTTCTTAAGTGCATGTAGTATTGCCAAGATTTCCTTCTCATAAATATTTTTGTGTAAATATTTTCCTTTGATTGGATAACTTTCGAAAGCAATGGGTCTTTCTTCTTGCATTAAAACAACACCAATTCCATTTTCCGATGCATCACATTCCACAATAAAGGTTTTTTTTGAAGTCTGGCATAGCTAATACCGGTGCTTGGCACATTTCCTCTTTAAGATGTTCAAAAGCCTTCGTTACTTTGGGAGTCTAAGAAAATGCATCTTTCTTTAGTAATGTTGTTAGAGGTGCTACTATTCTCCCATAATTCTTAACTAACTTTCGATAATACTGTGTCAACTCGAGAAATCCTCGCAGATGCTTTATGGATGTGGGGATTTTTCATTCCTTAACGACTTTAATTTTTCTAGGGTCTACCTTAACACGTTCATGATATACAATATGACCCAAATATTCCACCTTTTGTACTCCAAAGAAAAATTTGGAGGTTTTTGCATATAATTGTTTCTCCTACAATAGTTTGAGCACTCTATCAACATGTTGAACATGATCCTTCCAAGACTTGTTGTAGATTAGTATATCATCAAAAAATACTAACACGAATTTTCTAAGGGTTTGAAAATGGAATTCATCAAACCTTGAAATGTAGAAGGTGCATTGGTAAGGCCAAAAGGCATGACCAAAAATTCATAATGACCCTCATGAGTTCTAAATGTTGTTTTCAGAATGTCTTTAGTCTTCATTCTAATTTTTTGATATCCTGAACAAAGGTCCAACTTGGTGATGTAAATTTCTCCATGCAATTCATCCAATAATTCATCAATGAAAAGAATGGGGAATTTATCTTTAATAGTGAGCTTGTTGAGCTCCCTATAATCTAAACACATGCACCATGATCCATCCTTCTTGTGCACCAGTACTACTGGAGCAGAGAAAGAACTTTGACTAGGTTGAATTATACCAACCTCTAGCATTTCTGCAACCATACATTCAATTTCACTCTTTTGGGAATAGGGAAATTTGTAAGGCCTGATGTTTGGAGGAACACTTCCTGGAATCAAATGAATAGCATGATCATGATCATGAATAGGTGGGAGGCCTATGGGAGCCTCAAATACCTTAGAATGATTGTCCAAGACTTTTTGGAGATTTGGAGAAATAGACGATTCCAACTAGGGAACCTCTCGTGAACATAATTGTACAATTACACCTCATTGTTCTTTCTTTAGAAGATTTGTCATGCCATTAGAGCTGATTATCTTTCCTGATTTCCCTGTGATACCCCTTTGTTCAACTTCCTTTCCTTGTGAAAATAATTTCAAGAAAATTTCTTGAAAATTAAAAGCTATCGTACCCAAAGTTTGTAGCCATTGGACTCCTAGTACAACATCAACACCACCAATTGGAATGGAAAGCATTGGACTATTCAACACATATTCTCCCATGGATAGCTTGATATTATGGCACTTTCCAGAGAAATTTATGGTTCCTCCATTTGTAACAATCACTTGACACTCTAGTGTTGGATATAAGAAGCAATTCAATTCCTTGGCTATCTTACAATGAACAAAATTATGGCTACTGCCTAAATCAATCAACATTATTACCTTTTTCTTCTTGATATGTCCTTCTATCTTAATAGTTTGTGGAGTGGTAATTCCAGCCAATGAATTACAAGATATGGTTGGATTCATTTCTTATTTCTCTAGGGTTTGTTCCTGGTGTGTATCCTCTTCTTTTGATGTTTCTTGTTCCTTTTCTTCCTCCTCTTCACAATCTATGTAAAATAATTTATTTTGAGCACACTTATGACCTTTAGTGTATTTTCTATCACAACTATAACAAAGTCCTTTTTCTATTTTTTCTTCCAATTGTTGTGGTGTCAACCTTGTAGGTTGTGGAAGGCTAGGGGAAACAAAACTTCCATCTTTATAGTTGTGAGTGGTAGGCTTCCTTGTTGCCATAATTTTTCTTTCAAATTTTCTTGCCAACCTAAATTCCTTCTCCAATGAATCATGTTCCCAAAGGTGAACCTCATGTTGGATGTTATCCTTTAAAGTCCCTATCAACACATCGATCCTATGCTCCTCTAGAATATCTTTTACCCTTATATTCATTTTTTGGAAGTCCTCAATGTGCTCCACCATTGAAACCTTTTGTTTGAGATTTATCAATTGACTAAAAAAGGTGTTTCTTTTTGTATCCTCATAATGTGCTATCATTTCTTCTGTAAAAATTGCCTAAGTGACAACTTTTTTACGATATAAAAGCCATCAATACCATAGAAACTGACTGGGTTCCAAATATAAAGTTGCAATGCGTACCTTTTGTGTGTTTTTCACAATATGGAGATCGAAATATTGCTCCATCTGTAGTATCCATGTTACAGGATCTTTGCCATAAAAATTTCCCATATCGATATTTGGAACATGATGGGTCTTCAAACCAATGTTAGAGTCTATGATATCATGACTAACATTTCTTTTGTTCTCATCATGAGTTTCCTTTACTACCCTTTCACCATTAGTAAGCATTTCTTGTTGCAACTTTGTCAAATCTATTTTCAAATCTTCCATGATGCCTTTATGTTTTTCTTCTATACCATCCATCTTAGCTTCCATTCCATTTTTTAAACCATCCATCTTAGCTTCAGTTACTTTTTATGAGAGCGAAATTTGTTGCACTTGGTCTCATAATTTTGATATATCATGTTGCATTTCTTCCTCTTCTTCATGTGTCATAGTAGATATTTCAGGTTGCTTACTAGGTGCTTCCTTTTTCTTTCTTCAAGTCATCAATGAATGATAATTATGATTCAAGATCCCTTTGAATCACTTCAAAATACTTTCTCCAACAACCCCTATGAAAATTAAAAAATAAAAATAAAAAAGAAGAAGAAGAAACTACACACCTTTTTTGTTTCTGCTTTGTATGAGCTTGATCTTGAAACGATTATAACTCTTTAATTTCAGATCTCCAAGTTCTAAATTTTTGGCCTATGATAGCCCTCTGATCCCTCTTTCCAACCCCACAAGCGTGATTAGATTCTCCAAGAAATATTTATCCCAATCTCTCGCGATGATCTAATTGAATGCCTCCACAAATAAGTAAACACGAAAAGCGCATGAAAGGCATTCTGTGGACATACCATGGTGTTCAAACACATTGTGATTCAAACACAAGAATGTGCACACTTTCAAACTTGAAAAATTAGCAAACATGAGGAAAAATAAAATTTCCGTTTTGCAACAATTCTTGCTACGTACGACTCCTCCAACGATTGAGCGATAGGATCATGTGATACAAATGGGGGATGCAAAAATTGTAAGAGAGATTGGTTTTCAATGTGAACAATAGAGTGATGAGGAGCCTAGAAAGATTCAACACATTTTTTATCAGAAGTGGAAATGACCTCAAGGCTGTGAGAACTAGACATAACCATTAGCGTAGGCTGAAGTGCCTCACAACTTAGGGAGGTTCCAATTTATCAAAAGATAGAAAGACTACTGGCTTAGAAAGATCAACAATGGATAAATCAACATCGTGATCGAATGAATGAATGAAAATATCATGACAACCATGATCAAAATGTTCAAGATCATGAACAGAGGCATCCTCATGATCTGACGAATCATATAGAGGGGATAATGGAAAACGAGAAATGTCACCCTCTATGTTTCTGGGAATGTAGATGAGAGCTTGGGAGGATCAGGGAAGACATATTTGTCCTCTTCGCATTCAAATGAAAAACTAGAATTACACGTGTTCTGGGAATGATCAGAAGTAGCAACATCCTAAAGTGAATTTTCACAAGATGGAATAGAAATGACAGAATCATGAAAGATGTTAGGATAATCTAGAAGTGGTGCGGACAAAAGGAGGCCATCCTTCACCGCAGATTCTTGTTTAGAATCCCATACATACTCATAAAAAATGATGTCGCAAGTTGGTTGTTCAATACCAGCTCCATACAGAACTTGATCCTCATGAACATCATGAGAGGGATCTAAGACAGGTTAACACAACACACCAAAATACAGAGGATCAGAGGGGCCAAAGGGCTGAGGATGAGGAGATAACACTTCAATACAAAAATGAGAGTTACAGTCCAACTCTATGCAGAAATTCTAAGCAAGTGGGGTAGGAGGAGATGGTGGTATATCAACAAGTGGATTCTCAACTTCTCCCACCTTGACAAATGAAGCTAGAGATGTTTGATGAGGAGGGGATGGAGGATCACTTGGAAAAAAAACCTTTTCTGTCTCAGATTTAGGAGCTCTAACACCGAGGTATGTTGGAATAGGTTCAAAAGTTGCTAACTTGTGTGGATTTTCAGAAATGTGAACAAGATATTGAAATATTTCAGTCAAAAAATCCAAATCAACTTCATCTTCAGGAAATTCAAAACAATAATGAACAAAATGATCATGAAAATATTGAAGAGATTCGTCAAGTGTTTTTCACAATTTTAATTTTTTTTATTAAGGTCTTTATGATCATAAAGAAAGAAAGCATGACATGGTTCACCAACAAACTGTTTGAAAGAGTGTATAGAGGTTGCAGGAAATGTGTGACACCATTACTTTGCATGCCCTTTGAATGTGAGAGAAAACAACCCATAGGAAACATCCTCAGACTGGATGTCATTCCTATCACATAAACCAAGAAAAGAAACTGTGTGCCTAAGCAAGGTTATTCCACTATCACCATTGAACTTAAATTTAGACAATTCATTTAAAATGCTTGCTGGCACTTTCAAATTTTCAGAGTTAGAAGAACATGTAGTGGTTATGATTTTGGAAGAAGCCATAAAAGAGTGCATAAATTCAAAACAAACTTCAAGGGATCAACTTGTCATCTGGCCTTAGTTCTAGCACTAGAAATGTTGACGATGCTGGACTCTTCAACATTCAGGGGATCTCCCCGATTTGAAGTCCCAAATAGACCTCACATTGTTTGGAGTAGGAGTCCCAATAGTGGGTGGTAATGTAATGCCTTGACCATAGAAACATGCAGAGGAAAGTATGATAACATTGGGTGAGAGCAAGTGTGTGACCCTACAGAAAGTCAAGTGCAATGCATGAAGGATCGAACACACGAAGGAAAAAGGAAATGCGCCCCTTGGAAGCCTGTAATAGTACGCAACTTGAAAGGAACACAAGAGAAAAATGACATCACAATCTAAGATGCGGAATAGTCCACAAGTTAAAGTGATGATTAATCCAACAACACATATTCAACAAGACTCATACACATGGAAACAAAATAGTCCATAAGAATATGCGTAAGTTAAATAACATACATTGCCAATACAACAAGAATAGTCCTACTATATTAACAACATATGCATGAAAGCGTGTTGGCTTTGATTTTATTATTATAAGTGAAAGTTCCATCCATGCATATACCATTGATGACCACTAGGCCCAATAGTGGAACATTACTGTCAAGAACACCTGCTCCTCCAAAGAAGTATACTCGCTCTATGCTATGGATAAGCCAAGACTCTTCACAACACTCCCAAGCTCTTTCTAAGCCTAAACCTAACCAAAATCTTAGCTCTTGAAAGCCTGTTACATTAATTATGATATTCTATTTATAACAAGAGGGGGGTGACTCTTCAACTCCCCCTTTGTGACCTTTGGACTACCCTCATGACCCTTCATCATCTTCAAAAAATGACACATTACATTACATGATGAATTTTCATATTCCAATATTGACACTTGGAATTTCACTTATAACATAATTACAAATAATATTACATTTTCCGCTTATACCCATATAAGAGAAAATAGGGTAGGGACAACCTAACAAGACACAACACTATGAATCTAGAGTTTGGTGGAAGTCCAACTTGACAACCTCCACATGCTGCTTCTTGGTCACATATTGGTGCCAAGCTTGGTACTGTGTGATGGTGTCCCCAAACTTCTTAATGGTGTCCTTTTGGAAGTGGACTCTAGCCTCCATGGAATATGGGTACACTGTCTTGGAACCTATTCCTTCAATTTCTTCTCTGTCTCCCGCAACTTCAGTTCTACTTCCTATAACCTCTTCTTTTCTCTCTTCCTCCGCTCTGCTCTCTTCATTTGTTTCTCACTATTTGTTTCCATTTCCAAAGCTTCCTTCATGATAATAGGATTTGCCTTCATTTTTAGCTTTTCTCTCACTCATGATTGTCAGCAAGATTCCTCTTTCCCTTCTCTTGCACGAGATTGCTGCCTTCCACTACTATTGTAGTTGCTTTTGGAACTGCTACTGTTTGTGGAGGAGTCTTCAAAGGCCTTACTATACTGACTGACTCATTGAGTTTGGAGGCATTGTAGAAGTAGCTCTAAGGATCCTATTTTGGATAATGAAATGTCTCGCTGATCCATGAAATGTAAACTCTCGTACAATGGTCCTCTCAAATACTATGGGGATCATACGGATTAAATTCCATAGTGTGGAACTCAAATTTCACTATGTCCTTAGCCTCAATATTTGCAACTTTCAAGTTCTTAATCTTATAGAATCTGATCTACAAAGGAAGAGTGGGCCATGGCACTTTCTTCTTCCTATGTAGTGCTACTGAAAACCCTGTAGCAAGGTGGTATGATACCTCTTACATGATCAATTTGTCAGTGGCATACCTTGGTAAAACATGCAAAGGCTTATCTCCACCAAACACTCTAATAAAGGGGCCACTTGGTGAGGCATACCAATCTGCAATGTCTATTATCTTATCCATTGTTTCTCAGGACATGCAAGGTGGATCTTGCTCAAATATAAGCTTGTATAGCAGGATGATAAAGTGGGTAGTTAGTCATGCCATCACTCCTCGATAAATTCATTCAGAAAGCAACTTGAAATAGATGTTCATGATAGTCTCTTGTGGTTTCCATGTCTAGTTCAAGCTAGGGAACTGTTGTTGTGCACAGATTTAAGCTAGTAAGTATGCAGACATATAAAACCTTTCTCACTCATCCTTGGGCGAAATCTAAGCCTTAGCTACATGGGACTTCAATTGTTGAGCCAACAGATACGACTAGTTGAATGGCCTCCCATCACTTACCAACTGGTCTAGTAAGACTTCCCACCCTTCAGGAAAGGTTTCTATGCTCTCTTGACCATATATTCTGCAAGAGAAGATAATCAAGAACTGGCAAGCCTTCCTGAGTGACTTTGTCTTGTAAACATGGGTAGGTGTCTACCGAAAATTTGATGGCTCTTTCACCGAACTCTTGAAATGTATCTTATGTTCACATATATTTGGGTCGCATAAAAAGTGAGTCCTTCACTTCACCGACTCGGGAAAGTGATACATCTGATGAAAGTATTCTACCCTAAAGGTGGAAAGCTTCTGCCCGCCAACACTGCTCAATGTCATAGTCTATTCACATGTATGTGAGACAATTTAGCTCATGATGTCTTCACATATAAAGGCTTTGTACCTGCATGCAAACTTGTATAACCCTTACTTCCAGTTGCTAAGACAAACCCATTGGTCCTCCAAATATTCCTCAAATTCCTTTGCAAAAGTGTCTTTGATCTGTTTCCATTTCAATGTTTTTCCCTTCTAAATAAACAACTGAGTATCTGCATACACTGGTAAATCAACTAATGTGTTCTCAACTTCTTCCCCAATACTGCTCTTGGTGGTTTCCTTTGATGCATATCTCTTAGATGCCATGTTAACTGTGACTACTGGAGAGATGGTCAACAACTGTTGTACGCGTGGGACAAAGAGGACACTCATGGAAAGAAAATGTCAGTTTAGAGAAAAAATTGTTTAAGGAAAGTTCAAGCAACAAGTTGGGCACTCGATGTGATGGATTGCACAATTTTTATTAAAGGGGTGACTGGCTGACCGTGGGAACTATGCAATGTGTAGTCCCAACAACCAAGGTGGAAGCTTGATGACTAGCACTGCACAATGCGCAATTCAGCCTGGGCAAAGGCCTGGGAGAGATTATGCATTGCGCAGTCTTAATGGCCAAGCTAGGAGGATGGCTCTTGGAACTATGTAGCGTGCAGTTGGAGCCATCATAGTTTGTGCTCTGCACAATTCCAGAGGCCAAGCTTGTGGCTTGAGCCTCCAGATTGCACAGTGTCCACTGTGCAAAGTGAGATCTGGCTAAGGGAAACCCATATTTGCCCAAGGGAAGTGTGAAAAGCTACGAGATATGAGGAATAGTGTGAATTTGAGTGCAGATCTAACTAAGTTTAGATGCATGCATGTGAATGAAGTGAAACAATTGATTAAACAGAAGGAAAACAAGGTATGTAAGGACAGTCGTCGCAACGATGACCATTGGTGCAAAAATAGGAAAACTAATGCGACACTTAGGAAAGGAAATATATAACTTGAAACAACACTTCTACAAGTTAAAACAAGTTAAAAATCCAACAACCATGTAGAGAAATAAGTGAAACAACACTCATACAATCCAAAAAACAAAAAGTGACATAAAAAATGGCAAAAGACGACAAAAGCAACATTCACTCGAAAAAGCGATGACAATCTCACCGAAGGCTCCTTGATCTACTTGGGAATGATAGAGCTCCAAGATCGAATGTGAAAATGAGCTCTAGTAGTGTCTATTAAATAGATATGGAAAAATTAGGGTTTATGATAAGCATGCTTAAAATCAAGGAAAGAGCGACATTTGGTGGAAGTTTCTAGAATAGCACAAGTGCCTCCTTCGGGATACTAAAAATAGATCCCTATCTTTTAGGGATGAATTTTTCTTTTTGGCATTTTTCTTTTGCCAAGTAAACTTGCCATGCACACTACCACGAAAGACAATGTAGTTCTGGGAACTGGGCAACTTTTTGGCTTAGTGCACTATGCAGTTTCTGAGCTCAATGAGGGTTGTGAAATTTATGGGCTTAGTGTTGGGTTTCCTCATCATTACTACACATTTTCTGAGCTCAAAGCTCACTGGTAGTTAGGATTGCATAATTCCCAACAACAAGGCTAGCTTCCTTAAAAAATTATGTAGTTTCTAGGGCAAGCCCATAACTGGTGTGGGACCAAGTTAGGAGATCAACTTGTGAGTTAGAAAATAAACTAAGTAAGAAAAAACAAGCTAATCTGAAAATATAAGTCTCAGTCGAAGCATGAATACCTGGATCAGGGCAAGATGAGTTGCTTTGGATAGTAAGGAAGGCTCCAAAATCGAAGCATAGGAAAAATTTTGTATGGTGGTTGTAGCCGCTACAAAATAAACATAGTTTTCTAGTTGTTGTCTTGATGCTAAATTTATTTTTAGAAACATAATCACAGATTTTGTTTCTCATAAAGTCATAATTAGGGTTCATTACAATGGGTTATTAATTAATTGTAATATATCATTTAAAAACCATAAATTTCAATTAGTTATTCCTCATTAATACACTGTAAGTAGATGGGATCCCTTGATACCCTAAGTTATTGGGAAAAAAACCATACAACAAGGATTATGCATAGGATGTTGTTCATTCTGAAAAAGGGGCAATACTAGTCTTCCGTAAATCTAGTTTGTTTGAATGTATTCGTCGAACATCGACCATTGTCATGACCTTTGTTATTAATTTTGTTTAATAAAAATGGGAGAGGGATTTTCCTCTATTTTGACCCTTTGGGTGCACACAAATAAATCCCATAAACAGATCCTCATTTCGATTGTGAAAATTAATGTTTGTTTATTTTTTTAACAAAATACAATTGACATGCACGTTGGGATTGATATAATATACATATATACCAGTCATGTCGAATCTATGGTCGCAATTGGCCAAAGCCTCATTTACTTCTATGAACTTTCAAAATTTGTGTGTTTCGTGACTATGATTTGCGCAAGATTCCTCAAAGCTACCAATAGATAAAATATAGGAAACTTTTTCACTCCATCAAATGGTTTTCATCACCTCATATTTGCGTAAGTATGCACAACCATGTCTTAAATATGGGTTGATCCTTTTTTCCTTAGATACATTGTTACATATATATTTTATTCTCTAAAAATCATGATATTATACATATTTATGATGCTAGATATATTATGCTGATATATAAAGAAATCATTCCCTTCACCCGCATATTGTTTTCCTAATTATTAAAAAAAAATCATGTAATTATAGATTTATTGATGTTGGAATATATTATTTAGTTAGAACTTGCAAGTAATTTAATGTTTTTTTCACAATATGATTTTCTACAACATAGACAGGGGCAGAGGAAGAGGTAATATAGATAGGAATTTGGGGATAAGAAGAGAAAGGAGACCTGTGGTGTTAGCTCATTTCAATGGGGATTCAGAGGAACTAAGGCAATTACTCCAAACTAGCATAATGAACCTCACAGGTCATCCTATTGCTCAACCTATCGCCTAGCCCATTTCTTAGCCTCAGCAATATCTTGTTTTTCATAATCCAAGAATTGGCATTCTTGTACTGCCCCACATATCTACCGCTTTTGTTGTTCCTAATAATGATGGTTGCAAAAATGTGATTCAAACATAATATTTGCATTATATTCAAGGTTGGCCTACTATTTCATTGCCCCATCCTCCTCTTAAAGTAAATGTATCTCATCACCTGTTGTCATATGCTTTACGCATTGTGCATTCTCCAAAGGAAACACCTTAGCCTTATGGACTGATTAGAATCTAGATTAGGGGCAAAATTTTTCTCAAAAATCAAAGTGCTCAAAATTGCTCAAAACCAAAACGTATGCATCTATCTCAGCGATACGATCCCAATGCAACTCGTTTCACTCAAAATGGAGTTTGTATGAGAAAGTTAGAGCTTGCTGTCTGTTTTGTCAAACAGGAAAAATTTCATGTCTCAGATGCTGACTAGGCATCTGTATAGCCCAGTCAGCAAAAAGAATATTCCAGGGAATATTACTTAGAATATTCCTAGAATATTCCAAAAATATTCCCACAGGTGCCTTAACCTAATTTTGACAAGTGGTGGCATGCAATTGGTCAAAGCACATTTGGTGGACCAATGAGAGGTTGACACGTGGCAAGCCCAAAGGCTGCCATGTGCCCTCTCAAAGGTCATTTAAAATTATAGTGGTAGGTCGAGGAGTCAAACTTGTGACTTCACCCACACAAGCACTGAGCTTTCCCTCCATACCACACGTTGTGACTTAACATATGGGGAGCGCATTTTATATTTAAATGTTATGCCGTTGGAGTTTCAGAGGTAACCACCACCATGTGACTGGCGACATAACTGGAGGCCAATGCCAATTGATATTCGCACGGGTTAAGCGCTAAGTGGGATTAACCCTTAATTAATGTATGCTTACAGTTAATTAATTTTGGGTTTTAATTGGTGGTAATTTTGGCGGAGCTGATAAATCTGGAATTCCTCCATTTTTCACGGAGTTAATTGGAGTTTCTCCAGTTTTGGTGGAGTTTCCTAGGGAAAACTGAAGAGGCCATAACTTTGGCATTTTTTGACCAATTTTGGTTCAAAAATAGTCATTTCTAGATGATTTGGATGTTCTAAACACAATGGAATAGGTTGCAGAGGAAGAAAGGCACTTTTGTATATGATTTTTCTACATTGAAGTTTAAGGAAGCCTAGGGAAACTAGGAGAGGAGGTCAAGCCTAGATCAACTGAAGTCCAATTGCATAGCTTGAAGAGTCATTTTTGGGGTTTTTGGGTCTTCTAAATCCAATGGAGTAGGTTTCAAAGCCATTGGAGCACAACATGTTCATGTAATCAGAGAACTAACCATTAATCCAAAGAGGGCCTAACCATTGAAGAAGGTCCAAGGAGATGTAGCCCAGGAGGGGTGAACTCCTTTATCAGCTTTGTGTTATGACTTTGCATTGTTTTATTTCTCTACAATTCACTTGTTGAATATGTGTTTTAAACCACTAATTAACCTCATAAATTGCTCATAAAATACACTCAATACTTGGCACATAATCCTTCTCATTTTGGTTAATTTGAGACGATCCTGAACACATTTTAAATTACTGATGAGGGAGCTTGCATAAAATTAACAAGTTTTCCCAACATTTTAGATCAAGTTGGTATCAGAGAACTGTTAGCTCATTTTAACCCTGAGATGGTTTTCCAAGGTTAGCGAAAAAAATTAGCTATTGGTTTTCCATTTGTGCAAGGAAGAATTAAATGTGTGCAAGTTTATGTGTGTAAGCTGAAGAAGGGAGATGCTTTTTTGTTGAGAAAATATTTGTGAAGCTTTTTGATGCATTACAAGTGTGATGGTAGCTTCAACAAGTGTTGTTTCTAATCCATCTTCCTTAGCAAGAATCTTTGATAAAGAGATGTTGCAAAATCTTATCATCATAAGAGATATGGTGCAAGAGTTGTATGAATATAGGAAGGAGAACACTATACTTCAAGAGAAGTTGATGACCATGAAGGAGGAGAAGCAAGATCTTCTTGAAAAGATGCATGAGATGGAGATTCAACTCCATGATGCCAGGGAAACCCTAGCTAAGTATGTGCATGAAAATGAGGTATGAAATTCAATTTTATCTTCAATTTCCTCTCAAAATGAATGTTTTGGTGCTTTTGAAAGAGACACTAGAGTAATAGGATCCAGATTATTGATGAATATGGGCTATGAAGGTAAAGGGTTAGGAAAAATGCACAAGGCATAGTTGAGCCAATTGTTGTTGAGGAAAGGCCTAGGTATTTGGGTCTTGGTTATGGACAAAATGATGGAAAATGTTCCAAATCCAAGGAGGCACATGAAGGTGTTCCAAGAAGGACTTTCATTACATGTTCATTACCTCAAGCTTGTGAAGTTTGTTTTCGTGAGGAATGCAAAACTTTTATACCCACTTTGGAAGAAGATGCTCATAAGCATGCGATTAGTGGAAATGGAAAACAAGAGGATGTTGAAAGCTCTAAGGTCATTGAAACCATTGTTGGTATTCAAAAGAGAGCCACTACCTCATTACATTCACCTCCTAAAGAAGGCGACAAAGGTGAATGTGAAAGGTATAAAACTATCTTTAATCAAGTTTCTTTTGATTATGATAAACATGGTAAATCTTCACATAAGATTTGGAGAAACTTTACATGCTATTTTTGTGGTTTGAATAACCATACTGTTTTAAGGTGTTGGAAGAGGATAGCCATACACAAGAAACTTTCAAAATGAAAGAGACAAAAAGAAAAAGGTCCATTAGATAATGGAAACCATGTTGAAAAGAAGATGCTATTATTTTTCACTAATTGCCATAAGTAGGGTCATCTTGTAGACAAGTGTTGGACTTTGCGTCCAACAAGTCATCCACAACATTTGAAGAAGGTGGAGAGACATTTTTGCAAGAATGGAAAAGAGGATTCCATAATTGACGTGGGTCAGGATGATACACATGATGAAGTGCAGTTGAAAGAAGCACCACTGAAATGGTTTGGAAAGAGATGGTTAGATTTCCTAACCAATTAAGACCTTGCATTTATTTTGATAGTTGATGCAAATATTGCCTTATTGATGTAGTTCATTGTTATTTGGATGCATTTCTTTTCTCCTGAAAGTATGCTGCATATTTCATGAAGCAAGATGTTGGAAAAGTAGAGTTATGTTGACTCACTTAGATGCAACAAAGATGGCAATTTTCAAACTAAAAATTTACATGCATGTTGGATTCTTGAACTTGCATGTTTATGCCAGGAAGGTGTTCAAAATTGGAGTGTGTTGACTCACTTTATTGCAGAAAATTTGGTCATTTCAACTCTTTAAGTACTCGTACATACCAATGGGATTATTGTACTTGTGATTGTACTTGTGAGAGAGTTGAGAATTGTTATACATGCATGAGAGTTTGTGTGTGTGAACAATGGAATTTTTAATAGTTTCATTGTGCTTGAACATGCATGAGTGATTGACTTGTGTTGGTTGATTGCTTTGTTAACATGTATGTTGTCAACTTGAGAATGTTGATCATTTTCACATGCATGAGTGTCGGCTTGTGTGGTCGATTGATTGTTACATGTATTCTATATCGATTTGGAATAGTTTATTTTGTCTCCAAAGATGAAAGGGAGATGTGACAAATTGTTTCATGAGAATGTGGAATTCTTGTTGTAAATTGTCAAGTTGTTGTACATGATTTTGCTTGACTTGAAAGTCAGTTGTTTGAAGAAGCATGTTTTGTCAACTTGTGTTTAGTCGATGGTTTATACACCAAGATGTAAGAGTACATGGTGACATTCACATGATGTGACATTTGTTGCTTTGAAGAAGTAAAAGGAAGAGGTCGTAAAGTTATATTCTTGCATGAGTGTTTTTCAAGGTTAGTGGTGTTTCTTGTGACAAGATGTCGTAGGATTTTGGAAGGTCCATGCTTGAGAAAGAGGCTTGTGATTAGCCTAAATTCTCAAATCATGACATGAACAACATGTTAATACTGGAGGATGATGGAATCAAGAAGCAAAAGTGGAAAACAAAAATGAAAAAAAAAATTGTAGCCTTTGTAAAACATCAAATGGTCTATAATGCGATTTGATGTGTTGACGCCAAGAAACGAAAGAGATGGAAAATGAATTCTTCCAGATGTGGAATTTGGAACCATGGAGGTAAAATAATGGTCATTTCTTTTATTTTTATTACTAATATTGGAACTCATTGCTATGGTTCACTCAGATGGGCTTAACTTGGAAAAGTGGTTTCCAAGGAGAAGCTTGCATCAAATGCATGTGTTGCAAAGGAGGAACATGATTCTTAGTGGGAAGGCCATCAGTTAGATTTCCAAGCACCGATGGATTGCTTTGGTACAACAGGGTGTTTAATTAGCAAGCAATCAACAAGTGTTGGATTGGGTCAGCAGCAAAAGGAGAACATTGGTTGAAGTGCCAAGCCATTTGCAAGGCAAGGCATGTGAGTGAACCCAAGTGGTTGTCATGAAGATTTTTCCAAGTAAAATAAATCGATAGAATTGGGGAAGGAGAAGAGTATTCATCTCTCATTAGATAACCAGATTTTGTGGGTCCAAAAGCCTGTCAGTGGGAAGGAGTGATCGGAATCTGGATTAGGGGTAAAAATTTGCTCAAAAATAAAAGTGCTTAGAATCACTCAAAACCTGAATGAACACACACATCTCGGTGATACAATTCCAACGCAACTTGTTTCATTCAAAACATAGTTCATATGAGAAAGTTATAACCTGTTGTCCTTTTCTTCAAACAGGCAAAATTTTGTGACTGAGATGCTGACTAGGCATCTGTACAACCTAGTTAGCAAAAAGAATATTCCAGAGAATATTCCTTGGAATATTCAAATAGGTGGCTTAACCGAATTTTGACAAGTGTCGGCATGTAATCGGTGAAAGTGCATTTGGTGGACAAATGAGAGGCTGAGACGTGGCAAGCTCGAAGGCTGCCACGTGCCCTCTCAAAGGTCATTTAAAATTATAGTGGTAGGCCAGGGAGTTGAACCCGTGGCCTTGCCCACACAAGCACCAAGCTTTATCGCCATACCAAACGTTGTGACTTAACATATGAGGAGCACATTTTATATTTAGATATTATGCCGTTGAAGTTTGGGAGGTAACTCCCAAGTAACTGCCACCATGTGACGAGCTACATAATCAGAGGCCAACACCAGTTGATAACCACGCGGATTAAATATTAATTAAACCATGCTTACCGTTAATTAATTTTGGGTTTTAGTTAGCGGTAATTTTAGCAGAGCCAATAAATCCAAAATTCCTCCATTTTTGGCAGAGTTAACTAGAGTTTCTCTAGTTTTGGTGGAGTTTTCCTAGGGAAAGTTGAAAAGGCCATAACTTTGGCATTTTTCGACCAATTTTGGCTCAGAAAGAGTCATTCCTAGATGATTTGGATGCTATGAACACAATGGAATAGGTTGTAGAGGCAGAAAGACACTTTTGTATGTGATTTTTCTACGTTGAAGTTTAAGGAAGCTTAGGGCCACCAAGAGAGGAGGTCAAGCCTAGATCAGTTGAAGTCCAATTGAAGAGCTTGGAGAGTCATGTTTTGGGTTTTCAGGTCTTATGAATCCAATGGAGTAGGTTGCAAATCCATTAGAGCACTGCAGGTGCATGCAATCAGAGAATTGAGCATTAATCCAAAGAGGGCCTAGCCATTGAATCAGGTCCACGGAGATGTAGCCCAGGAGGGGTGAACTCCTTTATCATCTTTGTGTATGAGTTTGCATTGTTTTATTTATTTGTAATTCACTTGTTCAATATGTGTTTTAAACAAATAATTAACCTCATAGATTGCTCATAAAATACACTCAATACTTGACACATAATCCTTCACATTTTGGTTAATTTGAGACAATCCTAAACACATTTTAAATTACTGATGAGGGAGCTTGCATAGCATTAACAAGTTTGCCCAACATTTCAAATCACCTGCTAATCGACCTGCCCCATCTATTATCCAAGCTTCTAAGAAGCCCACTGTACTCGCCCATGCAATTTCTCAATCCTCCATGCATGCATCCTCCCCTTAACCTAATGCAAGCAATAAAAGATAAAAATTGCGGGTTACTTTATCTGATTCCTCTCATAATTAATCTCACTCAGCGACATCTCACCCTCTCTAGGAACAACAATAGGCCTAAATTAATCGTTCCCATAGGTTGAAATGATAGGTCTTGGATATTTTTAGTATAACTTTGATGCACAAGTGGATGTTTTTTTTCACTTACTGGTTCACGGATACCCGGGTCAGTGGGTAGCCGCTACGTCCAGGGTTTTAAACACTGAGTGGACGCCACCCGAAGGGCATCAACACCCCTCGGCCTATTTACTGACCTAACCCCAAGAGCTTTCGGGATTCGACCCTGTGACCTCCCATTGGCGAGGCACTTGATTTGACCGATTGAGCTAACTCTTGGGGCTTGCACAAGTGGATGTTATTTGGCTTCTATTACTATTTAATTTACTTGCACTGGTTTATATGGACATATGACAGTAATGTTTATATATGTGGATATTTTTACAACACATACATAATGGCTTCTTTGGAGGGTTTTTCATGATGCACATACTATGTTGTGTTGAGAATATTCATACATTATGGAGTATATATTTTTTATACATGGATCATGATTATGATTGAGAGACAAGGGGTATATAGGGAGGCACAAGGAGATTATACACTATTTTTTGATGATGTTTATTCTAGAATGAATTTGCATGTTCCATGACACTTTTTTATGAATAAGAGGAAGTTATATTTTCTTATGTGCATTGCATAACAACATGTTCATTTTATGCGTTATTACATGGTACATATACTTCATAATGATCATATTATTATGATTTGAAATTCGTACAAAATAACTTACCTCTATGGAACAAGGAGGGACCCACCTACTAGAAAACTGGAACATAAAATTTATAAATTTCATTTATCACACCTGTAGAACCCCTACCCTCAATCTATAATCAAGTTATATTAGAGAATATGTTATTATTAGTTACTCAAGTGGTTCAACTACCCAACCACTTTCATGGACTATAAAATAGGGAGAGGGTTATGAAGGCAGGGGGAGAGGACTGTTATGAGAGGTATGCACTAAGCTTTAGTTGTCATCCATTCCCTTTAATTTAAATATTCTGTGAGTTATGAGGAGCTAAACCAAAAGGTGGTAACATATATCATTCGAAGGGAAGATATTGATTGAAGAGCAAGTCCACTCATCTTTGGATTCAAAAATTTAGGTAACTTGATTTTCTGTCATTTTTACTTGATGTTTGAAGGTCTTGTTTTATTTAACTAATGCTAAAAACCATTAGTTTTGCAGAGAAACACGTTGTATATCATTATATTAGGGCATCTGAAGGTGTTTTCAATATTGTTTCATCATTTTGATTTGCTTTCTTGGACTTTTGTATATGATTTTATATTACTATAGTTTTGAATCTGATTTGGCCAATGGTTCTTCACAGGAATCCACCTTTCTGGTTTTTCTATACTCATGGACTTTTCATTTAATAAAATCATCCTTTTTCTCTACTTTTTCTATGCATACTTCTCATAGAATTCCACATTTTATTGGCAATTTATTTTCTTTAGTTTATAAGTTTAGCATAGATGAGGCTCTACAACTTTTGAGGGCTAAAAAATCTTGAAATGTTGATTAGTTTGCTGCTATCTATGTCTGATTTAAGATTTATATACATAGATTTTAATATTTGTATTTGCATTTCTACATTTTTATAAATTTAAGACATTATTCATTTTGTAAATATTGTACTTTAATTTTATTTTCACTTACACATATTGTAAATTATCATTTTAAATTACATAACACCTGTAAATTATCATTTAGACAATCACAACTTAGGGCATAAAATTTATGCCAGACTTGTCATACTATCTCACTTTCCCTTTTGAGATTCGAGGGGTTGGTTGCAAGAAGCAGAAAACTTCTCCTTAATCAACATATCTATCATAGTCAGAAAGATCTGATGGCCCATATTCACATCGAGTGCACAAAATGCGCGAGGGTTTTTGACTAGTTAGTGCATGATATGATTCAATGTTTGGAAATGATTCAATCTAACGACCCATATTTCCATTTGGATTTCTACATGCATAGTCTTTAATGCATGAAATCCACCCAATGTGGTATTTAGATGATGACATGTGGCAATGATGTGGCTCTGAGAATGACGTGTCACATTCTTGGAATTCACACCAAGGGACTATCTGGTGAGTGATTTCACATTTAAACTTAAGGTTGTGGTTCTAAGCCTTCAGGCACATAGAGCAGGGAGTCAGTCATCGAAGCACTCAGAGGCTAGAGTAAATGAGGAAGGCTGCTAAGGACTCTCTACACTTAAGTCACAGTCTTAGACCACAACCTCATGTTTTATGTTTTGTAGGATAAGGGAATGAAGGTTTAAAACCTATATAAATATAAGAACCTCTC
This sequence comes from Pinus tabuliformis, assembly GCA_031772625.1. Lineage (NCBI taxonomy): Eukaryota > Viridiplantae > Streptophyta > Pinopsida > Pinales > Pinaceae > Pinus > Pinus tabuliformis. The sequence goes on along the minus strand of CM062812.1, from coordinate 888,174,743 downwards.
ACTCTTAAGATGTTAGTTTTGAGGATGTGATCTCATGCAAAAGAGAGTTAAAAGATAAGGGCTGCAAAAATCAAAATTTGGCGTTTTGGGTGCCAAATTCAGTTAAGAGCTATTTAAAGGATTGATATGTCTATGTGAACTTGGTCTTATTGATTGGGTTTAACATCGATATTACTAGGGGTAAACCACAGTTAGATGCCTGTGGTAATTGGCTTATAAGGGCTATAAAAGGTGTAGCAATATGGAGAAAAGTTTGGTTGTTCGATTAAAAATATAAAAGCTAAGAGATATTGAACTGAGAAGGTTGATAGTTAAGAAATTCAAGATCTTAGAATGCCAAGTGTGTGAGAAAGTAAAATTGTTTGAAAAGTACGAGAGCTAAAGGCCAAGAGTCAAGACAGCTTGATGAATGATAGAAAAGACAGATTTGGGAGGAAGCGAAGGGAGAAAGCCAGTATAAAGAGTTGAGAAGTTGGTGTAGATTAGTAATGAATTGTATTTGAGTGTTGTGATCAGCTCTATAAGTGAGGAGAGTTTTCGAGCAGAGATAATGTTTGAGTATGCCTGTTGTAGTGTGAGATAACTGACTTAGTGAGAGTTGTAGTAGGGAGACAGCAACAAATATGAATATGAATTATAATGTAACAATGCACGTGTGGATCTAAGTTTAAAAATGCATGAAGAAGGGATCTACATGGTTCAGTAGATTGGTTCATGTACATAAGGGAGTCAGCGCTTCTTTTTGGTGGGTGCTTGAGGAACAAATTGGGGGCCAATGCGTCCTGCAAGTAGTAGCTTGCAAGTTGGGGAGTTTGTGCTTCCTATTGGTTGGTGCTAGAAAACATAATGTAACAACAAGTTTGGGCTTTCATTTACACAAATAACTAAAAAGAAGGTTAGTGGTTTTCTCCCTTTATGGGTTTCCATATGCATTCGGTGCCTCTATATATTGCATATGTGTATGTTGATTATAGTGATGTTGTGTGATTCATGTGCTGATTTATGATGTACTTACATCAATTGTTGCTAAATAAATTAGAAAGTATAAATTGAAAATAGTTGGATAAATTAGTCATAATACTGATTCACCCACCCTCTCAGTGTTATTCTGGTTTATAACGAAGAATTAGATAGCAACAAATTGTTATTCTTTTTATTGGGGGAGAAGTTATCTTAGCTAGATAATCGGAAAGAGGAGAGGTTAATCCAAGAGACTAGGAAAGCCCCTTTCTTTGCCACTAACCATGACAAATTTAAGCATGTTAAAATCACCTTATGAGGCCCTTCCTCAAGAGACCTTCAATGAATTTGAGAAGCTCATTATATGCATAGGTTCTAATCTAATGAGACTAATAGGTCATGATGTCCAAGGGGTGGGAAATAAATTCCAAGGGATTTTATCCCCATTGTAGCTTGGTAGAGGCCCATGCATGAAGGCCTAATATTTATTAGGTAGGAAGCCAACACAATTTTAATTCTAACCACCTTCATCAATGTAAGAGGAATTGGAAAGGAAGCCATTCCCATGTAGGAGAAGTTAGTTGGAAAAGGAGTGTGCAACAAGCCACTTAAATATTCTAGTAAAACCTTTGAAGAGGGAAAAAACGAGATGTTTCCACCATCCAAATATAATCCACCTCTTGGGGAACCAACAAAACCATGTTGGCAAGCATCATCACAAATTACAAATGTATGGCATAATATATTTGGTTTATTTTTGTAAAGGGTGCATACGCCTAGAAATTATTGGCCCTATAGAAGTATAAGAAACCCAAGCAAGAAATATTTCCAGTACTATATATTAATTGTACATTGGGATGCCAAACGTTGGAGGCTTCACCAAAAACATCATCCTAAGAATTGCAAAGCTAAGAAGAAATCCTAGAGATTCAAGGTCAAGGGTAAAGGTGAACTACTTGCACTTGTATTCCAAGGAGATATGCTTTACCAAAAACCTATTGCAATAGTGAATTCCATCTCTAACATGAGATGGATATAAATATTATTCCAAAGGCAACCCCTATTCACTTTTTATCCTCCATCCTATAGTGGAGGCACCCTTTCTTGGATATTTTTCAAAGATTTATTGATGACAGTAGAGGAGGTAGGCATGTAAATAAAATTAAAAACAAGATCAAAGGGAGTTAAGGATTTTGGGTACTAAAAGATGCAAATGGGGAGGTGTATTCTCTTTCTAAACTTTGTAATAAGCAATTAATTATTTATTTTGTAAAACTTGAGAAAATGTACAAAATCTACTTGGAAGATGAAATGAATCATTGTGCTGGTTTCCCTTCCAAGGTATCCTATTAAAAATGAACGTTATGGTGAAAAATAACATTAAATTGATAGAATGAAAAAATTACTTTGATTGATGATCAAAAGAGAAGAAGGCATTGAATTTTTCCCATGATGAGTGAATATGGTTGATGATCCACGACCTTCTACAAGTTTCCTTCTAGTGTGTGACAATACACTAAATTTATGTGTAGCTCACCATTTTTTAATCAATTTCTAGCTTAATAATATCCCCAATCAATCTAGTTTTCTCATTTGGGTTCCAGGGTAAAATTTGTTATGTCAATGGCCAATGCTTAAATGTGTGCTTTGGTTATTGAAAGAAAATGGAAATAAATTTATGTTCTCCTATAACATTTATACTTAGAGATTGAAAATCAATGGTTGTCATCATAGATCTTTTGCACTTCTATACGATGTTTCAAAATTGGTTTAATTGAGTATGGTGGACCATTGGTTGTTTTTAGTATTGATAGTTTTTTTCTTTTTACCCGGGTCATATCCGTTTCCTTTAAGAAATGGTCTTTTATTTATTGGGAAAATTCAAGAATAAAATTGGCTATCTAAGAGCATGTATGCATCCCCTAAAATAGTTCTCATTATTTGAAGCTACACTAGAACCATACATGGCCATATAGATTGTGCACACCCCCAATTGATCATTGGGTTAAAATAATGGCGTGTTAATTAAGTTTTGGGAGCTTGTATGTATTCCCCATGCATAAATGTAGCCCCATATTTAATGAGTGGAAACACCCCACTCTTTAAATTGATGCATTATGAGAAATAATACTTTCAGCCATGCATTTTTCATCTACATTCAACCCATCTCTCAGTTGTTTCAATGAATATGCTACAATATTGAGTTTTGTTGTTAATGCATTACAAAAACTTGTTTGTTAGACTCCCATAAATTGATTTCATTATTTTTTAGAATGATAGATGTAAACCATCAATCGGTAAATTTTTGGTTTACATATTTAATATCTTATGGTTGCTGAGGTTTCGTGCATCTTGTTTATTACTTGAGGATGCGTATAAATTTTATAGAGTAGCAACTACTCGAGAAATTTAATCTAAAATCAAGAGACACAATTCTACTCTATTGATCTGTAGAAATAAATTCACAATTTATAACATCATGCATAGACATGAAATAAGTAAAACCAAAAATACACAGTGATTTCTAGGGGAACCCAACTGGGAAAAAACCCTAAATCATGTTTGTATTAATCAATGAATTGAGAAACTATTACAATTGCTAGCTTCAACTCTGAGCTCAACCTGCAAAAGAATAATTGTTCTCCTGCTCAATGAATAAGCTATTGCTAACACTTAGCTAAATATTTGATCACTAAGGCCCCTATTTCCTTGTGCAAATACTGAGGAAATTAGCCCCTATTCTTTAGGAATTTCCTCCAAAATGATTACAGAATTCCTAAGGATTGATCTCTGATTGCATGCAACACCTATACACAACACTAATTTACAACTGATGTTACACTCCCTTGGAATATCCACCACAACTGAGCAATTCGAATTCCTTGGATGCATGAACTATTTTTTGTTGATTGATTAATTAATTGGATAATCTCTGAGTTAGATTGTTGTCCCACTGCACAACTAACCTCCAACTAGTTCTATTAACTATTAGAGCTAGTTAAATTGAGTGAAATTGGAAATAAATAAACTATATTTCTATAAATTAACAATCACACATACATAACTGAACTCCAAGCCCTCTAACTTGAATTTATTGAGATAACTAAGTGACCTTTACTTCCTGCTGTACTAGGATGTTACTGCAGACCCAACACTGGAAATTGCACCTAATGTACTATTTCAGTCATATGCACTCCCTACCCAATTTTCATCTATGAAGCCATGCATCTTCACTCCCTTTGTCCATTTGTACCATAATTCATACTAGGTAGTGCCTCTAAGGTACTATAAAACATGCTTTGTTTCCTTTAAATACAATTTGGTTGGCCTAACCATAGCTTGGTTTTGTTGGTTGACTACATAGCACATATCTGGTCATGTGTTCACAAGATACATTAGTGAACCCACTAGCTACCGGTAAATGGTAACATCAACCTCTTCACTTGAAGTGGCATTCTCCTTCCTCTAGTTGGTCGCTAGATGCGTCTCCACGGGCTTACAACTCTCTATGTGAAATCTCTGCAGTATCTTGGTGGCATACTTGCCTTGAGACACAAACAATTCCCCATCACCTTGCTATACTTCCAACCCAAGGAAGTAGTGCATGAGACCCATTTATTTAATCTAAAATTCCCTTGCAAGGTCCTCCTTGCAAGAGTTGATCAACTACTCATCATTGTCAATATTAAGTCATCAACATATAAAAAATGATAATAAATTTACCTTCTACCAAAATATGATAGAGGTTTTCATATGCTTCACTTTTGATGCAGCCCAATATAGTGAGATAACTATTATTACAAGTATACCAAGCTCAGGGTGCTTGCTTGAGTCCATACAATACTTGCTTGAGTCTGCACACATGAGACTCCATATCGAATGTCTCAAAAATTTCTGGTTTCTCTATGAACAATTCCTCCTTAATAAAACCATTGAGAAATTTTGTTTTTACATCCATCTGGTGGAACTTCCACCCCATCTATGCAACCAATGTAAGAATTGATCTAATGGATGAATACCTTGCTACAGGAGTAAAGGTTTCCTCATAGTCAATTCCCTCAACTTCACAGAATCCTTTGGCCAAAAATCTATCCTCATACTCTACGCTTCCATTTACAACATGCTTAACTTTAAAGATCCATTTCAAACCCATAAATGATTTTTTGTTGGTCTTTGGACCACTTCCCAAACACTATTCTTTATGATGGATTTGTATTCTTCCACCATTGCATCAACCCAAACTGGTTGCTCAACTTATTCCTCAAAAGAGGATGGATCATTCTTTATAAGCTTAGTCATTAGAGCCATGTGGCCAGTGTACCTCTCAAGTGACCTCCTTTGCCTGCGAAAATTTAAAGGAACTCCCACATTCTCCCTCACATCCTACTTTAGTCTTTCCACTTCCCTGGATGGTTATGCTTGAGTGGATGTCTCCACTCTATCCCCTCTCTTCTCCTCCATTTTTAGGTGCTCCACAACTTCCTAAGGCTCTTCCTTTGGAGCTAAAAGCTCCTCTTCTGGTGGGATTTGAATCTCCCTCTCACGAGAGCATCTCATTGCTTTCTACTAATCAAACTTTACATCCCTTCACACAATTGTCATTTTGAGGGAAGGTCAGAACACCTCGTAATTTTGTGGAGTTTTGGTGTAACCCACAAAAGCTCCCAACTCTACCGTCGATTCAAGTTTCTTCCTTGAACCTTTGGAGACATGGTAGTAAACAAAGGCTCCAAAATTTTTGAAATGAGACACATCCAGCTTTCTCCCTAAGAAGGCCTTCTCCAGTGTAATCATACCAAGAATCCGATGAGGAATCTGATTCTACAAGTAGAATGTTGTGTTACACACCTCTACTCACAAATGCAGTGGCAGACCTTAGTCATGTAGCATATCTCACAACTCCCACAATGACTTGGTTCTTTCTCTCAACTACCCCATTCTGTCGTGGGTTGTGGGGAGATGTTATTTCTCTTCGAATTCCTTCTTTGGTACACAAGTCCTTGAAGTAATTTGAAACATACTCACCTCCATTTTCTCTCCTGAGAGGCTTCACCTTCTTTCCGGTCTCTATCTCAACTAGGGCCTTGAATTATACAAATTTTGAGAATGTCTCATCCTTCTTATGCATGAAGAAGATCAAACACTTTCTTGATAAATCATCAATAAAAATAACACAATATTTATGTATGGAAATGGAGGCTGTCGAGAAGGGTCCACAAACATCAGAGTGGACTTTCTCTAAGCCTACATTTGCTTTGTTGTCCCGATCATAGAATGTGTACTTTACATACTTCCCCAAGGTAAAACTCTGACAGACATCCTACTGCTCAAGTGATCCTTTAGGGAGGCTAGTGGTTATTTGTTGCATAATTTTAAGGGTGCCATGGTGCAAATGACCAAGTATTATGTGCTAGAGTTCACCAACATCTTGACTCTGCACTTTCTTTGCCTTACTTCGTAATGCAGCGCAATCTTACACAACACGTTTGTATAGGTTCTTCACACGAACCCCAATTTTCTTCACCTGCCCAGTAGTTATGTGTCTCAAAACAGATTTCCCTTTACTGAAAATAGCATCATAGCCATGGTCTTCTAATAATGCTATAGAGATGAGGTTGTTCTTCAAGCCTGGTACAAACATGACCTTTTTGAGATGAAGAGGGGATCCCGACTTCCTCCTAAAGGTTACTATACCAATCCTTATAGCATTGTACCTTCCGTCATCCCCAAGTTGAATATGCATTGCGAGATATTTCTCCTTTAGATCACTGAAAAAATCTGTACACCCTGTCATGTGGAATGAGGCACCTCAGTCCAAGTACTACACACTCCCCATCATAATGTTGGCTATGTATGCGTTTAGGGTGATGTTTAACTCAAACTTTGAAGTCAATGCTTCCCCTGTTGCTCCTGCTGAGTTCTTCTTGCTAGACTTTTTGTGTTTACACTTTGTAGAATAGTTCCCAAATTCATGACAATTGAAGCATTTTATTTTGGAAAATTATTTCTTCTTGCCCCTTGGCTAGAATATGCTTTGGTTTGATATGTATTCCATTTTTCCTTCTTTCCCTTCCTAACCAATGAAAAATTCTCTTCCTCCTCTCCCTTGGATGAACCTCCATCTTTGGTATTTAGTTGATTTCTTCTTGTAGAAAATCAAACCATAAGCACTCCCAAATCGATAATTTTTCTCTTCCATTCACAGAGTCCTGGTAGCTATGCTAGGATTTTGGAAGGCCAACAAGAGCTAAGCTCACCGGGTCATCTTCTGGAACATTCACACCAAACCCTCCAAGCTCATCTCGAACTTGTGTAAATCTGGTGAGATACTATAGAATAATATCATTTTTATGTATCTTAGTGTTTTGAAGTTTGTATTTTAGGGCCAATTTTCTATGATGACTATTATTTTTGAATAGTTTAGTTAATGCCTTCCATATGGAAAATGGTGTCTCTTTTCCATGGATATTTGAGACAATGTGATCTCTCACTCCCTCAAGGATTATTTTCCTCACTTTGGCTACATCTTTCTTCCATTGGACTCGATTCTAGGCATCAGCTGATCCTGGTTTGCGAATGTCTATCTTGACATAATCCAACAATACATTGTCATCAAGCACTGCCTCCATGTGATCCTTCCAAGTAATGAAATTCGAGTTACCTTGCAAGGCATACTCTAATATCAATCCATTGAAGGCCATTTTCCCAACTCTGAGGAAATCCTACTGCACTAAAGCTGTAAATTTGAAAATCCTAAGGAAAATTTTTGAAATTCTTGTTCTACTGTGAATCCCACTCTGATACCATGTAGAAATTTGATAGATTTGAAACTACTCAAGAAATTTAATCTAAAATCAAGAGACACAATTCTATTCTTCTAATCTGCGGAATGAAATTCACAGTTTATAATAACATGCATAGACATGCAATAAGAAAAACCACAAATACGCACTGATTTCAAGGGGAACCAAATTGGGAAAAACCCCTCAAGCCTATTTTCATTAATCAATGAATTGAGAAACTATTACAATTTTTAGCTCCAACTTTGAGATCAACCTACAAAAGAATAATTGTTCTCCTACTTAATGAACAAGATCTGGTTAACACTTAGCCAAATAGTTGATCACCAATGCCCCTATTTCCTTGCGTAAATCTTGAGGAAATTAGCCTTTATTATTTAGGAATTTCCTCCAAAATAAATGTGCAATTCCCATGTTGGCATTATGATACATATGTTGTACTTGATGGCAACCCACTCATCTCAGAAAATAAATTATAGTGTAGAGAAAAGTTCACGCACTTTTATGCAGAGAAAAGTTTATTTCATGTAGAGAAAAGTTCACGCACTTATATGCAGAGAAAAGTTTATTTCATGTAGAGAAAAAGTTCACGCACTTTCATGCAAGGAAAAGCGCGTATATGTTGGAGAACTTACCTTTGGTCCATGGTAGTTAGTCCTTGGTATTTGAACCTATGAGGAAAAGCGCATATATGTTGGAGAACTTACCTTTGGTCCATGGTAGCTAGTCCTTGGTATTTGAACCTATGAGGAAAAGCGCGTATATGTTGGAGAACTTACCTTTGGTCCATGGCAGTTAGTCCTTGGTATTTGAACCTATGGTTTTGGACCATGGTACCTCGTCAAAAGTGTTGATCTCACGCAATTTCATGGTTGGTTCATGGTATTAGTCCGACAGTTTTTGATCCTATGGTTTTGGCCCGTGGTATTGCATCAAAAAGTGTTGATCTCACGTACTTTCATGGTTGGTTCATGGTATTAGTCCAATAGTTTTTTGATCCTATGGTTTTGGCTCGTGGTATTGATCCATGATTTGAGGAAGAGCTTGCCTATATAAAGCAAAGGAGATCATTTGGCTGGTGTAGTTTTTGGGTTGAACATCTTATGGGAGCTAGATCTGAAATACTATGATCTCTTGGGAGTAATGTCTAGATCTAAATAAGGCGCAGTGTGGAGACGCCACAGAAGGCGCAGTGCGGAGACGCCACAGAGGCGCCACAGAAGGCGCAGTGCGGAGACGCCACAGAGGCGCCACAGAAGACGCAGTGCGGAGACGCCACAGAGGCGCCACAGAAGGCGCAGTGCGGAGGCGCCACAGAGGCGCCACAGAAGGCGCAGTGCGGAGGCACCACAGAAGGCGCAGTGCGGAGACGCCACAGAGGCGCCACAGAAGGAGCAGTGCGGAGACGCCACAGAGGCGCCACAGAAGGCGCAGTGCAGAGACGCCACAGAAGGTGCAGTGCGGAGGCGCCACAGAAGGCGCAGTGCGGAGACGCCACAGAGGCGCCACTGAAGGCGCAGTGCGGAGGCGCCACAGAAGGCGCAGTGCGGAGGCGCCACAGAAGGTGCAGTGCGGAGACGCCACAGAAGGCGCAGTGTAGAGGCGCCACAGAAGGCACAGTGCGGAGACGCCACAGGGCCACAGAAGGCACAGTGCGGAGGCGCCACAAAAGGCGCAGTGCGGAGGCGCCATAGAAGGCGCAGTGCGGAGGCGCAGTGTGGAGGCGCCACAGAAGGCGCAGTGCGGAGGCGCCACAGAAGGCGCAGGTGCGGTGGTCGCGGTGCCACAGAAGGCGCAGGTGCGGAGGTAGTACAGATATCCGCAGATCTATACCAGTGAAGTTACGGTCCCTGCTGAAATTTGTTTTAACTGCCTTTGACTATTCTGCAGGGTTTTGGGTGCATAACTGATGTTTGGTTACTGGTATTGAGTTCAGATAACAGCATGATTAATGACTTATCTTTATGTACTAGATCTGGTTGATAACTCTCATAATATCATTGTATGTGTATGGATCTGGTGATTGGGTGATTCAGAAGATTGTGCTTCAATGTTGTTGTTGGGTCCAGTATGAAAATTGGATGAAACGTAGCCTTTCAAATTATGTGTTGTGCTTCAGTGTATCCAGTATGAAAATTGATGAAACGTGGTACCTGGAGGAGAGAATATTGTAGGCCGGCGCCTACGTACTAGTATCTAAGCTAGTACAAGAGCTAAAGGAAATCTTTGGAGCTTTGTAGCAGGTAGTAGCCTGCGTACTAGTAAATGGATCGACTAGTACAAGAGAAAAGGGGGTTGTAGCTCCCGTACTGGTATAAGACTGCACTAGTACAAATATTGTAAAAGGATTTTCTTATTAAGAAGAAGATTGAGATGACTTGCAGCAGGTGGTTTTCTCCCGCATTGGGTTTCCACCTTATATCATGGTGTTCATGTGTGTACCTTATGTGTGATGATCTATTCTATGTTACAACATCTGTTAATTGATAATATGGTTGATAATGTTCTAATGCACTCATTGAAGATCAATTAGCTTAATCATAAGAAGTTGTGGAAGTAGCATTATGGAAATGGAAAAAGTTTTATTAATGTGATAATACTGATTCACCCCCCCCTCTCAGTATTATTTCCAACATCCCAAGGATTGATCACTGATTCCATGCAACACCTGTACACTCAACACTAGTTTACAACGAATGTTACATTGCATTGGAATCTCCACCACAACTAACCAATTTGAATTCCTTTCATGCATGAGTTATTTTTGGTTGATTGATCAATTAACTGGATTATCTCTGAGTTAGACTGTTGTCCCACTCAGAGAACTAACCTCCAACTAGTTCTATTAACTATTAGAGCTAGTTTAACTTAGTACAATTGGAAATAATTGAATTGGATTGCTATAAATTAGCAATCACACATGCATAACTGAACTCCAAGCCCTTTAAATTGAATTTACTGAGTTAACTGAGTGACAAGAGCCATGTCACCTTAGTTAACTACCTCCAAGTTGTTTGTTTATGTGGAAATTTTGAATTTTCTCAATTTGACCAAGGCTAAGCCAAATTGAACTTTTCTTGCTACACTTCTCAACATGGTGTGATGCATGGAAAACAGTGTTTGGAGTAGACTACTAGATTTTATTATCTAATATATGTAGTTGCATTTAATTTGTCCTTGTGACAAACATAGTATCCATGTATTGGAAACCAAATCTAAATAGTACACAAGAAGCCTAAATAATTTTATTGATTATTGTAAAGATCTTACAAGTTAGATTCTATAGTTATCTATGTTGATGAAATGGACAAGGAATACACCTATTGTTTATAGATTGACATCTCTAGGGAGATTCAATTTCAAACAAGCATGATCAAATTTCCAAATCAATTCTAGAAGAATTGAAGGCTCTACTTGATAAGATTGATAAAATTTAGGTAGTGTGGATTTATAAATAATTAATCTAGCTTAATCCTGTCTAATGTCACATATTTGGATAGCATGAAGGAGCTATAGTTGAAGTTGGGTAAATTCAAAAGTGAATTTCCATATAAGGATAGTAGGATTATAACATTGATATTGATGAATCTAAATTACTCGGTCATGTTTTTATTCAACATACCATGCTAAATGAGCTTCCAAAGAAGAATATCATAAGGAATATATATTTGATCCTTTTTATGGTTTCTTAATTAAGCACATTACAAATAACTTGATGGAAATAAATTTGAGATTATGAATTAGGTCCATCTCCCTAAGCACAAAGGATGACATAGATATAAAGAAAGGGTCATAGATGGATTTAGGAGAAATATCATAGAGGTTTCCTTGATAAGGATTGTATCAACTATACTAACAAGAAGAATCTCAATGACTAGCCATTGACTAAGAAAATAAGAAGAAAAAGACATGTCAATACTATTGAAAGGAAGGATAGGTCAAAGACTTGTTGGATGAAGACCAATAATATTGAGGAAGAGGTAAAAAATGTTGAAGGTGAGGAATTAGGTAACCGATAAACCAACATATAACATCAAGTTTTAGAAGATAAGGGAGATAATTTTATAACTATTTCATTAGTGCTTCTTCGGCATTGTATTTTAACACTTATAAAAGTAAGTGAGATTTTGGCTATACCCATCATATGATAAGAATGCTCATATCTTTTCTTCATTGAATAAGATACGTTAGAAGAAATGTTTTTTTCAAATGATTAAGTACTTATTATTATTGGTTATGGTAGGATTGAATGTTGAAGGGTGTCATGATTGAAGTGTATCATTTACCAAGTTTGAGTGCTAATTTGTTTTGTGTGCCCCAACTAGCCTAGATTTGCAAGAAGGTTGAATTTTGGGTTGATAGGTTTGTTGTGAATGATTTTAATATGAAATTTTTGTTTTTGTTGAGGTTATCTTTGGAAAAACTACAAATTGTATGTGTTATGTGGTTTATCTATGTATTATACAAAATTGATTGCACTCATATCTAGGACCAATGACAGAGAAAAAATTAGCATGAGATATTTGGAAATCTAAATTTTCATAATATGAAATTGATGACCAAGTCTAATATAATTAATGTAAGACTCAAGGTAGTTCATATTAATGGTGTGTGTGAAGTGTGTGCGCTTCCAAATAATCACTATATTCCTTTAAGATAGGAAAGACTTGAATAGAAAACACTCATTTGGAACTTATCCATGGTGAAATTTGTGCAATGAATCAACCATCAATGGTAGGTGAAAGTAATTCTTTGATCTTCATTTGTGATTTTTATAGGTATACTTAGGTTTTTTATTTAATAATAAATAATATATCTTTGAAAAGTTCGAGGAATTTATGGAATTGGTTGAAAATCAATATGTTCAACCTATAACTTGTTTGAGATCCGACAATGGAGAAGAATATGTGAGAAAGGCATATAAAATCTACATGAAATGGAAAGATATATGTTAGCAAAGATGTATACCTTACTCACCTCAAAAAAATTGTGTTATTAATAGGAATATTAGAATTGGTTGAAATCGAAAGGAATTTATTCATACCAAAGGTATGGCAATTGGATTAAGCGAAAATGTTGTCTGCTACTCTATCATTTAAACATGGTTTCGAACAAAGTTGTGTGGGATATAATTCCTTCTTATAAATGGAATGGAAGTAAAGCCTTATATAGACAACTCAAAACATTCAATGGATGTATACCTGAGGCTCATATTCCATATGAAAAGCTAAAGAAGCTAGATGCAAAATCCATTCGTATATTATAGTGCGATTATTTAGTAAGTCAAAATCCTATAGGTCATTTGAGTCAATCAAGTATGAATTTACTTGTAGGAGGGATGTTGCATTTTATGAGTATACTTTAGGTGTTACCTTATTGAACTACTCTTCAAGAATTTCAAGCAGTGATATATTGGACTTTGTTATGGATTCTATATTGATTGATCTATTATACTCCATAAACCAATGTGGTAATTGTCTTGTTGATTAGCAAATCAATTTATGTGGCCTCCCCAACTGATGGTTGAACATAATCAATAGAGTCAACTACAACCCATGGATTACTTGACTATTCAATCATGTTTTCTCATAGTTGATCAATTTAGAAAATTGCAAATAACAAGGCTATTTATTTTATGTACCTCTAAGGTTTGAATCAAAATAAAAACCAATTCTTAAAAGGAATAATTCCAAATTTTAGTGGGCTCTAATGCCTTAAATATTATGTTAAATCCCTTGGCATAGCAATTAAATGAGAAAAAATTTCCTTTTCCAATGAAAGGCCAAACGACAAAGGCACTTTTTGCATCATTCATAGTTCTATCCCTAACATATCTTGCATGCTTGTTGCATTCATTAAAAAAAATTACAAAATTAGCCAAAACATTTTAACAAAAGAAGAATGGAAAACAAATTAATGAAAAGGAAATATATTACATGGGTTGATCTCAAATTAAAAATTCAAGACAAATTTAAAGTGTTTTCAAAAGAATCCATACATCTTAAATTCACTAGATGTTTTTTCAGGGCTAAATTCCAAATTACTACTAACTTTCACATCCATTTTGTTTGTTGTAGAGGTGTCCTAAATTAATAAAAAGTACAAAGCCATGGATGCACTTGGTGACATATCTTGTAAACTAAATTTTCTTGATAAATCTTAAATTTCCTTTTTAATCTAATTTTTCTCAAAGTTATGCTAATATGTGAAATGGAGATCATATCTTGTAAACTAAATTTTCTTGATAAATCTTAAATTTCCTTTTTAATCTAATTTTTCTCAAAGTTTTGCTAATATGTGAAATGGAGGTCAACCAAAGCATTCAATTAATGGAGACAAATCTATATAGTCCACAAAAATTAAGATGAGATTGAGATAAATCAAAGTGTCAAATAGTTCTAAGAGATACCACTAATAGAAAAGGGCATCACCACTACCAGTGAGGGAGGCTAAAACTACCTAGTGAAGGAGCCCTCCACTACCAGCATAATGTGAACCAATGGTAGGTGGATGGAAGCATGATACATGGAAAAAGATTTTGCTAAATCCTAACATATATGAAATTAACCTTATATTAATCACATTAACCATAAGTTTATGTAATTAGAACCTACCATTAAAGAGCGACAATAAAAAAATTCTCAACATTTTAAGACCTAGCCATATACTTAGTGTTTTCATTGAAATAACATATCTCCAACACCCCATTTCCAATAGGGGATGACTATTAGCATAATAACTCCTTAATTGATATATAATATAATCCATTATATTATGTAATAAATTATATTAACAACTAAATAATGACTAGTTATATTTATACAAAATTATATATAATAATGAATGGTGTATTATACACACACACAGACACACATATATATAGATAATCAAAAAATGTCTTAGTCTTGTACTCATGTGTTATGTAACCATATCAAAGAAAAACATAGATCAATGATTTCAAAATTATCCTCTTCGAGAGGGAAACCTCCTTTACATTACATAAATGAAAAATTCTTGAATGATACAAATGACCATAGTACAAATCCTTGCAACACTTTGTAAGGACCATAGTACTTTGGTGATAATTTATTATCATTATTAGCTTGCTTGAGGGACATTTTTTTGTATGGTTATAGCCATAAAAATACCCAGTCACCTACATCAAAACTTTTTTCATTGCAATGCTGATATGCTTGTTTTTTCATTCGATTATACTTTAAGAGTTGCAGAACTTGTTGTTGATGCTCGATGTGATCTTCCACTGCTTCAACCTTAGAATTTTCTCTTAAAGATGACGCGATGGATGGTGGATGATATCCATAAAGTGCCATAAATGGGGTCATTTTTTCTCCAATATGGAAGGAAGTGTTATACCACCATTCAACTAGAGGTAACCACTTGACCCATTATTTTTTTTTATCAGATACAAGGCAATGAAGATATCCTTCCAAACATTTGTTGATTTTCTCAGTTTTCCCATCAGATTGAGGATGATAAGATGAGTTATGAGCTAATTTAGTACCCAGACAAGAAAATAATTTCGTCCAAAAATTTCCAGTGAAAATGGGATCTCTGTAGCTTACAATAATCTTTGGGTTTCCATGTAGATTTTGAATTATTTCCATATATGCAATAGCAATTGTACCAGATTTAAATTGATGAGATAATGCACAAAAATATGCATACTTGGTAAGTCTATCATCTAGCACCATGATGAGACTCTTTCCTTCGAACTTAGGTAAACCTCTAATAAAATCCATTGAAACCTCCTCCCACCATTGACTTGAAATGGATAAAGGTTGTAACATACCCAGGGTCTTAATTGTCTCAACTTTACTTTTTTGGAAAACCAAACATTCCACCACAAAATTTTGAATATCAAATTCAAGGCCCTCCCAAAAAAATTCATTCTTGACCCTCTAGTAATTTTTTAAAGATGTCGAGTGCCCTCCTATGGGAGAGGTGTGCAATTCCAAAAGAATATTTTGTTTGAGTTGGGAATTCTTACAAAGATATAAGAAATCTTTGTACTACAATGAGTCATTTTTCCAGTTAAATGTATCATATATACTAGGATCTTGTTGCAACATTTGAAAGCGCGTCCACACTTCTTCATCATTCTTCCATTCATCCCTTGCTTTGATTATCCAATTTGGTTGGATAATAGAAATGGCACACAACAATCATTCCACATCCTCATACTTTCATGAGAGTTCATCTGCAACAACATTTTGCTTCCCCTTTTTTATAGACGATTTCAAAGTCATTACCCAACATATTTGTGACCCATTTTTGCTACTCTTCTAAAGATAAACTTGGTTCCACAAAGTATTTAAGACTATCATGATTTGTTTTTACCTTGAAGTGTCTTCCCATTAGGTAAGGTTGCCATTTCTTTAGTGCATGTAGTATTGCCAACATTTCCTTCTCATAAATAGGTTTGAGTAAATACATTCCTTTGATTGGACAAATTTCAAAAGCAATGGGTCTTCCTTCTTGCATTAAAACAACACCAATTCCATTTCCTGAGGAATTACATTCCACAATAAAGGTTTTTGTGAAGTCTGGCGTAGCAAAGACCGGTGCTTGGAACATTACCTATTTAAGATGTTCAAAGGCCTTAGTTTCTTATGGAGTCCAAGAAAATGCATCTTTATTCAATAATGTTGTTAGAGGTGTTGATATTCTCCCATAATTATTAACAGACTTGCGATAATACCCTGTCAACTAGAGAAAGCCTTGAATATGATTTATGGTTGTTGGGACTTTCCATTCCTTAATGAATTTAATTTTGATAGGGTATACCTTAAAACCCTCATGAGATATGAGATGACCCAGATATTCCACTTCCTGTACTCTAAAGAAACATTTGGATGTTTTTGCATATAATGGTTTCTCCTCCAATAGTTTGAGCACCTTGTCAACATGTTGGACATGATCCTTCCAAGACTTATTGTAGATTAGTATATCATCAAAAAATACTAACACAAATTTTCTAAGCAAGGGTTTGAAAATGGAATTCATTAAACATTGAAATGTAGAAGGTGCATTGGTAAGGCCAGAAGGTATGACCAAAAATTCATAATGACCCTTATGAGTTATAAATTATGTTTTCATAATGTCCTCAGTCTTGATTCTAATTTGATGATATCGTGAATGAAGATCCAAATTGGTGAAGTAAATTTCTCCATGTAATTTATCCAACAATTCATCAATGATAGGAATGGGAAATTTGTCTTTAATAGTGAGCTTGTTGAGCTCCCTATAATCCAACACATGTGCCATGATCCATCCTTTTTATGTACCAATACTATTGGAAAAGAGAAAGAACTTTGATTGGGTTGAGTTATATTGACCTCTAGCATTTCTGCAACCATATGTTCAATTTCACTCTTTTGGGCATAGGGATATTTGTATGGCTTGATGTTTGGAGGAACACTTCCTGGAATCAATTGAATAGCATTTCATGATCATGAATAGGTGGGAGGCATTTGGGAGTCTCCAATACCTTGGAATGATTGTCTAAGGATTTTTGGAGATCTGGAGAAATAGATGATTTCGATGTTTTAATCTCTAGTGAGCATAATTGTAAAGTTACACCCCATTGCTATTTCTTTAGAAGCTTTGTCATGCCATTAGATCTAATTATATTTCCTAGTTTCCTTGCGAAGCTCCTTAATTCAACTTCCTTTCCTTCCCAAAAAAAATCAAGAAAAATTCTTGAAAATTAAAATCTATAGTACCCAAAGATTGTATGGCATTGGAATCCAAGTACAACATCAGTGCCACCCATTGGAATGGAAAGAATTGGTTTATTCAATACATAATCCCCCATTTTTAGCTTGATATTATGGCAATTTATAGAGAAATTTATAGTTCCTCCATTTGAAACCATCATTTGACACTCTGGTGCTGGATATAAAGAGAAATTCAATTCCTTGGTTGTATTACAATGAATAAAATTATGGGTACTACTTGAATCAATCAATGCTATTACCTTTTCATTCTTGATATGTCCTTCAATCTTGAGAAATTGAGGAATGGTAATTCCTACCAATACATTACAAGATATGGTCGAATTCATTTCTTCTTTTTCTGGGGTTGGTTATTGTCATATATCTTCTTTGTTTGATGTTTCTTTTTCTTTTTCTTCCTCCTCTTCATAATCTATGTAAAATAATTTCTTCTTGGCACACATATGAGCTTTAGTGTATTTTCTATCACAATTATATCAAATCCCTTTTTCTCTTTTTTCTTCTAATTGTTGTGGTGTCAAACTTGTAGGTTGTGGAAGGATAGGAGCAACAAGACTTCCATCTTTATAGTTGTGAGTGGTAGAATTCCTTGTTGCCACAATTTTGCTTTCAACTTTTCTTACCGCCCTGAATGCCTTCTCCAATGAATTAGGTTCCCAAAGGCAAACCTCATGTTGGATGTTATCATTTAAAGTGCCTATGAAGACATCAATCATATGTTCCTATGGAATATCATTTACCCTTATATTCAATTTTTGGAAGTCCTTAATGTGATCCGCTATTGAACCCTTCTATTTGAAATTTAGCAATTGGATAAAGAAGGTGTTGCTCTTTGTATCCTTATAATGTGCTATCATTTCCTCTATAAAAATTGACCAATTGAAAATTGGTTTACGAGAACAAATCGATTGATACCATACAAATTGATTGGGTTCTAAATATAAAGTTGCAATGCATACCTTTTGTGTGTGTTGCACATTATGGAGATCAAAATATTATTCAATTTGTAGTATTTTCCGGTGGGATAGTTTGTCCGGCGGGATTTGATTCCATTCGGGTTTGATCTACCCAGATTTTCCTATGTGAAAAAAAAAGTAAGTATCCATGTTACCGAATCCTTGCCGTCAAAATTCCTCATATCGATCTTTGGAATATGGTGGGTCTTCAATCCAACATTAGACTCTATGAAATCATGATTAACATTTCCTTTTTTCTCATCATGAGTTTCATCTAATATCTTTTCTCCATTAGGAAGCATTTCTTGAAGCAACTTTTCCAAACCTTCCATGTATGCTTTTAAAACATCCTTCAAACCTTCCATGTATTCTTTTAATCCATCCTTGAAACCTTCCATGTTTGATTTTAAACGATTCCTCAACCCATCCATCTTAGCTTCCATTTCATTTTTGGTTACTCTTTGCGAGAGCAAATTTGTTGCACTTGGTCTCGTAATTTTGATATATCATGTTGCATTTCTTCCTCTTCTTCATGCGTCATAATAGATCTTTTTGGTTACTTACTAGGTGTTTCCATTTTCTTGCTTTGATTCATTTTTGAATCAAACAATGATATTTATGCTTCACAATGCCTTTGAATCACTTCAAACTAATTTTCAAACAAAAATTATGCAAAATTTAAAAAATACACACCTTTTTCTTGACTTTTAGGAGCTATAAATTGCAGCACTTGTATCTTTGTAATTGTGAATCTCCAAGAACTAAAATTCCATAATTTAGTATCTCTTTGAGTCTTATTTCCAACCCAATAAGTTCAACCAATATTGGATTCTTCAAGAAATAGTTATGCCCAATCTTCCACGATGACCTTTATAAACTAGTTTAGTAGAGCGAAATTGTACTGAGTGCCACATGTCACTGTTTCTACCTTTGGCCTTGAAATTGATACCAAAAAAAAAATTCCGTTATCTTTTTTCCACTCTTTACAAAATTCAAATATGATGCTCAGAGAGAAAGTTATGATGATTTTCTCTAGGTTAACTGTTTGAGATGGAATTCTGGAGCTTGCAAAAACCCTAACTTCCTCAGATCATGTCTCCTACAATATAACGATACAAAATATGAAATTTGTACACAATGTTCACCAATATTTCAGCTCCAAGCGGTTTCAATTTTAGCATTTGACACTTCGTAGAAGAAACTTTATAGTGAAAATTCCATGATGGCCTATTTCAAGCAGTGAAACCCTAGAATCTAAAGCTTTGATACCAAATATTATGTAACCATATCAAAAAAGAGATAGATCAATTATTTCAAAATTATCCTCTTTGAGGGGTAAACTTCCTTTACATTACATACATGAACAATTATTGGATGATACAAATGACAATACCTCATTTCTATATATAGAAGTCTAAGGGGTCACAATATAATCAGAGCCTACATAACCATAACAATGTAAGGGCACAACAATAACAATAGTGGGCTTCTATGGGGCACAATAATAACAATATTGGGACTGCATGGGCACAACAATAACAATAAGGGTTTACACTAGTAGTATAGGGACCTAACATCATGTGACATAATGTTGATTCCAACAACTATTATTGTGCTTAAATTTTAATATCTGTGGCCACTCCATTTTTGACATCATACACTTCATTTGAACCTTCATTCCATAACAATTTATCATTTTTGTTAAAGAAACAAAGGATAAATTTAAATGTAAAACCATTTTGTAGAATTTTTCTTTTCCTTTTATTTATAATTTTTTATAAAATAGATTTATCCTTGTTACTAATGAAGTTGAAAAGTTAAATCTTGTCATCACATGAATTTAACCATTAGAATTCTTGTTAAAATTCCACATTAAATGATTATGACACTTGGAGGCTGATACATATATATATTCGTTTTAGAAGTCAAAGGACAGATAGTAAAGTGATAAATTAACACTGCAAGCTTGCGGAAATATGAACTCGTGGAATTTTATTATATGGATGCAGACTTTACATAAAGATATTTTCTTTACAGAGATCGACTGTCATTGCATTTACCGGACTTTCTACCGTCCGCAAGGAACAAGTATTACCGGAAGCTGCCTGGCAATAAACAGACTCTGCCTCAGAAATTTCACAGACTCACAGATTTATAGACTTTTCCTTATCGGTTCAACCACTTTAGGTTCTCACCAGTGCCGAGCACACTGATGCACATGCTTCCAAACCAGACCTACAAGACCTGAGTGAATATTTTCGTGATGCAAGCAGATCAGACACTATGGTCCGCAGATGCAGAGCAGGAAAATCACTCGACTCCAAAAACTCTAAACACAAGATTCAAGACTCAAGACTCTCTCCAAACACGAATGAATCTTACTTCGCAACTAGCTCTTATTTATAAGCTGGAAGGGAACAAGCATCCATGAATGGACTATGTACAGACTGATGACTCAAAAGCAAAAACGGACAGGTCGGGACTTGTCTGCTGAAAGCAAGATTCGGGCATAGGACAATATCGTCCTATGTTATCTCGTCCCTACTCTTTTTACAGAGAGCCGTAGGCATGTGGGGACCGAATCTTTGTACATACGTTATTTACACAGAGGATATTTTCAAACGAGAACCCTCGAAAGACTGGAATGACTAAAGGACGAGATATGCAAATCTCGATTTGTACAAAGTGGAGATTCCAGGGCGAGGGAATCCACGAAAGCTCGTCCGGCGCCATAGTCGGCCAGAAAGACAACACTTAATCCATTGTGTAATATTCTATTTGTGGATGTGTGTAATGCTGATATCTGAACCTTTCAATCAGCGAATTATTAAAGTACTGCACTCTTATTTCTTTCTCTGATTCCCACATTTGCGAACTATTCCTATTAGGTGATTCCATAAAGTTGATGGGTTGGAAAGGATTTGATGAGATATCAACCTGATGGTGGAAATATTCATAATTGGTACTGGAAGATATCGTCCTTGCCTTGTATTGATTTGTGACAAACCATCTGATGTGACCGCAGCGTCGGATTGCTTGCAAGAAAGAAAAATCATTTATGTCAACAATGTCTTCAACAGTCTTGTATGCTATACCATTCATGTGGGATCTTGGTTCACTAAAACCAGGAATTTTAAGCATGTGTAGTGTATACAGCTTTATGACCAATGCCGAGAGTCCATATATTTGCCACCACTCAATGAACCAATCTGGCGTGGGGTCTTCTCGTTCTAAGGCTTCTGCTGTCATACCTTCAAATATGAATGAGGACTGTATAGAATAAAATAAGTTGGCTGAGCAATTTTGGAGGTTCATAGCTGTAAAGAAGGATTCCTTTTGCCTGTCGGGGTCATAATTTTACCGATGAAGATGGTTATCAAACCTTCGAAGTGTGATGTGGGAACTTGTCATTCGATAATCATCCTCATCATCTCTTTCAAGAGTATAGTGTATGCTGTCAATGTGTTCCAGATACTCTAAAGCTTCCACTGATTCTTGATTCATTTCATCTTGCATTGTTTCTGTCCATAGATAAGGAATATCTTCTCGGTGCCTAATTTCTTTGATCGGATACCAATCTACATCATGGATAAGTACTGGAATTTCAAGCATATAACTTACCCAACCATTTGGTGTTTCTATTTCAATAGTGCTTTCTCTTCTCCTGATATAATTGCAATGTAGGCTTAGGATTGAATGTCCGGACAGAAATTCCCTACTCAACATGTCTGCAAAATTGTTCTTATCACCCTTAACAAATTCAACATCAAAATTATACTGGCTAAGCTGCATAATCCATCTGACCATAGCAGCGTCTTCAAAATCACATTTGTGAATGGCAAATTTTAATGCCTGGCAGTCTGTTTTAACAGTGAATTTGGTGTAGATAACAAAGTCCCTGAATTTTTCTATTCCCAAACAAACTGCTCTAAGTTCTTTCTTCAGACTTGACCAATTCAATTGATTTTTGGCCCATAATCCAGATGCATATTGAAAGATTTCAATCTCACTTTTGCTGCTGGGGTTCTTCTGGCACAAAACTGCTCCCCATCCTTCATAACTGGCATTTGTCATAATGATTTTCTCCCATTCCTCTCTGATAGGGGAGAGAGGCTGAATATTTCTGACTTTCTCTTTTATTGCTCTGACTGCCTGCGTGCAGTCGTGATTCCATGGAATTGGATCCTTCTGAAGTCTTTTATTTAATATTTTTCTTTCTTGTGCACAATATGGTGGGCTCCAGTATTGTAGCAATAATGCTACAACTCCTGGGGCTTCCTATCTCTAATTTTATCAACCCAGTAGTTCGTACAAACTTGGAAGCGACGGTGCTGTATGCACAAGTACTAGCTCTTGTCGCAGCTGTCACTTGGTCAGCTGGCACAAGTCCGCTAGGGCTCAAGCCAACTTCTATATGCTCTCAGAAGAAGCTTGCTAAATGATGGACGAAAGCTATCTCAAAGAAAACTAATCTACTTGGCAAAAACGAACTGAAAGCCAACCAAAACATGGAAAGCCTAGTAAACCCTAATCTGACTAGTCTAACCTCTATGATGCAATAGTGAGAGTGCAAATGTCTAAAGATGATGCCATTACTTCTAGTGATGTGAAATGCATGAAATTAAACTACTTGCATCTGAAAAGACATGTTTTTGTATTTTTTCTTAAGTGGATGGAGTGATTGTGATTTTGTTCTTATTAGGGTTTGGTTGTGCAGAAGTGGTGCAGAGGGAAGGAAAGCTTGGAAAAGGTCAGGGAGGCTAGGAGAGGTCCCAAGGGATCCTTAGCATCAGTCCACAGAGGTTCCTCACGTTCAAATGCTCAGCAACCGAGTGTGTGGGCTCCTACAGGATGTCTGCAGGGGATCCTACAGGAAACTCAGGAATTTCTACAGGAAGAGTGTTAACTTCTACAGGATGTCCTACCGTGGGAGTTTTGGGTGATGGTGAAGTGATGGAGTGGTATAGGGGAATATGTAGGATGGAAATGAGGTGGTAATGGCTCAGCAACAGTGAGGTGAGGAGATGAGGGTGAGTGTAGAGGCAGATTTGTCTTAGAGGAAATAGAGGGAATGGAAGGCAAAAAAACAGGGGATATGAGCAGTGGGGTAGTTGAGGAACAAAGGGCTTCGTTGGAGGATGGATAGTTGGTCTGGGCACGGTTCGGGAAGGTAGGAGAACGATGGAGTAGCGTTGCACGGTGTAAATGAGACAAATCATCCAAGTCCTGCAAGTAAAAGTTATTAACTTATGCCAACAGCTTATTAAACCAATGAACAGCAATGTATTCGTGAAGGAAACTGATATATGGTACTGAAGCAATGAAGCATTCCAAGAAATTGACACTCATGGACACTTCTATCCATCACCAAGACTGTGTTCAAGAGAGCATTAACATGTAAGCAAACGTTTTTGAATGGGCAGCACAGTCTGCGATCCCTGCCTCTAGAAAGAGGTGGATCATGAGCATACAGTCAGCCTGTTCTTTTTTAACTGTTATTCACTCTAATCTACTCAGCCTACTTCCAAACAACTACAGCAATTCTAACTGATAAAACCAATCTGTTTAACTTCTACAGGAAATCCAAATCAGCAACTGTTTAACCACTACAGGAAATCTAAATCAGCAGCTATACTCGAATGCATGTAAAGGAAAATGGAAACGAAATGCTAAAGGAACAATATTGATACAAAGGAAGGAGGCCTGAGCTCTCAGGTTGGGCCCAACCCCGAGAGCTTTAGGCTCCTTTAAAAACTCAGAATTTGATCCAAAACTGCTTGCTTTTATTCATAATCAAAAGTCTAATGTCATGCCAAAACTGGCTTACAAAGAGCAAAAACCAAATTGACTAACTAGCTGCTACGAAATGACTAACCACTAGCTACAAAAATGACTACCAACTAGCTAACCAAAATGAGGCCCCAAGCCTTCTTATTTATACAATTTGAGGACCCAACAGTCCTCCTAAAAGTTAGGGACTTGGCTGCCCAAGACTTGTAGTTAACAGCAGTCCTACTTGACTTGCTTGGCTGCCCTTGTGCTTATTGATTTGGTGGCCTTTGAACTCTGAGCTGATGGTGGAGAATTCGAGGTAAGGGCTCATAAATGAGGGGGACACCTTCCTACAAATCCTCTAGCTTGTTCTCCCACGAATTTGGCTGCCAAGTGCTCATTAAGACCTTCAATTTTGTCTCCAAGTTGACCAAAAAGGCTACACAAAGCACCCATTAGACTTGTTGGCATAATGACTAACCAAATTCACTCTATTAACATAAAAATAATCAAAAACATGCAATAAACAAATGAGAATGGTGGACTAAGCCAAATTAGGAGGTTGAATGAGCCCAAACAATTGTACATTTTTGGGGCTCATCATCACCCCCCTACTGAAAGTGTTGCTCATCCTCTGAGCAACCAAATCTCTCCCCTTGTCCTTGATGGCCCTGGTGACTTCCTTGGCTAGCATCTCGGCCGATTTCTCCTTTGGCTTCCCGCTTTTCAAACTTTCCTGTAGAAACTGTTCGCTGGCTTCCTGTAGAAACAGTCTGCTAGCTTCCTGTAGAAACAGTCTGCTAGCTTCCTGTAGACCCAATTTCACTGATTTTACTTGCTTGGCTGGGGGTGCCTTCTCCTTGAACTGCGCTGCCTGAAAGCTGACGAATCCAACACAAATGGCAAGTCTAATGTATTATAAAAGCACACACGTACAATGAACTGCCCGAGAATAGATATTGCATGCCGAAGCTGGATGGGAAAAAGTGTTTCCAGGCCTTTAAATCACTGTTTTTCCATTGGTTAACCTTGATTCACGTTTCTGTTCCTGACATGACAATACTTTCCGACTGCGGCAGCTTTCTTTTCTTCATAAAATGCTTACTGCAATAGCAAATATGGGAATAATAACAGATTTGTATCCCAAAGCCAACCCAAATATAACATTAGTTGCTGCTTCCAGTCCTGCATGAATCGGCAACATCTTGGACAGGGCTGTAAGCATTACTAGTGCAGTATTCAGTGACAAAACCAATAACAAGGCCAGACCACAAACCAATAGCACCACAGAAGAAAAGCTCCCAGTTCTTTACAACCTTCTGGGCACCAAAATTGAAGATAGTGAAGGATGAAGGCAATGCAACTAGGCTTACAGCAGCAATGCCAATAGTCATCACTATTGTGGAGATAATAAGTTGCTTTTTCAATGCAGGCTCAATTTCCTTCACAGCCTTGATCTCAAATATGTTAGTTGCAAACAGAGTTGTGATTAAGCAAGCAATGATACCCATTGAACTAATAAGCAAGGGATAACACATGGCAGTAAGATCATGAGAGTTTCCAAATGATGATATGGATGCAACAACCAGAGCTGCACAGGAAGATTCAGCATAGGACCCAAATAGATCTGATCCCATACTAGCGATATCTCCAACATTGTCACCAACATTATCAGCAATGACAGCTGGGTTGCGTGGATCGTCTTTAGGAATGTTCCTCTCAACCTTGCCAACAAGATCAACACCTACATCTGCTGCTTTGGTGTAAATACCACCACCTACGCTGCCAAACAGAGCCATGGAAGAACCGCCAAGACCATATTTGAAGATGTTGAAATAAGTTTTGCTAACCATTTCATATATTTTTCTTCAAGATGTTCTGCTAATTTTCGTTTATCTCCATCTTGAGACAAGACAAACAATAGTTCCACAGCATGAGCTCGCATTTCAGAGTATGTAACTTCGCAAAAAGGGAAGCAATACCTGAATTTGAATACACTTCGAGTGAATCATGTTGCAAGTGCAAGTTGACTAACGGTCTTTGAACTTAAGCCGAGCGCTCAGTGATGTCTGCGTGATTTTTGGAGTGAGGTGGCACATACGTGTGCTGGCTTATGCGACTGTTGTCTCCACTGCAGTGTTTAACTATTTGTTTTCTGCTGTTAATCTCATCCATCAAGCATGCTGAAGTTTAACTGTCCATCACTACCTGTTTTCAATTTTCTTCCTGAGATGGCTGAGCGCACGTGTCTCATTCACCCACCAAGTGCTGTTGAACTGGATGAGGGTGGCCAGTTAGCTGGCCACCAATTTGTCTAAATCCAACCATCTCATTGTTCACGCAGTTCTCGAATTACATTCATGAAACAGAGGAATTAGTTTAGTCACGTACCTGCAAGTCGACTGGCTGCTGTGAAGCTTTTTGCTGCATGCATGTGTTGATCTTCATTTGCTGCATGTATGGTGGCTTGATTGATGATTTATGGCTGTTTTTTCTTGTGCAGGTGTCCTCTGGAAGGATCTAAGCTGCAGGAGTTCATTTCCACGTTCAACTCTGCCCGTTCAAGCTGCTGCTGCTGCATGGTCACAAAACCAGAACTTCTTTTTGCCATTTCTCCCAAACGGTAGATCGGTTTGATCTAAAACTCGGTGAGCATGTTCCTACCATCATTATGCATCTCCCATAGAAAATTCGTGATCAATGGATGCACGGATTTCGAGAAAAATGGAAAATGGCTGAAGATTTCAGAGCTTTATTTCTCGGAAACCGTGCATCGGAACCGGCTGAAACTGCTTGGGTAGGTTACCATCACTCACATGCATATCCCCATGAAACAGGTTTTGAAACGGATGCACGGTTATGGAGAAAATGCAAAAATGGCTGATGGTGATGGAGGCTGATTCCTTGGAAACCGTGCACCGGAATTGGCTGAAACTGCTCAGGCATGTTGTCATCAACCTTGTACAATTCCCCATAAAACGGTTTGTCAAATGGATGCATGGTTTTCAAGTTATGGCAAAAACAAATTTGGCTCTAGGTATTTTTGCTTCAAGGCCTTTGCATGTGTTTGCATGGTATGACAAAATGAATTTTGGCTGTGATGCAGGTATGGAGATGATGGAGGAGGAGTTGGAAGATTGCATGAGGACTTCTGAACCTTTGAGGAAGCTACCATGCTTGCCAAACCACTGTTTGAAATGCATGCCTAGTTTCCCACAATTTCTACAGGAAGTTCCTGTAGAAGCACAACGAGAAGCACAAGGAGGTGAAAAAATGATGGATGAAGGCAAGGGATAGACACAAAAGTGCTTGTAGGCCTAATCAACAGATTCCCACCATTAGATTCAATTTTGAAATTGGATTTGGCTCGTCCAAAGGTTCTACAGGATGTTTCCTGTAGAAATACAGAGCTTCCTGTAGAAGGCACAAGAAATTCCTTTGACCTTGATTTGAGTGCTCCTCCTGTCATGAAACGTCCTTCTTGCAACCTGCAATGTCATTGATGCAACATGAAATTATTCAATGGAGATTAGCTTTATTTTTCTTTTTCTTTTTTTTCTCTCTTTTTTTTTGAAAAAAACAACTAGGGCGCCTCATGGAGGTTTTCACCCTAATTGCCTGCCTTGGGCGCCTCCAAGGGAGGTTTTCACCCAAAGATCTTATTCTCTTTTCTCTTTTTTTTTCCCAACCCATTGACCGCCTCATGGAGGTTTTCAATCAATGAGCCAATCTAAGGCGCCTCCGAGGAGGTTTTCACCTTAGATTTCTATTTTCCTCTTTTTTCATTTTTTTCTTTTTTTTTTTCTTTTTTCTACCCTACCCTACTTGAAAAACAAAATCATTTTCAAGTATAAGAATACTTCCAATGGAGCCATGTGCACATCGAGATTAGAGAAAAAATGATGTGAAGGCTCAGAATGCATGCTTTGACAACTATCCAACTTTCAGAGACAAAATGATCTGACTTTGAAAGTACAAAACATAGCTGAGGAGGAGAGTACTGCTGCAACTTAGTGACCTTCTGAAACCATATCTCAATATAGCTTTGATATCCTTGGTCATCTTGCTAATCTGGATCATTCTTCATGTCACCTTCTATCATGATTTTCTCATCTTCCTCTTTTTGCTGATCTTTCTCTTGAATACATGGAAGATTTAATGGTAACCATGAGGGAACTCTCTCGATCTCTGACTCTGATCTCTTTTCTTCATCAAGTGCAGCCCATGGTTCTTTGATCTCCTCTTTGGACTCTTCTTTTGCTTTTGGTCCTTCAATGTTGTCAATGGATTCTCTCTTTTGCAACACTCGTCTTGAGCTTTGGTGAACATCATTGAGCTCAAAAGGAGTCATTTGCACATGTTGTGCCTCATCTTTGAAATTGGGTTGAGCTACTCCATTACATGGCTTTGGAAATGGTACGGGTAGCTGAGTGGAGGTGTGAAATTGAGATGGAGATGGATGGCATTGTGATTGGGTAGGCATTTGAGGTTGCCTTGGTGGAGGAGGAGGCGATGGTTGTGGATGAGCAGGTGGTGGAGGGAAATGAGCGGGATGAGAGTTGTACTGTGGCCTCCACTCCTGATAAGGTGCATGCCACTGAGGCTGTGGCTGAGCATAAGAGTGAAATGAATGAGCAACTGTTTGGGCATAATATGGATCTGTGAAGGAACAAGGAGGATATGACCAAGGAGGAGGTGTAGACCAGTAAGGATGAGTAGGGGAACCCCAAGAAGGCATGAAAGTGGCTTGATAAGGGTCATAATAGGTCTCAGGTGTCCCTTGCAGTTCCTGCTGGTAAGATCTAGGTTCATGCGGCCAACTTTGGTTCATGTAATAGAGTGATTCAGTGGCTCCTTTGGCTTTCTGATATGCAGCTTTGAATCTGGGTAAGGAAGGGCACTGATCTGTAGGATGGTATTCTTCACAGATGAAACACACTTCTAGGGAGTGCATTGGACATTCGTTCCTAGGATGCTTTCTAGTGCACCCAGGACAAAAAATGGCCAAAGCCCTCTTGGCTTCCTCTTGCTTCTTTTGGATCCGCAAGGTATCTAGTTGGATGGCAAGAAACTGCCCCATATCACTCTTGAAATCTTTGATCTGATTTTCAAATTCATCTTTGGACAAGATGTTGCTCCCAACACTTCTACTTGTAGCCATTTGCTCCAAAGGAATGTTTTCTTCTTCTTCTCCCCTAGAGGTTCTTTAAATATGCCTTGATGTCCACCCAGGGGTTCTTTAATCACAGCCATCGAAGAAGAGATAACGTTGGCTGTGTGAAGCAGTGGGGGGTTGTGCAATCATTTTTCTAACTTATCTCTACTCCTACAAGGCATGAAATGAAATCTTTTTGGTTGATTTTTGCTTTTTCCTACTTCTACTTGCAAAACTGAAATAGATTGAACTACAACTAACTATCTTGTGAAAATGAAAATGCGGAATTGAAATGAAAGCAGGAAAGGACTAATCTATCTTGCTCAAATGAAATTGCAGGAATGGAAATGCTAGTCTACGCTTGCAGAATTGAAATGCTAATCTACGCTTACAGAATTGAAATGCTAATCTACGCTTTCAGAATTGAAATTGCGGAATTGAAAGGCTAATCTAATGCTAATCTATGAAAGCAGGAAATGCTAATCTATGAAAGCAGGAAATGTCTATGCTACTTTTGCAGAATAGAAATGAAATAAACTACTGAGCAGAAGGTAAGAGTAAGAAAATAGAAGAAAAGCAACAATCACTAATACTCTGACGCTTCCCCAGCAACGGCACCAAAAAGATGGTGGGATCCAGTATTGTAGCAATAATGCTACAACTCCTGGGGCTTCCTATCTCTAATTTTATCAACCTGGTAGTTCGTACAAACTTGGAAGCGACGGTGCTGTATGCACAAGTACTAGCTCTTGTCGCAGTTGTCACTTGGTCAGCTGGCACAAGTCCGGTAGGGCTCAAGCCAACTTCTATATGCTCTCAGAAGAAGCTTGATAAATGATGGACGAAAGCTATCTCAAAGAAAACTAATCTACTTGGCAAAAACGAACTGAAAGCCAACCAAAACATGGAAACCCTAGTAAACCCTAATCTGACTAGTCTAACCTCTATGATGCAATAGTGAGAGTGCAAATGTCTAAAGATGATGCCATTACTTCTAGTGATGTGAAATGCATGAAATTAAACTACTTGCATCTGAAAAGACATGTTTTTGTATTTTTTCTTAAGTGGATGGAGTGATTGTGATTTTTTTCTTATTAGGGTTTGGTTGTGCAGAGGTGGTGCAGAGGGAAGGAAAGCTTGGAAAAGGTCAGGGAGGCTAGGAGAGGTCCCAAGGGATCCTTAGCATCAGTCCACAGAGGTTCCTCACGTTCAGATTCTCAGCAACCGAGTGTGTGGGCTCCTACAGGATGTCTGCAGGGGATCCTACAGGAAACTCAGGAATTTCTACAGGAAGACTATTAACTTCTACAGGATGTCCTACCGTGGGAGTTTTGGGTGATGGTGAAGTGATGGAGTGGTATAGGGGAATATGTAGGATGGAAATGAGGTGGTAATGGCTCAGCAACAGTGAGGTGAGGAGATGAGGGTGAGTGTAGAGGCAGATTTGTCTTAGAGGAAATAGAGGGAATGGAAGGCAAAAAAACAGGGGATATGAGCAGTGGGGTAGTTGAGGAACAAAGGGCTTCGTTGGAGGATGGATAGTTGGTCTGGGCACGGTTCGGGAAGGTAGGAGAACGATGGAGTAGCGTTGCACGGTGTAAATGAGACAAATCATCCAAGTCCTGCAAGTAAAAGTTATTAACTTATGCCAACAGCTTATTAAACCAATGAACAACAATGTATTCGTGAAGGAAACTGATATATGGTACTGAAGAAATGAAGCATTCCAAGAAATTGACACTCATGGACACTTCTATCCATCACCAAGACTGCGTTCAAGAGAGCATTAACATGTAAGCAAACGTTTTTGAATGGGCAGCACAGTCTGCGATCCCTGCCTCTAGAAAGAGGTGGATCATGAGCATACAGTCAGCCTGTTATTTTTTAACTGTTATTCACTCTAATCTACTCAGCCTACTTCCAAACAACTACAACAATTCTAACTGATAAAACCAATCTGTTTAACTTCTACAGGAAATCCAAATCAGCAACTGTTTAACCACTACAGGAAATCTAAATCAGCAGCTATACTCGAATGCATGTAAAGGAAAATGGAAACGAAATGCTAAAGGAACAATATTGATACAAAGGAAGGAGGCTTGAGCTCTCAGGTTGGGCCCAACCCCAAGAGCTTTAGGCTCCTTTAAAAACTCAGAATTTGATCCAAAACTGCTTGCTTTTATTCATAATCAAAAGTCTAATGTCATGCCAAAACTGGCTTACAAAGAGCAAAAACCAAATTGACTAACTAGCTGCTACGAAATGACTAACCACTAGCTACAAAAATGACTATCAACTAGCTAACCAAAATGAGGCCCCAAGCCTTCTTATTTATACAATTTGAGGACCCAACAGTCCTCCTAAAAGTTAGGGACTTGGCTGCCCAAGACTTGTAGTTAACAGCAGTCCTACGTGACTTGCTTGGCTGCCCTTGTGCTCATTGATTTGGTGGCCTTTGAACTCCGAGCTGATGGTGGAGAATTCGAGGTAAGGGCCCATAAATGAGGGGGACACCTTCCTACAAATCCTCTAGCTTGTTCTCCTACGAATTTGGCTGCCAAGTGCTCATTAAGACCTTCAATTTTGTCTCCAAGTTGACCAAAAAGGCTACACAAAGCACCCATTAGACTTGTTGGCATAATGACTAACCAAATTCACTCTATTAACATAAAAATAATCAAAAACATGCAATAAACAAATGAGAATGGTGGACTAAGCCAAATTAGGAGGTTGAATGAGCCCAAACAATTGTACATTTTTGGGGCTCATCACACAATGCTTCAAAAACTTAGAAATATAATTCAAACTTCCCAAAAATCTTTGCAACCGTGTTTTATCCTTAATTTCATCAGGGAAGTGATCAACAAAATTCAAACTTCTTTGGATTACAGTATAGGATCCATACTGTATATTGTAACCCAAGAAATCTATCATTGGCCGGAACAACTTTTTTAGATTCTGATAATACTATTCCCATTTCTTTGATCCTGCGGAGAAAGATTTTCAAATGTTTAACATGGTCAGCAATATTATCAGAATGAATCAGTAAATCATCGATATACTTTTTCAGGAATTCCTCCATTCCTTCAAAAGTTTCATCCATTATTCTCTGGAAGGCTGAAGGAGCGTTGATTAGGCCGAATGGCATGATATTCCATTCATAATGCCCTTCAGGTACAGAGAATGCTGTCTTCCATTTGTCTTCCTCTTTGATTCCTACTTGCCAAAAACCAGATTTGAGATCAAATTTGGAGAATATTTTTGATTTTGATATCTGGGCAAGTATGGAGGATGGCTTGGGCAAAGGGTATGCATCATAATCCAAAATACTATTCAGAGGTTTGTAATTCACAACTAACCTTGGCTTACCTCTGGCAATCTCAGCATGCTTATTAACATAAAATGAAAAACATGCTATGGGGCTCTTACCTTTCCTGATAAGCCCTTTCTTTAAGAGATCCTTTATTTCTTCTCTGCAAAGCTTCATCTATTCTTCATTCATTGCCACTGCTTTGGATCTCCTTAATTTTCCATTGAAATCTTTTTTGAGAGGAAGCTCTACTTCTTGTTTCTTAATATGCCAGAAAGCATTTGGGTCGTCTGAACAACACTCTTTGAATTTAGCAGTGAGATTTGCTATTTCAGAGGCATATTTTCCATTATCTAAATGTTCTTCTGTTTTTAATACTTCTCTTTTTACTTCCATTTTTGCCAGAAGATTTTCCATTCTCTCTAGTCTTTTAATCCTAATTGGAGAATTAGAATTAATAAATGGAAAAAAGACTTATTCTCAAGGTTGATAAAATATCCATACCTCTGGGTTTTAGTATCAAATTTTGCTCCATGCATTCTAAAATTTTGAAAAAATGGGGTCCCAAGGTACATTGCACAATCTAGTCCTGGGACAACGGGACAAACCAAATGAACTCCGATCTTTTCTGTAAGTAGAACATCTATTTCTGCTTCATACTTAGTGGGGATATCACCACTTGCAGTAATCACTCTCGGACATGTTGTTGGCCTCCTATGATGCATACCAACTACAGTATCACTTACAATATTTAATCTGGAACCAGTATCCATAAGAACTTTCCAGAACTCATACTGGTTTCCAATTTTTACCTTCATTTTGACACAATACATGACGTCTCTATTCATGCTATTGCATCCAAAATCTGTTCTTGCCTTTTCCTCTTCTTCTCCTTCTTCCCTGCTGTACTGCTGCTGAACTTGTCCTGAATGATAAGTCTAGTTTTCTGTTTTTCCTGAAACAGGGCCTTGTGGTGAAGAGGCAGGAGATGCTTGTGCATTCAATATCCTTAGACTTAGTTCATTGTGTTTTTCAACACACAATCTCCTGTTCTCCTTGATTGTTTTTCTCAATTCTTTAATTGCCTGATGAACTGCAGGCAAAGTCTGTGGCAGATCTTCTCCAAAATCTTCATTTCTAAATTGTTTGGTTAAGGCCTCTACTGAGAAAAGAGTAGCAGGAGGTACATACCCTTTATTTGGAGAATTCTTCAGACTAGAAGGTGCTTTCTTCAAATGTTCTGTTAGCAAAGATCTGTACATATCTTTCATCTGTGGATCAGTAGCAGCCATCATCTGTGCAAAAATATTTTTGCTGGTCTCATCATAATCAGTCTTCATCATTCTGACTACATTACATGTACAAACATCAGGATCATCACAGTCACAATATTTACATTCTGTACAGTGTGGGTCATTACAAAATTCTTCATCAGATGACTCTTCTGAGTCAACAAAGTTAAAATCATTTTCAGACCCAGAATCAGAAGATACAAGCTCATCACAGTTGCTAGGAAGATCAAAAGAATTTATCTTTCCTTTCTTATTTCTATACTAAACTTTCTTCTTAGAGGAATCCTTCTTTTTGTTTGGACAGTTTGGAGCTGTGTGGCCTTTTTTGTTACAATTGTAACAAATTATTTCTCTGTCTTTGGAAAACATTTTTGTATGCTTATAAGGTTTTGCTTTGTGATGTTTTCCTTTTGGTTTTTCTTGGGAAATATGGTAATTCTTTTTGAAATGTCTTTTCTTTCTTCTCTTATGCCCCTCAGAATTGCCAGCTTTACCAAGGTGCCATTGCTTACAGAGTTGTTGGTAACCATGAGGCTTTTTAGGATTAGGAGCTGCTCTAGCAATCTTCATTTGTGAACATAATTCAACAATGATAGCTTTTACAGCTTGTCTGATTATACCAAATTTATAATCACCAACCTTCCCTGGTAATTTATTGACAATAGCAGAAGAAACCCATTGGGGAAGGGATGCTACAAAAATTTCCTTCCATTTTGGCTCGAGAATGAGATCTGGAGTCAATGTGTGCAATCTGTGAAGGAATTCATTAAAGTATTCATCAAAGTGCTGCATATTATGCAATTTCATGGCCAGCAGAGTAATGGTCGTAATATCATTGGTTATCTGGGGGAAACCAATGAAATTGACAGTAATGGCATAGAGGAGTTTTCCTATCATATTGCTGACAGGCATATGAGTGACAGGATCTATGTGAGTAGTGCCATCCTCATTTAAGACAACAGCTTGTTCCCAATCAGCAAGGAGACTTGGCTCTTTTAATGTCTCAACTTTTAGCCAAGAATCTAATGTACCCTCAAATACTCCAATTATCCTTCTCGTGGCATTAGTAGGACCTATATCATCTGCAAGATAAGTCCTATAGCAAACAAGCATGGAGTGTAATACAGACATGATTTCAGCTTCAGTGCAATTGTCAATATTCCATGAGTAGGTAGAATTTGTAGACCAATCCTTATGGTATTCTGATTTCATAAGGTCTCTGCGGTCAGGAGCAGGATTCCATGTAGTCTCCCATCTTGATCTGGAAGATGTGGCATTAACCTGATCTTTATCATCATCAGATTGTTCTTGGTCTATCACAGAGAAGTTATTGATACAGATTTCAAGATCTTCAATTTGCGGTTCTGCTTCTATCTTATGAAGACTCATGTCAAACAATGATGCTTCTATCTTATGAATACTTGTATCAAAACTTTCTTCTTCATCCTTGGTGGATGAATCTTCAAACATAAAATTAGAGGATTCAGGCTTGCTTGATTCTTCAGTTTCTTTGGATTGTTTTATGGTAGGATGAGGGCTAAAGAAGCTGGGATTTGCAAACAAAGAATATGGATGAGAGGAGGTAGGAGGTGGAAAGGTTATAGAACTGGGTGTCTTGATGAGGCTTTCCACAGAAGGAGTAATAGAATAAGGAACAGAAGTCTTGGGTTCTGAAAATATAGTTGCAGATTTATAAGCTTCGACCCTAGGCTTCTTTTTCAAAGATTCAATTCCTTGAGATACTTCCCAGACTTGTTTTTTGACAATATCTAGGGAATTACTGATCTTCACTATTTCTTTTCCATGAACAGAGGTGGCTTCATGGGTCTTCTTTTCTATCTGCCCTGTCTGTAAAGACAACCTGTCAAGGCTCTTAGCAAGAGCCTTATCATTTTCTGCTAGAGTAGTTACACTGCTATTCAAGCAAGCTATGTTATAATCCTATTTCCTTAGAATACTTTCAAGCATATTCTTCATTTCAGAATTAGTAGTTTCAATACTCTCAAATTTAGAACTGACAAATTTCTCAAGACTAGACAGAGCTAGATTAGTCTAGTTGGTAGCAGCAACTGAGTCTCTTGTTGCTAATGAAGGGTCATCAACATGATATGGAAGAAGTTTGTACAACTTTCCATCTTGACTCCTTATCACAAAATTTTTCCAAGGGGGAAATTCTGTATCTGTTTCCAAAAGGTTTCCATCAAGAAGTTCCCACTTATGTTTATTTGGTGTTCCAGTTCGTATCATATTTACATGGAGCTGGGAACAAATTTTTCTTAGTAATTTTTCTCCTTCAATTTGAACAGTAATCAGAGATCTAGGAATATTTGGCTTATTCATCATGCTCTGAATTTTTGGCTGAAAAATATGGGCTTTCAAAGGAGGAGGAATTACTACTGGATTTTCTTTCAATTTTTCTTCTACAAATTTTTCTGGATCCTTGATTCTTTTTTGCTTGGCCTGATTTCTGAATTGTTTTATCAAGGATTGCTCTATTATATTTGTAGAAGGATAATACCATTCATAGAATGATATCCATTTGTTTTCTGCCTTCATCCATTCTTTCCATTTCTCAACATTCTGTCTGTTGAAGGCAGGGCGATCATCTCTTGGAAGAAGCATTACTTTTTTGAAGTACAAATGTTCTTTTTCATGTGTAAACATATCCCAATTGAACATTTTCTTTTTCCATTGATCATCTGGATCATATGGACTGATACCTTTAAAAATCTTTAAAAAGGCAACTATCTCTGAATCAGAAGGAATTTCTACATGCTTTGGAATCCTATCAATAGGATTTCTTCTGTATTCAGGAATAGGTGAAGAATCAACATAACCCAAACCATGAGTGGAAGAACTAGAAACTGTATGTACTAGTAGTTCTTCTTGTGGGTTAAAGAATACCACTTTTTTGTAACTTTCTTCGGAGGAGTCAGACGGAGGAGTGAATCTGATCATATTGATCCTGTGACGGTCTGATGACTCACCATGTGGTGTAGGCGGCTCTGAGGAGAATTGGCAAAATGTTTTGAGCAGTGTGGATGATCACAGACTGAGTTGAATGGCTGCGATGGGCCTGGCTGTGAAAATAATCTTCTGATGGAATCATACACTGCTTGGTCAATTACAAATTGCGGAGGCGCAGGGGTTTGAGCAGGATGTAATTGGTTAATTGTTGTTGGAACTGCAAAGACAGAAACAGAGGGTCCACCATGCTGGACTGTGTTAATTCTGGGAAATCGTGTGGTAACTTTACCGTCAATCTCTGTGATGATTGACTGTGCTGCAGCAACAGGTTTCTTTATGGGTTTTCCCCAATTAGTTACCCAGTCGTAAGGAGGACATAAATCATTGCGGGAAACATAGACTGGTGCTACAGGATTACAAGATGAGTCATACTGGATGAGAGTGACTCGGCCTTCATCTTTGTCAGGGGTATGTAACACAGCAGGTATTGTGGTATTATAAAATCGGACACAAGTAATATAAAAAATGGCCAGATTTTTTGATTTTGTTTTGAAATTTTCATATCCTGCAATCTGAATTCCTAATGTTAGGCATTGCAGGACATTTGGGTCATCTAATGCAACAGAAAAGTCTGGAAAAACATCATACTGTACAGGTCCTTCAACAAGGCTTGTCTCAATGCCACCTATCATGGCTTGTGTAAATGTAGTCCATCGATTATCAAATAGGGCTGAGAATACATAGGCTTTTTGGCCTTTTCTATGCAATGCATTCAGTCCTATCCTCACCATCCCCAGATGGGCGTACTGATAACCAGCTTTGAGAGCTGCTTTGATATGTTTGGCCTCTAAGAGAGAGATGGTCAACATAGCATTCAATGTTAAGTCAACTTTAATGGATTTTTCTTTTATTTTTATCTGGCTAAGGGCACGGAAATTAAAAGAAGAAAGTCCTCGATAAACATCCTGAGGAGAGACTGGTGGAAGTTTCCAGTTTACAGTAGGGTCTGTTTCTTCTTGCTCAATTATTGCAGAATTACCAGAAGTAGATTCAGTTCGACATAAACCTTCTAAACCAGATCTTAGTTCATCTTCAGTCTTTATAGATTTAAAATGCTTTGTTCCAAATATTCCCATAGACTCAGAGGATTCAGCAGATGAATTTCTAGATGCATCCATTGTAGATTTAAGAAAGATAAATACCCGTTCAAAGACTTGCAGAAAATGATGAAAGCAGAATATCTTGGGAGCTACCAAAATCTTCTCCAACGACCTAAGGATCGGTCACCAAAACCCAAGCAACATAATACACATTATGGAATTGAGGATATTATGCAAATATAATTATCTTTTGTTATGCAACCAACTCCCAAATAGATAGATCAACAACTAAAAAATTATCTTCTTCAAGGGGGAAACCTCCTTTACATTACATAAGTGAGCAATTCTTGGATGATACAAATGAGGGACCTCCTTTCTATATATAGGAGTCTAAGGGGTCATAATATAATCAGAGCCTACATAAAAATAATAATGTAAGGGAACAACAATAACAATAGTGAGCTTCTATGGGGCACAATAATAACAATATGGGGACTACATGGGCACAACAATAACAATAAGGGGGATACACTAACAATAATAACGGGCTACACTAGTATTATAGGGACCTGACATGCCCCTCTCCTTCAAAAAAGTGTTGTCCTCAATGCTTGAGTAGTTATGGATGTTTCTGTATAAAATTCTCATCCTCCCATGTGGAATATTTAATAGGTAAGTTCTTCCACTTAATAAGATACTCTGAAATTGATTGATTTCGTAGATGTCGGGTTATTTTTTCGTGACTGCTTCAGGTTCCAAGTTCATTTTTCCTTCCTCATCAAGTTCTAGCAATATTGTTTGAACTAGGAGGTTGTCACCTATAACCTTGTTTAAGCATGAAGCATGGAAACCTAGGTGCACTTAAGAAGATACAAGAAGCTCCAATTTGTATGCCATAGTAGCAATATTTTGCAACACCTTGTAAGGACCATAGTACTTTGGTTATAATTTATTATCCTTCTTAGCTTGCTTGAGGGACATTTGTTTGTATGATTGTATCCATAAAAATACCCAATCGCCTACATAAAAACTTCTTCGTTGCGATGTTGATCACAATGTTGTTTCATTTGATTATGCCCCAAAGTGAGGTTATCCCTTAAGAGTTAAAGAACCTATTATTGATGCTCAATGTGATATTCCACTGCTTAAACCTTAGAATTTTCTCTTAAAGATGATGTGATGCACATTGGATGATATCCATAAAGTTCCATAAATTGGGTCATTTTCACTGCAATATGGAATGAAGTGTTATACCACCATTCAACAAGAGGTAACCACTTGACCCTTTGTGTTTGTTTATTAGATACAAAGCAACAAAGGTATCCTTCCAATCATTTGTTCACTATCTTAGTTTCCCCATCAGGTTGAGGATGATAAGATGAGTTATGAGCTAATTGAGTACCCAAAAAAAAAAAAATTATCTAGAAATTTCCAGTGAAAATGAGATCTCTGTTGCTTACAATAATATTTGTGTTTCCATGTACCTTTTGAATTGTTTCCATAAATGCAATAGAAACTGTATTGGCTTTAAATGGTTAAGATAATGCACAAAAGTGTGCATACTTGGTAAATCTATCAACTAGTACCATGATGACACTCTTTCCCTTGGACTTGGGTAAACCTATGATAAAATCCATTGAGACCTCCTCCCAATGTTGACTTGGAATGGCTAAAGGTTGTAACAGACCCAGGGTCTTAATTGTCTCAAATTTATTTTGTTGGCAAACCAAACATTCTGCAAAAATTTTTGAATATCAGATTTAATGCCATCCCAAAAAAATTCCTTCTTGACCCTGTGATAAGTTTTTAAAAAACATGAGTGTCATCCTAAGGGAGAGATTTTCAATTCCAAGATAATATTTTTCTTGAGTTGGGAATTCTTACAAAGATATAAGTGATATTTGAACCATAATGAATCATTTTTCTAGCTAACTATATCGGATATATTGGGATCTTAAGAGAAAACTTTTGAATGAGTCTACACACTTCTTCATCATTCTTCCATTCATCCCTTGCTTCGGTTATCCAATTTGATTGGATAATAGAAATGACACAATGAAATTCTTCCACATCCTCATCCTTTCTTGAGAGTTCATCTGAAACAACATCTTGCTTCCCTTTTTTGTAGATGATTTTGAATTCATAACCCACCATCATTGTAACCCATTTTTGCTGCTCTTTTGAAGATAATCTTTGTTCGAAAAAGTATTTAAGACTATCATAATCTATTTTTACCTTGAAGTGACTTCCCATTAGGTAAGGTCTCCATTGATTTAGTGCATGTAGTATTGCCAACATTTCCTTCTCACAAATAGGCTTGTGTAAATACTTTCCTTTGATTGGATGAATTTCGAAAGAAATGGGTCTTGTTTCTTGCTTTAAAACAACCCCAATTCCATTTCTTGAGGCATCACATTCCACAATAAAGGTTTTTTTGAAGTCTGGCATAGCTAAGACCGGTACTTGGCACATTGCCTCTTTAAGATTTTCAAAGGCCTTAGTTGCTTACGGAGTCCAAGAAAATGCATCTTCCTTGGGTAATGTTGTTAGAGGTGATTCTATTTTCCTATAATTCTTAAAAAACTTGTGATAATACACTGTCAACCCAAGAAATCCTTGAAGATGCTTTATGGTTGTGGCAATCGTCCAGTCGTTAATGGATTTAATTTTGTTAGGTTCTACCTTAATACCCTCATGCGGTACAATATGACCCAGATATTCCACCTCTTGTACTCCAAAGAAACATTTGAAGGTTTTTGCATATAATTGTTTCTTTTGCGATAGTTTGAGCACCCTGTCAACATGTTGAATATGATCATTCCAATACTTGTTGTAGATTAGTATATCATCAAAAAATACTAGCACAAATTTTCCAAGGAAGGGTTTGAAAATGGAATTTACCAAACATTGAAATGTGGAAGGTGCATTGGTAACGCTAAAGGAATGACCAAAAATTCATAATGACCCTATGTTTTTGGAATGTCTTCAATCTTCATTCTAATTTGATGATATCCTAAAGGAAGATCCAACTTGGTGAAGTAAATTGCTCCATGTAATTCATCCAACAATTCATCAGTGATAGGAATGGGAAATTTATCTTTAATAATGAGCTTGTTGAGATCCCTATAATCCAGACACACGTGCCATGATCCATCCTTCTTGTGCACCAATTCTACTGGAGTAGAGAAAGAACTTTGACTAGGTTGAATTATACTCGCCTCTAGCATTTCTACAACCATACATTCAATTTCACTCTTTTAGGAATAGGGATATATGTAAGGCTTGATGTTTGGAGGAACACTTCCTGGAATCAAATGAATAGCATGGTCATGATCACGAATAGGTGGGAGGCCTTTGGGAGTCTAAAATACCTTGGAATGATTTTCCAAGACTTTTTGGAGATCTGGAGAAATAGATGATTTCTATTTTTGAACCTCTAGTGAGCATAATTGTGAAAATACACCTTGTTGTTCATTCTTTAGAAGCCTTGTCATGCCATTAGAGCTAATTATCTTTCCTGGTTTCCTTGCGATACCCCTTAATTCAAATTCCTTTCCTTCCAAAAAAAACAGAATTTTTTTTGAAAATTAAAAGCTATTGTACCCAAATATTGTAACCATTGTAATCTTAGCAAAACATCAACACCACCCATTGGAATGGAAAGCATTAGACTGTTCAATACATATTCCCCCATGGTTAGCTTGATATTATGACACTTTCCAGAACAATCTATAGTTCCTCCATTTGCAACCATCAGTTGACACTCTGGTGCTAGATATAGGAAGCAATTCAATTCCTTGGCTATCTTACAATGAATAAAATTATGGGTACTACCCGAATCAATCAACACTATTACCTTTTTCTTCTTGATTTGTCCTTCTATCTTGAGAGTTTGAGGAGTGGTAATTATTGCCAATGCATTACAAGATATGGTCAGATTCATTTATTCTTTCTCTAGGGTTAGTTCCTAGTGTATATCCTCTTCTTTTGACATTTCTTGTTCCTTTCCTTCCTCCTCTTCACAATCTATGTAAAATACTTTCTTCTCAGCACACTTATGACCTTTAGTGTATTTTCTATCCCAACTTTAACAAAACGCCTTTTCTCTTTTTTCTTCCAATTGTTGGGGTGTCAATCTTGTAGGTTGTGGAATGTTAGGATAAGCACATCATCTTTGTAGTTGTGAGTGGTAGACTTCCTTGTTGCCATAATTTTGCTTTCAACTTTTCTTGCCACCCTGAATAACTTCTCCAATGAATTAGGTTCCCAAAGGAAAACCTCATGTTGGTTGTTATCCTTTAAAGTCCCTATGAAGGCATCAATCCTATGCTTATCTGGAATATCATTTACCATTATATTCAATTTTTGGAAGTCCTTAATGTGCTCCACCATTGAACCCTTTTATTTGAGATTTATCAATTGGATAAAGAAGGTGTTTCTCTTTGTATCCTCATAATGTGCTATCATTTTTGCCATACAAATTGACCAAGTGACAAGTGGTTTACAAAATAAAATCCATCGATACCATACAAACTGATTTTGTTCTAAACATAAAGATGTAATGCGTACCTTTTGTGTGTTCGACACATCATGAAGATCAAATAATTTCTCCATCTGTAGTATCCATGTCACCAGATCCTTACCATCAAAATTCATCATATTGATATTTTGAATGTGGTTAGTCTTCAACCCACTACATGAGTCTCTAAAATAGTAATTTGTATTCCTTTTATCCTCATCATAATATTCGTGGAGTTCCTTGTCACCACTAGGAAGCTTTTCTTGTAGCAATTTTGTCAAACCTTCCTTCAAACCTTCTAGGTCACTTTTCAAATCTGTTTTTAAACCATCCTTTAAACCTTCCATCTTGACATTCATAATTTCTTCCATATCAAATTTAAAACCATCCATCTTAGCTTCCAATTGATTTTTGGTTACTCTTTGTGAGAGTGAAATTTGTTGCACTTGATCGTGCAATTTTGATATATCATGTTGCATTTCTTCCTCCTCTTCATGTTGCATAGAAGATATTTATGGTTTCTTACTAGGTGTGTCCATTTTTTTTTTGTTTTGAGGCATTTTTAAGTAAAACAATAATATCTATGCTTCACTATGCCCTTTGAGTCACTTCAAACTGATTTTTCAA
Source organism: Pinus tabuliformis (assembly GCA_031772625.1). NCBI lineage: Eukaryota > Viridiplantae > Streptophyta > Pinopsida > Pinales > Pinaceae > Pinus > Pinus tabuliformis. Next base: position 888,131,530 of record CM062812.1, on the reverse strand, counting down.
ACAAAAGTTATGTAAAATTTAAACAATGCACATCTTTTTCTTACATTTTAGGAGCTAGATATTGCAAATGTTGTATCTCTGTAATTACGAATCTCCAAGATCTGAAATTTTGTCTTGTAGTAGCCCTCTAAGTCTTATTTTAAATCGAACAAGTCACACCAAGATTGGATTCTTCAAGAAAGAGTTCTGCCCAATCTCCCACAATGACTTGATTATAAACTGGTTCAATAGGGTGAACTTGTATGGAGTGCCACATGTCACTGTTTCGACCTTCATTCCTAAAAATGATACAAAAAAAAACTAAGTTCCATCCTATTTTCATCTCTTTTTATGAGATTCAAATCCAATTCTCAGAGAGAAAGTTATGACGATTTTCCCTAGGTCCCCTGTTTGAGATGGGATTCTGGAGCCTGCAAAAACCCTAACTTCCTCATATCATATCTATGAAAATATAGTGAGACAAGATTTGAAATTCATACACCAACAAGATATCAACTCCATGTGGTTGAAATTTAAGCTTCTAAATCTTCGTAGAAAAAAATTTATAGCGAAAATTCCAAGATGATCCATTTGAAGCAACGAAACCCTAAAATCCAAAGCTCTGATACCAAATGTTATGCAACCAACTCACAAAACGATAGATCAATGAATTAAATATTATCACTTTTATATTACATAAATGAATAAGTCTTGGATGATACAAATAAGACGACCTCCTTTGTATATATAGGCGTCTAAGGGGTCACAATATAATCAAAGCCTACATAACAATAATAATGTAAGAGCATAACAATAACAATAGTGGGCTTCTATGGGGTGAAATAATAACAATATGGGGACTACATGGGCACACAAGTGACATTAAGGGGGCTACACTGACAATAACGATAAGGGGCTAAACTAGTATTATAGGTACCTAACATCTTTCTATTGTATAAATTTATTTTTAGCATGAAAGGTTGGATTGAGCTTGTTTTTGGGCAGTTCAATTAAATATTGATATTTTGTATAAAAGTTGATATGTGGAAAAGATATAGGTTGGAGAGAAAAAGATACTTTATGATGAAGATATACACCTTTGTATTGAACTTCTAATTCTATTAATATAATAAGGATTTATGCGCGTTGTTATATAAGTTACAGTGGATTTTTTTAGCCTTAATAGCAACATAGCTTGGTATGTGTTTCCTATGTTATTATTATGTGCCTTATTAAGTTTTGAAATGATTGTTGTGATTTTTTTTCATAATTCTTATGATATACATGGGAAACGAGGGTGCTCTATTTTTCCTATAATTATTTAAAATTATTGTAATTGCGTCCCAAAGTGTCATGTAGTGATCTTGTTATCACACATGAATTCTTGTAATAACTACTGGATTTCTTGTAGTGATCATGTAATCACATAGAAATTCCTGTAATAACTACTGGATTTCCTGTAGTGATCCTGTAACCACACAGAATCCATAGAATTTTTGTAAGTACATGCTTTGTTTTCATGGGATAATCTCATTAGATCAATTTCTTAGTTTTTATCGAAAATATTTATAGTTCAGACCATTAGAATAATTAGATTTATATTATGCCTAAAAGTAATAGTTAGGAGGGTGATTTAGTTTATATTTTAGAAAAAAAAATGAATGTTATTACTTTTATTGATTTTTTCTCAAACAACTCAGAATATTGATTCCATTTAAATTCATTTTCAGTATAACCTTAATCAATTTTGACCAACAATTAATTCAAACAAAGTATCTAGCGAGAGAGTGTGATGCATATTTTCGAGTCTGCAAACCTTGTGTCGATGAGTCAAAATTGAATTTAAGAATCTAAGAATTAGAGTAAGTTGAAGTCAACTCTAAGACCTACATGCACATGCTTTATGTTTGGTTTTGCCTAAGAAAGCAATGAGAACTAGTTCACACACATTGTGTTTCACCTCGAAGTTTACTTACTTGGATTGACAAAATAAGTGTTAATTCATCTATCCCACTTTATGACTTGAAATTTTGGTGTCATTTTCAAGCAGGACATTCTGGAGCCGTTGTTGGGGAGGTGTAATGAATTAGTGCTTAGGAGTTTATTTTTTTGGTTAAAAAACATAAAAAATATAAAAATATTTAGAAAATTATCTTTACTCAATCCTACAATATAAATTTTATTATTATGGGGGAGTAGGAATATAAGACATGAAGTAATAACCTGCACCACCACTATATTGTGTCCTACAAATCCAATTGATTTAAATATTGTATGTATAGATTAAGAGATAGTAGAGGGAGATTTGCTAGAGAACCTAGAATTGGTAGATATAAAATTCTAGATAATTTGGATATTCCCCCCTCATATACTCATGTGATTGCAAAAGAAGAAACATAATATGAAAGTTTAAGAGAAGCACAAAAAGGATCAATCTCTATAGGTGATATATCAGGAATCATGTTAGAACCACCTTCTAGTTCTCCCCCCTATAAGGTGGAATACAATTTATACCATATTTTGGAATGAAGACATGGAAAAAGAGGAAAGAGGATATAATATAGGAGGTGAAGTCAATGGACATAGAATTGGTGGAGGAGGAAGAGGATATGGAAATGGAAATGGAGGAAGAAATGGACAACCACTAGAAGATGTTGATAATATGGAAGCAATATTTGGCTTTCCAATTGTGGATATTATAGGAGTTGAAATACAAATGAAGAGAATCCCACCATCTCTACTACCAACATTCTATGTTAGGATAACTGAAGGCCCCAACTCCTTTCTATTTGAATTTTATATTTAATGTCAGAGTTATGCTTACAACACTGATGCATAAAAATTGCAATTATTTCCTGAAACATTGAAAGGAGCTGCACTATGATGGTTTATGGGTTTAGGTGAAGGCACTATTGCATACTGGGATGATATGAAAAAATCATTTCTTAAGAAATTTCAACCTTATTGCAGACCAAGAGATTGTCAAGAGGATATTTTTAGAATGATGCAACAAAAGGATGAAAGATTAGAAGATTATTTAGAAATATTCTTATATATTTGTAGAAATCAAAGAAATATGCTTAATTTAATGGGTGTTGGTGATATTTCACATCTTTCATTTGACAAAATTAGTTATTTATGAATGAAATATTCAAGAGGGAAAGCTAAAACTGGTGAAAGCATAAGAAACCCTCTCTCTAAAGTTATTAAATCAGCTAATGGAGGTGTTAGTAGAGTATAATTAGGAAATTTGCTGGAGGGATTTAAGATTGATCTTTTAAATACTCTTACTTCTCAAATAGATGATTCAAAGATTAGGAAAAAGAAGGAATATCAAGAGTCGGTCTTACCTATACTTTGAAATAAATGTTAGAAGAAGCATTTAATAAGAGAATGTCCTCTTGATAATATTCAAGTTTGTTTGATTTGTGAAGATCCACATAAGACTATGGAATGTCTTACATTTCCTAAGCTAAAAACAACTTACTAAGGAGACTCTAGAAATATAGAATCAATATAGAATATTTCACCAGGAATACCTTGGCATCCACATGGAACTTATATGTACCAAGATCCTAATCAACAAAATAGTCCTTACTATAATGTTCCTCAGAATACATGGAATTCTCCAATTCCATGGCAAGCATGGTCTCCACAACAAGTCGAAAAGTAAACCTATCAAAAGAGTTGGAGGGGATTTCCTTGTGGAAATATACATGCTTGTCCTTATCCTCCACAATTTCAAGCTCCATACTAACAACAATCATATCAACAACCTCAACCTCCATATCAACAATAACCATACCCACAAATGAAAAAACCATATTTACCTCTTCCACAACAACTACATCTTGCTCAACAACCATAATTAACTCAACTTCAATAGTTGCAACTTCCATCTAATCAATCACCCCCACGAACTACACAACTTCCTTCTCAACCAATTGGAAATTCAAACAATAAAATATAAAAACCTGTTTATAATGTTGAATCCGAATCATTCCTTACATATCTTATATCTCTAGTAAAATTACAATAATTTTCTATACAATTACAGGAAGATCTAGTTAAATTACAAGAATTTTTTGTAATAGTAATAGATAGTCCTGTAGAGTTACAAGAGATTAAATTTGCAATATGGTAGAGTTTTGAACCCAAAATCTACAATGATAATTGAAGAAAAAACTAAAGAAATTGTTGATAAAATAGAAAAGACAAAAACAATCCCTTTACAAGAGAAACCAAAAACAACGATGAAACAAATTGTCCCTTCGCAAGAACAACCTCAAACTTCTGGGACAATTCCATTTCCTAAGAGATTGATTTTTGAAAAAAAAAAGATATACCAAAAACCATACCTAAATTTGATATTATTGATGAATTGAAGAATAGTACTATAAATATTCCCTTACTTAGAGCAATAAAATATATATCAATTTACAACAAAACAATAAGGGAATTGTGTACTAAAAGAACTTGAAGGAGAAAAAAAGATTCATCAACAATACAATTTATAGGTAAATTGGATAGTCTAATGACTACAAAAGCAATTACGGGAAAACATGTTGACCCAAGCATACCTGTCGTAACAATAACAATCACCAATTTTTTTATTCCTAATACACTAATCGATTTAGGTGCTGCCATAAATGTGATGACAAAAGAAACCATGGATATCCTAGAAATAGACAACATTAGACCAACTCCAACAATGTTAGAATTGGTTGATAGATCAAAAATTAAACCTGAGGGAATTGTAGAAGATATTATTGTTTCTATTGACTCTTGGGCATATCTAATTGATTTTATGATCCTTCAACCCAAATCCACATTAGGAGGACATCCTCTAATTTTGGGAAGACCATGGTTGGCAACTATTGACACATATATTAGTTGTCGTTCTAGAAATATGATAATAGAAAACGGTGACAAAATTAAAAATATTACTTTGTACACCCCCCCCCCCCCGCCCCAAAAAACATAAGGTCAATTAAAGAAAGTTCATTTGTTTGATGAAAATGAAATAGATGATGAAACATTTCAGCCTTTGTTAACCATTGAATAAGTGTTTAATCTCAAAGAAAATTCCAATGAAAATCAAATTGATAATTTCCTTTCTAATCCTGATTTTATATAGTATTTTAGGGGGAAGACATCTGGAACATCAGTGACAACAGAACATTTCGCAAAATTTAAAAATTGTGAGCCATAAGAAATTTCTTCAATCTCTGTACAGGATGCTATTCATGTAAATACTGAACAATCTGCAATATTTCAAAATTCTGTAATGCCTGCAATAACTCAAAACTAAAATTTATGTACATTTTGAAATTCCTGTACATTCTAAAATTCTTGTAATTCCTATACACTTTCCTATAAGTGCTGAGAAACTTTGTTAATTACCTCAATTTTTTCTTTGCATTCTCTTTTTAGGAAAACATTTTCAAGAAACATGTATGAAGGATGGATTAAAATAAACTTATTTATTAGTGTTTCTTGTACATTCAATATCAAATCTTTGCAATAAAATTATTGAAATATCTCTTGGAAAGAAAATATCAATTCTAAATTGGTAATTTTCCAACAAGATCAATTGATTATGTTACTGCCGAAAAATTCCAAATATATTTCTTGGGAATACACTGATATGCCAGAAATACATCCTGATACATGCACACATGATATTTACATTCAAGAAAATGTTAAAATTGTTAGATAACTGTAAAGAAGAATGAAATTTGCATTGAAATAAATTGTCAACAAGGAACTCCAAAAACTATTATATGTAGATTTTATGTACCCTATATATGACATCCAATGGGTTTCACCCTTGGTTATTGTTGCAAAAAATAATAGTAAAAGGAGGGTATGCATAGATTACGGGGAATTTAATAAAGGCACTCTAAAATACCATTTTCCTTTACCTTTCATAGATCAAGTCCTAGATAAATTGGCAAGAAAGATATGCCTTTCTTTCCTTGATGGTTTCAGTGGCTATAATAAGATAAGAATATCTCTAGAAGACCAAGACAAAACAACCTTTACTTTCACGTGGGGAACCTATGCTTATAAAGTATTACCTTTTGGACTTTGTAATGCACCTGCTACATTTCAAAGGGAAGTCTTGGCTATTTTTTCTGATTTAATTCATGATTGTGTGGAGGTATATATGGATGATTTCACTATTTATGGAAACACTTTGAGGAAGCCATTGATAACCTAGAAACAATATTAAAAAGATTCCAAGAGTAAAATATTTCTTTAAGTAATGAAAAATGAATTTTAATGTTTAATGAAGGAATTGTCCTTGGACATCATGTCTCTTTCTTGGGTATCAGGGTAGATGCACATAAGGTTGAAGTAATTGTTAACTTTCCAATTCCATCTTCTCAGAGAGATGCAATAATTTTTTAGGACATGAAGGGTATTATAGGCATTTTATTAAAAAAATAAAAAATTGCCTCACCATTATTTAAACTTCTTGCAAAAGATATAAAGTTTTATTTGGATAATGACTAAAAAATTTCTTTTGATGTACTTAAAGAAAAACTTTCTACGACTCTTGCATTAAGAGGACCTCAATGGAAATTACCTTTTCATGTATCTATAGATTCTTCTTATTCAACCATACGATTAGTTTTAGGGAAAAAGGAACAACACAGAACATATGTAATTTATTATATTAGTAAAAACTTGACTCCCACTGAAACTAATTATACTATTACATAAAAGGAATTTTTGGCAGTTGTTTATGAAATTAACAAGTTTCACCATTACATTATGGCTTATGAAGTCTTTATGCATACTGACCATTCTTCTATTCGATACCTAATGAACAAACCAATAAAAAATGACAAAATTACAAGATGGTTACTACTATTTCAGGAATTTAACATCACTCTACTAGACAGGCCAGGAAGAGAAAATCAGGTAGGAGATTTCCTCTCTCGAATTAACAATTACGGTGAGACCATTCTTGTAGTAGATAGTTTACCAAATGAAAATTTATTTTCAATTTATATTATAACACCTTCTCTGACATTGCCAATTATTTGTCCAGGGGGAAATTTCCACCACACTTTTCATCAAAAAAAAAGTAGAAAGTGATAAGAAAAAGTGCTATATACTCCTAGATTCAAGGATCTATTTTCTATATGGAAGTAGACATGACCATTCGTAAATGTGTTAGAGAAGATGAGATGTTGGATATCTTGAAAGCATGTCACGATGAGCCATGTGGTGGAATTTTTTTAGATAAGATGACAACCTATAAAATTCTCCATGTAGGATACTATTGGCCAACTCTTTTTGAATATGCCAAAAAGTATCTGAGAATTTGTGATAATTTCCAAAGAATGGGTCGTCTAGTTGCAGTTGATGAAATTCCTTTTCATCCACAATTTCTTGTTGAACCTTTCGAGAAATGGGCATTAGATTTTGTGGGTCCCATTAACCCAACATAAAAGAATAAGAGATACATATTAGTTTGCACAAATTATGTGACAAAGTGGGCAGCTGAAAGAGATTTGGTAAGAAATAATGAGAATCAATAGTGAATTTTATTTTTGAATATATTTTTCTTCGTTTTGGGGTACCTAGAGAGATAGTTACTAATCAGGGGGATCAATTTACATCAAATATAGTTGATTCGATTATGATGCAATATAAAATTAAACACCAGAACTCAACTCCTTATCATCCATGGGATAATGGCCCAGTGGAATCTACAAATAAGGTTTTGGACGACATCTTAACAAAGATTGTTTGGCTTCACTAAACGGATTGGGAAGAAAGGTTTTGTAAGGCCTTATGGGCATACAAACCAACATGGAAAAGTACAAATAGTTCAGTCATACCCCATATGAACTAGTTTATGGAAAATAGGTACTTTTTCACATTTAATTTCAAGTTAAACTTTTAAAATTGCAACTGAATTGGCTGATCTGAAGCTCAAAAATAAAGAGTCCTAAAATTAAATGAATTAGATGAGATGTGATTAGATTCTCTACATAAAACCACTCTTATATAGTAGCAGAGAGATAAATGGCATGACAAATTTATAAAGAATAAAGAGTTCAAACCTAGAGATTGGGCCCTATTATTTGATGCAAGATTTAAAGACTTCAAGAGTATGTCTACTACTAATTGGTTGGGACCTATGAAATTCAAACTGTGTTTAATAATGATGTTGTATAAATAAAAACAATCGATGGATCAAACATCTCATTTATAGTCAATGGCCATAGGTTGAAGTTGTATCAGGAACCCATTTCTAGAGATGATTTTATTTCAAATTTTTAGAATGCAGAGATGGATATTGTGGAAAAAGGGGGTAATTCCCCTCATCCACTTTCATCTTGAATTTACATTTTTGAGATATTGAATTGATTCTGTACTTTTTTGTTCTCAATAAACTATGAGGACATCTATCAATTTTAGGTTTATTCTTTTATATAGTTTTGATGGATTAATATTAGAAAAGAAACTCCCTTAGAGTCTTCTTTAAGTTTTTCAAACTCTGTAAAATTGAAAATATTGAGGAGTATTAACCATCCCTATCTCGAGAAAAATCCATAGGATAGTAGTTGAGTTTTCTTTAATCTTTTCAAACTCATTAAAATTTGAAAACACTTGTGAGCATTAATTGTCCCGTGCTCAATAAAAATTGACAGGATAGTGTCCTAAAGGTGTAAATAATATAGTTTGGTAATAAGTCACAACTGCTCAAAAAAGGACTCCTCCTTTCAAGTAAATGTGGCTACTATGTCCTATAAATTTAGAATTGAAACAAAATATTCTATAAATTCTTGCATTTACAACCATTTATGAACATATATGTTTCTAATTCTTGTAGAATCATAATTCAAAATAATTTTTCTTGTAAAATCCCTTCAATTATAGGAATCTCTGAACTTAAATATTCTCAGTTATTTGTCAAATGTGAGGTTATTTTTAATAACTAGTTACTCCTATTAGAAAACTGTGTCACAGAAAATTTGCATCAGTATTAACTACAATTTTTTTTATCAATATTAGCAAATAAAACATTGTTTTCCATATTCTTGTAATTGAGAAATGATTTATTGAAATAAAGTTCCAGATTCCTACAAATTAGGAAGTTATTTCTTGTAAAATCAAATTCAATAGAGAAATGATAGTTGGAACAAGCAGTCCTCTATTTCCTCATGGAAAAAATAGTAAAGGTATCAACAAGATCATATTTAGTCCTCCTTACCAAGGTAATGAAAAAAAAACTATTTACATTTATTTATTAAATTGGGAAGACGCTAGAAACAATTGATTATATTTTTAATATATCCTATGCTACTTTTCATTATTGTACATTATTACCACAATTTGCATTCTTATGCGTAATCACTACAATCATGACCACCTATCCTTTGTGAAATCATTAGTCTTTACTGTCTATTGGGCATTTCAAAATCATAGTTGTGTCGGCCTATATCTCATGATGTTGAATTCATTATCAATAATTCTTATAAAAAGTGATAGTTGTACTTTAAGTTACAAATATCACTTCCATTCGAAATAAAACCATTTTAACTCTTACGTTTCACAACCTATACCCATTTCAAAATCCTGAAATCTCGTAAACCCAACGATGCTACTCTGTATCATACCTTGCATACCCAAATTAAAATTAAGCCTTGTGACTCATGGACAAAGATCAAGCATTGCTACCACGGGGGTAGTAGATACTGAACCCTATGGAATTGTTGTCATGGAAATTTTTCTAGCCTATAGGATATATTTCCATATAGCTGGATTAATCTCATTGTTTGAAAAATTTCAAGGGCATAATGCTACAATTACTGAAGAATTCTCCAACACATTCAACATACCAACTGCAAAAGTTGGTGATCTCACATTCACAATTTTAGAGGAAGCCCTATCTAGGGTTACAAGATTAACACAAAATGGCGAAAAATGGTTTAAAGGACAACAGATAAAAGGGGGGAATGTACACAGTTTCTAAAGTAATCAAATAGGAACATTGATTAGACTAAAGGTGTGCCAAGGCTGTGGTTAAAGGACCCATGGGCCGACATAGTCTATTTCTTGTAGAAAAGCATTACTTGTGAAGGCATGTACAACATCATTTTTCTCTATCATATAAGGATAGATATTTCATTTTTCTTACATCAGATTATGTTGAGTATGTCAGTCATGGTTGAAAAATTCCAAAGAAATAAGGAGAGATTTATTTACCATAATGGGCTAGTTAAATTACTTCTTTAAATAAACTGGTTAAATTAAATAAAACATGGGGCAAGTTTTTAAAAAGAAACCAGCTTGGAGTTGAAGAGGCAGGGCGTTCTGAAATCCATAACAAATAAATCAAAGCCACTACGAGGGAGAAGCTGAAGGAAACAATCTAGAAGAACCAAAAAATCTGACTCCACAATCACAGGAGAATCCAAAACCTCGGTGCCATAAAAAAATTTAAGATAGGGAAGAAGAACATAGTAGATAGGAAAATTGAAAGAATAGGAATCCTCAACTTCCCTAGAGGTTATTGGCTTCTCCTACACTAGCAAGAAAAGAAGAGTTGGTTCTAGGAGAGAACCAACATCCTCTAGCAGGATTACTAGAGGACTAACACAATTATTGAAACAAGCATATGGAGAAGAGTACACCATTACTAAATCACAAGGACTTCCCAAATAGCCGAAAACTAAATTCCAAATTTTGTATGAGGAGGTCCTCGAGGAATTACAGGTTGAACAATCCATGAACTTCAAAAGGAACAAGAAATATATAATTGATGAAATTATACCGAGGAAGTATACACAAAGAAAAATGAACCACTCCAACAGGGACAAGAAGAATATGAAGAACATTCATCAAAATAAATTCAGGAACAAAGAAGCCTTGAAGATCAACAACTAAACATTTTTTTGAACAAACTAAATTAAAGAACAAGACTATTAAAAAGTTGAAGCAAAATTTACATGAAACAAAGATGGTAAAAGAGGTGATAAAGTCAAAAAATGAAACGTTAAAGAATAGATCTTATAAGAACAAAGAAAAATGCAAGCCTCTCAAGAGAAAAAAAAAAAAAAAAAAAAAAAAATATATATATATATATATATATATATATATATATATATATATATATATATATATCATGAAAATATCAATAGTATTCAAATAAACAAAAGGTTAATGTTGAGGATCAAGGGTTTAAAAGAAAATTTGAGAGACAAAACTAACAGAGTTGAGCCTTCAAATACTAGTCTCAATCTCCTTATTCAAGTAGATGTAAGGATATAAGATAGTGGAGAGGTCCAATTTTGACCAGGTATGCAGTAAAATGAAATTTTGACTAATTTTGAGATACTAGAAAGAAGACCTCCATTTTTGTTTCAGAAGGGTCATGAAAAAAGATAATCTTTAGGGAAATGTTGGGCTTAAATTTTAACATCTTTGGCCACCCACATCATACCCTTCATTTGAACCTTCATTCCATATCATTTTACAAATTTGTTAAAGAAATGGCGTTCAAAGGATAAATTTAAAGGTAAAATCATTTGTAGATTTTTTATTTTCCTTTTAATTTATAATTGTTTATAACATAGATGTATTTGTTGGGTAGCAGAGGTCCTGTGTAACCATTTTGGGTATGATAGCCTAGAAAGTAGAATAAAAATATTATAAAAATCCGAAATATGCAGAGCGCGAAATGTAAAAGGTTGAGTCAAAGGGTTGTTCGCCTAGGAAATAATATAAAATAATAGGAAGTAAGTTGGTCCACCGACCATAGGAAGGTATAAATAGGGCGCGACTCTATGACGGAAAGGTAGCGTTTTTGGGGTTTGATCTTGGATTTGAATTGTAATGGGTTTTTGAAGGAAGCACTCAGAAAGCATCTGTAAGTCTGAGTTGGGGGTTTGGGTAGTGGATAGAGGCTCTGCAGCTGTGTGCACAGAGGCCTGGAAGAGTCTGCAGCTATGTGCGTGGACCCCTGTAGCTGAGTGCGAAGGGAAGATCTGGATGTATTGGTGATAAGTGGAAATACAGATAAGTTTCTTCTGCAAATTTTGTGTTACAATTTGAGCTATTGTGAATTTGACTATATGGATGATTTTTATAGCTGTTTAATTTAAATTCATATGCTTATGTTATAGATATGTGTGACTTTAAGTGTGTTCTAAGTGCGTGAATGGGCCAAATCTGTTAAATGTTTGTTTAAAGACCCTCCTAAGTAGATCTGAGCTACAATACTTCATCCAATAGAATAGATCTGTACATTGCGCGCTAATAGACAGGAAGAGATATTCGGGATATGTGTGAATCTAGCGTGGCGAGAAAACTCCAAACCACATCTAGACATCCCAAGGGTGCGGAAACCTAGTTCCAACACCCTCCCATGCTACCTTTGGTGAGACCTTAGTCCGCACTTCACGGACTATTGCCGAAAGGGCTAGTAGCTGCGGGATTTGCTCGGCTAAATAATTCTTCCGAATGTGGGTCAAGCCCATATAAGCCAACAAATGGTTCCATTGCCGGGACAAGGATTGGCCTAAGGGGTGTCTGGTGTGAAATGCAGGGACTCAAGAGAGAAGAAAATTGGAGGATTGAAGGGACCAGGAACAGTAGTAGCTCAGGGGTAACAATGACGAGCGCAATCCAGTTACCAATATTCAAAGACGTAGGAGGTGAAGACCTGAAACAATTCTGGTTCATACTAACATCAGTGTGGAACACGCAGCGAATTGCGGATGATAATATCAGAAAGGCCACCCTAGTCAGTGCATTGCAGGACCGAGCACTGACATGGTACATAAAGTACTCAAGCGATCACCCAACGACAGGGACAACAGACACCCAGACTGAATTAAAGAAGGAATTTAGTCAACCAAAGTCAGAAACACAATTGATTATAAGGTTCCAAGAGATCGCAAGGATGCCTTGTGAGACCTTATGGGATGTGGACCAAAGACTGAAAAGTACTATTCATGAGGCTAACATGACATTGACAAATGCGTAGCACTGCACTTGGTTTACGACATCCTTAACACCACATCTGAGGACGGCTCTATCACAACAGAAGATCTCAACCCAGGGTGAAGCATTAGAGACAACGATGAGGTTTTTTGCACAACACTCCGTTACAAGACCTGGGGTTGGGAGTTCAGCAAATCCAAGCGTATATCCAAAATTTGTGTTTAGAAATGAAGAAGTTAAAACAATAGCAGGCACCACGACAAGAATTCCGGGAGAAAGTATGGTGTAGGAGCCAAGGGCATGATAAAGATCACTGCCCAGTCTCAGTGAATTATGTGGAAACGGGGGGACCAACACCATTGTGACCAGAGGCAGGGCCGAGCACAACAACCCTGCTCTGGTGCGCAATCTATCAGGTGGGAGGAAAGAATAACACAGATAACTATCATCTGCTACCAAAATACAACCAGACCTCCCAGCAGCTATTTTGCAACTTTTGCAAATCGGTGGGCCATGAAGAAAAAGACTGTCATAGCTACCAATTGTTAATGGACCAGTCACCTGCTTACAGAATGCAGACTGAGATGCAAGGACATGATCCAGCCGCAGCGATCACCCGTGGTGGGTTCTAGGGCTGTGGACGAGGAAGGGGCAGAATGGAGCCAGGATAGGGTCGCGGATAGCTAATCTCCTACAACTGCAGAGGTACAGGACATTACGCGTGGGATTGTACCAACCCCACTAAAATTTTGTGCAATTATTGTGAGAAATTCGATCATGAATTAATAGATTGTCCTACGCTAATAGCACAGATCTGAGAAAAAAGGTCAGCACAACCAACAACAACCTAGAACATGCAAATGATGAGGTCCGAACCCTGTGAGGAAGATCCCAAAGTTAACATGGTACTAAGAAGTGGCACGACTACAGAAGAAGATAGAAGGAGCGTAAGTAAGGAAGATGCAGGGGTGGGTAAGGAGACATGTCTGGAAGCTTGGGAGAGCTTTGCAGAAGTCTCTACGCTAGGTAGTAGGGATTAGCTTGAGTAAGTCAGGGATCCCTCGGTGATAACTACCTTTTTAGAGACATGTATAACATTGCTTAAGAACAATAGGGCAGTTAAAGGCTTACAGGAATTGATAAATAGATACGCAGGATGGAATGAACCTCGCATAATTCGAAAGTTGGGAAGACATGTGTCGCGGACCGGGAGGGAAATGTGACTAACAACATAGATCAACGAGTATGAAATGGATCAAGTCATTTTGGATCTAGGCTCAGATGCCAACGTACTACCTAAACAGACTTGGGAGCGCATGGGTAAGCCTACACTACAATGGTCCCCTATCCAACTGCGAATGGCAAATCAGTAGAAGGTGCTGCCCATGGGAAGGCTGCAAGGAGTTATGGTAGACCTTGATGGCGCAAGTACTCAAACAGATTTTGAAGTTATTGAGCTCATGGATGAAAGTAAACCCTATCTTGTGCTATTAGGAATCGACTGGGCCACCGATATGAACGGGGTTATTAATTTAAAGAAACGAACAATGGTATTTGAAACAAAGTCACTTTGCGTAGTCATTCCGCTAGATCCAGCTGAAGGACCGTGCTATATTAAACCTGTGCGCAACAAAGAGAGTGACGATGAATTAGATGGTATCTACAGAATAGCTGCACAAAGGCAAATATGGGGCAAGACAAAGAAGGATAGAAGAATATCACGAGGCTATGTAGAATATTGCACCACCGATTCAGATGAAGAAGATGAGCGGTGGCATAACAGGTTGAATGGAGTAACTATGCTACACTATAATATGATGACTAAATATCTGTACTGTGTAAGGGCCTAGGATCGCGAATCACTGACATATGATGGGATAACAATAATAGATGAATTCCTAACCAAATTCAAAATCGTAGTACCAGAGCACCAACGATTTGATGCATTGAGATGGGCATTGCATGTGATGCCCGCGCGATGGTGGGGTACACATGAGGGGACTTTCGATGATTGGCGCAGCTACAGGTGCATGATGAAGATCAGATTTGGGAAGCCGGAACTATGCATAACGGAGAAATATGATCGATGCGATGACCCATGCATGCACCTTACCAGATGAATCAAAGCCTACGGGTAGGAACCTTAGCCAGAATGGGTGCATTTATTTTACCACACCTTGGACGTCATTCCTAGAAACTAGTATACTGAAGCAGAACTCTGACACGACATAGGCGAGTGGGATATGTTGCGCGTAGGGTTTTTGTCGACATTTCTCTTTGAAGATCAATGGATCGATCCCATGGACGAAGCATTACAGCTGGTAAAGGCCACCATTTTCAAGGCACCATTGGAACCAGATGGAATTGTGCAACCCGACTGGTCGCAACAGCTGAGCCAGGCTCTCAAATTCTATAGTGTCTAGGTAGAAGATGATGAGGACGATTCACGAAATGTCAACATTCCAGAATCAGAGGGGATCCATGAGGTGTGCAAACCCAAAATCGATCCATATATCACGGGCCCATTGAAAACAAGACAAGTCAACATCGGAACCGAAGAAGAACCGAAGTATGCAATGCTAGGGGACTATTGGGACGACGCCACAGTGGAGAAGGTCATCGAACTACTTCGCAAATATCAAGATTTATTCCCAACCAAAATCACAGAGCTAAAAGGGATCCTAGGAGACCTGGGACTGATGAATATAATGTTGAAGCTAGATGCGAAACCAGTTAAGCAGCGACCCTACCGATTGAACCCAAAATATAAAGCAAGGGTCCGTGAAGAATTGGACAAGATGTTGGTAGTAGGAATCATTGAACCAATTGAGGAATCCAACTAGGTAAGTTCAATGGTTGTGCAGGAGAAGAAACATAAGGGTGAGATTCATATTTGCGTGGATCTCAAGAAACTCAATGATGATTGCATTAACGATCCATTTCCAACTCCGTTCATATATGGGTTCTCAGGATACCACCAAATTAAGATCGTGCCAGAGGACAAGAGTAAAACAACATTTGCCATTGAATGGGGTTACTTTCAGCACACAGTGATGCCCTTTGGACTGAAGAATTTTCCGGCGATATTTTCATGAATAGTGGTAGAAGCATTCAAATAATTTATGCACAATTTCTTAGAAGTCTACCTTGATGATTGGACCATGTTTAGCCTGTCTAAGAAGCACGTAGTGAGCTTACGTTTGATGCTGAATACTTGCTGCCGACACTAGATTGCGCTAAATTTGAAGAAGTGTACTTTCCTTGTCCCATTCGGGAACCTGCTAGGCCATGTGGTCTTTAAGTAAGGCCTGATGGTGGATCTGCAAAAGATTGCCGTCATACTCAATCTACAAGCACCACAAAGTGTCAAACAACTACGTGCCACACTAGGCCACATGGGATACTATTGGAAGTTCATCAAAAGCTATGCCCAAATCATGGCTCCGATGAAACAATTGTTGAAGAAGGATGCTACTTATTAATGGAATGAGGAATGAAACAAGAGACTGGAGACGCTCAAGGAAAAGATGGCATCAGCCCCTATATTGGTCTTTCCAAAATGGGACGTCGAGTTTCATGTGCATGTCGACGCGTCATGTATCACATTGGGGGGGGTACTTACTCAACCAGGAGCGGAGGGAATTGACCACCCGATTGCATTCGCAAGTTGACGATTGTCAAAAGCTGAGAAGAATTACTCCACTACCGAGCGCGAGGGATTAGCGATGGTATACGTGCTTCAAAGATTCTGCCACTATCTGCTTGGAGGCCATTTTAAGTTGTATACCAATCACTTGGCATTAAAATACCTAGTGAACAAACCTGTGTTGGGGGGGGCGCATTTGTAGATGGTTATTATTATTCTAGGAATATGACTTTGAGGTCATCGTAAATCTAGGACGTCTAAACGCAGGCCAAGATCACATGTCCCGAATTGAGACCGACGAAGAACCCACAAATCTAGAGGATGGACTCCTGAATGCACAGCTATATGCGGTGCACGTAGCGGATGGTCACTTTGAAGATATAATCCATTTCTTAACTACAAGAACCGCGCCGCAGGGATATTCCATTTAGCAGATGTAAGAATTGGTGATACGCACAACAGACTTCACCATGGTTGCTAGACACCTCTACAAAATGGGAAACGACGAAATATTGCGTAGGTATGTCCCAGAGTTTGAGTGTGGACAAATCCTGGCTGAAGCACATGGGGGGTTTGCTGGCGGACATTATGCAGGTCGTGCCACAGCCCAGAAGATTCTTCACACAGGATTATGGTGGCCCACTCTGCATCAGGATTCGAAAGCATTCTGCCGAGCCTGCAACGTATGCCAGTGGACGGAGAAACCATCGTGGAGAGATGAAATGCCACTCTACCCACAAATGACGCTACAGTCATTCGAGAAGTGGGCAATCGATTTCGTAGGACCTATCAAGCCACGAGGGAAGATGGACATGTGCTATATCATCACTGCGATAGATTATTTGACCCGATGGGTAGAGGCACAACCGGTTAAGGATTGCACAACTGCGACAGCTGCGAAGTTCTTGTTCGAGAACGTACTAACAAGGTTTGGCTGCCCCAAAATTCTCATGAGCGATCGAGGAACGCATTTCCTGAATGAAATGATCAATGCACTCACTGAGGAGTTCCAAATATATCACCAGCAGAGTACGCCATATCACCCGCAAGCGAATGGGACCGTGGAAGCATTCAACAAAATCTTGGAGACAACGTTGACCAAATTTTGCAATGTGTGACGAAATGACTGGGACTTGCGCATCCCAGCTGTGCTATGGGCATACCGAACCACGTGCGAGAAATTGACGAGCCATACACCTTTTTGGTTAGTCTATGGCTAGGAGGTTGTCATGCTTATGGAATATATTGTGCCTAGTCTGCGGATCGTGGTAATCACAGGTATGGCAGACCGCGGGGCTGTGGAGGAAAGGCTCATGCAGTTCGAAGAACTAGAAGAGGAACGGTTTTTGGCTGGATTCCATCAATAGGTACAAAAGCAACACGAGAAAGCATGGCATGATCGCCATATTAAGGTGCACACCTTCAAGGAGAATGATCTAGTATTGCTCTATGATAGTAAGTTCAAGAAATTCCCTGGAAAAATTTGAATGCATTGGCTGGGATCCTATGTCATCAAAGAATTTACTGATGGGGGCACGGTTCAGCTTTCCAAACTCAATGGAGACCCCTTCTCGGGCCAAGTGAATGGTAGTCGCCTGAAGCTCTATACGGGCGGGTTGGCTGCCTGACTAACCATTCGAAGGACAGTCTCACCGCTCCAACCAATTGAAAGAGAGTGTGAGATGTTTAAGCATTTTGGGGGAAAGAGGCGTGACTTCTAGGATACGCGTCGATCTGGCCCATCACCAAGCTCGCAGTCGCACGGTAAAAAGTACACTGCTACATTGCCAAGAGGAACGGTGACTTGTCATGTCACTATTCATGACAAGATGTCTGCATTAGGGTGAAAGGGAGCGGGCGATGGGAAATTAAGAGAACAAGTACGGGCTAGATGTGGAACGAGCTGCAACATATTTTACACGAGGACGCTAGAACAGGCTAAATCACTAAGGGGCATCCACCAGGTGACCTATGTTTTTGGAAAACATATGTTGCGTCTTGATATGGAGCTATTCATTATCTCCGCACAAGGAGTAAGCTCGAGGGTGAGGAAGAAGCAGGACTCCCTAAGGAGCAAGGTGTTGATAGCTGCGGGTGTCCCATAGGCGGTAACATCAACAGTAGGGGATGTACCGGAAAAGAGGTGACACGAAGCAGAGTTGGTCTGGATACCGTCGCCCCGCCTGGGGGAAGGATGGTGAACTACAAAAATACAGAGAAAGGATAGACAAATGGAGACTACAGGTCAAAACAAAGTTAATAAGTCGTCTCTAAAAGATCTTGAGGATTGGGATCTCACGGACAGCAGCAATGACCTTGGAAAAATGCAACACAGGCTGCAACACACAGTGTGAAGAGCAGATACAAAGGTTGGAAGTGGCTGCGGTGGTATAAGGAGGTCCTGTATGCGGCTTCCCCTGCTCGAGCTAAAAGCCTGTGAGGGGGTGTTCTGTGTTAACCGAGCAGAGAAGAATGAGCATCATTGGTCGCAAAGAGTGGTAAAAACACGGAAGAAGGAGCCGAAAAAAGCATGCCAGGAGACAACTAATAAGAAATAGGACGATGAGCGCCACTCAGAGGGAGGTGAACAATGAAGCCACGACAACATGTCTAGCTACACCAACGAGTGACTCGGGATGAGTCACGATGATTATGTTGGGGGACTGTTGGGTAGCAGAGGTCTCGTGTAACCGTTTTCAGTATGATAGCCTAGAAAGTAGGATAAAAATATTGTTAACCTCTGAAATATGCGAAGCACGAAATGTAAAAGGTCGAGTCAAAGGGTTTTCCGCCCAAGAAAGAATATATTCTTTGCATATATTCTTTGGTGAAAGAGTTCTGAGGCTCGGTGAAAGAGTTAAACATGTACTTTATATATTCTTCACATATATTCTTCAGTGAAAGAGTTCTGAGGCTTGGTGAAAGAGTTAAAAACATACTCTATATATTCTTCGGTGAAAGAGTTCTGAGGCTTGGTGAAAGAGTTAAAAGCATACTCTATATATTCTTGGCATATATTATTACTCTATATATTCTTCACATATATTCTTCGGTGAAAGAGTTCTGAGGCTCGGTGAAAAAGTTAAACACGCACTATATATATACTTCGGTGAAATAGTTCTGAGGCTCGGTGAAAGAGTTAAACACGTAATTTATATATTCTTCTCATATATTCTTCAGCGAAAGAGTTCCGAGGCTCGGTGAAAGAATTAAAAACGTACTCTATATATTCTTTGCATATATTCTTCAGTCTGCGGGCTGCAGTGGGCACGGGCGATCTGCAGTCAGTTACCAAAGATTATCAAGGGTAGATAGGCGATCTGCAGTCAGGTTTTCTGATATCAGGTGCACACATTCCTTATCTTTTTCTTTTTCTAATACAAATTTGCTCATATAATTTCAAGTATGAATATTTCACCACAGTTACCAAAGATTACCAAGGGTAGACCTAGCACAGTTACTCTACAAGGCCTTTATGAGTATATAAAATCTTTAGAGAAACGTAGAGAAGAAAGAGAATCCAAGCTACAAAAAGAGTTAGAAGCCATGCTGGAAAATAAATTTTCATCTCTTGAAGACACGATCCAAAAACAAATAGAAAATAAAATATAACTACTGGAGAATAAAATGGAGGTAATGGAGACTAGATTGCAGGTTATAGAAAAACAAAACCAAGATACTAACCAACCATCCCAGGAAGGAGATGTTGATACTTTAGAGAGTCTTAAAATGAAATACATGATTAAAGAACTAGAAGAAAAAGTTAATAGCCACCTCACCCTAAATATTGTGGTAGATAAGTTAGATATCAAACCAATTAAAGATGAAATGAAAAAATTAATAGAATTAGACCATGAACGTAACAAAAGGGCCTTGAACCTTATAATATTCGATTTAGAAGAGGAAGTAGATGAGGATACTTTAGCTTTAGCCCAAACAGAGCTACATAATAGATTACAAATTGAAACAGTGTGTCCCACAGAAGCAACAAGGTTGGGGAAATTAACCAAGAATAAAGGAAGACTAATCCGCATAAAGGTGAGCTCCACTTATCATAAGCATGACATACTTAGTAAAACCTCAAGTCTAAAAGGAACGGGAATATTCATAAATAAAGATCTCATTCTAGAAGATAAAGAAGAATTAAGAAAGGAGGTTCAAAAGGTAAAAGAAGCTAGAAAGGAAGGAAAATGGGCAATAATCAGAAATAGAAAAGCCTTTATTCGAGATAGAAAACAAAAAGATAGTAATCAATAGCAATTAAACATGCTCCGGATCCTTGGAATTGTCGGGGCTTCCCATGGAACAAAGGCCCCAAGCTAAGTTGGATTTCAAATGATGTTGATATTATTTTACTTGTTGAAACTTGGGAGCACAAAGAATCTAAGGTCCCAAACATAGATGGCTTTACAATATGGTCTACCTGGAACAAGCGATCCTCCCGTAGAGGCATTGGGGGAATAGCTTGTTACATTAAGAAGAACATCTCCCCCCATGTTAGGATTTATAAAAACGACCCTCACAACCAATATAGTTGGATAGAGATCAAAGACATTAATAATAAAGAGTCCTACATAGCAATATTTTATTCCCCCCCCCATCAATTCTAACTTCTATAAGAAGAAGAATCTAGATAAAACTAACCCTTACAATGGTTTAGAGAATGATATTTATAGCCTAAGGAATGAAGGTAATATCCTTTTAATAGGTGACTTTAATGCTCGAACTTCAAACAACCAAGCTATTATTCTAAGAAATCATTCCAACCCTAATCCTGTTTGGTTAGACGAAGACCCTACTCTGGCTAGCAGGTACAAAAGGAGCTCTGAAGACCTTGGGGAAAATTTGTTTGGGTCGAAGCTAGTCAAGCTCTGTAGTGCTCAGGATCTCATAATTTGCAATGGTCTAAAGAAGTGGCCCAATTCCAGTAAGATGACTTGCATCCATGGAGTTGGTAGCAGCGTGGTAGACTACATTATTTCCGATCTCCCATTATACAATGAAATAATAAATTTTGACATCTTAAACGACCACGAACCTGACTCTGATCATAGGCCTTTACTTATAACTCTCAATTTTGTCATGCATAGAGTTCCCATAGAAAATAATACTTACAGCCAAAAGAACTTAATATTTGATAGAAATAAAAATGATCTCTTTCTAAATGAATTAAAAACTAATTTGATTCCTTTATCTAGTATAGACAACATAGAAGACCTCTATCATAATTTTACTACAACCCTCTCATATTCTATTAACAAGTTCTCAATTGAAGTTTCAAATAATAAAATAAATAGCAAAACCAATCCATGGTATGACAAAGATTGTAAAAGTGCAAGGAGAGAAATTAAGGAAGCTATTGATGAATCTCTTAAAATGGACAAGATAATAATAAACAAAGCTCTAACTAAAAGGAAAAAGAGGTAGTACATTCGTCAAAGATAGGAGAATCTCTTACACCTCTCTAAGATAGCTCCTACGAAATTTTGGAGGCAGATTTTGACGAGGAAGACTAAGGATAATAATAAAATTTCTCTTCACGATTGGAATTCCTATCTTAAAACACTTTATGAATCTCCAAATGTCATGGATAATTTGGAAACCCTTCTCATAACGAAAGAAGTTTTCTCTTTAGAAGACATTAAGTTTGGGGTTAATCGCCTTGCTAATGGGAAAGCTAAGGACATTGAAGGTTACTAGGTGGAAATCTTAAAAATTGGAGGTCTTGTCCTCATCCACCACATCCACAAGCTTTTCAATCAAGCAGTCAAGCAAGGGTTCCCTAAACCTTGGATTGAGAGCCTCATTATCCCTATTTTTAAAAGTGGGGATAACAAAAACCCCTATAATTATCGAACAATTATGATCAGCCCTCTCTTAGCCAAGTTATATGGTAGTATTTTGGAAAAGCAGTTAAGCATATGCCTTGAAAGTGAAGGTAAGTGGGCTAAAGGCCAAGCAGGTTTTAGAAGGCATCACTCAACAATAGACCACCTTGTTATGCTTAGGGTCATTGCGGAGGAATTTCGTAATGATAAATCTAATTTATTTTGTTGCTTTGTGGACTTTATAAAGGATTTCAATATAGTTCCTAGATACAACCTTTGGAATAGATTAGAAGAGCTAAAGGTTCCTCTCGAGTGAGAGTTGCCGCTATAAGGTTATACGAGAATGTAATTGCCAAGCTAAAGAGCAATGAGGGGTGGTCGAAAGATATTAAGTGTAACATCGGAGTTAAACAAGGTTGCCCCCTCTCCCCTACCATATTTGGCATTTACATCGATAAGCTCGAAGGCTATTTAGAGGAAGCAAGATGTGATGGCATGATCTTAGCTGGGATAGTCATCATCCTTCTTCTTTATGCTGACGATATTGTTCTTTTGGCGAGGTTCCCATGTGATCTTGATAAGCAACTCAGGGTTCTTAAGGATTTCTGCTCTACCATGGGTATGACTGTTAACAATGACAAAACAAAAGTTATGACTATCAAATCCAAGAAGGACACTTACGCTAATTTTATGTATGACAATAATAACTTGGAGGAAGTGTATTCTTACAAGTACCTAGGAATTGATATTCATCACAAGCTCAACTAGAACCATAGCATTGAGAAAAGGATTAATGGGGGGTGGAAAGCTTATTTTGGTCTTGAAAATAATTGTAAAATAGCAAACCTCGTAATGTGGGATAAAAAGAATTTCCTCTTTGAAACTTTAGTCACTCCTGTTATCTTATATGGCTGTGAGGTTTGGGGTTGCAGCATCTCCAGAAAATCATGGAGAAAGATTGAGCAAATCCAAAAGCGATTTATAACTTATACCCTGAAAATTAAAAGTAATACACCCTATCCTATTCTCCTTATAGAAGCAGGTCTTTCCCCTATTGAGAGCCTAGCTATGCTTAGGTTTCTGTTGTACAAGCACAAACTCAATAACATAGACGATCATAAACTTCCTAAGCTAGCTTTAAATTCCATCCAAAACCACCTAAGGCTCAATCGAGTGTGGCATAAAGACACAAGGGCCTGGTTAAACTATTGGGAGATTAACAAAAATGATGCATTGCAAAACATAAATAACATTAAAGATATTGTTACTTCTAAGTTCAAAGAAAAAATGTGGTGTGAGAAAGATTTAGCGGCTAAAAGAAATTAAGTTATTATAAGAAGGTCATCAACCCCACCCTAGAAGATCAAAAGTATCTCTCTATTTTAACTAGCTCAAAGAAGAAAATTAATATAGCAAATATTAGAATGAATTCTCATGAGCTCCATAGTGAAACAGGTCATTGGGCAGTTCCTAAGAAGCCATGGATGGAAAGGATCTGCCATATATGTAAGAATAGGAACATTGAGGATGAAAACCACTTCCTCTTAGAGTGCCCCGCGTACAACCACATTAGATCTCAGTTTCACAATCTTTGTTACAATACTGACCTTCCTTGCCTTTTACAATGTCAAAATTATAGTGAGCTCGGGAGGCTTCTCTCCAAGCTTTTTGAGCATAGGAATAAAATCTTAAATCAAAATAAATAGTTTGTTTCTTTAGGTTCGATAGACCATTGTTTGGTCTCAACGGACGTTAACCATCATCATCATCAATATAAAATAATAGGAAGTAATTTGGTCCGTGGACCATAGGAAGGTATAAATAGAGCACGACTCTATGAGGGAAAGGTAGTTTTTTTGGGGTTTGATCTTGGATCTAAATTGTAATGGGTTTTTGAAGGAAGCACTCTGAAAGCATCTGTAAGTCTGAGTCGGGGGTTTGGGTAGTGGATAGAGGCTCTGCAGCTGTGTGTGCAGAGGCCTGGAAGAGTCCGCAGCTGTGTGCGCGGACCCCTGCAGCTGAGTGTGCAGGGTGGATCTGGATGTATTGGTGATAAGTGGAAATAAAGATAAGTTTCTTCTGCAAATTCTGTGTTACAATTTGAGCTATCGCGAATCTGACTGTATGGATGATTGTTATAATTGTTTAATTTAAATGCATATGCTTATGTTATAGATATGTGTGAATTTAAGTGTGTTCTAAGTGCGCGAACTGGCCAAATCTATTAAATGTTTGCTTAAAGACCCTCCTAAGTAGATCTAAGCTACAATACTTCATCTAATAGAATAGATCTGTAGACTGCGCGCTAATAGATAGGAAGAGATATTTGGGATCTGCGTGAATCCAGTGCGGCACAAACGGGGCGCGAAAACTCCAAACCACATCTAGACATCCCAAGGGTGTGGAAACCTGGTTCCAACACGCTCCCCTGCTACCTCGGGTGAGACCTCAGTGTGCGCTTTGGAGACTGTTGCTGAAAGGGCTAGTAGCTTTGGGATTTTCTTGGCTAAATAATTCTTCCGAACCTAGGTCAGGCCCATATAAGCCAACACTATTCTTCTTACTGATGAATTCGAAAAGTAAAATCCTCTCCTCAAAAGAATTCAACCATCAAAATTCTTGTAAAAAGTCCACATCAACAAGAATGATTCTAACACTTCGAGGCTGATCCATATCTATTCATTCTAGAATTCAAAGTATATATAGTAAGGTGTACCAAATCATCATGTTATGCAAAATATCTTGGGAGCTTCCACAATGTTCTCCAACGAGCTAAGGATCAGTCACCAGAACCTAGGAAACACAATACACATTATGGAATTAAGAATATTATGCAAAGATAAATATATTTCTATTGTATCACTTTACTTTTATCATGAAACACAGAATTGATCCTGTTTTTTGGCAACTCAGTTAAATATTGATATTTTGTATAAAAGTTGATATGTGGAAAATATATAGGTTGGAGAGAAAACGAGACCTTTTGACACATATATACACCTTTTTATTGAACTTCTTATTTTATTAATATAAGAATAATTTATGTGAGATATTATATAAGTTGCAATAGCTTTTTGTAGCCTTAATATCAACATAAACCAAGAGCCCCCCCTGGTACGTGTGGCCTATGTTTTCATTATGTGCTTTCTTAAGTTTTGATATGATTGATATGATTTTTGTTCATAATTCTTATGATATATGTGAGAAATGACTATGCTATGTTTTTCCTGTAATTATTTAAATTACATGTAATTGTGTGACAAAATTTCCTGTAGTGATCCTGCAATCACATAGGAATTCCTGTAATAACTACTGGATTTCCTATAGTGATCCTGTAATCACAAAATAATTCTTGTAATAACTATTAGATTTCATATAGTGATCCTATAATCACACAAGACTCCACAAAATTTCTGTAAGTACATACTTTGTTTTCGTGTAGTAATCTTATTAGATCAAGTTCGTTAGTTTTTATCCAAAGTATTTATAATTCAAACCATTAGAATAATTAGACTTATATTATGCCTAAAAGTAACAATTAGGATGGTTATTTAGTTTATATTTTAGAACAAAAGGATTGTTGTTGAATTTGAGGCTTTGGCGTAAATCACATGATAGTACATTTGTTGATGCGTTTCAAACCAACGAGTGTGGTTCATCGTCAGGACAAGTTGAAGAATCAAATCATGGCTGCATATTAAATAGGGAGAGCAGATCATCCAACGACTAGGTTTGACTGAAAAACGACTATATTGAAAAACGGCTATATTATGTCAAACTGGATAAACAACTAAGATTGACCAAGAACGGCTAGATTTGACTATTCATGTTGTTTAATTATATAATATTATTATGCTAAAACAAATATTATTTTAATACATATCACATGTTATTTAGGTGAAAAGTTAACCATATTTGAGTTAACAATAATAATATATCTAGGGACAATAATTGTTAGTAATCGAAAGGATTTAATAATAACTAATAACAAATAATAATTAATATTATATTATTATTATAATAATGTTATAGTATTAATTTTATTATTAATGTCTTGTGTAACTAATTAATATAAACTTAATAGTAAGGCTATTTAATTGGAATAAGTATTAATAGATCTAAGGATATTAGTAAATGTAAGGATTTAACATTAGCTAAAATAATATTAATTATTGTTATATTATATATACTAGATCATTCAGATTAGTCATGAAAAGGGAATATCTATACTAATATTTAACATATATTAAAAGTAATATTAGTTATAATAATAGTATTATTCTTATTATTAATGGTTAGGGTATCAATTTATTAGTAATCTAATAGGAACCTATATTAATAGTTCTAGGGAAATTAGTAATTGTAAGGATTTATTGTATTGTTATTATTAATATAATAGTGTTATAATAATAGTATTTAATTAAAGGATGGGTAACTAATTAATATAAATTTATTAGTAAAGCCGTCTACTTGGAACATAAATTTGCTATTTAAATATCTTATACTATATAATCTAACCCACTAAGAAAGGTATGAAAAGGATTATCTCTTAAAAATAAGAAATCAAGGAAGATTTCCAAAGAGGATCAAAGAACTATGGCTAAAGAATGCAGGTTAAAGGATAACAAGGGGAAAATCTTTATAAGAAATCTAGAACAAGCTATTAAAAGAGGGAGGGGAGGAAACGAATAGGAAGTGAGAGCCAGGACCCAACAACTACTGATCTTCCAACCATCATCTCTATTGAGATTGCTTGGCCTCCTTTCAATCTCAATGGATTCCCTAAATTTCCGGTGATGGAACTGCGAAACTCTAGCAATAACATTGGCCTCCTCAAATTTGCTTACACAACTCAAAATATTAATTCCATTTAAATTCATTTTCAGTACATTCTTAATCAATTTTGACCAACAATTAGTTCAGAAAGAGTATCTGGTGAGAGAGTGTGATACATCTTTCTAAATCTACAAATGTTCTATCAAAAAATTATAATTGAATTTAAGAATCTAAAAATCAGTGTAAGTTGAATTAGACATTCTGACCTACATGCACATGCTTCATGTTTGTATTTGCATAAGAAGGCAATGAGAACCAGTTCACACACATTTTGTTTCACCTTGAAGTTTACTTACCTGGATTGACAAAAAAAGTGTTAATTCATTTATCCCACTTTATGACTTAACAACTACCACTATAACCTCTATGTTGTATGACCTGTCCTCATTTTTGTAGATTGGTTATGTCTAGGGGAATTAAACCTTTGATATCTTTCTCACAAGATGAATTCAATTTCATGGTGATCATCAACTGAGCTACACTCTAGGAACTTATAAGAAATATATATTATTATGATTTTTGAAAATTTATTATTATCTAATTATAATTTTATATTTGGGTTTTAGGTTTGTTATTAAGTATAAGATTTTTTTTTTTCAAATTATAAATTATTCTGACTTAAACTATAATATAAATGTACATATTTTGGAGCTACATTATTAATGGTCTACATAACCTTTTAAACATTTTATTTCTATTTTTCACTCTAACATTTTAACTTTACCTTAACCCATCTCACATGGAAAATATCATTAATGAGACTGTTATCCATGATAACCACTAAAAATATTTTTTAGTTTTATTAGTCAAGGTTTTCACCACTGATTCTTACATATATCTGTTGTTTTTCTGAAAGAGGTTGTTGTGCTTTATATTTGAAGATTTAAGGAGGTGGAACAGGTCCAATTTTATTTTTTTTGGAGAAATGATCTAAAACCCATTTCTCTCAGTTATCCCATTTCATCCTTTGTCTTTCTAACTCTAGTTGCATACCCATTCCTACTCTAACCACATTCACCCATTCCAACTCTAACCGCAGGCCCATTTTCAACTCTACCTGTGTTTTCCTCATTTTCCTTTGTAATACTTCAAAACACCATAAATATGTTGCAGTTCTTTTATAAGAATAAAACACACAAATATTATCGTTATCGGCCCTCCCCTTTTTCCTTTGCAATACATCTCCACCTATCCCCCTTCTCAATTGCGATTGCAATATCGCATATTGCAAATTCTCCGCCTACCGATATCACATAACTCTTCCTCTCGATGATTATGATGTCATCCTGCTCATTGATTTGCCCCCTTTGCTGATATCGCATATCACATGTTCCTCCCCTCTGATTGAGATCAATCCGTCCCCGCCGATTGCGATAAATTTGTCCCCCTCGATTGTGATATTGCATAATTCTATGCCAATATTGCATATCACAAAATCACCCGCTGATTGCAATATTGCAAGTCTTTCCTCCACCCTGCCAACTGCAATATCTACTCCACTATTGATTGCAATAACCCTTCTCCCACCAATTTCGATATCGCAATCTAGCATCACACAGTCATAAGTTCCTCCTCCTTGAAGTCCTTTCTGACTTGCAATTGTGATGTGCGAGAACCCTCCCAGATGGGATATTTTATGTGATGTGTTCTATAAATCATCACATCTGAAATATCAGGGAATTAGCATGAATCATTGTTAAAAGTACCTTGTCTTGTGTTTCAATTGCCATGTAAAGAGGACCAGATCAACGACCCAGGTTAAATAAACTCTGATCAATGGCCCAAATCATGAATATTAAAATATCTGTTCCACTTTCACTTCATGAGATAGTGAGGTTGTTTTTCGACATTTCTTCAGTAGCATGGTCATTAAATTGAATGTGAGAAAAGAGGTCAGAAAGACATAGAGGGAAGCGAAACATAGAGGACAACAAGGAACTTTCAACACATTTTACTAGAAACAACACAACAAGATTTCAAAAAGCAAGATGTTCGAGTTTCCACAAATATAGTGCAACGCTACAACAGTTTGATTTTCCCAAATAATTGTAATTATTAGATAGGTTCTATTCATACGACTCCCATTTGTATTCGAACTCTATTGTAACCGAAATTCCTATGAATGCTCAAAGTTTTATTAATTAGATAGGATTTGATGTCATAGATATCGAAGGAATCTAGCCCAAGTGGAATATTTTGTAAAAGAGATATTTCTCTATAAATATGTAGATTCTCGACTCTGCATAATGGTGGGGGGGGGGGGGGGGGGGGAATCGATGTAGTGTGAAAACCACTGTTGTGTTGTTTTCAATTAATAGAAAATACAGTTGCAACATACTCTGTTTTAACCTAAGATTCATTCCAGTTTCAGTCCTATCCTATCATGCTCCTTTGTTATTAGTTTTCAGAGCTTATTTGATTACTTGGACTTCAATGTTGCATTGCTTAACCTTCCTTCAATTTCCATGATTACTATGAATGTCCATTTTCGCATTAGGAAACCAAATATACCTTAGCTTCCATAAAATAATGTTTTTGGTCATTTTTTTTCTTTAATTGACTCCATGCCCAATGGTGGTAGTCATCACATTTTTCTTCACCTACAAAATCACAAAAATAAACCAAAGTTAGCCATCTGTATTTAAAAATAAAAAATAAAAAATATTGAGAGAACCCTCTCGAATTGGAAGGGCTAACTTATAGTCAAAAGTTGGTTTGATATAGTCACAATTGGTTGAAGGTTGACACAGCCCAACCCTTTCCAGTTCGGTTGATAACATTTTGGTGCATCTACCAAGAGGTGAAAATCTCCTTTTCTAGGATTCATTTTTAGTCTATTCATTCTTATTTCTAAGGGTAACATGAAATCAGAAGCTTCGAAGGTTGTGATATTACCCTGGCAACTCCACTCTTAAAATATACTGAAGATCGAATTTTCATGGTGACTCCACTGCTTGCAGATCAGTAACTTGAAGGATTTTCAAGATGATTTCTACAACAAGTCTATTCTAGTCATCAGTGAAGGTGAAGTTTCTTCCATTTCAAGTGATGGATTCAGTTTTATTTATGAGTTTCCAATATATGATCCACTATTGATTTTGTTCAAGCACAATCAACGAGCCCAGGTGTTGGATCAACTCTTTATCTGGTTATACTGGAGGTTTTATATTGCTTGAATTAAGCAAGTGGATTTTTAGATATTAGAGTAGGTACATAAATAAACTTGCTGGGCTAGTATTTCCTTCATTTTTAGATTACATTTTACAGTTTTCTTTTTAGTTTGGTGAAGTGGGTTTGAATGTTGTCTTCAGATGGGATCAACCCATTGGTCAGGCAACTGGTCTGTTGGTTCTTTGTTGTGCCACAGGGGCGCAACATCCCCATTGGAGCCAATTTTATCCATGATAACCACTAAAAATAATTTTTAGTTTTATTAGTCAAGGTTTTACACCACTGGTTCTTACATCTATCTATTGTGTTTCTGAAAGAGGTTGTTGTGCTTTATATTTGAATATTTAAGGAGGATGAATAGGTCTAGTTTTATTCGTTTTGGATAAATTCTCTAAAACCCATTTCCCTCACTCATCCCATTTCATCCTTTGTCTTTCTAACTCTTGCCGCATACCCATTCCTACTCCAACCCCACTCACCTGTTCCAACTCTAACCGCAGACCTATTTCCAACTCTAGTCGTGTTTTCCTCATTTTCCTTTGTAATACCTCAAAACACCATAAATATGTCGCGGTCCATTTATAAGGCTGAAACTGACAAATCATATTGTTGGCATAGGGGGTGCTAACCCAGGTTCACAGTTAGCTACGCCTACCAACAAAACCCTACAGTACTGGCCCTTTTGGCAACAACCTGCGTAGCACAGGCTACAGTCTCACCCGAAGCAATATGGGGTGATGCAAGAACCAAGTTTCTACACCCAGAGACTAGTGTGATGTCTTCCAATGCCTCAGATCTTCCTTAGTGTAGATCAATAAACTCTAAGGGAATGTTGCTGCAACTATGTTAAAATAGCCTGCAAACCTTCACAAAGGTCTATGAACAGTCCTTGTGGACCTCTAACAGTCTATTCTCCTACTTACGCGCATCAGAGAGAAGTTCTAAATTAGTGTTCGCAAGGATTTACATAAGTCATTAGTAAACATAACATAAATCACCAGAGTCTTTTCAAAAGTATTTAAACATGCATGTGTACATTATTAATATTTATTCAAGAGAATCACGTAACATTCAATCAATATTTCATAAATAAATAATTCATTGACAACATATAACATTAACAAAGATAAACATAATTACTTAGGAATTATTTGAAAACTATACTTATTGATCTTCAATTCAAGGTTATAGACTCAAAACTACCTTGCGCACTCAGCTACAGGGGTCCGCGCACTCAGCTCCAAACTCTACCTAGGCCTTTGAGCACTCAGCTGCAGATCCTTTCTTCTTCTTTCTTACTCACTTCTCCCTTTCTATCCCTGCCTTAGACTCTCTAAGACTCACCTATTTATAGTCTTTTTCATACAATTCCATGGTGCGTGGACCATGGGTGAATCTCAAAACGGACTCAAACTTTGCATAAAACAAGGGGCTAATCCCCTTTGAATCCTATTCATCTATGTGCTGTGCATCCAAAAACCATCAAGACTTTACATTATTTACAAAAAATGTACCAAAATTGGGTTATCTTAACCCCAAACTAACCCAGGGGACCCCATCCCAATAGGCCCCCAACACAAATATCGTGACTCACCCTCACGTCACTCTGCTGGTGCTGTGATCTTACTGCAAAGATCCAGTCATCAAAGTAGACTTTTAGGAAATTATGAATGAACTCCTTGAACGCTGCTATGAAGATGCGGGAAAATATTGAAGGCACATTATTAAGCCCAAACGACATCACAATGCATTGAAAACAACCCCACTCCATTACAAAGGTCGTTTTGATCCTATCTTGAGGCGTGATCGTGATCTGATGATACCTAGAAAATCCATCGGTAAAGGAATAGGCCTCTTGCCCTTTATATAACACTTCATCTGTAAATGACGTTGGGAATGGGTCATGGAAACATGCATCATTAAGATTTCGTAGATCTATGCAAATCCTTATTTCACTTTTTTGTTTCTTCTCCTAAACCACCATCGAGCTCACCCAATCAGATTCTTCAACTGGTTTTATGATGCCTGCCTCCAGCATCTTATCCATCTCTTGGCAAACCTTTTCCTTGTATTTAGGATTAAGGCGATACGACCTCTAATTAATAGGCTTCACCTCTAGCTTTAGAGTGATCTTCATAACACCCAAATCACCAACTATGCCCTTCAAATCCGAAAAGTTGGTAGGGAAGAGATCCTGGTATTCGCGGAGTAACTCAGAAAATTTATCCACGGTAGCATCATCCCAATAATCTCCAATCTTTGCGAACTTTGGTTCTAATTTAGTGTCAATGTTTACTTGCTTTTTTTTCAATGGCACGGAGATGTCTGGGTTTTCTATTAGTGGGCCTTTGACTTCGTGATGCCCTTCTGCCTCTGGAATATTAATGTTTCTCAGATCTTCATCCTCCTCTTCAGTGGTCACATTATAGCATTCGAGCGCATGGCACAATTGGGTGCTCCAATTTGGTTGGGTCCATTCCATAGGTTCCTTCAGCGTTATGAAGATGACTGCCTTAATATCTTATAGAGCTTCATCGATGCTTGTGAAGCCATCTTCAAAGCTGAAGGTCATTAAGAACCCTTCCTTCAACATATCCCATTCCACTTTAACATGGCGGAGCTCCGTTTCCAGATACTAGTTCATGGGAAATGTATCAAAAGTATGGAAAAATATGTGTACCCACTCTGGTTGCGGTTCTGTTCCCCATGCTTTAGTCCATTTCGCTAGGTGATCATGTGGATCGACCCTTCCATTATATTTCTCAGTCATTCTAGTGTTAACACGCCCAAATCGAAACTTCATCATTCTTTTGTAATCTTGCTATCCAGGGAAAATACCCTTATGCGTACCCCACCATCGTGTATGCGTAGTGCGCAGTGCCAACTCTAATGCTTGGAAGCAGTGAACATGAGGGAGTTCATGCTCCAATTCATCCAAAAATATATCTATGTCATTTAAACCATCATAATAGGGTAATTTCCTTACCTGGATTGCCTTACCTCTGATGAAGCACAACACAACGACTTCTCATCATATTGCATCGCAGTTTAGATACTTCATGCAAGTGATTATGACAATGATCCAACTCTTCGTATGAATTAGAGGTGCAGGAACTCTCTTGGGCCCATGTAGTCCATCCATTTGTCGTCAGATTGATCCAGTGCTAGTCCGACATTGTTATCTTGTAAATCTAATCTAATTCATCATCATTTTCTTCATAATTGCAGACTGGTTCAGTATATCGCGCCCCTTCCACAGGATCCAATGGTACTACAAACCGACATGATTTTATTTCAGACAACATTGTCCTCTTCTTCAAATTGATGACCCCATTCATATCAATGGCCGAGTCAATTCCTAGGAGTGCGGGGTATGGATTACTGTCATTGATAATTTATATAACTTCAAAGTCCACTACCACGCCCGCACCTTCAATATCAACTGTTACTCCATATAACTATCCCATGGGGATGATTTTCTGCTGGTTCACCATCCTGAGATAACTCGGAGACCAC
This sequence comes from Pinus tabuliformis, assembly GCA_031772625.1. NCBI lineage: Eukaryota > Viridiplantae > Streptophyta > Pinopsida > Pinales > Pinaceae > Pinus > Pinus tabuliformis. Next base: position 888,097,585 of record CM062812.1, on the reverse strand, counting down.
TGCAGTGTAGGTCTCCCCATTCTTTCCCATGTTTGTTTCAGTAATATGTTTGCATTAGACCCCAAATCCAACATGACCTTGTCCATCTCATAATCACCTATCTACGTGGTGAGCCTCATCTCATGCCCCATTCGTGCCTTATGTTTGCCAATTTTTCTGACCACCTAGTGTCCATCAAGGACCTTCTCTTTGTTGGCGCATTTATTTATTAATTCCTGTAGGCCTTCCACAACTTTTCTATCGTGATGCAGTTTTCTGCAGGTCTCCAAAAATGTAGGGAGTACAGAGGGATCAACCTCTACAGGCGCATTGGTTTCTTGCACCTTGTCCTGGTTTCCTGAGGTGGAGGCCTCAACAAAGCTCTTTTAGGCTTCCATAAATGTTTTCTTAACATGCTCTAGATCAAAGCTGAATTATTTCTTTGGCGCTTTGCAGACCCATCATTCTTCTTCAGGTTGTTTACCCTTATTAGTGCCAGTAGTCATTCCACTTCTTAGCACAATGTTCACACTCTGATCTTCTTCATGGGGATCAACCCTCATCATTTATAGATTGTACGTAGGTTGCTGAGGTTGTGTTTTCTTCTCGTTCATTTTATCTATTAGTACAAGGAATTATTCTATAATATTGTCAATCTTTCTACAGTATTGACATGAAAAGTGTGTAGGATTCTGGCACTCTCACGCGTAGTGCCTTTGATCTCCACAGTTGTAGCAAATGATATGACCATGGCCTCTACCAAGAACTGCTCCTCCTCATCCCCGTCCTCATCCCTGATAACATCTACATGCTTCTCTGGCGCCTTGCTCTGGAGGCCGAATTTTTGCCTGCATCTAGTATGTAGGTGTTCTTTCCATCATTAGCTCATAGTTTCGACAGTGGCACTCATTGTGGCCCACTGATTTGTAGAAGTTACAAAAAAAATGTTGGGGTGTCTGGATGAACTTTTTAATTAAATGACAATTATCCATCGCAAGTTGTCCAACAACCTGACAAATAGTACACCATAACACAACCCCCACGCTTGGCCCTGCTGGGGCTTCTGTCTTCAGGGAAATTGGTCCCCCTCTTGTAATATAATTTGTGCACACAGGACAATGGTCTTTATCATGCCCCAAGCTCTTTCACTTCAAACACCAGACTTCCATGTGCACTTATGGTTTAGTCTCCTTTTCTTTCTTCAAACTTTGTAACTCTAGGTGTAAGCTTGCTAATTGTGAGTGGATATGTTGTACCCCCAAGGTCATATCCTGAATAGGTGATGCATGCAACCTCATTGCAATTTCCATTGAATTTTCATGTGTTGCTATCTTCCGTTGTGACAGAGAAATTCTCAGGTGGGGCAAAAGAGAAGCTAGAAACCATTCATGAGGCTGACTATCTGTGAGCTGCACGTTAGCTTCTCAAATCTGACACTTTAACCTTTGATCTAATTCCCAAGGCATCTCATCGACCCTCATCATGATTTCTTTGAATGCAATTATTAATTGTGAGTTAGACTTAGGCTTACTAAACTCCTTGTTTAAAGTTTCCTTAGTCTCTGCTAGTATCGCAAGAGGATTATTAGAACAATACTTAATGTACCAAGTTAGTGCGCGATCCTGTAGAGCGGTAACCAATTGTTCCTTCGTTATATTGTAATCAGTAATCTGTTGCACTATCCAAACAGAATTCACAACAAACCAAAACTACTCTACATCTTCACTCCCTATGCCCTTGAAAATCGACATCTTCATCTCGTTTTCCATGTTGAATGATGGTGGTGGAGGTGGAGGTGTGGGCGAAGGTGTGGAGGTGGTGGTGGAGGTGGAGTGGAAGGATGATTTTCTCAAGGAATCCCCTGAGTGATTAGCTGAACAACGCTTCAGAGTAGAGTCTGTTACACCCCTTCATCATCATTTAAAGGAGGTCCAATCAATGGGCTATACTCCAGTCCTGATCCTTCGCGATTTATAAAGAATCATCCACTTCACGTGGCTCTGAACATCAAGGTAATGGAATCCCCTGTTTTTCACATAACATCATTTTTGTCCAAGTGTTCAATGATCTTAAATACTTACCTCATGGTCCTTTGAAAAATCGCCGCTCTGTTTCGCTATAGCTGACCAAGGTGTCAACTGCAAATTTTGTAACAAATCCTCCCAAAATCCAATCGAGCCAGTGATCAACAGCCCGAGCGATCTTGTTTTCAGAAGCTTCTAATTTTCACACTAATTTTGGAGTCCACACTATAGGACTATCAAGCTTCCACCTTCCTTGACTGCCTGTCAATTTAGCTAACCACTCATACAATTCAATGGGAAAAGTGCAAAAGAAGATCTCGTGTATCTCTATATACATATACCTGTTCAACCACTCTTCCTTTGATAAGCATGGATTCCTGTTTTCTTGCACCACGAACTTGTGAATCTTCTAATCCAACCACTTTTCAATTTCTTTCTTGGTCAGATTCTGATGATGCGATATCACACATCGCCTTCAAGTAGATCCTAGTCTCGACAACAGAACCATTTTTGGCTTAAGGGGTCCTGACCCAGGTTCAGAGTTAGTTGCACCAACCAATAAAACCATACACTACTGGTCCTTTTGGCAACAATCTGTGTAGCGCAGGCTGCAGTCTCACCTGAAGCAATATGGGTGGATGCAAGAACCAAGTTTCTGCACCCAGAGACTAGTGTGATGTCTTCCAGCGCCTCAAATCTTCCTTTTCACAGATCGATAAAATCTTAGGGCACGTTGTTGAAACGCTGTTGAAATAGCCTTCAGACCTTCATAAAGGTCTATGACCAGCTCTTGCGGACCTCTAACAGTCTATTCACCTACTTACATGCATTAGAGAGCAGTTCTAAATTAGTGTTTGCATAGATTTACTTCAGTGGTTAGTAAACATAAGAGAAATCACCAGAGTCTTCACGAAATTACTTAAACATGCATTGTGTACATTATTAAGATTTATTCAAGAGAATTGCATAACATTTAGTCAATATTTCATAAACAAATCATTCATCGGCAACATATAACATTAACAGAGATAAACATAATTACTCAAGAATTCTTAGGAAATTGTCTTTATTGATCTTCAATTTAAGGTTACAGACTCATAACTTCCTTGCGCACTCAACTGTAGACTCTACCTAGGTCTTTGCGCACTCAGCTACAGAGCCTTTCTTCTTCTTTCTTACCGACTTCTCCCTTTCTATCCCTGCCTTAGACTCTCTAAGAGACACCTATTTATAGTCTTTTTCATAAAATTCCATGGACCATGGACCATCGTTGAATCTCAAAACTGACTCAAAACTTTACATAAAACAAGAGGCTAAACCTCTTTGAATCCTATTCATCTACGCACTTCGCATCCACAAATCACAAAGACTTTACATTATTTACAAAAACTGTACCAAACTTGGGTTATCTTAACCCCAAACTAACCCAGGAGACCCCATCCCAACACATATCACTATCAACCCTCCCATTTTCCCTTTGCAATACATCTTCTCTTGTCTCCCTTCCCTATTGCAATTGCAATATCGCATATCGCAAATTATCCACCCGCTAATATCGCAAAACCCTTCTTCTTGACGATTACGATATCATCCCACTCGTTGATTGGCCTCCTCTGTCGATATCGCTTATTTCATGTTTCTCCCCTCCGATTTCGATAAACTTTTCCTCACCGATTGCGATAAACCTATCCCCGCCAATTGCAATATCACATATCATAAAATCCTCCGCCGATTGCGATATCACAAATATCTCATCCTCCATTGATTGCAATATAGCAAGTCTTTCCTCCACCTCACTAATTTCGATAACCTTTCTCCTTCCGATTGCGATAACCCTTCTCCCACCGATTACAATATCACAATTAGGCATTGCACAGTCATAAGTTCCTCCTCCTCGAAGTCCTTTCCGACTTGTGATTGCAATGTGCGAGAACCCTCCCGTATGCGATAATTTATGTGATGCATTCTATAAACCATCACGTATGGAATATCGGGGAATTACCATGAATCAATGTTAAAGGTACCTTCTCCTGTGTTACGATTGCAATGTAAAAAGGCCCAGATCAACAACCCAAATTAGCTCAGATCAATGGCGCATATCATGAATATTAAAATATCTATTCTGTGTCCACTCTCTGAGACAACGAGGGTGTTTTTCGCATTTCTTTAGCAGCATGTTCATTAAATGGAATTTGAGAAAAGAGGGAAGCGAGACACAGAGGGCAGAAAAACAGAGAGGAAAATGAGGCACTCTTAGCATGTTTGACCATAAACAACACAACAAAATTCCGAAAAGCCATATGTTCAAGTTTCCACAAATACAGTGCCATGCTACAACAATTTGATTTTCCTTAATAATTGTAACTATTAGATAGGTTCTATTCATATGACTCCCATTTGTATTCAAACTATGTTGTAATGGAAATTCCTATGAAGGCTTGAAGTTTTATTAATTATATAGGATTTGATCTCATAGATATTGATGGAATCCATCCCAGTTGGCATATTTTGTAAAAGAGATATTTCTCTAGATTCTAAAATCTGCATAGAGTGTGGGGGGGGGGGGGGATCAATGTAGTGAGAAAAACATTGTTGTATTGTTTTCAATTAATAGAAAATAGAGTTGCAGCATACTCTCTTTTAACCTGAGATTCATTCTGGTTTCAATCCTATCCTATCATGCTCCTTTCTTATTATTTTTCAGAGCTTATTTGATTACTTGGAATTCAATGTTGCATTGCTCCAACTTCCTTCAATTCATTGCGATTACTATGAATGTCCATTTCCACATTAGTAAACCAAAGATGCCTCGGCTTCCATAAAATAGTGTTGTTTTTTGTTGTTTTTCTTTAATTGACTCCATGCCTAATGGTGGCAGTGATCACATTTTTCTTCACCTACAAAATCACAAAAAGAAACCAGAGTTAAACATCTACATTTAAAAATATAAAAAAAATTAGGAGAGCCCTCTGAGATTGGAAGGGATAACTTCTAGTCAAATTTTGGTTTGAAATAGTTACACTAGGTTGAAGGTTGACACAGCCCAATCCTTTCTAGCCTCGTTGATAAAATTTTGGTGTGTCTGCTGAGAGCTGAAAATCTCGTTTTCCGGGATTCATTTTGAGTCTCTTCATTCTGATTCTTGAGGGCAATAGGAAATTAAAAGTTTCGAAGGTTGTAATATTACCCTCCTGACTCCACTCTTAAAAGATACTGAAGATCGAAGTTTCATGGTGACTCTACTGCTTACAGATCAGTAGCTTGAAGGATATTCAAGATGAGTTCTATTGCAAGTCTATTTCAGTTATCATTGAAGGTGAAGTTTCTTCTAATTACAAGCTCAAGTGATGGATTCAGTTTTATTTATGAGTTGCCAATATATGATCCACTATCGATTTTTTTCAAGCACAGTCAAGGAGCCCAGGTGTTGGATCAACTCTTTGTCTGGTTATACTAGAGATTTTATATTGCTTGAATTAACAGGTGGATTTTCATATATTAGAATAGGTACATAAATAAACTTGTTGAGCTAGTATTTCCTTCAACTTTAGATTACATTTTGAAGTTTGCTTTTCAGTTTGGTGAAGTGGGTTTGAATGTTGTCTTCAGATGGGATCAACCCAATGGTAAGGCAACTAGTCTACTGGTTCTTTGCTAGCCACAGGGGTGCAACATCCCCATTGGAGCCAATGTTATCCATGATAACAACTAAAAATAGTTTTTAGTTTTATTAGTCAAGGTTTTACACCATTGATTCTTACATCTATCTGCTATTTTTCTCAAAGAGGTTGATGTGCTTTATATTTGAAGATTTAAGGAGGAGGAACAAGTCAAGTTTTATTTGTTTTGGAGAAATTCTCTAAAACTAACTTCCCTCACTCATTCCATTTAATCCTTTGTCTTTCTAACACTAGCCGCATACCCATTCCTACTCTAACCGCATTCACCCATTCCAACTCTAATCGCAGACCCATTTCCAATTCTAGCTGTGTTTTCCTCATTTTCCTTTGTAATACTTCAAAACACCATAAATATGGCATAGTCATTTTATAAGGCTGAAGCACACAAATCATATCGTTATCGACCCTCCCATTTTTCCTTTGAAATACATCTCCTCCCATCCCCCTTCCCGATTGCGATTGCGATATCATATACCACAAATTCTCCACCCACCAATATCGCAGAACCCTTTCGCTCGCCGATTGGCCTCCTCCACCGATATCACATATCGCACGTTCCTCCCCTCTGATTGTGATAAACCAGTCCTTGCCAATTGTGATATCGCATAATTCTATGCTGATATTGCATATCGAAAAATACCCTGCCGATTGCGATATCACAAATATCTCATCCTTTGTCGATTGTGATATCGCAAGTACTTCCTCCGCTTCGCTGATTGTGATATCTATTCCACTTCCAATTGTGATAACCCTTCTCCCGCTAATTGTGATATCACAATCGGGCATCGCACAATCATAAGTTCCTCCTCCTTAAAGTCCTTTCTGACTTGCGATTGCAATGTGTGAGAACCCTCCTGGATGTGATATTTTATGTGATGCATTCTATAAACCATCACGTCTAGAATATCAGGGAATTACAATGAATCAATGTTAAAAGTACCTTCTCCTGTTTTGTGATTGCAATTTAAAAAGGCTTGGATCAACGACCCAAGTTAAATAAGCTCGGATCAACAACCCAGATCATGAATATTAAAATATCTATTCTATTTCCATTCCATGAGATAGTGAGGGTGTTTTTTTGCATTTCTTTAGTAGCATGGTTATTAAACAGAATGCGAGAAAAGAGGGCAGCAAGACACAAAGGGTAGTGAAACACGAAGGAAAACAAGGCACTCTCAACACGTTTTACCATAAACAACACAACAAGATCTCGAAAAGCCAGATGTTTGAGTTTCAACAAATATAGGGCGACGCTACAACAACTTGATTTTCCTAAATAATTGTAACTATTAGATAGGTTATGTTCATATGACTCCCATTTGTATTCGAACTCTGTTGTAACAGAAATTCCAATGAAGGCTCACAGTTTTATTAATCAGATAGGATTTGATCTCATATATATCGATGGAATATAGCCGAGTTGGTAGATTTTGTAAAAGAGATTTTTCTCTATAAATATGTAGATTCTCGACTCTGCATAGAGGGTGGGGGGGAATCGATGTAGTGAGAAAACCACTGTTGTATTGTTTGAATTAATAGAAAATACAGTTGCAACATACTCTGTTTTAACCCGTGATTAATTTTGGTTTCAGTCCTATACTATCATGCTCCTTTGTTATTAATTATCAGAGCTTATTTGATTACTTAGAATTCAATCTTGCATTTCTCCAACTTCCTTCAATTTGATGTGATTACTATGAATGTCCATTTCCACATTAGCAAACCAAATATGCCTCAGCTTCCATAAAACAATGTTGTTTGTTGTTGTTTTTCTTTAATTGACTTCATGCCCAATGGTGGCAGTCATCACATTTTTCTTCACCTACAAAATCACAAAAAGAAACCAGAGTTAGCCATCTATATTTAAAAAAAAATATAAAAAAAATTGGGACAACCCTCTCAGATTGGAAGGGCTAACTTCCAGTCAAAATTTGATTTGAAATAGTTACACTAGGTTGAAGGTTGACACAACCCAACCATTTCTAGCTCGATTGATAACATTGTGGTGCATTTTCCAGGAGACAAAAAGCTCGTTTTCCAGGATTCTTTTTGAGTCTCTTCATTCTACTTCCTGAGGGTAACAAGAAATCAGAAGTTTCGAAGGTTGGTGAATCCACTCTTAAAATATACTGAAGATTGAAGTTTCATGGTGACTCCACTACTTGCAGATCAATATCTTGAAGGATTTTCAAGATGTGTTCTACCGCAAGTCTATTCTAGTCATCAATGAAGGTGAAGTTTCTTCCTTTTACAAGCTCAGGTGATGGATTCAGTTTTATTTTGGAGTTGCCAATATATGATCCACTACTAATTTTGTTCAAACACAGTCAAGGATCCCAAGTGTTGGATCAACTCTTTGTCTGGTTATACTGAAGATTTTCTATTTCTTGAATTAAGTAGGTGGATTTTCAAATATTAGTGTAGGTACATAAATAAACTTGCTGGGAAAGTATTTCCTTCAGCTTTAGATTACATTTTGCAGTTTTCTTTTTAGTTTGGTGGATTGGGTTTGAATGTTGTCTTCAGATGGGATCATCCCAATGGTAAGGAAACTGGTCTGCTAGTTCTTTGCTGTGCCATAGGGGCGCAACATCCCCTTTGGAGCCAATGTTATCCATGATAATCACTAAAAATTATTTTTAATTTTAGTAGTCAAGGTTTTACACCACTGGTTCTTACATCTATCTATTGTTTTTCTCAAAGAGGTTTTTGTGCTTTATATTTGAAGATCTAAGGAGGAGGAACAGGTCTAGTTTTGTTTGTTTAGGAGAAATTATCTAAATCCCATTTCCCTCACTCATCCCATTTCATCCTTTGTCTTTCTAACTCTAGCCACGTACCCATTCCTACTCTAACCACATTCACCCATTCCAACTCTAACCGCAGACACATTTCCAAATCTAGCTGTGTTTTCCTCATTTTACTTTGTAATACTTTAAAACACCGCAAATATGTTGTAGTCTTTTTATAAGGCTGAAACCGGAAAATCATATCGCTATCAGCCCTCCCATTTTTCCTTTAATACATCTTTCCCCGTCCCCGTTCTCGATTGCGATTGTGATATCACATACTACAAATTATTTGCCCGTTGATATTGCAGAACCCTTCCACTCACTAATTGCATTTATGTCCCACTCATTGACTGTCCCCCTCTGCCGTTATCACATATCACACGTTCCTCCCCTCTGATTACGATAAACATGTCCCTACCGATTGCGATAAACTTGTCCTCACCAATTGCAATAAACTTGTCCCTGCTAATAGCGATATCGCATAGTGCAAAATCCCCCGTCGATTGTGATATCAAAAATATCTCATCCTCAGCCGCTTGTGATATCATTATTCTTTGCTCCGCCTCACCAATTGCAATATCTATTTCACTTCTGATTGCGATAACCCTTCTCCCGCTCATTGTGATATCACAATTGGGCATCGCACAGTCATAAGTTCCTCCTCCCTGAAGTCCTTTCTGACTTGTGATTGTGATGTGCCAGAACCCTCCCGGATGTGATATTTTATGTGATACATTCTATAAACCATCACATCCATAAAATGGGGGAATTGCCATGAATCAATGTTAATAGTACCTTCTCATGTGTTGTGATTATGATGTAAAAAGGCACAGATCAACGACCCAGATTAAATCAACTCGGATCAATGGCCTAGAGCATGAATATTAAAATATCTATTCCGCTTTCACTCCATGAGACAATGAAGGTGTTTTTCAACATTTCTTCAGCAGCATGGTCATTAAGTGGAATGTGAGAAAAGAGGGCAGAGAAACATAGAGGACAGCAAGGCACTCTCAGCACGTTTTATCAGAAACAACACAACAAGATTTCGAAGAGCCAGATGTTCAAGTTTCCACAAATACAGTGCCACGCTACAACAATTTGATTTTCCTAAATAATTGTAACTGTTAGATAGGTTCTGTTCATATGAATCTCATTTGTATTCGAACTCTGTTGTAATAGAAATTCCTATGAAGGCTCAAAGTTTTATTAATTAGATAGGATTTGATCTCATAGATATCAAAGGAATCTAACCCAGGTGGAAGATTTGTAAAAGAGATCTTTCTCTATAAATATGTAGATTCTCGACTCTTCATAGTGGGGGGGAATTGATGTAGTGAGAAAATCACTGTTGTATTTTTTTCAATTAATAGAAAATATTTTTGCAGCATACTCTGTTTTAACCTGAGATTCATTCTAGTTTCAGTCCTATCCTTTCACGCTCCTTTGTTATTAGTTTTCAGAGCTTATTTGATTACTTGGAATTCAATATCGCATTGCTCCAACTTGGTTCAATTTGACGTGATTACTATTAATGTCCATTTTCACATTAGTAAACCAAAGATGCCTCAGCTTCCATAAATCAATGTTGTTTGTTGTTGTTTTTCTTTAATTGACTCCATGCCCAATGGTGGCAGTCATCACATTTTTCTTCACCTAAAAAATCACAAAAGGAAACCAGAGTTAGCCATCTGTATTTAAAAATAAAAAATAAAAAAATATTGAGAGAGACCTCTTAGATTGGAAGGTCTAAGTTCCAGTCAAAATTTGGTTTGAAAGAGTTACACTGGGTTGAAGGTTGACACAACCCAACCCTTTCTAGCCCATTTGATAACATAGAGAATGAAGATAAACCTTGATAAGCTAACACATCTAACTTAGTGTGATGTTGCATATGCTTTTAATATTTTAATATTTTCCTTAGGAGGACAATTTTGGACCCAAGTTACTTTAATGTCGGGAAGTTAATCACCAAATGTACATCCTTATTAACACCTTTTTGAATAATAGAACTAAATAGCAATGATAATTCAAGAACTATTGGCAGTAGGGATCATATGTATTAGTATAGTCATCAGCAATAGTCATGGTGTTAAAGTAGGAAGAATACTGGTGCACGTGTCTTGATTTTAGGGCTCTTAATAAGTTCAAAATCAAGGAAAAATTTCCTATCCTTGCTCTTGATGATTTCTTTATGAACTTCATTGAACCAATATTTTCACTAAGCTTGATCTATGTTTAGGATACCGCCAAATCAACTTTGAAAGAGATAAAGAACCTTATAATATACTTTAGGACACACAAAGGTCATTATGAGTTTCTAGTGAATGATTTTCATCTTCTCAATGCTCCATCCACTTTCTAGAGCCTCATGGAAAAGATATTCAAACCCTTCCTGCACAATTTTTTGTTATTATTCTTCAATGATATCTTGATGTCCATTAAAGCATGGGAATCACACATAGACCATGTTGATAATCCCCCTCAACTCTTGAGGGTCAACCAATTATATGTTAAACACTCCAAATGTGCTTGTAGGGTTCCCAAGGTTGAATATTTGGATTACATGGTAAATCGAGGTAGAATATGAATTAATCCCAAGAAAATGGTGGCTATGCAAAATTGGCCCCATCCAAAAAGAATAAAGATCTTGCAACGATTCTTAGGAATTACAAGATACTATAGACAATTTGTGATATTTTATGGTGAATTTGTAGTCCCGCTCTCTTTGTCCATTAGAAAGAATTATTATGTTTAGAAAAAGGTAGAAACATCAACCTTTGCTACCTGATGCCATGTGCACTACTTTAGTATTAACAATGCCTAATTTTACTAAGACTTATATCTTGGATTGTGATGTCTCAAGTACAGGTCTCAGAATAGTATTGATGTAAGAGTAACGCCCTTTAGCATTCACCAATAAACATTTACGTGACCACAATTCGGTAAAAAACACATATGAGAAGCAAATGATGGTTATCCTTCATCCCATGGAGACATGGGATTGATATCTCATATGGCGGTATTTTCAGATCAAGACTAATGTAGTGTGCAATATTTCCTTGAACAATAGTTTTCTTCAATCAAGCATTATAAGTGGGTCACCAAGGTGTTGGGGTATGATTATGATATCATATATAAGAAGGGTAACTAAATGTTGTGGTTGATGCTTTATCCAGAAAATTTGAGGAAGATGGATCACTCTTACCTTATCCTTACCAATTCATGGATAGCTTTAGGAATTCCATTAGGAGTGGTTGGAAAATAATACTTTAAGGTATATTATCGAATAACTTCAAGTAGATAACAACCCAACTAAAGGTTATCCATACCAACAAGAAACATTGTGGTATAAAGGGCAAATTATTCTAGAAAAATATTTGACCCTAAAATAATAAGTCTTATAGAAGCTAAATTATGCTCGTCAGTAGGTAAACTATGTGGGTCACAATGCCACTCTCCAGCTTACTAAAGTTGACTTTTCTCACATTTATTTACATATTTTGTTATATTTTTCTTAGTGAGAGGGGTGAAGGTGAGTTACTATGTCATGTGGCTTAATATGTATTAAATGCAAGAATTGGAGCAATTTTGGGTTGACTTAAGTGCAGGAAATTGAAGTGGGCAAGAAAGAGAGATTTTAGGAGATTTGTCTTCGTCAAATACTCAAATCATTCGAAGATGCCTCCACCATATCTCATCATCTAGAGTTACTAGTAGCCAAGTAAGCTGGGTCCATTGTGACTATTATTGTTATGTTGTATTTCACATTTTGATGATAATGAGAAATTCTACCTTGATAAAGCACTGATTTGACGTAGAGGGCTAAATCTCTTGGGTTAGGGCCCAACCCTAGCAGAAAAAGTTCCTCTTTTTGTATTTGTATTCTTAGATTAAAATGGTAGTTAGCTGCTAAAGTTATTTATGTTTTCTTTAGCTTAATAAGTATTTGAATTATTTCTTAACCTAGTTTCCATTAGTTTGAAGAGGTAGATCAGTGGTGCAATAGTGAAGGAAAGTACTTCAGAAAATCTTGTGATAGTGGCCTCTATCTCATCTCTCTCATGGAATCATGATTAGAGGGCCCCACTCTCACAACCCCAAAAACAAATGTTTTCTTTTGGTCGTTGCGTAGCTTAGGGTTCATTCTTAGCTAGATCATTGTTTATGATTTCTTGGAAGCACCTGCATTTGTTATCTTATTTCCTTAAGTTTTCTGTAGCTTAAAAAGGAGTTCCATTTCATAGATCTAGTATTTAAAAATAGATAGATCAACTTTCTCAAATTCAATTCATCTTTTTCATGTTGACATCTAATATTGCATAAATGAAAAGAAAAGCAGGTTTTGTTGCAGGGATTGTTGATCTATAGGGAAGAACTTATCCAACCAGCTTCACCTAGGTCCTCTCCACTGTTATAGACATTTTTGTGCCTTACAGCATAGAGCATGAAATGTCAATAATCTAAGGGATCCAAAGTCCCTAAACATGTTGTTCTTACCCTTAGAGGAACAAGGTCAGCAAACCACAGCACTGCAAATCAGTTCTCCACTGAAAAACACTCAAAAACAGGTCAGTTTTGGATAATTGCAGCTGCTCCACTAGGCATCTGCGCTGCATAGCAAGTACAACAAAGGCTACCTGCGTTGCATAGCAAGTAGAACAAAGGCTACCTGCGTTGGGCATACTTGGACATGTGGAGGAATCTTTTTCTCAAAGTGCCAGTGCCCAGGAAGCTTCTAAAAAGACACTTGATGATAAGATTCGCCTAATGATGAGTTAAGAGCTTCTAAGACTCCAAGTGGAAGACAGAAACTCCGAGTGAAGAACTGAAGAACAACTGGAGTTGAAGAGGACAACAAGTCACACATCAAGCTGACTTATCTTCACTCCAAAACTCTATATAAGGATCTCATCCCATGGGATCTAGAGGCCGGAATTTTGTGCAAAGAATTGTTGTTGGTTTACAGTTGTGAGCATTGGGTGATTGCTTGAGGGAGGTGAAGAAGAGATTTCTCTCCGTCGGGAAGGTGATGCTGGATTGGACCTCTCATGGTTGTATCACCGCCTGAACCTTACTTCCATATATTAATAAAGCATTTGAGGTTCTTCTATTCGCATGTGTTTCAATGGTGTATTGTCTTACTTGCGTCTTTGATTTATGCTAATCCTTGAATCGATTATGAATGCATGCCTCTTGTAGTTTCCTTTTCTTGTCTTATTTGCAGGATCTCGTGTAGCTGGGCCCGTGAAAAGACTTGGATCTGGGAGCAAGCGGCAAACGAAGGAGATTGGATCGACCATTTGCGCAAGACATCGGTAAGTGGATCTCTTCCTTCTATCTCTTGCATGTCATAAAGAAGAAACTTTAGATAGCTTTGCTTTCAGCTGTTGCTAAGGAACTGTCACCCTTAGAGTGCGTTAGGGTCATTCCGAGTTGGATACTTTCCCCCACAACAGACTGGCGACTCCGCTGGGGAGGCCGGAATTTAGTGCAAAGAATTGTTGTTGGTTTGCAGTTGAGAGTATTGGGTGATTGCTTGAGGGAGGTGAAGAAGAGATTTCTCTCCGTCGGGAAGGTGATGCTGGATTGGACCTCTCATGGTTGTATCATCGCCTGAACCTTACTTCCATATATTAATAAAGCTTTTGAGGTTCTTCTATTCGCATGTGTTTCAATGATGTATTGTCTTACTTGCGTATTTGATTTATGCTAATCCTTGAATCAGTTATGCATGCATGCTTCTTGTAGTTTCCTTTTCTTGTCTTATTTGCAGGATCTCATGTAGCTGGGCCCGTGAAAAGACTTGGAGCTGGGAGCAAGCGGCAATCAAAGGAGATTGGATCGACCATTTGCGCAAGACATCGGTAAGTGGATCTCTTCCTTTTATCTCTTGCATGTCATAAAGAAGAAACTTTAGATAGTTTTGCTTTCAGCTGTTGCTAAGGAACTGTCACCCTTAGAGTGGGTTAGGGTCATTCCGAGTTGGATACTTTCCCCCACAACAGACTGGTGACTCCACTGGGGATCATGTCTTTTTGGTAGCTTGTGTTTCTTGCTATTCTTTTCTTAAACAAAAGGGTACCGAATCGAAAATTGCATTCGAGTTCTTCGAATGCAAAGTAGAGGGCAGCTACTCTAGCCCAGTGCTGGGCATGTTTATGATTTGAAGAGCTGATCCACAAGGACTCTTTTTAGCTCTTTGTGATAGTGTTCATCTTCCTTTAATCATCCTCTAGAGTATACTTGACTGATAGCAACTGATTTGGCCAAAAACCGCTCATTTTTGAGCAAACTGTGAGCCGGAATCTGAGAGAGACGAGAGTTGTCTCGTTCAGTGCAGCTGCAACAAAGGCTACCTGCACTGCAACGCAGGTCCCGAAGGGGCTACCTGCGCTGCATCTCAGATTGACAGTGCAGCACCTGCGCTGATCTAGTCTTGCCTTGTGCAGCTGGGATTCTCCACTGTCTGTTGCCCAGTTTTCAGTACTGTTTTTGCAGCCTGTTGTCAACCTGTATACCCAGCTGAAACCACTTCTCTTTGCCTTCATTCCGCCTCAGTTGTGTGAAGAAACCGTGATTGTTCTTATTGTATTTCTTGCTGTCATTCACAGTTTCCCATAGCGAAAGTGAACTAGTCTTGCTATGACCTCTTGAATCTAGACCTGTGAGAAAGTGTCGTTGTGATTCTAAGAGTTAGTTTATTGCTGTTCATAGCTGCTTGAGCATTTGCTTTCGTTATATGGTTCGGATCTCAGTATTTATTGTGATTGAAACGAGTAAATCTTAAGGTGTTCTTTTGATTATTGGACAATACTTGTTTGTTTTCGCTTGAAATTGAATTCGAAATCGTACAACAGCTTTCTTTTTGTCATACACCAAACATTAAGAAAGAAGAAAAGAAATACTTGCATTGTGCATGTGCATTTTGACAGTTTGCATGTTGATTTAGGAAAAGTGCATCAGTGTGTGCTCTATGATCTGTTTGAAAAGATGATGTCTTTCTTTTCCTTCAGTAGTTAAGGTTTTCATAAGTTGAAAGAATTGAAAAAGCTTGCTTATCATTCTTAGACTGCATTTAGGAGTTGTCTCATACATCACGTGGTGATCCATAAAGGCAAACTGCTAAGCAAGATCAACCTAAAAAGAACTGAATTTATCTAACAACGCTTTGAAACATAACGAAACACAGTAGAGGTCTAGGTAGAGACGTGAACCGGCGTCGTTAAACATAGTGACTGTCGATCTCTACGAAGGTGGGTGATTCCTCCTGAGGGACGATAGCACTAATACGGACTTGTGCCCCCGCGTACCGTCGTGTATATTGGGGGACCCCTATAGGAACAAAGCCTTTATCCATAGGAAGCCGTGTCGGCCGCCCTACTGATCGCGATGCAGTGAACACAGCATTCACGAAGATCGACCACTCGTACCGTAAAACGTATTCTGTGGTTTCGCGAAAGGTTTGGCACACCCTTGCCTAGAACTCCAGAGTAGTTTCTTTTGGCCTTTTTCAAACTCTATAACTGAAAAAGTCCATCCGAGCATTTGTCACTTCGGGCTCGTTAATACATCGAAGGAGACTAGAGTCATCTTTAGCTTTTTCTCGACTCTTAAAACATGAAAAAGCAAGTTGTGTCTTAAAAGCGTCTAAAATTAATTCAATTCGAAAACACATTTTACCCTGTGCATTGTTGGTTGATCAAGTAATCCGCAATCGTGGAAGAAAGTCAATCGATGAACCGTCGTTCGCGGAGGAATACGAGACAAACGTCTTTGTCTCCGGAATCGAAAACAACCCGGGCAAAGCGACCTCGTTCAACTGGTTCCAAATCACCTGTCAAAGTTAGAACGAGTGTTCCAACGACATCTGAGGTTCCGGTTACTCCAAACATTTCTGGAAACCCTGCCCCTATTGAAGAAGTTCAACAGCCCCAGAAGGACAGTAACACTGATCCTAGTCTGAGAACAAATACTTGTGTTACTGAATCAGGTCCATCAGTGATCGGTTCAGAGAGTCTTGCTCCTCAGACAACTGTCGCTGTCGAAACAACCCCTTCTTCGGCACCAGAAATATTCTACGGACCTGACGGTCTTCCTCTTCCACCCGGTCTGATCGCAATAGAAGAGATTGTAGAAGATCCGCAAGCAACTACTCCAACACATTTTGGAGCAGGGATCACTCTACTTCCTACTGCATCAGAAGCTAGCCTACCACCCAGAGAAGTTCCTGAAGAATCACTAGGCAATCTACTGGATAGACTAAAAATGTCTGAACAACCGTCGACATCTAGGACTGTGCCAAATGACACAGCGACAGCAGAACTCCCTGCAGTCACTCCGACGATGTTCGCCGGCATACCATCTGTCCCAAACTCTCAACAGCTGGGAGGGGTCCCTTCGGGGGCCATGACGACAGTGTGGTCTGTTCTTGTTTGTTCTCCCGGGATAACACCCGGTAACTCCTATGTTGGAACTCAACAGATTGATCCTTTTGGAAATCCGTTGGGACAATCCGGTCCTCGAGGTGTATTAAATCCTCTCAGTGCCGGACCACCACCGTATGGGGGGCAATATGCTTTTTCATTACCCCCTCCTGGAGGGTACCCATACGGGAGTTCACAACCATACCCAAGTTATACTGGAATAACTGCAAGTGGTTGGATACCTATGCTACCCCAGCAACCAAGAGTTGTGTATTCTATGCAACAACAGATGCCTGTGACGAACATCCCGACGACACCAGCAATTGTGACTGTGTCGCAAGTTCAAACGATACCTGTTACATGTCAACCTCAGTTTTCTCAGGTTGTAATGCAACAACCCGTTGACCCTGCAACCCAACCGCAATCGCCGGCTAGCGAGGCGTCACAAACACAAACGGGTACCCTTACCCCTCATCTTGGCCCAGTGGTAAGCATCGCACAACAACCAATGGTATCACAACCATGGTTGGTGCAGTATCAACAACCGCAGTTCCAGCAAGTGTACCAAGGTACCGAGCAGCAAATTTTTGCGAATAATGGACAACCGTACCTACAATACGGTCAAAACCAACCACTCTATGGTGGAGCAGTCCATCAACCGTATCAATCATATCAGCATCAATTACATTATGCTGGTATGCAAAGACCAACTGCTCAGGCGATTCCGTCGTATCCTGGGTACGCTTCACCTAACTTGAGTCAACAGCTGCCATTCGTGGCAACTCTGGAGTTACCCGATCTACATCGGTTGACAAACGATCCTATCGCCTACGCCCCTTGGTGGCCCATGATTCCTCACAAACTTCCATCGGACATTCCTAAATTCAATGGAAATCCAGGTGAAGACCCGTCGAATCACGTCATGACCTTTCATCTGTGGTGTTCATCGAACACCCTGAACGATGATTCGATAAGACTTCGCCTCTTCCAGAGGACATTGACAGGTCCGGCGGCCAAATGGTATATAGAATTGCCAAGAGCCTCTTTCGACAATTTCAGCTCCTTAGCCACGACTTTCTTAACCCACTTTCAATTACCTATCAGGTATGAAACAGGAACCGAGATACTGACCAACTTCAAACAGACGACAGCTACTCACATATCTGACCATATACATGAGTGGCGTCGTCGACGTAGGATGGTCAAAACATACGTTCCTGATCAGCTACTAGCTGAATGGTTTATAAAGTCATTACTTCCGGCTATAACGGAAGATGTGGCCAAGGGGGGGGTCATAACGGAGGAGCAAGTCATTGCTCGTGCTCAGTATTTAGACTTGGTATATACTCAGTCGGGCACGCTCTATGACAAAATACCTGATGCCCCCAGACCTGAATTTTCAATTCCTCCCCCTCCTAAATCGAATATTGACTCTCATGCCGAGATGGCGTGATTGGCACTGCAAGCGCGAAGTAGAGAAAGGCTTCACCTCAGAAAGCCCGTAAGACTTCAGATCGAAATTCCCATGAAGAGATTCTTGCTTCGGAAGTAAATGCCATATCAGCAGATAAAGGCAAAGAAACCAATCAACCAGGAAGCAAGAAGAAGCAAAACAAAGGGAAGAAGAAGCAACAGGATGATCCGTCACCTGAGAAGGCTTCTTCAAGCTCTCCTAGGAAAGGGAAACAGAAAGAGAAGTCACCTGGTCCATGTTCTATATGTGACGAGGACCATTGGACACGAGATTGTCCGTACAAGGCTGAGCTCAAGAGATTCTTTAAAAGTCCAAAGAACCCAGCTGTGTTGACTGACCCGTTTCCCAACCCAGGTCAAAATATGGTTGATAGTGGAAAAGCTTCCCCGTCGCAAGTACTGATGTTGTCGATCTCTAAGCACCAAAATGATGCTTTGATTTCGACAAGGAACAAAGATTACGGGAATCCGCAACTGTCAAACGAAAAAGGTAACGATCAACCTAGTAGTTCGACAACAACTTCGTCAGAAGTTGTCCCTCCCATAATGCCGGAATTAACGATAAAACCACCTAAGGGTGTGGTACACAAGTCGACTTTTAATCCTCGTGCCAGAGCGGCGCAGCATTATAACATAGTGGAAGATTTGGCTCAATCGCCATCCGCTATGTCGACTCTAGAAGTACTACAAAATTGTCCATCCCAAAGGCAGGCATTGTTATCGGCAATAGGGGGGGTTGATCCTAAGGATTCCAATCTTGTGTCCTTTGATCACAAAGGGTATGACCCTCAGTTACCAGCTCACCTAGCTTTCCTGATTCAAGTGAAGGCCCTCAACAAAACTGTTCACAGAACAATTATTGACGAGGGAGCATCGACATGTATTATGTTGATGAGCTGCTGGAAAACGCTAGGGTCACCAACCTTGTCGAGATCTTCGACAACACTAAAGGCTTTCGACGGTAGGACATATACCCCTTACGGCATCCTAAGTAACTTGAAAGTTGAACTAGGTGGAAAAACGGTAGAGATTGATGTTGAAGTCATAGATGGAAATCTAGATTACAACATCCTACTGGGAAGACCATGGATCTATGCCATGGCAGCTATCGTGTCGACTTATTTTAGGAAGATCGCTTTCCCGTTTGAAGGAGGGATTACGGTCGTCGACCAACAGAACTTCCTCCTTAATGTTTCACAAGTTACGGGAAGCATTCCCATGATCCATGAAAGCGACCATTCAATTCAAGATATAGGAGTAGGACTGTTGAAAGACCCCACGATGATGGGGACTTTCTCACTACCAAATCATATGTACATAGGAAATGTACCATTGGTGGCCACCTGCAACATGATATCTTCCACGAAGGTCGCAAAAGACAAAGTCATCATGGATCGGGCAATGGTGTTACACCCGAGCCCAATCGAAATATTGTAGCAATCAATGTTTCAGGCATGGGAGGCGAGCCCAAATCAATGCTCGTCAAGCGTTTGGGTAGATAGGTCAGGAGAATGTGGAACCCCCTTTGATCCTTGGTCACGAGTGCATGCAAGTGACGAAGGAATCCTCCAATCAATGTGGATTGAGGGGGCGCCATGGGAGGATAACCACCATCGTTCCCTTCCTCAGGAAGATACTCAAGGCGACCTATATCACCCTTCAGTATTTGAATTCCTAACAAATACTGTAAATACGGTGGATTCCGAGAGAAACCTATCCAATATAGAAGAGACTATAGCCATAAATATCTCGACCAAAACAGACATTGTAGAGAATATTTATGTCGGCAAAGGTTGTTCCCCTTCAGAACAAGAAATATATAAAGCTCTTTTCCGCGAATTTAGAGATGTCTTTGCTTGGTCATATGATGAAATGCCAGGCATCGACTCGAGTATAGTTGAACATGAAATTAAGATGTATCCTGATGTCAAACCAGTAAGACAACGGCTTCGGCAGGTGCACCCCAAGAAAGTCGTTGCCATCAAGGCGGAAGTTGAAAAACTCCTCCATGCTGGTTTCATCTACCCGGTTCCTCTAACCGATTGGGTATCGAATATTGTCCCTGTTATGAAGAAACAAGGAACAATACGAGTGTGCGTCGATTATAGGGATGTAAATCAAGCTTGTCCAAAGGACAACTACCCTACACCCTTCATCGACCAGATAATTGATGAATGCGCCGGATGTGAAATCTTTTCATTTATGGACGGATTTTCCGGGTATAATCAAATTAATATCCGCCCACAGGACCAGTCAAAGACTGCATTTATTTGTCCGTGGGGCACATTCGCTTATCGAAAATTACCCTTTGGTTTAAAGAACGCAGGGGCGACATTTCAGAGAGCAATGAATTATGCTTTCCATGACATCAAGAACATCGTTCAACCTTATCTCGACGATCTTCCGGCTCATTCGCAAAAGTGGACTGATCATCCGCATCATTTAAGAGCAATATTTCTACGTTGCCGACACTACAAGATAAGACTCAATCCACACAAATGTGTGTTTTGCGTCGGTTCTGGTCGTTTACCTGGCTTTATAGTCTCCAAGGATGGGATTCGTCTCGACCCTTGCAAGGTGCAGGCAATCATTAATTTGCCTCCACCTTCGAACTTGCTTCAGATTCAGAAACTCCAAGGGAAAGCAAACTTTCTGAGGAGGTTCATTCCAAATTACGCAGAACTTGCTAAAGGTTATACCCGTCTCCTGAAAAAGGATGTACCTTTCGTCTGGGACCAGGTTGCACAAGCTTCCTTTGATGCTTTGAAAGAAGCGCTAGTCAAAGCATCATTAATGTACGCCCCAGACTATCTAAGGGATTTTAACCTGTATCTGGCTGCAGCAGATACGACCATTGCAATGGTTTTGGTTCAAGAAGTCAATGGAATTGAACATCCTATATATTATTTAAGTAAAAACTTAAATGATACGGAAAGTAGATATTCTATTGTTGAAAAGTTGGCATTAGCAGTTGTTCAAGCGATTCAAATATTTCGACATTATGTCCTCTTTAGGAAGACCACTGTATTGTCAGATTGCAACCCCATGACTTATATACTGTCGCGACAGTTGCTTGGGGGCAAATATTAAAAGTGGATAGCTATCCTTCAAGAGTTTGATCTGGAATTTGTGAAATCCAAATCAAAGAAAGCTTTAGTTTTCGCAGAATTATTATGCGATCTCCCGTCATCGTACAACGATGTAACGTCCAAAGAATCGATCGTGGACGAAAGTTTGTTTCTGATATCAACAAGTGATGAGTGGTATGGAGATATAATAATTTATCTCCAAACCCAAAAGTTTCGGCCAGACACCTCTCACTCAGAACGAAAACGCATTCGATACCAAGCAAAAGACTACATGATCGTCGGTGATACACTTTACCGTCGTGGTGTCGATACGGTCCTGAGAAGGTGTCTAACCCATGAGGAAGCCGAAAAAGCCCTAAATGAATGTCATTCAGGCACCTGTGGGGGGCATCAATCTGGATATGCTACAGCACAAAGAATCTTACGAGCAGGATACTTCTGGCCAACCATGTTCAAAGATTGCATAACTGCGGTTAGAAGTTGCCATGCATGTCAGATTTTTGATAGCAAAACCAGAAGACCCCCCGCTCCTTTACAGCCAATAATAGCTGTGGGGCCTTTCGCCAAGTGGGGCATCGATTTCATGCAATGTAACCCCACCTCGACCGGGGGGCATGGGTATATTATAGTCGCAGTTGACTATTTTACCAAATGGGCCGAGGCGATGCCTACATTGGATAACACTGGTGAAACAGCAGCCCTATTCTTTTTTAATCATGTAGTCGCCAGATTCGGCGTGCCACAGGCCATAGTAATAGATCATGGATCACATTTTCGCAATCACATGATGGTTGAATTAACTGCCAAACTAGGATTGTCTCACGACAGCTCTACTCCGTACTATCCGCAAGCTAACGGACAAGTTGAAGCGATCAACAAAGTCCTGAAGCGCATGCTGCAAAGGATGGTGGGGGTTCACAAAAGAAGATGGCATTTGATCCTATACTCGGCTTTGTGGGCCTACCGAACATCGGTAAGGAATGCCACTGGGTTCACACCGTTTCAACTGGTGTATGGCCTGGAAGCGATCCTACCGATCCAGTGCGAAATTTCGTCCCTTAAACTCGCAATTGATCTCCTCCCCGGAACCTCAGAAGAAGAAGCTCGTTTCTTAGAGTTAATCCAGCTGGATGAAACTCGTCGTGATGCCGCCTTGGCCAACGAAGCCCATAAGAAATGAGTCAAAGCGCAGTTCGACAAAAATGTCAAACCCCGTGTCTTCTCGGAAGGTGATTTTGTCTTGCTTTATGACCAAGAATCCGATAAATTGGGAGCTGGGAAATTCAAGTCCTTATGGATGGGCCCTTATATTGTTAAAAGTGTATTAGCAAAAGGTGCCTACGAGTTGGTAGATTATGACGGAGTTCCACTGGCGCAACCTCGCAACGGGTTGTACCTTAAGCGTTACTATGCCTAGTAGTAACCTGTATGCTTTTGTTACATTTTTGTTTTCGCTAAAGCGTTTGTTCCGCTTTAAGTAATCCACTTTTTACACTTATTGCAGATGTCAAATCCATTGGAACCGTGGGTCGGATATGCTGACGGAGCGAGTCGTAGTTCGAGGAACCTATCCTCTGCAGCATGGGCCATTTTTAACCCAAGCGGCGAGTTAGTGAGTTTCAGGGGGGTATGTATTGGTCAATCAACAAATAATATCGCTGAGTATAGCGCGTTGATAGAGCTCCTCTCTGATGCCATCACCCATGGCATACGCCGGCTAGTCGTCAGGCTAGACTCGCAGCTCGTGGTACTACAGCTCAATGGTACCTACTCTGTCCGAAATCCAGCTATTTATCGCAAGTTCCTAAGAGTTAAAATCTTGGAAAGACGGTTTGATTTTATCCAATATCAACACATTTCCAGAAACTTAAACACATTAACTGACTCGTTAGCAAACTATGTGTTAGATAGACATCTGCAAAATTGATAAAAAGAGAAGCATCATCGATGTTTCATACATGGATCACATAAAAACTGGAATAAACTCCGAAAATCAAAAATATACACAACTGTTTACGGTTTACATGTAATGTTCTGTAACCAAGACAAAATCGGTCATATGACCCCAAAACTCAAAAATGGCTGGGGGGCACCCTAGCCTAGTGATGCTCATGATAACATGCCACGGCCTGTGCAATCATGCGCAGAAGACGAGACCATCGTCTGGGAACACCAACAGTATGTCGCTGCAATCGTAGAGGCAACTCGTCGATCCGTACATCCGGAATCCCAAGGGTAAGACCCTCGACATGTTCCTGCACAGCTGTAAGAGTCTCGGCCAAGTCAAGGTCACGGAGAATAGCTCTCCCAGGAGCCTCCCCTGCGAGGGCAGCGGCTGGAGCTCTCGGACGAACTGCTGGACGGACAGGGCCCACATCTGCATGCGCACATGAGTTTGATTAGAGTCTTGATAGAGTAAAGCACAAGGACATTATAAATAAAAAACAGTAAACAGTGATAAGGTCAAAATATTTACCAAGATCACCCCACTGCTCGCCATCCGGTAGTACCAAATCTGGATCACCTCGGAAGTCCATGCCAATATATGGATACTCGGAAAAAGCCATATCCTGCCGCTCAAACCACGTAAAGAAGGCATCAGTAAAAGTAATCTTAGATTGACCCGCATGCCTAGCCATGTGGTCAACCCACCTCTGCATGCGTGGCTCAATAGGAGATGGCAAGTCGAGAATAATGTACTGAGGTTGCATGAGGGGTATCTTCTCCAAAGCGAAGGCAGTCAAAACTGAACCGAAGCCAAAATTCTTCAGTTTCCCGTCCTTTACTTTGGTCAACTGGTTTTTCATCTGAACTAATACTGCATCACACCAGTTAAAAACTTTCGGCTGAAGACACTCCAGGGCGTGCTGCACATATGACCTGTTGGCAACGTGAGGGGATGCACTACTGGCCATCCTACAAATCGTGTACAGAATAGACCTGAGAGACCTGTCAGTGACATCACAGATAGAAATCTTGCCGTCTCTGCTCGGCTGAGATCCCTCCCTGCAATACTGACGGATATAATCTTTCACGGAATCACTCCCTCGGGCCGAACCGGACAAGGAAACGGGGGCACCCCGCCTTGACAAACCAGTCAAGAAGTAGATGTCCACTATGGTCAAAGGGATGGACTTGCCCCTAATCTGGAACACTTGGTTAACAGGATCCCAAGCATCAAGCAGGTACTGCAGTAAACGTATCTGTGCCCTCATGCTAGATATGCGGAAGAATTTTAGCAAGCCACAGTTCCGCAACGCGCTCACAGTAACAGGATCATGGAGGGCAATCATGTCCTCCTCTTCATGCTCTCGTTCTCGCCACGTAAGAGTCATTCTGCTCCAATAAACTCTGCAAAACAAACAAGAGGAGGAGTAAGATCCCTGACTCAGTAAAGAAAATGGCAAAAATCTCATGAAAAATTGTGCAACCAAGATGTTTTCTGCGCCCAACGCAGGTAGGGAAGGGTCTCACCTGCGTTGGGGCACAAACTGCCTTTGAAAATGAGAACCCCAACGCAGGTTTCGATATAGGGAACCTGCGCTGATGGCAGAGCGCCCTAGAGAAACCCCAGGGGCTCATGGGGGCAGGAAAACAAGCATAAAACTGAGAAATAAGACCATGAAAAGATAGAGCTAGGGTTTAGCTCCTACCTGGTGGAAACGGCGCTGAAAATCGTCCACAGAATCTCCCGAAATCAGCTGGTGAAGAATCAAGAGGAAGAGGCACCTCCAAAGCTCCAACAAACCAAATGCACACGAAATGGCAAAATGAGAGGTAAAAACATCTTTTAAATTTCTTTTTACGTAATTCAAAGTGGAATATTAGTATTTTTACTTCATGTTATTCGTTTCTAACAAAGTTTGTTGCAGCAATTGATGATACAGTACTATCTCTGAAAAAGAAAAAGCTAGTCATGGTAAAATATGAATTTGATCTTATCAAATGAGCAGTTTTGGCAAAGTTCATGCTCGTTAAAAAATAAACGCAAAACAGAGCAGTTTTCGCAAGTGTTCATGCTCGTTAAAAAATAAACGCACATGTGAGCAGGCTTCCCCCAGTGTTCAAGCTCATTCAGAAAAAATGAACCGGTAAATAACCATTTGAGACCGTAAATTCATTAGCCATAAAAGCCTTGGTCGTGTTTGTGCACCGTCACCTCCACTTTTCCTTTGGCCGATCATTCACATCCACTTGATTGTTTACCTATTTTGAGGAACAGCTGCGAAGAGTGATCCCATTTAGCCATCCTTGTAATACTGCCGTGATTGGAAAATTCCAACCTGTACCTGGAATCTGCTGCTATCCCTGTTTATCACTCGTTCCTCAAAATACGAGTCTTCTTTGAGCTCTTTTCACTGACTCGTAAAAAAATGAAAAGTTTGCCGAGTTTTGGCCTTCCAGCTCGTTAAAAGGACCAGAAGAGCTATCCCTCCTCTAGATTTTAATCTTTTTGGACCTGAGGGATTAGTGCACAAAAAGATCGAGCGCTTGTCTGGTTCGGCTCGATAAAGATATCGAACATTCATCCCTTCTGTATTGTTTTATACTTTTTCGGACTTAAGGGATTAGATGACGAAAAAGGACCCCTGGAGTCCACTTTATGTACCCTTTTCAGACTCTCTAAAAATGAAAAGGATCGAGTTGTCTTTGTCGCTGGGCTCGTTAAAAATATTAGATAGCGACAAACTTGTCTTTAGACAAGAACGAGTTTCCCTATCGCTTGGCTCGTTAAAACATAGCGATGGGCTTGCCCGAAGGGCAGGTTATAGATCAAGCATATGTTATCCTCCTCAAGCTTGACAAAAATAAAGAGGTACTGGTCAGAAATGACTGGGGAAAAATTGGGAAGAACCTCAAAGCTTAATGGTAGCAAGTCGCTCTTGAACATGACACTTTTGGCCTCTGTAAATATCGGGTTGGGTTATTATCATTCACCGGTCCCTTCACCATGGTCTCGCCATACCATCCATACATGGGGTAATGCTACCGATCCATCACATCAGTGTCGTTATATGTTCAAGAGATGTCATTCAGAAAGTGTCAACCGGGTCCCATCCACTACCATACATCATCTTTCATCCTTCCATGACCGCCACCCTGAATCATATTTCACAGATCGTTTTCACCATCATCACTAGCTCCGTTTCGTGTCACTGATGTGGGATTCATTAAGGCCCTCCTTTGACAGATCACTTCTTGTCGACATCAGCTCATTATCCAAGAAGTTGATCTAGGAACACCCCCTCAGTACTTTGAAGCTTGCATGCCTCAATGGCAAGTTTCTCACTTCCGGCGATAGGTATACATTAATGACCTTCGACCGGGAGACTTTGCGTGGTGTTCGACGTCAGATCCTATATTCACACCACGTGAATTGTGCTGCAGTACCTTAAGGGTCATCATCATTATCGGTGATTCCTCTCGCGCTTGTTAACAGTTTACATTATTGACTGGTAATCAAGCGATGTCTTTCCATGTTCGACTTCAAGAAATTCTCACATGGATCGACTTGTACTAGAGTGAAGATCGAACAAGTTTGAAGACCCCGGATCTAGTTTCATCCATCCGGGCTGCGATATATATTCAGGAGATAAAAACATAGACATGTGCAGCAGATGAGCATCCTGCTAAAAGGATGATAATTAAAAGCAGAGAATTATCCGTCTCTTATCAGACGATCGTCTGTTTATGTACAACAAATGTATTTATAAAGCTGATCATGGGAAATGCCCGCATCAGCTAGATCATGAAAAGAAAATATGAAAAGATAATGTATTGTATTGTATTTTGTTATAGGTCACCTCCCGGCGATTGAATGAACTTCGGATCCTCCTAATAAAGCATTTCACCTGATAAACGACCTCATACTTTAGGGGGCAACTGTTATAGACATTTTTGTGCCTTACAGCATAGAGCATGAAATGTCAATAATCTAAGGGATCCAAAGTCCCTAAACATGTTGTTCTTACCCTTAGAGGAACAAGGTCAGCAAACCACAGCACTGCAAATCAGTTCTCCACTGAAAAACACTCAAAAACAGGTCAGTTTTGGATCATTGCAGCTGCTCCACTAGGCATCTACGCTGCATAGCAGGTACAACAAAGGCTACCTGCGTTGCATAGCAAGTAGAGCAAAGGCTACCTGCGTTGGGCGTACTTGGACATGTGGAGGAATCTTTTTCTCAAAGTGCCAGTGCCCAGGAAGCTTCTAAAAAGACACTTGATGATAAGATTCGCCTAATGATGAGTTAAGAGCTTCTAAGACTCCAAGTGGAAGACAGAAACTCCGAGTG
This sequence comes from Pinus tabuliformis, assembly GCA_031772625.1. Taxonomy (NCBI): domain Eukaryota; kingdom Viridiplantae; phylum Streptophyta; class Pinopsida; order Pinales; family Pinaceae; genus Pinus; species Pinus tabuliformis. The sequence goes on along the minus strand of CM062812.1, from coordinate 888,069,827 downwards.
AAGAACTGAAGAACAACTGGAGTTGAAGAGGACAACAAGTCACACATCAAGCTGACTTATCTTCACTCCAAAACTCTATATAAGGATCTCATCCCATGGGATCTAGAGGCCGGAATTTTGTGCAAAGAATTGCTGTTGGTTTACAGTTGTGAGCATTGGGTGATTGCTTGAGGGAGGTGAAGAAGAGATTTCTCTCCGTCGGGAAGGTGATGCTGGATTGGACCTCTCATGGTTGTATCACCGCCTGAACCTTACTTCCATATATTAATAAAGCATTTGAGGTTCTTCTATTCGCATGTGTTTCAATGGTGTATTGTCTTACTTGCGTCTTTGATTTATGCTAATCCTTGAATCGATTATGAATGCATGCCTCTTGTAGTTTCCTTTTCTTGTCTTATTTGCAGGATCTCGTGTAGCTGGGCCCGTGAAAAGACTTGGATCTGGGAGCAAGCGGCAAACGAAGGAGATTGGATCGACCATTTGCGCAAGACATCGGTAAGTAGATCTCTTCCTTCTATCTCTTGCATGTCATAAAGAAGAAACTTTAGATAGCTTTGCTTTGAGCTGTTGCTAAGGAACTGTCACCCTTAGAGTGGGTTAGGGTCATTCCGAGTTGGATACTTTCCCCCACAACATCCACCTTCTTCCAAGTCATACGAACCCATAGTCAGAACCTCTGTTTTGTAGCCACCGTGAGCAAGCCATCTTAGGGAAATCCAACCTCCTTAGAGTGTTGGGCTTAGTATTGGGTAATGTGCACCTTACCTATACCTTCTATCACCACAATACATCTCTCCAGCACCCCATATTTATTTTATTTCCCCCCTAATCCCTTCAGCTAACTTCTTATAGCAAACTAAGAGATCCTATAGCATATCAAGAGATCATGTAGCCGTTTCCTATAGCAGCTACAAGATCTCCTGTAGCAGCTACATGATCTCCCATAACAGCCTGTTTGACCCTGTTGTGACCAAAGATGATAGTATAAGAGCAGGTTGGGCCCTCATCTTGGATTACATGCCTATCAGTGCCACCTGAGATCAGCTCTCCCATGCCTTCTCCCTCTGAATGATCAGACATAATAGCATAAAATTTACATTTTCTGAATTTAGCAATTAAAAGATTCTTTTTCTGCAAATGTAAAATTAGATAGTTAGTTCATGTATGTATGAGTCCTAGAATGATAGAACAACTTTCCATTTTCAAAAAGTCCTAATATTTAGAGGATAAATTGCAAGGTTAACATAGTTCTTTTCGCAAGTCATTTGTGTCATTTCTGAGCTAGATGATTTATGTCATTTCATAGCATTTATAATTCAATAACTTTCATTTCCTAAATAGGAAATAATTTACTTTCCTTCATTAGAACTAGATTTACATTCATTGTTAGTAGTGAGACTCCTTCTAGTCAATAGAAGACTGGTCATGGAACCCTAGTGGTTTAGTGCCCTAGTTGAAAAGTGACACAAGTAGAATGTTGCATCTTTTAGGAGTACAACTTTGAGGTGATTGTGAAGCCCGGGTGATTGAATGTTGGTCCTGATCATCTAACCCATATTGAGACTAGTGATGAGCCTACTAGTTTGGAACAAGGGTTGCTTGATGCGCAACCCTTTGTTGTTCGTTTCGGAGACGATCACTTTGATGATATAATCCAGTTTTTAACAATTAGCACAACCCCAGAAGGATATTATACATAGTAGAAGAAGGATTTGGTGGTTCATGTGGCTGATTTTTCTATGATTGCTAGATACTTATATAAAATTGGGTCTGATGAAATAATGCGCCGATATGTCCCAGAGTTTGAACGATCAAGTATCCTCGCATAAGCACAGGGAGGAGTAGCAGGAGGACATTACACATGAAGAGTGACTACGCAGAAGATCTTGCACATAGGAATTTGGTGGCCAATGGTGCATAAGGATTCAAAAGAGTATTGTAGGGCATGTGATGTTTGCCAAAGGATGGGGAAACCATCATGAAGGGACGAATTTCCCTTAAATCCACATATAACTTTGCAGGTGTTTGATAAGTGGGTGATTGATTTTATGGGTCTAATCTAGCCACCAGGGAAAAAGATAGGAGCACGATATATTATTAAAGCAAATAAATACTTGATGTGATGGGTGGAAGCGCAACCAGTAAAGGATTGTAGCACAGCTACCACTGCGAAGTTTGTTTTTGAATTTATCTTGTCCCGCTTTGGCTACCCTAAGATATTAATGAGTGACAGGGTCACTCACTTCTTAAATGAAACGATTGTTGCGATGCTTGAAGAATTCTAGGTTTGTCATAAGAAGAGTATGCCCTACCAACCTCAAGCTAATGGTATGGTTGAAGTCTTCAAAAAAATCCTAGAGAGCGCTTTGATGAATGTTTGCAACACGAAGCAAAATGAATGGGATGTGTGCAAACTAGTAGTCCTGTGGGTGTATAAAAACACTTGTAAAAGTTTAATAGGCCAAACCCCCTTCAGATTGGTCTATGGGCAAGAGGTTGTGATTCCCATGGAATATATTCTGCCAAGTCTACGGATTGCAACACTGACCGATATGGCTGATCGTGATACTATGGAGGAGCGTCTCACGTAACTGATGGAATTGGAGGAGGACCAATTTTTAGTAGTATTTCACCAACAGGTGAAAAAGGAGCATGAAAAGGCATGACATGATCGACATATAAAGAAGCACACCTTCCAGGTTAATGATTTGGTATTATTATATGAAAACAAATTTATGAAATTTACTAGAAAGTTTCAAATGCATTGGCTTGGACCGTAAGCGGTAAACGGAATTATAGATGGTGGTGCAGTTTAGCTCGGGAAACTGAATGGAAAACTATTTCTAGGAAGAGTCAATGGAAGTCGATTGAAGTTTTACAAGGGTGATCCCACCCCGATGCAATGATTATATGATGGTGGGATAGTCTTAGTACTGCAAGGGAGTATGCGACTCTAAAATAGACTACCCAAAAAGTGGAAAGACGATGTAAGAGAACTGCACAATGGAAGAAAGTAGGGTGTCGAGGGGAGCTATGCCACAAAGGTTGGTGCCATGCAGCCTAGTCCAAAAGTAGTTATTGGTAGCATTGTAGATGATTGGATGGAAAATTTTCCATTAGGAGGAGAGGGGAAGGCGCATTTATGGGGAAAATATTTAGAAATCTACCACCAAAGATGCATAAATAATAACAATTTAAAGGGAGTGGTTGGATTCAAATTCAAATTCGCCTATAAATGTGACAGACCACCCCACATTCGAACACTTTGCTTCCAACAAGTTTGCCTTAAAATTTGCTACTAGGAAAAGTACCATATGTCTGAAAAGGTTTGGGACAAAATACTAGCACAACCGAAGTTCACCAACTTGTCTAATTAGCACCATGAGATCATCTTTGAGAGAATGATGGCCACTCCCCCTACAACAGAAGCAACACCCTCATTTGAAGCTGCACCCTCTGTTGAAGTAACACCCTTTGTTCCTATGGAATTTCTGAATACAACACCTAGGTATCCTAGACGTAATCCCTCTATAGCTGACAAGAAACAAAAGAACCCACAACAAGTTCTGGTGAGGCAATCACTGCAACAAATTACCACGGAAATCAGTTAGAAGGGGAGGATGGACAGAGCACAGCAGCGACATGAACTCCTTGATTTGGATGAAGAAGAACTGTCTGGAGGTATCGAGGAGATGGATTCTACGGAGGATGAGACTATGAATCAGCTACTAAAGTATATCCCACCGTGCAAGGGCACGACTAAGGTGCCTAAGGACCCGAACAATGCCAAATTTATGGTCTCTACACCACTGTTACCAGAGAAGTTGGTGTTTGAGGGCACACTGTTGGGCTGCATTCTAACGCTCAAGCTAGAGGATTGGGATTTTGGAGATCATGTGAAGTTCCCTCAGCTTGCACTAAGCAAATACTTGTCAAATATTTATTATGAGGAAACCGGGGTTACGCGATTGGAACCTATGAAGAGGGTCGTAGGTGTTGAGAAAGTAGGCCTCCTGAACATGCTATGGGTGCCTCAGTTTAGTCACACCATCATTAACACTGTATGTGTCTAACAACTACTCACTTTGGTGCACAATGGGTGTCTCTAGCTGAGAGAATTTGTCCTAATTACAGATATGTTGATCCACTGGATCACTTTGCTGCCCTAGCAAGGTGTGGATCAAACAGAAGCTTTTGGATGGAAAGAAAGGAAACAACTTACAAATTAGATGAAGAGCGAGTTCATATTGGTTAAAATTCACGCGGATATTCCATTTGCCCCATTTTAGATCCTGTAGTGCAGTCCGTCGTGCAGATATTGGCGTGCAAGATCATGCGGAAGTGTCACGCAAACGAGGTTTCGGTGCCTATGATATCTTTGTTTGCACGTTGCGCTAAAGGAGTCCAGTACAAATGGGATCAATAACTATGAAAGAGTTCTTGGAGAACTTTTGGGAGGCCTAGGATGAGGGAAATGCATTTCATTATGCCTGGCTACTACTATTGATAGAATTAGTCACATGGAGGACGTCGTAGTATATCTAGTTTCCTCCCCAAGAATCTGTCCTCCTGGAGGTAGCAAAGTTCCCTTTGCTCTGGGCAATGAAGGACCCTGCGTGGGTCACAGAGACTAAGATGTTCTAAGTGTTGGTGGAGATGGATCTGCACATGGTGATTAGCCAAAGGCCGAGGCTATCACCTACCTTATATGAGTAGTATGAGCCTTATATTGACTTCAAGGCTGAATTTCATAATGTATTTGTTCATGCGAGAAGGGATTCAAAGAAGATATGGCACAAGTTTCCTTATCTTGTTGGCGAGGCAGATGTCGTAGAGGTTGTAGGTAAATGGCTAGGAGAGTAGCTTTACCCATTCGATCCAGGTGCAAGAATGAGAAAGGCAACCAAAGGTACCACTGCGTAGACATCAGCCACACAGACACATAAAGAAGCCAAAAAGGATGCAGCTCCGAAGAAAGATGTGCAACAAAAAGAAGCCACAACTAAGGAAGTTGTTACTAAGGAAGCTCCTACCAAGGCAGTTGTTGACAAAGAGTGAGCGACCTAGGAAACCACAATTAAGGCTAAGGAGTCTGAATCTCAGCACACACAGGACCGAGAAGGGTTAGATACAACAGAGGGTGGGGGCACGGAGCAGGGAACCCCCATTGTGGTAAAAAAAAGAACAAAGCAAACAACCGCGGGGCTATGGAAGAAGAAGAAGTCGATTAGATTCTCCCAGGTGGATCTGTTAGTCATCACTAAAGGGGACATAGACAAAATTGGTGACAAGATCCGGGACACTACAACAAAACTATGGACCCAAGTTTAGCAGTAGTACTAATAGGCACTGGGAAATGTATAGAAGGATTTGCGCAATTTGCAAATCTAGACGTGATGAATCCAAGTGAGCATAGGTCAAGCAAGCAGTATTTAGCAGAGGTTGCATCAAGTGAGCGTGATAATATTGGACACAGATCTAAATTTGGATCTCCATGTGATTCAGTTTCCAGATGGGACCCTGCACGTCGACTCAAAAGAGGCAAACACCTAGCTTTCACAGATCAAGAATTTGGGCATCAACCTCGTGACACTCCCTATCCAAACAATACATGAGTTGCACCAACAAGTATCGGATGAGCTAAGGGTAAGGAAGTAGTGCACACTACTGGTTATTAATGAAGTCAAAATAAACAATGTGCATATATTTGAAGAAAAGACACAAGAATTGAAGGAAGAGGAAGAGATTGCTACCCACAGTCAGCACTTAGAAGCAACAATTACATAGGCATGTAATGAGCTGCCTGAACTCAACATTTTAGATGACGCAGTGTCAACCAAAAAGATCCAAAATTTGGCCGCAATGGTCAAAGAGTCCAAAGTCAGGAAAGTCTGTTTCCTGTACTTAGGCAAAGGGGAAGGCTCCTACAACTGAGTGTGCGGAGACCTTGGTAAGTCCACAAGCTAAGTGCCCAGGCCCCTACAGCTGAGTGTGCAGGGAAGGAAAGTATGTACTTTGAAAGATCATCTAATGAAAGACAGTTTTGATCCATACTTTGCATATATGCTTATCTATATTTACTTATGTAATTTTTGTGTTTCCACTTTGTATCTAAAGGGATATGAATAAGTGTTTATCTAATGCGTGAAAGTGGTAGATCAATATAAATTATGCATGTTATGACTAGTTAAGGACCTTTGTGAGGATATAATTGTTGTGTGTAAAATTTATTTCTATTAACTGTTCCAGAAGGGTTAGGGTTCATGAATACATGACTAAGCCCTAGAAGCCGCAAGAACCCATCACACAGAACTTTGGATGTAGAAACCTAGTTCTGTCATCCCCCAATACTACTTCCAGTGAGACTGCAGTCTGCTATGCAGGTTGTTGCCGAAAGGGCCAACAATTTAGGGTTTTGTTGGTTGGTGCAGCTAATGTTGAACCTGGGTCAAACCCCTTCACGCCAACATTAAACCATGGCTTAAAATAGAAAGAGGACTGAAAACATAAATGAAGGTTCTTTTCCCATTAGAGAGACTAATGGAGATGCTAGGATGAAAAACATAAGCCCCTCTGACCTTCCTCACTTCCATGTCTTAACCTTAGAGGACCCTGACACCTTTTAGTTTGAGTTTGTTGCAGAACTTATGATTATACCTCTGATGACCAAGAGTTAAAGTTGTTCACATCCACCCTTAAGGATGCAACCTTGCACTGGTTCATGGGTTTACCTGGGGACATCATCAGTACTTGGGCTCAAATGCATCAATCCTTCACTGACAAGTATAGGGACTACTGTAGGTCCAAGGACACCAAAGAGGAAATATGCATAATGACCTTGGGACATGATGAATCCTTGGAGGATTATGAAGAAAGGTTCCAACTCAGCTACAAAAGGGCAGATGCACCCTTGATCTTCAATCGCTCAAGTTAGTCCTTCTTAGAGCAATTAGGGAAGATATCCTAGAAACCCTAAACATGCTGTCTGGAGGGGACATCTATCAGCTATCTTATGATGATATCAAGATAGTTTTCAAAAATCGTTCTAGGGCTACTGAAAAGAACGGTAGGGCTAGTCAAGCTTTAGCCAGTTCCTCTTCCTCCAACACATCTATCAAGAGTGAAATTGAAAACATGTTGGAAGACTTTAAAAGTGAAATGTTGCATACCTTTTCTCTACAAATGGACACCATGCAGATCAAGAGGAAGCAAAGTGAGCTGTATCTGTCTTTTTCCCTAGATGCACTAAAAGGCACCCCATAAATGAATGTCCATTGCATGTTATAGAATTCTTCTCGTTTTGTGAGGAAAAGCACTCCACAAATAATTGCCCTTCTTTGCCTAGATTGAATTTTTTATATCAAGGGACTAAATATGGGGCTAAACAACTATGTTATATTAACCAAGGAGGCCTCAAGGACCTCGACCATAACAATAGGGCATGCAAGGGGCATCCTATTCATATCACAATCCCAATCAGAATTCATCCCTTCCACCTTGGTGTTCTCCTGCTCATCCTTCATGGTCCACACCTTATCCTTGGTCTTATGCACCTCAATACCCTTCCCAACCTACCAATCAGTCATTTTAGCCATATGCTCCCCCACATCCTCAGTGGAATACCCTATCATGGGGATGGACGCCCCCATTCAACCAATCTCTAGCCTTAATACCTACACCTCCATCTCAACCACAACTCCTTCATCCTGCTCCACCTAAGCAACCTCAGATGCCTACTCAACCAAATCCGAACCTGAAAAACAAACATGCACAATAGGTCTATAGTGAAGAGACATCCTACCCTACTTATGCTGTGGAAATTCAAGAAATCAACCTCAGGTATGGAAGAGTGCTTCTAGATAACCAACCTCCATCGCCACTTGAGGATCTTTAAAAGGAAAAAGAGGAGTGTGTTCCTAAACCCAATCAACCTCCTTTTCCTAAAATATTGATCCATCCTAGTCAGCACACCCCAGAAGAGACTGAACTTCTAGGAGAATTGAAAAACTTGTGTGTTAAAATCCCACTCCTCCAAGCCATCAAGGATGTCCCCATCTACAACAAGCTAATCAAGGAGAAATGCTTCAAACATCCTGGGAGGAGAAAGAAAAACACCCCTACCATTAATGTCACTAGATAGTTGTCTGACTTAATGTTGGGGAGAGCGATTTTCCCAAAATATCCAGACCCTAGAAGTCTTGTGGTAGATGTGCACATTGATGGCATCATTGTCCCCCACACCTTGATTAATCTTGGGGCAATCAATGTGATGACTAAGGAGAACATGCTCAAACTGAATCTCCAAGGATCATTAAGAAAGACAACAACAATATTGCATCTTGCATACAGATCCATAGTAGCTTCCGAGGGAGTTGTTGAGGATGTGATGGTCTCTATTAATTCTTGGGAGTACCCTGCCGACTCCTTAGTTCTCCCTCCCAACACCAAATTCAATGGTTATCATCTCATCCTTGAAAGGCCATGGCTAGCCACTATTGATGCTTACATAAGTTGCAGGGTTGGGAACATGACCATTAAGAATGGGCATTTGTCCAAACAGTTACTCTTGTACCCTCCTTCTCAACCATCCCTAGAGCATGACTTACCCTTATGGTTGGAAGAGGAAGAGGAAGATGAAGTATACCATACCACATCCTACCCAATATGTACCCTAGATACTATTATAGGAGGAGAGCAACCTGATGAAGATTACCTAATTGATCAAATCCTCCAGAACCAACCCCCCAACACCATGCCTCTTGATGAGATGGTGAAGAAATCAGAAGATAACCCTTGGACTGATTTATGCCTATTTGACTCAAGTCGTGGTGATATCAAAATGGTAAAATTTGGTCCATCTAAAATATTGAAAATCAACCCCTCTCTCTCAGCCCATCAAGAAGAGAAGTTGTGCAACATGTTGAGAGAGAACTTAGATGCTTTTGCCTGGACCTATAAGGAAATGAAGGGAGTGCATCCTTCGGTGTGTACTCACCACATCTACATTAAGGAAGGATGCAAACTAGTGCGCCAACCTCAAAGGAGAATGAACCCAGCCCTCAAAGACATAGTCAAAGAAGAACTGCATAATTTGTTGGATGTAGGGTTCATTTACCCCATCTCAGATAGTGAGTGGGTGTATCCTCTAGTTCTGGTCCCAAAGAAGAATGGAAAATGGAGGATCTTTGTGGATTACATACAGTTAAAAAAAGTCACTAAAAATTACCATTTCCCTCTACCTTTCATTGAGCAAGTCTTGGATGGTCTTGCAGGAAAGAAGTTCTTCTCTTTCTTGGATGGATTCAGTGGTTATAATCATATCCATATCAGCTGAGAGGACAAATATAAAATGGGGTACCTTTGCTTATAGTGTCCTTCTTTTTGGATTATTTAATTCCCCTGCCACTTTTCAAAGGGTAGTTTTGAGTATCTTTTTTGAGATAGTCCATGACTCTATAGAAATCTATATGGATGATTTCACTCCCTATGGGTGTGATTTCCTAGAGGCTCTCTCTAACTTGGGGAAAGTATTAAATAATTGCATTGAAATGAACCTATCACTTAGTCCTGAGGAGTGTGAATTCTTAATGAATGCAGGGACTATTTTGGGTCACTCAATATCCCAAGAAGTACTACAAGTGGACCAAGTAAAATTGCTATCATAAAAAGGGTCCCTACGCCTCAAAAGAAGAGGGGTGTCACAAGTTTCTTGGGCTTAGTTGGATACTATAGGATATCATTAAATAATTTAGCAAAGTAGCCTCACCATTGTTTGGACTATGGGCCAAGGAATCTAAATTTGGCTAGTCAAAAAGTTACCAAGTGGCCCTAGAAATATTGAAGGACAAGTTGATTACTGCACCCATACTCAGAGGCCCAAATTGGGCTCTTCCTTTCCACATCCATTTTGATGCATATAACAAATTTATAGGAGCATATCTAGGCTAGATAGATGATAGGTTTCCTTATGCCATTTACTTCATTAGAAAAAATCTATCCAAGGCTGAATTGAACTACACTGTGACTAAAAATGAACTCCTAGCTATTGTCCACTCCCTGAAAAAATTCAGACACTACATCACTAGTTATCAAACCTTTGTGAATACTGACCATGCTTCCATCAAATACTTAATGAACAAACCTGATGTGAATGCTATAATTCTTAGATGGCTGCTCCTATTACAACAGTTTGATTTAACTATTGTTGATAAGCCAGGAAGAGAAAATGTAGTTGTAGATTTTTTGTCTAGACTTGATTTGCTTGCATGTGAGGAAGGAATGGTTGATGATCAAATGTCAGATGAGAATTTTTTTGTTATCTCAGTTCTCTTCTCATGGTTTTCTTACATCACCAACTACCTAGTTTCTGCACAGTTCCCTCCAAATCTGTCATCCAAGGAAAAGAATTGTAAGGAAGAGTGCCCCATTCACTAGAATTGGGGGAAATATCTTCAAGCTGGGCCCATATCAGATTTTGAGGAGGTGTGTCAGGGAGGAGTAAGTCTTTGACATCCTTCTAACCTGTCATGATGGGCATTGTGGAGGTCACTTTGCATCCAAGAGGACAACTTTCAAGGTACTGCAAGCTGGCTACTACTGGCCCACTATCCACCAAGATGCAAGAAGATAAACTAGTCAATGTGATTAGTGAGAGAGAATGGGAAATCCTACTCCCAAGGATGAAATTCCCTTGTAGCCTCAGGTGGCTCTAGAGCCATTTGACGAGTGGGGCATCGATTTCATTGGGTCCATTGATCCACCATCAAGGGAAAAAATTACATCATTGTATGCACTGATTATTTGACAAAGTGGGTTGAGACCAAGGCTATCAAGGTAGCAATAAAAGATAAAGTGGTTACATTCTTAAGGGAGAATGTATTTGACAAGTTTGGGTACCCTAGAGAACTAGTCACTGATCGGGAAGCTCAATTCACATCACATATCATCGAGAATTTGTTGGAGCAACATAGGATAAAACATAGGTATTAAAATCCTTATCATCCTCAGGGAAATGGACAATTAGAGGTCTCTAACAGAGCATTGGAAGGCATCTTCACCAAGATTGTGAGAAACAACAAAAAATATTGGGTTAATAGACTAGTGGAGGCCAGTTGGGCCTATAATACAACTTGGAAGACAAACATTGGCTTGATCCCTTATGACTTGGTCTATAGAAATAAGTATCTACTCTCCATTGAGTTTGAGTACAACTCTTTGAGAATAGCAACATAGTTGGATTTGGATGTTACAAAGGAATAGCAGGAGAGGTTGTTCCAACTCAATGGGTTGGATGAATTCAAGATGCATGCCCTCATACACATTGAAGTTATTCAAGTACAGAGGAAGGTTTGGAATGACAAGAACATCAAGGAAAAGTTTTTTCAAGAAGAGGATTGGGCTGTGCTATATGACTCCAGGTTCAACAACTTCGAAGGAAAATTGATGACCACGTGGTTGGGCCCATATCTGATATAGAAGTGCCATGACAATGGAGTTGTTCAAATCAAGACCATTGATAAGGAAGGTATTCCCTTGCTTGTCGATAGATACAAATTGAAAGCCTATAAAAGACCTCTGTCCAGGGAAGACTTCATCAATACCATTAATAAGGAGGTAAATATGATTGGAAGTCTCTTAGCTTCTAGGTCACACAATTCTTGAAGTCTATTTTTATTTTTGTGAAAAGAAAAAAGAAAAAAAAGAAGAAAAAACAATAAGGGGCCTGATGAAAACCTCTATGAGGCGTCTAAGGTCAATTCTTGGGTTGAAAACCTCCTTAAGGTAGCTGAGGAGTGAAAAAAGAAAAATAAAAAGATCCATGTGTGAAAACCTCCTTTGAGGCACCTAGGGTAGGCAGGTTGGCTCAAAACCTCTTCTAGGGTAGTTTTTGTGTCTTTCAAAAAAAAAGGAAAAAAGAGAAGAAAAAAACTAGAAATGCCATGGCAGGGACCTCAAACCTGCCCACTAATAAATTCTATGATTTTTCAAGTTTTTGAAGGAAATAAAATATTCAGAGTTGTAGGGACAGCATGCCAAGAATCATCTCATTTTTTATTCCATCCACTTCAGTCATTCATGCCTACCATGTCCCCATCATTCATCTCCATTTTCAGGCATGAAAAATCATTTTTTTGGCATTTTTTAGATTGTTGCAAGATGTCATGTAGCTGCTACAGGAAGATCCTGTAGCACTACAGGATGTCCTAAAATGCTACAGGAAATGGGTCTCGATAGGAAAATCACTATGCATGCATATTCTAGGTTGAGTTGGTACCCTACACCTCATCATAGCTCACCCATCATCAATGTTCTAAGCCATCATATCCATACCTAGCTATGTGTCATTCAAAAATCACAGGAAAATGAAAAAAAAGGAGAGACCCATAGGACATGTCCTCCCTTGCCTCAACCATTCACCATTTCATCTAAGCCTTCATCATCATTCTCAAAGCCCTACACCACTACCTAGCCTCCATCTAAGAAAGAACACTGAAACATGAAGAAAAAGGTAGCTACAGGGTTTCCTGTAGCAGCTACATGGTTTTTTGTAGCAGATACAAGATCTCCTATAGCAGCTACAAGATCTCATGTAGCAACCTATGCCATCATTTCTACTAGCCTGAGCCTACATTCTCCTTCACCACCAGCGTAGAGGGGAGCACCAACATCTCTGAAGACCTTATTTCTCCTAGCCAAAGCTCCACAATAGCAACAACAACAAGAATGTACCAAGCACCTGCCCACATGGAACAACACGAAGTCAGCTACAATTAAGGGGAAATAAACATGAATGAAAAAAGGAACACTTACTTGAGTAGTAACACAGTAGGCCAATCCTCCAACATGCATTGATTAGCAATGGTAGGCACAGATATGACCACTCATCCAACTCTTCGCCAAACGTGATATGATAAAAATGTATAAATGTTGAGATTTTTTTTTTTTTTATAAGCTGGAGGTGGCGAGTTAACTTGGCCAACCTTACCTCGTGATAAAAAAGTGAGCTCCCAGTCAGCATGCCACATTGTAGTGTCAAATAAATGGGCATTAGTCAAAAAGGTGGTTGATTCAGTTATGTGAGAGTGGGTGATGATTACGAGGGGAAATTGTATGATCACCAACGATGGGCCAACAATCCCAATGAGAAAATCTCGTACCACTTCCAACCAGCACAACACTCCAAGCCTAAACCATAAATAGCATAAAATTCCAAAATTTCATGCATTCATTTTTCATTTCAAAATCAGAGAGACTCAGACCAGCTAGGAAGTCATCGGAGAGTCAAACATTATGTTGGCCACCCTATAGGAAACAGAGCTATAGGAAGCTATAGGAGACTCATAAAGCTACAAGAAGCATTGGAATTCCACAAGAAGTATGCAAGGGGGTGCCTAGGGTCAAATTGGTTAGAAATTCTCATAATACCAAGCATCACAGTGAAAATTAAGTGGCCCATCTCTCCTATGTTGATGATTTGATAAATAGAAATAAGAAAAGGTAAAGACTTTGCAAGCTTCGAGCAATTACAGTTGGCTAGAGAATTAGACAGAATTTTGGGAATTGTGTGCATATAGAAAAGGATAAATTGCAGTCATCCACCAAAAAAAATTTAGGCTCTTAGCCACCCAAAACTCATATTGAAGCTAACCTACAAAACCACCTGCATTTAACTATAACCAAAGAAGAGAAATAGGAGGGGGATTCAATAGAAGAGAACCCAATGAGACATCAAGGATTCACCTTCATCCCCCTGTGATAGATATCTTTAGGAGGCATCACTGGTTGGGATTCTTTGAGTTTCTCAGGGGGTACAATGATGATATAGCTCATGAGTTTGCCATGGCACTCAACCCTCAAGCAAGAACAAGTGCTACCATTATGGTGAGAGGATTATCCATTACAATCAACCCTGAGGTGATTAGCAGAGTAACCACATTTCCTGAAGGGGTACATTGGAGGAGGGAGGACAAGGCTAGCAACACCTTTGCTAAGAAAAACTTATTCCTAAATTATGAAGAGCCAATTAAAGACAAAAATGGGGTCAGGAGGGAGAGACTTCCCTATCCTTGGGATGAGGTGAGCTACCACATCCTTAAATACATTTCTTGTGAAGGGAGGCTCAGTGTAGTCTATGGCTACCAATTGAGACTCCTCCATGAGTTGAGGTTCAGAGATGATTTACCCATAAAACAAAGGTGCAATGTGCCTTATTTCCTTTTGCAGTCAATTATAGACATGAGCCAGAAGGTGCAATAAGGGAAACACCAACAATTAGCACATCATGGACTCATTAAGCCGATACTAGAGGATGCCTTGTGTGAATTAAGAATTCCTGTTCTCTAGTCCACATTTAGAGACATGGAAAGAGAGGTTTTCCTTGAAATCCAATCCCTTAAATATGGTGGGACCCCAACCTCTATTGATGAAGAGGAAGCAGAAGAAGAGGAAGAAGAAGAAGCAAAAGAAGAAGAGGAGGCAGAAACAAACAAAATAGAAAAATAAGGAGAAGAAGAACAAAAAGAAGAAGAGAATGAAGAAGAGGAGGAGCAAAAGGTAGAGACCATACATGAGAAAGATACTAAAGAAGAGGAGAGATCTCCAAGATTGTCTTGTAAGCCCACTGAAAAGGAGGTAGCTGCTACCTTGGATGCCCTAAGAACACCCATCAATTTCAATAAGAAAAGATAGAGGCAGTCTCCCCTCTATTTTAAAACAAGAAGAAGCACCGGGATCAAGTAGGGGAAGACACAAACACCTACAAGAACTCCCATCATAATTGAAGAGTCACCAAACAAGCGGGAGGAGCTAGGTTCCTGAGGAATGAAGAGTGAGGAAGGCACATTACAACAAGCAACCCCAAAGGCTCCCATCACCTATGTTAGGAAGCTTGTCACCAGGTAAACATCAGCAAAGAAAACCATGGCACCTATGACCCTCTTACAGAAAGGAAAAAGCTTGCTATAGGATCCTCATATTTTGCTACAGGAAACACTGTCAATGCTACAGGAAACATAGGAAAAGCTACAGGAAGGACAATAGGGGCAGAAAGAAGGCAAGGAAGCAACAACATAGGTGCATGGAGGGAAAATTCTCCAAAAGCATATGCGAGAGATTTCACAAAGTTGAAGGAGCCTAGCCCACAACCAAATATGAGTTCTTACTACAAGTTCATTGAGGGAGGTAGAGTAATACCACAGACATTTGGAAGCCATCTCTTCTTTGAGATTGAAAAAGAAATGAAAAGAAAACATCACTAGATGCAAATTTCCAAGTCAAAGAAAGTAGAAGATGTGGGCCATATGGAAGAAAAACTCATAGAGACGGGAAGGCAGTTCAGTGAGTTGAGAGACAAAGAACACATCATGAGATCTCAATTACAGGCATAAAAAATAGGGCCGAGGAGGCAGTTGCAGGAAAAAGAGAGCCAATTGGCCACAATGGCAAGCCTCTCCATGGAGGAACTTCAATGCAGGATTCCATCCAAATCATATGCACTATACCTCAAGGATAAATGGCTGTAATTTCAAATTAAGGCAATAGCACAATAGGGGACCATGCCATTCCAAGACTATAGACAATTCATAGAGCTATGTGATAAGAGCACCTTAGAAGACAAGGCCAAAATATCTAAATTTTACCTACACAACTTTGCCTTGACAAATTTGAATGTGTGGGACCCCAATGCAAAGTTGGGGGACTTGCAGCTAATAGCCCTTGCATCAAGGATATGTCATGAGAAGGCTAAGGCTAAGGAAGTGAAGAGAATAGTAGAAAAAGAGGAAAGAGAGCCCCTCTATATTAGAGCAGAATAGATAAATTCTATGACTGTCATTAGTAACCACAACATCATTTCCAATGATGCCCAACTTGAACCAAGGTACCTAGCTACACAAGGACAGGCCATCTCCCATTTTGAGAACACTTTAAGATTGATGGGGAGTGAAAGCTAGCAAGAATTCTAGAGGATATGGAGCAACCTGCCACACTATCTAAGGATCAGAGAGTACCACACCCCTGAGAGGTTGATAAATGCATTGGAAAGGACCCCCTGTATAGTAATTCCATGTAGAGACTAAAGATAAATTGGATTGGATTAAAAATCAGTCCAACCTTTCTATCAGGTCTGTTAGAAGGTAGGAAAGAAGAAGAGGAAAGAAAGCAGTGGGAAGATATAGAGAAAAATGCAGGGTTCTATCCTCAAGAGGAAACTCCATCAATAGATGCCTTGAATTTCAGAGAGGCCACAAGAGATATGAAAGATATGGATATAGACGAAGTTGCTCAGAGGATGAGAAACACTTTCTGTAGGGGGTTGATGATGAGCCTCATCAATAGGTAAACTATATGGGTCACAATGCCACTCTCCAACTTATTAAAATTGAATTTTCTCACATTTATTTAGATATTTTGTTTTATTTTGTTTAGTGAGAAGGGTGAAGGTGAGTTACTATGTCATGTGGCCTAATAAATATTAAATGTAGGAATTGAAGCAGTTTTGGGTTGATTTAAGTGTAGGAACTCAAAGTGGGCAAGAAAGAGATATTTTAGGAGATTGGTATCCCTCCTTGACTCCTCGAATCATTCGAAGATTCCTCCACCATATCTCATCAACTCAGAGTTACTAGCAGCCAAGCAAGCCGAGTCCATTGGTAGCCAAGCCAATGACAGTTTAGAAAGATTCATTCTCAAGTTAGGGAGCCATGTCTCCCTATTTTCTAGGGAGTTGTTAGGAGATCCAGTTTTGTATACATAAGAGAGCCAAGGGACTCATTAGGATTCAATTTTTTGTTGTAGCCAAGAGGCCATTTTGATCTAGATATTTGTGAATCATATTGTTATGTTGTATTTTATATTTTGATGATGATGAGAAATTCTAGCTTGATCCAAAACTAGGTTGACTCAGAGGGTTGAATCTCTTGGGTTAGGGTCGAACCCTAGCAGTAGAAGTTCCTCTTTTTGTATCTATATTCTTAGATTAAAATGATAGTTAGTTGCTGAAGTTACTTGTGTTTTTCTAGCTTAACAAGTACTTGAATCATTTCTTAACCTAGTTTCCATTAGTTTGAAGAGGTAGATCAGTGGTGTAGTAGTGAAGGAAAGTACTTCAGAAAATCTTGTGAAGGTGGCGTCTATCTCATCTCCCTCATGGGATCATGATTAGAGGGCCCCACTCTCACAACCCCAAAAGAATAGTTTTTCTTTTGGTCATTGCATAAATTAGGGTTCATTCTTAGCTAGATCATTGTTTATGATTTGTTGGAAGAAACTGTAGTTATATTGTTTCCTTAAGTTTGTTGTAGCTTAAAAATGCATTCTATTTCATAGATCTAATCCTTAACAATAGATAGATCAAATTTCTCAAATTCAATTCATATTTTCCATGTTGACATGTAGTGATGAATAAATGAAAATAAAAACAAGTTTTGTTGTAGGTTTTGTTGATATGCAGGGAGGAACTCATCCAAGAAGCTTCACCTAGGTCCTCTCCACCTTCTGCCAAGGCATACCAACCCATAGTTTGAACCTCTATTTTGCAGCCACCATGAGAAAGCCACCTTAGGCAAATCCAACCTCCTTGGAGTGTTGGGCTTAGTATTGGGAAATGTGAACCTTCCCTAAACCTTCTACCACCATCAACATATCTACAACACCCCATATCACTTTTCTTTCCCCCCTAAGCCCTTCATCTAACTTCCTGTAGTAGATCAGGACATCCTGTAGCAATTTCCTTTAGCAGCTACATCATCTCCTGTAGCATCATGTTTGACCCTATTTTTACCAAAGATGATAGTATAAGAGCAGGTTATGCCCTCATCTTGGATCCCACGCCTATCAGTTCCACCTTAGATCAACTATCCCATGCCTTCTCCCTCTGCAAGATCAAACACAATAGCATAACATTTACATTTTCTGAATTTAGCAATTAAAAGATTCTTTTTCTGCAAATGTAAAATGAGATAATTAGTGCATGTAAGTATGAGTCCTAGAATGATAGAACAACTTTCCATTTCCAAATAGTCCTAATAGCTAGAGGATAAATTGCAAAGTTAGCATAGTTCTTTTCCGCAAGTAATTTGTGTCATTTCCTAGCTACCTAATTTATGACATTTCATAGCATTTACCATTCAGTAACGTTCATTTCCTAAATAGGAAAGAATTTACTTTCCTAAATTAGAACTAGCTTTACATTCACTATTAGTAGTCAGACTCCTTTTAGTCAATAGAATATTGGTCATGCAACCCTAGTGTTCTAGTGCCCCAGTTGAGAGGTGACACGAGTAGAATGTTGCATCTATTGTGTATATAGCACTGTCACCTCCAAGTTTGTATGAAACCACAGGTTGATAACGTAAAGTTGGTAGCCATAGAAGTTGCAGATGCCTTGCTGCAATACTGAGGCTCATCACAAGTCACTTTTTATTTCCTAAAACCAAAGAAAGAACCAAGTGCCCATTCTTTTAGGAAGGAATTAAAATAGATATCTAGGTATTCATAGCATTATATGAATCTAGCCAAAGAGATAAGGGAGGGATAGTGAAGATACCAAGGGCATTGCAAACCCTTCAAATTTTAATATAAAAATAGAGATATATATTAATGGATTTTTTCATGGGACTCCTAAAAGTGATTAACAAATTAGTCATCATGGTGGTGTATTGACCATCTTTCAAAAGTTTCTCATTTTTATGCCCTAAATCATCCTATCACTCCTTCCTCATCCACCCTTCTTTATTGATCATATATTTAAGCTACATGGCATGTCTACTTCCATTATCTCACATTGGGACCCCACATTAACCAATTTTTTTTATAGGAACTATTTAAAAATCAAGGTACATAGTTGAATATGAGAATTGCATATCATCCCCAAATTGGCGGCGAGGAAAAAGTGGTCAACACGTGCTTAGAAACCTACTTGAGATGCTCAAATTGATAAAAACCACACCAATGGTAATAATGGCTTCTTCTTTCCAAATGGTGGTATAATACCAATTATCATGGAGCTACCAAAATGACACCATATGAAGTTGTTTATGGTGCAAAACCATTGTTAACAATGTCATATGCATTAGGCACATCCAAGATTCATGTATTAGATAGAACACTTCACACCAATGAAGCCATTATCCATATCCTTAAGGACAACTTAGTTATGGTGCAAAATTGAATTAAAATAGAAAGCTTATCAACATAAATTAGAACATTATTTTGCTAAACAGGATCAAGTGTTTCTTTTCCTACAAAATCATAGATAAACATCTCTCAAAGATAAAGTTCCCTAGAAGTGGACTCCCAAGTTCTATGATCCTTGTTACATTATACAATGCATTAGATAGATGTCCTACAAGTTGGATCTCCAAACCCATTCTAAGATTCATCTAGTCTTTGCTGAAGGTTGTAAAATCAATGTCATTGATTTCCTCTCCATATTTTGGTTCCAAAGCAATACTTTTTTCAGTAAGTTGATCTACATTTTCATGAAATGAAACTCTTTGTTGTAAACTCCCTGATCCATCTAATTGAACAATATTTCCTATTTTCTCCACTTCATTTGTCAAACTCCATAGACTCTCTAAACATTTCTCCTCCTTCGCATCTTCTTTCTGAAATATCATTTGCTTTCAATCCTTAATCTTTCACATTAGTTAGCTTGTTCTCCTTTCATACACAACTCCACTAGTTCCTTTATATGTACTTTAGTAATCCTTTCTTTACTCATCATATCCTTCACTATTTCATCTCTTTGAATTCCTTCATCTTATTCAACCACCACTTATTTTTTATTGTGTCTCTCTTCAATTCTCTCTTTTCTCTCTCCTGAACATGTGCTTCCTCCATGGTACTATTTATCTCTACTTGTTCACTTTCACTAGTCCCATCTTAGGTCAATACTAGTAATACATATTTTCACAGCCATAGCTATTGGGATTAAAGGCATAAAATATTCCACAACCAAGAAAATTTTCACCTAATTTTCAACATCTATCACCAATATTCCATGAGCTCTCTTCTTGAGATCCTCTTCTACTCTTGAAATTTACTGGTTCAACTCCACTATGAACTCAATGACGTATCCTTTTATATTTATATTGACCCAAATTTTTATGTCCCTTTCAATATTATGTCTGAAACCATATAACATAACTAAGCTTTATAGTTTCCACTAGTTCTCTCTCCTTTTCCAAGTTGTGCATCTATTCTCTCCTGGTAATTTTATTTCTTAAGTAGTACAGTCAATAACTCTACCAAAAATATTTCATAAATTTCATGGTTATAATGCATCCATCATGATCAATCATTATTAATCTATTATTCCTAAAAGTGGTAAATTTTCTAGACCGATCAATCATTTATATAGATTTAATTCAATTGAACAATTATTCTACTAGAATGCCATGCAAATGATAAATGGTCTAAGAAATGCAACCATTCATTGTCTCAATCTCAAACCAAGGTCTATGTATGTGTCTAACGAAAGGGGTATATTGTAATTTAAACATCGACATATTCAATCTCTAGGAAGGGGAAGGCATAACCCAAATAATTGTGCCAAGAATAAAGGTTGTATAAGACTTGAAAAAAATGATTGACATTCACCTCAAATTTCATAGTTTCCATTAACTATTTCACTGGTGATTTATCCATCATAGCATAATTCTAATCAATCACACAATTACCAACATAACCATCATATCTAGTACTATTATATATCTAAGTGAACAAAATATAAGATCAAATATTATGCATTCATAAGCACAACTAAGGAACAAAAATAAAATAAATCATCATCATATCCAAGGAAGACAATGGAAATTTTGGATGAGGTATCTTTCCACTTAATTCATTATGACCTAGGACTTTCTCATATATCAGATGGGGCTACACCATGCAAAGAAAAGTACAAAAATCATATCCAAAACCAACCCATACTCATTTCGAAAAATATATGAGTATTATAGTCACTAACTATATATTATTTATCAATCAATTGACTAACAACAAACCCCTTAGGCCTACACTATTATAATATATATCCTTGTGCTCAAGGGTAGGAGTATACATTCAAAACTCTAGAAATTCATTGTATTTATTTTAGTATTAGCTTGATGGAATTGTAATTATCTCGTTTTTCTTTAGTCAAGTGTCTTCCTTATTTTCCCACCTCATACTTAATGGCTAGGATCCTACCTACGGCTTTGATCCTTGTCCTCCTTCAACATCAATACTCTTTACTATTTGTAACTATATTTTCTCCATGTAGCACAATTCTAACCTATTATATTTGTTGATCTTGCACCACCCTATCCTTATTGTTGTCATAATCATGCTATTTTCATAATTAACGTAGGGCCCAACAATATCAACTTGCAATATATTTTTAAAACAAAAATTTTAACCAATGAATTAAATATATTGATTATGATTGGGATAATGTTTTCTTGTAAGAAGAAGAAGGTTATTTATTTATCACCCATAGAGATTGTATTTAAAAATTTATTTAATGCCAACATAGGTAATGTGGATTTCAAAAATAATGGGTGAGCTCATATTTCCTTTTGGGAATTCGATTGTGGTGTACTATGATAAACAACAGAAATATTGATCTCATTTCCCTTAGTAAAATAAAGCATGTGGAGCTTATCACATTGTTTGATGTAGTTGGTACTAGAGGAAGTTGTCTCTTTTTTCAGCATGATATATGATCATATTGTTAATATACTTATGAAGCAATAAAAAAAAGTTAGGTATGTGAAACTTTTGGCTACCCTTAAGCTTGAAGAATATGCAATTATGAAGGGGTGTATGAGATAATTTCACTTCCTAAATAATAGTTTTGTTGATGTGTGTAGTGGGGAGGGGTTTTGGGGGAGCGGGGTAGGTGTGCGTTGTGGGATTGATAGAACACTAAGGCCCTCATATTTCTAGAGTTAAGGGAGTCAATCAATGCAATTATAGAGACAATAAAATATCAACTAAGCGGTTTGTTAGTTAGTTAAAATTGTTAATGGTGGTCCTAATCATGCTAACTAGTGTAAAATTGGAGGCATGGAATATGGATCTTAAGCGCTCTTAAGGTGATTAAAGTGGGCTAATTATTCCTCATTTGAGGGAGCCAGTAACATATTTAAGTGTATACACCATTTCCACTATCAAAGTTGAGAATCAAGTGTAGGTTGGGATTTCTCTTTATCAGTGATGGTTGGTGTTTTTTGTTCAGCAACCAAAAGTGTTTTTAACATCCATAAAGAATCAACCTTATATTTGTTGTTTTTTCTTCACCGAAAATATCAAAAGAGAGGACTTTTCTCTTCCACTGTGGCTCTAAAATTGTTATTCTAGAGGGGTAGATAAATACAATTCAATATCTTTATAAAGTAATGATTCTTTAGTCAAAATAAACTAAAGTAGCAATAAAAGAATTTTCTATTTAGTTATTGAGAAAACAATGGAGCCCTCTTTATGTGTGGAGAATTCAAACAATGTATTGATCCTAAATCATTACTTCACATTAGTATATGAGAAGGGGGCATTTTCTTGGCACATCAACTAAGTGATAGATTTCTAGTCATAGATAGAGGCAACTTAGGAATCCTTCTTAGGGGATGTTACAATATTAATAATATGATTAATCATACAACAATATAAAACACCACATAACTTTACTAATATAACCCCCTATGCATAATAAAAACCCTTAATCAATAAAAGAAAGGAGACAAGATATGAGAGAACAAACACACCAAATTTATTTGGTAAAACCCCAATTGGGGAAACATCCATGGGAAGGTCATAACATCTTTATTATCTTCAAAAATATCCAATATTACACCACCACAAATGTTTCACCACTTTACAATGATAATAATATCATATTAATTATATGTTTCTTGACCTCTATTATATACCAAGAGGCATGGAGGAATTACATCCCAATAATACATGTGGGATAATGTAATTTCACCTCTTTATATAATAAATTAAAAAAGGTATTTTACTCCATGATGAATGTGAGATATACCTCTTTTACATCAAATTAGATATTTTTCTAATATAAAATAAACATTGTTACCTTTGAAAGGGACACATTCCAATAGAGGATATGGTGGTTTCATAGAGGTTATGTACCCAAATGAAAAAGGTTTCTTCACCTTATTTTTCAAGGAGGACAAAGACAAAGTTATAATCAAGGGGACTTGGTTTATAGAAGACATAGGTTTCTTTATAAAGTGATGGAACCTTGAATTTAACCCTCACACATATACCTTGGCATATTAGGACAAAAGATGAGTTTTCTTGCCCATTAAACTCTTAAAATAGTAAGGTAGCTAGACTCCAATATCAATAAATGCTTTGGGTAGCTTCATATCATGGCTCCTAAAACTAGAAATATTGTTTGCAATAAACTCTTGAATATGTATTTTTGTTTAATTATGCCAAGAACATCTTGATCATTTATTTCAAAGAGTGGGGATAAAATGCAAACACAACCTTTAGACTACAAAAATATTTCTTTGCAGTTTGATATTTATTTTGAAAACATATATGTCACTACCTTATGTAAAAATGAAAAATATTCATAGACCACTAAAAGGAAAGACAACATGCCTTCCTTGTAATACACCTTATCAACATAGAACACTAATATAAAAGTATATGGTAAATGGGTAAGTTCATTACCATGCCATTATGTTGGAATTAATAATACAAATAAGAAAGTAATATAATCAAGGCGCACTTGGAATATATATCCCTAGGAGCATCATGGGGAAATGAACCAATAAGAGGGGAAGTACGGATAGTCCATAGAATATTACTTATTATTGATACCAAGTGTTCTTATTTGAAGCCTCCTTATATTTTTTCCTTATGTGCCTTAAATGTCTTATGTCCTAAGTTTATGGGAGGGCATGTGGTCCTCACACAAGCCCATTTCTCATGCAAATCTTGGGAAGGAATTACTAACCTTTGTAGAAAAACAATTCTATTGTTTGTTCATTCTTTGATGGGGAGTTTATGTTGGGTATGCTATAATGTTGTGCCATAATATGCATGTTGCAAAAAGAGATAAGATGATACCATGATTATGTGGAAGCCAAGGTTGTGTTTATGGATAGTTTCTAAGATTAAGAAAAAGTAATTTACAATTGGTTTTCCTTGGTTCTTCATAGTAGAGGATTTCTACCCACCCTTTATGGAGAACAAAAGGGAAGTGGGATAGCCTATGTTTGATAGTGAATGAGAACGTGTTCCTTGTGTTATGTAGAGTTGAGGGGATCACGTTCCTTGTCATACACCAATAAATTAGGATGGATGAGGGTGTACATAAAGTAAATAGCTCCAACATTGGGTTAGGGCGATTTTTATGATAATGGTCTCATACATCAATAAATGTCTCATCATGTAGGTGTTAAGGTATGGAGATTAATGACCACACTATCATTATTTAGTCTCTACCCTCCTTTATTAGGCATGTGTTCTTATGTTCTATATGATGGATTTATGGAAGTTTGAATGTGGGTTTATTATTATGGTTTTACATTGGTTTAATGTTATTTTTTCCATCCCCATCTTTGGTATATTGTTTGGAAATGAAAATATAAAATAATTAGGTGAGGCTTTAGTTTTTTTGTCTCAATAGAATCCCTGAAATCGACATCACCTATTTTTTCTTGATATATAGTATGCAGATAGTAATGTAAAAGTTTTGGGCCTAAGTATTTTTGCTAGAAGTAATGCCTCTTTTTTAGTATGCAATTAGGGACCTCTACATAATTTTTCAATATTGATGGCTCTCTATCATTGTTGAAAGAATTGTTGTGTCATATGCGAGATTTAAGAGGTTAAACAAGGGATTAGAATGTGCGACCATGAAGTGGTGGACATACAATATAATGTGATTAATTCCACCATCTAATGGAATTACTAGCAAGAATAATGTGATAACAAATTCAAGCTAAAAAAATCAGTTTAGGGATAAATATGTAGTGGAAGTGAAAACCCAACTTTTGTGACTTAAGGAAATGAAGAAATTGGTAACAACTTAATGCAAATTTGTTATAGGAAATATTGGAGTTAGTGTTGGAAATGATTTATTTGGGATATTTGGTTGAATGGACCTCTACCCATTTGAATTTCCCCTTGGAAATTGTCTCATCTCCTTCTTTGGATTTCATAACTTTTGGGGAGCCTTCTCTCTATGAATTTTATTTGAGTATGAAGGAGGACACAACCGTACAATACATTATGAAACACAAACCTGATAAGTATTGCAAATGGACGAAACCTTGTAGCACAATTTGAAGTGGAAACACAACCTATTGATGTAGCTTTGGAGACTAAGGTGGCCATGAAATTTGAATCTGCCAAGGGGTATTAGTATTCTTGTTTCTACTACTATGTTTTCTTAAATAGTTTTTCTACTGTTTTGATATGTACAACAATACACTTATCAACCCTTTAAAGATTGGAATAGGACACTCAAATCTAAGATAATTTTGAAGGATAGACTGTATTATGTTGTTAGGAAGTTTTATGATCTAGGTGGATATTGGTGGCCACCTACCTATTCCCCTTGGACCCCCACCATTGTTTCTTTCAGTTTTTCAATTTCCTTATTTGTAGCATAATTTACTATTTTTGGAATTTTTTTGGGTCCTAAACTTCCGGAGCCGTTTTGAGGCCCTAAACGAAATTTTTGGGAAAACCGGGGCCAACATGGTACATTGCCTAATGTTGGTCCTTCAAAATTTTAGTCCTCAAATATATCTTTCTAACGAGGTATTTTGCATGTCAAACAGAGATCGTATGCCAAAGTTATGACCTCGAGAAGTTGATGTACCAATTACCCAAACGGGGCCCATAGTTTGGCGCTTCATCTCCTAGGGTTAGGTTTTTGGATGTTTAGGGTTTTCCATTGCTTTTCAATAATAAATAGGCCTTTGAGACTCATTGTAACATAGATCAAAGGCATGTAGACACCACATCTCTTCTCAAAGATAAGCTACCATTGCCCAAGCTAGTCTTATTTCCTTTCTATTTGTAAGCATATTTCAGTATTTGATATTAATGAAATGAAGTGTTATTTATGTTTCATCTCTATATTTGTGGTTATATATGTAATTTATTGTGTTCCTATTTAAATATGTATCAGTGGTATCAGAGAAGTCTGCTCTTTCTCTATTTTTCTTTGCATGTCCCCAACGAGGTCAGGATATAAGGATTTAGGTTTCAATCTAGTTGAACCTTTGCAATATCAACCTCACAAACCCTGATGACCACCCATGGGGGGAGAAAAGAAAGAAGAGGGTGTAGTATACCTAGGGGGGGTATTATGGGGTACAGAGGGAGGTACCCAAGGGAATAAGGGAATAATGAGATGTAAGGATAATAAATAAGTGGGGCATCATTAATAAATAAAGTGGTTAACCTACATCATGTAAGGGACCACTAGTACTTAGAAATAATGTGATAAGCTCGTTGTATTAGATATATGGTATCGAGAAACCCATGGTAATGATCCAGGGTATTGTATGTATGAATCCTATATAGAGGCTAGAGACTCCCTATTGAGAGAGGTGAAGGATTACTGTATTGGCAAGCATATGGCTTGTGGAGTGTTCTGCTTCCTTAAGGAGTGATTGTATGGTGTTACCCTACATCAAGGGCTTGTATATTAATAAAGATCTGAAGTTCATCCATTTCTCTCTTGTTATTTTTGGGCATATTTCTATTCTCATATATTTTCAGGTCAGATTTATTATAGAGGGAGTAGGAGATCCTATCAAAATATTGCTCAAGGAGGCCTTCAAGAAGCAAAGGAACATGATGATGGATAAATTTTCCCAAATCCTTAAATGGTTGCCCACCAACAGCGTATCAACATCTAGCAGCCACTCTAGAGGCCCCACTCCTTTTAAGTTACAAGTAAACTTTGATGTTCCAATATTTAAGGGACAAAGATGTAGATGGCATAGATAAATGGTTAAATCTGCTAGAAGGATATTTTTATGTTCATGATTTTTACAGCGAGGAAAAGATTAATTTTTCTCTTCTTAAATCCAGCCCCCACGTGAACGACTGTTGAGAAACTACTGTGAGCAAAAGGACGAAAGTGCGACCTCACTAATTTCAGTTGCACCCACATGGAATTCATTCTAATACGCCATTAAGGAGTAATACTACCCTGTCGAGAGCTATGAGGATAAATACATAAAGTGGACCACGCTACGGCAGGAAGAGACCAAGATGTGTCAAAGTTTACCAATGTTTTTCATACCCTTCACAAGAAGTCGGGTATCAAGGATTTTGAGAAACATTTGGTACTCAAGTACCACGAATACCTACATAGGTACATCCAGGATGAGATGGAGTTCCTAGGCATCTCCTCGCTCGGAACTATATACCAATATGTCGTCAAGATTGAGCAGAAGTTTAAACAGAAGAAGCGAGAATTTGGATCTACAATTCTGAAGCAAGTGAAAGGTTCCCCCAACCCGTAGAACAAAGGACAAACCAAAGGTGACGCAACCCAGGATAACCTACCAAATCCACAAGAAAATAACAACACCGCAAAGCTGAAGAAGGAAATGGGAAAGTGGTGTGAGTTCCATAAGAGCTCCACTCACAACACAAGTGAGTGTCGGGCCAAGTAGTCACTCGTGGCCGAGCTGAAGGCTTCATAATCATATGCATTTTCCAACTTTGAGTCAGAGCCCGAAAAGGGGAATGACACAGGGAAGCAGATTATTGATGCTGATCCCAATGCCACAATTTCCACTACGAATATCCAGAAGGAGGAACTCGAAGATCCAGAGGAAGAGGAGCACCTCTTCCACTCCTAGATGTGGGTAAAGGGTTCCCTGCTAGAGTTCATTATCGACAGTGGGAGCCAAAAGAACCTCATTTCTAGAGAGGTCGTGAAGCGGCTGGGCTTACCAACCACATCAAACCCACAACCGTACACCACTGGGTGGCTTCACCAAGGACGAGATATTTGCATGAGCCAACATTGTCGCCTTCCATACAGCATCAAGCCCTTGACGAATGAGGTATTATGTGAAGTTTCTCCCCTTGATGTTTGTGATGTATTATTAGGCCAACCATAGTTGTGAAAATGACATGCTGCATATGAGTCGAGGCCTCACGCAATTATTGTTATCTTGGAAAATAAGTTGTACAGGATACTAGAGGTAGCACCTCCAAGCTCATTTCCAAAACCAAAAAATTTGTTTCCCTGATGATACACCCTCACAGAAAGAAGAAGACGGTGGCCACGACCTCCACATAGGGCCCATCTGCATGACAACAATAGATGGACAAGGTCATGGAGGAGTACGAGGAAATCTTCACCTCCCCCACACGAGTGCCTTTGTACTGTAAGGTCAATCACTCCATCGATCTGACCCCAAGTGTGTTGTTGCCTAATGAACCAATATATCGATGCTCTGTTTTGGAGAACGACAAAATGAAGAGGAAGATTCAGGTGTTGTTGCAGAAAGGTCACATCCCACCGATTTCATCACCCTATGGGAGCATGATCGTGTTGGTACAGAAGAAGGATAGGACTTGGAGACTTTGTATTGACTATCGGGTGCTGGAAAAGACCATTGTCCATTATAGGTACCCAATCCCATGGATTGATGACCTTCTAGACCAACTCAAGGCGGAAAAATATTTCAGCAAGATTGATTTGAAGTCTGGATATTACTAGGTACCAATTGAGACCTCCGATGTGTGGAAGATTGTCTTCAAAGCCAAGGAGGGCCTTTTCTAATGGTTGGTTATGCCTTTTGGGTCGACGAATTCTCCTGGAGCCTTCATGAGGTTGATGGATGACATATTGCAGCCATTCACCAACTCATTTGTAGTGGTATACTTGGATGACATCCTAATCTTCAGCCAGAGGTGGGAAGAGAACCTCCACCACATTCGACAGGTTCTCCAAACACTGCGGGAACAAAAAATGTGTGCCAATTTGATGAAATGAACTTTTGGCATGACCTGGGTTTAGTATCCGGGATACATTATTGATGAACAGGGGTGCATGTGGATCCATCCAAGATCCAAGTCATTCAAGATTGGCCAGCCCAAACCACTTTTACAGAGCTCCACAACTTTCTGGGTCTTTCCAATTTCTACCGCAGGTTCGTGTTGGGGTTCTCTCCTATCACTTGGCCCTTGAGTAAGTCACCAAGAGAGTAGTGAAAGAAAAATTATTTTGGTCTGAATCTAAATAGAAGGACTTCGCAAAGTTGAAACATCATCTTTGTTCTGCACTAGTGCTCACATTACCAGAGTTGCAACAACCATTTGAGATCAAGAAACATGCCTCTGACTATGCTATTGCGTAAGTCCTTACTCAACAGGGGAATCCAGTGACATATCACAGTGAGACACTTTCAGACTGATGAGACTCATCATTATGAAATTATATGGGCCTTAATTCACCTCCTAGCTTATTCAACCAACTTTTCTCACAACTTATTACATTTTTTTTATTATATTTTGTTTATCAGATGAGTTAGAGTTGGATATTACCCTAGTGGACTAATATGCATTGAATGCAGGATTGAAGGAGAAAATCGAGGAATTTTTGCAAATACCAAGGTTAAAAATTGAATGGGACAAGGGAAGAGGATTGTAGGAGGTAAATCATCCTCATTTACTTATCCCCCATTCAAATATTCCTCCATCCATCACACCAGCTTGGAGTGCAAGCAGCCAAGCCATGAGGATTAGAAGGTAGCCGAGAAAGTGAGAGACAAAGAACTAGTTTATCTCGAGTTTGGGAGCCTAGCCTCCTTGATTTTAAGGAAGTCACTGGGGACTTTAGTTGTATAATTAGAGAGGCCTAGAGCCTCATTAGGATTGGAATTTTTGTTGTAAAACTCTGAGCTATTTTTGAGCTCCAAACTTGTGAAATTTTTATTGATGTAATTTTATGTTTTGGTAATAAGAATGATTTTTGTTTTTGAACCAGCACTGAGTTAACTCAGAGGTCTAAATCTCTTGGGTTAGGGCCCAACCCTAGCAGCCAAGGCTCCTCTTTCTTATATATGTATGTTTAGTTTAGTTTCATAGCTTCATTGTTAATTTTCTTTTAGATGCATTTCCATTGCAAGTAGTGTAGATTGGATTGGTTGTTTATTAGTTTACTTCCATTTGTGCCTTACTTCAGTAGCAGGTTAGTAGGGATAAAAGGAGCATCACAAGGTCATCATTAGTGTCTCAGCCTCACTTCCTCCCTCTGGGATCATGACTTGAGGAAGGGACCCTTATGCAGCCACAAAAACAAATATTTCTATTTATTTTATAAGCTTTGGAGTTTGATGTCCTTAAATTAGAATTTGGTCAATTTTGCAAAGTAGGACTTCATTGTCACCTTTTTTATATTAATTTTTGCAGTAGATCTCATCCATTCTTTCATTTCTTTCAGCAACTTTCCTCATGCATAATGTAGGCAATTACTTCATTAATTCTGCTTTTCTGGTTGATGAGAATGTTTCTTGTTTACATAGTTTTTTGGAAAATATACATGTTTTGTGCAGAGTAGGTACTCCAGGAGTAGACAAAGACTTCATAGCCAGCCACCACCTTCCACTTCATCCACCACAACCATTCCTTGTTTCACCATTGCCTTCACTAGTTTTCATCATTTTTCATAGAAATTCTTCCAAGCACATTGAGCGAATCCAACCATCCTCTATCTTTGTTGTTGATTTCTGAGTGATCCTAGAACTTTCCTCACTTCATTCTACCCACCTACCACCTTACCTAAGCCTTCCACCACCTACCATTTTTCTCTCAGTTGTATCTTGTAGGTTTTCCTAAATGTCCTGTTTTGAGGCCGAATTGAGGGAAAACCTCTAGGAAGTCACGAAAAGCCTCCCAAGGGTCTCCCACACCATCCAAACATGATCCAGGTGGATGTTGGTGGCCACCCACCTATCCCACTTGGACCCCCACAACTGTCTCTTTCAGTTTTTCGGTTTCCTTAATTATAGCGCAGTTTACTAATTTTAGCAGTTTTTCGGGTCCTAAATTTCCGGAGCCGTTTTGAGGCCCTAAACGACGTTTTTTGGAAATCTACCGCCAGCGATTTTTTTGATAAAAATCATCTTTTCCGTCGTAGTCCTCGGAGAGATCTTTCCAACGGGCTATCATGCGCGTCAAACGGAGATAATACGACCAATTCGCGACCCCGGGAAGTTGGCTGTCCAACTCACCCCAAAACGGGGCCCACAATTGGGCGTTTCATCTTCTAGGGTTAGGTTTTGGAATGCGAAGAGTTTTCCATTGTTTCTCAATAATAAATAGGCCTTCGAGCCTCATTGTAAAGACAGTTCAGAGGCATGTAGCCGACACATCTCTTCTCAGAGATAAGCTACCATCGCCCTAGCTGGGTTATTTCTATTTGTAAGCATATTTCAGTATTCTCCATTAATGAAATGAAGTATTATTTCCGCTGCATCTCTATTTTTTATGGTTATCGCATCTCTGTATTTATGGTTATCTATGTAGTCTATTGCGTTCCTGCTTAAATCCGGATCAGTGGTATCAGAGCGGTCTGCTTTTTCTCTGTTTTTCTTTGCATGTCCCCAACGAGGTCGGGATATAAGGAGCTAGGGCTTGAATTGGTCGAACCTTTGCAAGACCAGCCTCGCAGATCTCGATGACCTCCCATGGCGGATGAGAAGAAAGAGGAGGGGGCAGGAGATCCTATCAGAATCTTGCTTGAAGAAGCCCTCGAGCGGCAAAGGAACGCGATGATGGATAGCTTTGCGCAAATCCTTCAGCGGCTACCCAGAGGTGACGCATCAGCTTCCAATAGCTACTCTGGAAATGCCACACCGTTTAAGGTACAAGTTAATTTTGAAATCCCCATCTTCGAGGGTCAAATAGACGCAGATGCCGTAGATAAATGGTTAAATCTGCTAGATGGGTATTTTTCTGTTCACGAATTTTCAAGTCGGGAAAAGATTGTTTTCGCTCTTCTCAAAGCAGCCCCCCACGTCAAGGACTGGTGGGAAACCTACTGCGAGCAGAAGGATGAAAGTACAGGCTCACTATTTTCAGTCGCACCCACTTGGAATAACTTCCGGGATGCCATCAAGGAGCAGTACTACCCTGTCGGAAGCTATGAGGACAAATACATCAAATGGACCACACTGCGGCAAGGATGAGACCAAGATGTGCCGGAGTTCACAAACATTTTTCATACCCTTCGCACACAATTGGGTATCAAATATTCTGAGTTGCATCTGGTACTCAAATACCGCGGCTGCCTACACAGATACATCCAGGAAGAGATGGAGTTCTTAAACATCTCCTCACTCGGCACAGCATACCGATACGCTGTCAAAATCGAGAAAAAGTTCAAACAGAAGAAGCGAGACTTTGGATCCGCAAATCCAAAGCCCAAAGGACAAAGCCAAGGCGGGGTGACCCAAGACAACCCGTCAAAGCCGCAAGAAAAGAGCAACACCACGAAGCCGAAGAAGGACACAGGAAAGTGGTGTGAGTTCCACAAGGGTCCCACTCATAACACAAGTGAGTGTCGGACCAAGCAGTCGCTGGTGGCCGAGTTGAAGGCTTCTGAATCAGATGCATGTTCCGACTCTGAGTCAGAACCCGACAAGGGGAATGACAGAGGGAAGCAGATCATTGATGCGGATCCCAGCGCCACTGTTGCTACTGCCAAGATCCAGAGGAGGGGGAACGTCTTTTCCACTCACAGATGTGGGTGAAGGGTTCGCCGCTGCAATTCATTGTCGACAGTGGCAGCCAAAAGAACCTCATTTCAGCAGAGGTCGTGAAGCAGTTGGGCCTACCAACTACACCACACCCACAACCGTACAGTATCAGTTGGCTTCACGAAGGACGAGATCTCAAAGTTCGCCAGCAGTGCCACCTTCCCTACAGCATCAAGCCCTTCACAGACAAGGTATTGTGTGATGTTACACCTCTAGATGTTTGTGATGTACTATTAGGCCAGCCATACTTGTGGAGGCGACATGCTGTGTATGAGTCAAGGCCTCGCGCTGTCATCATTTCTTTGGATAATTCATTATACAGGATATCGGAGGTAGCCCCACCTACCGCCACCTCTTTGATCACTGCTAAGAAAGGCAGCAAGCTCATCTCACAGACTAGGAAATTTATTTTCTGTCTGGTTCGCTCCCAAAGTAAGGGGAAGATCGTTGCTACATCCATGACCCCCGCAAAGGGTTCCTCCACACAGCAGCAACAACATAGGGATACAGTCATGACAGAACACAGGAACAACTTCTCCTTACCCAGAGGGGTACCACACAAGTTTCAGGTGGGCGAAAAAGTTTGGTTACATTTGCAGAGAGAACGCCTTACCAGAACCCATCAGAAACTCAGACCGCTTCGACATGGTCCTTACACCAGTAACAAGGCTGTGGGCAACAATGCTTTGAAGCACAGCATTCCTCCATTCCTTCGCTTGCACCAATTGTTCAATGTGGACCATCGCCGACCATGCTTCCCACCATTTCTGGACACATCAAAGATTGCAGAACGGCTCACCAGAGACCCAGCTCAGCAGAAGCTTCCTCATCTCAAGGAGGAACTCAACGCAATGGAGACCATTGCTTCCTAAGGGGGGAGGAATGATCCAGGTGGATGTTGGTGGCCACCCACCTATCCCACTTGGACCCCCACAACTGTCTCTTTCAGCTTTTCGGTTTCCTTAATTATAGCGCAGTTTACTAATTTTAGCAGTTTTTTCGGGTCCTAAACTTCCAGAGCCGTTTTGAGGCCCTAAACGACGTTTTTTGGAAATCTACCGCCAGCGATTTTTTGATAAAAATCGTCTTTTCCGTCGTAGTCCTCGGAGAGATCTTTCCAACGGGCTATCATGCGCGTCAAACAGAGATAATACGACCAATTCGCGACCCTGGGAAGTTGGCTGTCCAACTCACCCCAAAACGGGGCCCACAATTGGGCGTTTCATCTTCTAGGGTTAGGTTTTGGAATGCGAAGGGTTTTCCATTGTTTCTCAATAATAAATAGGCCTTCGAGCCTCATTGTAAAGACAGTTCAGAGGCATGTAGCCGACACATCTCTTCTCAGAGATAAGCTACCATCGCCCTAGCTGGGTTATTTCTATTTGTAAGCATATTTCAGTATTCTCCATTAATGAAATGAAGTATTATTTCCGCTGCATCTCTAATTTTTATGGTTATCGCATCTCTGTATTTATGGTTATCTATGTAGTCTATTGCGTTCCTGCTTAAATCCGGATCAAAACATCTCCTAACCCTTCCATCCATCCTCCAAAATCCTTAATTCACCTGTCACATCACCGAAAGAAATTAGTTTGCATACTTGATTTTGCATGAAAAGACAAAATGACCAAAACAGATTTGTTTCAGTCCCTTTACTTGCACATTAGTGATGTTTGATGCTTCTTACTCCTATACTTAGTAGCATTTGGTTCATGTTAATTTAGCATTTTTGCAAAGCATAGTTTCTTAGCAGTTAATTAGCAAATAGTGTGATTTAGCATTGAATTTTGGTCTTCTCCATTATTGCAGTAGAGTACCTCTCTCTTAGAGTATATTTACCTTTCTTCCATCAAGAAATCAAGCTTCTTATGACTCCATAGAAGTATAGCTTGAAAACCCAGTGGTCTCTCGCTAGCTGAATAGTGACAACAGGCAAAACCAACACTTTTACTTGTGTATACAACATTTTCAACTCCAAGTTTGTACGAACCCCAGGTTGATAAAGTAAAGATGGTATTCCAGGAGTTGCAACATTCTTGCTGTAATACTGGCGCTCATCACAGACACAATCCAAAAATGTCCCACTTATGACAAATATATGTATTCCATTGTGCAGGCCTGCCGACAATGGAAGCATTACATTTTGGGAAGGAAATAGTGATCCACACAAACCACCAACCCCTGCAATTCATACAGACGCAATGGAAGTTGCAGAATTATCACCATCAAAAGTGGTCCACATACCTACAACAGTTCCATTTTAATATCAAGTACAAGAAGGGCAACACCAATAATGTTGCAGACTTCCTCAGCCGACCACTGATCATGCAGTTAACCACTGTGCTAAACTCTTGTGGGCAAGAGACTTCTGATTGGCCACTTCTCTACAAAAGTAACCTAGAATTTGGCCACACATACCAGATACTTTTGAGGGTCACAAAGTTCTAGATTTTCACCTCCAGGATGCCTTGTTATGCCACCTAGGACATCTTTGTGTTCCTTCAAGCAAGCGTGCCAAGATTATTTGGGAAGCGCACTAAGTTCGGGCCGCAAGGCATTTCTGGGTCGAGAAAATGATGGCAATACTACATAAGTATTTCTATTGGCCGAATCTTCGACAAGATGTTAGGAAGTACATCAGATCCTGCACTGCCTGTGCCATTGCCAAAACGACCATCAAGAAATAAGGGCTCTATACTCCATTGCCTACCCCTAGTCGACCTTGGGAATGTATCTCCATGGATTACATGTCGGGCCTTCCTTCTACTAAGCATGGCAACGACTGTGTTTTTGTGGTCGTCGACAGATTCTTGGAGGCGGCCATTATAGTGACCTGTATGAAGAATATAATAGCAGAAACAACTGCTAAACTCTTCTTTGAACAAGTGTGGGTACACTTTGGGATCCCACAGTCTATCATCTTAAATCGGGACAACAGGTTTTGTTGGGACAGGAAAAAGGTATGATTTCTCTTCATAAAATGCTTTATTTATCATTCATCCTTATACGATTATCTCCATTTATAGATTAAAATGAGGAAAATATTGGCTAAATTTGGATGAAACTATTTGGTGATAGAATAGGTAAATCTAGTAACTGATTCTTTGCTATCTATGTATGCAGAGGTGCAATTGGGAAAAAGCTATTCAGTTGGCAGAATAGCACAAGGCCATAAAAGGGAAAAACCACGGCATTTGGGGCAGACAAGGAAGCAGAAGATCAATTCGAACATTCCTGTTTTATCATATTATTAGATTTTATATTGAGAAATCCTCAAGATCCCCTGATCTTGAGGCTTCACTTTTATCCAAGTTTCTCTTTTATGTTATATATAGGGCTGAAAGGCAATTCGATACAGTTCATACTTTTAATTTGTATTTATTCTTTTTGAAACATAAACGTTGTTAATTCAGTGACTCCGTCAGTTGTTACCTGAAGTTAATGAAAGAAGGTTGTGTTTGATACATATTCGTATTCTGTGTTTTTATTAAGCAGAGGCTTCTGGCGACTCTGGGCCCAGTCCCAAGAAGTTCCACTGCTCCTTTGTGTTATAGTTTTATATTCAGTGTTTGCAATTGTTTTAATGTTTATTTATTTCATTTATCGTGAAGATTTGTGATATTGATTTATACTACTGTTCAAATAGATTCAAAGTGAAGTTGTGAGATATACTTAGGTAGTGCTTTGATTAGAATGAGTGAATGCGTGTTGAATTGTTGTTCATTTGAATAGATGTTATCATAGATCTTGAAAGACAAGACTGATTAACTTGTACAGATTGCAATATAAAACGTTTTCCATTTAAGAATCCTTTATCGCTATTTGTTATTCAATTACTAATTGTTGATTATTGTTCACTTACTATTGTTGTTCAATTGAGTAATGCAGATTGATTTGGGTTGTTATAGATTAACAGTGTTGTTCAATAGTCATAGTTTCTTTACTTGATTAAGTGTGATTAGTCTTAAGCTTATTTGAACGATTCTAAGTGTAATTCTTATTTGCATTCAGTTTCAATTGATTTCGAAACAAGTTGTATAGAATTGCAGAGTCTGTTGAGAGTATTTCTTTCATAGATAGTTCTTTTCAAAGTTGTGTGAATTGAATTGAAGAATTAGCCTTTAGTGATTACAACGATTCATCATTAGATAACCTATAGCTTAACTACACATATTGCGTTGGAACTCTTGAGATAGAAAGACCTACCTCAGCTTGACAACTAATGTAGGGATTAAGATTGCCTATAAAAAGACATCTTAGTGAGCCAACATTTTGGCATCATTGCCAGAGAGAGTGTTTCAAGTGATTGTTTTTATTTCTTTGCTGTAGGAGAACTGGGTTTTAAAAACAGAAGGTAAGAACCTGTGTACCTAGCAAGTAAAGTGTTTGCTTACCTGTCGGCTTTACAGCAAAACCTTAGAGGTTAAATAGGAATTTGTTTTTATGAATGACTAGAAATAAAAAGATAGAAAAAGAGAAGAATCCTCCACCAAAACCCACAAAACCCAAAGTATCAGTGAACCTTGGGAGAACGAACTTTATAGACGAAATCATCAGAAGAGCAAAGTCTCAAGCATCAGTAGGATTCCAAGCTATACCTGGAAAATGTTCTGATCCTATCCCTCAAGCATCAGGCTCACCATATACAGCTCATGCTAAGATTTAAAGCCAAGTAGGAGGATCAGAACAGAATTTTCAAGCTACAATAAGCTTACACTACAATCCTATACAAGAGGGAAAATCCTATAACTTAAGAGAAGGAAAAGGAGAAACTAGTGAGGCTGATAAAGCAGAACCATAGTTGTCTAAACAAGGATCTCTTGAGATTCTAGACCTAGGAAGTGTTGTAAAGCTAGCTCGGGTTGCTAACTCTCTGCTTACTCTAGAAGCACCCCTTGAAATCCCTAAAGATTATTGTAATATCTTTGATCAGATGGCAGATCAGCCACCCCAAGGTCAAACCTCAACATTAGAGTACCCCATAGTCGACCAGGTGGCCAACGCCCCTATGAAGGCTATTCCTCTGTAGAGCATCCCAACCTTCCATGGGATGATCACAGAGGATTCTAATGCTTTCATGTTTGATTTTGATGTCCCCTGTAAAGGCTATGACTATACCACCCACCCCCAAAAGATGAAATTGTTCCCTTCCACTCTGAAAGGGGCAGCTTTGAGATGGTTTATGGGTCTAGGTGGGCGAAGCATCAATTCTTAGGATGAAATGAAAACCTCCTTCCTTAAAAGATACCATGACTTTTGTAAAACTATGGAATTGAAAGATGATATTTTTAAGATGACTACAAAAGGTAATGAAACACTAGAAGAATCTGTAGAATGATTTAATTATAATTTGCAGAGGTCTCCACACACTGGCCTTCCAAAAGAAGTCCTAAGAGCTATCTTCATTAAAGGAATGAAAGAGGAATGGGTAGAAACTCTAAACTTAATGGGAAAAGGAGATATTTCTCAGGAAGATTATGATGAAATTATTCGCTTGTGTATTAGGTGTTTGTGAGGAAGCACACGTACATGAGCAGCTAGCTGAGATCCAACGAGAAGAGGAAGCAAACCACATATTGGAGGTGTAACACGGATGGAGATCAAAAACCTCCTGGAAGATTTTAAGACAGAAATCCTAGGCACTCTTACAACACAGTTGGACGTCCTATAGGCCAAACAAAAACAGGCTTTATCAGAACAAAATTTGGCCACCTTCTGCCCATGTTGTCGAAAGAAGCACAACCAACGAGAATGCCCGTTAGACATGGTTCAAACATGCGCCATTTGTACTAAAGATCACAACATTGAACAATGTCCATCATTACTCGGGCTGAAAGCAGTATTCAAAGAAGCAGAGGAAGAAACAGAACCGGTATATCTGATGAACTAGTGTCGACAATGGAAAGCTAAACCTACAGGTATGTCACAAGATGCATCCCACTTCTTTCCTTCCTCGCAATTTAATCAACAGCAGAACCTTGGGGCAGCCTGGCAAGGCCAATCACCCTACCCAAATTGGAAAAGCCTACCATTCCCTATGACATCCTAACCAGCACAATCTTTTCCAGGGAATGGTTGGCCGAATTCTCCTTTTAATCCTGTTTGGCAAGGCAATCCCTATCTGTCCCAGTGGCCTACCTCCACCTCTCAAAATCTGAATTGGTCTACAAACTGGTAACAACCTCTAGGGATATCTAATGTACCTATGGGGTCAAGCCCTCAGCCTCAATCGGCACTATCAGCTCCTTATACATTACAACAAAATTCTCAACCTCTTCTGTAGCCATAGTTACTAACTCAACCAAACTCGAATCCTAATAACATACCAGTCCAGTTGGTATAGATTATTGAAAACCTAGACTATGTGATTGAGTAGAAATAATGTAATGATCTCATATTGAAGTCAGGACATGTCATTACCCTTAAGGAAAATAGGGACCAACCTTCAATTGAAAACGTAACTCCACAAATACATATTCCATCACCTGTACATGTTCCACCACTTGTAAATAATACTAAATCAAAGCAAGGGGAAGAAACAGATCAACACAATGACCCTGAAAAAATTATAGTCACTTCTCCTTCGTTCCCTGAAAGGCTAACAATACCTAAAACAATCACCTACCCTGATTTCGACCTTGTAGGGGAACTAAAAGAAACTTGTATTAAGATTCCTCTCCTCCAGGCTATTCAAGACATTCCCATCTATGCCAAAACAATCAAAGAATTGTGTGTAAGGAAACCCGTGAGAAAGGTAAAAACCTCACCAACTATCCATGTTGTAGGAACCTTATCCGATCTACTCTTGGGAGAGGAAACTCCAATAAAGTATGAAGATCCTGGAAACCCCATAGTAACAGTTCAGATATATGGCTGCTCTTTTCCAAATACACTAGTTGACCTAGGAGCTGCCATTAACATATTAACAACAAAAACTTGTCAAGCACTTGGCATTACAACCTTAGAACCAACCACCACTTTATTAGAACTTGTTGATCGATCGGTGGTAAGACAAGAAGGGACCTTACAACATATCACAATTTCTATTGACTCATGGGAATATCCAATACATTTCCTGGTTATAAACCCGAGGAGTAGGTTGGATGGGCATCCTTTTATTCTGAGTTGACCTTGGCTAGTAGTAGCTGATGCATATATTGGTTGCCGAGAAGGCAACATGACTATTACAAAGGGAGATGTTGTGAAAAAATGGTGTTATATCCTCCTGCCAGGCCAAGCTTTCCCATTGTAAAAATATGTAAGTAGCCACCAGCGTACCTGGAAGAGAGCATTCATTCACCACTCACAGTAGCGGAAGCATTGGAATTTAAATATTAAACTAAAGATGACGTTATCATCAATTTTAAGAATCAACCAGCTAAGGTGAGTAATTTACAGTGTTAGATGTTGAAATAAATCCTTGATAACAAAGCCATGGAAGATCCCCTGAAGGATACAGACGATCAACATATTCAGACGACTGCTTTTCATAACAGCAAACCAGTTGAGATCGAACCATGCAAAGTTCTAAATATCAATGTTGATCTAGATAGCGAAAAACAAAAAAAACTTATTCAGGTATTGCAGAAAAATAAAGGGGCTTTTTCCTGGGATTATCTTGATATGAAGGGATAGACCCACAACTATGTACACACCACATTTATACAGAGAAGGATGCGCGACCCATCTGGTAGCCTTAACGGAGGTTCAAACCACACCTCAAGGATATTGTGAAAGAGGAATTGCAGAAGCTACTAGATGTAAAATTTATTTATCCTATCTCAGATAATAAATGGGTCTCTCCATTGGTGGTTGTCCCTAAGGAAAATGGGAAGTGGCGTATTTGTGTAGACTATCAAGAGCTAAACAAGGCAACACAGAAAGATCACTTCCCCCTCCCATTCATTGATCAGGTCCTCGATACGTTGGCAGGGAAGCAATTCTTCTCCTTTTTAGATGGCTTCAATGGTTACAATCAAATTTAGATTGCCCCTGAAGACTAGGAAAAAACAACCTTCATCTATCCTTTGGGCACATTTGCATACAAGGTATTACCATTTGGCTTGTGCAATGCCCCAGCCACGTTTCAAAGAGCTATACTAAGAATTTTGGCTGATCTAATAAATGAAGGACTGGAGGTATATATGGATGACTTTACTCCATATGGGGATGATTTTGATCAAGAATTGCAAACACTAGAAAAGGTCCTAGAACGATGCATTGCTACCAGGTTATGTTTAAGCAATGTCAAGTGTCACATGATGATGACTGAGGTCATGATTCTGGGACATTACATCTCTGCAGCAAGAATATAGGTAGATCCAGTAAAAAAAGAGGTAATTATTTTACTGCTTATCCCCTACACCCAGACAGAGGTACGCAGTTTCTTAGGATATGCAGGTTATTATTGTAGGTTTATCAATATTTTTTTCATAGATTGCGGCACCCTTATATGCTCTAACTGGAAATGTTGATTTCAGTTGGTCTGACAAGTGTGACATAGCTTTTGCAAGGTTAATGAAACTAGTCTCAACAACACCAGTATTACATGCAGGAGGACAATAAACCTTATGTTATATATTAAATTAGAAAAAATATCACTCCTATAGAACTCAATTACATAGTGACAGAAAAAGAATTCTTAGCTATTATTTATGCAATAAACAAATTTAGAGACTATATAACTGGCTACCAAGTCTTTCTATACTCTGATCACTCTGCCATTCGATATATAGCTAATAAACCAATCACAAATGGTTGAGTACCATGATGGTTTATAGGAGTTCAACATTACTATTAAAGATCATTTAGGGAAGGAAAATCCAGTTGTTGATTTTCTATCTCGAATCCCGAAGGTTAATGATCCACTGGTGCTAGATGACCAATTTCTGAATGAACGCCTGTTTTTCATGGCAGTTAAGACGCCATGGTATGCAGATGTGGCAAATAATCTGGAAGTGGGAAAGCTACCTAAACATTTAACGACAAGAGAAAGAAAATTGATTTTTCAGTGCAACGCTTGGTTCTCTTGGATAGGCAGATATCTTTTCCATACAAGAGCCAACATGTGTATACGTAGATGTATCCGTGAGGATGAGATCCATGAAATTATGAAGGCTTGCCATGAGAAGCCCTGTGGGGGAATTTCACAGACCGAAGGACAAGACATGAGATATTACAAATGGGCTATTATTGGCCCACTATTTTCAAGGTTGCTAAAAAATATGCCCGGGCCTGCGATAGTTGCCAAAGGATGGGTCGGCCTGACCAATCTGATGAAATGCCTCTACAACCACAATTTGTCATAGAACCCTTTGAGCGTTGGGCATTGGACTTCGTAGCTCCATTCTATCCGCCATCCAATTAGAAGTCCTACATATTGGTAGCCACGAGTTATGTGACAAAATGGGTGGAAACAATAGATTTACCAAGAGACACAGAGGAAGCAGTGATTAACTTCCTTTTTGGGCTATTTGTGCAGTATGGATTACTGCGAGAGGTGATCACAGATGGAGGAAAGCAATTCACAGGGCACAAGATTACTGCCACTCTCAGAAACCATCATATCACTCACAAGATCACTTCTCCATATCACCCGTAGGCAAATGGGCAGATCAAAAACACCAACAAGGTTATAGAAGCAATTCTGACCAAGACAGTCTCAACACACCGATGAGATTGGGCTGCTAGACTACCAGAGGCCTTGTGGGCCTATCGTATGACTTGGAGGAATACTACTGGATACTCTCCCTACCAGCTTGTGTTTGGTAAAGAACCAATTTTTCCAATCAAATTCAAAATAAAGACTCTAAAGACGGCTCTGGAAGTGGGTCTGGATTTAACAGAAGCCCAAACCAAGCATCTTCAGCAGATTAATGAACTAGATGAGGCTCAATTTCTTTCTTTGCAACGAACTGCAAGAATACAAAAGCATAGGGCAAAATGGCATGATAGCCTTATCAAGAAGAAAACTTTTCAAAAAGGGGATTGGTCACTTCTGTATGATTCCAGATTCTAGGACTTCCCGGGAAAGTTGCAAACACGATGGCTTGACCCTTATGAGATTCAAGAAGTACATAACAATGGTACTCTTACCTTGAGTACCATAGATGGATCCGCCCATTCCTTTAAGGTAAACGGGCATCGAGTGCAACTCTATCATCAACTGCTTACCAAGGAGTCTTTCTGCGAGAAGGTAAGTGAGACCCCTCCATGCAAATTCTAGCTGCAAAGAATGATAACCTTGCAGCTTTTCTTAAAAAAATTGAAATTGCTTGAAAAATTGTAAATAATGTACATACCTCTATAGGCATCACCATGTAAATATGATTTTTTTTTCATTTCATTATTCTCTTCTTTGTTTTTGTTGTTCAAACAAGTGAACATTTTCTGTTCAATTGATCGAACAACGTAGCTTTCTTTTGTCGCATTTCATTGTTCAAACATTTGAACGTTTGCCGTTCAATTGATTGAACAACGCAACTTTCTTTTGTCACATTTCACTGTTCAAACAATAAATAAAAAAAGAGATATCAAATATTTTTTTAAATAACTATTAATAGCTCCATAATTTCACGCTCTCTCTTCTCAAAATACAAATCACATTGCCCTGATGATGGACTCACCAAGCTAGTCCGAAACGTTGGTTTCATAAATTGTTCACAGGTTTTTCCACAAGCATAAAATTGAACGTTTGTCGTTCAATTGATTGAACAACGCAATTTTTCTTTTTGTTTTTCATTATTCAAACAATTGAACGTTTGCCATTCAATTGACTGAACATCACATTTTTCTTCTTTTTTTCACTGTCCAAACAATTGAACGTCTATCATTCAATTGATTGAACAACACATTTTTGTTTTTGTTTTTTTGTTGGTCAAACAATTGAACGTTTGTCGTTCAGTTGATTGAATATCACATTTTTCTTTTTATAATTTGTTGTTCAAACAATTGATCATTTGTCTATCAATTGATAGAACAACACATTTTCCTTTGTTGTTTCTCGTTGTTCAAACAATTGAACGTTTGTCGTTCAATTGATTGAACAACACA
The DNA here is from genome assembly GCA_031772625.1 of Pinus tabuliformis. Lineage (NCBI taxonomy): Eukaryota > Viridiplantae > Streptophyta > Pinopsida > Pinales > Pinaceae > Pinus > Pinus tabuliformis. Next base: position 888,026,022 of record CM062812.1, on the reverse strand, counting down.
TGTTCCTTTTTGTTATTTGTTGTTCAAACAAGTGAACATTCGTTGTTCAATTGATTGAACAAAACATTTTCCTTTGATTTACTTTCGATGTTCAAACTATTGAATGATTGTTATTCAATTGATTGAACAACATAATTTTTTCTTATTTGTTTTTGTTGTTCAAACAATTGAATGATTATCGTTCAATTGATTGAATAGCGAAATTTTTCATTTTCTTTCACTATTCAAACTATTGAACGAATTTTGTTTAATTGATTGAACAACACAATTTTTCTTATTTGTTTTCGTTTTTCAAACTATTGAACGACTGTCATTCAATTGATTGAACATCACATTTTTTCTTATTTATTTTCACTGCCCAAACAATTGAATGATTATTGTTCAATTGATTGAACAACATACTTTTGTTGTCGTGTTTCATTGTTCAAACCATTGAATGTCTGTCATTCAATTAATTGAACAACACATTTTATTTTTATTTTGATTTTTCCGTTCGAACAACTAAACGATTGTCATGCAATTGATTGAACAAAATTTTTGTTTTTGATTGATTTCGATGTGAAAATGATTGTATGAGTGTCGTTCAATCAATTGAACAACCCTTTTTATTTTCTATTTTAATTTTTCCATTCAAACAATTGAAAGATTGTTGTTCAATCGATTGAATCGCACCTTTTAAGAGCTAAATTGTGGATTTTTCACATTTTTCTCTTGATCATTATGCCATTTTCTTCTTCTGTGGTATTGCAAATAAGCACCATTTACATTGATTTTTGCGTCTTCTAAAGAAAATGGTAATAAAAATATCATTATGACTTCTAAAAGCCTTTTGTTGGTTATCTTTATCCATAAGCTAATACGGTGTATCTTTACAATCACTGTCTAAACATCTTTTCTTTTGGACACATCATGAAATGATTCATTATTCTTAATCCATGTTGGCTTGTTTTTATACTTCCAAATGGATAGAGCTCATCAATATAATGTTAAGGGGATAAGAGTTTAACACTTCCATTGTCATCTTCTTACTTCTTACACCATCCTTGACTCTTAAGGAGCAAATGAGCCTCTCTTTTTCTACAAGAAAGATTCCAAAAGAAAAATAAAATAGAAAAATGCTTAAAACTTTGTCCAAAGAGGATATGGGGTCTCATCACGAGCTAGCCTACCATGATCATAAAGATGTAACAGGTGAAATTCCAAATTGGCTACCAAACCAAGGCAATGACCTTCTTGATAATTAATTTGTCAGAAGAACGAGGGGTCTCATCACGAGCGAGCCTGATCATTTTTTTTACACCCTAGTGAGTGGCACTATGGTTATCTGGTCACCATGCCAACATTGATGGTCTCTTTGTGACAAAAGAATGAAATATTATCTGTAAGAAGTGTTGGCATTATGATTCTGGTATGGCTTTATGATACATATGTTGTACTTGATGGCAACCCACTCATCTCAGATGATAAATTATAGTGCAAAAAAGTTCACGCACTTATATGCAAAGAAAAGCTTATTCTATGTAGAGAAAAGTTCACGCACTTCTATGCAGAGAAAAGTTTATTTCATGTAGAGAAAAGTTTATTTCATGTAGAGAAAAAGTTCACGAACTTTCATGTTGGAGAACTTACCTTTGGTCCATGGTAGTTAGTCCTTGGTATTTGAACCTATGTTTTTGGACCATGGTACCTCGTCAAAAGTGTGTATATGTTGGAGAACTTACCTTTGGTCCATCGTGGTTAGTCCTTGGTATTATTGAGCCCCATGTTTTTGGGCCCCTTGTATTGGTTATCTATGGTATTGATCCATGATTTTAGGAAGAAGCTTGCCTATATAAAGCAAAGGAGATCACTTGGCTAATTCATTCTTGCAAATCGAATATCTTAAGATCTGAAATATTGGGTTATTGTTTTAAAAGTTTGATCTATGAAAGGGAAGTTGAAAGCGAATCTGTGAAGGGTGATCTCTCGAGCGCTGCAGCTGCGGAAGTGCAGAGGCGCCACAGAAGGCGCAGTGCGGAGGCGCCACAAAAGGCGCAGTGCGGAGGCGCCACAAAAGGCGCAGTGCGGAGGCGCCACAAAAGGCGCAGTGCGGAGACGCCACAGAGGTGCCACAGAAGGCGCAGTGCGAAGATGCCACAGAGGCGCCACAGAAGGCACAGTGCGGAGGCGCCACAGAAGGCGCAGTGCGGAGACACCACAGAGGCGCCACAGAAGGCGCAGTGCGGAGGCGCCACAGAAGGCGCAGTTTGGAGGCGCCACGAAGGCGCAGTGCGGAGACGCCACAGAAGGCGCAGTGCGGAGGCGCCACAGAAGGCGCAGTGCGGAGGCGCTGCAAAAGGCGCAGGTGCGGTGGTCGCGGCGCCACAGAAGGCGCAGGTGCGGAGGTAGTACAGATATCCGCAGATCTATACCAGTGAAGTTGCCATCCCTGCTTAAAATTTGTTTTAACTGCCTTTGACTATTCTGTAGGGTTTTGGGTGCATAACTGATGTTTGGTTACTGGTATTGAGTTCAGATAACAGCATGATTAATGACTTATCTTTATGTACTAGATCTGGTTGATAACTCTCATAATATCATTGTATCTGTATGGATCTGGTGATTGGGTGATTCAGAAGGTTGTTTGATTATGAGCTTCAATGTTGTTGTTGGATCCAGTTTGAAAATTTATGAAAAGTGGTCCTTGAAAGAAAAGAAGTAGGGGGTTGTAGCTCCCTTCCAGGAGCGACTGGAAAACGAGAGAGAGTTGTAGCTCTCTGCAGGTTGCAGCCTGCGTACTGGTAAAGGACTGCACCAGTACAAAATCATTGTAACAGGAGTTTCTAATTTGAAAGAAGATAGAGACATATTGCAGCAGGTGGTTTTCACCCACATTGGGTTTCCACCTTATATCTGGTGTTCTTTGGTGTGACTATCTGTTTTTCTTGTTCATGCTCATTATTTTATGGTACTGATATGTAAAAATAATTCGAAGTGTAAATAAGGAAGATTTGTTAAAAGAACTTGATAATACTGATTCACCCCCCCCCCTCAGTATTATTTTCAACAATTGGTATCAGAGCAGGTCCTTCAGAGAAGCTTGATCGCTTGAAGGTAGATCATTCATCATGAGCAACTACGAGAGAGAAGCATCAATCAGGCCACCAATTTTTGATGGGACGAACTTCAATTATTGGAAGATAAGAGTTACTGCCTATCTTCAATCTCTTGGTACAGAAGTTTGGGATATCATAGAGACAGGCTACACTTTTCCTTCAGCTACTCCTACAGATTCGGCCGAGAAGAAGAAATATGAAACAAATGCGAAAGCAGTCAATACTCTATTGGGATGCTTATCCCAATCAGAATTCGTGAAGGTAATGCACTATAAATCCGCAAAAGAAATATGGGACAAAATTGTCACGAGCTATGAAGGAGACGAACAGGTAAAGCGTGCTAAACTTCAAACTTTCAGGATTCAGTATGAGAATCTCAGAATGTATAATGATGAAAGTGTGGCTAACTATTTCCTTAGGGTAGATGAAATTGTTAACTGCATGAAAAACTTGGGTGAAGAAATAAAAGAGGCTATTGTGGTTGAAAAAGTCCTAAGATCCTTGTCCCCCAAGTTTGAATCTAAAGTGTACGCTATAGAGGAAAAAGAAAATCTACAAACTCTCACCATGTCTCAACTACAAGGAATTCTAACTGCTTATGAAATGAGAAAGGGAGGTCCATCAGACAGAAGAGAAGCGGCTTTCAAGGCTTCAGGCAAAGGAGATTACTATGAAGCAAGTCACGTGCCAGAAGAAGAAGAAGAAGAATCAAATTTTGTCAGAAATCTTCAAAGGGGTTCTGGAAGGTTCAGAGGTAAGTTACCTTTTAAATGTTTTGCTTGTGGAAGAGTAGGTCATTATGCTGCAAAATGTCCTTATAAGGATAAAGGAAAGGAACCTGCTAGATGGAACAAGAAACAGAGTGCAAACAAGAAAAGTTACTACACTCATGAAGATAGTGATGGTCTATCGATTAGTGATGAAGATGAACAAGGTAATGACTATAAACTGTTAATGGCATTTGAAGATGATGATTATATGGATGCTATAGATGTGGATAGCCTTTTTGAAGAAATTACTAGACTCAAGAGATGTATAGAAGAAAAGAATATGATCATTGATACTCTACAATTTCAAATTGATGAAAAGGAAAAACATCTTGAAAAATTAGAGGGTGAAATTGTTGGTCTTAGAAAAGAGATTGAGAAAACAAAAGCTATTAATCTTAAGTTTGTCAAAGGATCTGAAACTTTGGATGAGATTATCAATGTACATCGTTCTCCACTAAACAAGACAGGTCTGGGCTATAATGGAGAAACTTCTCAAGCAACCACTTCAAAAAGTTATCTTGATGCAGCAAGAAGGAATGAGCAAAAGCACAATGAAGACCATCAGGCAAGGCAGGGACGAATTGAAAACAGAGACTATCAAGGGCAATCCGTTTTAAGGGTGAACAAAAGCTACAACCAGCCACAGGTAAAATCTTCTCAATTTAGTTCAAGAATGGATGACAATAGAAATTACAATCATTTGGCCAGTAGATTTGATAACCGCAGAAATTTCTTCAATGGACAATGTTTCTCTTGCCATAACTTTAGTCACAAAGCAGCTCAATGTGTTGCATATAAAACAATCATGACTAGAGAAGCTCAAAAACAAAGAAGTATGATCGGGATTACAAAAAGGACCTATAACAACTTTTCGGCTCTTGAAAATGAAGTTGAATGTTCTATTTGCAATAACTTTGGTCATGAAGATTCTGAATGCAGGAGCAGGTTTCAACAGACAAAGGAACAAGCCTCAAACACCAAAACATGGAGAATAAAGGAACCACAAACAGAAAGATGTGGGATAGCATTCTATGCAGAGGGACAGGAAAATCTATGGTACATTGACAGTGGATGTTCGAAGCATATGACAGGTGATAAAGAAAAACTTGAGTCATATTCTGCTCTAGAAAAGGGAAAGAAAGTTTCTTTTGGAAATGATACTCCTGCAACTATAAAAGGAAAAGGCACTGCTCAGTTAAAAGAAAAGGTCAAGGCTGGAAATGTTTTGTATGTTGATGGATTGAAACATAATCTTCTAAGTGTCAGCCAGATGTGTGATCAAGGAACCGAGGTGATATTTAGAACAAATGGATGTCTTGTTCGTGATCTTGATACAGGTAAAACGGTGATCAAAGGTAAAAGAACTCCAAATAATCTATACGTATTTGAAGAAGGACAACAACAATGCTATCTAAGCAAGGATGATGAACACTGGCTATGGCATCGGAGGTTGGGGCATCTAAGCTTTTCACAAATAAGGAAAGCATGCAAATATCAGGCAGTTCGCGATCTTCCAGATATCAAAATTCCAGACAACACCATATGCAAATCATGTCAGTTTGGAAAGCAAACCAGAACTAATTTTCCAGAGAAGGAAGGATCAGCTAGCATGCCTCTTGAGCTAGTACATACAGATACATGTGGTCCATTCAGAAAAAGAACACCTCGAGGAGAAGAATACTTGATATTATTCATTAACGATTTCTCCAGGTTTGTCTGGTTAGGACTAATGAAGCACAAAGATGAAGCATTCGAAAAATTCAAATCCTTCAAAGCCTTGGTTGAAAATGAATCAGGATACAAAATTAAGTGCCTCAGATCTGACAGAGGTGGGGAGTTTACCTCGAATGAATTTTTCAATTTCTGTGAAGAACATGGGATAAGAAGAGAATTCTCTACAGCTAGAACTCCTCAGCAAAATGGAGTTGTGGAAAGAATGAACAGAACAGTCCAACAAATGGCTCGTGCTATGCTTGATGAGTCGGGTACTCTCGCAACTTTCTGGGGTGAAGCTGCACATGCTGCGGTTGTTATTCTCAACAAAACAAATGTCCGTGTTAACAGCACTCAAACCCCTCATGAGCTCTGGTGTGGTGAGACTCCTTCGGTGAAGCACTTCAAAATCTTTGGGAGCAAATGTTATATTAAGAATACTGATGAGCAACTTGGCAAACTTGAACCTAGAGCAGATGAAGGCATTCTTCTTGGTTATTCTCCACATAGCAAAGCATACAAGTGCTACAATAAAAGACTTGGCAGAATTGTTGACAACATTGATGTAGTGGTTGATGAGAAGGGATACATTCCTAGGCAAGTACATCATGAAGACATCGAAGAAGATGAAGGCTACCCTCAAAGACAGAATGATGAAGAAGAAGAACCTCAAGAAGAACCAGAGGAGCAGACAAGAATAGAAGAGAAGACTCCATCCAGATATGTTCAGAAGAATCATCCAGAATCTCAGATTGTGGGGCAGAAAGAAGCAAGTGTACAAACAAGAAGAACAATTGTAGAAGCTTCAAGCTATTTGGCATTACTCTCTTCCACTGAACCACAAAATGTGAAAGAGGCATGCAAAGATGAATGTTGGGTCAAAGCAATGGATGAAGAACTTGAGCAGATCGAAAAGAACAACACTTGGGAGTTGGTTCCTAGACCAAAAGATAAGAATGTTATAGGAACAAAATGGGTCTTCAAAAATAAATTGAATGAAAATGGAGAAGTAATTAGAAACAAGGCCAGACTTGTTTGTAAAGGGTATGCGCAGCAAGAAGGAATAGATTTTGAAGAAACCTTTGCTCCTGTTGCAAGACTTGAGGCCATCCGAATGTTCCTTGCTCTCTCAAGCTTTCAAAACTTCAAAGTATTTCAAATGGACGTGAAATCATCCTTTCTGAATGGAGACTTAGAAGAAGAAGTATATATTGAGCAGCCAGATGGTTTCATTCTTGGAAATGATCCAAATCTTGTATGCAGATTGAAAAAGGCTCTCTATGGTCTCAAACAAGCTCCAAGGGCTTGGTACTATCGTTTGGACAAATATCTTCATCAACAAGGTTTTTCAAAAGGATCAGTAGATAGCAATCTTTATATAAAAGTTGAAAATGACAAATTGCTAATACTTGTTGTGTATGTAGATGACATTATCTTTGGCAGCAATGAAGAAGCTATGAGTCAAAGCTTTGCCTTGGTCATGCAGAAAGAATTTGAAATGTCCTTGCTGGGAGAACTGACATATTTCCTTGGTTTGAAAATCCAACAAAAGGAAGGAGGAATCTTTTTGTCTCAAACCAAGTATCTCAAACAGATTTTGAAGAAATATGGCATGGAAGGTGCAAAACCAGTATGTACACCCATGGTCACAGGATGTAGCCTCAGTGCAAATGATGAATCTGCAGCAGTACATCAACCAACCTACAAATCTATGATTGGAAGTCTACTTTATCTGACAGGTACCCGACCGGACATCATGCATGCAGTTGGAATAGTTGGAAGATTTCAGGCAAATCCGAAGGAGACTCATCTTCAGGCAGTGAAGAGAATTTTCAAATATCTTCAAGGGACTCAAAATTATGGTTTATGGTATCTTAAAGATACAAATCTCACACTTCATGCTTATACAGATGCCGATTGGGCCGGAAGCGTGGATGACAGGAAGAGCACAAGTGGTGGCGCATTCTTTATGGGTTCCAGACTAGTATCTTGGTTCAGCAAGAAATAGAGTTCGATTGCCTTATCTACAGCTGAAGCAGAATATGTTGCTGCTGCATCTTGCTGCACTCAACTCCTTTGGATGATGCAGACCTTGTAGGATTTTCAAATCACTTGTACACCACCTATCTCCATCTTATGTGATAACACAAGTGCAATCAACATCTCAAAGAACCCAGTCATGCATTCAAAAACCAAGCACATACAAATCAAGTATCATTTTCTTCGGGAACAAGTGCTTGAACAGAAGGTCAAGTTGGAGTATGTTCCTTCTAAGGAACAAGTTGCTGATATACTCACCAAACCATTGCCCAGGGAGACTTTTGAATACCTCAGGCAAAAGCTGGGGGTTGTTGATGCATCATCTTGTTGTTGAATCTCTTTTGATTGTTGGTTGTACAGGAATATGCGTACATGTGCTGGGTTGCGGATTGGTTGAAGATCAAATAGCACTGGTTCAGGGGGAGCTTATAATGCATTGTTGGCATTATGGAGGATGTACAGAAGGCGATCATGGATGCTGATCTGAATATTACTGCAATATGTCTCTATCTCTTTCATGGTCATTTATGGTGTTTGGTGGATTATGTTTCTTCTTTACAGATCTGGTTCATATTCAGGGGGAGCATAACCCTTTGCCCTTGATGTCAAAGGGGGAGAATGAGCTGAAGATTTTGAGGTTGCCATCAAGTCCAAAGGGGGAGATTGTTGGCATTATGATTCTGGTATGGCTTTATGATACATATGTTGTACTTGATGGCAACCCACTCATCTCAGATGATAAATTATAGTGCAGAAAAGTTCACGCACTTATATGCAGAGAAAAGCTTATTCTATGTAGAGAAAAGTTCATGCACTTTTATGCAGAGAAAAGTTTATTTCATGTAGAGAAAAAGTTCACGCACTTTCATGTTGGAGAACTTACCTTTGGTCCATGGTAGTTAGTCCTTGGTATTTGAAGCTATGGTTTTGGACCATGGTACCTCGTCAAAAGTGTGTATATGTTGGAGAACTTACCTTTGGTCCATCGTGGTTAGTCCTTGGTATTATTGAGCCCCATGTTTTTGGGCCCCTTGTATTGGTTATCTATGGTATTGATCCATGATTTTAGGAAGAAGCTTGCCTATATAAAGCAAAGGAGATCACTTGGCTAATTCATTCTTGCAAATCGAATATCTTAAGATCTGAAATATTGGGTTATTATTTTAAAAGTTTGATCTATGAAAGGGAAGTTGAAAGCGAATCTGTGAAGGGTGATCTCTTGAGCGCTGCAACTGCGGAAGTGCAGAGGCGCCACAGAAGGCGCAGTGCAGAGGCGCCACAGAAGGCGCAGTGCGGAGACGCCACAGAGGTGCCATAGAAGGCGCAGTACGAAGACGCCACAGAGGCGCCACAAAAGGCGCAGTGCGGAGGCGCCACAGAAGGCGCAGTGCGGAGGCGCCACAGAAGGCGCTGTGCAGAGACGCCACAGAGGCGCCACAGAAGGCGCAATGCAGAGACGCCACAGAGGCGCCACAGAAGGCACAGTGTGGAGGCACCACAGAAGGCGCAGTGCGGAGACACCACAGAGGCGCCACAGAAGGCGCAGTGCGGAGGTGCCACAGAAGGCGTAGTGCGGAGGCGCCACAAAAGGCACAGTGCGGAGACGCCACAGAGGCACCACAGAAGGCGCAGTGCGGAGGCGCCACAGAAGGCGCAGGTGCGGTGGTCGCGGCGCCACAGAAGGCGCAGGTGCGGAGGTAGTACAGATATCCGCAGATCTATACCAGTGAAGTTGCGATCCCTGCTTAAAATTTGTTTTAACTGCCTTTGACTATTCTGCAGGGTTTTGGGTGCATAACTGATGTTTGGTTACTGGTATTGAGTTCAGATAACAGCATGATTAATGACTTATCTTTATGTACTAGATCTGGTTGATAACTCTCATAATATCATTGTATATGTATGGATCTGGTGATTGGGTGATTCAGAAGGTTGTTTGATTATGAGCTTCAATGTTGTTGTTTGATCCAGTTTGAAAATTTATGAAAAGTGGTCCTTGAAAGAAAAGAAGTAGGGGGTTGTAGCTCCCTTCCAGGAGAGACTGGAAAACGAGAGAGAGTTGTAGCTCTCTGCAGGTTGCAGCCTGCGTACTGGTAAAGGACTGCACCAGTACAAAATCATTGTAACAGGAGTTTCTAATTTGAAAGAAGATAGAGACATATTGCAGCCGGTGGTTTTCACCCACATTGGGTTTCCACCTTATATCTGGTGTTCTTTGGTGTGACTATCTGTTTTTCTTGTTCATGCTCATTATTTTATGGTACTGATATGCAAAAATAATTCAAAGGGTAAATAAGGAAGATTTGTTAAAAGAACTTGATAATACTGATTCACCCCCCCCCCCCCTCTCAGTATTATTTTCAACAAGAAGGACTCTGGCCCATCTGGGAGGGTTGAAAAGCAACCCTACCGAGGTTATGAATGCTTTCTAGCAGCAATGGCTCTGCTTGTGGTGCTGGAGTATCATCTTATATTGACATATGACATCTACCTCTTATCACCTATGAATTTATTTCTAACGAAAATTTTCATTCGGTAGCACTTTTACAGGCTGAATAGCATGGTGACTTTAATCTATATTTATTATATTCCATACGTCCAAGCATTAAATGACAGACATTAAACATAAACCGTCAATTATGCTGATGTGATTAATTATGCTCATGGTAAAGATCTTTGACATAATGACTTTAAATTACTATTTTTATTTTATTTGGCAAATTCACATTTGACGACAGATATTGCTTTAATGCTTTACTAATTTTGTTGTGGTGTTCTTTAGATTGGTTGTTGGAATTTATTTTGCATTGGTTTATTTTCCTTTTTTTTTCTGTGTGCTGAAAGGACGTGGATGCCCTTTTCTCGTCAGAGGGGGGATGGCCTGTGTATGGACGACAAGTATTCCAGTTATGGATAACTATGTGAAAATCATTCGAATTACCTCCGGAGTATGAACTACTTGATGAGCATGAATGTGTAATAATTAGTAGAAAATTTTGATTGGTCAAACAATGGAAACCATTATGGTGGGCATGTGAAACTACGATTTTGCATTAAGTATGGCTGACAATATGAATGACTTAACTAAAAATGATAATAATTATCCAAGCAATGTCATTTCCTTGATAGTTATTGTAATATACATTGTTGCTATGTTGAATTACAGGGGTAAAACACAATTGTATACAAAAGAATTAGACTCAAATGTAGTAGCTATGGATGGATTAGCAATCCAGAGTGAACGTCCAGTACTGTTGGTGTCAGATCAAGCTCGTGAAATCCTTGAACACACTAGTTGGCTGCAGTATTTAAACATATTGTACGGATTCCATGAAGAGCTAACACTAGAATTTCTGCAAAATCTGCAGAATTGTAGTACAATGGTCAAAGGCATAATCATGATGGTTTCTAAAGAAGTCCTGGATGAAGTCACCTAACTTCCGGCAGAAGGGGTGAAATGGGTAGACAAACGTGTCCTTTTATACAACGCAATTGAAGCATTCCGGGGCCTAGGCGAGTGGATGGTACAGACATGGAAAGGAATTCATCCTTCGATGTTGCAGCAACCATGGCAAGAGCTGGCTGTCATCGTCCAAAGATATGTCACTTGCGATGGCCGGCATGACGTGGTAAAGCCCCGACAACTGAAATTTCTAGCCATTTTAAAGCAAATAATTTCAATTAATTTACCATTTTATCTAAATTCCCTATTACACGATGTTGCCCAATGGGTAAGGACAGCCAAGGACCCACATAGTGTAGTCAGCCATCATGGGTTAATTAAGTTAATCATCACAAATAGATTGGCACAACAACAATTAACATGGGACAATATCATAAATCATACCTTGGCTCCACCCCTGAAAAATGAGGAAACAGAGTAGCAAGGGCCAAGAACCCAAGGCCCAAAGAAAATAATAAAGTGAAAGAGCCCCTCTGCACCCCTAGAATCAGCTAAGCGTAGATGCTCTATGCGAGTAAAAGTGCAACGACGCATCCCAATCCAAGCAGAGGAAGTCGGACCATCCCGCACACCTCCTCTTAGTCCACAAGACCCCCCTTTGCAAGGCTTTTGGGAAGCATGGGAGTGTTTACCAATGATAGGAAACAACCAGGGAACACTGAAAAACAGAATTGCACCCCTAACCCGTCGGCCCTTGCTGACAATTTCGGTCATGAACAAATTCATCCATGCACTGATGCCATGGAGGAACATAAGGAGTCAATTTTTGTTATGGAAACACCCCTCGAAGCTGAGGAACATGAAGAAATGGCTAGCTGAAAGGAAACTCAAGAAATAGACACCGATCCAGTAGACCCCCCAGCAGAAGGAAACCCTGAAGATGAAAACTTGAGATATGCCAATCAACCAAGTGAATTTCCCTTTTCAAAGTCCCCTGTGGATGAGGCCTACCAAGGAGAAGACCAAGAGAATAATGATTGTTCAAGAGGTACCATTGCGTTGGGATCTCCTGAAAACAAAATACATAATAATTATGAGTTGGAAGGAGAAATTCCACCAGAAAACAAAGTTCCAATTGGAAACATTCCTGATGATGGCATAATATAGCCTGTACAGGTAATAGAGGATAACGCAGCTCTAGATGGAAGCCCTAGAGTAGAAAATCCCTACAGGGCTAGGATTAAAAAGGTGCTCAGAAAATATAGAAAATAGAAGCAAGTAATCAGGCAACTGAACTATTGGTTAAAAGAAGCAACCAGAACGAGGAAGTTGAAAGCAGAAATGGAAAATGCAAGAACACAAACAGAAAAATGTTCTGCGAAGGATGCTAAGACTCAGATGGAGTTTCTTGAGGTTTTTTCAAAAGAAACCCAGACTAAGCCAACTATGAGAGAAGATACTACCATACAAACTGAGGAGCCCTATATCTTTTCACAAGGAACTCAAACAACCTACCCCACTACGGACATTGTTGTCCAAATAGATGTTGAAGAAAATGTTCAAGTTGATTGTGTAATTCCGGAAGAAGCTAAAGAGGCTACGCAAACTGACCCTGTGGAAACCCCAGGATGCAGAAGCCCAAATAGATGAAACACCCCTTTACATCCCCTTGATAAGAGACGTAGTTATTAGAAAATTACAGAATGAGCTTCTGATAGTTAACCAAGAACTGGCTTAGCACAAGGAAAAGGTGGTCCCTCTGCATGAACATCAAGGCTAAAGAATAAGTTTGAAGCACTTACTAGGACTGAGGATGAGACCTTTGCTCAATATAAGGCTGAGCAAAAGAAGGTTGAAAATTTAGAGGGTCAATTGCAAAAATCTAGGGAGCAAATGGAGACTATATGTTCTCTCTATTCAGACACTCTATCTTGTTGAGCCCCCGCCATAAATTAGGCTTTATTTCTTATGGAAAGATACCTCTTGTTAAAAGTTGGCTGTTATGGCTGGTAACTGGAAGAAATCAAAACCACTCCTGACTTTAGAAAATGCTTTAGAGAGCACAATGAGAAGGTTCAGTGCCTCCTTTGTGAACTCTATTTGCATAATTTTGTTTTAGAGGATGACAGGGACAACCACCTTGCCCCTTTTATAGGAGACATTCAATTTCAGGCGTTCCTCTCATTTACTGTTAATCAACTAAAATGGGCCAAGGCTTACAACACGTTCAAAAGGTGTGAGTATGGTATTGACCTATGGGTCAGAGGTGAGCCTACACAGCCATTACTCCTATCTGTCCAGCATAAGAAATTTATGAAAAAAGACCGTGTCGTAGGTAAATTAGGGCCACTCCATACAGATATCATTCAGGCCGGAAAGGAATGCTTCCACGAAATTAAAGAAGAAGCCTTGGCTGCATCAAGGCAAAGGTGGGAAGTTATCAGTAACACTGTGAGGGGCCGAGAGCCGTTTGGATATCGAAAATACCAAGCTGCCTCTTCCCATTTTTATAAATATAGCAATATGATTTTAACAATGGGGCTAGATTGGATAGGATGCCGCTATAGAACCCCAATCATATGGTACTCTCCTAATTAATACCGTAGTGATTATAACTTAAAGGATCATGAGGTAACCCAGACTTTTCCTGTCCTTAAGCAAAAGAATGGTTTTAGGAATTACAAGGAGGAAGTATATCCTACTTATTCCCTCACTCAGTTACATATGAACTATACGCTTGCACGGGGACGTGCAACAAGGTAATCTGGGGAGTATGTTGGGACAGGAAAAAGGTATGATTTCTCTTCATAAAATGCTTCATTTATCATTCATGCTTATACAATTATCTCCGTTTATAGATTAAAATGAGGAAAATATCGGTTAAAGTTGGATGAAACTATTTGGTGATAGAATAGGTAAATCTAGTACGAAAAAATGACTCTTTGCTATATTTGTATGCATAGATGAGATTGGGAAAAAGATATTCAGTTGGAAGAACAACACGAGGCCATAAAAAGGAAAAGCCACGACATCAATGGCAGACAAGGAAGCAGAAGATCAATTTGAACATTCATGTTTTATCATATGATCAGATTTTATATTGCCAAATCCTCAAGATCCCCTAATCCTGAGGATTCACTTTTATCCAAGTTTCTCTTTTATGTTATATATAGCACCAAAAGGCAATTAGATATAGTTCAGACTTTTAATTTGTAATTATTATTTTTGAAACATAAACATTGTTAATTCAGTGACTCTGTCAGTTGTTACTTGAAGTTAATGAAAGAAGGTTGTGTTTGATACATCTTCGTATTCTGAGTTTTTATTAAGCAAAGGCTTCTAGCGACTCTGGGCCCAATCACAAGAAGTTCCACTGCTCCTTTGTGTTATAGTTTTATATTCATTCTTTGCAATTGACTTAATGTTCAATTATTTCATTTATTGTGAAGATTTGTGATATCAATTTATACTGCTGTTCAAATAGATTCAGAGTGAAGTTGTGAGATATACTTAAGTAGCACTTTGATTAGAATGAGTGAATGCATGTTGAATTGTTGTTCATTTGAATAGATGTTATCATAGATCTTGAAAGACAAGACTAATTAACTTCTACAGATTGCAATATAAAACGTTTTCCATTTAAGAATCCTTTATCGCTATTTGTTGTTCAATTACTGATTGTTGTTCAATTACTGATTGTTGATTGTTGTTCACTTACTGTTGTTGTTCAATTGAGTAATGCAGATTGATTTGGGTTGTTATAGATTAACAGTGTTGTTCGATAGTCATAGTTTCTTTACTTGATTAAGTGTGATTAGTCTTAAGCTTATTTGAACGATTCTAAGTGTAATTCTTATTTGCATTCAGTTTCAATTGATTTTGGAACGAGTTGCATAGAATTGCAGAGTGTGTTGAGAGTATTTCTTTCATAGATAGTTCTTTTCAGAGTTGTGTAAATAGAATTAAAGAATTAGCCTTTAGTGATTGCAACTATTCATCATTAGATAACCTCTAGTTTCACTGCACATACTATGTTGGCACTCTTGAGATAGAAAGACTTACCTCGGGTTGAAAACTAATGTATGGATTAAGATTTCCTGTAAAAAGACATCTTAGTGAGCCAACAGGTTCCTCAGTACATTTTGGTTCAGCCTTTGGTCGATGCTAGACACAAGGATCACTAAGTATACAACTTTCCATCCCCAAACTGATGGCCAGATAGAAGTCGTCAACTAGATGATCATACACATTCTACACATATACAACTCAAAGCATCCATGAACATGGGATGAGAGCCTCCCCTATGTCCAACAAAGCTATAATCAGGCTCTCCACAACTCGACTAGCCACAACCCATTTTAGGTGGGATTGGGCTTCCATCCACTATGTCCCATTGACGTGGCCATACCATTTGCAGCTATTTAGGTAGATTCAACTCATGTACAGTCTGAAGTCGATAAGGCAAACAAGTTCATTGAGAACTTTCAACACATCCCCCAGTAGGTCCAAGAGATTCTGGAGAAATCAAATGCCAAGTACAAGTAGCGACATGATCAACATTAGGTGCCACACAAGTTTCAAGTGGGTGACAGAGCCTGGTTGCATTTGCAGAAGGAATGCCTTACTGGAGCCTATCAAAAACTTAGACCACTCCTATATGGTCCTTGCACCATTAACAAGGCTATGGGATACAATGAATTTGAGCTCAATATTCCCCCGTTCCTTGGCCTGCACCCAATGTTCAATATCGACTACCTTCGACCATACTTCCCACCATTGTTGGACACATTAGACATTATAGAACAACTCACACCTATAGATTTAAATCCAGGATGCATGGAACAAGCCACAATTGATCGGATCATGGACATGCATATCAAGAACACCCAACAACAAAGGATCCAACTATAACGAGTTGCCAAAGCAGACCAACTCCTTCACCAGGGCAAGTGGCTCACCAAGGACTAGGTTCAATAGAAGTTTCCTCATCTCATGGAGGAACTCAATGCAATGGGGACTATTGCCTCATAATGGGGGAGGAATGATCCAGGTGGATATTGTTGGCCACTCGACTATTCCACTTGGACCCCCACCATTGTTTCTTTCTATTTTTCATTTTCCTTATTTGTAGCAAAATTTACTACTTTTCGCAGTTGTTCGAGTCCTAAACTTTCAGAGCCATTCTGAGGCCCTAAACGACGTTGTTTGGGAAAATCAAGGCCTACATAGGTCGTAGTCCAATATTGGCCATTCAGAAGTTGTATTCCTCGGATATATATTTCTAAAGGGAAGTAGATTATTAATGCGGAGCCCAACGCCAGTGTTGCCACCATGAAGATCCAAAAGGAGGAACCCGAATATCCAGAGGAGGAGGAGCACCTCTTCCACTCCCAGATGTGGGTAAAGGGTTCCCCGCTATAGTTCATTGTCGATAATGAGAGCCAAAAGAACCTCATTTCAGCAGAGGTTGTGAAGTGGTTGGGCTTATCAAGAACAACACACCCACAATCGTACACCATCAGGTGGCTTCACCAAGGATGGGATATTCATGTGAGCCAGCAATGTTGCCTTCCATACAACATCAAGCCCTTCACGGGTGAGTTATTATGTGACATTTATCCCCTTGATATTTGTGATCATGTATTATTAGGCCAACCATACTTATGGAAGTGACATGTTGTGTATGAGTCAAGGCCTCACATTGTTATTGTTAACGTGGAAAATAAGTTGTACACACTACTAGAGCTAGCACCGCCTACCACCATCTCTTTTCTTACTACAAAACAATGCAGTAAACTCATTTCCAAAACCAGAAAATTTACTTTCCTGATGAAACGTCCTAAGAGAAAGAAGAAGACGATGGCCAAGACCTCTAGAAAGGGCCCCTCCTATTGGGATAGGGTCAATTTTGGGGTTAGTTAACCCAATTTTTGTAAACTTTTTGTAAAAAGATGAAAAGCCTTTGCGAAATGTGGATGCAGAGTGTAGCTAGATAGGAGTCAAAGGGGTTTAGCCCCTTGTTTGGATAAGAAAATAGGTCAGTTTTGAGACTCACCCCATGATCCGCAAACCATGGTATTGTATTAGAAATGCTATATATTTGAGTCATAGCGAGTCAAGAAGATGTAACTAATAGTATTTGATAACTTGGAGTCAATATAGAGATTGTTTTGGGAAAGTGCTAAGGCAAGAAGGCTCTGATTCCTGTACTTAGGCGAAAGGGGAAGGCTCCTGCAGCTGAGTGCACAGGAGACCTTGGGAAGTCCGCAGCTGAGTGCACGGACCCCTGTAGTTGAGTGCGTAGGGTGAAAGAGTCTGTAATATGAACGTTGAAGATGAATAAAGATAGATTTTGAAGAACTATCTTGCAATCTGAGCATTATTTTTTATTCTATTTATGGTATGATCTGTCACTTTATAATATGTTTTCTATGGAATAATGAATAAATTCATCATGAAACTACTGATCTATCTTATTTGTGCATGACTCAAGTAATTATCTATTTTTGCGAAGATAAGGGTTAATTCTGCTGTGATTTTTTATGAATTGGGTAAATCTGCGTGAAAGCAGATCTAGGGAAATTAATTAGTGTGTGAAAGTAGATAGACTGCTTCCTTAGGGCCTATAAAGCATGATCGCAGACCTTCGCGAAGGTCTAGAAGTTATTTTACTCAAGTTATAGTAACCATCCATAAAAGGATATCAATCTCGCGAAGGCATATTTGAATTGTAAGAGCTTAAGGTTGCTTATCACACTACCTCTAGATGCAGAAACATGGTTCTAGCATCCCCAAATACTACTTCGGGTGAGACTGCAACTTGCACTATGCAGGTTGTTGACAAAGGGCCAACAGTTAGGGCTTTGTTGGTTGGTGCAAACAACTTTGAACCTAGGTCAAGCCCCCTAAGGCAACAAATGGTTACATTGCCAGGACTAGGATATATCTGAGAGATGTGTTATAAATGGTTTCCTATGAGGAAAGAGATTGATAAGTGGATTGATTGAAAATCGCACACATTTGGAGCTTAGGAGAACATGGGCCCTAAACTATCCAAGGAGCAATGGTTGCAGATATTTTTGTACACAGACAAGACCAACGCGTTCTCTTGTTTCTTCCCTGAATAACTATATGAGTGGTTGTCTAAATTGACTGATAGTCAAGGGGCGTGGAGGCTTGAATGCCCTAAAGTGTGGAATATTGAACTCATGCGATGTCTGGAAGTATCAAAAATCATTATCGCAATAGGTGTGGATCACTAGATTGATCACACATTGGGAAGAATTGTGACTTATTTTGCGCTCAACAGGATTATCAGTTATAGTGAAGCAGAACGAAGGATCCTTAAAGGACCGCGAGGTAAGTATTTGAAATCATTGAAGACTTGGATTAATTTTTTTTTATGTGAAAAGAGGGTTACATAATTACCTTAATGTTTGGGGCTACATGAAGTGGGAGATTCTTTAGAAGAAACAGAGGATCTAGCTCAGAATATAGTTCGCTCATTGAACCCCCTTCAAGCAATGACGAAGGGATAGTGCTGATGACGCCACGAAGTGTAGTTTAGTTAATTACGCAAGGTATTCTGAGGATACCTCGACCTTCCCCCCCTCCACCTCCATTTCCACCATTAAACATGGCGAATGCGATGAAGATGCCAATTTTTAAAGGAATAGGGAGTGAAGATCCATAACAGTTTTGGTTTGTCGCAGGAGCTATTTGGACAACACATCAGATTACAAATGATAATATTAAGAAATCACAGTTGGTTATAGCCTTACAAGATCAGATATTAACATGGTATATAAAGTATTGCATTGATAACCCCAACGAAATGTTGGAGGATACCCAACTAGATTTGAACGAGGAGTTGAGTAAGCCTAAGTCAAAGGAATAGTCAGTAATTGAATTTAAGGAAATCTGACAGAAGATAGATTAGACACCTTGGGACTTTAATTAAAGGTTGAAGTGCTTGATTAGGTAGGCTAATATGATAATCTCATATTCCCAACATCGTGACTGGTTTATAGCATCTCTCTTGCCACATTTAAGAATACCTCTATCACAGTGGAAGATAGCAATGCAAGAAGAAGCCTTGGAAATCGTGATGAGGATGAATGCAGTGCCTATATAGGATACGAACCTAGGAGTGAAACAGATTCATTCATAGTTGGAAAGCCTGCACTTGGAGTTGCAGAGCTTGAAGAAAGGAAAGGAAGATCAAATGGAAGTGCACGCTAAGATCTAGTGTCTGAAGTGTAAGAGCCACAAACATGATAAGGATCATTGTCTAGTCTACAAGAACTATATTATAGGGGGAGGGCCTGTTCCCCTGAAACCAGAGAATAATGTTGGGACGAGCGTGGGAGTTGTGCTATGTTTGAGGTAACAGGACATCATGCTACTCATAAATGCAATTTATTGCAAAAGTTTGTAGAGACCCCTCAGAAGTTGTCTTGCAATTTCTGTAAGTCTGTAGGACATGATGAATGCCACTGTAGGAGTTATGACTTGATGATGGATAGAACCCCTACCTACAGGATGCAAGCAGAGAATCAGCCTCAGGATCAAGGCGTAAGAGAAGCATACAGAGGATTCCAAGGCTAAGGATGAGGAGAGGTGTTGGACCAGGTTGAGGGCATGAACAGATAATCTCCTATAACTATGGCGAAGCAGTGCACTTCGCGCGAGATTGTACAAACCCCATGCATCCCTCATGTTAGTATTGTCGACAGTTTGACCATGTCATAGAGGAATGTCCAGTCCTTATGGAAAATATGCAATAAGAGAAGGTGTGTCCCCAACAACCTACGCAAAACATTCAAATGATGAGTGTTGAGCCCCGCAAAGAAGACTAGAGCATAAATATTGTGCTGAGAAGTGGTATGAAAACTGGTGCAGATAAAGGTAAGAAACCTAAAGAAGATGGATGGGTGCACAAGGCTGTTGAGAAGGAAGTAGATTTTGATCTTAATCATGCTAAGTAGAAATTCATGGAAGAAAAGAAGAACTTCACTGAGGCCTCCACGTCAGGAGGTCATGAGAAAACACTAGAACAACGCACAGTAAGAAAGATTGGTAAGCATAAGAAGCGAATGGGGCACAAGATGAGATTAACTATAGAGATAGGTGAATATGAAACGGACCAAGTCATCTTGGATCTAGGTTCTGATGCAAATGTCCTACCTAAGAAAACATGGGAAAGGATGGGGATACCTGTGCTATAGTGGTCCCCTATTCAATTGTGCATTGGAAAATCAACAGAAGATTATTCCAATGGGGCACTTATATGGTGTAACGGTGGACATTGAAGGTGCAAATGCGCTTGCTGAATTTGACGTCATTGAAATCATGGATGAAATTAACCCATACCCTGCACTACTAGGAATTGACTAGGATATTGATATGAACAAGGTAATCAACTTTAAGAAGTGTAAAATGACATTTGAGAAAAAGTCACTTAGGGTTGTAGCGCCACTAGACCCTGCAGAAGGTACGTGTTATACTGAACCTGTTCACGTCTATGTAGAAAGTGATGATGATCTAGACCAGATATACAAGATAAAAATGCATGATGAGGATTGGATCAACCCTACAACCGATGATGAATTGTGTGGGATAGGGATAGATCCTATGCCTCAAATTCGGATGACGAGCTTGAACACTGGAAAAATTGGTTACATGAATTCTCTACACTCCATTGCAATATGATGACCAAATCGTTGGGGTGTGTCTTGACTAAGCTAAGAAACCTTCTGCATTATGATGGTTTGACTGATGTTGAGTTGTTTTTAGATGATTTGAAAGGGAATTATTAGAAGAGCATCGATTCTAGGCACTGGAGTTGGCGCTGCATGCTATGCCTGCCCGTTGGTGTGGTACATGCAAGGAGTTCTTTGCCGGATGGAGAGAATACAAAAGAATGATGAAGTTAAGGTTTGGCCATGCTAATACTAGAATGAAAGAAAAATACAATGGGAAGGATGTTCCATGTGACCACTTAGCACAATGGACTAAGGCTTGGGGAATAGAACCACAACCCGAAAGGGTGCATATTTTCTGTCATACATTAGATACTATCCCAATGAACTAGTATATGGAGACGTAGCTTGGCCATGGAACAACTGAATGGGACATTTTAAGGGAGAGTTTTCCATTGAATTTTAACTTTGAGGATGGTTTTGAAAGAATTAATGAGGCGCTATAGGATATAAAATCTTATATATTCAAAACCCCAAAGGAACCAGTAGAATGGGCTCTACCAGACTCGAGTACACAACTACGCCATGCCCTGGAATGTTGTAATGTGACTACTAAAGAAGAAGAGGATGCTCTGAGGAATATTACCATTCCTGAAACTAAAGGACAACGCGAAGTCGAAGGACCGAAGGTGGCAAACCCATATATCTCAGAGCCGTTAAAAACTTGACAAGTAAACATTGGATTTGAAGAAGAGCCTAAGTTTGCGAAGATCAAAGACTATTGGGATGAAGATACGGTTGATAAGGTAGTTGATTTGTTGAGGGAGTACTAGGATTTATTCCCAATGAAGTTTCAGATTTGAAAGGAATCATCGGAGATTTAGGCATTATGAAGATAATATTGAAACCGGATGCAAAGCCTGTTAAGAAAAGGCCTTATCGGATGAATCCAAAATATCAAGAGAAGGTGTGCCAAGAACTGTATAAGATGTTGGATGCCGGTATTATTGAGCCAGTAGAGGAATCAAATTGGGTAAGCCCAACGGTGGTCCAAGAAAATAAACAGAAAGGTGAAATTTGCATATGCATAGATATGCAGAAGGTCAATGATGCTTGTGTGCATGATCTGTTACCAACACCATTTACTGACGAAGTGTTAGAGAATGTTGGCAGACAGGAGATGTATTCATTTACTGATTGTTTTTCAAGATATCATCAAATCAAGATCATGACAGAAGATTGAAGCAAAACAGCCTTCATGACTGAGTGGGGTTTCTTCCAATATACAATTATGCCATTTGGATTGAAGAACACACCTTCAATCTTTTCCCAGGTAGTGATCGCAGCGTTCAAAGATTTTATTCATAAGTTCCTGGAAGTATATTTTGATGATTGGACTGTGTTTGGATTAGTGAAGCACCATGTTGCGAGTCTACACCTCATGTTGGATAGATGTTGAGGTATCATATCATGCTGAACATGAAGAAATACATATTTTGTGTACCCTTTGGGATTTTTCTTGACCATGTTGTATGTAAGCAGGGATTGATGGTGGACCCTGTGAAGATCACCATAATTGTGAATTTAGAAGCACTTAGGAACATGAAAAAATTGTGCGCAACATTGGGACACACTCGGTATTACAAGAAGTTTATCAAATCGTATGCCTAGATAACCTCGCTAAACGATAAATTGTTAAAGAAAGATGTGATGTTTTGCTGGGATGAAGACTGTCAGCACAACTTGGATGTCTTGAAGGAGAAAATGATGACAATGCCTATTTTAGTGTTTCCGAACTAGAATAAGTAATTCCATGTGCATGTAGATGCCTCTTGCATTGCGTTAGGAGCTATACTAATACAAGAAGGTGAGGGAGAGATTGATCATCTTTAGATTTCACGAGCAGGAAGTTATCCAAGCTTGAGAAGAGTTATTCCACTATAGAGCGTAGTTGAAGTGGTAGTATTGTAGGTGAGCTAGGTGGTCTTTGCATCAAGATTGAGGTGCTGGCTGAGTGACTTGGGAGTAAGTCACCATATTTGTGTTGGGGGCCTATTGGGATAGGGTCCCTAGGGTCAGTTTTGGGGTTAGTTAACCCAATTTTTGTAAAAGTTTTGTAAAAAGATGTAAAGTCTCCATGAAATGTGGATGTGAAGCGTGTAGCTAGATAGGAGTCAAAGGGGTTTAGCCCCTTGTTTGGATAAGTAAATAGGTCGGTTTTGAGACTCACCCATGGTCCGTGGACCATGGTATTGTATTGGAAATGCTATATATTTGAGTCATAGCGAGTCTAGAAGAGGTAACTAATAGTAGTTGATAACTTGGAGTTAAGATAGAGATTATTTTGGGCAAGTGCTAAGGTAGGAAGGCTTTTCTTCCTGTACTTAGGTGAAAGGGGAAGGCTCCTGCAGCTGAGTGCACAGGAGGCCTTGGGAAGTCCGCAATTGAGTGTGCAGACCCCTACAGCTGAGTGCATATGGTGAAAGAGTTTGTAATCTGAATGTTGAAGATGAATAAAGATTGAATTTGAAGAATTATCTTGTAATCTAAGCATTATTGTTGATTCTGTTTATGTTATGATCTGTTGCTTTATAATATGTTTTCTATGGAATAATGAATAAATGCAGCACAAAACTACTGAATCTATCTTATTTTGCATGACTTAAGTAATTATTTATTTTCACGAAGATAATGGTTAATTCTGTTGTGATTTCTGATGAATTGGGTAGATCTGCGTGAAGGCAGATCTATGGCTATCAATTAGTGCGCGGAAGTAGATAGATAGCTTCCTTAGGGTCTATAAAGCTTGATTTCAGACCTTCGCGAAGGTATAGAAGCTATTTTACTCGAGTTACAGTAGCTAGCCATAGAAGGATACCGATCTATGCGAAGGCAGATCTGAGATGTAAGAGCTTAAGACCACTTAACACACTCTCTCTGGATGCAAAAACTTGGTTCTACCAACCCCCAATACTGCTTCGGGTGAGACTACAACCTACGCTATGGAAGTTGTTGCCGAAAGGGCCAGCAGTTATGGTTTCGCTAGTTGGCACGAGCAACTCTGAACCTGGGTCAACCCCCCCAAGCCATCGCCTCCACACGAAAACAACAAATGGACAAGGTCATGGAGAAGTACGAGGAAACCTTCACCTTCCCCCACAGGTTCCTCTGCATTATCAGGTCAAGCACTCCATCGATCTGACCCCAAGTGCGTTGTTGCCTAATGAACCAATATATCAGCGCTCTATTCTGGAGAGAAACGAAATTAAGAGCCAGATTTAGGAGTTGCTGCAAAAAGGTCACATTCAGATAGGTTCATCGCCCTGTGGGAGCCCGATCATGTTGGTACATAAGAAGGATGGGACTTGGAGACTTTGTGTTGACTATCAGGTGTTCAACAAGATCATTTTCTAGAATAGGTGCCTGATCCCATGGATTAATGACCTTCTCAACCAACGTAAGGGGGGGAAATATTTCAGCAAGATTGACTTGAAGTATGGATATCCCCAGGTACCAATCGAACCTTTTGATGTGTGGAAGACAGACTTCAAAGCCAAGGAGGGTCTTTTTAAAGGGTTGGTTATGCCTTTTAGGTTGAAGAATGCTCATGCAACCTTCATGAGGTTGATGGATGACATCTTGCAGCCATTCACCAACTCATTTATTGTGGTATACTTGGATGGCATCCTAATCTTCAGCCAGAGTTGGGAAGAGCACCTCCACCACATCTGATAGGTTCTCCAAACAGTGTGGCAAGACAAGTTGTGTGCCAATTTGGAGAAATTCACTTTTGGCATGACCCAGGTTCAGTATCTGGGATACATTATTCATGAACTAGGGGTGCATGTGGATCCAGCCAAGATCCAAGTCATTCAGGATTGGCCAGCCCCAATGTTATGAAACTAGCTCACAAAAAGATAGAAAAGAGAGATCAACACCTTAGAATTTAGCCTCTTCGAGGGGGCAACCTCCTTTACATTACACAAATGAACAATTCTTGGATGATTCAAATGACAAAACCTCCTTTCTATATATAGGAGTCTAAGGAGTCACAATATAACCCAGCCGACCTAACAATAATAATATAAAGCCACAAAAATAACAATAAAGGGATTCTATGGGGCACAGTAATAACAATATGGGGACAATAGGGACACAACAATATTAATCATGGATACAACTACAATAGTAATGGGGTAATCACTAGTATTATAGGGACCCAACATGCCTGTCTCCTTCAAAAAAGTGTTGTCCTCAACGCTTGAGTAGTTATGGATGCTTCTTTATAAAATTCTCATCCTCCCATGTGGAATCTTCAGCGGATAAGTTCTTCCACTTGATAAGATACTCCAAAATTGATCGATTTCTTAACTGTCGAGTTCTTGTTTCTGTGACTGCTTCTGGTTCCAATATAATTTTTCCTTCCTCGTCAAGTTCTGGCAATATTGTTTGAACTGGGAGCTTGTCGCCTATAACCTTCTTTAAACATGAAACATGGAAAACTGGGTGCAATCGAGAAGCTGCAGGAAGCTCCAATTTGTATGACATAGTACCAATCTTTTGCAACACCTTGTACGGACCATAATACTTTGGTCATAATTTATTATCCTTCTTAGCTTGCTTGATGGACATTTTCTTATATGGTTGTAGCCGTAGGAATACCCAATCACCTACATCAAAACTTCTTTCACTGTGATTTTGATCTTCCTGTTGTTTCATTCTATTCTGTGCCAACACGAGGTTATCCTTTAAGAGTTGGAGGATTTGTTGTTGATGTTCGATGTGGTGTTCCACTGCTTGAACCTTAGAATTTTCTCTTAAATATGATGTGATGGATGGTGGCTGATATCCATAAAGTGCCATAAATGGGGTCATTTTTTTTGCTGTATGGAATGAAGTGTTATACCACCATTCAGCCAGAGGCATCCATTTGACCCATTGTGTCTGTTTATCAGATACAAAGAAACGAAGATATCCTTCCAAACATTTGTTTACTATCTCAGTTTGCCCATCAGATTGAGGATCATAAGATGAGCTATGAGCTAATTGAGTACCAAGACAAGAAAATAATTCTGTCCAAAAGTTTCCAGTGAAAATGGGATCTCTGTCACTTACAATAATCTTTGGGTTTCCATGTAGCTTTTGAATTGTTTCCATAAATGCAGTAGAATCTGTACTGGATTTAAATGGATGTGATAATGCACAAAAGTGTGCATACTTGGTAAGTCTATCAACTACCACCATGATGACACTCTTTCCCTCAGACTTGGGTAAACATGTGATAAAATCCATTGAAACCTCCTCCCAACGTTGGCTTGGAATGGATAAAGGTTGTAATAGACCTGGTGTCTTAATTGTTTCAACTTTATTTTGTTGGCAAACCAAACATTCCGCAAAAAATTTTGAATATCTGATTTAAGGCCCTCCCAAAAAAATTCCTTCTTAACCATGTGGTAAGTTTTTAAAAATCCTAAATGCCCTCCTAAGGGAGAAGTGTGCAATTCCATAAGAATTTTTTGTTTTAGCTGGGAATTCTTACAGAGGTATAAGCGATATTTGTACCATAACGAATCATTTTGCCAGCTAAATGTATCAGACGTACTGGAGTCTTGTTGTAACTTTCAAATAAGTGCCCACACTTCTTCCTCGTTCTTCCATTCCTCCCTTGCTTCATTTATCCAATCTGGTTGGATAATAGAAATGGTGCACAACAATGCTTCCACATCCTCATCCTTTCTTGAGAGTGCATCTGCCACCGCATTTTGCTTCACTTTTTTGTAGATGATTTCAAAGTGATAACCCAACATCTTTGTGACCCACTTTTGTTGCTCTTCAAAGGATAATCTTTGTTCTAAAAAGTATTTAAGGCTATCATGATCCGTTTTTACCTTGAAGTGTCTTCCCATTAGGTAGGGTCACCATTTCTTAAGTGCATGGAGTATTGCCAACATTTCCTTCTCATAAATAGCTTTGTGTACAAACACTCCCTTGATTGGACGACTTTCAAAAGCAATGGGTCTTTCATCTTGCATGAAAATAGCACCAATTCCATTTCCTGAAGCATCACATTCCACAATAAAGGTTTTTGTGAAGTCTGGTGTAGCTAAGGCCGGTGCTTGGCACATTGCCTCTTTAAGATGTTCGAAGGCCTTTGTTGCTTCTGGAGTCCATGAAAATGCATCTTTCTTCAATAATGTTGTTAGAGGTGCTGCTATTCTCCCATAATTCTTAACAAACTTGCGATAATACCCTGTCAACCCGAGAAATCCTCGCAGATGCTTTATGGATGTGGGGATTTTCCATTCCTTAATGGCTTTAATTTTGCTAGGGTCTACCTTAACTCCTTCATGAGATACAATATGACCCAGATATTCCACCTCTTGTACTCCAAAGAAACATTTGGATCTTTTTGCATA
Organism: Pinus tabuliformis; assembly: GCA_031772625.1. NCBI lineage: Eukaryota > Viridiplantae > Streptophyta > Pinopsida > Pinales > Pinaceae > Pinus > Pinus tabuliformis. The sequence goes on along the minus strand of CM062812.1, from coordinate 887,998,884 downwards.
TAATTGTTTCTCCTCCAATAGTTGTAGCACCCTGTCAACATGTTCAACATGATCCTTCCAAGACTTGCTGTAGATTAGTATATCATCAAAAAATACTAACACAAATTTTCTAAGGAATGGTTTGAAAATGGAATTCATCAAACCTTGAAATGTTGAAGGTGCATTGGTAAGGCCAAAAGGCATGACCAAAAATTCATAATGAACCTCATGAGTTCTAAATGTTGTTTTCAGAATGTCTTCAGTCTTCATTCTAATTTGATGATATCCTGAATGAAGATCCAACTTGGTGAAGTAAATTGATCCATGCAATTCATCCAGTAATTCATCAATGACAGGAATGGGAAACTTATCTTTAATAGTGAGCTTGTTGAGCTCCCTATAATCCGGACACATGGCCATGATCCATCCTTCTTGTGCACCAATACTACTGGAGCAGAGAAAGAACTTTGACTCGGTTGAATTATACCAGCCTCTAGCATTTCTGCAACCATACGTTCAATTTCACTCTTTTGGGCATAGGGATATTTGTACGGCCTGATGTTTGGAGGAACACTTCTTGGAATCAGATGAATAGCATGATCATGATCATGAATAGGTGGGAGACCTTTGGGAGTCTCAAATACCTTGGAATGATTGTCCAAGACTTTTTGGAGATCTGGAGAAATAGATGATTCCAATGTGGAAACATCTAGCGAACATAATTGTGCAATTACACCTCTTTGTTCCTTTTTTAGAAGCTTTGTCATACCGTTAGAGCTGATTATTTTTCCCAGTTTCCCTACAATACCCCTTAATTCAACTTCCTTTCCTTCCACAGAAAATTTCATGAAAAGTTCTTGAAAATTAAAAGCTATTGTACCCAAGGATTGTAGCCATTGGACTCCTAGTACAACATCAACACCTCCCATTGGAATGGAAAGCATTGGGCTAGTCAATACATATTCTCCCATGGATAGCTTGATATTATGGCACTTTCCAGAGCAATTTATTGTTCCTCCATTTGCAACCATCACTTGACACTCTGGTGTTGGATATAAGAAGCAATTCAATTCTTTTTCTACCTTACAATGAATAAAATTGTGGGTACTTCCTGAATCAATCAACACTATTACCTTTTTCTTCTTGATTTGTCCTTCTATCTTGATGGTTTGAGGAGTGGTTATTCCCGCCAATGCATTACAAGATATGGTCAGATTCATTTCTTCTTTATCTAGGCTTTGTTCCTGGAGTATATCCTCTTCTTTTGACCTTTCTTGCCCCTTTTCTTCTTCCTCTTCACAATCTATGTAGAATAATTTCTTCTCAGCACACTTATGACCTTTAGTGTATTTGCTATCACAACTGTAACAAAGCCCTTTTGCTCTTTTTTCTTCCAATTTTTGTGTTGTCAACCTTATAGGTTGTGGAAGACTAGGGGCAACAACACTTCCATCTTTATAGTTGTGAGTGGTATGCTTCCTGGTTGCCATAATTTTGCTTTCCATTTTTCTTGCTAACCTGAATGCCTTCTCTAATGAATCAGGTTCCCAAAGGCGAACATCATGTTGGATATTATCCTTTAAAGTCCCTATGAACACATCAATCCTATGCTCCTCTGGAAATTTTTTACCCTTATGTTCAATTTTTGGAACTCCTCAATGTGCTCCATTATTGAACCCTTTTGTTTGAGACTTATCAATTGGCTAAAAAAAGTGTTGCTTTTTGTATCCTCATAATGTGCTGTCAATTCTTCCGTAAAAATTGCCCAAGTGATAATTTGTTTACAAGAGCAAAGCCATTGATACCATACAAACTGATTTGGTTCCAAATATAAAGTTGCAATACGTACCTTTTGTGTGTTTTGCACATTATTGAGATCGAAAAATTGCTCCATCTGTAATATCCATGTGGCGGGATCCTTGCCATCAAACTTCCTCATATCGATTTTTGGAATATGGTGGGTCTTCGATCCAACATTAGAGTCTATGGAATCATGATTAACATTTCTTTTGTTCTCATCATGAGTTTCCTTTACTACCCTTTCACCATTAGTGACCATTTCTTGTAGCAACTTATTCATATTTATCTTCAATTCTTCCATCTTATCATCCATGCCATCAATTTTAGTGTCCATGCCATTCATCTTAGCTTCCATGCCATCCATCTTAGCTTCTATGACTTTCTTTAAACAATCCATCTTAGCTCCTACACCTTTATTTATACCATCCATCTTAGCTTCTACATCTTTCCTTAAACCATCCATCTTAGGTTCTGTTGCTTTTTGTGCACATGACACTTGTTGCACTTGGTCTCGTAATTTTGATATATCATGTTGAATTTCTTCCTCTTCTTCATGAGTCATGCTAGAGCTTTCAGGTTTCTTACTAGGTGTTTGAATTTTATTTCCTCGGGGCATCAATTACCAATTCAAACTAATTTTTCAAACCAAGCTTATGAAAAAATTAAAAAAAACTACACACCTTTTTTCACTTTGTAGAAGCTCGATATTGAATCTGATGTATCTCTGCAATTTTGGATCATCCAGTTCTAAATTGTGATCTTTAGTAGCCCTCTGTGTCCTCTTTCCAATGCCACCAGTCTAATCCAAATTGGATTCTCCAAGGAAGAGTTATGCACAATCTCCCAAGATGACCTGATTATAGACTAGTTCAGTAGAGCGAACTTGTATGACGTGCCACGAGTCACCTTTGGCTCTGAAAAATATATACAAGAAATTATAGTCCGTCCTATTTCTGTACCTTCTTACGAAATTTCAATCCGATGCTCAAAGAGAAAGTTATGACGATTTTCCCCAGGTCACCTGTTTGGAATGTAATTTAGGAGTCTGCAAAAAGACCAACTTCTTCAGATCATATCTCCTCAAATATAGCGCGAAAAGCTCTGAAATTTGGATCTGAGATTTAGAGAGATTTCTTCTCAAATGGGTTTTTTTTTTAGCTTCTGAAACATCACAGAAAAAAGTTATAGCGAAAATTCCACAATGACCTGTTTGGAGCAGCGAAACCCTAGAATCCAAAGCTCTGATACCAAATGTTATGAAACTAGCTCACAAAAAGATAGAAAAGAGAGATCAACGCCTTATAATTCAGCCTCTTCAAGGGGGCAACCTCCTTTACATTACACAAATGAACAATTCTTGGATGATTCAAATGACAAAACCTCCTTTCTATATATAGGAGTCTAAGGAGTCACAATATAACCTGGCCGACCTAACAATAATAATATAAAGCCACAAAAATAACAATAAAGGGATTCTATGGGGCACAGTAATAACAATATGGGGACAATAGGGACACAACGATATTAATAAGGGATACAACTACAATAGTAATGGGGTAATCACTAGTATTATAGGGACCCAACACCCAACCACTCTGACAAAGCTCTGCAGTTTTATCAGTCTTGCTAATTTCTACTGCAGGTTCGTGTTGGGGTTCCCTCATATCACTTGGCCCTTAAGTCAAGTCACCAAGGGAGGAGAGAAGGAAAAATTATTTTGGTTTGAATCTCAATAGAAGGCCTTCGCAGAGTTGAAACATCGCCTCTGCTATGAACCAGTGCTCACATTACCAAACTTGCAACAACCATCTGAGATTGAGACAAATGCCTCTGACTATGCTATTGGGGTGGTCCTTACTGAAAAGGGACATCCAATGGCATATCACAGTGGGACACTTTCAGACACAGTCTGAAAGTATCCCACTTATTACAAAGAGATGTATTCCATTGTACAGGCCTACCAACAATGGAAGCATTACATTTTGGGGAAGGAAACAATCATCCACACAGACCACTGGCCCCTATAATTCATACAGACACAAGGGAAGTTGCAGAATGATCGCCATCAGAAGTGGTCCACATACCTGCAACAATTCCATTTGAATATCAAGTACAAGAAGGGAAACATCAATAATGTTGCAAACTACCTCAGCTGACCACCGATCATGGTGTTAACCACCATGCTTAACTCTTGTGGGCACAAGACTTTTGATTGGCCACTTCTCTACAAAAGCGACCCAGAATTTGGCCACACATACTAGATGCGCTTGGACGGTCAACAAGTTCCATATTTTCGCCTCCAATATTCCTTGTTATGCCACCTGGGAAATCTTTGTGTTCCTTCAAGCGAGCGTTCCAAGATGATTTTGGAAGCACATTATAGTTGAGTCGTAGGGCATTTCGGGGTTGAGAAAATAGTTGCAGTATTGTAGAAGTATTTCTATTGGTTGAATCTTCCATAAGATGTCAAGAAGTACATCATATCCTATACTACTTGCGCCATTGCCAAACTGACCATCAAGAAGCAAGGCCTCTATACTCCACTGCCTACCCCTAGTCAACCTTGGGAATCCATCTCCATGGATTACATGTCGGGCCTTCCTTCTACTAAGCATGGCAACGACTATGTTTTTGTGGTTGTCGACAGATTCTTGAAGACAAACATTATGGCAGCCTACAAGAAGAATATCACAGTAGAATCCACTTCTAAACTCTTCTTTGAATGAGTGTGGCTACAGTTTTGGATCCCATAGTCTACCATCTCATATCAGGACAACAGGTTCCTCAGTACATTTTGGTTTAGTCTCTAGTCAATGCTGGACACCAAGCTCACTAAGTCCACAACTTTCCATCCTCAAACTGATGGCCAGACAGATGGCGTCAACAGGATGATCGTACACATTCTATGCATGTACAACTCAAAGCATCCATGCACATGGGATGAGAGCCTCCCCTATGTTCATCACAACTATAACCGATCTCTCCACAGCTCGATTGGCCACAACCCTTTTGAGGTGGGCTTGGGCTTCCATCCATTATGTCCCATTGATGTGGCCATACCATTTCTAGCTATTCAGGCAGATTTGGCTCATGTCCAGTCTAAAGTTGATAAGGCAAAGATCTTCATTAAGCACATCCAACACATTTACCAACAGTTCCACGACATTCTAGAGAAATAAAATGCCAAGTACAAGCAGCAACATGATTAACATCGAGTGCCACACAAGTTTCAAGTGGGCGACAAAGTCTAGTTTCATTTGTAGAAGGAACGCCTTACTGGAGCCTATTGGAAACTCAAACCACTCTGATATGGTCCTTACACCATTACCAAGGTTGTGGGAGATAATGCGTTTGAGCTCAGCCACGGAAAATTTTAAGAACCCCCCCTAAATTTATAAATATAATAAATGGGCGAATCTCCATGGTATATAGGAAAAATGGAAGGCGATTTTATCAATAATATAATATGTATATATAATTTTTTGGGGAATCTCTCACCAGGCATGGCGAATATTTTACTCAATTATAAAATCTTGTAAGATCTTGGCGAGTCTTTCACTAAATAATAAAACTTTGTAAATTCCTAGTGAATCTTAGCATAGGCTACATGCTGGTTTAATTCCCCCATTTAAATAGGCTACATTCCAGGTGAATACCATGGGTCAATACCATGTGCCATTTTGGTGAATACCATGGGTCAATACCATGTGCCATTTTTATTTTTATTAATTCTAATATTAGGGTTAATAATGGTTTTTTGCATGGTATTAATAACAATCTAGTCCATGGTATTTGTCCCATAGTATTTTGGCCATAAGTTTCACCTAAATATAACCCATTTTTTGAGTGTTCGTAAATATAAGGTGACTTATGGAGTAAATATAAAAAATGTTTTATTTGTTTACCATACCTCTCGTTTATTTATATTTTTATTAATTTACCATACCTCTTTTACAAATATGGTATTTGGCCCATAGGATTCACTTAAACAAAACCTCTTTCTTGAGCCTTCATAAATAGAACGAGGGTTATGGACTAAATATAAAAAGAGGTTTTATTTATTTACGATACATCTAGTTTATTTATATTTTTATTTATTTACCATACCTTTTGAGTAAGTATAAAAAGACGTTTTATTTATTTACCATACCTCCACTTTACTTATATTTTTATTTGTTTACACTCTTACATGTATATAAGGTGACTTATGGAGTAAATATAAAAATGTTTTATTTATTTACCATACCTCTCATTTATTTATATTTTTATTAATTTACCATACCTCTTTTATAAATATGGTATTTGGCCCATAGGATTCACTTAAATAAAACCTATTCTTGAAAATGGGCTAATGGATTCACTTAAATAAAACCTATTCTTGAAAATGGGCGAATGGAAGGTTGTAAGTCCTAATTTCAAGGGCTAAATTTACCTTTTTTACCCTCTCCCTTAAAATAAGGTGGGCTATTTGAGGTGATTTGTAAAAATGTACTATGATACAAAATATTCGCCCACTAAAAATTTAAAACCCCTTAATTTCGCCAAAGGGCGAACATTCGCCCCTAAAGTTATCCTTGAGCTCAGCATTCCCCCATTCCTTGGTCTGTACCTAGTGTTCAATGTGGAAGGCCTTTAACCATACTTCCCACCATTGCTGGACACATCAGACATTGCAAAACAACTCCCACCTACAAAGTTAAATCCAGACTGCATGGAACAAGCCACAACTGATCGGATCATGGACACCCAGTTCAAGAGCACCTAATGAAAAAGGATCTAACTATATCGAGTTGTCAAAGCAGGCCAACTTCTTCACCAGGGCAAGTGGCTCACGAAGGACCAGGGTCAGTAGAAGTTTCCTCATCTCATGGAGGAACTCAATGAAATGGGGACCATTGCTTCCTAAGGGGGGAGGAATGATCTAGGTGGATATTGGTGGCCACCTACATATTCCACTTGTACCCCCACCATTGTTTCTTTCAGTTTTTCAGTTTCCTTATTTGTAGCACAATTTACTATTTTTGGCAGCTTTTCGGGTCCTAAACTTCTAGCGTTGTTTTGAGGTCCTAAACTACATTTTTTCAGAAAACCAGAGCCAACACTAATTATAGTCCAATGTTGGTCATTCAAAATTTGTATTCATCGGATAGATCTTTCTAACGAGGTATTGTGCGTGTCAAACGATGATCGTATGCCAAAGTTACAACCCCGAGAAGTTGGTGTACCAATTTACCCAAACAAGGCCCATATTTTGGCACTTCATCTCCTAGGGTTAGCTTTTCAGACATTTAGGGTTTTCCATTGTTTCTCAATAATAAATAGGCCTTTGAGCCTCATTGTAACATAGTTCAAAGGCATGTAGCCGCCACATCTCTTCTCAGAGATAAGCTACCATCGCTTGAGCTAGTCTTATTTCCTTTCTATTTGTAAGAATATTTCAATATTTGATATTAATGAAATGAAGTGTTGTTTCTGCTACATCTCTATATTTATGGTTATATCTGTAATTTGTTGTGTTCCTATTTAAATCCGGATCATTGTAGCCAAACTCCATAAATTTTGTATCATATACAATTTTATCTTATTTAGTCACAATGTTTTCAATATAAAATATAACCATAAAACATAAACTAATATAAAGTTATTTTATCTCAAAGTCTCTTACATAATAAAATGTTTAGATTTGTGTTATGTAAAAAGTTAAACTATAATCGATATAATTATTTAGCTTCATGTATGAGACTAACGCTAGTTGCTACTATAAAGTACATGTCTTAATAGAGGTAGCTTCATAGATGACAACAAGGCATATTGACTTTCTTGTAGTTATTATCTAAGTTGAAATTGTTTTTTCATCTTAGAGTATGACCTAAAATTAATTTTGGTTGGTTAAGTGTTCATTTTCGTCTTATTTTAGGAAATATTTTAATAACCTAAAATTTAAAGACAATTGGTAAGACCCATAGTCTTCCCCTTACAAACTACCAACAAATTATCAAAACTGATTTAGTTTTTATTAAATCATAGAAATGATAATAAATTATACCACATTTAAAATAATAATCAATAATAAATCATTTTTATTGCGCTGAGATGCACGCTTTGGCCCAACATGATAGAGATGGTGTAATGTTTAACATTTTGACTTGGTCAAAATAAAATAAAATAATTAATAGTTGATAATTATAATTGTCAATAAAATATTTTAACTGATCCAAATTACACAAAACTAAAACTAAAAGTAAAGTAAAGTAAAATCAAAAACATAAAATTAATAATGATAATTATAATTAATAATTAAACGAGCTCAGCACTAAGAGGGATCAAATTTATGAGATGTAAACTTCTTTTTAAGTAAAAAGAAATTTAATTTCTCTTAGTACTTTGTAGATTTGAAATTAAAATAAATGTAAATTAGTTATCAATTAACAACTAAATTATGATAAACAATATCACATTAAACAAATTAAATTAAACATTAAAAAATGAAAAATAAAATCTCTTTAAGAGAAAATTAAAAAAAATAAAATCTCTTTAAAAGAAAATTAAAAAAAAAAAAAAAAATCTTACCCTCCTAGTGATATATATAATCTCATGTTAAAGAATTATCAACCTCTTGAATTTTCATATATATAGTCCATAAGTTATCCCATGACTTAATTCTTAAGTTATTGTGTGAATATTCCATCACAAATATGTATAATAATAAGAAATAGAAAAATAATACAATATATAACCAGGGTTGGAGGCAACGGAAGTCCTTGGTGAGCAAGTGAAGGAGAAATTGGGGAGTAGTGATAATGCATTGATGCCAATTATGGCAAGCAAAAATTTGTTTTCAAATTATTATAGTTTCCACTGCAATCCCATCAATGCAATTATAATAGCCTCCTCACATGCTTTGAGTGCCACTATTGTTGGCTTGGTCTTGTTGTTAATGATACAAATTTTGTAATTTGCAATCCCCACACAAGGTTGTAATAACCTCACATCCTTTGATTTCCATTATTTCTGGCTCGCTCTTGCATTGTATCTAATCCCTCTGAACAAATATTTTTGGATGCCAGAAAACATAGCTTGACGTAGATGCAAGTTGGACATACTTTCTCATCACAAACTTTGATAAATTGTATCAAATTCCGTTGTGTGTTGAAATGATCTCTGAAATACCAGTAGAGATGAGATGCATATCCATTATTGATCAAATATTTTATAGTCCTTCCCTAGGTGATTGATGGGAAAGACAAATAATGTGATTCTCCTGTAAAAATTGTCATAATTAATTTATTTGTATATCTTTAGGTGTTTGATTGAGAGGTTTAGAAGGTCTGCTCTCCACCAGCAAGTCTGCATGGAAAATATTACCAGTCAGTCACAAATAGTAAGGAACGGACTATTAATTTTATTTTTTGGATTTCTTACCCAGTTTGTGGGGGAGTGTTGAATCCATAAGCCATCTCTTTTGTCTATGGAATCCATATATGAAATTTATGCTCACTTGCCTTCATAGATTTGCATAAAGAAATATACCTCAATATAAGCCAAACAAACTAAAAATGAAAAGTGGAATCAAACAAACAAAGGGTGAATGAGATGGAAAATTATAGTTTCCAATACCTTCATATTGGAAGTTCCTCCACTTTCAAAGGCTAAAATGCGGGGGTCGCCCGAGTTCTAACTCTATCACTAGAATTCATAGGTGTACTCAAACCTATGTGGGAAAAACCTTGATCAATTTGTAGAACATGTGTGGTAGACACATTTTTTCTATAGAACCAAATACTTCATTGATGTTTTCCCCTACCCTTGACTCAACAATCTCAAGCTGCATATGCACTTTGCTTTACTTCATTAATAGTAATAAGTAATGAATTCTTTGACGTACTTCAAAAACCCAAAGGAAAGAAGGTGAGGACTTACAAAATCCATTGATATTGAGACTTGGGAGGAAGTAGGCTTCGTTTCAGAATGAGAGCGAAGTGTTCTCTCTGATTAAACCAACAAATAATGCAAAGGAGAAAGAAATCATAGATCAATGCACTACACATCCCTGATCATAAACAAATAGAAATACCAAATGAAACTAACAATAGGTCAAACTATGTGTATACCTTCACTTTCATCTCCTCCTCAGTGGCTCCCCTTCAAGATTTTTTCTCAGGCTTGAAGGTTAGTGTTTCATAACATAACTAGATGGTTTGGACAACATGGAATAGATGCAAACCTTGTACGTGTTGACATGGACAAAAGTGTGGTGGATGGGTAAGACATCAATTTTTCCATCATGATGGTAGTGCTCCTCCTTATGTGCACCTATGCATGATAAATAATTTTTTTCTCATAATTTGTATTTGTTGAAAGATACAAATAAATAATCGCTCACATTCTTACCCTATGATTGTTGTGTTTTAGGATATCAAAGGTATCTTGAAGCCATGTGTGAAAGAATTCAAGTGGAGTGGTTGTGAAATCCTTAAGAATGGGGGCCTTTCCTTGATGTCCTCTATTTCTGTCTTATTATTCCCTACATCAATATTATTATTATAATTAAATTTAACACGATTATTTATCTATAATACTCCTATTCACTCAATAGTAGTTGATTCCAATAGCTAATGATATTTTTATAGGTCATTTTGTCACATATGCTCAAATGGCCCAGAAACCAGATCAATCAACATCCTTGACACCTTTAAATCATACCTTTGCAAAGCCTTAAGCATTATCTCTCCAAAAAGTCCAAGTTTTCTAAGTTAATCAGTTAAAAAAACCTAGTTTTTGACCCATCACACTTTCTCTTCTAGCAACTTGTATGGTTGCATGTTGCATATCTGAGCAATTGCACTGACCAACACATGTTGCCTTCACTGTAGGTGCGATGGTTCTAGAATTTCAGGAAAAATAAAAAATAATTTTGAATCTTCTCTTTCCAGAAGCTTCTAAGATGGTTTTAATCATTTAATATTGATTGAGATCTCAAATTCCTATCCCAGAGGTCTTATCTCTTATCACTAGAGCTTATCCTCCCTGAGATCTATGTTTAGATTGGTAAAACCCAAACTACCCTATTTACCCTATAAATTCACTACATCCCATAGATTCTTGGTTGGCTTTTGGAATCTTAAATATGCCCTGATGTTGTTGCTTTTGGAGCCGGAGTTGGAGCTTACAAGCGAGGAGAAGAGGAGAAATTGTGTTGGACTCTAGGTAGATCTTTCCTCCATGTTCTAATTTATCTAAGGAAAGCACAAGACTTTTGTCTTTGTTGTTTATAGATCAAGCCACTAAATCTAGGGAGTTCACTTTTGTCTGCAGAAGAGAATTTTTCGTCAAATAGATACCCTAGAGCCCAAGCCCATAGAATGTTTAGGTTTATTCAAAAGATTTTTTCAAAATTTTTGTGGATTTATCTAAGCCTGCATTGAACATAGGAGCAAATCTAGAACAAACGAGGTGGCAAATTTCCTGGAAAAATGAGACAAGTGGCACTCATAAGTGAAATGTGTAGTCCGTGCAAGTCCTTTTTTATATTTGTGACTACATGTATCACTTCCAGTTAAACAGTAATTATAGGACTTCTTAACCTTTGATTTAGGAAATTATAAATTATGATTAAAACTATTTACCGTCCATTTGTCGTTCCTAAAAATTCAGCATTTATTATGGTGAATTGTACATTTAGGTCAGGTCGGGAAGTTGGTTAGATTTGCTTCATTTGGGTAGATAGTTAGTAGATATTTTTAGAATTATCAGGTAGACTATGTGTTCATACTAAATTCAAATGGTGGGTGGTGAGATTTCATGTGGCTTTTGATGGACTTGCTAGGCATTTGAGATTTCAATATTCATGCCTCATCTCTAATTCAAAATATATAATAGAAACAACAAATGGTTCACTAAAGGGTTGTCACTAACTTGGAATCATTGAAGGCAACAATTAGCAGAAAGATAAGTAGGCAACAAACAGAAATATGACCCTCTTGACTTATCTAGAGAGGTGATTTGCTTCGAGGCACTTTGTAGATAGAATGGCTCACACCAGTTCCATGCATTCCATTGTAAATAAAGTATCTCAAGGCTCGAAGGGGCTCTTATGGTCTCAGAGTACCAATAGACTATATGTTTTTATCTGCATGGGAAGAATGCAAGGAACAATTCCTTGTACATTTCCATTTTTGTTGGTTTGGCCAACAATGGCATCAATTTCAATGCATTGTTTGAGTTAAATATGTAGGATGACATTGAGAAGGGAAAACACAAGGCTCCTAGCCATTTGGACTTGGAACTTAACATTATGGTAAGTTATTTAATATTTATTATTGTATTTTGGATTACCCCACTTGGAATATATCTAACATAAAACACATTTCATTTATGCAAGATTAACAATTTTTCTATCATAATATCTTGTCATTGTCTCTTAGAAAAAAAATGAATATGAAAAATACAATTTTTTTTTATAAAGAATGAAAACAATCCACCAAGATATTTGATTATCATAGTATACGTATTACATATTTGTGTTCGTCAAGTTAAATGGAAATATTAAAAAATGTAGACAACATTGTAAGTGTTAAATCTACTGACAATAGAAAAAAAAAAAAGCAAATCTAGTTGTTATGGGCAATATTTGATGATATTGTGACAGAAATAGTTATCAACCCATCACTAATTTCTAATGAATAAAATGAATATTTCCACAATGCAATTATATATATTTGGAAAACATAATGTCATTACCATCACATCAACCTCACTACAGTTAGAAGCTAATGAGAGATCTTGTTAATTTTTTGTTCAACACATTACAAGTTATGGATGAAATGCTTATAGGTGGTTCCATGTTCCACTTCACAAGTTGAACAAGTAATATCAAAAGCACCATGGAAATGCATCTTACATATTAGCTTTACTTTTCATAATTGTGTGGAAATGAGTTTGTTTGTTGTTGTCATTGCTTTAGATGTTAAAAACTAAATATTTGCGTACTTTGTTCAAGGTGGCCAATATTTTCCAATATTTCCCTAGATATTGCCAATAAGTTATATCCCAAACCCTTAGCAATATATTTGCACATAATATAAGTAATGTTGCCATTTCTTCCAAACTTTTTGCATTAACCATAATTTTTCTCTTTATTTTTGTGCGTGTTTTTATTTTTATTCCAACAACATGTGTTTATATACAAAAGGTTGTATGACCATGTACAAATAACTAATGGGTCACCTATGTAAATAATTGAGTGATTTAATAACATGAAGTAGGAGTTGAGTTCATAATATAAGTAACTAGCTTAATAACATGGGAACTAAGAAGCCTCCTTGGAAATGAATTTAACAGAGGAAAAAACTATGTGTTTATTTCTCTAGAAATAACAAGAAACATGTGCATACCATTTAGACATTAACTTGCTCTTGCAACCAAATTCCCAGACTAGAAATTTTTTGCGCTCCATTTCCATTGCAGTTAGTTGATTCGTTACCCACTGTCTGCAATTGAATTAAGATTCAATTAGTTTCAAGCATAGAATAGAAGTAATTGTTTGCACAATAACACTATCCTTGCCATAATTCATTCAGGTACTTGGATTCATTTTTTGATTTGATTTTGTAGATGGAAAGAAGAAATAGAATACTATTCATGCAAAGGCGGTGAACGAGGTGTGGTAGATGTGATGAAGGTGTCCATAAGTGGATTGGCAAGAAAATCCTCATGAGCATCAGTGCGGTGCCTGAGAAAGCCCTTGGAAAGGACTTGGTAAAAGGACATGTATAAAGAAACACAACTACTTCACCGGGCTTGTCTAGTATCCACAAACAATAAAACAAGGGTTGCACGAAAAAGCAAACAAGAGGGTAAATTTCTAAAGAAAGAAGGGTCAAATATTTACGGAAGATTGAATTATATAATATGTACATTGAAATAGTGTGAATAGTAGTGACTAAAGGGTAAAGCTGTAGGACATGTGGATGAGAGATACGGACATGTGGATGAGTGTTGGATTCGAGAGAAGTGTGAGCTTGACATGGGGCATCACCTTGCATAAGGACAAATAAATTTTCTAAAACTGTGGATATATATGCAGTTTCAGACTTTGGGGAGATATGTTTAGTTTAAAATCTTGGATAAAAGGTGAATATATGATAGTCTAAAACCAGTTTCAAAACTTTGGATAAAAAATTTAAAAACGTCGCATGAGTTTTTTGAAACTTGGGTTAAAAGTTTATTGGACATCAAACATTTCAAAGTTTGGATAAAACGTTAAAAACACCACATGAGTTTTTTGTAACTTTGATTAAAAGATTGTTGAACATCAAACATTGCCTCGGGACATGTGAAGGTTCCAATAAGAGGTCGGGATCAAAACTTTATATAAAATTTTGGTGAATGGAAATTGCAACATGAAAGTTTGGGCAAATTTTGGTGGAGTGGAGAAATTTTTGGTCAAAGTATCAATTAATGGTCAGTCAATCCTCTAGCGATCACTAGATTTCCTGCAGTGCTGAAGGTAGGGAATAATAAGGCGTGGATAAGGTTACACCTTTCAAATTGGTATGGAGGCCATTACTAAAATTCCAAACACATTTAGCTTATAGTTATGGCATGATACATGACATCACCTTCCAATTCCCAAGTAGTGTGAAATAAAATATTGCAATTTATTATTATTATGTTTTTATTTAGATGCTTAATTTTTAAAATCATGGTGAATTGGTAATTTATTGGAGTAATTTAGGCAAGGCTCAAGATCAAACATATTTTTTTTCACTATAACATCAAGAGTATATCCAACAACTTGCAAGCCAAATATACTTATAACTTATAATTTAACAAGAGTCGAGATGTCCCAAACCCCATAAGGGAGCTCTATCCTAGAGGTTGCCTACTCTTCAAGCCTTATCACAATGTGTCAGCATGTCCCTCACAAGAATTGAAACTAAGTGGAGGGGATAACCAACCATTATCCCAATCACTTAGTCTAAACCAATGAGACTTATTTATAAGAAGGAAATGAGAAAGGTTTTGATCTTGTGCGGGCCTAATGGTTAAGGACATGCTTTTTCTCGTAAAATGTCATAGGATCAAATCTAAAGATGGTAAAGTATGTACACCTCTAGAAAATTTAGCAATTACATTGTTAAGCAGATGGGGTCCCTTTCCCACAACCAAGAGAGTCTTATACACTAAATTGGTGTCTCACTTGACCACAACCTTAAAATTAGATTATTATTAGTACAATATAATCAAGAATGAGGAAAAGGTTTTTAATTTATAAATTACTTTACCCACAATGAATACTATACAAATTATCATCAACTATTATAATAATCCAATCTCTCTCTCTATAGATATATTCCAAAAGAAAAAGAAACGTCAGAGATTTCTATTAATAGAAATAATCCGAGAACATAAATCCAAAAATTCCGAACATATAGTTCATAACAAAAAACTATTAAATCTTTGGGGTTTGTTGGTTTTTGTTGATCATTTTCAGTGATTTTATTTATAAGGATTCAAGTTCTACTATTGATGTAGTGTTTGGGCGGTCCTCTCTCGACTCCCTCCTTAGCTAGCTGGAAGGAGTGCATTGAGTTACTTAAACACTCTTTTGTGAATATTACATTTATCCACATGTATAGGTAGCTCAACACAGTGGCAGACGAGTTATCTAAGCGTGGTTTGGTTGTTCTAGCAGACTCTATCCATTACAAATTTTTTTTGTTGATATAATGTTTCTATTTTCAATAATTGTTCCGGTGGACGATATCCTTTTTGAATCATTGAGTTTTTACCTGCAAAATTTTAAGTTGTTGAATTAATTCACTAAGTAGTATATCCAAACTATCAAAATTAAACTAAAACTCTTAATTTTTGTTTACTTATTAACTTTAAATTATATATATAATTATATATATCTATAGATATATATATATATATATATATATATATATATATATATATATATATATATATATATATATATATATATATATATATATATATATATATATATATATATATATAATAAGAACGGTTGAGGGATCCGGATAGTCTTGGAGAGATGAGGATGGGATTCGATCGATGGTCGCCGGATCTGGTACGACCAGGCCGTAACATGGCCTGAACGGGATTTTTTCTTTGGTGTTACGGGGCTGCAGGCCGACATCGGTCCTGCAGCCAGCCCTGCCTCCGTACCCCTCCCTTCGAGCTTTGAGCTGGGGTGATTTTTAAAATTTTTATTTACCTTTCATCTCTCCTCCCGGTTTTACCCTCCTCCCACCTCCGCAAGCGCTCTTCATCCCGCTCGGTTTTCACTTTTCCCTGATCCGCCTACCCCTCTTTGCTGCTCGAAGCGAGGTATCCGACGCCACGCCTAAGCCCCTGGCTACAGCTACAGGTCATTTTCCCCCCGTCGTTTTCCACCCGGACGGTTACCTGCTGTCCCCCTATTCCCGCACCTGAACGGCACAACGATTTCCCGACTGTCGGCGACGGTCCCCGACAGTTTCCTGGTTCCGAGGACACTATCTGTCCCAAGCAGCTGGCGATGGATCTTGACGAGGTGGACTACTCGAACTCTCCGCTGGCAGACGGTTCCATCTGGCGCTCCACATTCTCGGCTTCTGGAGGTATGTACAGTGAAAGCATGTCCGCTAGTTTTGAAGACCCTGCACAGTCGTCAGATCCGACTCTTACTGCCGCTTTCCAGTCTGCCGATCCCTCCACTTGGGCTCCTTTCTCTGTTCCTTCGCCGGCATCCCTAGGGTTTCTAGCGGAGTGCCTCCACTCCTCCCCCTTTGAAGCTGGTCCCTCGAATTTGCAGGCTCCTCATCCCCTCCCTCCGCATTCTGACGTTCCCCTCATAGCCCCCCCCCCCTACAGCTCCCCTCCCCCTCTCCGCGCCCCCTGCCACATCGGGCAGCTACAACCCCATCCCCCCCCTCCCGGAGGCTATCCCCCCCCCCTCTCGATCCCCCTCCCCCCTCCTCCGGTCGACGCTCCTGCTGAACCTAGGGCACCAGCAAACCCTAGCCGTATGTCCTCCCGCCCGAAGAAGAAACTTCGCTGCTTTAAATCCAGACCAGAAGACATAATACTGAGGCTCGAAGAAGACATACAGTGGGGAGATGTGATGGACCTAGCGGACAGAGTTCTAGTGGGACGCATCAGGGGTAGGAACTATTCAGCAGAGAAACTGAAGACCTGGGCATCTGAAATATGGTGACAATACCTGGCAGAAATCCCTACGGTCCAAACGTTCGTGCGAGGCTGGTTCGCGTTGAGGTTCGCGAGGGCTGACCACACGAGCTGGGTACTGTCATCCTTCTGGCACTTTGAAAAAGCTCCAGTGCTGCTTAAAAGATGGATGCCCCTCTTCGACCCAGAAACAAAACAAATTGGGGTTGGGCCTGTATGGCTTAGACTCCCGGGCTTGCCTCTTCAGTACTGGTCCGAGGACATTTTCCGGAGAATTGGAAACTCGTTGGGCACCTACATGGAATCAAACAAATCCTACATTGCGACAGGGATGATGGCATATGCCAGGATTCTAGTCCATCTTGACACAAGAGGAGGCCTGCAGGAACATATCACTATACAGTGGAAAACATTCTCGAGGAAGCAGAAGCTTGACTATGAAGGGATTCCTTATCGATGTAGGAGATGTCATCAAGTGGGTCACCTCTACAAGGATTTCTCCCTTCTAAAAAAGGCCCAACAGGAATCCATATTGCAGGAACATCCGACTTCAGCAGAACCCCAAGCTCCTCATGCAGCGGCAGTACCTCGGGCGGAACTCATCAGGACCTCAAACACAGTGGAGGCGCCGCTTGCCCCTTTGGCAAAAAAGCAGGGCAAAATCTTGATCAGGCCACCTTCTCCTCCTCTGACGCGCTCAAGGGCTGCAAAGGGCATCGTTTTCTCATCGGGTATGTCTTTTCCCCCTGTTAATACTGCTTCGCATCTTGTTTCTTCTTGTTTATCGTTATCTTCCCATATGCCCCCTCCTGTCTGGATCCCCGGCCCATCATCCCCTTCGGCACTTGACCTGGTGATGGGCTCTCGCCTGCCCTTTCCCCCCATCAAACCTCCCCACCTCTATGTGACCTGCCCTCTCCCTCAGCCGACGACTTTCCTCTCCTCCTGCCCCCTTTCCTCCATCCAATCCCGTCCCCTCCCCTCGCCCTCCCCCTCGGTAAATTCCACTCCGAGATACTCCACCCGCTCTACTGCTAAACAGAAAGAGCCGGACGCCATAGGCTTGGATTCTGCCCCCTCCATACTCTCGCCCAAGCAGGGTAGAGGCCGACCCTCCAATATTCACAAGGCCAAAAATCAAGCTGGGGACGAAGTGATCCAGGGTAAACAACATACCATTGAAAGGGTTCTTAGAGCAAAGGACACCCTTCCCCCATCCCCTCCATGAAGCTCTTGTCCTTCAACTGTAGAGGGATGGCCAGTCCCGAGAAAAAGCTGGCTCTGAAGTGACTCCTCCTTTCCGAGACGGTTGATATCATCTTCCTGCAAGAAACCCTCTGTAATGCGGTATCAGCCATTTCAACCTTAAGCTCTTGGCTGCATGATTGGTCTTTCCATGCTATCGATGTCTCGGGCCGCTCTGGAGGCATTGCAATTGGCTTCAAGAATCGTTCGATAAATCTGAAGAATATATGGGGTGGTGAGGGCTTTCTGGGAGCGGACATATACTCCAAGGAGCTAGAGGAAGAGCTAAGAATCCTTAATGTTTATGGACCATGTCAAAATTGGGAACTATTCTGGAGAAAGCTCCTCAGCTCCCATCTTCTACAATATGGGAATTTAATTCTTGGGGGAGACTTAAATTTTTCTATGGGCTTCTCAGAATCCTGGGGCCATATGGCTCAGATTGACCCACTCTCTGATTTCTTTGAGCAGCTGCTCGAGACCCATCAATGGATCGACATTCCCTCGGCCAAGATCCAACACACCTGGAGGAGAAATCGGACAGGTGATCAAAGCCTAGCCAGAAGACTGGATCGTTTTATCATCAAGGAGGCCTTTCACAACAGCCACCCAAGATCGAGACAATGGGTTGGCAGCGGAGGCTTGTCGGACCACAGGCCTATCTTTCTTGAAATTGGGGAAAAACTCCTGAAGCAAAAAGCTCCCTTCAAGTTCAACTCCACATGGCTCCGGGACCCCTCCTACATCAAGCTAATATCCGATTTCTGGAGAACACACCCTATCTCTAAGGAGGAGGATCCAACAATATGCTTTATAAAAAATCTCTCCGAACTTAAAGGACTATCTAAAGACTGGGCTCACAAAAAAAGGGAACAAGAAGACTTAATTATCTCCCAGGCAGAACAAGCAATTGCTGACCTTGAATTGTTGTCGAATGGCACTTTTAACTCTCAAGAACAGAAAGCCAGGTATGGATCCCTGATCAACCAGAGAACCCAAATCCTCAGAGACAGAGAGGCAAGCTAGAGATTAAGAAGCAGAGCAATCTGGATTAAGGAAGGAGATGAAAACACAAAATTCTTCCACCGCTTTGCAAACGGACGGAAAATGATCAACACTATCTGGGAATTGCAAAATGACCGGGGACACCTAGTGAACAACTCTAGAGAACTAGCCTCAATGGCCACCTCACACTTTAGAAGCATATATGAGGCCCCGAGGGAAGCCAACCTGTTAGAGATAATGCGGGTTGCCGAGCTCTTTCCTAGGTTTGTGAACGAAGAGGATGCTGAAGATCTCATCAAGGAGGTCACATTAGGGGAGCTAGAAGCCACCATGCGAGGTTTCCAAAAAGATAAGAGCCCGGGACCTGACGGTTGGACCATTGAATTCTACCTCGGCTTTTTTGATCTTCTAGGACAGGACCTCCTCAAAGTTATCAATCATTGCAACCGATCAGGAAAGATCCCCTCAGCCATCAAAGCCACTTTCATAGCCCTCATCCCCAAGTCCGACAAGCCTGCCTCTTACAATGACTTCAGGCCCATCTCTCTCTGCAACTGCCTTTATAAGATCATGGCCAAAATTCTCGCGAATAGGCTAAAGCCCATCCTCTCGGCTCATATCTCCCCTGAACAGTTTGCATTCCTCCAGCATCGCCAGATCCATGAAGCTATAGGCACGGCACAAGAACTCCTTCACTCAATGCACAGCTGTAGACTGAAGGGAATGATACTAAAAGTGGATCTCTCCAAAGCCTTCGACAGGGCAAGCCTGCTCTACATTCGAATGCTTCTCACACACCTGGGGTTTCCCTACTTGTACATCAAAAGGATAATGAGCTGTATTACCGAAGTGCCGTATAGCATCCTCCTAAATGGCTCCCCCACGCCTTTCTTCACTGCAGAAAGAGGTCTCAGGCAGGGATGCCCTTTATCTCCCCTACTCTTCCTGCTCATCATGGAAGGCCTAAGTCGATTGATCGGGACAGAACACAGGAGAGGCAGGATCTCTGGCATAAAGATAACGGATAATTGCGCTCTCACTCACCTACTGTTTGTAGATGATGTGCTCATTTTCTTAAATGGCAGCCTGGCCGACTCCTCTGCCATGCAGTATGTTTTTGATCTATTTCAGAAAGCTACAGGTATGATCATCAATATCCACAAATCCTCCCTCACAGAGACAGGCTGCACACAACATGAGGTTCATTATATCCGACATCGTTTCCCCTTCCCACCACACCTGATGGAGGAAGGGTTGAAATACCTAGGATTCAGAATAAAACATGGAGGATACAAGATTGCTGACTGGACTTGGATTATTGCAAAGGTGGAAAAGCGATTAAATATCTGGTATAATAGATACCTATCCAGGGCTGGAAGACTCACCCTCATCAAAGCTGTACTGGAAGCAACCCCTGTTTACTGGATGTCCTTGGCCTGGATTCCAAGAGGGATCCTTGACAGACTACAAAAGATCTGCTGCAGATTCTTATGGAAAGGGAAAAAACAGGGAAACCTCTTTGCTTGGGTTAAATGGGATACTATCGCTAGACCAAAGAAATGGGGAGGTTGGGGAATCAAAAGACTAGAGCTCTTTGCAAAAGCTTTGGCAACAAAATTGGGATGGCTGCTCATCACCTCACACAGCCTCTGGACAAAAGTGGTATATGAAAAATACATTGCTCTGGAAAAAAAATTCAGTTGGTTTCGCAGGGAACACAGAGGGAGTGGAAGGCATTCCAATATATGGAAAGCGGTCCTCAATTCACTCCCACTCATCCGGGAAGGTCTAACATGGAGAATCCACCAGGGACAAGCTATACGCTTAGGATCGGATCCCTGGATCGGATGTGGGAACGCCCATCGCCTCCCTGCACCATTAATCGCCTATCTCCAGGATATAGGTGTCTCCCACATAGGCCACATTGCAGACCAAGCAAGCACCACCCCTTTCCAACAAGCCTGGAAGACAGCCGACGATCTACACATACCGGGTCAATGGAGGCATGACATTGACGCTCTCACTCAAGCCCACATAAGAATAACTGAGGGAGAAGATGAGATTGTATGGGCACTCTCAAAAAATGGAACCTATACCCCCAGGGAAGGATATGTAAAGCTCATACATTCTGTACAGCCTGCTATCGTCTAGCCCTGGTGGAATGCGCTGTGGAAACTCAAAGCAGCCCCCAGAACGCGTATGCTAATGTGGACCATCCTGTTCAACAAAATTCCCACTGGTGCTAACTTAATGAGAAGATCATTCCACGGACCCTTCTGGTGTCATCTATGCAGGTGCAATGAGGAAGACACAAATCATCTATTCCTAACCTGCCCTATTGTCTTTGCTCAATGGTCCCTCATAACCTCATCCTCTCCATCCTTCAACAATTGACAAGGTCAGAACACATCAAAAGCCTGGTTGTCTTGGCTAGAGAAACACAAAGGCAGAGAAAGGAACCTACCTCTCCTCATGTGTTAGGCCATCTGGATGGCTAGGAACCGAGCTATATTTGACCACAGAAACCCCATCTGGCCTTCCATCAGATCCCAGGTCCTAGCCGATTACGAATTACTCCCGGAAGACCTCTCTCAGCCCTCTCACAGAACCATTATCCCTGAGCTCATTGATAAATCCTATCCATGGGCCTACTTTGATGGCTCGGCCCAAGCTTAAGGCTGCGGAGGAGGAGCCCTCCTTTACCTCAGGGAGGGCCACTGCTTCCATATTCAGATGCACCTGGGAAGGGGCACAAATAATTATGCCGAATTGACCACTGCCAAACATCTTATACATTTTGCTCTTGAGAAAGGCTGCACAAAGCTACAACTATTTGGAGACTCAAAACTTGTCTGCAACTGGATAAACATAACATCTCAATGCTCTGCTTTTTCATTGAGACACATTCTGGATGAGACTCTCAGGCTCACAGACTTATTTGAACTTTTTGCTTGTCACAATATTTACATGGAGCGCAACTCAAGGGCGGACCTCTTATCCAAACAAGCAGTGCAAAGGCAAGAAGAAGACTGGCTGATACAGGAAGAGTTGGATGGACTTTTCCATCAACACTATCACAGACCTTTTGTCGACCAGCGCTCTCTCCGGAGGACATAGTCATGAGGATGCTCCTTTTTTCTATGTAATTACAGAACTATACACAGACTCTACTTTTTTTTTATGATACTCTTTTGGTACACAGACAAAACTAGAAGACTGTGGCTGCTGTAACCAGTGGAAATTTTTTGATCCCACAACAGTATCAAACTTTTTTGAGGAAATGCAGATGATTATATTTTTTGTTCTTTTCAAACAGCATGTCTCCCTGCGTGGAGTACTCTTTGTTTTTTCAGTAAATTTTGGTAAAAGTCACAAAACTAAACTCCCTGCGTGGAGGAAAACTGTTTCTTATTGCTATTATCTGGTGGAGGCGATCAGCCTCATCATGTACATGCCTAGGCATCTACAAAATGTAATTTCTTTTATCTAATAGAAGTTACGACTTTTTCTACGGGAAATATATATATATATATATATATATATATATATATATATATATATCACATTCTACCATTGTCCCCCAAAATTAATAGAAATTGCCATATTAAAATAGGTTCAACCCTTAAAACGAATTACTCTCATCTATAAATAGATAGCCATAAGGTTATTTTACTAGCTTCTTAACGTAAAAACCATAATATTACATTATTTCAATTATCTCAATGAAATCTAAATCTAAATTAAACTCTCAATATTTTATATCTTTTAAAATGAGAAATATGCATTTTCTCAACCAACAATAAATTTTATACATTTAGGTTGCTCTCGGCATTTTACTACTAGGAGTGAATCCATAAAATAATTTTTAATTTAATACACCTCATTAACCAACCATTTATATTAACATCCACAATAAATCATAAATTCCTAACATCAAATCCTCTCGACATTTCATCTTCGTTAGTATATATCTCAAATTCAAGCACTAATGCATTACTGAATAATTGTTATTACTGAATAGTTGTTATTTCATTTCATGAGTAACCATACTTTTCCCCTAATTCCCCCGTGTAAAAAGTAATTAGTTTAAATTTATTTTAATTTTAGATTTATTAAACATTTAAAAATCAAATTTTTAGGAGTGTAAATATTTTATTCAATGTAAAATTTGAGAAAAGGTTTGTACTTCATAAGGTTTGATTTCTATTGACATTATAGATTCACAATTAAGATAATATTTGATCTCTTTTAACGTTATAGATTCACAATTAAGATGGATCTAAGTGGTTTAAGTTGTATGCAACCACACAAAATTTGTCAAACATATAATTATTTTAATCATTTTATTTATGTTAAATATGTTTAATATTAATTTGATGAGTTCCTCATCTCCTACATCTCATGCATATTGGACCTATATTGTTTTAAATACCCAAATTCCAACATACGAATCCTTGCATGCATGAATTATTTGAACTTGAGCTAATCAATAAATCGTATCCTAAAATTTTCAATGTGTAGAGTTACAATATGAGCTTAGGAATAAATATGTTTTAAAAATATTTTTTTTCGTATGCCTGAGTTGGTTGAATATTGTTTTCTTTGTTGATATGCTCTTTATTGTTCATCTTTAATTTCTTTTCTTCTTACTGGTCTTCACTTGTCACTTTCTATGTTTTTTTTGTCAATTTCCTATCCATTGTGTATTTTCTTGTATTCTTTTCCCATGGAAATTTTGAGTTGTTATTTGTTATGTCTTTATTTGTCAATGTTCTCTTTGATATGTTGTTTGTCATTCGTCTTTTTATTTCATCTATTCTTGTTGCTTTTTAGTTGTCATTTGTTGTGACTTCTTTTGTTGATCTTCTCTTTGTTTCTCCATTTCTTGTTAATACTCCTTAGTTGTCATTTCCTGTGCCTTTCTCTTTCAACTTTCTCTTTTTTATTCATTTCTATTTAAGAAAAATATAGGATGATTATTAAGATGGATCTAAGTTCTTTGTTTTTCATTTCTATTTAATATGGATCTAGGATGATAACATAGAAATCAATGGACTTCATCAATAATCACTTTGTGTATGCATTGAAATTAATGCACACTATTAATCTAATAAATTTAAAAGCAATGCATATCATCCATCTATTTACATCAGGTTATAAATTAGCATCCACATTGAAATCAATGCATCTAGCACAAACAATCAAATAGGATTAAAAATCAACATCTACACTAAAATCAATGCATTCTTAGTTATCATTTCTTGTGTCTTTCTTTGTCAATCTGTTTTTTGCTGTTCATTTCTATGTACGATAGATCTAGGCTAATGATTATGATGGATATAAGCTCTTTTTTGTCCATTTCTATTTAATATGGATCTAGTTTGACAATTATTATAACACATAATTCAGTGCACATCATCAATAATTACTTTTTGCATCCACTGAAATCAACACACACTACTAATCTAATTACTTTGAAAACAATGCACATCATCCATCTAGTTGCATCAAATCAGAAATTAACATCTACACTGAAATAAATGCATCTAGTGCAAAGAATAAAATAGGAACATGAATCAACATCTACACTAAAATCAATGCATTAAGTGCAATCAATCAAATAGGACTATAAATTAACATATACATTGAAATGAGTGCACTATTTTAGTAAAATGACAAAATATTAGCATCAAAATAATCTAAACTTGTGTTAGGAAAAAGAAAAAAATATTAATGTCCAAATAATCTAAACTTGAGTTAGGACCTTACATATGGATTTCCCCTTTAATATGGTGAAATTTCAATAAATTTTGGTATCTTTTTTTATGCCTTTATAAATCCAACTTCTTCCACCTTTTTCAAAAGAATTACTCGTTTTCCTCTATAGTTAATAATGTTCAATATCATATAATACTATATAATATTAAACATAACATTATATAGTATTATGCTCTTTTTTTGTTGATCAAAAAATTTTCATTAGATTTTCAAAATAGCATAGCATACAAAATCAGTCTCAACAGTCCCCACACTCTCATACCAACCATACTTTTTGAGATTGGAGACTGGAGGATACCAAAAAGGACAATTGACATACATTATTTTCATAAGGCAATGAAACCATAGCATACTAGGAATAACCAAAAAGGAGACCAGAACTAACATCAATATATCAAGGAGGGGGGTGGGGGGGGGGGGAGAGTACAAGGGGGGCTGCAAAGTGACCAACATGATCATGAATGTGGAAATAAATGTGTTCCACTCATGCTTCCAAGTTGCGAAGTGATTGTGTCTAACACTGTCCAATTGAGCCATAATTTCATTTTGATTGTACTAAATATCAGTAAGATAGGCCACTATTTCATTTTGATCATCATACTTGTGGTCCTTGAGGATATCCAAATCAATTTGGATGTTCCGCAGCTGCTCAACAATGGACTCCATAAAAGCAAGGTCCTTAATGTGGCTTGGAGAGCGAGCTATAGAAATATCTTTGGCACCTTTTATCTCTGTGATAGCCCAGTTGGTGGAGGACGAGATCTATCCAGGCTCGAGGTGACCATCATGGGTATGGTGACCCCTCTCTCGACGTGGTCGGCCTCGTTGGCGACGCATACCAAATTTGATATGGCTGATGGTCGGCTCAGGGTGAAGAACAAGAAGAGTTTGTCACTAGATCCATAAGAAACAATACGAAACCAAAGAACACGGAACTACTACCCTAACTCAGAAGATACCAGAAGACCGACACAATGTGTAATGGAACAAGATGGGAAGGAAAACAACCATAACAGAGAGTTGGATGGAACATACCCCACCTACAACCCAAGGAATTTACTAGAATAGAAAACATAACCCCAGTTGAGAAGAGAAGTAATTTTAGTAACTTCGACCTAGAACAGACCCCCAAACCACCTAACGAATGTACTAGAGGTTGGGGTATCACCTTCACACCATTGTAGGCCAAGAGGAGCTACGAAAATTGAGGCCATAATAGAGCATCCGCCAAAACACATACACAAAACCTTGCAACAAAATAATCATGCAGAGGATGTGAGAGAAATAGAGACCTTACCCCACACACCGGATGGGAGGAACCTGGAGCTTTTGAATATGCGATGACAACCGAAGACCAGAAATGGCATAGAGATTATACTAGGGACCGTCTTCTCAGGTATTAGGATTCCAGGGGTAGACGAGCAGAAAAAACCCAACCCAAACCAGAAAACCACAACTGCCCACATCACTCATTAGCCAAGGCCGAAACCCTAGAGAGTTGCCATGGCACCATATCCAAACACCTCCAAATTCCTCACGACTCAAATTCATCACCCAAGCTTCCAAATTGGAGCGAAACAATATCTATACAACAAATTTAACAGTCGAATGTGTGGAATAAATCATCACACAAGGGAATTGATTGCAGGGATGACACATTAAGGAAGATTTAATACCCGCATGGCAAAGGAGTAGGCCCCAATGGCCGTGCTTGAGACACTTGTACTCAGTTGTTATCACCCCCATCGGGGAATTATATAGTATTATGTTAAAGATTATATAATATTTTAATTTTAAACATTATAATATAATGTGAAATATTATAATATTATTTTTAATATAATATAATGTAAATATTTTATATAATTAATTAATATTTAATATTATATTATATTATATGATATTAAACCAAATAATATATATTTTTTGTGACCTAGAGGAACCCAGTAACCCGCTTGACACGTAACTATTAGTAAACCTCTAGGGGTCTACGACTTATCCTCCTCTTTGTAAACTGGGTCACAAACAAGGGGATTTGAACATGGGTCTCCCGAGTTTCAACGATTTCATATATCTCGGATTACCAATTGAGCTACAACCAACCCCCCCCAGGGACATTAAACTAAATAATATTAATATAACAATATATTAATATTAAATCTAATATTATATTACAACTCTTTATATTATTCAAATACCTAGACTTATAACTATCTCTCAAACTACGGTAAGGGAAAATTGGATAACACTATCTAAACTGGTTCTCGATGACAATATTCTCCTTATTTTCAGAGATACTAATATCTACTATTTTATTCTAGATAAGTTAATAATAAGTATATTATACTAATATAATTATTATTAACCTATATAATAGTATTATCATTCTTCTCAATCCTTATTATCCATATTATTGTTGAGATGTAATTATATAATAATAATAATTCATAATAATAGATCATTAGCTTTTGTGAAACGTTTTCACATATACATATGACATACAAGACTACATCACATGAAACATGTAAACCTATGGAAAATTAGAATAACATGAAATCTAGAAACTCTAAGAGGGGTTATTTAATTGAAATGACTCTACATGAAACCTATAAAACTAAGAATAACTACATTTACATGAAAGCTAGAAACCTCAAGAAAAAATATTGTTAGATAATAGAAGCATTAATATCTTGAACTGAGCCTTGAGGGTTAGCTCAATTTGTCAAGTCCTCATCATTAAAGCACATTTTCTATTGAGAGGTCACAGGTTCAATTCTCTCGACACTCTCAGGGTCAAGGTCCATGGTTGAGCAAGTTGTGATCCCTTCGAGTGGATATGCTTGGTACAAATATTTCGTGGACATAGTTATCAACAATTGAGTGGATCTGCTTGGTACAAATATTTTGTGGACATAGTGATCAACAATCTCCCTGGTCTCTAAACCATATAGAAAAAAAAATTAATATTTCAATCTCACTAGCCATGTTTCCTAACATGTATTGAAAGTGGGTGATGTTGATAATACATGTTAACACTTTTTTTGGGATCAATAATAGTTCCTAGCCTTTATTGAAAGTAGGTGATGCTGATTACACATGTTAATAATTTTTATGGGATCAATATTTACAATCTTAGAAATGATGGTAAAAATAGTGGGGTTTCCTTAACTCTTTCATAATTAGGTGTTGATATTGTGGTGTATAAAACTTTACAACCAAACAATGTACTAACCAATATTGTCCAATGAAGAACTCATGACAAATTTAATGCCCTTCAATGCCAACCGTATGTTTCCATTGTTGAATCTAGAGGTGAATTATTTTTTCAAAGAGAATTCTCAAAGAATTAATACATTTATATTATTCTTGTTATCATGGAAATCGATTGAAAAATGGAGGAATTTGGTGCATTTGTGCCAACCCTCCTACCATTTTGTTTTTCATTTTAAGTAGCTACTACAAAGTGGGATCTATAATCTTTGAAAGAAACTATTTTTGAGTTGGCATTTAAATGTTTACACTTATTTACCAATACTACAATATCTACTCATGCTAATTTTTTATTGAGTTGACATTTAAATGTTTACACTCACATGTAATGTTTAACATTTAACATTTAAAATTTTTAATCTAATGTCGGCCTTATTTAAAAATAAATTTAATTATTATTATGTATAAACACAATATAAATTTAAAATATAAAGAGGTTTACGAACACTCAAAAAGAGGTATGGCAATTAAATAAAAATATAAATAAATAGGAGGTATGGTAAATACATAAAACCTCTTTTTATACTTACTTAAGAGGTATGGTAAATAAATAAAAATACAAAGAAACAAGAGGTATGGTAAATAAATAAAACCCTTTTTTATATTTACTCCATATACCTCTTTATATTTAAGAAAACTAAAAAGAAAAAGTTTTATTTAGGTGAAGCCTATAGACAAAATACCATTTTAATACCATGGGATAAATACCATATTTATAAAAGAGATATGGTAAATAAATAAATATAAAAGAGGAATAAAGAGTTATGGTAAATAAATAAAAATATATCAAATAGGATTAGAAATCTACATCTAATTATATGCCAAGCCTATGGGCCAAATGCCATGGTAAATAAAAGAGGTATGGTAAATAAATAAATAAACGAAATTTATGATAAATAAATAAAACCTCTTTTTACATTTACTCCATAATCCTGTTTATATTTACTAACACTCAAAAAAGAGGTTTTATTTAGTTGAAGCCTATGAGCCAAATACCAAGGGCCAAATTATTATTAATACCATTGCAAAAAAAATAATTATTAACCCTAATATTATATTAAAAGATTATTATTATTATTATTATTAAATATAATATTCATATTCATATTCATATATTATAATATTAATATTATTAAATTTAATAACTTTGGAATAATACAATATTAATTTTTTTATATTATAATATATATTAATATATCATGATATATATTAACTCTAGATATTTATGGGAGGGAAGAACAAAGACATAAAGTGATAGAGGTGGAGAGACCGGGAGAGTGACAAGGGAGATATGGATATAAATTGAAGGAGGGGGGAGAGGAGGAATGAACAGAGAGAGAGGGAGAGGAGTGACAGAGGTAGATAAGGGTAAGTGAGGGAGAGGGAGACATAAATATGGAGGGGGGAGAGAGAGAAGGAGAGAGGGAGGCAGATAGTGAGAGGATTGGATGGAAGAGAGAGAGAGAGAGAGATGCGGGAAGAGAGAGGGAGGTAGGAGAGAAAGGGAGAGAGGAAGGATGAGAGAGATGACTTGAGAGGGAGGAGGAGAGAGGAAGGGAAGAATAAATACATAGAGAGTGAGAAGTGGAGAGAGAGAGAGGGAGTGACAAGGGAGAGATGGAGAAAGAACGTGTATGTTTAGGGGTGAGATAAAGAGACAAATAAGGAGATATGGAGAGAATGGGGGAGAGAAGGAGAGAGGGAGGGATATAGAAACATAGAGAGAGAGAGAGAGAGAGAGAGGGGGGAGAGAGGGGGGTAGGAGAGAAAGGTAGAGAGAGTAAGGATGAGAGAGAGGAGGAGAGTGATAGGCAAAGAGAGAGGATTGGAGAAAGAAGAGAGAGAGAGAGAGAGAGAGAGAGAGAGAGAGAGAGAGAGAGAGAGAGAGAGATGTGGGGGAAGAGAGAGGGAGGTAGGAGAGAAAGGGAGAGAGAGGAAGAGAGAGGGAGGGAAGAATAAATACATAGAGAGTGAGAAGTAGAGAGAGAGAGAGAGAGAGAGTGACAAGGGATATATGGAGAGAGAGAGTGTATGTTTGGGGGTGAGATAAAAATACAAATAAGGAGAGATGGAGAGAAGGGAGGAGAGAATGAGAGAGAAGGAGAGAGGAAGGGATATAATAACAATGTTGGAGGGTGGAGAGAGAGAGAGAAGGAGAGAGGAAGGGATATAATAACAAAGTTGGAGGGTGAAGAGAGAGAGAGAGAGAGAGAGAGAGGATGTGAGAGAGTGGAGAGATGGAGAGAAAGAGAGATGAAGTTGGAGGGGGAGTGAGAGGAAGGTAAGAATAAATTCATAGAGAGAGAAAGATGGAGAGAGAGAGGGAGAGGGAGTGATAAGGAAGATTGAGAGAGAGGAGAGCAGGAGGAAAGAGAGATAGAAGTGAGGGAGAGGGAGATAAGGGGGAGAGAGAGAGAGAGAGAGAGAGAGAGAGAGAGAGGAGGATCAAGGGATATATAGATATATTGGAGAAAGAGAGTGTATGTTTTGGGGGTGATATAGATAGATAGAGGGAGATAGATATATTGATGGAACGTGAAGAGGGGGAAGAAGAGAGATTGAGAGGGGGAGGGAAGGACAGAAACATTGATAGATATGGAGTGAGAGAGCGTGTGTGTTTAGGGGGGTGAGATAAAGAGACAAAGGAGAGATGGAGGGACATATAGATATATATGGATGGGGGAGAGAGGGAAGAATATTTCTTGCACTAGATGTATTGATTTCAGTGTAGATGGTGATTTCTAATCCTATCTGATTGCTTCCAATAGATGCATTGATTTTAGTGTATATGTTGATTTCTAATTATATTTGATTGCTTGCACTAGATGCATTTATTTCAATGTAGATTATTTCTAATACTATTTGATTGCTTTCACTAAATGCATTGATTTCAGTGTAGATGGTGATTTCTAATCCTATTTGATTGCTTGCACTAGATGCATTGATTTCAATGTAGATGTCGATTTCTAATTATATTTGATTGTTTGCACTAGATGCATTGATTTAAATGTAGATGATTTATAATCCTATTTGATTTCTTGCAATAAATGCCTTGATTTCAGTGTAGATGATCATTTCTAATCCTATTTGATTGCTTGCACTAAAATTCATTGATTCAGTGTAGATCTTGGTTTCTAATCCTATTTTCTTACTTGCACTAGATGCCTTGATTTGAGTGTAGATGTTGATTTCTAATCTTATTTGATTGCTTGCATTAGATGCATTGATTTCAGTGTAGAAGTTGTTTTATAATCTTATTTGATTTCTTGCATTAGATGCGTTGATTTCAGTGTAGATGTTGATTTCTGATTTTATGTACTTGGATGCATGATGGTACATTAATTTGAAAGTGATTGGATTAACAGTGCGCATTTATTTCAATGTAAGCACAAACAATTATTGGCAATGTACATTGATTTTTGTGTTATAGTAATTTGACCTATTAATATTGGAGAGAAAGAGAGACAAAGTATGATGTTTACTACAACAACTCGAGCTAAAGATTTAAATGGTTTATGATTTCAACTATCCTTTTCATATAATTGATATGAAAAGATGATGAAATTGACAAGGGTGACAATAAGAATAGTAGAAGAAAATAGTTTGAGATTCATCACAATGAAGACTATTTGTAATTGACTACATTCTTATTATTCACATATTCTATCATTCAACACTATTACATTGTCACTTTGCATTTAAAATTTCTATTTAATCATTTCTCATCATTAAAGTTCTTAACAATATTTAACATCTCAACAAACTTAGGTAACTAAGAAAAATTAAAATTAAAATGACCAGATTAATCTCAGACATATTTAGCATATTTAAAATGATTATATTAATATTAGATGTATTTACATATTATTGATAAAATTAATCATATTTTTGATAGATTTTTCTTGGCCGCACATGACTGAAACCAACCTAGATCCATGTCAACTTCAGATCTATCAAGCTCTGAGAGGGATCAAATCTCTCGAGGTGCAAACCTTTCCTCAGGTTTTTCACTCAGAAAAAAAGTTTGCACCTCAAGAGATTTGATCCCTCTCAACGCTTGATATATCTAGGCTAATTTATAGAGACTAGAACATCTTCCTCATATTAAATTATAGCGTCTTTTGACACAATCAATATATAACTATCATAATTAGCAAAATAATATTAAAATATTAAAATCTAGATTATCATATTTATCAACGTAATAAGGGATAAATAACATCATAATGCTTTCTATAGTGGAAATGCTATTTTATTAATAACTATTATATTATTTATTACATAATTAGGAGAATTATATTAATTTAAATATATTAAAAATGTTTTAGCAAGATTATATTATAGGTTTCGTTTCTTCATTAACAAAAATATATCATAGGTTTCGTTTGAATTCTTGGACAAAAAATGATATAAACTACATTCCCATAGCAATGGCTATTTATATTATTATACAAAATTCTTAATATTTCTTAACATTATATATCTGATAATATAGATTTAAAATTTTAATGTCCTTGAAAAACATTGTGCTTAATAATAGGCATGATGTTTGGTAGCTTCTTTCTGGTCAAAGATGTAAAGTCTTGTTTTACTATATCTATCTCATCAATGAGTTTGTGCATAATTTCATTTTTGTTAGATCTAATACTTTTGTGATCCATAATTTAGAGAGCAGTCTTTCTTGTCCTGAGAATGAACCACATTAGTTGGTTCGAAACGTCGACCCAATCCTTCAATGTGATTAATCCAGAACGCTGCTCTCTAAATTTCATTTTTTTTTCTCCCTTAATTTGAATTAATCGACAATTCTTGAATAGATGTTATTGATTGGTCTCCCTTGCTCATTTTTATTATCATATTCATAAGAATATTACATTTTTCTTTAGGAAAAAAAAATATTTTACTTTTGTTCCACAATAGCATTCATGATCACTACTATTTGAGAATTGGCATGGTGGTCATTCTCATTGACTTTATAGGTGACAAATAATATAGATGACATATTACATTCATATTGCACAATTGTGTTACCATATTCATAAAAATATTACATTTTTCTTTAGGGAAAAAAATGTTTTACTTCTGTTCCACAATAGCATTCATGATCACTATTTCAGAATTGGCATGGTGGTCATTCTCATTGACTTTATAGGTGACAGATAATATAGAGAATTGGCATGGTGGTCATTCTCATTGAATTTATAGGTGACAAATAATATAGATGACATATTACATTCATATTGCACAATTGTGTTACCATATTCATAAAAATATTACATTTTTCTTGAGGGAAAAAAATGTTTTACTTCTGTTCCACAAGAGCATTCATGATCACTATTTCAGAATTGGCATGGTGGTCATTCTCATTGACTTTATAGGTGAAAAATAATATAGATGACATATTGCATTCATTTTGGTCCTTGTGATTTATGAGGACTCTTATAATCCCCCAAAGCTCTTTGTTATCCATTAAGGCTAAATGTTGTCCAAAATCCTTAAACAAACTTATATTCCTAAATAACCCAATTCCTGAATCCTCTGCTATGAGTTCCGAGGCTAGGTTAACATATAAATTCCAATGCTTTAGAGTGATGGGAGACAAACTTCTAACTACAGAGTGATGAATGATGGTCAAAGACTGGAAACAAACAGGAAAATTGACGCAATATTCGTTCTATCCTTTAGAATTCAGACTAGAAACAATTTCGAGATTCATTAACCCCCCTTTAGAATCGTCTTAGAGGAGAATGTTTCAAATAAAATAAATATAAGGAAAATCAATAAATGCAACCTCTACCAAACAAACATGAAATTTGACCAATCTACATAGGGTTATTTTCCAAATTTCCAATAGATGATTTCCCATTAAAACTTCCATATTCCCACGTCAATTACTCCTCACTGGTCTTGGAAAATTAATTTATGATATATTTTATCACTTTCGAAAAAGAAATATATAATAATTTTATATTATAATCTCACTTTATCTTTATTTCAAAGATTTAAAGTTAATAAATAATTATAACCTATTGATATAATATATATTCATACTCATATAAATTAATTTTTAACATCAATATTAATATACCTATAATATTGGAATATGTCTTGGTCGAAGCCTTTGGAACAATCCTAATGCAAGAAGGGAATTGCTTAGAATTCACCAGTAAGTAATGGTGTGACCATAATTTGAGAAAATGCACATACGCGAAAGAGATGACTATCACCCTTAGTGTTGTTGAGACCTAGCACTGTTATCTCATTGGGAGATATTTTTATATTAAGACTAATAATCTTAGTCTAAAGTATTTTCTAAAACAAAGGTTATCAAAGTAGCATATGTGGATCACTAAGATGATTTGGTACTATTATGAGATCATCTCTAAGAAATCTAAAGAAAATGTAGTCGTTGATGATTTATCAAGGAAATTTTAAGGAGAAAGGATCCCTCTTTGCTTTTCCTTTCCTAGTTTAGCATTGAGGAATCTTGTCAAAAGTGAGTGGAAAAGAATGCTATGGTTCATCTCATCCAAAGTTTTGAGGAAGGTCCCAACTCTCCTAAAGGGTGTGTATGAAAACAAAATATATTTATATACAAAGGACACATTATTATGGTAAATAATTCTACCTTAAAGCAGAGGGTCTTAGAGGAGTTACATTTATTACATAAGATGGGTCACTATAACTTTCATAAAACCTATGAACGAACTAAATGATCCTTCTTTTGGGAAGGCATGGAAATACACATCGAAGATTTTATATTTCCCTATGACATTTACCAAAAAAATAAGGGTGAGATGGTGAAGACATCAGGGGAATTGTAATCACTACTAGTACCAAAACATATATGGATTGGCATCTCTATGGATTTTATAAAGGGCTTTCTAAGAAGTGGTAAAAAATCAATTGATCATGGTGGTAGTTTTCCATGTTTCCAAATATGCTTGCTTTTTTGCCACTGTTACATCCATTTACACCTTCCTTAGTTACCTAAGTCTTAATGGATCAAAATTTAAATTACATTGTATGCACACTTCCGTTGTCTCAAATCGAAATCCTACATTCACTAACAAATTTTGGCAAGCTCTATTAAAACATAAAAATAATGGGGACCCTTATTCTTTCAAAAATATTTCATGTCATATTAAACTTTTACAGTTATTTATTGTAGAGTCAAAACCTTTATAATTGCTTGATTTCCTATGTGTGTGTGTGTGTAAGCCCTAATGGATCCTTTATAAACATTTTTCACACAACCATGTCTTCATTATGACATCATTGTGTTCCTGACCCCCCAAACAAATACATTAAACTTTCATTGAAAAATTATGAGAGATTGTGCAGCTCGAAAACCGTGTAGACAATTGTTAAGTGTAGCAAAAAATTTCGCCAGTTGATGGTAATATTGTCATCACATCCGTAGGTTCCCATGCAAGCTCATCCGAACTAACTTTGCAAAACTAGTCGGGACCATGTTGTTGGGGTTGCCTAGTCCTCCATCAACTCCAAGAAACCTTCCCTTTAGTAGATGGTGATATTCATGTCCCATCCCTGGTCCATTCACCTTTTAAAATTTGCTATGTTTAAAAGGTCACATTGTGCATCAAATCTATCCATCATTCGCAAAATGTCACATCTTCTTGGCTTATAAACTACCATGTTCTCATGTCCTTCAGGCCCCTGGCCCATTCTTGTACTAGAACTTCACACATAGTCAGGGCCATGAGGATAAGGATTATGGTTAATCATTTATTAAGCTAATATAATTGATAATTAATGAAATAATTATGGTTAATATTTTAATTAAAATTCATTCCCGCGAATCTTTCATTTGAATGATAATGTTTTCATTTTGTTCATGCACCACTCTACAAAGCATAATCATGTTGTTTCATGTGCAATTTCCATTAAACTCATAAGTGCACCTCTGGCTTCATCAAAGAACTCTTATTTCCTTGGATATTTTACTAGTGTTCTCACTTATTGCTTCCATTCTACTTACAAGTCTTGCACACAACATATGCTTCAATAGTTCATAACACGAGGAAAAAGGAAACACTAATGCCTACACATAAGGAAGCACAAACCCATTAGATGGAGGATCCTGATGATAATATCCCAAATGTAGGAATATTCTTTGATACTAAATTCAAATTAAAATCCAACACCCTTGTATAAGTTGTTTGAAGAAGAATGCCAAGCTAAATCAAAAGAATATTAGGATAAGATCAGGGCAACTTATTCCACTATGCACGACATAACCAGTTTAGCTCTTCATAAAATAACAGCTACAAAAAAACTTTTTCCTACATAAACATGGTTCACTAGGCACTGGAACATGTTGACCTACCAACAAGGACCACCTAGTCTAACCAGAATGACAATATCATTGGTTCCTTTAGACCAGACAACATACCCAATATGTATAAAATCCCTAAACCAAAAATTACTTATAATATTGAATTATTTTAGAATTTTATTGAGAGTGAATGTGCTTAATATTATGGATTTGCATCAATTAATAAGAGAATTGAGAGACAAAGACAACAAATTCAAGGAAGAAACCACTCAATTGTATCATGTAGCCCCCTCTGGAAGAAAGGACCCACATATGTTGCAATAATGTTGTCTAGGTTATTTAGAGAGAAAGATCCTACTCATTTCAAACTAGATTGGGTGCCTATCATGGACAAAACCCTTTGTAGGTATTTCTTCAGTTGGACCACAATTTTATCAAATAACTTTTGTAGGAAAATTGAGACCTATAGGAAAGCTACATTTGACTTAGGGATGCCTCCTATCAACATTTCTACTTATATCTTGGATGCTATTTGTTTTCCGCTCCCTTTTCTCAATTTGGTTTTCACTAGAGCAAGGAGTCTAAAGAAACAACCATATTTATAACTTAATGATAGAGGAAGATAATGTTGGAGTAATTTTTTATTGGATTTTTAAATTTGTAAAGGTTGTGCTATATCAAAATTTCTGTAATACCTTGCCTCCTCAGTTTTCTTAGGAAGAAAAGAAGAGTATTGAGGATGTTAGGGATTGGTATATTGAAGAGACATTCTCCTACATCCAGGTTTATGGGTGTCAAGCCCTTCCTCATTCCCTTCCCATGTATGCACCACATATGTTGGTTTGTAGGGAAGTATCTAATCATATGGTAGAGAAATTCATTACTAAAGAGTTTTCTAAAGCATGCAAGAAGATTTTTCCATTTCTTCCCTTACAGGTTGGCCCCTATGTATTTCTAATATTGTTCATGGTGGTAAAGAAGCCACAATCCTCTTTTATCTTAAGTTGTCTATTGAGTTTAAAGCTCATGATCCTCTGAAGATTTTACCTAAGCCTTATTTACAAATTTACTTTAGAAAATATATAGATGACGACTCTCCTTTTGATGACATCTTTAAAACAAAAGATTCTTAGTTAGTGGTCCAACAAAGAATAAAAAAACTTTGTAAGGAGCATGAGGGCTTCACTCAATGAATCTCTGACATAGCATGTGTGTTATGGCATACTAAACAATACCCTTAATTTGGCTACATATTGTAAAATACCTCTAAAAATCACTTTATATAAACCCATACCAATATGAACCCAATACACCTTCCCAATTTAAAAAACCCCTACTTTCACTAGATATTGTAGGTATCCATTTTTTTAGTAACATTTTTTATACCCCTTTATATTTATATCCATAGTATAGTGATATGATGCCTCTCTTATAGCCCCACATGCATTCTACAATGCACCTTCTTTTGATATACATTGTAGGTGGATATTGTTTCTCTGTGTGGCCAATGTATTGTATAAAAGACACATTATGGTACATATTGCTATACAACATATAAAATCCCTTTACCCCCCTATTGTATGCTTAATACATTATTTCATTTTTTCCTCATTTTTTATTCCCCAATATGAATGCATGTGGTGTGGTATTACTTTGTCAGTGACGCCCCCATGGTAAGGAGCCACTAACTAACTTTATGCATTTTCAAATAAACAAAAGAAGATGTCTTCCAATAATTTTGCAAAACCAAGGTGTGGAACAAGTCCTGCTTGAGTTTGGTAGTTCATTTGCTCAACATAATCCTAAAGAAATAGATGTTCATGAAGTTTCACAACACGTGTCTTCTAATCCTAAGGAAACAAAAAAGGGAATTTTATACATTGCTAAGCAGGTATAGAGGCATTGATAGAATAAGTATTAAAGAAAGAAATTGTTGACAAAACCATTGTTGTAGACGAGTAGGTAAGATTACAGGAGGAATGGCTCAAGTTTGAAAAAGTGCAAGTAGAGAAGGAAAAATAAGCTCAATTTCAACAACAAAAACCACTATAGACTAATTTTCCTATCCCCAACACTCCAGCAGGTCCAACACTCCCAGGATTGTTGCCTTAGAAGTTCTATCCAAAATCGTCTTGCTATAATTCTATGTGACATCCCTAGGATACCATTATTGTTTCTTCTCTATTTCTAATTGAATTAGAAGAAATACCCCCCCATTGACTACTTATTCAGTCCAAAGAAAAAAACCATTGTCAAGGGGAAGCAGAGAAAAAGGAAATAATACCAACTAGAGGAACTCCCTACCATGGAAACCATAGTTTGGGATAGTTCTAAGCATAATGATGAACAATCATCTAGGGAATCAGCTAGTACAATAGGTGCTTTCACTATGTCTAATTTGTGGTATGTTAATAATTTGATGGAGATATTAAAGAAAAAGAGTGAACAAATTGTTCACTTAGAGAAACAATTGAGCATAAAAGAGAACCTATTGGAGGGAAAAGCGAGGCTAAAGGCCTCTAAGGATTAGCAATGACAATAACAACAATAGTTGAAGAATTAGATTGATAAGATTGAAACATGATTTTATAATTTTTTATAAGAGGAAGGATACTCAGATCACTAAGTTACAAATGTAAATCAAGAGCCTGAGTGGTAGCATAATATATATTGAATTTTTTAATAAGGAATCTTAGCAAGCAAATGATCAACTCCTAAATTCTCAGATTAAGTTTTTGAATAGTTAAGCTTGGTACAAAGTTAGTAAGAAATAATTTACAAGCTCTTGGATGAAATCACTGATAAAAATTCTGAAAGAAAAGAGGTAAATGAAAGCATATTGCAATTAGTCTCCTGGAAGGATGCAACCAAAGCATCAATTTTGAGAATCCCAAAGGAATCATAGGTCGAGATAATGAGGAGCAAGATTTCCCTGAAGAGGTGGAAGAGGAATTTGTAGTAGTCCAAGGAAATGACCGGAAAAATAGAGCAATCTCGCTTATAGTTAATTGAGTTGTCAC
Source organism: Pinus tabuliformis (assembly GCA_031772625.1). NCBI lineage: Eukaryota > Viridiplantae > Streptophyta > Pinopsida > Pinales > Pinaceae > Pinus > Pinus tabuliformis. Next base: position 887,959,290 of record CM062812.1, on the reverse strand, counting down.
TTCAAGTTATTAAGGAAGTAGATATGCCAAATGTTCTATTAACTGAAGGTTCCAAAACAACAATTTTTTTCATTAGTGATGTGTTGAGTCATAGGAAAGGTATGCAAAGTGACATTGAAAGTGTGGAAAGACTTGACATAGAATCAATTTCCAACTTCTTAGTTAAACCACGAAGAAACTATCTCATGGTACAAGAAACAACATCAATCGCTCAAGAACTACATATCCTGGAAAATAAGATCTATGTAGGTCAAATTAGTATACATTTTGACCAACCAAATCTGATTACCCACATCCTTGGCATTCACAGACAATGGCAAACAACCTTGGAAGCTTCCAACTCAATTTCTCTTAATAGATGATTCATCAACCCTGCCTCACATCTCAACAAATTATCTTTTACTATCTTTTACTTTTCTATTTTTTATTTTCTATTGTAACAAAATCAAAATGAACTATTGAAGCTTAGATTCCTATTTAAGCAAGCCCCATACACAATGCTTGAGGTTCTAATTTTTTGAGAAAATAGACTATTTGCATTGTTGTAAAGTATATTTTGGAGTAATACAAATTCTAAACCATTTCTAATAATGTAAACTTTGAAACGGGAACTATAAACTCAAAACGAGAACTCTGCTCAAAAACCCCGAAAAAACATGAAAAACAGTGCTAAAAACAAAAAGTGTGTGTACTAGAACGATGGCTTTTTTTTAAGGGTCAATTTTGAACATGTTTTAAAAATGGCAGTGAGAACGAATTTTTTGTGCAAAAACTAGCCTGAAAATGAAAAGTGCTAATAATGGAACGATGGATTTTTTTTTTTAGGGTTAATTTTCAACATTTTAAAAAAATGCCAAAAAAACCAAATTTTTATATGCAAAAATTGTGCAAAAAACACTCTCAAAATGAAAAGTGTTGATGCTCGAATAACATTTTTTTTTTCGTAAATTTTCAACATTTTGAAATAATGGTGTAAAAGATTCTGTTATGACTCCGAAAAACATTAAAATTTCAAAAAAATAATGAAAACATAAAATTAAAATAAAAACAATAAAAAAAACACAAAAAAAAAGTTTTAAAAAATACTAAAACGTAAATAAAAATATATATAAAAAAAATCAACCTATAAAATATAAGAATTAAGAAAAAAATAAAAAATAATAATAAAAAAATAAAAACTAATAAGAAAAACATATTTTCAAAAAAGTAACATTTCTTTTTTTAATGTGGTAAAACATAAAAAAAAATGGAAAAAAAAAATAAAATAAACTATAAAATTAAGTAAAAATAGGAAATTTTAAAAAAGCATTAAGAAAAACAAAAAAAATTAAATTAAATTAAAAACAAACTAGATTAAAAAAGAAATAGAAAAATAACAAAAAAAAATTAAAATACTACAAAAATTAAGATTAAAAACATTTTCAAAAAACCCTAAAAAAACAAAAATACGCTAAAATTTAAAATAAAAAAACCCGAAAAACAATTAAAATTTTAAAAAAATACATATTTTCAAATTAAACATAATTTTCAAAAAAATATTAAAATTAAAAAAAACAAAATATATTTTTGATATTTTTTAAAATAACATTTAAAATATTTAAAATATATATATTTTACAAATATATATAAAATTAAAAAAAAAAAAACATATATATATATATATATTAACAAAATTTACTTTTTATTTAAAAAAAAACAATTTTATCGGCCACTGCCCCCATGAGCGGCTAACGGTGGCTATTCGATTCCGAGAAACGAATAACCACTTCCCGGCCACCCCTATGGGAGGTTGGGTGGTGATAGCCACCACTCAGCCGCCTGTGGGGGTGGCCGGGTGGTGGTTATCTGATTCTCAGAATCGGATAGCCAATACCCCCACGTGGGGGCGGCCGAGCAGTGGCTATCCAATTCTCAGAATCAGATATCCACTTCAAAGATGGTCAAGGGGTGGTTATCTGATTCCGAGAATTGGATAGCCATCGCCTGATCACCGTTGGGGGTGGTTATCTGATTCTCGGAATTGAATAGCCATCAATCGACCGCCCGTGCGGTGGCTATCCGATTCTCGGAATTGGATAGCCACTGCCCAGCCACACGTGGGGGTGGTCGAGCGGTGGCTATCCGATTCTGAGAATCACATAGCCATCGCCTGGCCACCCCCACGGGTAGCTGGGTGAGGGCTATTCGATTCTCGGAATCGGATAGCCACTGCCCGGCCACCCGTGGGGGTGACCAGGTGATGGCTATCTGATTCTCAGAATCAAATGGCCACCGCTCGGCCGCCCGTGGGGGTGGTTATTCAATTCTGATTATGGGAACTGATACTGTTATGCGTTCAATATTTGTAATATGTGATTTTCGCATTAATTTTTAAATTTATCATTATTTTTTGAAGAAAAAAAGTGATTATTATTATTTTTTTGACATGAAATTCATAAAAAAACTATTATTTAACCATTTTTAGTTAAAATTTTCATATAAAAATTGTGATTTTGACATGTCAATTCTAGCAAAAAATTATCAAAACGTGTAGTTTTTTAATTATGTTTATGTTAAAGATGGTTATTTTCATGTCCATTGTTAAAAAATATTCTTTTTTAGAAACAATTATTTCATGTGGATTGAAAAATTAATTAAGGATGTATAAATATGTAGAATATCGAAAATTCAAAATATCGACCTTCTAATTTAAAAATGCAAAACAATAAAAACCTCACTACAAAAAAATTAAAATTAAAATAAAAACAAGAAAATATGAAGAAAACGATCACTTCAAAAGTTATTAAATTTACAAAATAATTATTTACATTTTATACATTAGAAAATTTAAAGTCAAAAAGTAGGTCTTTTAAAAGAAGGGTCTGATGCAGAATTACCACTTTTTTAAATCAGCATGAAAATCACTACCATTCTAAAACGCAATGTACATAAAAAAAATAAAGTGCCAAAAACTATGCTCTAAAAAAAACATGTGTGTTTTGCATCACCGCTTTTCCAAATCAGGTCACCTTTTCGCTATCTCTACGAAACGAGTAATAGTATCAGTTCCCGTTTCAAAGTTTACATTGTTTTCTGATTTCCAATTTGTTGTGCCCCAAATGAATACGATATTTTTTCTATGATTTCTTTTGATTCTTTTATATGATATTGAAGTCTTTCTTTAATTATCGATATTTTTATGTAAATCGGTAGTTATTGTTAACTATTTGTTTTATCAAGTTATAGAAATAATTGAGTAAAGGATACATGTATGAATGTTGTGTTTGCATTTAATTAAATTAACTATTTAAATGAATTTAATTTCATTTGTAGTATACCTTATTTGATCCATTAGTCTAAAAATCTAAACCTCAGACTTCTTGCTAGTCTTTATAAATTCATTCATGATAATAATATAATCCAAGGATCTAATATAACAGTGTGATAATAATTTAGTTGTATTCACTTTCAAATAAAGAGAATTTCAGCCCTTAGTTTATTGAAAATATTTTCAATACTTCTCCCAAAACTATAGTCATTACTACATTCCCTTAGAAAGTCTCCAACTTTTGGAGCAAACTCTCTAGGTGGTAATTGGGCCCACATACTGGTCGGAATCACCACCCCAAATAGATAAGGTTCTAATTGGTACCTTGACCGAGTTATTTTCCAAAATGTTGGCTTATACATTTCCAAACATCAATAGATAACCAACAAATGAGGATTATGTATCACTGCTAGACATATGGTCAAATAGAAATGGGTAATAAGTGCTTATACACCTGCTTGTGATTCCCCTTGCAGAATGGAGGTAAAATGAAACTTATCAAGTAGCTACTTAAATGTCACCTTATGAAATTATCTATCACCGAAACCCATTGTCAATGGCACCTATTTACCAGGCATATTTAAGACTCATGTAGTGGATTACACACTTCACATTAGGCAAACCATTATCTATGTAATAGCCCTTGGTTAAAAGTTCATGTAATAAAATTTCATAAAGGAAAAATAATACCACGATTAAGGGACACTTATTCCAAGATGAATGTTGGGAAAAACATCCTAGTGGGTGTTAATTTGGATTATTATGACTAAAGGAAATTGAAAAAGGCAATGACAAAGGCTTTGGAAAGGCAAAATGACATTTTTTGCACATTTATTTATGAAAATAATGGAAATTAAGAGAAAATGAAGGTGAAAGGTCACAGGTTGCATGTGAGGAGGAAAATGAAGGAAAATAATGGAAATTGAAGAAAAGAGAGATCCCATTAATAAAAAGGCTTCTGAGGATTAGTTGGAAAGCTTTTGTTCATGCTTGGTCAGTGTAACCTTTTGTCAGTTCAGTTTTGGAGCTCTCTCATTATTCTCTCTCTCTCTCTCACTCTTGGAAACTTAAAGTTTTCTTGGAGCATTCTAGATTTGGAGAAAGGAAAGAAAAAGAAGAAAAGGAACGACAAGGAAAATAAAGGAAAGCAAAGAGAAAGCAAGGAAGAGCAGGATCAAGCATCTTTAGCAGGAATACCTGTAGGTAACATATTACATGTGTGATTTCCTAGCTAGTTTTGACATGCATGCCTTTACATGTTGGTATTTGGTTCTCTGCTTGCCGACGGAATGGTATTGTTCGGTTATGGAAGTGGTTTTCAACCTTGTCTTGCCTTTTTCCGAATAGCCATGGTGTGATGGGATTTTTTCTCAATTTTAAGCTTTGGAATTACCAGATGGTTTCAGAATCCGCGGTGGTGGTGGTCTCAGGAAAATTCCCAAAGGCCTAGGAATCACTTGACCGGTTTTGGCGGGATACATGGTAAAGTCTGAGAGTGGAGTCTCAATTTAGGGCCTATTGAACCGGTGTGGATTACGGTAAATCCTGAGAGACAAGGAGATAGAAAGTTCCTCAAGGATAGTGATGGAGTTCAGAAGCATTCCAAGCTCGGTTTGGTTTTGTGATCTCGGTGTCGGTTTCGGGAGATCGCGGTTTGGTGAGGGTTGAGGTGGTTTAACCTATGGATTCCCTTAGATCTTTTTGGATTGGTTTATCCACGAGATCCCATATTCATTCTTGGAATATGGCACGGGGGTGACTAGCTGAAAGAAGGATATGGTTCAACCATGTTTATGGTTAGGTGGTACATGGAAGTCCTAAACTTGGTTGGATCTTGCCTATATTTAATAAAATTTAAGATTTCTTGATTTTGTACTTGTTATTATGTGGCCTTAATGGATGTTATCTCATTGTTATTTACATGGCTTAATGATGGTTATAACCATGGTTATATCACTGGTTATAGTCATGGTTAATTCATGTATTTACTTGTAACTGAAAGGATAATGGATGAAAGACCTAATTGATGTCAAAATAGTTAAGGGAAGAGGGTGGTGATCCTTATTGTCAAGTCTCATATGAGTTATCATTCATTTATGCTCTATCTTGTATTCATGTCATGTAGATTTCATTGATGCCAAGTGTTTGACAGAATGTCAATCTTGGTTGGGGATAGGCAAGCCTAGTTGTGGAGCCAGTTTTGGCTTGCAAGTCTTGTTGTCATGTAAACTATGGATTTTGAAAGCTACGAGGGTTTTTGGGTAGTGACTTGGATTTTGGGCTTGAAAAGTGGCACAAATCTCAGAGTCACAGGCACATGACTGAGGAGAAAAGTCCCCAGACACACCCATGCCTTCTTATGGGAGCGTCTGGAGCCTCATAGAGGCACCCTTGTCCAGATCAAGGGAGCATCCAAGGGTTTGATGCACTAAAAACTCAGTGGTACCCAGGGCCTGGTCATGGGGATGAATGGGAAGACTTTTGGGAGTCTTGTAGCAGTTATAGAAGGTATGTGTTGTGGGTTTTTGTCGATTCCACTTCCTTAAGAGCACCTAGGAGGTTGTGTCATAGTAGCCCCTCATCTCATGTTTACCCTGGGTAAGTTGGTGAAAGTGGATAGATATGAGGGGAGGTATCATTATAGGGTGGTATCAGAGTGGGTCTCGTTCTCTTTAGGGAATTCTTGGTTTATGTTCTCTTTGGATGTTATCTGATACCACAGACTAGTATCAGGCCATTGTTCACCCCTCAAACTGGATGGGCTGTGTGTTGGTCATGCATTCATTTCAGTTGCATATGTGTTTATTATGTTGTAAGACTATGTGCTTCTTGCATTTGCATGGTGTTGATCATGTTTGTAGTGATGTCGTCATGTGAAGGTTGATGGTGTTGTTGTGGGATGTGTCATCATTAGTGTATGGTTGTATATGCATTTGTTATGGATGTTAGTGTATATATGTTTTTATGCATGCATTGTCATGGTTATGGTTATGCATGTATGGTAGGTCAGACATGCATTGTGAGGTCATTGTATGAAATTAGGTCATCATGATGATATTGGAATGTTATGATGCTAATGCGTTGGTTGAGATAGAGCAAGAGATGAAAATCATTAAAGTGAAGTTGCAACAATGGACTTCGAGGTAAGAGAAGATCGTCATACAGGTTTGTATGGAAAGTATGCAGGTATGTTGGTTAATGTTTGTTATAATCATTATGGTTACTGATATGCTTGTCACTCTATTATTATTATCTTTACATATATGATAAATGCTACTTGATTAGTGTAGTCATATGCACGTGTTAGATAGTCATGAATGATAGTAACCTGTGGTTGTATGCATTGATATTGTTTTTTTATGATAATTAACTTGATGATTATGTTATATGTTGTTGATGAGCATGTTATATTTTAACTTGTTGCTTTATAGGTTAGTTAATGATTAGGGTCATTGCATTAATATCTTGATGTTATATGTATCATGCTAAATTGGATTGTCCTATGCAGATGGTTAGGGTCATGACATTAAGGTATGAGTTTGACTATGTTATCTATTTGATGTTTGAGTGTATGATTATGTCATCTAGTTGATTTATTCAACATTGTATGTTTGCAAGTTGGTTGAATGTTTGATGAATTGCATAATATGACTATGTGTATGTAAGATTGCATGAAAAAATGATCTTGTTTTAAGATGGTTTTACTCACACATGTGTTGAGATAGTTGACATGTACTTGAGTGTAATAGGTGACAATTGTAGCATTATGTCTAATGAATATGAGTTGACTATGGATTATGACATGATTGTTAGTCTTGGTAAAGGTTGATTTCAAATTGATAGATATGATTGTCTTGATATTTGGAACATGTGGTTGACATGTGTGAGCAGTGGCAAAGTAACATGCTTGGCTTTAGTGTGACAAGGTAAGGTAACTAGTATGTTTTTATGTTTACTTATGCACTAACAATTATTTGTTATGGTAGTATGATACAAATAATTGCATGGAAAAGAAATTGCCATGGAATCTTGAATAAAACTCAAGTTGAGGTTTCCCTGGGAACCATGGGGATTGAGTCATGGTGTATGTGATTAGTCTTGTGCTTTGGTCCCTTGTCATTTTCTTGCACTTGATTTGTAGTTTTTTTATGTCAAGTGCATGATCATGTCACTTTTTTGTGGTGTTGTATTGTTATTGGTTTTCATTATTTTCTTCTTGTTTGATTCTTGTTCTTTCCTTTTATGTTTTGAGGGTATTGGGAATTGGTTGGGAAAGAAGAAAGTTGATGGAACTTTGGGAGAGTTGTGTGGAACCCAACAGGTAATAGAAGACTCGGATGAAGTTGGTGCATGTATAAGGGTAGCTAAAGGTAAGAGTATGATAGTATGCTAAGTTGGTTTGGGTCCATTAGTGTAAATGGATGGTAGCAGGACAATTATGAGAAATCTAATAGGAAAGGTAAAGTGAATGGATGTGAGGAATCCAATTCCTTGGCTATGTTGGGAACCGTTGTTCTCAATGTTTTGCATGTTGTGCATGGATAAAGGGAGTTCTCTTAACTTTGACCTTATGATATTTGGCAATTATGTTGTGATCATGTTTATGCTAATGTTTATATATATGCATGTATATATGTATGTATGTATGTTGTTGTCTGATGTGATCATGATTGTTATATATATGTGTGTGTGTGTGTGTGTGTGTGTGTGTGTGTGTCGTTGTATGGCAGGGTTGTTAGGAATCACTCTTGTAGAGGACTGATTTCTTACGCAGGTGAATGACATCAAGAGGTTCCTAGTTTATGAGGAATCAAGTGGGAAGAGTTGTCTTGAAAAATCTACGAGATCAATATCATGTAGTTATGAGTTGATATTATGTGATTATATTATGTCTATGTTTTGGACAAGCTATACTAAGGGATACACTAGCGAAATGAAAGCAACGTGATCCATGACATGTTAGGATAAGCATGGATGATGAAGAGACATTCAAAGCAAGGTTGCTTAGTAGAGGAAGCGTGGTCTTGGATGTGTAGTGTTATTGTGGTGTATATGTTGTGCATATTTTATATTCAGTGATTGTACCTATGGTGTTGTGTGCATATTGCATATGCAGTGCTAGGTATAGATGGTGCTATGTACATGTTGGATATGCGGTGTTGTTTACATATCATACTATGCACGTGATGGATATGTGGCATTGTGCGCATATGGTGTTGTGCACATGTTGAATATGCAGTGTTATGTACATATGATGCTATGTACTTGTTGTATATGCAATGTTATGTACATATGGTGTTGTGTGCATGTGGTGTTGTTTATATGTTGTACATGTGCTGTTGTGTGCAAGGGGTGTTGTGTACATGTCGTGCATGTGATATTGTGTACATGTGGTTTCGTGTACATGTTGTGCATGTGGTACTGTGTACATGTGGTATTGTGTACACGTTGTAGAAGTGGTGTGGTGTACATGTGGCATTGTGTACATGTTGTGCCATGTACATGTGTTTTGCACATGTTGTGTAGGTTGTGCTATGTATAGGTGGTATTGTGCAGGGAAAAGTTTAATGATGGAAAATTCTCTTGAAGTTTAAAAACATTGGCGAATCTCACTAGTCCCTAATATGAGAAATATAAAATGTTTATTGATGTATTTGTAAAATTATTCAAATTTATAATGATTGTATATGTACTCTCTATATAATGTTGGTGTTTGCTTAGTGGGGCTTGACCCAGGTTTGGAGTTGAGTTAGCCAAACAATTCCCGATACTACTAGCCCTTTCGGCAATAGTTCGCGCAGTGCGGACTGAGGTCTCACCCGAAGTAGTATTGGAGGGTGCTAGAACCAGGTTTCCGCACGCTAGGGATGTCTTGATGGTTTCAAGTAGTCCGCGGTTTGACCCTGCATGCACATTGCTACGCTCATTTACCCATACCTTGCAGCCTAAGATGTTGCCTTCGCGCAGCCCTACTCGGGGGCCGAACAATGTTATTACCCAAGTCCTTGCCAGTACCCATTATTAGTTAATTAACTTATCTTATTTGTATGTGTTTAGTTATACTTAACAGTATTCACCATTCATACAAGTGCACACAATAAATAAAACAGTATAATTGCAGATGATAGCAAACATATAATAACTCGAAATAGATACACAAGATTGGTAACACAACTTCTCTTTATTATCTTATTCTTTGGTTACAGACTCGACTCTACCTTGCACACTCAGCTGCAAGGGTTCGCGAACTCAGCTACAGACTCTACTAGGCCTCTGCACACTCAACTGCAGAGCCCTTTCCTACTCTATGACCCAAGATACACTTCGCACTTCTTTTATGCTTTTCTATTCCATTTCATCCATTCTATTCTATCTATATCTATATCTATATCTCTTTACAACTTAGAGCCTCACTCTATTTATACCATCCCATGGTCCTCGGACCATGCGTAGGCCGACACTACATTCAAAACTTAGGGCAGATAGCCCTATGACTCTAAAATACAATTCGCGCTCTACACCGCCAATTCGTGGAGTATTTCCAACAATATTGCTCAAAACTTGGGCTTTGAGCCCTAAAACATGATATGGGGGGATTCCATGCCCAACAAGCCCCCAACACAAAGATCGTGACTCATCCTCGAGTCACTCTATTGGCACAGTGATCTTGGTGCAGAGTCCCTCCAGCTAGTCCCAAATGGTCTTAGCACACTGAGCTGTTGCTTGTTGAACCTGCTACATTCTCTCTTTCAAGACCTCTATGTCCAAACTGTTCTGATCCCTCTCGACCGTATATTTTTATACTCCCGCGCCTTTGTTCGGCTTCCTGGAGCGCGAAGATTGTACTTCTGTCGGAGAGTAAGATAGCCGACCCACCACAACCCTGCATGAAGAACCTTTTAAGCATCGCTCGTCCGGCATAGTTTCCTCCTGCAGCACCCCCATGTGCTTTCGCGAGGATTTGATTTCATTCAAATTCTTGTACGTATCGTCACAATATCTCAACATTGCCCATTTTATAGAGGTGCTCCGCGATGACAAAAAAATCCACTATGCGCACTACCAATTCCTTTTTCTTTTGGATGGAGTATCCCTCCAACTCAGTCCCTATGGTCAAAAAGTGGATTATATCTTCGAAGTGTCTGTCCGCGACGCACATAGCAAAAAGCTTAGCGTCAGGGAGTACCTCTTCCAAATTAGTGGGTTCCTTACCTGTCTTGATGCGCGACAAGTGATCTGGTCCTACGTTTAAACATTCGGCTTTACTATGACTTCAAAGTCATATTCCTGAAATAATAAAAGCAACATGCATATGCCCCCCCCCCCCCAACACAGGCTTATTGACCAAGTATTTCAGCACGGAATGGTCTGTATGCATCTTGAAATGTCCTCCTAGCAAATAGTGTCAGTATTTTTGGAGCGCATATACCATCGCTAACCCCTCACGCTCGGTGGTGGAATAGTTCTTCTCATCTTTGGATAGTCTCAAACTTGCAAACACGATCAAATGATCCAAGACTTCTCCGCCCTCTTGTGTGAGTACTCTGCCCAACGGAATACATGACACATCAACATGGACATGAAACTCCACATCCCATTTTGGGAAGACCAGGATTGGAGTGAAGGCCAGCTTCTCCTTCAAGACATCCAAACTCTTCATACAATCATCGTTCCAAAAAAATATAACATCCTTCTTCAATAGTTTTTCCATCGGCGTGGTGATTTGGGCATAGCTTTTGATGAATTTCCTATAGTACCCGGTATTACCCAAGGTAGCACACAACTATTTAACACTTCGTGGTGCTTCGAAATTGAGAATAACGGCAATCTTCGTAGGGTCGACCATCAGTCCCTGTTTGCAGACCACATGTCCCAATAGGTTCCCAAAGGGAACTAGAAAGGTGCACTTCTTAATATTCGACACAATCTAGCATCATTGGCAAGTATCCAACATCAAGCGTAGGCTTTCTACATGGTGCTTAACCAATATGAAGATCGTCCAATCATCTAGATAGATCTCTAGGAATTTGTGTATGTATTCTTTGAATGCGGCAACAATGATGCGTGAAAAGATGGTTGGCGCTTTCTTTAGCCCAAATGGCATGATGGTGTATTGAAAGCAGCCCCATTCCATTGCGAAGGTTGTTTTAATCCTGTCTTCTCGCACGATCTTGATATGATACCCTGAGAACCCATCCGTGAACAGTATGCTTCCTATTCGCCAACACTTTCCAATACTTCATCTGTGAACGGTGTCAATAATGGATCATGTACACAGGCATCATTTAGCTTCCTGAGGTCCACACATATTCATATTTTGCCCTTCTGATTTTTCTCCTGTCTTACTATAGGGCTCACCCAATCAGATTCTTCCTCCAGCTCAATAAGCATTTTGTCTAACTCTACATAGACCTTGTCTTTATACTTCGGATTCAAGAGGTAAGGCCTCTGCTTGACGAGCGTCGCGCCGGGTTTTAGGGTGATCTTCATCATTCCTAAACTTCCAACGATCCCTTTTAAGTCTGTAATCTTGATCGGGAATAAGTATTGGTATTCGTGAAGTAACTCAGCAACCTTGTCCACCGTGGCATCATCCCAATAGTCACCTAGTGTTGCATACTTTGGTTCCGCCTCCATGCCAATGTTTACCTACTTTGCTTTTAGCAGTGCAGTGATGTCGGGATCCTCAATCAATGGTCTGCGCACCTCACGACATCCTTCTATTTCCGGAATGTTAATATTCCGTGGGTCCTTGTCATCCTCTTCAACATTTACATTGTAACGTTCCAGCGTGCAGCTCAGCTGTGTCGCCCATTCTAGCTAAAGCACTTTCATTGGCTCCTAGGGTATTTTGAAGATAACTGCTTGTAGCACATCATCAATAGTATCCAACCAACGGTCTTCAAATGTGAAAGTTAGCAGAAATCCCTCACGCAAGATATCCCATTCACTCATACCATGGCGAAGCTCTATCTTAGTATACCAATTCATGGGGATGACGTCCAGGGTATGACAGAACAAGTGCACCCATTCAGGCTGTGGCTCTTCCCCGTAGACCTTGGTCCATTTCGCGAGGTGTGTACGCGGATCATTGCGTCCGTCATATTTTTCTGTTATTCGCATTTGCGATTTCCCAAATCGTAAGGGCATCATCTTTTTGCAGTCGTGCCAATCCTTGAAACTCCATTGATGCGTACCCCACCATCTTGCCGACGTAGCACAGTGCCCATTTCAGAGCATCGAACCACTGTTGTTCTGGAACTTCGCTTTCAAATTTGTTCAAGAATTCATCCACCGATGTCAACCTGCCATACATAGGCAAATACCTTGCCTCTATTGCTACACAGTGAGCGACCTTATCATCATGTTTCAATTTAGCATGGTTACCTTGTGTAACCGGTTCTGTCATCATTCTACTTCTTCTTCTGAATCCGAAGTGCAGGAGTTGTCGTGCTCCCACAAAATTCTTCCATTTGTTATTGGATTCACCCAATCCTTCTCTCACGTGGTTATCTTGTAGATACAGTTGATATTGTCATCACTATCATCATTAATCATTGGTTCTGTGTAGCGTGCTCCTTTTGTAGGGTCTAAATGTACCGCTACGCTTAATGACTTTTTGTAATATTCCTAATTAGCCATGGCTAATTGGAATATTCGATTTTTCCCAAATTTTTGCCTTCTATAGTTATTTATAAATAAAAAGTGAGGACAGGGGACATAACTCACTTTAAGAATAAAAAGTCACTTCCTAGTAGCACAATGTTGTGACTTAAGGAGGAGCTAAGGGGGCCAAAGGGGGATGCAGAAATGGGGCCCAAGAAGACACATGGAGGGACTGCGCAGGAGGGAAGAACACATGGCAAGAAGGGAATCATGCAGGAGGAGGTGAGCCTAGGGATTGTGTGAGGCAGAGGCTATAAAATAGAGAGGCGCCCCCTCATTTTGGATCATTCAGTTATGTGCATTTTCAGCTAGTCATTTTGACTTCTGAGCACGCTGGCTGTTTAGCTAGTCTGCAGCACTGTTTAGTGCATTGAGTGTCTCCGCTCGGAGATCTCACCCTTAGCCCCGGGGGACTTCGAGTGCCTGCTTGGGCAAGGTATTTCCTTTTTCATTTCAACAGTAGTTTATCAGTATTCCAGCAGCAGTTTCAGTAGTGTTTTGGAGGCCTGCGCGGCAATGGGAGAGGGACGCAGTTCTTTTTGGTTGTAGTGCTGGATTGGGGTTTTGCAAGTGGAGTTATGCTAGGAGATTGAGCAGGGGTCCATCTCTTCTCTCATTAGAGGATTTTTGGCAGGGTTTCAGGCAGTGTTTCAGGCAAAGTTTAGAGGGGTTTTCTTCAGTGGTAGCGCAGGGCATTGAGGAACTGTGCAGAACCCCAAGAGGGTGTTTTCGGGGGTTGGCCATTCCAGGAAAGCTTTCTGGGTTTTTCTAGGTTTCTTGAGTAGAGCCCAAATCCAGAGTTTCAAATTTTTCCGAGGAGGGGATCAGCCCCAAATCATCATTTGTTTTCTAGCAGCAGTAGAAGCATCCACGCAGAGAGGCCATTCTTGTCATTCTGAGAGTATTTCTTCACTTGCCTTGTGCAAGTCGAGGTTCCATCTGTTTAATCACCTCTTGTACTCATTTTATTGCTCAGTTTAATAAAATGGCTTAGCATTTCTCACTGCATTTCTTGTGTATCTGCTTATATTTCTGGTTTACATTATTATATGTTGTTCCATTGTTATTTTACCACTTCTAGGTTATTATATCATTTGCACATATTTGGTTGGAGTTTTTTCTGGGATTTGAGGAGTGTTCTGGGTTAGGAATATTACAGTGGTATCAGAGCATAGATCTGGCTCAGCCTGTGGGGCTAGCAATCTATGACACCAGGAGAAAAACCCTACATTTGTTACAGAGGTAGGAGGTACAGAGACACTAGATGTAGGTTGGAGAATACCTACGAGGAGGGAGACTATGTTCCTGTGGTGGACACAAAACAGGTGGAGCCTATGGTAGACACAGAACAGAGAGAGCCAGTAGTGGACGTAGAACAGATGGTCGATGAGGATGGGAAGAGATTTGCAGATATGCTCCTCAAATCAGTGTAGGATCTATCAAGGCAATTGAGGTGATGGGGCAAAGATTCACGGTAGTAGAGGCCAGACAGCGTGAGAGCCCACGAGTTTTTCAGATTGGTGAGGGATCAGGTGCATCCCATCACTTGCCAAAGCAGCGTGATACTGCGCAGCAGGTGGCCTCACATGCCCTACATGCTCTACCATGCCCACTTTCTTAGGAGCAGACACGGGGGCCATAGCCCAGTAGGAGGTAGAGCCCGGACATAAGGGCGATTATTTTGTAGAGTACCAGGACTATGGGTAGGATTTGAGGGAAGCCCTCTCATTCAGAGATTTTCTTCAACTCCAACGAGATATCAGACTCCGCGACCATCACAGAGGGTACTGACATTACCATGATGGTGACACCCACCGTGCAGTGAGTAGATTCCACTTGCCTACGTTTGATGGCTCATCAACTGTTCGACAAAGTCTTGGGTGGAGAAGCTGGACATTTATTTCCAGCTTAACCAGATGTCGGAGGTAGAGGCCATCAAGGTGGCAACATTACATTTGGATGGCGAGGCCCAAGATTTGTGGTTTCATGGGATGGTTAAACTGGGCCACTCCACAGTGATGACGTATGTCGAGTTTACCAGGAAACTAATGGAGCGATTTGATTTGAGGGATCCAGAGCAGCATTTTGTTGAGCTAATGAGGCTCAAACAGACAGGGAGCCCAGAGACCTACATTGCAGATTTCTTGAGGGTCTCCGTGATGGTGCCAGACCTATCCACAGCACGAAGCATCTATATGTATGTTGAGGGATTAACAAAGCCACTTCGGGGTCTAGTCAGATCTGCTAGACCGACCACCCTTCAGGATGCTATCAGCAGGACCCGGGACCTACAGGATGTCTTACCCAGAACTCGAACACCTTACCCCCAGAAACATGCTTTCTAGTCTAAGGGGAAGGATGTGAAGATTCCACCTCCAAAGGGGAATCCAAGACGAGTGCAGATTGACGATGATGTCAAGAGGGAGCTGAAGAAGAAGTGGTTGTGCTTCACATGTCAGGAGCCATGGGCACTAGGGCATAGATGTGCTGCTGGCAAGGCACATTTCATTGAGGTCTTCTCCGAGAGCAGTGGAGAAGAGGATGACGAGGAGGATGGGGAGGCAGGAGATAGTCATGCCATATAGGGACCTTTGCCACCTCCACCACTAGCAGCAGGTGGTGCATATTTTACACCCACCGAAGGGGCCCTTGCAGCGTTGTGAGGAGTTCCCAAGTATCTGATGGTACACGTACGAGGGACACTATGTGGCCAACATGTATCAGTTTTGGTTGTCAGTGGGGCAACCCACAACTTCATTGATGCATAGATGGTTGAGCGGAGAGGTATTCAAATAGAGAGCTTTGATGGGTTTTCAATATTGGTCCCAGGAGATCAAACCATGATGTGTGCTCATTATGTCCCAGAGCTTTCAATGACAATGGGCACCTACACATTAACTGACCACTTTTTCGTGGTTGATATTCTAGACACCAACATGATACTGGGTGTTCAGTGGCTTATTACTCTAAGGAAGGTCATGACGGATTGGAAGACCCTAGAGATGGAGTGGGATGGTGAGAAGATAGGGAGGCATGGGAAGATACAGGGACAACACACATATCCACCTCAGACTGTGTCGGCTCATTAGATGGAGGCAGTCTTCCAGAAGGGAGACATAGAGTGGGCAGTAGAGCTGCGTGCATCAAAGGCAGGGACTACAGGGCAAGCGGTACATCCAGAGATCCAGTCCATCCTTGATCGGTATGCCATAGTGTTTGGAGAGATTCCACCAGGACAGCCACCGGATCGGGGGTTTAAGCACACTATCGAGCTTGAGCAGGGCATCTAGGTAGTGATCACCACTCCCTATAGGCACCCCAAGGGCTATCGGGACGAGATTGAGTGGGCTATCTAGGAGTTGTTGGCTCTTGGGCACATTCAACCGAGCACGAGCCCTTTTCCTTCTTTTGTGGTGTTGGTGAAGAAGAAGGATGGTAAATTGAGGATGTGCATCGACTACAGGGCCCTGAACAAAAAGACCCTGAAGAACAGGTACCCCATACCCAGTATCGATGAGTTGATGGACGAGTTGAGAGGAGCAGGGTTCTTCTCAAAGATTGATTTGAGATCTAGGTACCATCAAATTCGCGTGAGGGAGCAGGACATTCCCAAGACCGCCTTTAGGTGTCACTTTGGGCACTTTGAGTTCTTGGTGATGCCTTTTGGGCTAACTAACACCCTAACTACATTTCAGTCCTGGATGAATCACATATTCCGTAGTCACTTGAGGAAGTTTGTGTTGGTATTCTTCGATGATATTCTCATTTACAGCGGGACTTGGGAGGAGCATCTCCAGCACATTGAGACAGTATTGAGTATCTTACAGGAGCAGCAGTTCTATGCCAAACTCTCCAAGTGTGAGTTTTGGTTGACGAAGATGTTATATTTGGGACACATCATAGGGGTGGACGGAGTGAGGGTCCATGAGGAGAAGATCAGGGCCATCAGAGAATGGCCAGAGCTGAGAAATGTGACTGAACTTCGAGGATTCATTGGCATTTGTACTTACTACTAGAAGTTCGTCAAAGGTTTCTCACAGCTTGCTGCACCCTTGATAGATTTGATGAGGAAGGGGGCATTCAATTGGTCGGACACAGTGTAGCAAGCCTTTGATAGGTTCAAGGAGGTTATGAGCAGCTACGCAGTACTTGCATTGCCAGATTTTACGCAGCCATTTGTTTTGGAGTGTGATGCATCAGGAGAGGGGGTCAGAGCAGTATTGATGCAGGGAGGTCACCCTATAGCCTTTGAGAGTCGGAAGCTCATTCCACACGAGAGGTTGTATTCTATATACGACAAGGAGATGCTGGCCATCATGCATGCATTAGCTAAATACTGGCAGTATCTGGTGGGTAACAGGTTCAGGGTGAGGACTGATCACAACAGCCTCAAGTTCTTTTTGGAGCAGAAGCAGCTATAGGAGAGGCAGCAAAAGTGGATCAGAAAGATCCAAGCATATGACTTTGACATTGAGTATGTCAAGGGTAAGAACAACGTGGTAGCAGATACCATTTCACGTAGACCAGCCACGTTGTCTCTTATGAGCTTGGATACAAACTGGAGGGCTCGACTCTTAGTAGAGTACACCAAGGACAAGTTTTCATGTGAGTTTCTGGATGGGCAAGTGGCAGATGACAGGTACAAGGTGGTCGATGAGATTGTCTATTACAGGGACCGGATCTTCTTAACTGAGGGGTCTCAGCTCTAGAAGAAGATACTCCAGGCATCACATGATTTGTCGTTGGCAGGACATCAGGGGTTTACCAAAACCTACAGGGCCATTAGGGAGAGGTTCTCATGGAAGGGCCTCAAGGAGGACGTACTCCGGCACATCCGAGAGTGCGATGTTTTCCAGAGGAACAAGGGAGAGATGAGCCATCCCACGGGGTTATTGCATCCTCTTCCCATTCCAGAGGGAAAATGGGAGAGTATTTCGATGGAATTCATCACAAGATTGCCCATGGTACAGGGCAAGGATTGCATCTTTGTCGTCGTTGACCAAATAACAAAGTACGCACACTTTTTTGCCACATCCGCACACTATACAGAAACACAGGTGGCCGAGCTGTTCTTTAGAGAGATCTTCAGGCTACATGGTCTTCCTAAGACTATCGTCAATGATAGGGACAACCGTTTCATGGGCGGGTTTTGGCAAGAGATTTTTTGGTTGGTGGGGATGGAGTTGACACCGAGTACCAGTTATCACCTATAGACGATGGGCAGACAAAGATAGTTAACAAGTGGCTAGAGGGCTACTTGCGTAACTATGTCAGTGGGCAGCAGCGAGCATGGTTGAGGTCGCTGCATCTAGGGGAGTACTGCTACAATACTTCACATCACATGTCCATTGGTATGTCACCATTCTATGCTTTATATGGGTATCATCCTTTATCTTTTGCTGATGTGATTTTTGGTGATAGCAAGGCTCCTAGAGCCAAGATATGGATCCAAGAGAGTCAGGATATCCTACGAGCTATCAAGGATAACATGGCTACAGCACAAAACCAGCAAAAGCTGTATGCCGACAGGGGTCGGGTGGAGAGACAGTTCGAGGTAGGGGACATGGTCTACCTATGGTTACAACCATACCTACATTCGTCACTAAAACAGAAGGGGGTTGAGAAGCTTAAGCCTTGCTTTTATGGGCCGTACACGGTGATACGCGGGGTTGGACAGGTTGCATATGAGTTGGAGCTACCCCAAGGCAGCAAGATTCATAATATTTTCCATGTATCATGCCTGAAAAATGCATTGGGGTAGCATGTGACAACGACAGATGAGCTACCACCCATGGATGATGAGGGCCATTTGGTATTGCAGCCAGAGGCCATCATTGATACCAGGGAGAGGCAGCTGTGGAGCAGGACGGTCCGGGAATTCTTGGTGAGTTGGAAGAATTTGCCGGATGAGGATGCCACTTGGGAGAGTGAGAAGATCTTGCAGCATCCATCACTTCAGTTGCTTGAGGACAAGCAACATTTTTCCGAGGGGGACTATAATATTCCTAATTAGCCATGGCTAATTGGAATATTCGATTTTGCCCAATTTTTTTCCTTCTATAGTTATTTATACATAAAAAGTGAGGACGGGGGACATAACTCACTTTAAGAATAAAAAGTCACTTCCTAGTAGCACAACATTGTGACTTAAGGAGGAGCTAAGGGGGCCAAAGGGGGATGCAGAAATGGGGCCCACACAGACACATGTAGGGACTGCGCAGGAGGGAAGAACACATGGCAAGAATGGAATCATACAGGAGGAGGTGAGCCTAGGGATTGTGTGAGGCAAAGGCTATAAAATAGAGAGGAGCTCCCTCATTTTTGATCATTCGATTATGTGCATTTTGAGCTAGTCATTTCGACTTCTGAGCACGCTGGCGGTTTAGCTAGTCTGCAGCACTATTTAGTGCATTGAGTGTCTCCGCTCAGAGATCTCACCCTTAGCCCCGGCGGACTTCGAGTACTTGCTCGGGCAAGGTATTTCCTTTGGCATTTGAGTAGTAGTTTATCAATATTCCAGTAGCAGTTTCAGCAGCGTTTTGGAGGCCTACGCAGCACTGGGAGAGGGACATAGTTCTTTTTGGTTGTAGTGCTGGATTGGGGTTTTGCATGTGGAGTTATGTTAGGAGATTGAGCAGGGGTCCAGCTCTTGTCTCATTGGAGGATTTTTGGCAGGGTTTCAGGCAAAGTTTAGAGGGGTTTTCTTTAGTGGTAGCACAGGGCATTGAGGAACTGCACAGAACCCCAAGAGGGTGTTTTTTGGGGGTCGTCCATTCCAGGAAAGATTTCTTGGTTTTTTTGGGTTTCTTGAGTAGAGCCCGAATCCAGAGTTTCAGCTTTTTCTGAGGAGGGTAGTAGCCCCAAATCATCATTTGTTTTCTAGCGGCAGCAGCAACATCCACGCAGAGAGGCCATTCTTTTCATTTTGAGAGTATTTCTTCACTTGCCTTGTGCAAGTCGAGGTGCCATCTATCTAATCACCTCTTGTACTCATTTTATTGCTCAGTATAATAAAATGGCTTAGCATTTCTCACTGCATTTCTTGTGTATCTGCTTATATTTCCGGTTTACATTATTATATGTTGTTCCACTGTTATTTTATCACTTCTGGGTTATTATATCATTTGCACATATTTGGTTGGAGTTTTTGCTAGGATTTGAGGAATATTCTAGGTTAGGAATATTACACTTTTTTTCAAAAATCATCTTGCACTTTTTCAGATTTATTACTCTATTCATATCAGTGGCCCAATCTATTCCCAGTAGCACAGGATAGGGATTGTTGTCATCGACAATCTCTATCACTTCGAAATCGGCAGTGCACTGGCACCTTCAATATCCACCGTTACTCCTTGTAATCTCCCCATTAGTAGGATCTTTCGCTGGTTCGCCATTCTCAATTGAATAAGGGACCATTGTAGCCGGGCTTACCCATGTGCTCCCATGTCTACTTTGGTAGAACATTTGCATCCAATCCTAGATCCAAAATTATTTGATCCATTTCATATTCCCTAATTTGCGCAGTCAATCTCATTTCCCTTCCTGTTTGCAATGTATGTTTCTCGAGCTTCTGGACTACACGTGGTTCTCTTATCCCAGCGCACCTAGTGATAAGTTCCTGCAGTCCTTTCACAGCCTTGCTGTCGCACAACAACTTCATACATGTCTCCAGAAAGGTAGTGAGCATTGAAGGATCCATCTTTGGTTCTAGTTGATCCTTACTACCTGAAGTGGAGGCCTTTGTGAAGCTCTTTTTATCTTCCATGAATGTCTCCTTCGCGTGTTCCAAATCAAATTTAGGTTCCTTTGTAGGAGCCTTACAAACCCACGCACTTTCTTCAGGTTGCTTACCATTATCATCTCCTGTCATGATACCACTTCGAAGAACTATGTTTATATTTGGGTCTTCTTCATGCAGCTCAAACCTCATCATCTATAGGTTCTGAGTCGAGGGAGGATGGAGTACTCCTTTATCTCGCAACCTCGCTATTAGAGTAGGGTAGTCCTCTATCTCATGATCAAATTGGGCACAATAAAAACATGATGTTCTCGTCCGATTTGTACAATCGTGGGCATAATGCCCTGGTCCTCCGCAATTGTAACAAATCAGCTGTCTGTGACCCCTTCCTGGTCCCATTCCACCTCAACCCCAGCTGCACCCCTGAAATCTAGTGCACGCCATTCCTACATTTGGATCGAGAGCTCACGTTTTGGTCTGCACCCTGTAGGCAAGAGTCTGATCCATCATCAACTTGTAACTTCTACAGGCATGCTCATCATGGCCTACCAACCTGCAGAAATTACAAAACAATTGTTGGGACGTCTACGTATACTTTTGTAATAGATGACAATTATCCATAGCATGTTTTCCTCTTATCTGAAAACATCGCGCACCATAATGCAGGCACTGTGCTCAGTCCTGTTTGTGCCTCTGGTCTTAATGGCATCGACCCTCCTCCTGCCAAGTAGTTCGCGAAGGCTGGACAATGGTCCTTGTCGTGCCCTTGGCCTTTGCATTTTATGCACCATATTTCCTCTCGCACCTTTGGGCGAGTTGTCCTATCCTGCTTTGAACTCTGCATTTCCAAACATAAGTTTTTCAGTTGTGCGTGGATTTGCTATACCCCTAAGCTAGGATCCTGTATTGGGGTCTCGTGCAGCCTCATTGATATTTCCAAGGCTTCAGCCTAAGTGGATAGCATCTGTTGCGACATCACGGTCCTAAGATGCAGCATTAGTGACGCTACAAACCATGTGCGGTGCTATCCATCTCTCAAAGTCATTTTGGCTTCGCGAATCATAACTTTGAGCCTTTGATCTAGCTCCTAGGTGGTCTCGCTCGGAAGCATCGTAATTTCTTTAAACCTGATAATCGACTGTGTTTCTGATTTCAGCCTGCTAAATTCCCTGTTCAACGTGGCATGAATATCCGTGATCCCCGCATTCAGATGGTCATTAGAATGCTTAATGTACCATTTTAATGTGTGATCCTACGGCACGCTTACCAGAGTTATCTTCTTAATATTGTCATCTGTGACTCCTTGTGCTTCCCATACAGCCTTTACCATGAACCAAAATTGGTCCAGATCTTCGTTCCCTACTCCTCTGAATAGCGGAAATTTTATTGTGCTCACCATATTAAACTGTGGTGGTGACAGAGTTGGTCTGGGCAGATATGGGGGTGATGATGGTGAAACCGATGGTGGTGTAGGTGGAGGTGGTATGCGCGGAATTCGCTACCTTATCAGACTGATCGCGCTTCTTGGAGAAATTTTCCCGAGCTCCTCCTCGCTCTCTCACAGAGGTGAAATCAAGGGACTAGTCTCTAGTTCTTCACTACTATTTCTATAGATCCTCCCACTTTTCATTGCCCCAAACATTAATTTATTTGCATAACCTGCTTTTCACACAATAGCATTTTAATCCAAGTGTTCAAAGATTTAATGTACTTACCTCGCTATCCTTTGAGGAAGAATTGTTCTGCCTCACTGTAACTGACTCTTGTATCTACCGCGAACTTGGTGATGAACCCTCCTATAATTCAATCGAGCCAATGGTCCACAATGCATGTGATCTTATTTTCCGATGCTTCTAGTCTGCGCACCAATTCTGGAGTTCACACAATTGGTTTGTCGAGCCTACAACTTCTGTGACTATCTGTTGGCTTCACGATCCAATCATACAACTCAGAGGGGAAGGATGCAAAGAAAATTTCATGGATTTCTGTATATAAGTAGTGCTCTGACCATTTTTCCTTCGATACTCGCAGATTCCTGTTTTCCTGTGCCGTGAACTCGTGAATCTTTCTGTCCAACCAATTTTCAATTTCTTTCGTTGTCACATTCCAGTGACACGACATCAGATATCCCTTATGTAGATCCTGGTCTCAACAATGGAACCATTTGTTGGCTTAGTGGGGTCTGACCCAGGTTCGGAGTTGAGTTAGCCAAACAAATCACGGTACAACTAGCCCTTTCAGCCATAGTCCGCGGAGCGCAAACTAAGGTCTCACCCGAAGTAGTATGGGAGGGTGCTAGAACCAAGTTTCCACACCCTAGGGATGTCTTGATGGTTTCAAGTAGTCCGTGGTTTGACCCTGCCCGCACGTCGCTATGCGCACTTACCCGTACCTCGCTACCTAAGATGCTGCCTTTGCGCAATGCTACTCGGGGGCCGAACAGTGTTATTACCCAAGTCCTTGCCAATACCCATTATTAGTTAATTAACTTAGCTTATTTGTATGTGTTTAGTTATACTTAACAGTATTCACCATTCATACAAGTGTGTGCAATAAATAAAACAGTATAATTGCAGATGATAGAAAACATATAATAACTCGAAACAGATACACAAGATTGGTAATAAAACTTCTCTTTATTATCTTCTTCTCTGATTACATACTCGACTCTACCCTGCACACTCAGCTGCAGGGGTCCGCACACTCAACTTCGGACTCTACTAGGCCTCTGCGCACTCAGCTACAGAGCCCCTTCCTACTCTATGACCCAAGGTACACTTCACACTTCTTTTATGCTTTTCTATTCCATTCCATCCATTCTATTCTATCTCTATCTCTATCTATATCTCTTTACAACTTAGAGCCTCACTCTATTTATACAATCCCATGGTCCGCAAACCATGGGTAGGCCAACACTACATTCAAAACTTAGGGCAGACAACCCTATGACTCTAACATGCAATTCGCACTCCGCGCTCGCAATTCGCGGAGTCTTTACAAAAATATTACTCAAAACTTGGACTTTGAGCCCCAAAACATGCTGTGGGGGGGTTCCAGACCCAACAAGCCCACAAATATCGTGACTCATCCTTGAGTCACTTTGTCGGCGCGACGATCTTGGCGTGGAGTCCCTCCGGCTGGTCCCGAATGGTCTCAGTGCACTGAGCTACTGCTTGTTGAACCTGCTGCATTCTCTCTTTCAAGACCTCTGTGTCCAAACTGTTCTGATCCCTCTTGACCGGTATATGTTTATAGTCTTGTGCCTTCGTCCGGCTTCCTGGAGCGCGAAGACTGTACTTCTGTCAAAGAGTCAAAGAACTGGCCCACCACAACCCTGCGTGGAGAATCTTTACAACAATATTAATCAAAACTTGGGCTTTAAGGCCAAAAATATGTTGTGTGGGGATTCCATGCCCAACAGTTGGTGATTTTTTAGGTAAAATAATTTTATATTGTAAAATTTGGGCGAATCATTTTTATAAAAAATAGAAAATGGTGATTTTTTTTTTTTTGGAAAAATCATGGAAAATTAACCCACCTGTGAATATTAGCCCCTAAAATTTTCTATGGTATTGTGTACATGTTGTACATATGGTACTGCTATACATGTGGTATTGTGCGCATGTCGTACATGCTATGTTGCGGGTATGCAGTACTATGTATATGCATTGGGTAGTCGTGGTATCATGACATATGTATTCATTGTGTTGTGGGGTACAGTTGATGTAGGAGTATGTATTATGTTCTGTTGTACACTCGGTGTAGGTGTATGTGTGGTATGTTAGGTGTAGGTGCATGTATTTCATGGTGTTGTATGTCATGTGTGGTTGTATGTGTGTGATGCACACTATGAGTATGTGCACATGGTTGAGTAGAAGGCACTAGGTGTTTTTCGGGTGTGGAAACTAATCCGTTATGCATACAGAATAAAGAGAAAGGTAGAAGATAAGGATTGATTAAAGGATAAGTATTAGTAGTTTATTTTAGTTTTACTATGCATGTGATTTATGATTCTGGTCTATGATGATTACACGTGATCTATGATTCTGGTTTATGATGGTTACATGTGATTTATGATTTCGATCTATGATGGTTTTGTTCTGAGCTAACCTGATGTGATATGTTTTTACATGATGATTCAGTCAAAAATGCTAGTTTGACTTGTTGTGACAAGAAACAAACATAATTTCAAGTGTACCTTGTTGACAGGCCACAAATCAAGTATGATTTGAAGTTATCTTAATCTATTTTGAATCTAATGGAAATTATGTGCTTGGTACAAGAAAGCATGAAATGCCCAATTGGGTGGTTGAAACCTATGGAAAGCATTAGCAACAACAACAAAAGGAATTGGAACATGCAGCAGTATGCTAGTAAAGCACTTCAAGAGTAGGGCCATTGTGGGACACTGGTGCCCAATAGTGTCCATTGATTTCCATAAGCATGCTATGACTAGTATGATGGTTTTGAGGCAGGTATATGCCTTGGTTGTTTGACCTTCCAATGCAAGGAAGCCTTGACGAGGGATGGATCTCCTAGGATAGGGGATGTCGGGGAACTTGGAAGGTAAGTGACTGCACAAAAGGGGGTGACTGGATTGCCCAAGATATTGTGTATCAGAGAAGAGAAGGTCGGGGATGGATTTGTTTTGGTCATTAGCATTGCCAAATGGAATTAGATGCATATTAGGAGTGCGCCTTAAAACAATGAGCTGGCAATTGTTTGTTGATAGGAAAAGTGGTGTAGGATTGTAGCGTTAGACATTGGATGCATCTTTGACTTTGGTAGTGGATTCTGTACTTCCTGGGAAGGAAGTGAATCTTAGCATTACTTTTGAGGGTGGAGGTGTAAACCTCTAGATTCCCTTGTTGCTGATGCATACATCCTATCCTTTTATTTGTTGGTTTAACAAATGTGCATATGTGTATATCTGGTTATTATGTAGCTACTGCCACGAGCTATGTTATAAATCTCCAATAAGCTATATTGTTGTTATCTTGTCATGTTGTCATGATGTTTATCTTTTGAGAAGGTCAATCATTGTAAATACTACAACGAGCTAAGTTATAAAGCTCCATGGGAAGTATGTTTGTTTTTCAACAATTTTGCTGAGGTCTTGGTGTGGTTTAACACCGAGGACAGTGTTCCCCAAGGGGGGGGGGGATCTGTAACAAACCCTAGTTAAAAGTTCATGTAATAAAAGTTAATAAAGGAAAAATAAGATCACAGTTAAGGGACACTTATTCCAAGTTGAATGTTGGGCAAAACATCCTAGTGGGTGTTCATTTTGGTTATTATGGCTAAAGGAAATTGGCAAAGGAAATGGAAAAGGATTTGGAAAGGAAAAATGGCATTTTTGGCACATTTATTTATGAAAATAATGGAAATTAGGAGAAAAGGAAGGTGAAAGGTCATAGGTTGCATGTGAGGAGGAAAATGAAGGAAACTAATGGAAATTGAAGAAAATAGAGGCCTCATTGATAAAAATCTTCTGAGGATCAGTTGGCAAGCTTTTGCTCAGGCTTGGTCAATGTAACCTTTTGTCAGTTCAGTTTTGGAGCTCTCTCATTATTCCCTCTCTCTCTCACTCTTGGACACTTAGAGTTTTCTTGGAGAATTCTAGATTTGGAGCAAGGAAGGCAAACAAGTGAAGGAAGGACAAGAAAAATAAAGGAAAGAAAAGAACAAGAAAAGAAGAGCATGATCAAGCAACTTTAGCAGGAATAATTGTAGGTAACATATTGCATGTGTGATTTACTACTTGGTTTTGACATGCGTGGCTTTGCATGTTGGTATTTGGTTCTCTCGTTGTCAGTGGAATGGTTTTCCGGGGTTGCAATAGTGGTTTTAAACATTGCCTTGCCTTTTTCTAGATATCCATGGTGTGATGGGATTTTTCTTGGTTTTGCGCCTTGGAATTACCGAATGGTTTCCGAATCAGGGGCGGAGGTGGTCTCGGGAAAATTCACAAAGGCCTAGGAATCCCTTGACCGGTTTTAGTGGGATACATGGTAAATCCTAAGGGTGGAGTCTCAATGTAGGGACTCATGATCTGGTGTAGATTACGGTAAAGACTAAGAGACAAGGAGAAGGAAAATTCCTCAAGGATAATGATGGAGACCATAGGCATTCCAAGCTCGATTTGGTTTTTTGATCTCGGTGCTGGTTTTGTGAGATCACAGTTTCATGGGGGTGGAGGTGGTTTAACCTACGGATTCCCTTAGTTGTTTCTGGATTGGTTTATCCATGAGATCCCACATTCATGCTTGGAATATTGCACAGGGGTCACTGGCTGAAAGAAGGATTTGGTTCAACCATGTCTATGGTTGGGTGGTACATGGAAGTCCCGAACCTAGTTGTCTCCTGCCTATGTTTAATAAAAACTAAGTTCTCTTGCGTTTGTACTTGTTATTATGTGTCCTTAATGGATGTTATCTCATTGTTATTTACATGGTTTAATGTTGTTTAAAGGCATGGTTATATTCTTGGCTATAGTCATGGTTATTTATTGTATTTACTTGTAACTAAAAGGATAATGGATGTAAGACCTAATTGATGTCAAAACAGATAAGGGAAGAGGGTGGTGATCATTCTTGTCAAGTTTCATATGAGTTATCAGTAATTTATGCTCTATCTTGTATTCATGTCATATAGATTGCATTGATGCAAAGTGTTTGATAGAATGTTAGTCTTGGTTAGGGATGATCACGCCTAGTCCTGGAGCCAGTTTTGGTTTGCAAGTCTTGTTTTCATGTAAATTATGGATACTGAAAGCTACAGGGGTTTCTGGCCAGTGACCTAGATTATGGGTTTGAAAAGTGTCACAAATATCAGAGTCGTAAGCATAGGAATGAGGAGAAAAGTCCCCATACACACCCATGACTTGTTGTGGGAGAATCTGTAGCCTCATAGATGCACCGTTGCCCATATGAAGGGAGCGTCCATGGGTTTGATGCACTAAAAACTTAGTGGTACCAAGGGATTGGTCATGGGGATGACTCGGAAGGCTTCTAGGAGTCCTGTAGTAGGTATAGAGGGTCTTTATTGTGGGTTTCCATCGATTCCACTTCCTTAAGGTCACCTAGGAGGTCAATTCTTTTCATTATCCCCTCATCTCATGTTTACCCCGGGTAAGATGGTGAAAGTGGATAGATATGAGGGGAGGTGTCGTTACAATCCACACACTTAAGGACAATTTTGTTATGGCTCAAAATAGAATGAATCCTACACACTAACCAAAGAGTAGTCTTTTGTAGAAGGGAATCACGTGTTTCTTCATCTTTGGCCCTATATAAAAACATCCCTCAAAGATAAATCCACCCAAAAGTAGCACCAAAGGTCTATGGACCATATGCAACCAACTAATGCACTGGCCAAGTAGCCTACAAAATAGTTCTTTTAGCCCGTTATAAGATTCATCCGTTATTTCATGTGTCTTTTTGAAGAAGGTAGTTGGATCAAATTGCTAGGTGCAAACTAAATTATTGGAACTTGATGAAGAATGGTCCATTGGGCTCTATCCATAAGCAAAGAAGTATTGATCTAGTGGAAAGATATGGAGCCAAAAGATGCCACATGGGAACCAACAATGATTCTGCAACATTTTCCTCACCTCCAGCCTTGATGGCAATGTTGTTTTTAAATGGGGATAATGAAGGTTTTTACCCTATATATAAATTTTTGCAAATCAATTCTTAAAAAAATAGAAAATATGCAATGGTGAGAACATAAAATATAAGCAAATATTTTTCTCTTGGAACCAAAAACTGAGAAAACCAAATTGATTTTTCATTATGTTCCTTTCAATGTTACAATATATTATATGCATGCCAAAAATCATAAACTTTGTATCCATTAACCCTGGATTAGAACACAATTGTAGTTCCTTTGACTGTATCTACGAAAAGAAAGTAGGTTAAACCATCATGCATAAAACCATGGGTGGGTCACCATCATTGGGTTTTTCCAACCATACTTACGTCCACCTAAAAAATAAAAATTGGGGTGTTTCCTAAACCCTGTGCAAGGTGGCTGTTGCCCCCTTGCAAACCCCCTGGTAGGGGGGCTTGCAGCCACCTTGCTATGCTAGCACAACCTAACAATGCCTACTACTAGTCATGCAAAGAATATAATACATACCCAACAAAGAGCATGTTAGGGTCCTAACCTAACAACAGTACTATAGGTTAATTAATTGATGTACGTGGCCATATTCTTTGAATAAGGCTAATTAGATAAGTAGTGGATAGTTATTTAATTTAAAAGGGTCACCTTCATCAAATAAGGCCCACTAGGTAATTGGTTCTCATTAATGAAGGAACCACAAGTATTGAGGCTTTCACTATTATGATCACATTTGAAGAACATGTCGGCATTAATGTCAATAGAAAAATATGGACTTATGTACATATGTTCTTTCATGCCTATTTCATATCTCATGATATGCGACACCTCATGCAGATGAAAACCATAGGCACTTACCAAGTATTTTTCACATGGTATTTGGTGCAAGAGTTTGTTTAATATGGTCATCATTAATGAAAATGAAATGTAATTAACGAGTTGATTTAGTCCATTTTGATGAAGAATAATTGGATATAAATGTATTATGTCAGTGATGGAGAGGAGTTAATCTATAGGTCATAATGATGCTTTTTGTATATTTGTAGCATTGATCATTTTAGAGAGTTAGAGCTTAGTTGAAGACTTGAGATGTTTTTGTAATGTGCATGTTGAGTAGACCATTGGACCAAGTGTGAAAGGTTGTGAAACGATGTCCACATAGAGGTTGAGGAGGTTGGGGCCTCAGGAAAGTGGTGGCTTGCCAAGATAGGAGTATGGCTTCTTGTTGGTAGTGGCCAAAAAACAATTGATAGAAGGTTGGGGCCTTCTAGCTAGTGGTGGCCAACAAACTGTGGTAGAGATCCACTCTCCTAGTTGGTAGTGGCCAGCTAATCTATGTAATGAATATGTTTTATGACTAATAGAAGAATCAGAGTAGTGCAATAACAGTAGGGTGGTTTTTTTCCCTTTGGGGTTTCCACCAGAAATACTTGTGTCTCCTTGTGCACGGTTGTCTTAATATTTATTATGGTGTTTATGTATTAATTTTGTGCTAATTTAACGCATTCAAATCTGTTATATTATGTTGGGTTACCAATTGTTCAGAATTTTGGTGAAAAGTTTTAAAACATTGCATAAACCATTTTACTACCGATTCACCCCCCAGTAGTGATATGATTTTCAACAAGTGGTATTAGAGAAGGTTCCTTTGTTGTATCTTAATTGCTTAGTCCTGCAAATTTTTACGAATGGAGAGAGAAGTTGAAATTAGACATATCTACTCATGGATATGAATTTTGGAAAATGGTGACAAATGGTTATCATGGTAAAACCCCTTCAAATCAATCTTGTCAATGAGATGCACAGGCCAAGTGTGCAATGTATGATAATATTTGCAATTTAGACATTGAGAAAATCAAGGATCTCAAGACAGTAAAAGAGATATGGGATAGGTTGCATGCACTGCATGGAAAAGAAATCAATATGAATTGTGGATAAAGGGAGAGATTAGTTGAAGATCAAGGTCATCTTAGCTCAACATTGGTAGAAACAAAAGGATCTCAAAAGAAAACAAAGATCTTAAATGGCTCCTTGAAATAATTGATGAAAGGGTGTACAATTTTTAAGGAAGAAATTTCTAATATGAAAACCCAACGAGAGGAGGAAAAAAACAATGTGAAGAACTAGAGGTTGAGGTAGATTATGCAAGAAATAAGTCAGAAAATAGCATATCTATTTTAGAGGCAACTACAATCAAATGAGAAATCCAAGGACAACAACAAAAGCAATGAGGCAAAGAGGGTTTGCCAAGACCTTTTCCTCCTGAAGATCGAAGAAATAAAAGGCCAAAGGTGTCTAGGTATACAAATTCTTTTCATGGATTTTGTCATTTGTGCAATATTTTTGGCCATAAAGCCACTAATGGTATATATTATGTAAAAATAAATTTGAGTACATCATTTGGGAAGAATAGGTATTTCCCTCCATTTTTAGGTCACATAAAATGTTATAAATGTGACAAGTATGGCCATAAACCATGAGATTGTAGGTATGGAATGTGTAGATCTCATCACCAGTTTAAGAAATCTAGAAAATCAACCTAGTTCATGAAGGATAAGAGGAAAAATAAAAAATACCATTGTATGGTCATCCTCACTACAATGTGTCAAAGCAACCTGCCAAAGAAATGCAAGAGAATTTGGAGGAGAAAAGGGAAGATAGAGAGAGGTGCATATATTAGAGATTGAATCGTTAAAGAGTGGACAGAAAAGTTATAACAAAAGGCTTAATAAAAAAATTAATTCAACTTGGTATTAGGGGGAGCGTGTTGTAGAAGGTGCATGAGCTTAGGGCGAGCTCCTCCAAGAAAAGAAGGCTTCTTCAGTTTTGATAGCAATTGTTTCAGTATTTCCTTTTTGGTATTAAAGTTTTCTCCATTCCAAAAAAGTAACAAACACAATCCATGGGAGTACACACACACTTGATCTCTTTAGATCCAGCATTATTTTGAATTTTCATCTAGTACATAAAGAATTCACCCTTTGGGCCAAAGAATTGAACACTCATTGTTGTTATATTTGAGTTTGTTCATGGTCAAACCGTTAGTTGGTTGATCTGGTCATAAATGTGGAGTTAATACATTTAATCCTTAATCCTTGTTAGATTTGACCTAGTCCAAAAGTTTGATTGAGCATGAACATAGTAGTACCATGGATATGGAAATTGTTAATGGAATAACTTCAAATCATTTTTTATTTGATCCTCTAATACTTGATCTTGTCAAGATTGATCAATTGATTTAGTTACATTTGATCTAGTTGAGTGTCAGATGGGAAATTAAATTATATATGTCATGTTGTAAATTGTGTAAAGGTTAAACACATTAAATATTTAAGTGATGGTTGATCTGGTATGTGTGTAGTCTAGCATCTGGCTCGAATTGGCATTTTCAAACAAGTTTAAATGTGTTGTTGTGTACATTCAAGAGGTTGGATTGCATGTATCATGAGTTGCGTTGAATGGAGCATCTTCTTGGTAGCACTCTTGATTGGTCATGGTTCAAAACACACTAATTATCTGATTTTTCATTGATTCAACCTTCATAAAAGGTGAAGAGGAGCATACCGTATGAAATTAATTAGTCATGGTGAGTAGGAGTTTGATGCGGTCTTGGTCCAAAAGCGTACTGACTAGTGGGTCTTCCAAATAGTTGTGAAAGCATTTCTGGTGAGTTCATTGGGTTGTTGGATTCACATGGATCTAGTTCATTTTAATTTGATGAATTAAACATTTTTTTTGTAAGTTTAGTATTGATGAGGTTACATTATGTTTATGTTTAAGAATAATATTCGAATAGGGGGAACTGAATCAGTGGCTTAACATTTAGGAGGGCCTACAACATGGTCATGTCCAAAAATAACATCTGAATAAAACCGTGAATTGAATCTATAACTTCGCTAATTGAACCATGACTTAACATCTAAAAAAACCTTAACAATACAACCAACATTGTTAACTTAAACAATTAAAGTTAAAATTACAATGTATAAGTTATCAATTAAAGTTAAAATTACGATGTATGTGGGGTTCGATTAGAGTGTATACATGTCCATGACAGAACATTACGCGGTCGCTATGAAAATGACAAAATCAAGTGGAGAAGCCAAAAGTGAACTCTTACTGCATGGAGTAGTGCTAATGGTTTGAACTTTGAAGCGATAATAGATGTTCATCCAGTGAGAACAATCGTTGTTTCTTGAAACATGGTACAGGGGAGAGCTATGCCCATCCAAAGACATGTTTCTTTACTTTGTGATCGACTTTGTCGTCACAAACATGGCACTGGGGAGAGCTATGTCCATCCAAAGACATGTTTCTTTACTTTGTCGTCACGATTTTGTTGGTCACTCTGGACTTCTGGATTGTTAAGAATGTTGGCGGAAGGATATTGGTAGGCTTAAAATGGTGGAATGAGATAAATGGGCGTGGGGAAGTATTTGGAGATATGAATGTCTTGGTCAATATTCATTAGTGCAAATAAATAAGAAGGATTACTGGTTTTCCAGGTGGACGCTCTATATTGCGACCATTATTTGGTCAACACTTGCAATTGTGGCCATAGTCAAGATTAATATTGATTATCTTTTAGTGGATGGAATCTTATAAAAAGAGTTTCGGCGAAAATCACATGAAAAAAACATTTGTCGACGCGTTTCGAACCAACCAGTGTGGT
This sequence comes from Pinus tabuliformis, assembly GCA_031772625.1. Lineage (NCBI taxonomy): Eukaryota > Viridiplantae > Streptophyta > Pinopsida > Pinales > Pinaceae > Pinus > Pinus tabuliformis. Next base: position 887,926,284 of record CM062812.1, on the reverse strand, counting down.
TCATCGTCAGGCCAAGTTGAAGAAATAGATCCAGCTTAGCATGTTAAATAGTCTGAGCAGAGCCTCCAACGGTTAACTTGACCAACGACTAATTTTGACTTTAGGACCATGTTCAAGGAAATTAGTTATATTAGGTAGCCAATCCCTTAAAATTTATAAAAAATATATAAAATAATTTTAATTGGTTTTAATAGTTAGTTAATAAGTATTATTTAATAAATAAAAATTATAATCAAATGGAAAGTAGTTATATAAAGGACCTATCTTATAGTATATGTCTAGATTAAATGTATATATAAATATAAATATATATTAAAGGGTTGTTACGATAAAAGTTAGTTAGTATAAATATATTAGAACGAGAAATTAAATTAATTTAACTTAAACAAAAAACAAAAAACAAAAAAAAATTAATTAATTAATTAAAATAAATAAATAAATAATGAGTAGATAACGAGAAAATAATATTAAAAGATAATAAAAATAAAAATATTGTTTATATTATTGTGTTATAATATTAATTTCATTTAAATATTGAAACACTTAATTCTAATTTAAATTCATCCAATGAAAATAAATAAATAAAAACTACTAGGGGATAAATTATTATTGAGTAATGGTTAAAATAATTTCTAGTTTTTAATATAATTAAATTTTTAAATTTTATTAAACTTATTAATATAATTAAATTTTGTTCATAAGGTCAAGGAAAAAGCTTAATAACAAATAATATTAAGAAAACCATGAAAAGGAAAAAATAAAAATAGAACGAGCGACAGATATTAATTACTAGAAGGACCAGAACAGGACAATAGGAAAAAACAAAACAAAGGAGAAACCTTAGGAGGATGGAAAGGGCAGCAAAAGGAAAAAACGGAAACCTCGAAAATTAAAAAGGGGGGAAGGGGGAAAAAGGAAGGACTAAGAAGAAAGGGCAGGGATCCAGCAACTACTAATCTTCCAGCCATCATCTCTATTAAGATTGTTAGGCCTTCTTTCAATTTCAATCGCCTCCCTGAATTTACGGTGATGAAATTGCGCCACCTTGGTAATAACCTTGGCTTCCTCAATACAGACCTGATGCTTGGTCTTTTCCGCGTGCTCCGCTAACGCTGAAGACTTGGTTCTCCCATGTCTTAGGTCAGCTGCGTGTTCACTGATCCTTTGATGGATAGAGCGCCCTATTTCCCCGATATAGGGGGTCCCACAAGAACAAGGGATCAAGTAGACACCCTTCATGTCCTTAGGGTCAATGGGATCTTTCACCGATCGGAGGGATTTACGAATGGTATTGAGGGGCCTAAAGGTAGAGGGAATATTAAACTTCTTAAGGATCCGAGCAATCTTGTCCGTGGTTCCCTGGACATAGGGAAGATGGAAACCTGGCAGGTGTTCTTTAGGAACTTTATTAATAACAGAATATTTAGAAGCTTTAAGAAAAGCCTTCTGACCTAAGCACCTACTATAGCCATTCTCCATGAAGACATTAAGGAGATGGGATTTCTCCTTATCAAAGCTCTTATTATCAGAAATCCTAAGGGCACGAGTAGCGAGGGTGTTAAGAACACCCAATTTTTGAGCGGGGAAATGATGAGAATCGGCATGAAGATACTGCTCAGTATGCGTTTTCTTCTGGAATACTGAGTGGGAGAGGGAACCGTCCTGGTTTTTAGAAATAAGAATATCCAAGAAGGGGAGGCAACCATCAACTTCTTTTTCCATGGTGAACTTAATGGTAGAAGATTGACAGTTGAGGTGATTGAAGAAGAGATCCAACTCCTCCTGGCCATGGGACCAGATGACATTAGTGTCATCAACATATCTTTTCCATAGCTTGGGAAGGAGACGGGCTGAGGCTAAAGCTTTGGCTTCAAAATCCTCCATAAAAAGATTCGCAACAATAGGGGAAAGGGGTGAGCCCATGGCAACACCACAGGTCTGCTCAAAGAATTCACCCTCGAAACAAAAAAAAGTGGAAGTGAGACAAATCTCAACCAGCCGAGCGGTATCGGGATTTGTTAGGCGATAGATCACTTCCAAGGCCTCCTTTATAGGGATGCAAGTGTAAAGGGAAACCACATCGAAGCTGACGAGGACGTCTTCAGGGTCAAGCTTTATGCAAATAATACTTATTAACTAACTATTAAAACCAATTAAAATTATTTTTTATATATTTATATATTTTTTATAAATTTTAAGGGATTAGTTACCTAATATAACTAATTTCCTTGAACATGGTCCTAAAGTCAAAATTAGCCGTTGGTCAAGTTAACCATTGGAGGCTTTGCTCAGACTATTTAACATGCTAAGCTGGATCTGTTTCTTCAACTTGTCCTGACGATGAACCACACTGGTTGGTTTGAAACGCGTCGACAAATGTTTTCTTCATGTGATTTTCGCCGAAACTCTTTTTATAATTGATATGGATCACAAAAGCCTCAATTCAATAATGGATGGAATCTGTTTGACACTCACTATTGCAAACATCAACGGCTTTACCAAATGTCGTAAACATGCAAAGAGACAGATTCAAGACTTTGCATCCCACTTATTTGCTTCACATGTTTCATCAACATTGCATTCGATATTTAGTGTTGTTTGATGCATTTGAAAGCAATGGAAATGGTGTTATAAAACAATTTGGTTGTTTATTCATTGGCCTGTAGTCAATTTATTCAACAAAACTATAGTATTTTCTAGCTGGGATCGGGAAATCCATACGGGTTCAATGCCACAAGAGAATTGACATTTCAACATCCACATTGTTGGAATCGGGTTCAATGACACAAGAGAATTGACATTTCAACATCCACATTGCTGGGCTCCTCATTCTTTCATATGTGCCAATTATAAAAAATCGATATATGATGTGCAAACAAATAATTAGAAGCTGAACGAACATTGTGTATGTATGATGCCAGCTGAGAATAGGCTGACTTGGGTTTGGATTTGGGAATGCAATGTTGGAATCATGTAAAATTGACCTTGGTAAATTTGAAAAAATTTAAAAAACCTTGCATATGCACCTAGAAGGAAAACCTAGAAGAGTAATCAGCCTCATGAATAGTCCAGATCATTGATCTACAATTGTGCAGATGGGAATCTCAAAGGACGGGTTTGAAAATCGCATAAAAAAGGAAGGTCAAGTGAATTTGTGCTTTCAATTTGTTCATATATTGAGCTTGGGTTGGATTTCTAGCACATGGTTCATCTTTTTTTATAATTGTCTTCCTTTTTTCTTGATAATAGTCAACCTGTACTAGATCCTGTAATGTTATAATTGCAGCCCTTAGAATCCCAGACACACATGATTCGAAACTAGTGTGTGAAAATCAGAGTTAAAGGTGCTTGTACATAAATATTGATGACAGAATTTGTGGTTGCAAGGGCTATATTTCCCATATCCATGAGTTCTGGGTGACTTTTCCCTGAACTTATGCCTTGCACATGAGCGTGCGTGCACATATATATATTAGGTGGTATGCAATGGTCTTTGCAAAATGCATAGTCAAGAATAAGCCGTGTATATGTTGTTAGCTTTACTTTCTACTATAAATGCCAAGTACTTGGCTAAGTTATGTCTCGTTGTGAACTCATATTGCTATCATGTATTGCTGTAGATTGCTATGAGCCCTATATTGTATGGTTTTGTTTGTATAGGTTAGCAATTCCATGTAAAGCTATGTAGTGGTGGAAATCTTGAGCTATCATGTCATTAAAGTAGTCTTATTGAGAGAGTATTCCTAAGAGATATGTTGATATAATGTTATTGTACGGGAGTCAAAAGAATGTTTCCACAGGGGATTCACTAGGGGAGGAATACCATACCACATGCATTCATATTGGGGGATATATATTGAAGAAAACAAGGCATAATATATTAAGAATATAATAAAGTGTAAAGGGTTTTTATATTGGCAGGTATAAAAAATGAAGCTCAAAGTTAATGAAAAAATATAAAAAGTTATAAAAATGTTAATGAAAAATGGTACCTACAATATCTAGTGAAAGTAGGGGTTTTTTAAATTGGGAAGGTGTATTGGGTTCATATTGGTAGGGGGTTAAATAATGTACTTTTTAAAAGTATTTTCTAATATGTCGTGAAATTAAGGGTATTATTTAATATGCTACAAACACACGTGATATGTCAAAGGTTCATTGAGGGAAGCCCCCGTGAATGTTGCCAAGGGCTTGTCATTAGATTGTTGACTTGAGAGTTATGTTGTTGTCATTGTTTGTTCAGAGGTTGATATATGTTGCTGCAAGAATATGAGCCTTGTAATGCCATATTTTAATTGCTAGTAAGAGATGGAGAGAGTAGTGTTGTTGCCAAGGTCTCGTCATCTTACATTACTACTGATGAGAGAGTATGGGTGAGTTTGAAAGGTCATATCGATGACCTGTATTTTGTGTTATTGTTGATGTATGCTACCGCTATGATTTTTTGAGGATAGTATTGTTGATAAGAGTTTGTTGTCATTGCTAAAAGGAAAAAGTATTACTTGTTTCCGTGATGTCATGTGTATTGGGCATGTATTGTTAAGTGTTGATATGTTTGTTTAAGGATAGAGAGTATTTGGCCATGTTATCTTGTATTGCTAACTTTTGTGTTGATCACAAGAGTTAGCATGTGTCCAAGGGGGGTATTTCAAATGTCTCTAGTCGTTATTTGATCAATGGAGGATTGTTGGCTCCATTGACATTGATATCGTTTCATTCATCTGTATCCCTTTGCCATTGATGTCAAAAGGGGGGGGGGTGGGAGAGCTAGGAGATCAATTTTCAGGAGCCAGCTTCAAGAGGAGTCTTTAAGGGCTAGCTTCAAGTGGAGGAATCGTGTTCAGATTGAAGGCTCAAGTTGGCTTAGTAGGTCAACATCAATGCCAAAAGGGGAGCTTGTTGGCATTGTAGTGTTGACATTGATGTCAACGAGCAAGATATGGACTTATGTACATATTTTCTTTCATTCCTATTTCATAACTCATGATTGTATGCTAATGTTAATGTGATATGTGTCACCTCATGTAGATGAAAACCACAGGCAATTACCAAGGGTTTTTCGCATGGTATTTGGTGCGATATTTTGTTTGATATGGTCATCATTAATGAAAATGAAATGTAATTAACAAGTTGATTTAGTCCATTTTGATGAAGGAGAATTGGCTATAAATGTATTATGCCAGTGATGGAGAGGAGTTAAGCTATAGTGCATAATGGTGTTTCTTATATATTTGTAGCATTGATCATTTGTTAGAGAGTCATTGTTTAGTTACAGACTTGAGATGTTTTTGTAATTTTTGTGTTGAGCAGATCATTATGCCCACTCTGAAATATTATGAAACGAGGTCCACATAGAGGTTGGGAGGTTGGGTCCTCCGACAAGTAGTGGCTTTCCAAGATAGGAGTATGGATTCTTGTTGGTAGTTGCCAACAAATAGTTGATAGGAGGTTGGGGCCTTCTAGCTGGTGGTGGCCACTACCAACAAGACGCCATACTCCTATCTTGGCAAGCCACCACTTGCCAAAGGCCCTAACCTCCTCAACCTCTATGTGGACCTCGTTTCACAATCTTTCAGATTGGGCCCAATGATTTGCTCAACACAAACATTAGAATAACATCTCAAGTCTATAACTAAACTTTGACTCTCTAACCACTGATCAATGCTACAAACGTACAAGAAGCATCATTATGCACTGTAGCTTAAGTCCTCTCCATCACTGGCATAATACATTTATTTCCAATTTCCTTCATCAAAATGGACTAAATAAACTCGTTAATTACATTTCATTTTCATTAATGATGACCATATCAAACAAACTCTCACAACAAATACCATGGGAAAAACCCTTGGTAATTTCCCGTGGTTTTCATCTATAGGAGGTGTCACACATAACATAAATATACAATCATGAGATATGAATCGAGTCTCCTAGCTAGTAGTGGCCAGCTAATCTATGTAATGGATTTGTTTGATGAATAATAGAAGAATCAATGTAAGACAACAACAACAAGGTGGTTTTTGTTCGTTTGGGATTTCCACAAGAAATACATGTCTCCTCGTGCATGGTTGTCTTGATATTTATGATGGTGTTTATGTGTTAATTTTGTGCTAAATTAACATATTCAGATTTGTTATGATATGTTGGGATATTGATGTATAGAATTTTGGTGAAACATTTCAAAATATTGCATAAACCCCAATACTATTGATCCACCCCTTCCCCTCCTCTCAATAGTGATTTGATTTCCAACAGAGCAAGAAAGCTATGAAATGTTTTTGTTGAATATTGTAATATTTTATGTTCTACCTAATGAAAGATTGCCTAACTTGAAGCAATTAAATATTGATTTTTTTTTAATAATCATTCTAGCAAAACATATTTCAAATATTTTATTTAATTGGTCTCCGTATCTTGTTTTCTACATTCATAATTTCTACTTTTATTTTTATGAAATATCAATCCACTTCCAAAATATATTATTTATAATTATATTAATATATTTATTTGTGTTTTCTAGAAAAACTAATTCATATTCACAATGCATGAGTTTGCAATATTTGTTGTGTGCATACTTATCAATTTCAATGCAATATAGTTTGGGAATTTGAATTTGAGAATAAACTAGATTTATTAAACTACAATTAGTCTCCTCTTTAAGTAAATTGGAACAAAATACAAATACCCATAATAATAATAAAAACTTTGTATAAATATTTTTAAATATAAATAGTATTGGTTTGTGAATTTGAAAATAAACTAGATTTATTCAACTACAATTTATCTCCTTTCAAGAAAATTGAAACAAAATACAAATACCCACAATAAGGAAAAAAAAAAACAAGAAAATTGAAACAAAATACAAATACCCACAATAAGGGAAAAAAAAAAAAAAAAACCTTTGTGTAAATGGTTGTAGATATAGGGTGTAATAATTAGTTTTTCATTGCACACATTTAGGCTAAAACAAGCATAATCACACATGTCAATAAAAAATGAGAATATTTTGTTGGGAGCTTTTGCAAAGTACTTACTAAGACATCTGCAAGTTGGTAAACCTACCTTAAAGAAATGGCTAAGTACCAAATCTAGTAAGGTAATAGGTGTGAACTAAGAAAAGAAGGGGCAATTTGGCAAACACGTTGATAAGCGAAATAATCATGGAAGTAGTTTTTGAGCATGAAGTCTAACGAGGTGGAGGAGTTGTCTGGAAAGTTATGGAAATTTCGGTTTTATTTAGAGAAATATGGCAAGGATTTTTGTAAATCCAAGTTATAGTTGTTAAACTTCAAAATTTTAGGTGTCTTAGACGTTTTTGATGGTGCTGAATCCATTTCCACCATCAAAAACACGATTCAAAGACTGCTTCTACAATATTTTTGAAATTTTTTTGCCCAAATTCCAGCCAGCACTCCGTTTTTGAGGAAGTCCTGGTCAATGAAGCGGATTCTTAAATAAACTCCCTCACGGTGTTTTCTCACTCCTCAACTTCAAAATATGACACGTTAAGTATCCATCACATCCATAACATAAGCAAGTTGAGAATGGATGATTAAATGAATACCATATGTAACAAAGACCTGGAAATGTTTCTTTCGCTTTTTTGGAAACCCTATGGCCGCCATGTGCATCTACACTTATAGACATTGACATGTGGACCCTCTTTTATACATAAAAGATTTGGTATTATAGTTCATCACATGGTGATGATGGACGATGCAGCCTTTTGTTTTGATGTGATAACATTGTCCGTGGTAAATTTATTTGATCATTAACAATAATGAACATTATTTGCATTTCACTGCTTTCCAGCTCTCGCCTTTATCATCAAACCCACTCATTTATCCTCTTAGCAGGTTTAGTCCACTGCTAGCATCAAAATGATTTTGAAGTTTAGAGACAAAAACCAATGGAATCATGTGCCCTCTTAATGAACGCATGTGCTTCTCAAGCAATGAAAGGGATAATGTATACAACCCGAATCATTTCCTTGATTTGGTTTCATTGAGGGTGAAGCATAGTTGAAATTTTGGGTAAGCAAAACATAATAGTTGAAATTAATCAAAATTATGATGATAGTGATGTTACTCAGAAATTTTAGAGCTTAACCATATTTTAGTAATTACACCAATGTATTGGAATATATTTGATTTATATTTAATTATGATTAAATTTTATTTAAAAGTAATTATTTAAGAAAATATATATATATATATATATATATATAATTTATTTGAAGAAAGTATTCTCATAACTAAACATTAATTTGATCAAAAAGTGATTGGATATACTTTAAATAAATATGAGAGGATTTAATGAGAATACACATTTATTTGAACACGATAATTATTTTATAAGTTTAACATTGTTCTAAAAGTTTTTTTCAATTTATTTTTTTCATATTATTCATTCTTTATATGTTTTATAAATTTATTCTTTTGCAACTATTCAAAATAATGGGAAGGGAAAATAATTTTTAATATAAAATCTAGCTAGTCTACAGGGTGTAGAATAGATGGTGACGGGATGTACTCTTAAGTCACTCCGCGATGTGAAGGTCACCGTTTTGAAACTCTGTGGGAAGAAATCCAGTCACGCTAAGAGTTTGTGTGGCCCAGGCTGAGTGCAATCCCCAAGTGATCTTGACGCCTTAGATGCCCCTAGGTCATGGTTTTTCAAGCCAAAGGTTAAGCCTATAGTCATCTTTGGAGGAAACAAACAACTTGACAAAAAAAAATGAAATCTAGCTAGATTCACTTTGGATTGATGGAACTATAGATATCGATTGTTAAAATTACAAGATTGAGTTGCAATAAAGGTATTTAAGGGAACTTAATCCATTTTTCATTAAAAGAAATGATTTCAGTATTTTGAAATTACAATTTCAAGAAAGATTTTATTGCCAAGTTAGGATAATGACAGATTGGTAAAGATCATAATCATAAAATGTTGATCTTTATTATTATTATTATTAAAAAAATACTATTATGCTGAAATTAGTGTTACAAGAGAATGTTGCACATCTTGAGTTATAAGATGTGCATCCCGTTGTAGTAGAGTAGAAAACTTGTGAAATTATGAAAAATAAAGTGTTATCTAATTATCATGGATTTTATGGTGAGTGAACTCACTTGATTTAAGTGGTCATTTGAAGTCATATAAAAAATAATCTCAATATTAATAATTTCTAGCTATTCAATTTTTCATGCATTTTTGGAGGTTTTCCCACATATTTTTTAGGATTCTTATGCCTTGACAAAAACATAAAACCGCAAGTACATATTCTCTTTCCAACAAATTACCAAAGACTCAAGAAAATTCACATAATGAAAAATTATGGTGCAAACAAAGATCTTTTTTTTCAAACAACTCACGTTCGTCCAATTTAATGTGCATACATGGTCCTAACTTCATTTAATAGGGTTATGGTTATTACATTTTAGGGGTTTTTCATTATTATCAAATGTAGTTGCATCCTTTCTTTATCAACTTTATATGAATCACTGTAGTAGCCTCATATTTTCTCAAGGATGACTATCATTGTTTTAGCGATTGTATTTGCATGGTAATTTTCACCACTCCTTGAGTAATAAAATTTGGTTTTCCCTATATTTATGTGTTAGTGTTATTTCATTTTGTTTTTCAACATAATCTAATTCATCAATAGATAGGGACCAAAATCCTTCAAAGGACCAAAATCAAAACCTTAGTAGATGCTTTCGTTAGTAGGAGGAACATCCATTAAACCAAAAGCAACAAAAGGCATTCAAATAAGCCTTCCTTAATTTTGAAAGTAGGTTTATAAACATTTTAGGACTCTTGAGGGATGTAATGTTATGCTAACTTGAGGTTAAGCTTGTTAAATAACTTAACATCCTAAAAACCATGAAATAAATTATTAATCAAAGGGGTAATATATCTATTCTTTATTGAAATCTTATCAAGAGTCTTGTATTTGATGCACATATGCCATGTCACATCTTTCTAAAGAACTAGGATGAATGGACTACCACAAGGAGAAGAAATAGGTTGAATACGTTATTTTTCTATTGACTATTGAATTTATCTATGGATTTCTTCATTCTATAAAACTATCATTTTGTGAAGAGATGCATTGACTAATAACATACTTAAAACAATATGGAGTGTTTTATCTAGGAAGTTGGATCTTTGAATACATATTTGTATTCTTCAAGTACTTTGTCAACTTGTTGTTGTTGTCAAGAGTTATTGTTTGCGGTGAGTCAACTAGTTGTTGTTATCTTAATCTTAGAATGTTGAGGTTTAATGATCAACAACATGAATATCTAAGCATGGTTGATAAGATTTTTATCGCACTTTGATGAAACAAAACATACTCTTAACTTATGTAGACATGGGTATGCCACATCACTATTCCTTGATATGGAAATTTACTTTTTGTTGGATGCATTGATGGCTACTCAAGAGTATGCTTTTTCAAATAGTACACCAATTATCGAGAATGATGCTAAATCACAAACCTCTTCATCCTTAAAGGTCTTGATAAACTAGGCAAGATCGCACTATCAAGTGATTTTGAGTTCACATCCTTCCTTCATCCAACAATGTTATATTGTTGTGGATGCAAAATTGTAATATTACCTAATATCTTCATAATGTCTTCAAAGAAAAGTTTTTCTTACTACCATTGTCAATGATCGAATGTAATGTGTTGTTTTTCATCCATATCTAAATGTATACATCAATAATTACCTTTCCTCCTTGTTAATAATGGTTGAATTTGTGCGGCTACTAAGAAAGATCCAAATAAAGACAATGCTTTAGGATCAAATTCAATAATATATTTACTTCTATCATCAACCAAAACCAAATGTATAATTGAATTGGTGTTAAAGTAAACATTTATGACAAGAATGTTTTCCAAACATTGCATTCATTTGCATTATACCAATTCAATTATAGTAATTATACCTGAATTTGTGTTAAACTAAACATTTGTGAGAAGAATGTTTTCTAAACATTGCATTCATTTACATTATTCCAATTCAATTATAGTAATTATACCATTTTTTATAATAGGTTGACTATTGCATTTTCCCTAAAAATTATTGCTTCTCACTTTCTATTTTTTTTTTTGCAATTAATCAATTGTGTAAATTCTCCTTAACTTTAAGAAAGACGGTTGTTTAAACATGTTATGTTTTAGAGATTTTGCCAAAATTTGATGATTTTTTTGCTAAATCTTGATTTATTTTTTTTAAATGAATTTTTGACTACATATATGGATTCAACATCTTAAAAAACCCTTGGGGCACTTGGATTATGGAGAATTTAAAACTTCAACTTGTAATTCCAAGAAATTCCTATTAAATTCTATGCAGATTAAATTGAAAAATATGTCAAAAAACCTTCCAAAATGCAAAACGAATATACTTTGAAATCCAAAATTAGATATACTACTGCTTAAAAAAGTGACCCAATCCCAAATTGGGTAACTATTCAAGAACGGTCTTATGAGTTGTTAACGAGATAATTGACAAAAACACAATGATGAATGGTGTACTCTACACACCACTGATACAAATAGTTTGAGGGTGTCCTTGTCAAATAAAGTTGTATTTGAGATGAACTTCCTCGTGTTTGCCATTCAATCTCAAAATTAAACACGCTAAAGTTTCAATCATATCAGCTACTTGAGTAATGGAATAACATGTGTTTTCCCTCATAACACAATCGACTTTTTTAAAACACCTATTCACAATCCACTTTTTTAAACACCCATGGTTTCGATTTACATCTATGTTCATAAAAAATTGTAAGCTGTGGACCCTCTTTTATACATAAAGATTTTGGTATCTTAGTTCATCACATGGTGATGATATTCCTTGCAATAATCCTGCAACATGCAATTTGTATGTGGGCCTTTTATATAGAATTTTAAATTAAAAGCGAGCGAAACATACGAAGATGTTACTAAATGTAAAGATAACACAACTCAAAGGGCAATAGTAACCATGATGAACTTTAAGTGCAATTGACCACTTTTCCCACCTTGCCTTTATCATGTAATCCACCGTTTATTCTTTTGCCATGTTTTGAATTCCAATATAAAAGACTCATGTCTCCATAGGAAACCAAGGGAAGCATGTGCCCTCTTAAGTAATGAAAGGGATATATTGCACACAAGTTGAATAATTTACCTAATATGGTTTCATAGGGGTTAAACATAGTTGAAATTTGGTGAGGAAAAAATGATTAAAAAGAGTTGAAATAAGTACCTCTTAAGTAATGAAAGGGATATTGTACACAAGTTCAATAATTTACCTAATATGGTTTTCATAGGGGTTAAGCATAGTTGAAATTTGGTGAGTAAAATTTGATTAAAAAGAGTTGAAATAAGTAAATTAGATGATATTGATGTTAAAATTAATTTGTTTTTTAAAATAAAATTATGTAATTTGAATATTTTTATTTTATATTAAATTTTAGTGAAAAATAAATGGAGAGATACAAGTTAAATAATTTACTTGATATGGTTTTTATAAGGGTTAAGTATAGTTGAAGTTTGGTAAGAAAAAATTCATAAAAAAGAGTTAGACAATAATTAAATTAGATGATGTTGATGTTGATGTTTTTGTTTTTGTATTCTTATTTTTTTAAGTTCGGTATTAGTGAGGCTACATCATGGTCATGTTCAAGAATAACATTCAAATAGGGCAGATGATTGAACAGATGACTTAACATCTAGGAGTGCCTTAACAGTACACCCAATCACCATGTATCCAAGGCCCCGTGGACAAGATAATGTTGAAGCTATAATTAATTTGTTTTTTAAAACAAAAATTATGTAATTTGAATATTTTTATTATGTATTAAATTCAGTAAAAATGAAATTGAAAGTAAATTTAAGGAGTTTGAATATTGATTGCTTCTATTGTATTATATTAAGAAAATAACTTCATAAATATGTATTAATATTACCAAGTTGTGGTTGGGTATATTTTATGGATGAGAAGAGGCATATGGGAGTCTTCTTATTTATACATGATTGATAAATAAAATATGTACTTAATGCACATATTAAATGAACATGTTAATTATCCCATATGTTTAACATTGATTTAAAATTTCTTCCAACAATTTTCTCTACCTTTCTTGCTATATGATATTTTATTTGAAGGGAAATCATCCTCTCTCTCTCAAGCCAAGGGTAAGAGTGACGATCAATACAACAATATTCATAGGAACATAGTCATTACAACAATATTTCTCATAATCATGTCACTTATAGGGAATTGAACCTAGGTGGGGGGATAGCAATTATTTTTCTCAGCCACCTGAGATAAACCCAATTGGGACTTGCTATATAATATTGATATTGATCATTGGACAATACACTTTCAAATTTATTGGTCTTATCCTTCCAATTTTATATCGTTATCAACTTATGTCTATTTTAATTTTGAATTTATTAAGCTTTGACAATGATCAAATTTCTTGAATTCAAACATTTTTGACACTATAAAGTTTTAAGGAAATATTGAGCCATTTAGGGTTTTGATCCCTCTTGATGAATGATGCATCTAATCTTAATATGTATCTAGTTTGGTTTATATAAATTCTCGCTTTTGATAAATCTAAGGTTAACATGAATCTAGTTTGAAGTGTGTGGGTGTGTCATTCTTATTATGCATTAGGAAGAGCTTTGCAACTCAAGTACATATTCTCTTTCTAATGAGCTAAAGAAGACCCAAAAAAAGTCATAGAATGAAAAGTTGTGGTCCAAAATAAGGACCTATTTTTTTCAAACAATTGAACTTTTTCTAGTTCAATGTGCATACTTAGTTGTGACTTTATGTAGTAAAGTTATGGGTCTTGCAACTTAGGGATATTCCATTATTATAAAACATAATTTCATCCTCTTATTATGAATATTTTACAAATGAGTGTATTGAGCACATATTGTCTTAGAGATAACTATTACCATTCTAGCCATTGAATTTGTTTAGTATTTACTAATAGTTGTGGCCATGGAGAGTCGACTAGTTGTTGTGCTCATCTAGGAATATTAAGGTTTAATGATCAACTACATGAATCTTTGAGCATGGTTGATAATTTTTTAGCCTATTTAGTTGGAAAGAAAGAGATTGTTGAGTTAGGTAGACAATTGAATATGTCATACCATAGTTTCTTGATATTGGTGATCACTTTTTATGGCCTATACAGATAACTACCAATGATCCAAAATGGATCTAACATAGAATTCTAAGTCTATGAATTTTCCTCACAGAGGAAAAATGAATGTCGAAGGATGCTCCTGGAAATAGTCTCATTGCAGAGATCTCTTCATTTTGAACCTAACTCAACTTGAATGGGCTAAAATGGACTTTGGATGATGAAGTTATTGCAGAAAGAAGGTTTCCTTTGTCCTTTGAAAAGGAGGCATTTCTTCTAAAAATGGCATAAAAGGCTCCTTAAGGAAATCGCATCGCAAATGTGCAAAGGGGAGGACTTAAGGCAAGGGTGGAAGGAACCCCGATTGCGACTTCTGACTTATCGCATCGGAGGTAGGCCTTCGCCCGATATCGGGACCCCAGACTTGGTGATTGCGATTATGTGACATTGCGATTGCCGATGATCGGATCGGCGGATCGGGTCGACACAGTCCATAGTCAATGGAAAGAACCCCCGGGCCGTTCCAAATGCGATATGTGATAGTGATACGTGATGTGCAATGTCAGCCGTCGGATTGAGGAGTCAGATCAACGGCCAGGATCTAATGGGGGTGATCGACGATCGACGATTAGTGATCCCCGATACAGAGGGCCAATGCAATAGCGATATGCGATGTTCGATATCAGCCATCAGATCGGGAAAGGAATGGACAGTCCAGATTTAATCAGCAATCGGCGGATCCTCGATCCAAAGGGGCGCTACATGCACCATGCGATTTGCGATAGCGATATGCCGATAAGGGTCGGATTCGATGGGTTTATAGACCCGATTTCATATTATTTGAAATCCAGTTTATGCAGATTTTCTTTGTATTTCCGTGTAATTGGGTTTTAGCCTTATGCAATGCGATTTGCGATGAGTGATGAAGAACACAGACCCGATAGGTTTATAGGGGCGATTCTATACTATTTGAAGTCTGGTTAAATGCTCAATGATGTGTTTTCGCCAGTTTTTCCTGTGTATTGTGTTATGTGTTCGAATGCGGGATTTCTGCAGGAGAAAGGCCAAAATGACCGGGTTTCCTGTGCCGCCAGTTCATTTCCATTTGGAAACAGCCATCATCCCTTGTGCCACGCTACAAGCAGGCGTTTCTGTAACAGGGATGTGTTTTGAAGTGCGAAGAGGCAAAGCTGGAAAAAGGATGATTCCTCATGATCACAATTGACAGAGGAACAATTGTGGAAGCCGCAAAGTCAAAGAATGCCTCACAAAATCTAGAGAGCATGATTGAGAGGCAGGCAGAGAGTTTTGGAGTCACTTGGAGGTCGAGTGAACCAGAGAGCTCAATTGACAGCAGCGAAAAGTTGCCAAGGTCACTGGAAGGTTTCCGAGAGTCACTTGGAGGTCAAGTGAACTACAGAGGCACATAGAGGCCGAGAGAAGATTAGAGCGAGATCCAGAGAAAGAGCCAAAGCCAAGAGCCAGAGCCAGAGCCAAGAGCTAGAGCCAAGAGCCAGAGCTAGAGCCAGAGCTGAGAGCCAGAGCTAGAGCCAGAGCCAAAGTGAGATCCAGAGCCAGAAAGCCTGAGAGCTTCAGAGCTAGGGATAAGATGGTGTTTAAGCTCATTGTTTTTGTGTAATCCAATGGAGTTGAGCATGGAGCTTGTAAAAGAACTTATGCCATAATCCCAAAGAGCCTAGTTGAATTAACTAGAGCTCAAGGAGATGTAGCCCAAGAGTTTTGGGTGAAATCCATATTATATTGGTGTCTTATGTGTTTGCTTATTTGCTGTTCTATTTACTATTATATGTATTTTATATCAGCATAAGCAAGTGAACTTAAATCACATAACAATTAAAAACAAACACCAACATACACCTATTTTCAATCACTTTTTAATTCCGCAATTGGTTAATCATAAGGTCTTGGGAATATTTAAGCTTTGGAAGTGGGAGAGGTTCTTGTAAGATTGACAAGAATCCTTTAGTGCCCCATGTTCAGATCAGGTGGTATCGGAGCCTGAGATTGATTAACCCCACCTTCAAAGAAGGTGATATCAAAGCTGGTTATACCAGAGCAAGTGGTATCAGATCAAGATGCTTGATTGACAGAGCAAATATTGCTTGTATGAAAGGTGTTTAAACAGTCAGAGGTTGATTGTATGCTTATTTGCAGACTGACTATTGTTTGAGTTTACAGAGGTGAAGCGAAAGCTATTGATAGCTCAGTCCAGGAGAGGACAAAAAGGAAGAAGGGCTGAAGGCATTCTTCTTATCCCAAAGGACCTCAAAGAAATCCTTGAATCACAAGAGGTTTGTTGCAAAAGGTTTCTTGAATAAGCTCTTTGTTAGTCTTGTTTGAAGTTCTTTTGTTCATTTTGATAATGACAACTTCTACAAGTGAGTCCTCAAATTCTTCTTTCTTCAAAAGATTCTTTGATGAAGACAAGAAGCAAGACTTGTTCACCATGATGGATATGGTGAGAGAAATGTATGAGGATGGAAGGAAGAGTAGCATACTTAGAGAGCAGTTGAATTCTGTGGAGGAAGAGAAGAAGTTGCTTTCTGACAAATTGTAGGTAATGGAGAGGCAACTTCATATTGAAAATATGAACCTGAAAAGGATGCATGAGTTGGAGACACAACTCTTTGTTGCCAAAGAAGCCTTAGTCAAGTATCAGCTTGAAGAAGAGGTAAACAATTCCTGTTCGTCTTCAAATTCTTCTAAGAATGCTTATATTAGTTCTTTTGAAAAACATACCAGAGGCATAGGTTCCAAGTTAATGTCGAAGATGGGCTATGAAGGAAAAGGCTTGGGCAAACATGCACAAGGTATTGTTGAGCCAATAATAGTTGAGGAAAGGCCTAAGTTTTTGGGTCTTGGCTATGGACAGTCTTATGGAGAAAGTTCCAAAGCTTCCATGAAGGCCATTGAAACAGTTCCAAGAAGGAGTTTCATTTCAGGTCTTCTACCTCAAGAGTGTAAAGATTGTATTTGTGGAGAGTGCAATAGCTTGAAATATCATTTGTAGGATGCAGGTGTTCACAAGCATGCACTTGAACCAAAGAGTTGTTGAAACTCTGACAACCTTGAAGAGATTGATGGTGTTCCAAGGGGAGCCACTTCTTCATTCAATTCACCTCCTCATGAAGGCAATAAAGGTGAAAGAGAAAGGTATAAATCTAGTTCTTATCGTATTCCTTTTGATTATGTTAAGCATGATAAATTTCCATATAAGTATGGGAAAAGAATTGCATGTTCCTTTTGTGGTTTGGATAACCATAATGTTTCTAGATGTTGGAAGAGAATGACCACATACATGAAACTTTTGAAGGAAAGGAAGAAAGAAGCCAAAGGTCCATTGGACAAGGCAAATCATGTTGTCAAGAGGATGCACATGTGTTGCACTTACTGCCATAAGCAAGGACATATTGCTACAAAATGTTGGACTCTGAATCCAACAATGCTTCCACAAAAGTTGAAGAAGGTAGAAAGAGAGAATGGTAGGAATGGAAAGAAAGTTTCCATGGATGATGTGTTTCAGGATGATTCACATGTTGATGCTGATGTGCAGACAAAGGAAGCACCTTTGAAATGGATTGGTAAGAAATGGTTAGAGTTCTTATCCAATTAAAATTGCATGTCTTTTTGCATCTATTTGCATTTCTTTGTTAATGGAATGCAAGTTGCAGGTATTTTACCAAGAAGGTGAATGGAAAGGTTGAGTAGGAGGCTCACTTTATTGCTACAACATTATATTTTGTTTCAGCTTCGAAAGTACAATGTGCTTAAGCGAATGTTGAAGGATTAAATGCATGCTAAGAATGATGTTCATGAACACAGGGATGTTGATGATTTCCTTGTATTTGAACATGTATGTGTAATTAACTTGAAGGGTTGATTGCTTTGTTGTAAACATGCATGTAATATTGACTTGAGGAAAGTTGATTTGGTCTCCAAGATGGAGATAATGATGAAGTGTTTCATCTTTTGAAAAGAATCCTTGAGATCTTTTCTACATGCTTGACTTGAAGGGTCATTTGGTTTAAAGGGATGTTTTGTGGGCTTGGTATATTGTAAATCATTTGTATGTAGATGTAAGACATGGAGGTGTTCACAAGATGTCAAAATCTGTTTCTTTTGTAGAAGCAGGAGTTTAGGCCATCCATTTGTTGTCTGTATTTTTGTTGTTGTTAACAGTTGTTGTTGACAGCTTGTCAAACAAGTATAAATGAAATTTTTTTGAAGCAAATGTAACTTCACATTTGTTTGAGTCACCTTGGATCAATGATCAAGGCAGAGAAGTTCAAACTACCTTCTGTGACCATCTCAGCAGGAGTTCTGCATGAAGTCAAGGAGGAAAACAGTTCTTCCCAAGAGGACCAGCACATCCAGGAAGGAGAGTGGTCAAAGGCTTTGGTTCAGAGGCACTATGCAAGGCAAGTGTATGGAGGCTGAAAGAAGAGGGTGTTGTTACTCTCATTTACTATTCATATCAATATGTCAGTCTTTTGGAGACCAAAAGTTATTTTAGTGGGAAGGCGTGATCCAAAATGGATCTAACATAGACTTCTAAGTCTATGAATTTTCCTCACAGAGGAAAAATGAAAGTCAAAGGATGCTCCTGGAAAATAGTCTCATTGCAGAGATCTCTTCATTATGAATCTAACACAACTTGAATGGGCTAAAATGGACTTTGGATGATGAAGTGATCACAGAAAGAAGGTTACCTTTTTCCTTTGAAAATGAGGCATTTCTTCTAAAAATGGCATAAAAGGCTCCTTAAGGAAATCGCATCGCAAATGTGCAAAGGGGAGGACTTAAGGCAAGAGCGGAAGGAACCCTGATTGCGACTTCCAACTTATCGCATCGAAGGTAGGCCTTCACCCGATATCGAGACCCTAGACTTGGCGATTGCGATTATGTGACATTGCGATTGCCGATGATCGGATCGGTGGATCGGGTTGGCACAGTCCATAGTCAATGGAAAGAACCCCCGAGCCGTTCCAAATGTGATATGCGATAGAAATACGCGACGTGCAATGTCAGCCGTTGGAATGAGGAGTTAGATCAATGGTCAAGATCTAATCGGGGTGATCAGCGATTGGCAATCAGTGATCCCCGATACAAAGGGCCAATGCGATAGCAATATGCGATGTGCGATATCAGCCTTCAGATCGGGAAAGGAATGGACGGTCTAGATTTAATCGGTGATCGGCGATCAGAGGATCCCCGATCCAAAGGGGCGATACATGCACCATGCAGTTTGCGATATCGATATGCCGATAAGGGCTGGATCTGATGGGTTTATAGACCTGATTTCATATTATTTGAAATCTGGTTTATGCGGATTTTCTTTGTATTTCCGTGTAATTGGGTTTGGCCTTATGCAATGCGATTTAGGATGAGCGATGAAGAACATGAACCCGATAGGTTTACAGGGGTGATTATATACTATTTGAAGTCTAGTTAAATGCTCAATGATGTGTTTTCATCAGCTTTGCCTGTGTATTGCGTTATGTGTTCGAACGTGGGATTTCTGTAGGAGAAAGGCCAAAACGACTGGGTTTCTTGTGTTGTTGGTTCATTTCCATTTGGAAATAGGCGTCATCCCTTGTGCCATGCTGCAGGTGGGAGTTTCTGTAACAGGGATGCGTTTTGAAGCGCGAAGAGGTAGAGCCGGAAAAAGGATGATTCCTCATTATCACAATTGACAGAGGAACAACTGTGGAAGCTGCAGAGTTGAAGAATGCCTCACAAAAGCCAGAGAGCATGATTGAGAGGTGGGCAGAGAGTTTTAGAGTCACTTGGAGGTTGAGTGAACCAGAGAGCTCAATTGACAGCAACGAAAAGTTGCCAAGGTCGCTGGAAGGTTGTCGAGAGTCGCTTGGAGGTCAAGTGAACTACAGAGGCACGCAGAGGCCGAGAGAAGCTCAGAGCCAGCCAGAGCCAGAGCCAGAGCCAAGAGCCAGAGCCAGAGCCAAGAGCCAGAGCCAAGAGCCAAAGCCAGAGCCAGAGCCGAGAGCCAGAGCCAGAGCCAGAGCCAGAGCCATAGCAAGAGCCAAGAGCCAGAGCCAGAGCTAGAGCCAGAGCCAGAGCCAGAGCTAGAAAGCCTGAGAGCTTCAGAGCCAGGGATAAGATGGTGTTCTAAGCCCATTGTTTCTGTGTAATCCAATGGAGTTGAGCGTGGAACTTGTAAAATAACTTATGTCATAATCCCAGAGAGCCTAGTTGAATTGACTAGAGCTCAAGGAGACATAGCCCAAGAGTTTTGGGTGAACTCCATATTATATTGGTGTCTTATGTGTTTGCTTATTTTCTATTCTATTTATTGTTATATGTATTTTATATCAGCATAAGCAAGTGAACTTAAAGCACATTAACAGTTAAAATCAAACACCAACATACACCTATTTTCAAGCATTTTTTAATTCCACAATTGGTTAATCATAAGGTCTTGGGAATATTTAAGCTTTGGAAGTGGGAGAGGTTCTTGTAAGCTTGACAAGAAGCCTTTAGTGCTCCATGTTCAGATCAGCCAAGTCCATCCCATAGGTATGGTTTTCAAAATAATACATTATTTGCTAAGCTTGGTTCTACATCACAAAGCACTTCATCCTTATAAGTCTTAATAAAGTAGGAAAGATTGCACTATTAAGTGATTTTGAGTTCTTTTCCTTCCTACATTCAACTGATGTTGTAAGGTTGTAGATGTGGAATTGTAAGATGAGCTAATTTATTTAGAGACAAAGTTCCTTTGATTTCCATTATCCATAATAAGATGCAATGGGTTGTCTTTCATCCACATTTGTGTATGTATTATATTTCCCTTTCCTTCTCATCGATAATGATCTAGTTTGTGAGGGTTGTCGAAGAGGATGCAAATAGAATTAATGTTGTAGGATTAAATTCCATGATATATTTACTTCTATTATCAATTTGATGTGTGACTAAACTTATTTCAGAAGTGCATATTTGTAACAAAAATAGCTTTCCAACATTGCACCCAAATGCATCATGCCAAGATGAACTATTATAATCTTATCATTTTCCTATAGGAGGTTGGTCATTATGTTTTCCTTGAATATATTTTCTAAAAGGATTCTTGTCATTATTTCCTTTCTATTGGTTAGTCTATTAAGTAGATTATTTTTGCTTGATAGAGGTAGTAATTAATTATATTTCTTATCAAAAACTTAGAGAGTCAATTTTTTCAAGAATAATCCTTTCCCTTTTAGTTTCACTTCAAGCTTGATAACATAGTGGAATTATTTTATAAGATTGTTAATAGTAAGGAATTTCGTATCTTGTAGATGCAAAGAGTGAAACCATACATATTCTTCAAAATATGTAATTTTTCCTCCTCCCTAGGATGAAGTCAAACCACTAGTTAATAGTATTTGTTAGTGCAACTCTATATAGTTCTATATTTCCATTATTTTAATTGTTTCCATTTCTTCTACTATTTTTCTATGTGTTTAGGTGGATAAAATTCCTTCCAAACATGGTCAATGTATTTCTTCTACATGTCAATGGGTCTAATAACTTGTCTTGTTTGGTCAAAAATTTCCCTGTTAGTAGTGTGCAAAGGTTAACATTTCCAAGGATATATTGAGACTCGACTATCCCTAAGTCAATAGATTTAGGGATCCCATTTCCTACTTAAAATTTGTATTAAAATATACATTTATTAACTTATATAGTCTCAATGGCTATCTTATGAGTTGATTGTGAGTTAAAGGTACTAATTGGTTGCTTCCCCTAGTGTTGGAATGCAGCCTTAGTTTTGCACCATCTCTTGATCTTCACTAGTTTCATATGATGGAATATGAATTTTGCTTTAACAATCATTCTGAATATTTATGTGGTACATGATTTGATTTAGTCTCATTTTTGTTTCCTTGCTTTTGCATAAGATTGCCCCTAGCTCATTTTTTCATGTGTCTTATGATTGACTTATGTGATTTCATGGTTTAACATGAAATTATATCTCGTTTTATGGTTTTCCATGCATTATCACCATGATTGATAATTAAACACTAATCAACATAAAAACTACTCAACATATGGCATAGGAGGCCATGCATACAATTAACGAGTGGGAGTGAGCTTGTGACACACAAACATGCAAATGGAAAGAAACTATGTCATATAGTTGTAGAAAATGGTGGTTATCTATAGATGCATGTAATGAATAAATATCATAATTCGTCCACTAACAAATCATGAAATTCAAGGCATTGGTGCTAGAGAACACACTAATAAGCGTGGAAAAGATGGCATGAAAAGTCGAAAAATGAAGGAATTGGATAAGACCATTCCTATGAGTAAATTATATGGCTTTGTATAAGAACATTATACTCATTCCTAGTCACCACAACCCTCCTGGTTCAACTTTGCACCAAAGTAGTGATCTTTACCACATTCCCCCCATAGGTCCTTTGGCATCTAAAGGCCTCCTTCACAAGCTAAAATTAGATTCACTTTAATATTCTAGAAACATTAGTGACCTAGATCAAATAACATATATAAAGGAAGATAGATGCATAGAAAAAAAATCATTTTGGAAAAGCAATGCTTCATGTGAGTTATGAACTTTAACCTCAAAGGGAACTTTTTGGACATTTTTGGTTGTTTATCAAAATGAGTTTTTGAGTTATAGAGGACATTTTGGATTTTGGGACTATAAATTGACTTAATCAATGAAATTTGATTCCAATGCCCACAAGTACCAAATATGTATTGAAGAATTTCCTATTAATGAGGTAGTTTTGCTTTCCAAATCATAAACTGAAGTAAGAGAAAGGATTTTTACAACTCATTGGAAATTTCTCCATGTCCTCTATAATAAGAAATAAAAGGTTTAGAAAGATAATGTTGATGAAGGAGTTATGGTTTTATTAAATTAAAATATCAAGGAATCTTGTAGTTTCTCATTTTAATTTATTTTTATACTCACCAAGATTCCTTTGAGTTTGATGATGATATTGAGATCATACAGGAGGTATATTGATATGTATAAGGCTACAACAACAAATCTCCAAGTGTTACTTCGATGTGAAAATAACTATGAAGGAGTTGAAGCTATAATGACTTGATTTTGACCACTAATGAGCTAGAAATGACTTGTATTCACCAAATAGCCATGGAAACTCAACGATTCAAAATAATAAGAAATGTGATAAACTGTGAGGAAGTATAATTTTACTTTGTAGATCCTTCAAGAACATTTCATTTGCTCCAAAGTATGTTTTGGTAAGGAAAAAGTGAAATTGTTGATTTGAGGAGCTTGAAAGCCGCAAAAGCCAACAATTTATCTCATGAAGGCTAAATCACAAATATGGGACCCTAACAAACTTATAAATATAGTGATTGGGATGTAAAAACTGAAGTGGGAAAAAAATGTCTTTCTATGACAATTAAAAAGTGTACTTATCCTACTATTTTTAGATGATAGGCTAAGGAAAGGAAAATCACTAGATAGCTTAGGTTGAAGCTTCTTAAGCCTTGAGGTTAGTGAACTCTCCCTAATAGGAAAATATCTCACTTTATAGAACTACCTACGCTCC
This sequence comes from Pinus tabuliformis, assembly GCA_031772625.1. NCBI lineage: Eukaryota > Viridiplantae > Streptophyta > Pinopsida > Pinales > Pinaceae > Pinus > Pinus tabuliformis. The sequence goes on along the minus strand of CM062812.1, from coordinate 887,902,558 downwards.
AAATCTACTGTTTACTCATTATTAGAATGATGTGAAGTGCCCATTTGCAAAATTGATGTATAAATTCATTGGCATTCCAAGAGAAGCATTGTAAACTTTTAATGGTTTTGTATGGTTTGGTGTGAAAAAGGAGCTTGGGAAACCCTCTAGAGGTGCATTTTCATCCCTAAATAGAGAGGAAACTAACCCTCTTGCTTTTCTAAGCTTCAAAGTAAATAAATTCTACATTGTGACATTCATCAAATAGTTTCCAAATGATAAATAATCTGGCCACAAGCAATGCCAATTAATTTGAAGTTTTTGGGTAATGTTAGGGGAAAGAAGGAGAAATATTTGATATCAAAGAACAATAACGAGAATAATTTTATTGTCTTGGGATTTAATATTCCCCTATGAAAATGGATAAATGGAATAATAATGAATAAATATCTTGATGGGTTATTAGACAAGATTTTCACTTTACATTAAAAAAAGAAATCAACTCATGAACTTGATATCACACTATTATTTGTTGGTTGCATGCTTGAATTTGCATTAATAACCATTTCAAGAATAGTATGTTGATGTTTTGTAAATTTTATGCTTGATGGAATGATGTCCATGTCTAAGGGATCATTGGCAGAAGGAATTTTTTATGAAGTCATACCATTGAATTTATTTTTCCTCCAATTTCCAAATTTAACTCTCAAATGTATGATGTACAATTTTAGATTTAAAAGAATGGAATTTGAAGCTTTACTTCTCATGTCAAAATCATTTACATTTAGAGAAGTTGTGAGAAAAAAAATGGAGGAACACGAATTTCAATGGAACTAGTCACACCTTAACCTCACCACCATTCCTAGAGAATAAATGGTTTTATGAAAAGTGGCAAGGATGAGTAGTACACATTTTGGGGTGGACATACAACTGAATTTGATAAAATATCCCCATAAGTCTTATGTGCATCATAAGAATATTCTTGGGGAATTTTCAATAAAACATCTTGGTGGCATCGCCTTGAAAAAATCTTTTAATCAATGCATAAATTTTTATTACTTGAATCTTTGAATGTTAATTGAATTTATGGCATGGTTGTAATCTACATTTATGTGCACATTTAAGAATTTCTAATGATAGATCATGAAATAACTCTATCATCTTAAATGTATTACAAAAACCATTGTTATTTACATTTGTTACAAAGAGTTTGATTCACAAAAGCTTGTTTTCATTTACTCGCTCTCACAACTTTCACATTTTAACTATTTAAGATAAAAATGGTTCAAGATTGTTTATCTCCCATAGATATGATAAATTATCATCTCATTGTCAATGGAGCATATATAGTGAATGTTTAATTACATTGTTCTTGTGTAATTTCATAAAGATTATGAAAAAACAGGAAGAAATTATTAAAGATCCCATGATTTAACAAGTGTCAAATCCCTTGCATTTATGTTCCTTATTTGTGCATTTTCACCATTTATATGAGGAAATTGAGCTAACACGAAGGAAGCCAAAATGTAGATATGAAGCATGGAAAGGAAATACACATACACAAATTGTGAAGATGACATCCAAGTAAAAGTCATATGATCAACAAAAGGAGAAAAGAGAGAGCAACCTCCATCCAAGAAGACTTAACAAATATGATGGTCTTGAAAAATGGAGGCCCCATGGAAAAGAGGAGAGAAGGCATATAATGTGAGTCAACAAAATGTATTTTATGAGGAACCCTAGTGCCTAAGGTCATGGATAGGATTGTAAGCACTAGAGGACAAATTATTGGGTGTACATGCATATGAATGGAGGAATATTCTAATTTTTATTTTGTTATTAATGTCCTCATCGTCCAATATGCCACGAATAAACATGTTTATACAATAGGATGGCTAAGTAGAATAGGAACACTAACAATCAAGTATGAAAGCCAAATATATAATAGTACTCCTCGTCAGGATGGTGCTACCTTGCTTAACATATATTTTTTCAACTAATACTAAATATTTTACATTCCAAAATAAACAAGTTTAAAAACCTAGCCAACAATTCTAACTTACTAATAAACAACACAACCTTTTCTATGGTAAAATAATACTCATCTACATAAATCATAGTAGCATAATAGTCATAAGGTACTTATAGTCCTTCATCATAAAAAGGACTAGCCTCTAATCTAGACTAGTTCTCTACAATAAAACATAGCAATCAAGGGGGAAATTTGTGTCTAAGGGACATCTTTACACCCTGTCAACGTAGCCACTTAAATGAAGGTTCTACCAATGTTTCGGTTTTCAAACAACATAAGTCATAACTTGTCAAACCACATTTGTGAAAAAATATCATTTACCTTAGGTGATAACCGATTGATTTATTGGTACTATCTTTAAAATTTGGCAACAACACCATTCTATTAGTGTCACACGTGCATCATTGACGATAATTAACAAAAAATGTCATAATGGACTATTTAGAGAGAGAGAGAAGGAAATAAAAAGCTTTCACATTAACTACATGGAACTCATAACAAAAACAAATGGCAATGAAAAATATCTTTAGAAATACATGGAAACAATTCTACACATTAATATACAACATGATATACCATCTAGATATCGAAGGAAGCGAAATAAATAATAGAACTAAAGTATTAAAACTCTTTTCTTTTTTCTACATAAATTTAGGTGAGTCTCATTGAATATTCATGATTTTCCCAAGAATAGTTGCTACTAAATAATTATCCATATTTAGTAAATATTCCAAAAAAATTGTGATGGTGATTTAGGTGGATATTGATGGCCACCCGCCTATTCCACTTGGACCCCCAACACTGTTTTCTATCAGTTTCCTATTTTTCAACATAGTTTCCTATTTCGATAGATTTCTATTTTTGGTCGTTTTCAGGTCCTAAACTTTTGGAGATTTTTTTAGGCTCTAAACAACATTTTTTTGGGAAACGAGAAAACATGAGTCTTTGATTAATGTTTGTAGTCGAAATTTTTTGTTCCCATATAGACCTTTCTAACAGCCTATTGTGTGCAGCAAAAAAAGATGCTATTTTGACTTGTTGTGACAAGAAACAAACATAATTTCAAGTGTACCTTGTTGACGGGCCACCAATCAAGTATGATTTGAAGTTATTTTAATCTATTTTGAATCTAATGGAAATTATGTGCTTGGTACAGGAAAGCATGAAATGCCCGATTGGTTGGTTGAAACCGATGGCAAGCATTAGAAATAACAACAAAATGAATTGGAACATGCAGCAGTATGTTGGTAAAGCACTTCAAGAGTAAGGTCATTGTGGGACACTGGTGCCCAATAGTTTCCATTGATTTCCATGAGCATGTCATGACTAGTATGATGGTTTTGAGGTAGGTATATGCCTTGGTTGTTTTACCTTCCAATGTGAGGAAGCCTTGACAAGGGATGGATCTCCTAGGATAGGGGATGTAGGGGAACTTGGAAGGTGAGTGACTGTAGAGAAGGGGGTGACCGGATTGCCCAAGATATTGTGTAGCAGAGAAGGGAAGGTCGGGGATGGATTTGTTTTAGTCATTAGCATTGCCAGATGGAATCAGATGCATATTAGGAGTGTGCCTTAGAACAATGAGCTGGTAACTATTCTTTGATTGGACAAGTGGTGTAGGATTGTAGCATTGGACATTGGATGCATCTTTGACTTTGGTAGTGGATTCTGGACTCCCTGGGAAGGAAGTGAATCTTAGCATTACTTTTGAGGGTGGAGGTGTGAACCTATAGATTCCCTTGTTGCTAATGCAGGGACCCTGTCCTTTTATTTGTTGGTTTAACAAATGTGCATATGTGTATATCTGGTTATTATGTAGCTACTGCCACGAGCTATGTTATAAATCTCCAATAAACTATATGGTTGTTATCTTGTCATGTTGTCATGATGTTTTTTATTTTGAGAAGGTCAATCATTGTAAATAATGCAACGAGCTAAGTTATAAAGCTCCATGGATAGTATGTTTGTTTTTCAGTAGTTTTGCTGAGGTCTTGGTGTGGTTTAACACCGGGGATAGTGTTCCCCAAGGGGGAGGGATTTGTAACAACCCCTGGTTAAAAGCTCATGTAATAAAAGTTAATAAAGGAAAAATAAGATCACAGTTAAGGGACACTTATTCGAAGTTGAATGTTGGGCAAAACATCCTAGTGGGTGTTCATTTCGGTTATTATGGCTAAAGGAAATTGGAAAAGGAAATGAAAAAGGCTTTGGAAAGGAAAAATGGCATTTCCGGCACATTTATTTATGAAAATAATGGAAATTAGGAGAAAAGGAAGGGGAAAGGTCACAGGTTGCATGTGAGGAGGAAAATGAAGGAAAATAATGGAAATTGAAGAAAATAGAGGCCTCATTGATAAAAATCTTCTGAGGATTAGTTGGCAAGCTTTTGCTCAGGCTTGGTCAATGTAACCTTTTGTAAGTTCAGTTTTGGAGCTCTCTCATTATTCTCTCTCTCTCACACTCTTGGACACTTAGAGTTTTCTTGGAGCATTCTAGCTTTGGAGCAAGGAAGGAAAAACAAGCGAAGGAAGGAGAAGGAAAATAAAGGAAAGAAAACAACAAGAAAGGAAGAGTATGATCAAGGAGCTTCAGCGGGAATAATTGCAGGTAACACACTGCATGTGTGATTTCCTACTTGGTTTTGACATGCGTGGTTTTTCATGTTGGTACTCGGTTCTCTCGTTGTCAATGGCATGGTTTTGTGGGGTTGTGATAGTGGTTTTCAACATTGCTTTGCCTTTTTCTAGATATGCATGGTGTGATGGGATTGTTTCTTGGTTTTGAGCTTTGGAATTACCAGATGGTTTGCGAATTAGGGGCAAAGGTGTTCTTGGGAAAATTCCCAAAGGCCTCGGAATCCCTGGACCAGTTTTAGCAGGATACATGGTAAATCTTGAGGGTGGAGTCTCGATTTAGGGACTCGTGATCCTGTGTAGATTACAGTAAAGCCTGAGAGACAAGGAGAAGGAAAATTCCTCAAGGATAATGATGGAGATCAGAGGCATTCCAAGCTCAATTTGATTTTTTGATCTCGTTGCCGATTTTGTGAGATCACAGTTTGCTGACGGTGGAGGTGGTTTAACCTATGGATTCCCTTGGTTGTTTTTGGATTGGTTTATCCATGAGATCCCACATTCATGCTTGGAATATTACACGAGGGTCACTGGCTGAAAGAAGGATTTGATTCAACCATGTCTATGGTCGGGTGGTACATGGAAGTCCCGAACCTAGTTGGCTCTTGTCTATGTTTAATAAAAACTAAGTTCTCTTGTGTTTGTACTTGTTATTATGTGGCCTTAATGGATGTTATCTCATTGTTATTTACATGGTTTAATGTTGGTTAAAAGCATGGTTATTTCTTGTATTTACTTGTAATTGAAAGGATAATGGATGCAAGACCTAATTGATGTTAAAACAATTAAGGGAAGAGGGTGGTTATCCTTCTTGTCAAGTCTCATATGAGTTATTAGTCATTTATGCTCTATCTTGTATTCATGTCCTATAGATTGCATTGATGCCAAGTGTTTGACAGAATGCCAGTCCTGGTTGGGGATGGTCACGCCTAGTCCTGGAGCCAGTTTTGGCTTGCAAGTCTTGTTTTCATTTAAATTATGGATACTAAAAGCTACAACGGTTTCTGGGCTGCGACCTAGATTATAGGCTTGAAAAGTTTCATAAATATTAGAGTCGTAGGCATAGGAATGAGGAGAAAAGTTCCCATACAAACCCATGACTTGTTGTGGGAGCGTCTGCAGCCTCATAGATGCACCCTTGCCCATATCAAGGCAGCATCCATGGGTAAAAACTTAGTGGGACACAGGGATTGGTCATGGGGATGACGGGGATGTCTTCTAGGAGTCCTGTAGTAGGTATAGAAGGTCTCTGTTGTGGGTTTCCATTGATTCCACTTCCTTAAGGTCACCTAGGAGGTTGATTCTTATCATTATCACCTCATCTCAGGTTTACCCCAGGTAAGATGGTGAAAGTGGATATACATGAGGGGAGGTGTCACTACAATCCACACACTTAAGGACAATTTTGTTATGGCCCAAAATAGAATGAATCCTACACACCAACCAAAGAGTATTCTTTGGCAGAAGGGAATCATGTGTTTCTTCACCTTTGGCCCTATAGAAAAACATCCCTCAAAGATAAATCCACCCAAAAGTAGCACCAAAGGTCTATGGACCATATGGAACCAACCAATGCACTGTCCAAGTGGCCTAAAAATAGTTCTTTTAGCCCGTTATAAGATTCATCCATTGTTTCATGTGTCTTTTTGAAGCAAGTAGTTGGATCAAATTGCTAGGTGCAAACTAACTTATTGGAACATGATGAAGAATGGTGCATTGAGCCCTATCCATAAGCAAAGAAGTATTGAACTAGTGGAAAGATATGGAGCCAAAATATGCCACATGGGAACCAACAATGATTCTGCAACATTTTCCTCACCTCGAGCCTTGATGGCAATGTCATTTTTAAATGGGCATAATGAAGGTTTTTACCCTATATAGAAATTTTTTTCAAATCAATTCTTAAAAAAAATAGAAAATATGCAATGGTGAGAACATAAAATATACACAAAGATTTTTCTCCTGGAACCAAAAACTGAGAAAACCAAATTGATTTTTCATTATGTTCCTTTCAATGTTACAATATATTATATGCATGCTAAAAAATCATAAACTCTGTATCCATTAACCCTGGATTAGAACATAATCGTAGTCCTTTGACCGTATCTACAAAAAGAAGATAGGTTAAACCATCATGCATAAACCATGCAAAAAACCATGGTTGGGTCACCATCCTTGGGTTTTTCCAACCATACTTACGTCCACCTAAAAAATAAAAATTGGGGTGTTTCCTGAACCCCGTGCAAGGATGCTACTGCCCCCTTGCAAACCCCCTAGTAGGGGGGATTGCAACCCCCTTGCTATGCTTGCACAACGTAACAATGCCTACTACTAGTCATGCAAAGAATATAATACTTACCCAACAAAGAGCATGTTAGGGTCCTAACCTAAGAACACTACTATAGGTTAATTAATTGATGTACGTGGCCATCTTATTTGAATAAGGCTAATTAGATAAGTAGTGGATAGTTATTTAATTTAGAAGGGTCATCTTCATCAAATAAGGCCCACTAGGTAATTGGTACTTATTAATGAAGGAAGCACAAGTATTGAGGCTTTCACTATTATGATCACATTTGAAGAACATGTCGGCATTAATGTCAACAGAAAAAATATGGACTTATGTACATATGTTATTTCATGCCTATTTCATATCTCATGATTATATATTAACATGATATGCGACACCTCATGTAGATGAAAACCATAAGCAATTACCAAGTATTTTTCACATGGTATTCGGTGCAAGAGTTTGTTTGATATGGTCATCATTAATGAAAATGAAATGTAATTAACGAGTTGATTTAGCCCATTTTGATGAAGGAGAATTGGATATAAATGTATTATGTCAGTGATGGAGAGGAGTTAATCTATAGTGCATAATGATGCTTCTTGTATATTTGTAGCATTCATCATTTGTTAAAGAGTTAGAGCTTAGTTGAAGACTTGAGATGTTTTTGTAATGTGCATGTTGAGCAGACCATTGGGCCGAGTGTGAAAGGTTGTGAAACGAGGTCCACATAGAGGTTGAGGAGGTTGGGGCCTAAGGCAAGTGGTGGCTTGCCAAGATAGGAGTATGGCTTCTTGTTGGTAGTGGCAAACAAACAATTGATAGAAGGTTAGGGTCTTCTAGCTAGTGGTGGCCAAAAAACTGTGGTAGAGATCCAGTCTCCTAGTTAGTAGTGGCGAGCTAATCTATGCAATGAATATGTTTTACGACTAATAGAAGAATTAGAGTAGTGCAATGACAATAGGGTGGCTTTTTTCCCTTTGGGGTTTCCACCAGAAATCCTTGTGTCTCCTTGTGCATGGTTGTATTGATATTTATTATGGTGTTTATGTGTTACTTTTTTGCTAATTTAACGTATTCAGATTTGTTATGTTATGTTGGGTTACCAATCATTTAGAATTTTGGTGAAAAGTTTTAAAAAATTTCATAAACCCTTTTACTACTAATTCACCCCACCAATAGCGATGATGGTGTGGGCAGAGATGGGAGTGATGATGGTGAAACCGATGGTGGTGTAGGTGGAGGTGGTATGCGCGGAATTCGCTACCTTATCAGACTGATCACGCTTCTTAGAGAAACTTTCGTAAGCTCCTCCTCACTCTCTCGTAGAGGTGAAATCAAGGGACTAGTCTCTAATTCTTCACTACTTCCATTTATATAGATCCTCCCACTTTTCATTGCCCCAAACATTAACTTATTCGCATAACCCGCTTTTCACACAGTAGCATTTTAATCCAAGTGTTCAAAGATTTAATGTACTTACCTCGCGGTCCTTTAAGGAAGCACCGTTCTGCCTCACTATAACTGACTGTTGTATCTACTGTGAACTCGGTGATGAACCCTCCTATAATTCGATCGAGCCAATGGTCCACAGCATGCATGATCTTATCTTCTGATGCTTATAGTCTGCGCACCAATTCTAGAGTCCGCACAATTGGTTTGTCAAGCCTACACCTTCTGTAACTATCTGTTGGCTTCGCGATCCACTCGTACAACTCAGAGGGGAAGGATGCAAAGAAAATTTCATGGATTTCTATATATAAGTAGCACTCTAACCATTGTTCCTTCAATACTCGCAGATTCCTGTTTTCCTACACCGCGAACTCGTGAATCTTTCTGTCCAGCCAAATTTCAATTTCTTTCTTTGTCGGATTCCAGTGACACGACATCAGACATCCCTTATGTAGATCTTGGTCGCGACAACGGAACCATTTGTTGGCTTAGTGGGGCCTGACCTAGGTTTGGAGTTGAGTTAGCCAAACAAATCCCAGTACTATTGGCCCTTTCGGCAATAGACCGCGGAGCGCGAACTGAGGTCTCACCCGAAGTAGTATGGGAGGGTGCTAGAACCAAGTTTCTGCACCCTAGGGATGTCTTGATGGTTTCAAGTAGTTCGCGGTTCAACCCTGCGCACTTACCCGTACCTCACAGCCTGAGATGCTGCCTTCGTGCAGCCCTACTTGGGGGCCAAAGAATGTTATTACCCAAGTCCTTGCCAATACCCATTATTAATTAATTAACTTAGCTTATTTGTATGTGTTTAGTTATACTTAACAGTATTCACCATTCATACAAGTGCACGCAATAAATAAAACAGTATAATTGTAGATGATAGAAAACATATAATAACTCGAAACAAATACACAAGATTGGTAACAAAACTTCTCTTTATTATCTTCTTCTCTGGTTACAGACTCGACTCTACCCTGTGCACTCAGCTACAAGGGTCCGCGCACTCAACTGTGGACTCTACTAGGCCTCTGCACACTCAGCTGCAGAGCCTCTTCCTACTCTATGACCCAAGGTACACTTCGCACTTCTTTTATGCTTTTCTATTCCATTCCATCCATTCTATTCTATCTCTATCTATATCTATATCTCTTTACAACTTAGAGCCTCGCTCTATTTATACAATCCCATGGTCCGCGGACCATGGGTAAGCCGACACTACATTCAAAACTTAGGGCGAACAGCCCTATGACTCTAACATACAATTCACACTTCGCGCCCACAATTCGCAGAGTCTTTACAACAATATTACTCAAAACTTGGGCTTTGAGCCCCAAAACGTGTTGTGGGGGGATTCCATGCCCAACAGGCCCCCAACACAAATATCATGACTCATTCTCGAGTCATTCTGTCGACGCGACAATCCTGGCGCGGAGTCCCTCTGGCTGGTCCCAAACGGTCTCAATGCACTGAGCTGCTACTTGCTGAACCTGTTGCATTCTCTCTTTCGAGACCTCTGTGTCCAAACTGTTCTGATCCCTTTCGACCAGTATATGTCTATAGTCCTGCGCCTTTGTTCGGCTTCCTGGAGTGCAAGGACTGTACTTCTGTCAGAGAGTCAGATAACCGGCCCACCACAACCCTGCGCGGAGAATCTTTACAACAAAAAACATGCCATGGGGGGATTCCATACCCAACAGTTGGTGATTTTTAGGTAAAATAATTTTATATTGTAAAATTTGGACGAATCATTTTTATAAAATATGGAAATTGGCAATTTTTTTTTTGGAAAAATCATTGAAAATTAACCCACCTGTGAATATTAGCCCCTAAAATTTTCTATGGTATTGTGTACATGTTGTACATCTGGTACTCGTGTACGTGTGGTATTGTGCGCATGTCGTACATGCTATGTTGAGGGCATGCAATACTATGTATGTGCATTAGGTAGTTGTGGTATCATGACATATGTATTCATTGTGTTGTGGTGTATAGTTGATGTACGAGTATGTATTATGTTTTGTTGTACACTTGGTGTAGGTGTATGTGTGGTATGTTATGTGTAGGTGCATGTATTTCATGGTGTTGTATGTCATGTGTGGTTGTATGTGTGTGATGCACACTATGTGTATGTGCACATGGTTGAGTAGAAGGCACTAGGTGTTTTTCGGGTGTGGAAACTGATCCGTTATGCGTACGGAATAAAGAGAAATGTAGAAGATAAGGATTGATTAAAGGATATGTATCAGTAGTTTATTTTAGTTTACTATGCATGTGATTTATGATTCTGGTCTATGATGATTACATGTGATCTATGATTCTGGTTTATGATGGTTACATGTGATTTATGATTTCGATCTATGATGGTTTTTTTTTTAGCTAACCTGATGTGATATGTTTGTACATGATGATTCAGTCAAAGATGCTAGTTTGACTTGTTGTGACAAGAAACGAACATAATTTCAAGTCTACCTTGTTGACGGGCTACAAGCCAAGTATGATTTGAAGTTATCTTAATCTATTTTGAATCTAATGGAAATTATGTGCTTAGTACAGGAAAGCATGAAATTCTCGATTGGGTGGTTGAAACCGACGGCAAGCATTAGCAACAACAACAAAAGGAATTGTAACATGCAGTAGTATGTTGGTAAAGCACTTCAAGAATAGGGCCATTGTGGGACACTGGTGCCCAATAGTGTCCATTGATTTCCATGAGCATGCTATGACTAGTATGATGGTTTGGAGGCAGGTATATGCCTTGGTTGTTTGACCTTCCAATGCAAGGAAGCCTTGATGAGGTATGGATCTCCTAGGATAGAGCATGTCGAGGAACTTGGAAGGTGAGTGACTGCACAGAAGGGGGTGACCAGATTGCCCAAGATACTGTGTATCAGAGAAGGGAAGGTCAGGGATGGATTTGTTTTGGTCATTAGCATTGCCAAATGGAATTAGATGCATATTAGGAGTGAACCTTAGAACAATGAGCTAGTCACTGTTCATTGATAGGACAAGTGGTGTAGGATTGTAGCGTTGGACATTGGATGCATCTTTGACTTTGGTAGTGGATTCTAGACTTCCTGGGAAGGAAGTGAATCTTAGCATTACTTTTGAGGATGGAGGTGTAAACCTCTAGATTCCCTTATTGTTGATGCAGACATCCTATCCTTTTATTTGTTGGTTTAACAAATGTGCATGTGTATATATGGTTATTATGTGGCTATTGCCACGAGCTATGTTATAAATATACAATAAGCTATATGGTTGTTATCTTGTCATGTTGTCATGATGTTTTTCTTTTGAGAAGGTCAATCATTGTAAATACTACAATGAGCTAAGTTATAAAGCTCCATGGGAAGTATGTTTGTTTTTCAACAATTTTACTGAGGTCTTAGTGTGGTTTAACACTGAGGACAATGTTCCCCAAGGGGGAGGGATTTGTAACAACCCCTAGTTAAAAGTTCATGTAATAAAAGTTAATAAAGGAAAAATAAGATCACAGTTAAGGGACACTTATTCCAAGTTAAATGTTGGGTCAAACATCCTACTGGCTATTCATTTCGGTTATTATGGCTAAAGGAAATTGGCAAAGGAAATGGAAAAGGCTTTGGAAAGGAAAAATGGCATTTTTGGCACATTTATTTATGAAAATAATGGAAATTAGGAGAAGAGGAAGGTGAAAGGTCAGAGGTTGCATGTGAGGAGGAAAATGAAGGAAAATAATGGAAATTGAAGAAAATAGAGGCCTCATTGATAAAAATCTTTTGAGGATCAGTTGGAAAGCTTTTTCTCAGGCTTGGTCAATGTAACCTTTTGTCAGTTTAGTTTTGGAGCTCTCTCATTATTCTCTCTCTCTCTCACACTCTTGGACACTTAGAGTTTTCTTGGAGAATTCTAGCTTTGGAGCAAGGAAGGAAAAACAAGCGAAGGAAGGATAAGGAAAATAAAGGAAAGAAAAGAACAAGAAAGGAAGAGCATGATCAAGTAGCTTCAGCAGGAATAGTTGCAGGTAACATATTGCATGTGTGATTTCCTACTTGGTTTTGACATGCGTGGCTTTGCATGTTGGTATTCGGTTCTCTCGTTGTCAGTGGCATGGTTTTGTGGGGCTGCGATAGTGGTTTTAAACATTGCCTTGCCTTTTTCTGGATATCCATGGTGTGATGGGATTGTTTCTTGGTTTTTCACTTTGTAATTATCGGATGGTTTCCGAATGAGGGGCGGAGGTGGTCTCGGGAAAATTCCCAAAGGCCTAGGAATCCCTTGACTGGTTTTAGCGGGATACATGGTAAATCCTAAGGGTGGAGTCTCGATTTAGGGACTCATGATCTGGTGTAGATTATGGTAAAGCCTGAGAGACAAGGAGAAGGAAAATTCCTCAAGGATAATGATGGAGACCAGAGGCATTCCAAGCTCGGTTTGGTTTTTTGATCTCGGTGCCAGTTTTGTGAGATCACAGTTTGGTGGGGGTGGAGGTGGTTTAACCTATGGATTCCCTTAGTTGTTTTCGGATTGGTTTATCCATGAGATCCCACATTCATTCTTGGAATATTGCATAGGGGTCACTGGTTGAAAGAAGGATTTGGTTCAACCATGTCTATGGTTGGGTGGTACATGGAAGTCCCGAACCTGGTTGTCTCTTGTCTATGTTTAATAAAAACTAAGTTCTCTTGCGTTTGTACTTGTTATTATGTGTCCTTAATGGATGTTATCTCATTGTTATTTACATGGTTTAATGTTGTTTAAAAGCATGGTTATATGCTTGGCTATAGTCATGGTTATTTCTTGTATTTACTTGTAACTGAAAGGATAGTGGATGCAAGACCTAATTGATGTCAAAACAGTTAAGGGAAGAGGGTGGTGATCCTTCTTGTCAAGTCTCATATGAGTTATCAGTCATTTATGCTCTATCTTGTATTCATGTCCTATAGATTGCATTGATGCCAAGTGTTTGACAGAATGTCAGTGTTGGTTGGGGATGATCACACCTAGTCCTAGAGCTAGTTTCAGCTTGCAAGTCTTGTTTTCATGTAAATTATGGATACTGAAAGCTACAGGGGTTTCTGGGTAGTGACCTAGATTATGGGCTTGAAAAGTGTTAGAAATATCATAATCGTAGGCATAGGAATGAGGAGAAAAGTCCCCATACACACCCATGACTTGTTGTGGGGGCGTTTGCAACCTCATAGATGCACCCTTGCCCAGATGAAGGGAGCGTCCATGGGTTTGATGCACTAAAAACTTAGTGGGACCAAGGGATTGGTCATGGGGATGACTCGAAAGGCTTCTAGGAGTCCTGTAGTAGGTGTAGAGGGTCTTTGTTGTGGGTTTCCATCAATTCCACTTCCTTAAGGTCACCTAGGAGGTCAATTCTTGTCATTATCCCCTCATCTCATGTTTACCCCAGGTAAGATGGTGAAAGTGGATAGATATGAGGGGAGCCACACACTTAAGGACAATTTTGTTATGGCTCAAAATAGAATGAATCCTACACACTAACCAAAGAGTAGTCTTTTGTAGAAGGGAATCATGTGTTTCTTCACCTTTGGCCCTATAGAAAAACATCCCTCAAAGATAAATCCACCCAAAAGTAGCACCAAAGGTCTATGGACCATATGCAACCAACCAATGCACTGGCCAAGTGGCCTACAAAATAGTTCTTTTAGCCCGTTATAAGATTCATCCATTATTTCATGTGTCTTTTTGAAGAAGGTAGTTGGATCAAATTGCTAGGTGCAAACTAACTTATTCGAACTTGACGAAGAATGGTCCATTGGGCTCTATCCATAAGCAAATAAGTATTGATCTAGTGGAAAGATATGGAGCCAAAAGATGCCACATGGGAACCAACAATGATTCTGCAACATTTTCCTCACCTCCAGCCTTGATGGCAATGTTGTTTCTAAATGGGGATAATGAAGGTTTTTACCCTATATAGAAATTTTTGCAAATCAATTCTTAAAAAAAAAAAAAGTATGCAATAGTGAGAACATAAAATATACGCAAAGATTTTTCTCTTGGAACCAAAAACTGAGAAAACCAAATTGATTTTTCATTATGTTCCTTTCAATGTTACAATATATTATATGCATGCTAAAAGATCATAAACTTTGTATCCATTAACCCTGGATTAGAACATAATCGTAGTTCCTTTAACTGTATCTACAAAAAGAAAGTGGGTTAAACCATCATGCACAAAACCATAGGTGGGTCACCATACTTGGGTTTTTCCAACCATACTTACGTCCACCTAAAAAATAAAAATTGGGGTGTTTCCTGAACCCTGTGCAAGGAGGCTACTACCCCCTTGCAAACCCCCTGGTAGGGAGGCTTGCAGCCACCTTTTTATTCTAGCACAACGTAACAATGCCTACTACTAGTCATGCAAAGAATATAATACATACCCAACAAAGATCATGTTAGGGTCCTAACCTAACAAGACTACTATAGGTTAATTAATTGATATACATGGCCATCTTCTTTGAATAAGGCTAATTAGATAAGTAGTGGATAGTTATTTAATTTAAAAGGGTCATCTTCATCAAATAAGGCCCACTAGGTAATTGGTTCTCATTAATGAAGGAACCACAAGTATTGAGGCTTTCACTATTATGATCACATTTGAAGAACATGTCAACATTAATGTCAACAGAAAAATATGGACTTATGTACGTATGTTCTTTCATGCCTATTTCATATCTCATGATGTGCGACACCTCATGTAGATGAAAACCATAGGCACTTACCAAGTATTTTTCACATGGTATTTGGTGCAAGAGTTTGTTTGATGTCATCATTAATGAAAAAGAAATGTAATTAACGGGTTGATTTAGTCCATTTTGATGAAAGAGAATTGGAAATAAATGTATTATGTCAGTGATGGAGAGGAGTTAATCTATAGGTCATAATGATGCTTCTTGTATATTTGTAGCATTGATCATTTGTTAGAGAGTTAGAGCTTAGTTGAAGACTTGAGATGTTTTTGTAATGTGCATGTTGAGCAGATTATTGGGCCAAGTGTGAAAGGTTGTGAAACGAGTTCCACATAGAGGTTGAGGAGGTTGGGGCCTCAGGAAAGTGGTGGCTTGCCAAGATAGAAGTATGGCTTCTTGTTGGTAGTGGCAAAAAACAATTGATAGAAGGTTGGGGTCTTCTAGCTAGTGGTGGCCAACAAAATGTGGTATAGATCCACTCTCCTAGTTGGTAGTGGCCAGCTAATCTATGTAATGAATATGTTTTACGACTAATAGAAGAATCAGAGTAGTGCAATAACAATAGGGTGGTTTTTTTCCCTATGGGGTTTCCACCAAAAATACTTGTGTCTCCTTGTGCATGGTTGTCTTGATATTTATTATGGTGTTTATGTGTTACTTTTGTGCTAATTTAACGCATTCATATTTGTTATGTTATGTTGGGTTACCAATCGTTTAGAATTTTGGTGAAAAGTTTTTAAAAATTGCATAAACACTTTTACTACCGATCCACCCCCCAGTAGTGATATGATTTCCAACAAGTGGTATTAGAGAAGGTTCCTTTGTTGTATCTTAATTGCTAGAAGGTGGATCTAGGTGAATCATGGGTTCTCAAAGTGCTTTGTTGCTTAGTCCCGCAAATTTTTAAGAATGGAGAGAGAAGGTGAAATTAGACATATCTACTCATGGATATGAATTTTGGAAAATGGTGAAAAATAGTTATCGTGGTAAACCCCCTTCAAATCAATCTCGTCAATGAGATGCATAGGCCAAGTGTGCAATGTATGATAATATTCACAATTTGGACATTGAGAAAATCAAGGATCTCAAGACAGTAAAAGAGATATGGGATAGGTTGCATGCACTGCATGGAAAAGAAATCAATATGAATTGTGGATAAAGGGAGAGATTAGTTGAAGATCAAGGTAATCTTAGCTCAACATTGGTAGAAACAGAAAGGATCTCAGAAGAAAACAAAGATCTTAAATGGCTCCTTGAAATAATTGATGAAAGGGTGTACAGTTTTTAAGGAAGAAATTTCTAATATGAAAACCCAACAAGAGGAGGAAAAAAAACAATGTGAAGAACTAGAGGCTGAGGCAGATTATGCAAGAAATAAGTCAGAAAATAGCATATCTATTTTAGAGGCAACTATAGTCAAACTAGAAATCCAAGGACAACAATAAAAGCAATGAGGCAAAGAGGGTTTGCCAAGACCTTTTCCTCATGAAGATTGAAGAAATAAAAGGCCAAAGGTGTCTAGGTATACAAATTCTTTTCATGGATTTTGTCATTTGTGCAATATTTTTGGCCATAAAGCCATTGATGGTATATCTTATGTAAAAATAAATTTGAGTACATCATTTGGGAAGAATAGGTATTTACTTCCATTTCTAGGTCACATAAAATGTTATAAATGTGACAAGTATGGCCATAAACCATGAGATTGCAGGTATGGAACATGTAGATCTCATCACCAATTTAAGAAATCCAGAAAATTAACCCAGTTCGTGAAGGATAAGAGGAAAAATAACAAATACCATTGTATGGTCATCCTCACTACAATGTGTCAAAGCAACCTACCAAAGAAATGCAAGAGAATCTGGAGGAGAAAAGGGAAGCTAGAGAGAGGTGCACATATTAGAGATTGAATCATTAAAGAGCGGAAAGAAAAGTTATAACAAAGGCTTAAAAAAAAAAATTAATTCAACTTGGTCTTAGGGGGAGCATTTAGTAGAAGGTGCATGAGCTTAGGGCGAGCTCCTCCAAGAAAAGAAGGCTTCTTCAGTTTTGATAGCAATTGTTTCAGTATTTCCTTTTTGGTATTAAAGTTTTCTCCATTCCAAAAAAGTAACAAACACAATCCATGGGAGTATGCACACACTTGGTCTCTTTAGATCCAACATTATTTTGAATTTTCATCCTGTACATAAAGAATTCACCCTTTGGGCCAAAGAATTGAACACTCATTGTTGTTATATTTGAGTTTGTTCATGGTCAAACCGTTAGTTGGTTGATTTGGTCATAAATGTGGAGTTAATAAATTTAATCCTTGATCCTTATTAGATTTGATCTGGTCCAAAAGTTCGATTGAGCATGAACATAGTAGTACCATGGATATGGAAATTGTTAATGGAATAACTTCAAATCATTTTTTATTTGATCCTCTAATACTTGATCTTGTCAAGATTGATCAATTGATTTAGTTACATTTGATCTAGTTGAGTGTGAGATGGGAAATTAAATTATATATGTCATGTTGTAAATCGTGTAAAGGTTAAACACATTAAATATTTAAGTGATGGTTGATCTGGTATGTGCGTAATCTAGCATCTAGCTCGAATTGGAGTTTTCAAACAAGTTTAAATGTGTTGCTATGTACATTCTAGAGGTTGGATTGCATGTATCATGAGCTACGTTGAATGGAGCATCTTCTTGGTAGCACTCTTAATTGGTCATGGTTCAAAACACTAATTATCTGATTTTTCATTGATTCAACCTTCATAAATGGTGAAGAGGAGCACATCGTATGCAATTAATTAGTCATGGTGAGTAGGAGTTTGATGCGGTCTTGGTCCAAAAGCGTACTGACTAGTGGGTCTTCCAAATAGTTGTGAAAGCATTTCTGGTGAGTTCATTGGGTTGTTGGATTCACAAGGATCTGGTTCAATTTAATTCGATGAATTAGACATTTTTTTTGTAAGTTGAGTATTGATGAGGTTACATTATTTTTATGTTTAAGAATAATATTCGAATAGGGGGAATTGAATCAGTGGCTTAATATTTAGGAGGGCCTATAGCATGGTCATGTCCAAAAATAACATCTAAATAAAACTGTGAATTAAATCTATAACTTCGCTAATTAAACCATGACTTAACATCTAAAAATACCTTGACAATACAACCAGCATTGTTAATTTAATCAATTAAAGTTAAAATTACAATGTATTGCACTATTGTGGGGTTCGATTAAAGTGTATACATGTCCATGGCAGAACATTACGCGATCGCTACGACAATGACAAAATCTAGTGGGGAAGCCAAAAGTGAACTCTTACTGCATGGAGTAGCGCTAATGGTTTGAACTTTGAAGCGATAATAGATGTTCATCCAGTGAGAACAATCGTTGTTTCTTGAAACATGGCACAGTGGAGAGCTATGCCCATCCAAAGACATGTTTCTTTACTTTGTGATCGAGTTTGTCTCACAAACATGGCACTGGGGAGAGCTATGCCCAACCAAAGACATGTTTTTTAACTTTGTCGTCACGATTTTGTTGGTCGCTCTGGACTTCTGGATTGTTAAGAATGTTAGCGGAAGGATATTGGTAGGCTTAAAATGGTGGAATGAGATAAATGAGCGTGGGGAAAGTATTTGGAGATATGAATGTCTTGATCAAGATTCATTAGTGCGAATAAATAAGAAGGATTACTGGTTTTCCAGGTGGATGCTCTATATTGCGACCATTATTTGGAATTGTGGCCATAGTCAAGATTAATATTGATTATCTTTTAGTGGATGGAATCTGTTTGACACTAACTATTGCAAACATCAACGGCTTTACCAAATGCCGTAAACATGCTTAAGAGACAGATTCAAGACTTTGCATCCCACTTATTTGCTTCACATGTTTCATCAACATTGCATTCGATATTTAATGTTGTTTGATGCATTTGAAAGCAATGGAAATGGTGTTCTAAAACAATTTGGTTGTTTATTCATTGGCCTGTAGTCAATTTATTCAACAAACAACACTGTAGTATTTTCTATTTGGGATCGGGATATCCATACAGGTTCAATGCCACAAGAGAATTGACATTTCAACATCCACATTGCTGGAATCGGGTTCAATTCCACAAGAGAATTGACATTTCAACATCCACATTCCTGGGCTCATCATTCTTTCATCTGTGCCAATGACAAGAAACCGATATATGATGTGCCAATTATAAAAAATCTATATATGACGTGCTTGGAACAGAAGTTAGAAACAAATAATTAGAAGCTGAATGAGCATTGTGTATGTATGATGCCAGCTGAGAATAGGCTGACTTGGGTTTGGATTTGGGAATGCAATGCTATGCTGGAATCATGTTAAATTGACCTTGGTAAATTTGAAAAAAAAAAAAACTTGCATGTGCACCTCTAACCTCTGTACATGAAGGGAAATCTAGAAGACTAATCAACCTCATGACTAGCCCAGATCATTGATCTACAACTGTGCAGATGGGAATCTTCAAAGACGGGTTTGAAAATCGCATAAAAAAGGAAGGTCAAGTGAATTTTTGCTTTCAATTTGTTCATATATTGAGCTTGGGTTGGATTTCCATCGCATAGTTCATCATTTTTTGATAATTGTCTTCCTTTTTTCTTGATAATAGCCAACCTGTACCAGATCCTGGAATGTTATAATTGCAGCCCTTAGAATCCCAGACACACATGATTTGAAACTAGCGAGTGAAAATCAGAGTTAAAAGTGCTTGTACATAAATATTGATGACAGAATTTGTGGTTGCAAGGGCTATATTCCCCATATCCATGAGTTCTGGGTGACTTTTCCCTGAATTTATGCCTTGGACATGCGCGTGCCCACACATGTATATATTAGGTGGCATGCAATGATCTTTGCAAAATGTATAGTCAAGAATAAGTCCTGTATATGTTGTTAGCTTTACTTTCTATATCTAGTGAAAATAGGGGTTTTTTAAATTGGGAAGGTGTATTGGGTTCGTATTGGTAGGGGGTTAAATAATGTACTTTTTAGAAGTATTTTCTAACATGCAGTGAAATTAAGGGTATTATTTAATATGTCACAAACACGCGTGATATGTCAAAGGTTCATTGAGGGAAGCCCCCGTGAATGTTGACAAGGGCTTGTCATTAGATTTTTGACTTGAGAGGTATGTTGTCATTATTTGTTCAGAGGTAGATATACGCTGCTGCAAGAATATGTGCCTTGTAATGCCATATTTTAATTGCTAGTAAGAGATGGACAAAGTAGTGTTGTTGCTAAGGTCTCATCATCTTGCATTACAATTGATGAGAGAGTATGGGTGAGTTAGAAAGGTCATATCGATGACCTGTATTTTGTGTTATTGTTGGTGTATGCTACCCCTATGATTTTGTGAGGATAGTATTATTGATAAGAGTTTGTTGTCATTGCTAAAAGGAAAAAGTATTACTTGTTTCCATGATGCCATGTGTATTGGGCATGTATTGTTAAGTGTCAATATGTTTGTTTAAGGATAGAGAGTATTTGGCCATGTTATCTTGTATTGCTACCTTTGTGTGTTGATCACAAGAGTTAGCATGTGTCTAGGGGGGGGTATTTCAAATGCTTCTAGTCGTTATTTGATCAATGGAGGATTGTTGGCACCATTGACATTGATATCATTTCATTCATTTGTATCCCTTTTCCATTAATGTCAAAGGGGGGAGAGAGAGCTAGGAGATCAATTTTCAGGAGCGAGCTTCAAGAGGAGTCCTTAAGGGCTATCTTCAAGTGGAGGAATCGTTTTCATATTGAAGGCTCAAGTTGGCTTAGTAGGTTGACATCAACGCCAAAAGGGGAGCTTGTTGGCATTGTAGTGTTGACATTGATGTCAATGAGCAAGATATGGACTTATGTACATATTTTCTTTCATTCCTATTTCATATCTCATGATTGTATGCTAATGTTAATGTGATATGCGTCACCTCATGTAGATGAAAACCACGGGCAATTACCAGGGGGTTTTCGCATGGTATTTGGTGCGATATTTTGTTTGATATGGTCATCATCAGTGAAAATGAAATGTAATTAACAAGTTGATTTAGTCCATTTTGATGAAGGAGAATTGGCTATAAATGTATTATGCTAGTGATGGAGAGGAGTTAAGCTATAGTGCATAATGGTGCTTCTTGCATATTTGTAGCATTGATCATTTGTTAGAGAGTCACAGTTTAGTTACAGACTTGAGATGTTTTTGTAATTTTCGTGTTTAGCAAATCATTATGCCCACTCTGAAATATTATGAAACAAGGTCCACATAGAGGTTGAGGAGGTTGTGTTCTCCGACAAGTAGTGGCTTGCCAAGATAGGAGTATGGATTCTTGTTGGTAGTTCCCAACAAATAGTTGATAGGGGGTTGGGACCTTCTAGTTGGTGGTGGCCACTACCAGCAAGAAGCCATACTCCTATCTTGGCAAGCCACCACTTGCCGAAGGCCCCAACCTCCTCAACCTCTATGTGGACCTTGTTTCACAATCTTTCACATTGGGCCCAATGATTTGCTCAACACAAACATTACAACAACATCTCAAGTTATAACTAAACTCTGACTCTCTAACCACTGATCAATGCTACAAACGTACAAGGAGCATCATTATGCATTGTAGCTTAACTCGTCTCTATCACTCGCATAATACAGTTATTTCCAATTCTCCTTCATCAAAATGGACTAAATAAACTCGTTAATTACATTTCATTTTCATTAATGATGACCATATCAAACAGAGTCTCACACCAAATACCATAGGAAAAACCCTTGGTAATTTCCTGTTGTTTTCATCTATAGGAGGTGTCACACATCACATTAACATACAATCATGAGATATGAATCGAGTCTCCTAGCTAGTAGTGGCCAGCTAATCTATGTAATGAATTTGTTTGACGAATAATAGAAGAATCAATGTAAGACAACAACAACAATAGGGTGGCTTTTTTCCTTTGGGGTTTCCACAAGAAATACACGTGTCTCCTTGTGCATGGTTGTCTTGATATTTATGATGGTGTTTATGTGTTAATTTTGTGCTAAATTAACATATTCAGATCTGTTATGTTATGTTGGGATATTGATTGTTTAGAATTTTGGCGATTTGTTTTTTTTAAATTGCATAAACCCTAGTACTATTGATTCATCCCTTCCCCTCCTCTCAATAGTGATTTGATTTCCAACAGAGCAAGAAAGCTATGAAATGTTTTTGTTGAATATTGTAATGTTTTATGTTCTACCTAATGAAAGGTTGCCCAACTTGAAGCAATTAAACATTGATTTTTATTTTTTTTCTTTTAAATAATCATTATAGCAAACATATTTCAAATATTTTATTTAATTTGTTTCCAGTATCGTGTTTTCTATATTTATAATTTCTACTTTTATATTTATGAAATATCAATCCACTTCCAAAATATATTACTATAACTATATTAATATATCTATTTTTGTTTTCTAGAAAAAGTAATTCATACTCACAATGCATGAGTTTGCAATATTTGTTGTGTAGTACTTCATACTTATCAATTTTAATGCAATATAGTTTCTGAATTTGAATTTGAGAATAAACTAGATTTATTAAACTACAATTTATCTCCTCTTCAATCAAATTGAAACAAAATACAAATACCCATAATAAGAAAAAAAAAACTTTGTATAAATAGTTTTAAATATAAAGTGTATTGGTTTGTGAATTTGAAAATAAACTAGATTTATTAAACTACAATTTATCTCCTTTCAAGAAAATTGAAACAAAATACAAATACCCACTGTAACAAAAGAAAAAAAAAAAAAAAAAACAAACTTCGTGTAAATAGTTTTAGATATAAGGTGTAAGAATTCCACATCTAGGCTAAAACGAGCATAATCACACATGTCAATAAAAAATGAGAATATTTTGTTGGCAGCTTTTGCAAAGTACTTAATTACTAATACATCTACAAGTTGGTAAATTGGTAAACCTACCTTAAAGAAATAGCTAAGTACCAAACCTAGCAAGGTAATAGGTGTGAACTAAGAAAAGAAGTGGCAATTGGGCAACCACGTTGATAAGCAGTAACATATGTGGAACCATGGAAGTAGTTTTTGAGGGAGTCCTTGTCAATGAAGCGGTTTTTTAGATAAACTCCCTCACGGTGTTTTCTCAATCCTCAAACTTCAAAATTTGACACGTTAAGTATCCATAACATAAGCAAGTTGAGAATGGATGATTAAATGAATACCATGTGTAACAAAGATGGGGAAATGTTTCTTTCGCTTTTTTTGGAAACCCTATGGCCACCATGTGCACCTACACTTATAGACATTGACATGTGGACCCTCTTTTATACATAAAAGATTTGGTATTATAGTTCATCACATGGTGATGATGGACGATGCAGCCTTTTGTTTTGATGTGATAACATTGTCCGTGGTAAATTTATTTGATCATTAACAATAATGAACATTATTTGCATTTGACTACTTTCCATCTCTTGCCTTTATCATCAAATCCACTCATTTATCCTCTTGGCATGTTTAGTCCAAAATGATTTTGAAGTTTAGAGATAAAAACCAATGGAATCATGTGCCCTCTTAATGGAAACATGTGCTTCTCAAGCAATGAAAGGGATAATGTATACAACCCGAATCATTTGCTTGATTTGGTTTCATTGAGGGTGAAGCATAGTTCGAATTTTGGGTAAGCTGAAATTAATCAAAATTATGATGATAGTGATGTTACTAAGAAATTTTAGAGCTTAACCATCTTTTAGTAATTACACTAATGTATTGGAATATATATTTGATTTATATTTAATTATAATTAAATTTTATTTAAAAATAATTATTTAAGAAAAATACATATATAATTTATTAGAAGCAAGTATTCTGATAACTAAACATTAATTTAACTAAGAAGTGATTGGATATATTTTAAATAAATGTGAGAGTATTTTATGAGAATATACACTTATTTGAACACGATAATTATCTTATAAGTTTAACATTGTTCTAAATTTTTTTTTCTTCATATTATTCGTTTTTTATATGTTTTATAAATTTATTTTTTTGCAATTATTCAAAATAATGGGAAGGGAAAAGAATTTTTAATATAAAATTTAGCGAGTTTACAGGGTGTAGAATAGAAGGTGATGGGATGTACTCTTAAGTCACTCAACGATGTGAAGGTCACCGGTTTGAAATTTTGAGGGAAGAAATCCAGTCACGTTAAGGGCTGGTGTGGTCCAGGCTAAGTGCGATCCACAAGTGATTTTGACGCCTTAGATGCCCCTGGGTCATGGTTTCTCAAGCCAAAGGTTAAGCCTATAGTCATCTTTGAAGGACACAAACAACTTGACAAAAAAAATATGAAATCTAGCTAGATTCATTTTGGATTGATGGAACTATAGATATCGATTGTTAAAATTACAAGATTGAGTTGCAACAAAGGTATTTAAGGGAACTGAATCCATTTTTCATTAAGGGAAATGATTTCAATATTTTAAAATTACAATTTCAAGAAAGATTTTATGACCAAATTAAGACAACGACATATTGGTAAAGATCATAATCATAGAATGTTTATCTTTATTATTATTACTATTTAAAAACACTATTATGCTGAAATTAGTGTTACAAGCTAATGTTACACATCTTCCACATCTTGAGTTGTAAGATGTGCATCCTAATGTAGTAGAATATAAAACTTGTGAAATTATGAAAAATAAAGTGTTATCTAATTATCATGGATTTTATGGTGAATGAACTCACTTGATTTAAATGGTTATTTGAAGTTATATAAGAAATAATCTCAATATTAATAATTTAATATTTCTAGCTATTCAATTTTTCATACATTTTTGGGAGTTTTCCGACATATTGTTTTAGTATTCTTATGCCTTGAAAAATAACATAAAATCTCAAGTACATATTCTCTTTCCAACAAATTACCAAAGACCCAAGAAAATTCACATAATGAAAAATTATGGTGCAAACAAAGATTCTTTTTTTTCAAACAACTCACGTTCGTCCAATTTAATGTGCATACATGGTCTTAACTTCATTTAATAGGGTTATGGTTATTACATTTGAGGGGTTTTTCATTATTATCAAATGTAGCTTCATCCTTTCATTATCGACTTTATATGAATAACTGCAGTAGCTGCATATTTTCTCAAGGACGGCTATCATTGTTTTAGCGATTGTATTTGCATGGTATTTTTCACCACTCTATGAGTAATAAAATTTGGTTAAATTGGGTTTTCCCTATATTTATGTGTTAGTGTTATTTCATTTTGTTTTTCAGCATAATCTAGTTCATCAATAGATAGCGATCAAAACCCCTCGAAGAACCAAAATCAAAACCTTGCTAATTGTTTTAATTAGTAAGAGGAGCATCCATTAAACCAAAAACAACAAAATGCATTCAAATAAGGCTTCCTTAATTTTGAAATTAGGTTTATAAACATTTTAGGACTCTTGAGGGATGTAATGTTATGCTAACTTGAGGTCAAGCTTGTTAAGGAACTTAACATCCTAAAAACCATCAAATAAATTATTGATCGAAGGGGGGAGATATCTATTTTTTATTGAAATTTTATCAAGAGTCTTGTATTTGATGCACATATGTCATGTCACATCTTTCTAAAGAACTAGGATGATTGGACTATTACAAGGAGAAGAACTAGGTTGAATATATTATTTTTCTATTAACTATTGAATTTATCTATGGATTTCTTCATTCTATAAAACTATCATTTTGTGAAGAGCTGCATTTACTAATAACATACCAAAAACAATATGGAGTGTTTTATCTAGGAAGTTGGATCTTTGAATACATATTTTTATTCTTCAAATACTTTGTCAACTTGTTATTGTTGTCAAGAGTTATTGTTTGTGGTGACTCAACTAGTTGTTGTTATCTTAATCTTGGAATGTTGAGGTTTAATGATCAACAACATGAATATCTAAGCATGGTTGATAAGATTTTTATCACACTTTGATGAAACAAAGCAGACCCTTAACTTACATAGACATGGGTATGCCACATCACTATTCCTTGATATGGAAATTTACTTTTTGTTGGATGCATTGATGGCTACTCAAGAGTATGCTTTTTCAAATAGTACACCAATTATTGAGAATGATGCTAAACCACAAAGCTCTTCATCCTTAAAGGTCTTGATAAACTAGGCAAGATCGCACTATCAAGTGATTTTGAGTTCACATCCTTCCTTCATCCAACAATGTTATATTGTTGTGGATGCAAAATTGTAACATTACCTAATATATTCATAATTTCTTCAAAGAAAAGTTTTTCTTACTACCATTATCGATGATCGAATGTAATGTGTTGTTTTTCATCCATATCTAAATGTATAGAGCAATATTTCCCTTTCCTCCTTGTTAATAATGGTTGAATTTGTGAGGCTACTAAGAAAGATCCAAGTAAAGACAATGCTTTAGGATCAAATTCGATAATAGATTTACTTCTATCATAAACCAAAACCAAATGTATAATTGAATTGGTGTTAAAGTAAACATTTATGACAAGAATGTTTTCCAAACATTGCATTCATTTACATTATACCAATTCAATTATAGTAATTATACCTAAATTTGTGTTAAACTAAAGATTTATGACAAGAATGTTTTCTAAACATTGCATTCATTTACATTATACCAATTCAATTATAGTAATTATACGCTTTTTTATAAATGGGTTACTATTGCATTTTCTATTAAAATTATTGCTTCTCACTTTCTAATTTTTTTTTTTGGCAATTAATCAAGTAAGTAAATTGTTTTCTCTAGCTGGAATGGGTAGTGCATTGAGAATTTTTCATAGATTTTTTTTTCAAGGTACTCATAACTTACTCTAACTAAGAAAGACGGTTGTTTAAACATGTTATGTTTTAGAGCTTTTGCCAAAATTTGATGATTTTTTTGCCAAATCTTGATTTTTTTTATTTGTTTTTTTAAAATGAATTTTTGATTACATATATGGATTCAGCATCCTGAAAAACCCTTGGGACACTAAGATTATGGAGAATTTAGAACTCAAACTTGTGATTTGAAAAATATTCTATCAAATTCCATGCAAATTAAATTGGAAAATATGTCGAAAAACCTTCCAAAATGTAAAACAAATATACTTTGAAATCCCAAATTAGATACTACTACTTAAGAAAGTGGCCAAATCCCAAATTGGGTAAATATTCAAGAACGGTCTTATGAGTTGTTGACGAAATAATTGGCAAAACACAATGATGAATGGTGTACTCTACACACTACTAATACAAATAGTTTGAGGGAGTCGTTGTCAAATAAAGTTGTATTTGAGATGAACTTCCTCGTGTTTGCCATTCAATCTCAAAATTGAACACGCTAAAGTTTCAATCATATCAGCCACTTGAGTAATGGAATAACATGTGTTTTCCCTGATGTGACAAAGACTAAGAAATGTCTCTTTGTGATCTTTGCACAATCCACTTTTTTAAACACCCATGGTTTCGATTTACCTCTATGTTCATAAAAAATTGTAAGCTGTGGACCCTCTTTTATACATAAAGATTTTGGTATCTTAGTTCATCACATGGTGATGATATTCACTGCAATAATCCTGCAGCATGCAATTTATATGTGGGCCTTTTATATGTGGGAATTTTAAATTAAAAGCGAGCGAAACATACGAAGATGTTACTAAATGTAAAGATAACACAACTCAAAGGTCAATACTAATCGTGATGAACTTTAAGTGCAATTGACCACTTTTCCCACCTTGCCTTTATCATGTAATCCACCGTTTATTCTTTTGCCACGTTTTGAATTCCAATATAAAAGACTCATGTCTCCGGAGGAAACCAAGGGAAGCATGTCCCTCTTAAGTAATATTGCACACAAGTTGAATAATTTACCTAATATGGTTTTCATAGGGTTTAAACATAGTTGAAATTTGGTGAGGAAAAAATGATTAAAAAGAGTTGAAATAAGCACCTCTTAAGTAATGAAGGGATATTGCACACAAGTTGAATAATTTACCTAATATGGTTTTCATAGGGGTTAAGCATAGCATGGTTGAAATTTGGTGAGGAAAAATTGATTAAGAAGAATTGAAATAAGTAAATTAGATGATATTGATGTTATAATTAATTTGCTTTTAAAAATAAAATTATGTAATTTGAATATTTTTATTCTATATTAAATTTTAGTGAAAAATAAATTGAGAGATACAAGTTAAATAATTTACTTGATATGGTTTTTATAAGGGTTAAGTATAGTTGAAATTTGGTGAGAAAAAATTCATAAAAAAGAGTTAGACAATAATTAAATTAGATGATGTTGATGTTTTTGTTTTTGTATTTTTATTTTTTAAAGTTTGGTATTGGTGAGGTTACATCATGGTCATGTTCAAGAATAACACTCAAATAGGGTGGATGATTGAACTGATGACTTAACGTCTAGGAGTGCCTTAACAGTGCACTCAATCACCATGTATCCAAGGCCTTGTGGAAAAGATGATAGTTGAAGCTATAATTAATTTGTTTTTTAAAACAAAAATTGTGTAATTTGAATATTTTTCTTATATATTAAATTCATTAAAAATGAAATTGAAATTAAATTTAAGGAGTTTGAATATTGATTGCTTATATTTTATTATATTAGGAAAATAACTTCATAAATATGTATTACTATTATCGAGTTGTGGTTGGGTATATTTTATGGATGAAAAGAAGCATATGGGAGTCTTCTTATTTATACATGATTGATAAATAAAATATGTACTTAATGCACATATTAAATGAACTTGTTAATTATCCCATATGTTTAACATTGATTTAAAATTTCTTCCAACAATTTTCTCTACCTTTCTTGCTATATGATATTTTATTTGAAGGGAAATCATCCTCTCTCTCTCAAGCCAAGTGTAAGAGTGACGATCAATACAACAATATTCATAATAACATAGTCATTACAACAATTTTTCTCATCATCATGTCACTTATAGGGAATTGAACCTAGGTGGGGGGATAACAATCATTTTTCCCAACCACCTGAGATAAACCCAATTGGGACTTGCTATATAATATTGATATTGATAATTGGACAATACAATTTCAAATTTATTGGTCTTATTCTTCCACTTTTATATCAGTATCAACTTATGTCTATTTTAATTTTGAATTTATTAAGCTTTGACAATGATCAAATTTCTTGAATTCAAACATTTTTGACACTATAAAGTTTTAAGGAAATATTGAGCCATTTAGGGTTTTGATCCCTCTTGATGAATGATGCATCTAATCTTAATATGTATCTAGTTTGGTTTATATAAATTCTCGATTTTGATAAATCTAAGGTTAACATGAATCTAGTTTGAAGTGTGTGGGTGTGTGATTCTTTTTATGCATTAGGAAGAGCTTTGCAACTCAAGTACATATTCTCTTTCTAATGAGCTAAAGAAGACCCAAAAAAAAAATCATAGAATGCAAGTTGCGGTCCAAAGGATCTGTTTTTTTCAAACAATTGAAATTTTTCTAGTTCAATGTGCATACTTAGTCGTGACTTTATGTAGTAAAGTTATGGGTCTTGCAGCTTAGGGATATTCCATTATTATAAAACATAATTTTATCCTCTTATTATGAATATCTTACAAATGAGTGTATTGAGCACATATTTTCTTAGAGATAACTATTACCATTCTAGCCATTGAATTCGTATAGTATTTACTAATAGTTGTGGCCATGGAGAGTTGACTAGTTGTTGTGCTCATCTAGGAATATTAAGGTTTAATGATCAACTACATGAATCTTTGAGCATGGTTGATAATATTTTAGCCTATTTAGTTGGAAAGAAAGAGATTGTTGAGTTAGGTAGACAATTAGATATGCCATACCATAGTTTCTCAATATTGGTGATCACTTTTTATGGCCTATACTGATAACTACCAAGTCCATCCCATAAGTATGTTTTTTCAAAATAATACATTATTTGCTAAGATTGGTTCTACATTACAAAGCACTTCATCCTTATAAGTCTTAATAAAGTAGACAAGATTGCACTATTAAGTGATTTTGAGTTCTTTTCCTTCGTACATTCAACTAATGTCGTAAGGTTGTAGATGTGGAATTGTAAGACGAGCTAATTTATTTAGCGACAAAGTTCCTTTGACTTCCATTATCCATAATAAGATGCGATGGGTTGTCTTTTATCCACATCTGTGTATGTATTATATTTCCCTTTCCTTCTCATAGATAATGATCTAGTTTGTGAGGGTTGTCAAAGAGTATGAAAATAGAGTTAATGTTGTAGGATTAAATTCCATGATAGATTTACTTCTATTATCAATTTGATGTGTGGCTAAACTTATTTCAGAAGTGCATATTTGTAACAAAAATATCTTTCCAACATTGCATTCAAATGCATCATGCCAAGATAAACTATGATAATCTCATCATTTTCCTATAGGAGGTTGGTCATTATGTTTTCCTTGAATATATTTTCTAAAAGGATTCTTGTCATTATTTCCTTTCTATTGGTTAGTCTATTAAGTAGATTATTTCTGCTTGATAGAGATAGTAATTGATTATATTTCTTATCAAAAAATTAGTGAGTCAATTTGTTCAAGAATAATCCTTTCCCTTTTAATTTCACTTCAAGCTTGGTAACATAGTGGAATTATTTTATAAGATTGTCGATAGTAAGGAATAGCGTATCTTGTAGATGCAAAGAGTGAAACCATACATATTCTTCAAAACATGTAAATTTTCTTCCTCCCTAGGATGAAGTCAAACCACTAGTTAATAGTATTTGTTAGTGTAACTCTATATAGTTCTATATTTCCATTATTTTAATTGTTTCCATTTCTTCTACTATTGTTCTATGTGTTTAGGTGGATAAAATTCCTTCCTAACATGGACAATGTATTTCTTCTACATGTCAATGGGTCTAATAACTTGTCTTGTTTGGTAAAAAATTTCCCCGTTAGTAGTGTGCAAAGGTTGACATTTCCAAGGATATATTGAGACTCAACTATCCCTAAGTCAATAGATTTAGGGATCCCATTTCCTAAATATTTGTATTAAATATACATTTATTAACTTATATAGTCTCAATGGCTATCTTATGAGTTGTTTGGGAGTTAAAGGTACTAATTAGTTGCTTCGCCTATTGTTGGAATGCAGCCTTAGTTTTGCACCATCTCTTGATCTTCACTAGTTTTGTATGATGGAATATGAATTTTGCTTTAACAATCATTTTGAATATTTGTGTGGTACATGATTTGATTTAATCTCATTTTTGCTTCGATGCTTTTGCATAAGATTGCCCCTAGCTCATTTTTTCATGTGTCTTATGATTGACTTATGTGATTTCATGGTTTAACATGAAATCATATCTCGTTTTATGGTTTTCCATGCATTATCGCCATGATTGATAATTAAACACTAATCAACATAAAAACTACTCAACATTTGGCATAGGACGCCATGTATACAATTAACGAGCGAGAGTGAACTTGTGACACACAAACATGCAAATGGAATGAAACTATGTCATGTAGTTGTAGAAAATGGTGGTTATCTATAGATGCATGTAATGAATAAATATCATAATTAGTCCACTAACAAATCATGAAATTCAAGGCATTGGTGCTAGAGAACACACTAATAAGCATGCAAAATATGGCATGCAAAGTCAAAAATTGAAGGAATTGGATAAGACCATTCCTATGAGTAAATTATATGGCTTTGTATAAGAACATTATACTCATTCCTAGTCACCACAACCCTCTTGGTTCAACTTTGCACCAAAGTAGTGATCTTCACCACATTCCCACCATAGGTCCTTTGGCATCTAAAGGCCTCCTTCATAACCTAAAATTAGATTCGCTTTAATATTCTAGCAACATTAGTGACCTAGATCAAATAGCATATATAAAGGAAGATAGATGCATAGAAAAACAATCATTTTGGAAAAGCAATGCTTCATGTGAGTTATGAACTTTAACCTCAAAGGGAACTTTTTGGACATTTTTGGTTGTTTATCAAAATGATTTTTTGAGTTATAGAGGACATTTTGGATTTCAAGACTATAAACTGACTTAATCAATGAAATTTGATTCCAATGCCCACAAGTACCAAAATATGTATTGAAGAATTTCCTATCAATGAGGTAGTTTTTCTTGCCAAATCATAAACTGAAGTAAGAGAAAGGATTTTGACCACTCATTGGAAATTTCTCCATGTCCTCTACAATAAGAAATAAAAGGTTTAGAAAGATAATGTATGATGAAGGAGTTATGGTTTTATTAAACTAAAATATCAAGGAATCTTGTAGTTTCTCATTTTTATTTATTTTTATACTCACCAAGATTCCTTTGAGTTTGATGTTGATATTGAGATCATACAAGAGGTATCTTGATATGTATAAGGCTACAACAAAAAATTTCCAAGTGTTACTTTGATGTGAAAATAACTATGAAGGAGTTGAAGCTATAATGACTTGATTTTGACCACTAATGAGCTAGAATTGACTTGCATTCACCAAATAGCCATGGAAACTCAACAATTCAAACTAAAAAGAAATGTGATAAACTATGAGGAAGTATAATTTTACTTTGTAGATCCTTCAAGAACATTTCCTTTGCTCCAAATTATGTTTTGGTAAGGAAAAAGTGAAATTGTTGATTTGAGGAGCTTGCAAGCTACAAAAGCCAACAATTTATCTCATGAAGGCTAAATCACGAATATGGGACACTAACAAACCTATAAATATAGTGATTGGGATGTAAAAACTGAAGTGGGAAAAAATTGTCTTTCTATGCCAATTAAAAAGTGTACTTATCCTACTATTTTTAGATGATTAGGCTAAGGAAAGGAAAATCACTAGATAGCTTAGGTTGAAACTTCAACTCTCCCTAATAGGAAAATCTCTCACTTTATAGAACTACCTACGCTCCAAATCTACTACTTACTCATTATTAGAATGATGTGAAGTGCCCATTTGCAAAATTGATCTATAAATTCATTGGCATTCCAAGAGAAGCATTGTCAACTTTTAATGGTTTTGTATGGTTTGGTGTGAAAAAGGAGCTTGGGAAACCCTCTGGAGGTGCATTTTCATCCTTAAAAGAGAGGAAACTAATCCTCTTTCTTTTCTAAGATTCAAAGTAAATCAATTCTTCATTGTGACATTCATCAAAGAGTTTCTACATGATAAATAATCTGGCCACAAGCAATGCCAATGCATTTGAAGTTTTTGGAAATGTTAGGGGAAAGAAGAAGAAATATTTGATATCAAAGAACAATAATGACAATAATTTTATTCTTGGGATTTAATATTCCCCTATGAAAATGGATAAATGGAATAGTAATGAATAAATATCTTGATGGGTTATTAGACAAGATTTTCACTTTACATTAAAAAAGAAATCAACTCATGAACTTGATATCACACTATTATTTGTTGGTTGCATGCTTGAATTTGCATTAATAACCATTTCACAAGACTAGTATGTTGATGTTTTGTAAATTTTATGCTTGATGGAATGATGTCCATGTCTAAGGGATCATTGGCAGAAGGAATTTTTTATGAAGTCATACCATTGAATTTATTTTTCCTCCAATTTCCAAATTTAACTCTCAAATGTATGATGTATTTTTTAGATTTAAAAGGATGGAATTTGAAGCTTTATTTCTCATGTCAAAATCATTTACATTCAAGAAGTTGTGAGAAAAAAATGGAGGAACACGAATTTCAATGGATCTGGTTACACCTTAACCTCACCACCATTCCTAGAGAATGCATGGTTTTATGAAAAGTGGCAAGGATGAGTGGTACACATTTTGGGGTGGACATACAACTGAATTTGATAAAATATCCCCATAAGTCTTATGTGCATCATAAGAATATTCTTGGGGAATTTTCAATAAAACATCTTGGTGACATTGCCTTGAAAAAATCCTTTAATCAATGCATAAATTTTTATTACTTGAATCTTTGAATGTTAATTGAATTTATGGCATGGTTGTATCTACATTTATGTGCACATTTTTGAAGAATTTATAATGACAGATCATGAAATAACTCTCTCATCTTAAATATATTACAAAAACCATTGTTATTTACATTTGTTACAAAGAGTTTGATTCACAAAAGCTTGTTTTCATTTACTCGCTCTCACAACTTTCACATTTTAACTATTTAAGCCAAAAATGGTTCAAGATTGTTTATCTCCCATAGATAGGATAAATTATCATCTCATTGTCAATGGAGCATATATAGTGAATGTTTAATTACATTGTTCTTGTGTAATTTCATAAAGATTATGACAAAACATGAAGAAATTATTAAAGATCCCATGATTTAACATGTGTCAAATCCCTTGCATTTATGTTCCTTACTTGTGCATTTTCACCATTTATATGAGGAAATTGAGCTAACATGAAGAAGCCAAAATGTAGATATGAAGCATGGAAAGGAAATACACATACACAAATTGTGAAGATGACATCCAAGAAAAGTCATATGATCAACAAAAGGAGAAAAGAGAGAGCAACCTCCATCCAAGAAGACTTAAAAAATATGATGGTCTTGAAAAATGGAGAGGCCCCATGGAAAAGAGGAGAGAAGGCATATAATATGAGTCACCAAAATGTATTTTATGAGGAAACCTAGTGCCTAAGTTCATGGATAGGATTGTAAGCACTAGAGGAAAAATTATTGGGTGTACATGCATATGAATGGAGGAATATTCTATTTTTATTTTGTTACTAATGTCCTCATCATCCAATATGCCACGAATAAACATGTTTATACAATAGGATGGCTAAGTAGAATAGGAACACTAACAATAAAGTATGAAAGCCAAATATATAATAGTACTCCTCATCAGGATGGTGCTACCTAGCTTAGCATAATATTTTTTCAACTAATATTAAATATATTACATTACAAAATAAACAAGTTTAACAACCTATCCAACAATTCTAACCTACTAATAAACAACACAACCTTTTCTATGGTAAAAACAACTCATCTACACAAATCATAGTAGCATAATAGTCATAAGGTACTTATAGTCCTTCATCATGAAAAATACTAGCCTCTAATCTAGTCTAGTTCTCTACAATAAAACATAGAAATCAAGGGGGAAATTTGTGTCTAAGGGACATATTTGCACCCTATCAACGTAGCCACTTAAATTTAGGTTCTACCAATGTTTCAGTTTTCAAACCACATAAGTCATAACTTGTCAAACCACATTTGTGAAAAAATATCATTTACCTTAGGTGATAACCGATTGATTTATTGTTACTATCTTTAAAATTTAGCAACAACACCATTCTACTAGTGTCACAAGTGCATCATTGATGATAATTAACAAAAAATATCATAATGGACTATTTAGAGAGAGAGAAGGAAAGAAAAACCTTTCACATTAACTACATGGAACTCATAACAAAAACAAATGGCAATGAAAAATATCTTTAGAAATACATGGAAACAATTCTACACATTAATATATAACATGATATACCATCTAGATATCGAAGGAAGTGAAATAAATAATAGAACTAAAGTATTAAAAGCCTTTTCATTTTTCTACATAAATTTAGGTGACTCTAATTAGAATTCATGATTTTCCCAAGAGTAGTTGCTACTAAATAATTATCCATATTTAGTGAATATTCCAAAAAAATTGTGATGGTGATTTAGGTGGATATTGATGGCCACCCGCCTATTCCACTTGGACCCCCAACAATGTTTTCTATCAGTTTCCTATCATAGTTTCCTATTTCGATAGATTTCTATTTTTGGCAGTTTTTGGGTCCTAAACTTTTGGAGCATTTTTGAGGCTCTAAAAAACATTTTTTGGGGAAATGAGAAAACATGAGTCTTTGATTAATGTTTGTAGTCGAAATTTGTTGTCCTCATATAGACCTTTCTAATAGGCTATTGTGTGTGGAAAACAAAGATGATATGCCAAAGTTACGACCCCGAGAAGTTGACGTTCCAACTTGTTAGGGTCATATAATTTAGGGTTGAAGTGTTTCCTTCCTGTTCTTCATTTTGAGAATTTGATGGCCAATTTTAACTTATGTATCACTAAGGTGTCATAGCCTAAAGGTTTACTTGTCGAAGGAGCCATTTAGTTCTTGAATTCCTGTGGTCAAGACAAGTCTGAAAGTTTGGAAGGTTATTTGCATATAAAGTTTGGTTTAGATCATATGTCAGGTCTTTTTATTAGAAATTTCTCGGAATAAAATTTCCAACGGTATATCTGGTTCTTCAAAACAACTTCCGAATCAAAATATAGAGAAAGTTTAAGTTTTTCTCCTCAAAACCAGAAAACAAAGGAAAAACATGAAAAATTCTAAGTTTTGGGTATTTTCCTTCTTCCACGTGTCAACTTGGTGTGACATCAGAGAATTTCTGATGTTTTCATATCGGAAGGATATGTAAGAGGCACATTGGAGCAAGTGAAAATTGGAGATCTAAGGTCTAGCGAAATCGGCAATCGCATATCGCATGTCAGAGGCATATGTCATATCAGCAATCGGCGATCGATGAATCACAAGTCCAGGGCATATCGCATATCGACAATTGGAAATCGATGGATTAGAAAATGTGACTAAAATTAAAAAGTGTGATATGAAATTTTGTGAGATACAAAGGGGCCGATAGTGTTAAACTGCTGGGAAAAAGTGCTAATATTGTTAAATCATTGGGGAATGTCTAAACAGACTAACAAATAAATTCATTGCAAAACCAACACAGGACGAGCCTTTTCTCTCTCCTCTAGCAGGACACATGGCGCAATATGATTGGTTTTGATAAGGGACACATGACGAAATATGATTGGTTCTGATAAGGGATGCACGACGGAATATGATTGGATTCAATAAAGCAACGTGGCATCTGACATCAACATGATGTGTCGGTACATAAGGACATGTGGCAGGAAGTTTTTGCATTTTGAGGGGTCCTAAGGGGGGAAATCAGGGTGACACATGTCACCACTCATGATGTGCCACGTGGCAGTGATGACATCATATCGGTGGTTGCAAATCAGAGGTTGATGATATTAGCATTTTGTAACACTTTCACTTGAAAAGCTTCGATTGAAAAGTTTCGATAGAGGGTCTAACGCACAGTCGTTAAGATTTAAAGAACTAAGGGCTTAAAGTAATTGATAAAGGAAAATATCCCCCGACAGCTAATAAAAATCGTTAGCACCTGTTATGAAACCAGCTCACAAAAAGATAGAAAAGAGAGATCAACGCCTTAGAATTCAGCCTCTTTGAGGGGGCAACCTCCTTTACATTACACAAATGAGCAATTCTTCGATGATTCAAATGACAAAACCTCCTTTCTATATATAGGAGTCTAAGGAGTCATAATATAACCCAGTCGACCTAACAATAATAATATAAAGCCACAAAAATAACAATAGAGGGATTCTATGGGGCATACTAATAACAATATGGGGACGATAGGGGCACAACAATATTAATAAGGGATACAACTACAATAGTAATGGGGTAATCACTAGTATTATAGGGACCCAACATGCCCCTCTCCTTCAAAAAAGTGTTGTCCTCAACGCTTGAGTAGTTCTGGATGCTTCTATATAAAATTCTCATCCTCCCATGTGGAATCTTCAGCGGATAAGTTCTTCCACTTGATAAGATACTCTGAAATTGAACGATTTCGTAACTATCGAGTTCTTTTTTCTGTGACTGCTTTTGGTTCCAATATAATTTTTCCTTCCTCGTCAAGTTCTGGCAATATTGTTTGAATTGGGAGCTTGTCGCCTATAACCTTCTTTAAACATGAAACATGGAAAACTGGGTGCAATCGAGAAGCTGCAGGAAGCTCCAATTTGTATGCCATAGTACCAATCTTTTGCAACACCTTGTACGGACCATAATACTTTGGTGATAATTTATTATCCTTCTTAGCTTGCTTGAGGGACATTTTCTTATATGGTTGTAGCCGTAGGAATACCCAATCACCTACATCAAAACTTCTTTCGCTGCGATGTTGATCTACCTGTTGTTTCATTCTTTTTGTGCCAACACGAGGTTATCCTTTAAGAGTTGGAGGACTTGTTGTTGATGTTCGATGTGATGTTCCATTGCTTGAACCTTAGAATTTTCTCTTAAATATGATGTGATGGATGGTGGCTGATATCCATAAAGTGCCATAAATGGGGTCATTTTTGTTG
Source organism: Pinus tabuliformis (assembly GCA_031772625.1). Lineage (NCBI taxonomy): Eukaryota > Viridiplantae > Streptophyta > Pinopsida > Pinales > Pinaceae > Pinus > Pinus tabuliformis. The sequence continues at coordinate 887,864,242 of CM062812.1, read as the reverse complement.
CTGTATGGAAGGAAGTGTTATACCACCATTCAGCCAGAGGCAACCATTTGACCCATTGTGTTTGTTTATCAGATACAAAGCAACGAAGATATCCTTCCAAACATTTGTTTACTATCTCAGTTTTCCCATCAGATTGAGGATGATAAGATGAGCTATGAGCTAACTGAGTACCAAGACAAGAAAATAATTTTGTCCAAAAATTTCCAGTGAAAATGGGATCTCTGTCACTTACAATAATCTTTGGGTTTCCATGTAGCTTTTGAATTGTTTCCATAAATGCAGTAGAAATTGTATTGGCTTTAAATGGATGTGATAATGCACAAAAGTGTGCATACTAGGTAAGTCTGTCAACTACCACCATGATGACACTCTTTCCCTCAGACTTGGGTAAACCTGTGATAAAATCCATTGAAACCTCCTCCCAACGTTGGCTTGGAATGGATAAAGGTTGTAATAGACCCGGTGTCTTAATTGTTTCAACTTTATTTTGTTGGCAAACCAAACATTCTGCCACAAACTTTTGAATATATGATTTAAGGCCCTCCCAAAAAAATTCCTTCTTAAACCTGTGGTAAGTTTTTAAAAATCTTGAGTGCCCTCCTAAGGAAGAAGTGTGCAATTCCATAAGAATCTTTTGTTTTAGCTGGGAATTCTTATAGAGGTATAAGCGATCTTTGTACCATAATGAATCATTTTGCCAGCTAAATGTATCAGACGTACTGGAGTCATGTTGTAACTTTCGAATAAGTGCCCACACTTCTTCGTCATTCTTCCATTCCTCCCTTGCTTCGTTTATCCAATCTGGTTGGATAATAGAAATGGCGCACAACAATGCTTCCACATCCTCATCCTTTCTTGAGAGTGCATCTGCCACCACATTTTGCTTCCCTTTTTTGTAGATGATTTCAAAGTCATAACCCAACATCTTTGTGACCCACTTTTGTTGCTCTTCAGAGGATAATCTTTGTTCTAAAAAGTATTTAAGGCTATCATGATCCGTTTTTACCTTGAAGTGTCTTCCCATTAGGTAGGGTCGCCATTTCTTAAGTGCATGGAGTATTGCCAACATTTCCTTCTCATAAATAGCTTTGTGTAAAAACTTTCCCTTGATTGGACGACTTTCAAAAGAAATGGGTCTTTTATCTTGCATTAAAACAGCACCAATTCCATTTCCTGAAGCATCACATTCCACAATAAAGGTTTTTGTGAAGTCTGGTGTAGCTAGGACCGGTGCTTGGCACATTGCCTCTTTAAGATGCTCGAAGGCCTTTGTTGCTTCTGGAGTCCATGAAAATGCATCTTTCTTCAATAATGTTTTTAGAGGTGCTGCTATTCTCCCATAATTCTTAACAAACTTGCGATAATACCCTGTCAACCCGAGAAATCCTCGCAAATGCTTTATGGATGTGGGGATTTTCCATTCCTTAATGGCTTTAATTTTGCTAGGGTCTTAACTCCATGAGATACAATATGACCCAGATATTCCACCTCTTATACTCCAAAGAAACATTTGGATCTTTTTGCATATAATTGTTTCTCCTCCAATAGTTGTAGCACCCTGTCAACATGTTCAACATGATCCTTCCAAGACTTGCTGTAGATTAGTATATCATCAAAAAATACTAACACAAATTTTCTAAGGAATGGTTTGAAAATGGAATTCATCAAACCTTGAAATGTTGAAGGTGCATTGGTAAGGCCAAAAGGCATGACCAAAAATTCATAATGACCCTCATGAGTTCTAAATGTTGTTTTCGGAATGTCTTCAGTCTTCATTCTGATTTGATGATATCCTGAACGAAGATCCAACTTGGTGAAGTAAATTGATCCATGCAATTCATCCAGTAATTCATCAATGACAGGAATGGGAAACTTATCTTTAATAGTGAGCTTGTTGAGCTCCCTATAATCCAGACACATGCGCCATGATCCATCCTTCTTGTGCACCAATACTACTGGAGCAGAGAAAGAACTTTGACTCAGTTGAATTATACCAGCCTCTAGCATTTCTGCAAACCATACGTTCAATTTCACTCTTTTGGGCATAGGGATATTTGTACGGCCTGATGTTTGGAGGAACACTTCCTGGAATCAGATGAATAGCATGATCATGATCACGAATAGGTGGGAGACCTTTGGGAGTCTCAAATACCTTGGAATGATTGTCCAAGACTTTTTGGAGATCTGGAGAAATAGATGATTCCAATGTGGAAACATCTAGCGAACATAATTGTGCAATTACACCTCTTTGTTCCTTTTTTAGAATCTTTTTCATACTGTTAGAGCTAATTATCTTTCCGGTTTCCCTGCAATACCCCTTAATTCAACTTCCTTTCCTTCCACAGAAAATTTCATGAAAATTTCTTGAAAATTAAAAGCTATTGTACCCAAGGATTGTAGCCATTGGACTCCTAGTACAACATCAGCACCTCCCATTGGAATGGAAAGCATTGGGCTAGTCAATACATATTCTCCCATGGATAGCTTGATATTATGGCACTTTCCAGAGCAATTTATTGTTCCTCCATTTTCAACCATCACTTGACACTCTGGTGTTGGATATAAGAAGCAATTCAATTCTTTTGCTACCTTACAATGAATAAAATTGTGGGTACTTCCTGAATCAATCAACACTATTACCTTTTTCTTCTTGATTTGTCCTTCTATCTTGATGGTTTGAGGAGTGGTAATTCCCGCCAATGCATTACAAGATATGGTTGGACTCATTTCTTCTTTATCTAGGCTTTGTTCCTGGAGTATATCCTCTTCTTTTGACCTTTCTTGCTGCTTTTCTTCTTCCTCTTCACAATCTATGTAGAATAATTTCTTCTCAGCACACTTATGACCTTTAGTGTATTTGCTATCACAACTGTAACAAAGCCCTTTTGCTCTTTTTTCTTCCAATTGTTGTGGTGTCAACCTTATAGGTTGTGGAAGACTAGGGGAAACAACACTTCCATCTTTATAGTTGTGAGTGGTATGCTTTCTGGTTGCCATAATTTTGCTTTCCATTTTTCTTGCTAATCTGAATGCCTTCTCTAATGAATCAGGTTCCCAAAGGCAAACATCATGTTGGATGTTATCCTTTAAAGTCCCTATGAACACATCAATCCTATGCTCCTTTGGAATATTTTTTACCCTTATGTTCAATTTTTGGAACTCCTCAATGTGCTCCATTATTGAACCCTTTTTTTTTAGACTTATCATTGGCTAAAAAAAGTGTTGCTTTTTGTATCCTCATAATGTGCTGTGAATTCTTCCGTAAAAATTGCCCAAGTGATAATTGTTTACGAGAGCAAAGCCATTGATACCATACAAACTGATTTGGTTCCAAATATAAAGTTTCAATACGTACCTTTTGTGTGTTTTGCACATTATTGAGATCGAAAAATTGCTCCATCTATAATATCCATGTTGCGGGATCCTTGCCATCAAACTTCCTCATATCGATTTTTGGAATATGGTGGTTCTTCGATCCAACATTAGAGTCTATGGAATCATGATTAACATTTCTTTTGTTCTCATCATGAGTTTCCTTTACTACCCTTTCACCATTAGTGACCATTTCTTGTAGCAACTTATTCATATTTATCTTCAATTCTTCCATCTTATCATCCATGCCATCAATTTTAGCATCCATGCCATTCATCTTAGCTTCCATGCCATCCATCTTAGCTTCTATGCCTTTCTTTAAACAATCCATCTTAACTTCTACATCTTTCCTTAAACCATCCATCTTAGATTATGTTGCTTTTTGTGCAAGTGACACTTGTTGCACTTGGTCTCGTAATTTTAATATATCATGTTGCATTTCTTCCTCTTCTTCATGAGTCATGCTAGAGCTTTCAGGTTGCTTACTAGGTATTTTCATTTTCTTTCCTCGGGGCATCAATTACCAATTCAAACTAATTTTTCAAACCAAGCTTATGCAAAAATTTAAAAAAAACTACACACCTTTTTTCATTTTGTAGAAGCTTGATATTGAATCTGATTTATCTCTGCAATTTTAGATCATCCAGTTCTAAAATTGCGACCTGTAGTAGCCCTCTGTGTCCTCTTTCCAATGCCACCAGTCTGATCCAAATTGGATTCTCCAAGGAAGCGTTATGCACAATCTCCCAAGATGACTTGATTATATACTAGTTCAGTAGAGCGAACTTGTATGACGTGCCACGAGTCACAGTTTTGACCTTTGGCTCTGAAAAATATATACAAGAAACTACAGTCTATCCTATTTCTGTACCTTCTTACGAAATTTCAATCCGATGCTCAGAGCGAAAGTTATGACGATTTTCCCTAGGTCACCTGTTTAGAATTTAATTCAGGAGTCTACAAAAATACCAACTTCCTCAGATCATATCTCCGTAAATATAGCGCGAAAAGCTCTGAAATTTGGACCCGAGATTCAACACGATTTCTTCTCAAATGGGTTTTTTTTTAGCTTCTGAAACGTTGCAGAAAAAATTTATAGTGAAAATTCCACGATGACCTGTTTGGAGCAGCGAAACCCTAGAATCCAAAGCTCTGATACCAGATGTTATGAAACCAGCTCACAAAAAGATAGAAAAGAGAGATCAACGCCTTAGAATTCAGTCTCTTTGAGGGGGAAACCTCCTTTACATTACAAAAATGAGAAATTCTTCAATGATTCAAATGACAAAACCTCCTTTCTATATATAGGAGTCTAAGGAGTCACAATATAACCCAGCCGACCTAACAATAATAATATAAAGCCACAAAAATAACAATAGAGGGATTCTATGGGGCACAGTAATAACAATATGGGGACAATAGGGGCACAACAATATTAATAAGGATACAACTACAATAGTAATGGGGTAATCACTAGTATTATAGGGACCCAACAACACCTCAAGGCTAGGCGAAATGGTAAAGCCCTAGGTCTTATGGCGAAGAAATGCAGGAAGGGATAAAGAAAAGGGAGCTAGGATAAAATCAAAAATTCACGTTAAATCACGTTATAGAGGGGCACTGACAGCATTAAGTCAACAATCATTGGCCTAGTTATATAAAAAAATAAAGCCAAAGGATCAAGCACAAGTGGCTAAAGAGTATGAGTCAAATAATAAAGTGGAAACTTCTCCAATAAGACCATGCGGAAGTGTTAACATATAGATGGGTCGAAATCTATTGAAATCGAAGGAAAATAGGGGATGATAGTTTAGAATGGGAAGCTCACATCTTGTAAAAAAACAACTACAACCACTACAGATTTAAATACGGAGGATCAACATTAATGAACCGATTTTAGATTTGAAGGCTAAAGATTTTCCAAGCAGTTCCATATTTCTTGCATTTTTCCAGTGATTGTTTTTATTTATAGTGTATTGTTCAGTTATTGTTTCTAGAGAATCAATGATAAATTTCCTTCAAATATTCAACAGAACAACCAAATTTGTCCATAATTCCTATTATTTAGTTCTGTTTAGAAATATCTACACTTTTTAGTAGATATTATTTTTGTAATGAGTTTGATTTGAAGCCTAAATTTATTCAAGATAATCTATAAATATGTTGTAATAATACTTATTAAGGTTTGGAATGTGTTGGATTGTGCATGAAGAAAAGAGTTGTACGCTGATTGGATTGTACTCAAAGTGATCAATTTACAGAAATATAGAGAGTTTGTTCCAAAATTGTTGTGTCAAGAAATTGGTGATGTGTTCTTTCATGTAAAATTGTTTATTTTCCTCGGTTTCCATATGCTTTCCTCCTCCTTATTGTTACAAGAAGATTAAGGGCCGAATTTTCTTAAGTGTACTCTATTGTGGCTTGTTAACAATATCAATGTTTTCTTCTGATATTTAAGTATAGAGTTCATCTGTGTATGCTCTATATTTAAATTGATCCTAAATTTGATTAATTTTATTCATACCACAAGCAATCTATAAAATCCAGGAGTTTGCCCACCTTGCCTTGTTACAGTTCTTCTATCATTTATGATTGATTACTCAAAATTTTATGACTCCATCCCCAATAGAATTTTCCAGCATATTTCAACCAAACTTTTGAAAAACCCAACTCGAACTTAAATAACTAGCCTAAAATCTGAAGCAAAAATATAAATTAGATAGAGAGATCCCTCTTTGAAGCTAGAAGGGCTAGATCCCAGCTTTAAAAGTGGTTTTATGGTTACATCTGGGATTCTCTCCTTAGCCTAGGGAAATTATAGAGTGATAATATTCTGGCGACCATACAAGGGACACTAAATGTTCTTTCTTCCCTAGGAAAGATCATCAAGTTTTAGATTTGATTGTTGATGGTGGACAATGATCAGAAATAAGAAGGCTGAAACATTCACTTGGCAATTCCAATCATCATTACATTTATATTTAGAGACTCCATAGGAGAACGAAACTTTTTGACAGAGTAATAGAAGGGCATTTTAGAAAAAATAGGTATCAGGTATTCATTCTCATCAGGTACCTTCTATCCTTTCCTGAAAATGTCAAAAGGATTTTCCTTTACCCACTGTATCCAAAAGAAGATTACAAATCTTCACATAATTCTCCTTTTAAAATTGTATATCATTCCTTTGAAGTTGCAAATGGATCTCCTTATTGTATTATGTGATCCTGAACAAGATCCAAATGATAATCATAGTAAAATTTGTACAATTCCATCTCAAAAAACTGTAGTCATGGTTACTACCCGATATGCTCCATTAGATGTGCAAGCTACTTTACATGATTTACCATAGAACTATGGTCAAAGGTTGCCTAAATTTGATGGCATTAGACCCACTACAACACAACAACACATAGACAAAATTGATGACTTTGTAGATGTTGAAGAAGTTGATTTTGATGATGTTAAGAGGAGGCTTTTTGCCCAAAGCCTTGTTGTAGAGGTCAGAAAATGGTATAGAGGACTAGAAACAGGTAGTATTGTTAATCTTCAATAGTTTGAGAACACTTTCCGTGATATATGGGAGGTTAAAAGTAACCCTTTCTAGATTATGGTTGAGTATAGGAATCTAGAGAGGCAATCGAGAGAATCGGTCCAAGATTTCTCAACTAGATTCAATAAGGTTTACAATTCCATCCCAGCAGACATAAAGCCTCCCCTAGGATTGACTTTACTTCACTATTTGGATGGATTTAATGTAGAGATAACCTATCAATTAAGGGAAAGAAACCTAGCAACTTTGGAAGAAATGTAGAAAAATATTGTTGATATAGAAGCAAATCTGTTGATCAAAAGGGCCAAAATGGAAGTTGAAAGAAGGGGAGTGGTTAAGGAGGAGTTTCCTCCATCATCAGAAAATAATATGGATGCATTAGTGAAAATCATGCAAAGGTTGATGGAAAAATTCACTTTTCAAAACAAACCTACTGTTAGGGAGCAACAAAGAAGACCTCCTTTCCAAGTAGATTTTGCAGAAGAAGGAGAGATTGTTGATTCATGTCAACATGAGATACATACTGATTGTTTTATATATTCACTTGAAGAAAACAATGAAGAACATGAAGAAGATATCGAATCAGGTGAAAAAACTTTCCCCTTGTGTTTTGCTTCATTTCAATTACTGAAAGAGAACTTTCATAGTGTTATAAGTCAACAATCTCATAGTCTTGGAATCAAACATGAGGAAAAAATGAGTTAGCTGATGGAAACCCTCTACCATTATCTTTTGCTTCATTTCAACTGTTGAAAGTTTAGGTTTTTCTATAGATTCACAGCTCATGTAATTTCCTAAAACGCAAGACAAGAATCTGCTCTACTCTTTATATCGGAAGCCCATAAAGATCAATGAAAATAGTACTCGACAAGAGGAAGATAATCAATGGCACATAAAAAAATATGTATCCAGGGAAAGCCACAACTCAAAACCCCTACTATCTATATTGCATTAATCATAAATCCAAGATGAGAATACAATGCTTGTTCCCACAAGAACAATCCCTCCACAAGTATAATCAACTCTCAGCTCACAAGCAAGCTCAAGCCAAATCCTTAGCCTATTTTGAAGCTCCCCAAGCCCATATTTACTTGTGCAATTTCTAGAGGAATCAACCTCTATTTAATGAGGAAATCCTTCTTCCATAACTGTGCAATCCAAACTTAGGTCTTGCACTGATTGCATGCACCATTTGTACAACTCAGAAAATTATACAACTAATAGTACATTGTCCTTGCACTCTAATCTCAAGTCATTATTTCTCTGATCTGACATGCATGAGTTATTCTTGAGTGAATCTTCAGTTACCTGGTGTGGCAATGAGGATGCACTGGTGCACCAACTCAATACTAGACCTCTACTAGTTCCTCCAATAGTTAGAACTAGTTTAATTGACTATAACTCAGTTGAACTGAGTTATCTAATTACAATTCCAATAAACTCAATTTGGACCCCTAAAACTTAGGGATCACACTTATATGACTCCAGATAGACTTCCAACTCAAAATTCATGAGTTAACTAAGTCAACTTAACTTAGTTAACTGTTACAAGTTGCTATGAGAAAAGAATTGCAATTTAATTCACAATTTAATTCATGGACAAATTAAATTGGAATTTCTAGATGGAATTTTTAACATTTCTTCTTGTTATTTTTAACACCCTCTCTCAACAAGAAAGGAATTCAACTCTATCTCGATCCTAAACCTTTGGAATTTTCTACATGCAACACTTCTATCTAGTGTTATCGATACAACAACTCCTGGAACTAAAAAAAACATCCAACCTGAGTCAGTATGATCCATATGTCATTAAATTCTTTGACTGTTACTGCCTCTCTCGACTAAAAACTCTGTGCTTCTGCTGACTCTACCTTTCTGCACTATTGCAAATGTTCTCTGCACTCTTCAGTATCTAACTGATCTAGCCTCTGTCACTCTGATCTTGGACTGCATCAACCGCCATTGATCCATCTTTCTACTATGTACTTTTGGCTCTCATAGCAAGGTATGATCCATGAGATAAAACCTCTCAGTGGACCCTGCCCAATTTCAACCTTCTTGGGACTATCACTTCACATCTCCTCACCTCACACCTAGAGGTATGGTTGCATGTGCTTCCTTTGCCCACTTGGCTCGAAATTTCCCCCTATTGGAGGTCTATGTAGGAGTGGATGCCTCCACTTAGTCTCCTCTCTACTTCTTCAAGTGTGGCAACTCCACAACTTTCTGAATCCGCTTCTTCTCTACTTGAATGGATCTCTCCACTCGGTATTTTCTTTGCTTCTCCAATTGTGGATGCTCCACAATTATTTGAGACTGCTTCTGAGACTTCTTGAGTGGATCTCTCCACTCATTCTTCTCTATGCTTCTTCAATTGTCGCTGCTCCACAATTGTCTTAGACTACTTTTGAGGTTTCTTCTGGGGCTTCATGTTGAGAGGTAATTCACTCTCCCTCTCAACCGCCAAGTCTCTAACCTTTGCCTTGCTCTTCAAGGCTTTGCATGCATATTGAACCTCAAGAGAATACAAGTTCTTGACTTGTGAACCAATCTGTTTCACCTGTCTTATGGAGATTTGTCTAAGGAAAACCTTTCCCTTGCTATAAACCACATCATAGCCACGGTCTTCCAATACCGCAACTGAAACAAGATTCTTATTTAGTCCTGGAACATACATCACATCTGTGATTCTAAGAGGGGAGCCAGACTCCCTCTGAAAGGTAATTGTACCGATCCCGGTAGCTCTATACCTCACGTCATCTCCAAACTTTATGCTCTTCTTGAGGTCTTTCTCCTAAAAATCACTAAATAGATCTTTGTTCCCCGTCATATGGAATGAGGCACCACTGTTAAGATACCACATGCCTGCAATGAAATTGCTGGCCATGCATATAATGAGAGTGAAATAAAGTTTGAATTGTGAAGCTAAAGCTTCACCTGCTGCAACCACTGCATGCTCCTTCTTGCTTTCTTTTTTATGTGGGCAATTCATGACATAGTGCTCATGCTCGTGACAATGAAAACACTTAACTTTTGACAAGTCCATATTCTTGTCACCCGCCTCGCCTTGGGACTTCTTTCCCTTAGACTTATTTGCCTTACCCGCTAACAAAAAATCCTCTTCCACTTCTTTGGAAGCAGTCCCATCTCTGGTGTTCCATCGAAACTCCTCTTGTACCAAATCTAAACACAATTGTTCCCAATCTAGAAGCTTCTTCCGCCCATTGACAGAGACCTGATAACTATGCCAACTCTTAGGAAGTCCTAGAAGAGATAGGCTCATCATATCATCCTCAGCATCAATGATTCCAACACTTCCAAGCTCATCCCAATGATGGGTGAACTTTGTCAAGTAATTTGGAATTGACTCGCCCACCTCCATCTCCATTTTTTGAAGTTTGTCCTTCATTGCCAACTTCCTATGGTCATTGTTGTTCTGAAACAAGTTCGTCAATGCTTTCTACATAGCATGGAGAGTTTCATTTCCATGGATACTCAAGACAATGTGGTCACGAACTCCCTCAAGGATAATTCACCTCGCTCTTGCCACACACTTCTTCCATTTGGCCAGATCTTTAGCGTATGATGTTGGAGGCTTAGGAATGTATTGATTAATGAATTATTTGGGGTCATTATCTTCCAGCATTGCTTCCATCCTATCCTTCTAGGTTATGTAATTCAAGCTTCCATCCAAGGCATACTTGAGTCTCAACCAATAGAAAGCCATTTTCCGATTCTGAAGTATGTATTGAAAATTCGAATTTCACCTATAACCCCAAACTCAAAATCTCCTCTATTATACTGTAATTAGGTTCGATACCATGTAGATTTTCCTGTAGATTCATAGCTCATGTAATTTCCTAAAACACAAGCAAGAATCTACTCTACTCTTTACAATAGAAGCCCATAAAGATCAAGAAAAAAATAATTGATAAGAGGAATATAATCATTGGCACATAACACAATATGTATATGGGGAAAACCACAACTCAAAAACCCTACTATCTATATTTTATTAATCAGAAATCCAAGATGTCAATACAATTCTTGTTCTCACAAGAACAATCCCTTCACAAGTATAATCAACTCTCACCTCACAAGCTATCTCAAGCCAAATCCTTAGCCTATTCTAAAGCACTCCAAGCCCTTATTTAATTGCACAATTCCTAGAGGAATTAACCTCTATTTAATGAGGAAATCCTTCTTCCATAACTACACAATCCAAACTTAGGTCCCGAATTGATTACATGCACCATCTATACAACTCAAAAAATTATACAACTGATAGTACATTGTCCCTGCACTCTAATCTCAACTGGGTCTTCCTCTGAACTGACATGCATGAGTTATTCTTGAGTGAATATTCAGTTAGCTGGTGTGGAACTGAGGATGCATTGGTGCACCAACTCACTACTAGACCTTTACTAGTTCCTCCAACAATTAGAACTAGTTTAATTGAATATAACTTAGTTGAACTAAGTTATCTAATTACAACTCCAATAAACTCAATCTAGACCCCTAAAACTTAGGGATCACACTTACATGACTCTAGATAGACTTCCAACTCGAAATTCCTAAGCTAACTAAGTCAACTTAACTTAGTTAACTATTACAAGTTGCTATGAGAAAAGAATTCCAATTTAATTCAAGGACAAATTAAATTGGAATTTATAGATGCTATTTTTAACATTTCTTATTTCTATTTTCAACAGAAAGAAAATTATAATATTACTAATGAAGCAGGGAGGCAAGTTGAAAATAGCATAGATTGGCAACAACCTTTTCATGTATTTGATGACCCTATTATTTTTTATATGGAAGACTCTTTTAGTTCAAAATAAAAAATAATTGAGTAACCATGAGATTGAAGATGTAGTTGGAGGGTTGAAACATGAAGAACCTTGTGGATTAATTCAAGGTGGTTCTATGCTATTAAGTTTTGGTTCATTTGAGTTCTTGAAGAAAAATGTTAAAACTATCACTAGAGCAAAGGATACTGAGCTTAGAGAGGGGCCTATAGTCTCTTTGGAACCAATACACAATAAATTGCATGAGCCATTTCAGTTTTCAATGATCCAATAGTTGATCTTTTGGATGGTTTATTTAGTCAAATTTCTCTTCATTTAGTTAGTTGTGAACTTGAAAACATGGATGATGAAGACTTAGTTTGGTAGGAAACATCATTGTTTTGTCCAATAGTGGTTTCATTAGAAAATTCACATGAAAATTTGGAGCCTTATCATGACAGCTATAAGTTGAAATTGCATAAAAGAAAGAATGCATATAAAGGTTCGTATTCCCGGTATGTAGGCCACTTGGAGAAAAAATTTAATCTGTTAGATGAGTTGAATTTCAGTGATCATTCATTTCTAAATCCTTTTATAAGCCTCTTGGAATAATTAGTCAAGGTAGATCTTGTTTTGTTCACTAGTGCAAAGATTGGATCCAGTTTGAGATTTGAGTTGCCATTCTCTTTCTTCTTCTGTCTACTCAAGGTAACTGCAAGCAAAACTCAGTGAAGTAGCCATTTTATTGATTGGCTACATTGGAGAGAAGAGATCACCTAGTGTATCTACTTTAGCAGGTGTGGACAACCATCATCAATGTTTGAAGCCCGAGGAGAAGGCCCTAAGAATTTGGTGATGTGTTGTCAAATTTCTTATTTCCTTTAAAGTTTTCAGTTTTGTAGCCAGTTTTCAGCCAGTTGAGTTTTATTCTTTTTGTTTTTTATTCCATTTCCCAAGGGAGAAGGCTACTGATCTACGGTGTTCTTGACACTTCACAGGGAGGATGTCATCCCCATTTGAGCCAATGTTAGGGTCATATAATTTAGGGTTGAAGTGTCTCCTTCCCATTATTCATTTCGAGAATTTGATGGTCAATTTTAGCGTATGTATTACTAAGGTTTCATATCCTAAGAGTTTACTTGTCAAAGGAGCCATTTAGTTCTTTAATTCCTGTGGTCAAGACAAGTCTTAAAGTTTGGGAGGTTTTTTGCATATAAATTTTGGTTCAGATCATATTGCAGGTGTTTTCATTTGAAAGTGCTCAGAAGAAAATTTCCAACGGTATAACGGTTATTCAAATTGACTTCCAGATCAAAAGATAGAGCAAGTTGATGTTTTTCTCCTCAAAACCAGAAAACAAAGGAAAACAATGAAAAATTCTAAGTTTTGTGTATTTTCCTTCTGCCATGTGTTAGCTTGGTGTGACATAAGCGAATTTCCAATTTTTTCCTATCAGAGGGATACATAAGAGGCATATCAGAGCAAGTGGAAATCAGTATCAAAGGTCTAGGGCAATTGGCAATCACATATTGCATTTCAGAGACATATGGCATATCAAAAATCGACGATCAACGAATTACAAGTCCAGCGCATATCACATATTAGCAATTGGCAATTGCTGACTCATACAATGTGACTACATTTAAAAAGTGTGATATGAAATGTTGTGATATACAGAGGGGCCGATAATGTTAAACTATCGCGAAAAAAAACTGATAGTGTTAAACCATTGGGGAACGCCTAAACATATTAACAAAGAAATTCATTTGAAAACCAAAGCAGGACAAACAATTTCTCTCTTCTCTAGTGGGACAACTGGTGCAATATGATTGGTTCCAATAAGGGACACATGGCGTAATATGATTGGTTCCAATAAGGGAAGCATGGCAGAATATGATTGGTTCTGATAAAGCTACGTGGCATCTAACGTCAGCATGACATGGTAGTACATAAGGACACGTGGCATGCAGTTTTGGTGTATTGAGGGGTCCTAAGGGGGAAATTAAGGTGACACATGTCACCACTCACGACGTGCCATGTGGTAGGCAGTTTGGCGTATTAAGGGGTCTTAAGGGAGAAAATCAGGGTGACACGTGTCACCACTCATGATGTGCCACATGGCAGTGATGACGTAATATCGAAGGTCGCAAATCAGAGGTTGAGGATATTGCTGTTTTGTAACACTTGCCACTTGAACAACTCTGATTAAAAAGCATCAATTGACAAGTTTCGATAAAGGGGCTAGCACGTGATCATTAAGGTTTAAAGAATTAATGGATTAAAGAAGTTTATAAAGGAAAATAGCCCACATCAGCTAACAAAAATCCTTAGCACCTAAAGGCTAGGAAGAATGGTAACAACCCTCGGTTTTATGGTGAAGAAATGCAGGAAGGGATAAAGCAAAGGGAGCTAGGATAAAAGCATAAATTCGCGTTAAATTACATTATAAAGGGGTGTTGATAGCATTAGTCAACAACCATTGGCCAAGTTATATAAAAAAATAAATGCCAAAGGAGCATGTGCAAGGGGCTAAAGAGTATCAGTCAAACAATAAAGCGAAAACTTCTCCAATAAGACCATGCATAAGTGTTAACAGATAGATGGGTCGACAAAGGTTGAAATCGTAGGAAAAGAGGGGATGATAGTTTGGAATGGGAATCTCACAGCTTGTGCGAAAACAACTACAACCACTCCAGATTTAAAGGTAGAGGATCAACATTAATGGACCAATTTCATATTTGAAGGTTGAAGTCTTTCCTAGCAATTCTAGATTTCTTGCACTTTTCCAGTGATTGTTTTTATTTTTAGTATATTGTTCAGTTATTTTTTCGAGATAGTGAGCGAAAAATTTCCTTCAAATATTCAACAGAACGACCAAATTTGTCCAAAATTCCTATTATTTAGTTTTGTTTTATAAATATGTACATCTTTTTAGTAGATACTATTTTTGTAATGAGTTTGATTTGAAGTCTGAATTTATTCGAGACAGTCTATAAATATGTTTTAATAAGACTTATTAACGGTTGGAATGTATTGGATTAAGTAGGATCATGGATGAATAAAAGAGTTGTACATTGATGTATGCCTTGGATTGTACTCAAAGTGATCAATTTAAATAAAAACAGAGAGTTTTTGTTATGAAACCAGCTCAAGAAAAGATAGAAAAGAAAGATCAACGCCTTAGAATTCAGCCTCTTCGAGGGGGCAACCTCCTTTACATTACATAAATGAACAATTCTTGGATGATACAAATGACAAAACCTCCTTTATATATATAGGAGTCTAAGGAGTCACAATATAATCCAGCCGACCTAACAATAATAATATAAAGCCACAAAAATAACAATAGAGGGATTCTATGGGGCACAGAAATAACAATATGGGGGTAATAGGGGCACAACAATATAAATAAGGGGTATAACTACAATAGTAATGGGGTAATCACTAGTATTATAGGGACCCAACATGCCCCTCTCCTTCAAAAAAGTGTTGTCCTCAACGCTTGAGTAGTTCTGGATACTTCTGCATAAAATTCTCATCCTCCCATGTGGAATCTTCAGCGGATAAGTTCTTCCACTTGATAAGATACTCTGAAATTGATCGATTTCGTAGCTGTCGAGTTCTTGTTTCTGTGACTGCTTCCGGTTCCAATATAATTTTTCCTTCCTCGTCAAGTTCTGGCAATATTGTTTGAACTGGGAGCTTGTCACCTATAACCTTCTTTAAACATGAAACATGGAAAACTGGGTGCAATCGAGAAGCTGCAGGAAGCTCCAATTTGTATGCCATAGTACCAATCTTTTCCAACACCTTGTACGGACCATAATACTTTGGTGATAATTTATTATCCTTCTTAGCTTGCTTTAGGGACATTTGCTTATATGGTTGTAGTCGTAGGAATACCCAATCACCTACATCAAAACTTCTTTCACTGCGATGTTGATCTGCCTGTTGTTTCATTCTATTTTGTGCCAACACGAGGTTATCCTTTAGAGTTGGAGGACTTGTTGTTGATGTTCGATGTGATGTTCCACTGCCTGAACCTTAGAATTTTCTCTTAAATATGATGTGATTGATGGTGGTTGGTACCCATAAAGTGCCATAAATGGGGTCATTTTTGTTGCTGTATGGAAGGAAGTGTTATACCACCATTCAGCCAGAGGCAACCATTTGACCCATTGTGTCTGTTTATCAGATACAAAGCAACGAATATATCCTTCCAAACATTTGTTTACTATCTCAGTTTGCCCATTAGATTGAGGATGATAAGATGAGCTATGAGCTAACTGAGTACCAAGACAAGAAAATAATTTTGTCCAAAAATTTCTAGTGAAAATGGGATCTCTGTCACTTACAATAATCTTTGGATTTCCATGTAGCTTTTGAACTGTTTCCATAAATGCAGTAGAAACTGTACTGGCTTTAAATGGATGTGATAATGCACAAAAGTGTGCATACTTGGTAAGTCTGTAAACTACCACCATGATGACACTCTTTCCCTCAGACTTGGGTAAACCTGTGATAAAATCCATTGAAACCTCCTCCCAACGTTGGCTTGGAATGGATAAAGGTTGTAATAGACCCGGTGTCTTAATTGTTTCAACTTTATTTTTTTGGCAAACCAAACATTCCGCCACAAACTTTTGAATATCTGATTTAAGGCCATCCCAAAAAAATTCCTTCTTAACCCTGTGGTAAGTTTTTAAAAATCCTGAGTGCCCTCCTAAGGGATAAGTGTGCAATTCCATAAGAATCTTTTGTTTTAGCTGGGAATTCTTACAGAGGTATAAGTGATCTTTGTACCATAGCGAATCATTTTGCTAGCTAAATGTATCAGAAGTACTGGAATCTTGTTGTAGCTTTCGAATAAGTTCCCACACTTCTTCGTCATTCTTCCATTCCTCCTTGCTTCGTTTATCCAATCTGGTTGGATAATAGAAATGGCACACAACAATGCTTCCACATCCTCATCCTTTCTTGAGAGTGCATCTGCCACCACATTTTGCTTCCCTTTTTTATAGATGATTTCAAAGTCATAACCCAACATCTTTGTGACCCACTTTTGTTGCTCTTCAGAGGATAATCTTTGTTCTAAAAAGTATTTAAGGCTATCATGATCCGTTTTTACCTTGAAGTGTCTTCCCATTAGATAGGGTCGCCATTTCTTAAGTGCATGGAGTATTGCCAACATTTCCTTCTCATAAATAGCTTTGCTTAAAAACTTTCCCTTGATTGGACGACTTTCAAAAGCAATGGGTCTTTCATCTTGCATTAGAACAGCACCAATTCCATTTCCTGAAGCATCACATTCCACAATAAAGGTTTTTGTGAAGTCCGGTGTAGCTAAGACCGGTGCTTGGCACATTGCCTCTTTAAGATGTTTAAAGGCCTTTGTTGCTTCCGGAGTCCATGAAAATGAATCTTTCTTCAATAATGTTGTTAGAGGTGCTGCTATTCTCCCATAATTCTTAATGAACTTGCGATAATACCCTGTCAACCCAAGAAATCCTCGCAGATGCTTTATGGATGTGGGGATTTTCCATTCCTTAATGGCTTTAATTTTGCTAGGGTCTACCTTAACTCCTTCATGAGATACAATATGACCCAAATATTCCACCTCCTGGACTCCAAAGAAACATTTGGATCTTTTTTCATATAATTGTTTCTCCTCCAATAGTTGTAGCACCTTGTCAACATGTTCAACATGATCCTTCCAAGACTTGCTGTAGATTAGTATATCATCAAAAAATACCAACACAAATTTTCTAAGGAATGGTTTGAAAATTGAATTCATCAAACCTTGAAATGTTGAAGGTGCATTGGTAAGGCCAAAAGGCATGACCAAAAATTCATAATGACCCTCATGAGTTCTAAATGCCGTTTTCGGAATGTCTTCAATCTTCATTCTGATTTGATGATATCCCGAACGAAGATCCAACTTGGTGAAGTAAATTGATCCATGCAATTCATCCAGTAATTCATCAATGACAGGAATGGGGAACTTATCTTTAATAGTGAGCTTGTTGAGCTCCCTATAATCTGGACACATGCGCCATGATCCATCCTTCTTGTGCACCAATACTACTGGAGCTGAGAAAGAACTTTGACTCGGTTGAATTATACCAGCCTCTAGCATTTCTGCAACCATACGTTCAATTTCACTTTTTTGGACATATGGATATCTGTACGGCCTGATGTTTGGAGGAACACTTCCTGGAATCAGATGAATAGCATGATCATGATCACGCATAGGTGGGAGACCTTTGGGAGTCTCAAATACCTTGGAATGATTGTCCAGGACTTTTTGGAGATCTGGAGAAATAGATGATTCCAATGTGGAAACATCTAGCGAACATAATTGTGCAATTACACCTCTTTGCTCCTTTTTTAGAAGCTTTGTCATGCCATTAGAGCTGATTATCTTTCCTGGTTTCCCTGCAATACCCCTTAATTCAACTTCCTTTCCTTCCACAGAAAATTTCATGAAAAGTTCTTGAAAATTAAAAGCTATTGTACCCAAGGATTGTAGCCATTGGACTCCTAGTACAACATCAACACCTCCCATTGGAATGGAAAGCATTGGGCTAGTCAATACATATTCTCCCATGGATAGCTTGATATTATGGCACTTTCCAGAACAATTTATTGTTCCTCCATTTGCAATCATCACTTGACACTCTGGTGCTGGATATAGGAAGCAATTCAATTCTTTTGCTACCCTACAATGAATAAAATTGTGGGTGCTTCCTGAATCAATCAACACTATTACCTTTTTCTTCTTGATTTGTCCTTCTATCTTGATGGTTTCAGGAGTGGTAATTCCCGCCAATGCATTACAAGATATGGTCGGATTTATTTGTTCTTCATCTAGGCTTTGTTCCTGGAATATATCCTCTTCTTTTGACCTTTCTTGCTCCTTTTCTTCTTCCTCTTCACAATCTATGTAGAATAATTTCTTCTCAGCACACTTATGACCTTTTCTGTATTTGCTATCACAATTGTAACAAAGCCCTTTTGCTCTTTTTTCTTCCAAATGTTGTGGTGTCAACCTTGTAGGTTGTGGAAGACTATGGGCAACAACACTTCCGTCTTTATAGTTGTGAATGGTATGCTTCCTAGTTGCCATAATTTTGCTTTCCATTTTTCTTGCTAACCTGAATGCCTTCTCTAATGAATCAGGTTCCCAAAGGCACACATCATGTTGGATATTATCCTTTAAAGACCCTATGAACACATCAATCCTATGCTCCTCTGGAATATCTTTTACCCTTATGTTCAATTTTTGGAACTCCTCAATGTGCTCCATTATTGAACCCTTTTGTTTGAGACTTATCAATTGGCTAAAAAAAGTGTTGCTTTTTGTATCCTCATAATGTGCTATCAATTCTTCCGTAAAAATTACCCAAGTGATAAATTGTTTACGAGAGCAAAGCCATTGATACCATACAAACTGATTTGGTTCCAAATATAAAGTTGCCATACGTACCTTTTGTGTGTTTTGCACATTATTGAGATTGAAGAACTGCTCCATCTGTAATATCCATGTGGCGGGATCCTTGCCATCAAACTTCCTCATATCGATTTTTGGAATATGGTGGGTCTTCGATGCAACATTAGAATCTATGGAATCATGATTAACATTTCTTTTGTTCACATCATGAGTTTCCTTTACAACCTTTTCACCATTAGTAAGTATTTCTTGTAGAAAATTTGTCAAATCTGTCTTCAAATCTGCCATGTCTGTCTTCAAATCTGTCCTCAAATTTGTCTTCAGATCATCCATCTTAGCTTCCATGCCCTTTATCTTAGATTCCACGCCATTTATCTTAGATTCCACGCCATTTATCTTAGCATCTGTTAGCTTTTGTGAGCGTGACATTTGTTGCACTTGTTCTTGTAATTTTGATATATCATGTAGCATTTCTTCCTCTTTTTCATGAGTCATGCTAGAGCTTTCAGGTTCCTTACTAGGTGTTTGCATTTTCTTTCCTCAGGGCATCAGTTACCGATAATAATGCTTTACTATGCCCTTTGAATTCCTTCAAACCAAACTTATGCAAAAATTAAAAAAAAAAAAACTACACACCTTTTTTTTTTACTTTGTAGAAGCCTGATATTGAATCTGATGTATCTCTGTAATTTCGAATCATCCAGTTCTAAAACTATGACCTGTAGTGGAATTCTATGTCCTCTTTCCAATGCCACTAGTCTGATCCAAATTGGATTCTCCAAGAAAGAGTTATGCAAAATCTCCCGCGGTGACCTGATTATAGACTAGTTCAGTAGAGCGAATTTGTATGAAGTGCCACGTGTCACTGTTCCAACCTTTGACTCTGAAAAGTATATACAAGAAAACTACAGTCTGTCCTCTTTCTGTACCTTCTTACGAAATTTCAATCCGATGCTCAGAAAGAAAGTTATGACGATTTTCCCCAGGTCACCTGTTTTGAATTTAATCCAGGAGTCTGCAAAAAGACCAACTTCCTCAGATCATATCTCTGAAAATATCGCGCGAAATGCTCTGAAATTTGCACCCAAGGTTCAGCGCAATATCTTCTCAAATGGGTTTTGTTTTTAGACTTCTGAAACGTCACAGAAAAAAGTTATAGCGAAAATGCCACGATGACCTGTTTGGAGCAGCGAAACCCTAGAATCCAAAGCTCTGATACCAAATGTTATGAAACCAGCTCAAGAAAAGATAGAAAAGAAAGATCAACGCCTTAGAATTCAGCCTCTTCGAGGGGGAAACCTCTTTTACATTACATAAATGAACAATTCTTGGATGATACGAATGACAAAACCTCCTTTATATATATAGGAGTCTAAGGAGTCACAATATAATCCAGCCGACCTAACAATAATAATATAAAGCCACAAAAATAACAATAGAGGGATTCTAAGGGGCACAGAAATAACAATATGGGGGTAATAGGGGCACAACAATATAAATAAGGGGTATAACTACAATAGTAATGGGGTAATCACTAGTATTATAGGGACCCAACAATTTTGTTCCAGGATTCACGTGTCAAGCAATTGGTGATATGTTATTTCATGTAAAATTGTTTCTTTTCTTTAGTTTCCGTATGTTTCCCCCTCCTTATTGTTGCAAGAAGATTAAGGGCTGAATTTTCTTAAGTGTACTCTACTCTGACTTTTTAACAATATCAATTTTTTCTTTTGAGATTTAAGTATAGAATTCATGTGTGTATGCTCCATATTTAAATTGATCCTAAATCTGATTCATCTTATTCATACCACAAGCACTCTATAAGATCCAGGAATTTTCTTACCTTTCCCTTTTATAGTTCCTATGTCACTTTATGATTGATTACTCAAAATTTTATGACTCCATGCCCAATGGTTTTTTCCAACATCTTTCAACCAAACTTTTGAAAATCCCAACTCGAACTTAAATAACTAGCCTAAAATATGAAGCATAAATCTAAATCAGATAGAGAGATCCCTCTCTGAAGCTGGAAGAGTTAGATCCCATCATTAAAAGTGATTTTGTGGTTACCTCTAGCTTTCTCTCCTCATTCTAGGGAAATTACGGAGTGATAACACAACTAACCCCATCAGGGCCCATACCAATTGGCATTTCATCTCCTAGGGTTAGGTTTTTGGATGTTCATGGTTTCTCAATGTTTCTTCATGATAAAAAGGCCTCTAAGCCATGGTTTAGAAGGCATGTAGCCATCACATCTCTTATTAGAGATAAGCTAACATTGCCCAAGCTAGTTTGTTTTCATTCTATATGTAAACAATTTCTAACATTTGATATTTATTAAATGAAGTTATTTTGTCTTATATCTCTGTGTTAATGTTTAAATCTGTATTTCATTTCATTCTTTCATAAATCTAGATCATGTGGGTAATCACTTATTTGAAAAATTGATTGAGAAAATCATTATTTGTTCATGGAAAATGTTTGTATTTAGGTGAAAAATATAAGTGTGTGCATAATTATAATCATAAATTAGGCTACCATTTTGAATTTTTAATGAGCATATGAAATTTCTTTATCATAATTTTCTTTAAAAAAAAAAATTAATTTCACCAAATTGATGAAAATTTTCTTTTAAAGAAAACATTGGGTTCTACCCCTTAAGTAATGCTCAAGAACAATGAGGTCTATGATAGGAACATTGATTTCTCAACAAGTTTACTCACTTGTATTATAATCAAATTCAAGGTTGGTCAACCACAGTGTCTAACATACCTGAAATCAAGGATTACACATCCAATTGATAGCCATAGTGTGATTTAGAGGCACATGGATTTACAACACTCCCATACCCCACAAAGATATGGTTTACAACTATATTACTACCACTCAAGCCCCTAATGCATACCCATAATTATTTAGGCAACATAATAATGGCACCATTATACAAGGATATCACTACTACTCTAGTCATTCATGAATGCCCTCAATTTTTCAAGAATCATACTTAGTATTGGAATCCCAAGGCCTAAATAAAAAACATTGGAAAAGATCAAATGAGCATTAGTACCCTTGGTTGGTCAAGTACTTTCTGAGTAACGAATAGGCTAACGAAGCTATCAAAATACTCCCAAAAAACCCATAATGCAAGTAGTTCTCTTTCTCAAGGAAAAAACTACCTATGATATGATAGCCTTCGAACCCTTATAAAACTTAGGCACCTCCTTTATAATTTATCAAGTTTAATAACTATCCATAAGATTGACCTTTGAGATTCTTTATCCCCCTACTATATCATACATGGTGTAACATTAAGCTTATGAATAAAATTAAAAGTGTCATAAGTTAAGTAAAAGTAAACTATAGCCAATTTCCCTTAGTCGTTTTAATCCAAATCACTTTATTATTCTTTTAACATCATTCTCCCTTCATAAGGATTCCTAGGTACCAGAACTAGGTGGTCACCCTTAATAACCCAGAATAACCACAAGCCATGTTTCCCTTAGATGATATTTCCCATCTCTTTGATAATGTCTCACATATAGGATGTTATATTTTCCAATAATACCACACACATGTATATATGCATCAAATAATGATCCATCATAACATATTGAATCATAGTGCATCATAAGAAAAGCTCTAACATTAATGATACATATACACAATCATCAAGTTAATTATCAATGCTAATCTCTACATTAAGAGATATTTATCACATGTTATTAAAGACAAGGTTGTGATAATCATTAATTAAAAACATATATATTAATGATCAACAAAAATAATTAAGAAGCTACTTATTAAAAAATTACCTAGGAAATCCTCATCGCCAATCATAAAGGGAAACCCATCAATAATATCACTAGGGAAGTACTCACCACTAAACATTAAGGAAACACCCATCAATAGTTCACCAAGGAAATACTCATAAGTGTCAACAAGGGAATCATTAAACATTGGGGACATAATCACCCATAATAATCATCTTGGACATGATAATCATTATGATAATCAAGAATGATATCACCAGTAATCGTTACTAGTAATTAACAAAGAGACATTCATTAAAAATCATCCATAATCATCAAGGGAAATACTCTTCAATAGCCACAATTAATCATTTAAGTATCTTTAATCATCAAGGGGGTAATCAACTTTAATCATCAATAAACATTAAGGAAGTAAACATTAATAGTCATCATTAAATACATGTATATACCAACATCAAAGTAACATTAATACTCAACAATACTATCAAGGAATTTTCCCATTATACCCAGTGAGGAAGATAGTGATAATAGTTTTTAAGTAAACATATATGTCCCATGTCTCAATGTAAGTCAACATCAATGGAAGAATAATAAGGGGGAATAATGAGTCCAAAAAATTGTCTCCTAATAGCCATCATAAGGTGCATAATAATAAACAAATGTTCAGAATCAATATTGACAAGTAAGTTTCCATAAAGTTACAATTATTTCTCTCACATAAGGGCTATGATCCTAGAGGCATGTCATTATTAAGTACGCAAGAATAAACTTACCAATGGAGAATCTATAGGTCATATATTGAAATCTAATTAATTTCCTCATGGTTAACAACTACTATTGAAGTTGGAGATTGAGCTACTTGCTATATATATAATCTCCAATGGTTGGATCAATTAGTTGAATCATCCACCCAAGACATGTTCCCAATGGGGAATCCATAAGTTATAGTTTCAAATCTATCCAAGTCCATTAAGGTTAATATCTACTATTGTTGTTAGACATTAAGCCATCTTTCATCTTCATATTCTAGTAAAGAAAAGAAAACTCTACAAAGTTTTCCTTTATGTGTGCATGTGTAGTTTGTGAGAAATCAGTTGATTTTGAAATATCATTATTAGATGTCATCCAAATATTCTACATATTCACACTTTTTTGGTTGTTCAAAATAATAGGAAATGAAATCAACATTTTAGCATGTAAATTTTCAAAGTTAGAAATATGATGATTAAAGCTTCTAGAATATTGTGCAAGATTATTGAGCTATCCAATGTTTTAGGTGAACACTTCACCTAAACCATCAAAGACCTCAGAAATCAACATTATTTTCCTTCAAATTTAGCAATAATCATTTTGAATCGATGGAATTTGGGATAACAATTTTTATAATTGCAAAATTATGTTGTTGTTGGGGTAGGTAATCACATCTCTTTCTATATTAAATGATTTGAACATTTCAAAAATTGCAGTTTCAACACAAAAGTTATGGTTGAGTTCTAATAATGAAGAAATGACATATAATATTTATTCTTTTTCTTCAAGTATTTATATATTTTGGGTCAAATTTAGTGTTACACATCTTTGCCACATTATTTCATAGAATGCATCTCTTAATCAGTAAGGCGGAAAATTTATAATGTGGAGAAAAAAAAATCAAGTGATATCTTGTTGCTAGGAGCTCTTGGAGGGTAAGATCACTTGATTTATGTAGTCATTTGAGATTATCACAAAAAATTCCTGAATAACAATTTCTAGCCTTGAAGTTTTTTTACGCATTTTTGAAGGAATTTCCATATATTTTCATGGTTCTGATGTCTTAGAAGAAACATAAAAACCTAAGTACATATTATCTTGACATCGAGCTAAAGAAAACCAGAGAAAAGATCACACAATTCCTTGAGTCTCCATTTTGTCACCATTTTTTGGCATCCCGTTTCAACCCAAAAGAACATTTTTTTTATGACACATTCCTGAGTCCTTTAACCAAAAAAAAATCAAGCATAAAAGGGAAAAAAATATTCCTCGTTATCATTTCCATTTGATAAGTTAAAAAGTTAAAAAATGGCTTTATTATTCTATTATTATAGGAACTATTCATGTGATCTTTCGTTTGTTATCATTTCCATATGGTAAGGTATGTGGAGTTCATGGCATGGATTATTTCCTATTGAGGCGTCTTGGAAGTGATGGGAAGCTCTCGGTTAAAAGGAGGTTTTTGATAATCACAGCAATGATCATGTAGCATCTTGTACTGGCATGTAGATTTGATGCAACAATATTTTCCACATGGAAACAGTTCATGAGCTAAGAGAATCATATAGTTTGTAACTAAAGAGATGCGACTCTAATCTTATTAATCAAATCCTCATATGTGAATCAAGTGTAGACATTTCCAAATCTACAATCCAAATGACAGATAAGTTTTTTTTTTTTTTCCCGTGGAAAAAGTTGTAATTTTATTCATAAGTTGTTATCTTTTCTTTATAATAAATAACTGAAGCTTGGTCGATGAGAACATATGGACATATATATAGATAATAGGAGATACAGAATATCTAAAGAACATAGTACCATGTGAATTTTGTAAATTAATTTCAAGTTGTAGTTAATGAAGGGATTTTCCTTTGTGAATAGTCTTTGACCTGAAATATTTCCTCTATGCACATGTTGGGACAGAAAGCCCCCCTCCTCTAGTATATGTCAAAGCATTTTCTTTTCTTTCTATTTGTTTTAGAATAGAAGAATTTACTACATCATATTGTCAATTATCGCAGTGATAGTTATGCAAGCTTGTTTTTATCAGTTTCAGTTATAAATGTCATTTTAAGGCATGTATACTTCCACAGGAGATGATATCACCCCACTATGAGTTATAAATAGTTGTTAAAAGTATTGTCATCATCTTACTCAATCCAATAATTGAATAAATTTGGTGACTTGTATTTCCACCATTGTGGCTATGTAGAACTGCATGTTTAGATGAATTGAAGCCTTTGTTAGTTTTACAAATAGATGTTTTCTTACTTCAAACACTTTTTTCTTAGATCAAAATTTACTATTTTCCAAAACATTTGTTGCAGTTGATGAAATATTTATTTTTATTTTTATTTTTAAATTTGATTAAAAGAGAGCATTCATTGTAACAAGATCCATTGATCCATGCTTACAACTTGCATTTCCACCCTCCCTAATCAATGGTCACAAAAATTCTTATATAAAAACTAAACTATTTAGACTACATTTGTTTGGATTGAATGTTACAAATTTAGTTAAATAGATTAAATCTTTAGAAAACTAGTTCTCCATATATTGTGATTACATTTCATAAATTTAAAATCCCCGGTTGATAAGTTTATATTTAAAACTTATACAAATAAGTTTCCCAACATTTTAGTGCCATGGTTGGGGAAGTGAAACAAGATTGGTTTTAGGAATTTATAGTTTATTTTTTGCATTTTTTTCAATATAAACGTTCAAGACAAGGAAGAGTGAAAGAAAGATGAGAGGCAAGAACTGACAAATTCACTTTACTGAGTATGTAAAAATCCTCTTCATGTTTATATATGTGTATATTAATTAGACCTAGAGATGGTAAATATTGATTTATTAGATTAAGAAGAGAAACCACACCAGCCGAAACAAACTCCCTTGTCACTAATCTAACTACAAAAACTCATGTGGCACAGGAATAATCGTTAGCTACAAAGTAATCAAGAGAAGGAAAAATACAAACAAGTTCATCTAGTGGAACATTAGAAGATAATCATAAGAATTGCACTAAAGAATTTTGGATTCTTTAGGAAGACAAGAAGCTAGATCATGAATAAAAATAACCCAATATTGAAGCTACAAGAATAAGAGAAGAATGAGAGAGGATATCAAGAGAAAGAGAAAGAGAAAGAGAAGAAAAAGAAAGACAAACAAAGGAAGGAGGATACGAAGAGGAAAGAGGATCTAATGCAGAAGTAGTGAAATAAAGAGTAAGAAAATAAAAAGGTGAACAAACTGGAGCAAAAGAAGCAAAAGTTTATTAACCTTTGGATTTCCAATTCTTGAAATACGTTCAATTCTTCATAACAAAGTTAAGATGAAAAACATTTCGTCAACACTTTTATTAAATTTTTATGGTATAGTAATTAAAGACCCTAATGATTTCCCCTTTGAATTTGATATTATATATCATTGATCAAGAATAGATCATTATATATTTTTTCATCCATCTCAATGCTTTTAGAGTGGAAACAATTTGGAGGAGTAAGCTCACAAGACCATTTTTACCGCCATGACCTAGTTTGGAAAATTAGGATTTGAAACCTTCCATGAGAATTTTTAGGAATCAAATGGAAATTTTTGGTGGGTAAAAATTTGCCACTTTAGTGCAGCACCATATTTTTCTAATTGACACACATATACCTTTCCAATGATGCAATAATTTGCTCTAGAAGAGTTTGTATGAAAAGGTTATGCCACTCAGAATTTTGACCTTCTTGTTTTGACCACCATAATTCGAGAGGAAGTCAGATCAACCCCCATTACTAATGGAAAAGGGTCTAGCCATGTAATCATGAAGAAGAAGACTCTAGAAGAGTCCATAAATCTAGTTAAGAGTTGAATGAGTCAAACTTAACCATTAGTAGGCTACCAATCTGTGTCATAACTTGGCTACTAGGAGGAAAAATGGTTTCATTCTTTTCGAGGGATTCTTTTTCCATAATTGAGCAGAGTAGCCAAGAGGGATAGGGAGAGAGCACACAACGACGATCATGCACTATAGTATCCCATGGGCCACATGGCTTACTTCTTTGTTTTTGCAACCATTTTTTATTCAGAGAAAGAGAGCTGAGAGGCATCATCTTCTAGTAGGGTTTTCTCTCGAAAGAGTTTCCTAGTGTAGGGTTTAAGCCTGTACAGAAATTATTTTCATACGAATTCTAAAAACAAAAAAATAAATAAAGGCAAGAGCATAACACATAAAACAAATATACACAGATATTTTCCCCTGGATCCTAAAATCAGGTCTAACAGATTGATTTTTCATTATATTCCTTTCAATGTTACAATACATATATATACATGTCGAAGCATCCATAAACCCCAATCCATTAACCCTTGATTAGAACATAACTATAGTTCCCTTGACCAGATCTATAAAATACCATGGACCAAAAACCATCACGCCCAAAATCATGTGAGAAATCCATGCACAAAACCATAGGTATGCTAGTCATGGAAAGAATATAACACAACCCAACATTCTCCCACTTGTTGTTTTCATTCCACAGGGGGGCCCCAGGAGAGCTTAGTCATTGATCCAACCCTACAATGCACATTGTTTCTCTACACCAAGAGAACTTCTCAAAGCTCACATATTTTTTCAATGCATCTATAGTATTCATCAATGTGTCCACCTTTACCAGCAACACCTTTTTGTCTTCTATCATATCCCTCACAAAGTGATACTGAACATCAATGTGCTTTGTCTTTGAATTATAAGCAGGGTTCTTTGCCAAGAAAATTGCACTTTGGCTGTCACAGTCTATCCTTATAGCTCATTGTACTAACCCCATACTTGAACACAATCTTTGCAACCAAACTGCTTCCTTGCTTGCATGAGTGGCTGCCATGTATTCTGCCTCTGTAGTTGATAGTGCCACTACAAACTGTCTCTTACTCATCCAACTGAATACACCTCCAAATAGGTTAAACACATACCCACTTGTAGATATTCTCTGATCCAGATCTCCAGCCCAGTCTTCATCAGCAAAGCCACAGATGTGCAAAACTCTCTCCAATCCTGGTCTTCCTTGGTAGCACAAACCATAATCACTAGTTCCATGCAAATACCTAAAAAATCACTTCACTGCTGTTCAATGCTCCTTCCCTAGTTTTGATATAAACGTGCTCAATACTCCCACTGCATGTGTAATGTTTTGTCTAGTATAGACCATCGCATACATCAGGCTACCAAATGAACTTTCATATGGAACATGGGACATGTCCTCTTCCTCTTCTTGTGTCTTGGTACACTATTCAACAAATAACTTTACACCTACAGGAATAGGAACCTTCACAGGTTTACTATCCTGCATATTAAACCTCTACAGCATTGTCTCGACATACTTCCTCTGGTTTAACCAAAGCTTCCTCTTTGCCCGATCTCTTTTCATTTCCATGCTAAAAATATTAGTTTGCAGTAACAAGATCTTTCATGTCGAATTTGGAGGACAATTGGGTCTTCAAATCCTGGATAATTTCTTTGTCATTTCCAACTAGCAACATATCATCCACATACAAGACCAGATAAATAACATGGTCACCAATTAATTTAAAATATAGAGAGTGATTTGATTTTCTTCTAGTGAAGCCAAGTCCCTGTATAAATGCATCAAATTTCTGATACCACATTCTTGGTGACTATTTTAACCCATACAAAGACTTTTTGAACTTGCATACTAGTTCTTTCTTACCCTTCACCACAAATCCTTCAGGGTGCTTCATGTAGATCTCTTCTTCCAGATCCCCGTGAAGAAATGTTTTCTTCACATCCATCTGTTCTACCTCAAAATCAAAAGCAACAACAACAGATAAAAGTAATCTAATAGAAGCTACCTTGGCAATAGGAGAAAAAATATCACCAAAATCAATTCCCGATACCTGGGAATAACCTTTTTCTACCAACCAAGCTTTGTATTTCTCCACCTTTCCTTCTGCATTCATCTTCTTCTTGAGCACCCATTTTCTGCCAATGGGTTTCCTTCTAGCTAGCAACTCCACCAGATCCCAAGCCTCATTTTTGTGCAAAGATGCCATTTCATCAACCATGGACGAGTCTTTCCAGAGTTTTCCATCCTCTAAATCTACTGCCTCCTTCACAGTTCTGGGATCATCATCAGTAATAGATAAACCAAAATTTGAACGAAAAGTAGATGGACTATACCTTTCTGGCTGCCTTCTTTCTCGAAATGATCTTCTCACAACTGGAGTTCATGGCTCTTCATCTTCTAGTTCCTCTTCTACTGTAGAGTCTGATTCTTCCTCCTTTAGCTGAAACTTTATCTTCTCAGGTTCTTTTGATGGGAATTCATGTTTAATAACATCTTTCACCTCTCTAAAAACCACATCTCAACTATACACAACCTTCCTTGTTACTGGGTTCCAAAGCTTATAACCTTTTAAACCATCCTTATACCTAATAATGATGCACTTTTCGGATTTACTATCCAACTTTGTTATTTTCTCCTTTGGAACATGTACATATGCATCACATCCAAATACCCTCAGATGTGAAAGAGAAGGTTTCTTACCATTCCATACCTCTTGTGGAGTCTTATCCTCCAATGTTGATGAAGGTGATTTGTTGACCATGTAACATGCAGTCTCCACCACCTCTGCCCAAAATTCCTGTCCTAACTCGGCACCACTGAGCATGCTTCTTTCCCTTTCCATCAACATCTTGTTCATTCTTTCTGTAACTCCTTTTGATCAGGTGTGTATGGAGTAGTCTTCTGCCGTGCTATATCACACTTATTACAGAATTATTAAAATTCCTTCTTGTAAAACTCTCCACCATTATTGTCCTCAACACCTTAATCTTCTTCTCTATTTGGTTTTCCACCAGAGCCTTAAATTCTTTAAACCTGTCAAAGACTTCAGATTTCTTCTTGAGGAAATATATCCATGTATTCCTTGAGAAGTCATCTATAAATGATACATAGTACACAGACTTACCCAATGATGGAACCTTCACAGGTCCAAACACATCACTGTGCACAAGCTCTAATCACTATTTCTCCCTCTTACCACCAGAGGGGAAACTCACCTGATTCTATTTCCCATATACACAATTTTTACAGAAATCAAAATCCAGAGAGATATTATTCATACCTTCTACCATACCTTTACGGTGAAGTATTTGAAGGTCCTTTTCTCCAATATGCCCAAGCCTTTGATGCCATAACATGGTCTTTTCTTTAGAGACCACTAGATTTTCTGCTCCACTTTTAGGAACCACAGAACTGTTGCACCCATCAATAATAGTGTTACCTTACAGCTTGTACAGAGTTTCAATCTGAACTTCCCGCATCAATACCAGTGCACCTCGAACCATCTTGCAGGTATCTTTCTCGAAAATTATTTTTAAACCTGCATCATTCAGCTTGCTTACAAAAATCAGATTTCTGGCTAATGCAGGAATATGCAGAACACCCGGAAGTGTTCTAATCCTTCCACCTTGCAACTTCAACTTGACTTTTCCAAAACCAACGATTCTAGCCTTCCTGTCATTTTCCAAGAAGACATCACCATGATCATATTACTCATACTCGCTAAACCACTCTCTGTGGGGAGTGAAATGAAAGGATACACCTAAGTCAATCAACCATGCCTCATGATCTACATGTGTAGTTGAAGAAGAAGCCAAGTACACATCCCGACCTTCATATGAGGTGGTTTCCGCCTCTGTAGAAGGAGCATCATTAGATCCCTTTCCTTTCTCATGAGATTTAGATTTACAGTCCCTTTTGTAGTGCCCTTCATTACCGCATTTCTAGCACACATTTACAGGTTTTCTTGGAGATTTAGATCTCCCTCTAGATTTAGATCTCCCACTCAAGGACTTATTTTTGTTTCTTTTTTGGGACCATCCTCGTACAGAAAAGGCATCGCCATTCTGGCTCTCCGTATTTTTCCATCTCATCTCCTCCGTCAGCAAGGCTGAGACTATTTCATCAAACTGTAAGGCAGTTGCATTGGTACCTATTGCAACAACTAGACTATCCCACGAATCTGGTAGAGAAAAAAACAAACTGATCCACATATCTTCTACTAAATTTTTAATATCAACAGATAATAATTGGCTTACCACAGTATTAAATGCATTCAGATGCTCTATCATTGAGTCTCCATCTTTCATCCTCAAGTTACACAACTTTTTCCTTAGGAACAATTTATTCAACGGAGACTTAGATTGGTACAAAGTTCCTAACTTATCCCACAAAGCCTTCGTTGTAGCTTCCCCTGATGCATTCAGCAATACTAAATCTGAGACACATAATTGTATTGTGCCTTTTGCTTTCCGATCCAACTTCTTCCATTCTTCATCAGACACTCCCATTGGTTTAGTACCTGGATCTACCATGATCCACTGATCTTTATCCACCAACAGATCCTCCATCTTGATTTTCCATAACTCAAAACTCTGACCATTAAATTTCTTGATATCTATCTTTCCACTGCTCGCCATCTTCTTTCACCACCAAAATCGATCCCACTAATCTCCCACTAAACAGTGTCTACCACAGGCCCGAGCAAAACCCCTTAGAAACAAAGGCATCCCCTTTAAGCCAAAACAACTTTGATACCAAATGTAGGTTTTAACCTTGTAAAAAAATTACCTGCATTCAAATTCTAAAAATAGAAAATAAATAAAGGCAATAGCATAACACATAAAACAATATACACAAATATTTTCCCCTGGATCCGAAAACCAGGACTACCAAATTGATTTTTCATTATATTCCTTTCAATGTTACAATACATATATATACATGCCGAAGCATCCATAAACCCCAATCCATTAACCCTGGATTAGAACATAACCGTAGTTCCCTTGACCGGATCTACAAAATACCATGGACCGAAAATGATCGCGCCCAAAACCATGTGTGAAATCCATGCTTAAAACCATAGGTAGGCTAGTTGTGGAAAGAATATAACACAACCCAACACCTAGGATATATCTAGTGTCAATTATGGTTTGTGGATTTTTATTTAGTTATTATAGATTTTGTACATAATTGTAATTTGAATGCATACACAATAAAAAATACTTTATAGATCAACCAAAAATATAAATAGAAATTAACCCTACAGATTTTGGATTTTTAAGTATAATTTATCAAATCTATTGTGACGAATCGTCTAGTGGAATATCCATGAAATTTTGTAGAACGTATTCATATGAGAGTAGGTTTATTTAGGTATATTTTGGATATTTTCAGTAGATGTAGATTGGCTAAGCCAAAAGTAATAAAACCTCGTTCATGGCCAATGAAGTTATGAATAACCCTCATGATCCTGTAGAGTATAGATTTTCTCAGTTGAAAGCATAAGTATTAGATATAAATCATAATGTTTCCTCATGATGACCCTAAATAATAAGCTTGGGATATTAGGGCAATATGTGGGTTCTAACACATAGTTTTTATTATAGGGGAGATCAGGAGATCAAGAAGAAAAAAAGAACAAGCCAAAGAAAGGACATGAATAAGATCAATCCAATTCGAGTGCCATGAACCATTCACAGTCCCTGTTCAAAATGGAAGAAAAGTTTTATATCAAGCTATATTAAGGTGAAATTGATGTTGTAAATCTAAATCACTAGTTGCAACAATTAGAAGTTTATTTTAGGGTTCATCATATAGAGGAAGAATAAAAGATTTCATTTGGGTGACTGAAGTTAGAGGGCCATGCCCAAACATGGTGGGAAAGCGACACAAAAACTTTAGTGTTGGAGGAAGATCATCTAGTTACTAAGTGGGGGGAATTTAAAACCCTCATAAATTCACAATTTGACCCTATTATATATGTAGAGGACCACTAGATCCAGTGAAACTACTATAAGTATAAGTATGGTTAGAGTGTATAAGAGTACAACAAATAATTTGGAAATATGGCCATAATGTTGGGTATATCTCCAAAGAACCCATATATAATCCTTAAGTATCTAAGGGGTATACAAAATATTCTAAATAAAGTGATGTTATTCCATCCCATATTGATGAATGAGGCTTGTGTACAGGAATAATACCTAGAGAATATAGGCTTGAAGAAAGGGAAATACAATGGATTGAAGTAGAAGGATCACCAGGACGCTTCTAAGGAGGGGAAGAAGAAGTGGAAGGGGGGAATATAAAAGGATAATGGTTGTAACATGCCAATGTAAATATCTTAGAAACCACTACAATAATTGTAACATTGACAGACATACAAATGAGAAGTGATGGAAGTTGTATTCATAGCTTAACCGCAAAAAGAAAAGGAAAGATAATAAAAAGAAGAATATCAAGTCCACCGATTCGAGCAACGAGGTTGAAAGAAAATCATATGTGGATTAGAATATTTTTGGTACATAAGTGCAAAAGGAGGTGAATATGAGATCCTTCAACAACATGAAGAGAATGAAAATGCTAGGATATTCCATATAAAGAAAAGGTTAAAAAGACAAAGATTGATGCTTTGTTTGACTTTGGATCACAAGTGAATCTCATTGTAGTAGAACAAGTTGAAAATTTGGGATTAGAAGCTCATGATCATCCAATCCCATAGCCATTCACATGGGTAGATAAGGATGAAAAGAGAAGGTAACAAAATAGTGTGAATTAGATTTCCTATGAGTGATTATTTTATTGATGAAGTAGAACTAGATGTAGTTCCCATTGATGTATGAAAATTTGTGTTTGGAATCCCCTACATGTACATGCAGGATGCAATCTTCATGCGAAGAACCTACTGATATTGGATTTTCAAGGATGGGAAATCATTCACCATCAATGCGCACAAATAAGGCCAATTTTTTTCTAGTAAGTGCCAACCAAGCCAAGAAATTGATCAATTCAAGAAAGAAGTATGTACTAAGAAATAGAAGCAAAAACTAGAAGAGATACTATAGGCATATAGGGGTGTGTTCCTGGAGCCTAAAGGGATACCAACCAAGCGGAAAGTGGAGTGTGAGATCTAGCTATTGCTAGACTCCCCATTGTCAAACACGGGGTTGTATAGAAAATCTATTATAGAAGCAAGTGTGGTGAATAAATAGTTGTAGTAGCTATTGGTACGAGGTGTCATTCGATCGAGTACATAACCATGTGGGACGCCCATCATCATGTCAAGGAAGGATGGGACTTGGAAAATGTGTATATATTATATGGAATTGAACAAAATTACATTCATGAAATGGCACCCCTTACCAAGAATAGATGACCTACTAGATTAGTTGCAACAAGCGAAATACTTCACTAAGATGGACTTAAAGTATGGATATTACTAGGTTTGCGTTAAATAAGAAGATACCTAGAACCACATTAAGAACTAGAAAAAGTTTGTATGAGTGGTTATTCATGCCATTTGGACTATGTAATTCACCAATCACATTTATGAGGTTAATGAATGATATATTGCGCCCTTTTATAGATTCATTTGTCATTGTCTATTTGGATGATATATTGGTATATAATGTTATCTAGGAGTAGAATATCTCACATTTGACATAGGTGATGGAGACATTAAAGAAACACCAAATGCTAGCAAATCTCAAGAAGCATGAGTTTTCATAATAGTATTTAGTGTCTCTGGGGTACATGATAGGTGAAGAAGAGATGAAAATAGATCTTTCCATGATGGAGGCCATCATGAAATGGACGATTCCTACTAATTGTTTCTAACATTATGATTTTTGTTGGGGAAAAACAATACCGAAGGAAACTTATAAACTCATTTTTGGTGGTAGAAACACCTCTCCATGCCATAATAGTGAGTGGAAAAAGTTTCGTGTGGGGAAAGGGTCAACAAAGGGCCTTTGAGGAGCTAAAGAAGAAGATCATTCAAGCACCAATTTTTTCATTAACGAACTTGCGGAAACCCTTCGAAGTGGGGATAAATGCAATCAGGTATACAATGGGAGTGGTCTTGATGTAGGGAGGGGCTTGTATACTACCATTATGAAGTGTTTCATGGGGCAATTATTAACTACCCTACTTATGACAGGGAACTATATACCTTGGTGCAAGTTATGAAGAAGTGGAAACACTATCTCATGGGAAAGGAGACAATAATCCACATAGATCACCAAACACTGTAGTACTTGTAGGACACAAATAAGCTACAAAAAACTTGCATTACAAGTGGATGGGGTTTCTACAAAGGTTTCATTTAGTGATCATTTCGAATAAGGGAAACATAAACAAGTTTACCATTATGATTTCAAGGCCATCCACATCAAAGATCAGAGTATGGTTATAGTTGAACAATGAGTGACTATAGGGTCCTGTTACATAGTATTTTGTCACACCTCCTGCACTTCCATGTGCCATACCCCGAAGTTCCTAAAACTTGGCAATCAAGCAGTGTACCCATCCTAATATGCAGCTTGGATCCTCCTTGAAACACTGATGGAAACACGCCTTGAGCCTTCCCTGAAGAAGAAAGCTCTAAAAGCCTAATTTCAGGACCAATGCGACCTTGACACTAGAAACTCATGTTGATTGCTAGTTGAACTATACTAGTCTCGCGATGCTAGCGCAATTTTCACTTGGATACCTACGCTGATCCCTAAAAGGCAAGTTTTCCCAAAGCGGACAAGAAGCTTCATGATCTAGAGGCTTCCAGAATGACAAGCTGGAGGTTTTTCGGTGTGGATGTGGTCGAATTCTCCCAATATTTCCTTTTGATATTATCCCTATGAACTACCTACTTGAGATGAGGGCCTTCTCCTATCTTTGGAGAGATCCTAACTCCCTTTCCCTACCGATAGATTCGTCCTCTCCCATTCCCAAATGGTTGGTCTTTGACTATTTGCACCCTTATGCTGAGATAGTGCCTACATGATACTCATTTGGCTTGGAGAAGGAGTGCTTGGAGAGCTTTAGCTTGGACTTGGACATTCACTCAAGGAGAGCTTATTGACAAGGCTTGGTTTATGCTTCCTCCTTTATTTTATTAATATATACAACTGTTGGTTCACTTTCCATAAATGTTTATGTTAATGCATCGTCTATCTTAATGCTCCTTGATCTGTTAAGTGGATTACTTTCGATTACGCTATTTATACTTGTATGCTTTGTTGTGTCTTTGATCTCTTGTATAGGAATCCAAATGTTGTGAGCAGTAGAGCTGAGCCGGAGGTGTAAGTGATTCGAGGTCTTCAACGAAGGAGTAAGTTATAGCATCAGAACGAGGTAGGCCATCTTCCTCTTCTCTCATTTCGATTGTAATTTAGGAAAGTGTCCTTGTAGTTGTTACATAGGTTTCTAGTCCCACTAATTGGGCTAGAGGGATTGTCTTTGTCTGCAAAGAGGATTTGCCTATACAAAAAAACGGTGACTCCACTAGGGAAGATATAACCTTTCCATCCATTTATTTGATCTGATCCTCTGATTAGTTTGACCAACCATCAATTTCTCGCCTTGTGTGCATTAGTCTAGATTTATATCATCACTGATTGTTGCCTTAGAGTTCTAAGTTTTGGATTTTTTTTGAAATATTCTTTGTTTTTTCCCATATTACTCGCTCAGTGTGACTTTTATCAGTGACAGTCACGTTGGTTTTTACCTGTACAGTCATGCCAAAAACCTTGTTTTCCATTGTTTTCTTGCGCTGAAAATCAACACTACTTTTGCAATATAAAGAGTGTTGATGATCTCGACCAACATGGGTTTGGCTATGAAAAGTAGCGCTAATGACCCAATCAGCACGGATTTTTCTATATAAAGTAGTGCTAATCCTTGAACGTGAGAATTTTTAATGTTTCTGCCTTAGAATCTAGTGTGTCTTAGCCCCTGAGGTCTTTTCCCATCCTGTATGCTCAGATTTGTCAGTTCTTTTATGGATTGTATTGATTAATTTCTAAAATTTGTCTCATTGACTTCGAAGTGAAATCTGACTGAGTTCTAGATTTTCTAGTTAATTGGTCATCACTTGCTTCTTTTTGGTGCAATTGGGATGTTGGTTTTGTTGAATGATTGAGTGTTGTTTTCTGTGGAAATCATTGAAAACATCATTTTGCATTTGTTTTAGCTTGTCTTTCAAAGTTTACTTTTCATGAAAATGCATTATATTAGTTGCATTGAAAAGTTATTTTTTAAGATTCATCATTGAAAATTGTTCACATTTTTCAGTGATTGAAAGCTAAAGACTCTATTAGGTGCATCAAATCATTCAAAACGAAAAGAAAATAATAACTCATATAAGTGCATCTTAGTAAAGTTAAAATCATTTTTCTTTCGAAGAGTTGCATTTAGGATAGTGAAAAGTGAAAATATTTTTACCTTTTGCATTGCATTTGGAAGATGAAAGTGAAATTTAATGGAAGGCATGTTGTTTGATTCATTTTGTTTGATGCATTATTGATTGAATTTCTTCCCTCGGTTAGTTTATCTTTCATTGAAACAAAATTTTTTCTTTTTCTCATATATTTGCATAATAGGATTTCAAGTGACATCGTTTTGAGCCTTAAAACCGAAACTTGATTGAAGATAAACTTAAAATTTGCCTCAATTAACCTAAGGAGCTTTTGGAACTTAACACAAAAATTTAGAGGTCTATGCTATAGACTTGTTTCGACATTTATAAACCTAGCAGCTGTCGTTAATGGCCTGCATTTTATCCCGGAGGTGAAATCCCGTTCCAGTACGGAAGTATATTGAAGGTTCTCCATTACTTTCGGGTATATCAGACACACTTTAGTATGGAAAGTATATGGGAACGCTCTCATCAAATGGTTATGCATTAGAAAATGCTAACACAGATTTGTGCTCCCCATACTGTCGAGTATATATTGGGAGACCCCACTAGGTTGTTATACTTTAGCGATAGGTAGTTGAGTCTGCCGCCTTGTAAATGTGATACACTGAACACAACATTCGAGGATATTGGTTGCCATATCTTAAGTCCTTGGTTTTGAATAATGTGTATATAGTGGTTGACAGATACTTGGTAAACCCTTTTGCCTAGATTAACCCTTTTTTGTTTATTTTTGTTAAAGTTATAAAATCAATTAATTGACTGCAGAAAAACATCTTTTTGTGGAAATACTCCTTAGTATATCTTAGGTTAATACCAATGGCAACATTTCCTGAGTCTATGAGTCAAGGAAAACCCTCTGATGGGAATCCTAGTTCTTTTCCTTCTTTTGGAAATACTGGTGCTCCCTAAAAGGTAACATTGTCCCTTCCTGGATTGACCATTAGTCTGCCAATTTGGTTATTTTCGACCTCAGTGATTCCAATTGTCGAAACTTCTTTTCAAACGATTTCTACTCCACCTGAAAAACATCAGCATCATGTTGATACTAAAGTTGAACCCTCACCTTCGTCTCTTGTTTCTTCACCCCACTCTTCCTCTTCTCCTGGTGAAAGTATCGATTCTAGTAACCAGGAAGTTAAGAACAAGAAGAAGAGGATGAAGAAGAAGAAGAAAAATAAGCAAAGGGGGCAATCAAACAATTATTGTTACTGATGCAACTGATGTAGAATAATTCTTCCCACCAACCCGTGAAAATAAAATTCCCTTGCATGTTATATAAGGGTGACCACCTTCTTCGAAGTTGCCCTGGAATTCCCAAGGTCTTAGAAGTGTGGTCCATAAGTTCACACCGACCTTTGTCATCAGCCTTCGATGATCATGCTAGTGATAAAACTTCAACTAGTAATAATAAAGTCCACGGGAAAAACAGAAAATTCAAATTTCCTTGTAATTTGTGTGAAGGTAATCATCCCATTCACCTTTGTCCTCTTATGGATGAGGCTTCCCAAGAGTTTGAGAACCTCACAATGTCCCAGCCTTGTCTTACATTTGGTTATCAGAAACTTTTCCCTAATTCTTCACTAGTTGATCCAACGATATATCAAAAGTCATCTTTGGTCAACCCTGCTCTCTTTGAAAATGAGTCTCGTGAGTCCATTCTTGACCAACCATTGGTTGAGAAAATGGTAGACTTGGCTCTACCTTTAGTTAACTGTATATTTTTGGTAGAGAGTGAACCTCGTACTGCTCAGGTTCTTCTTGTTTCTTCAGTTTCGAATGAACTGGAGGGAAATCCTCCTGTTCCCGAGGTGCATGAGAGAAGTTTTATTATTCCCATCGAGCAAGAGAGCAACTTTCTCGTTCTTATGACACCCCCTCCGAGTAGTTTAGTCACTTCTTTTGATTGGAGTCGACTGGCAAGATATCGCCTTCCGTCTTATGTTCCGTTCTAGATTATAGTACATATGGTCATACCTAGAAAACTCATAGATAAGGCGCATTTGTTAGTATACTGTCCTCAACTGCTTGACAAGATTTAGGTCCTCCTCAGCTTGTCCTCGTCACCCAAAATATTTTATCTTTTAATAGAGGAAACAATCAACCGTTAGGGATAGTTCCTAATTTTCCGATTACTTTGGGAGGAAATATTGTCTGTATAGACATGATGGTTGTCCAAGGCCCTTTATATTCTAATCTACTCCTTGGCTGTGACTATGTCTACATCATGGGAGCTCTTGTTTCCTCCCTCTTTCGAGTCATGTGTTTGTTGGGTCCCTATAATACTAGTGATTACCCCATTACTATTGTAGTTATACCCCTTATTTATATTGTTGTGCCCCTATTACCCCCATATTGTTATTTCTGTGCCCCATAGAATCCCTCTATTGTTATTTTTGTGGCTTTATATTATTATTGTTAGGTCGGCTGGATTATATTGTGACTCCTTATACTCCTATATATAGAAAGGAGGTTTTGTCATTTGTATCATCCAATAATTGTTCATTTATGTAATGTAAAGGAGGTTGCCCCCTCGAAGAGGCTGAATTCTAAGGCGTGGATCTCTATTTTCTCTCTTTTTGTGAGCTGGTTTCATAACATTTGGTATCAGAGCTTTGGATTCTAGGGTTTCACTGCTCCAAACAGGTCATTGTGGCATTTTCGCTATAAATTTTTTCTGTGACATTTCAGAAGTCGCAAAAAAAACCCATTTGAGAAGAATTTGCGCTGAATCGTGGGTCCAAATTTCAGAGCCTTTCGCGCGATATTTGCGGAGATATGATCTGAGGAAGTTGGCCTTTTTGCAGACTCCTGAATTACATTCAAAACAGGTGACCTGGGGAAAATTGTCATAACTCTCTCTCTGAGGATCGGATTAAAATTTCGTAAAAAGGTACAGAAAGAGAACGGACTGTAGTTTCTTTTGTGTGTGTTTCAGATTCAAAGGTTGAAACAGTGACTCGTGGCACGTCGTACAAGTTCGCTCTACTGAACCAGTCTAAAAGCAAGTCACTGTGAGAGATTTCACATAACTCTTCCTTGGAGAATCCAATTTGGCTCAGACTTGTGGCATTGGAAAGACGACGCAGAAGGATACTACAGGTAGCAATTTTAGAACTGGATGATCCGAAAGTACAGAGATACATCAGATTCAATATCAGGCTTCTATAAAGTGAAAAAAGGTGTGTAGTTTTTTTTTAAATTTTTGTGTAAGCTTGGTTTAACGGAATTCAAAGGGCATAGTAAAGCATTATTATCGGTAATTGATGCCCCAAGGAAAGAAAATGCAAACACCTAGTAAGGAACCTGAAAGCTCTAGCATGACTCATGAAGAAGAGGAAGAAATGCTACATGATATATCAAAATTACAAGAACAAGTGCAACAAATGTCACGCTCACAAAAGCTAACAGAAGCTAAGATAAATGGCCTGGAATCTAAGATAAATGGCATGGAATCTAAGATAAATGGCGTGGAATCTAAGATAAATGGTGTGGAATCTAAGATAAAGGGCATGGAAGCTAAGATGGACGATTCGATGGTAAATTTGAAGATAGATTTGAAGACAGACATGGAAGAATTGAAGAACTTGCTACAAGAAAGGGTCACTAATGGTGAAAAGGTAGTAACGGAAACTCATGATGAGAACAAAAGAAATGTTAATCATGATTCCATAGACTCTAATGTTGGATCGAAGACTCACCATCTTCCAAAAATCGATATGAGGAAGTTTGATGGCAAGGATCCCGCCACATGGATATTACAGATGGAGCAATTCTTCGATCTCAATAATGTGCAAAACACACAAAAGGTACGTATGGCAACTTTATATTTGGAACCAAATCAGTTTGTATGGTATCAATGGCTTTGTTCTCGTAAACAATTTATCACTTGGGCAATTTTTACGGAAGAATTGATAGCACATTATGAGGATACAAAAAGCAACACTTTTTTTAGCCAATTGATAAGTCTCAAACAAAAGGGTTCAATAATGGAGCACATTGAGGAGTTCCAAAAATTGAACATAAGTGTAAAAGATATTCCAGAGGAGCATAGGATTGATGTGTTCATAGGGTCTTTAAAGGATAATATCCAACATGATGTGCGCCTTTGGGAACCTGATTCATTAGAGAAGGCATTCAGGTTAGCAAGAAAAATGGAAAGCAAAATTATGGCAACTAGGAAGCATACCATTCACAACTATAAAGATGGAAGTGTTTTTGCCCATAGTCTTCCACAACCTACAAGGTTGACACCACAACAATTGGAAGAAAAAAGAGCAAAAGGGCTTTGTTACAATTGTGATAGCAAATACACAAAAGGTCATAAGTGTGCTGAGAAGAAATTATTCTACATAGATTGTGAAGAGGAAGGAGAAAAGGAGCAAGAAAGGTCAAAAGAAGAGGATATATTCCAGGAACAAAGCCTAGATGAAGAACAAATAAATCTGACCATATCTTGTTATGCATTGGCGGGAATTACCACTCCTCAAACCATCAAGATAGAAGGACAAATCAAGAAGAAAAAGGTAATAGTGTTGATTGATTCAGGAAGCACCCACAATTTTATTGATTGTAGGGTAGCAAAAGAATTCAATTGCTTCCTATATCCAGCACCAGAGTGTCAAGTGATGATTGCAAATGGAGGAACAATAAATTGTTCTGGAAAGTGCCATAATATCAAGCTATCCATGGGAGAATATGTATTGACTAGCCCAATGCTTTCCATTCCAATGGGAGGTGCTGATGTTGTACTAGGAGTCCAATGGCTACAATCCTTGGGTACAATAGCTTTTAATTTTCAAGAACTTTTCATGAAATTTTCTATGGAAGGAAAGGAAGTTGAATTAAGGGGTATTGCAGGGAAACCAGGAAAGATAATCAGCTCTAATGGCATGACAAAGCTTCTAAAAAAGGAGCAAAGAGGTGTAATTGCACAATTATGTTCGCTAGATGTTTCCACATTGGAATCATCTATTTCTCCAGATCTCCAAAAAGTCCTGGACAATCATTCCAAGGTATTTGAGACTCCCAAAGGTATCCCACCTATGCGTGATCATGATCATGCTATTCATCTGATTCTAGGAAGTGTTCCTCCAAACATCAAGCCATACAGATATCCATATGTCCAAAAAAGTGAAATTGAACGTATGGTTGCAGAAATGCTAGAGGCTGGTATAATTCAACCGAGTCAAAGTTCTTTCTCAGCTCCAGTAGTATTGGTGCACAAG
Organism: Pinus tabuliformis; assembly: GCA_031772625.1. Classification (NCBI taxonomy): domain Eukaryota; kingdom Viridiplantae; phylum Streptophyta; class Pinopsida; order Pinales; family Pinaceae; genus Pinus; species Pinus tabuliformis. The sequence continues at coordinate 887,821,073 of CM062812.1, read as the reverse complement.
AAGGATGGATCATGGCGCATGTGTCCAGATTATAGGGAGCTCAACAAGCTAACTATTAAAGATAAGTTCCCCATTCCTGTCATTGATGAATTACTGGATGAATTGCATGGATCAATTTACTTCACCAAGTTGGATCTTCGTTCGGGATATCATCAAATCAGAATGAAGATTGAAGACATTCTGAAAACGGCATTTAGAACTCATGAGGGTCATTATGAATTTTTGGTCATGCCTTTTGGCCTTACCAATGCACCTTCAACATTTCAAGGTTTGATGAATTCAATTTTCAAACCATTCCTTAGAAAATTTGTGTTGGTATTTTTTGATGATATACTAATCTACAGCAAGTCTTGGAAGGATCATGTTGAACATGTTGACAAGGTGCTACAACTATTGGAGGAGAAACAATTATATGCAAAAAGATCCAAATGTTTCTTTGGAGTCCAGGAGGTGGAATATTTGGGTCATATTGTATCTCATGAAGGAGTTAAGGTAGACCCTAGCAAAATTAAAGCCATTAAGGAATGGAAAATCCCCACATCCATAAAGCATCTGCGAGGATTTCTTGGGTTGACAGGGTATTATCGCAAGTTCGTTAAGAATTATGGGAGAATAGCAGCACCTCTAACAACATTATTGAAGAAAGATTCATTTTCATGGACTCCGGAAGCAACAAAGGCCTTTAAACATCTTAAAGAGGCAATGTGCCAAGCACCGGTCTTAGCTACACCGGACTTCACAAAAACCTTTATTGTGGAATGTGATGCTTCAGGAAATGGAATTGGTGCTGTTCTAATGCAAGATGAAAGACCCATTGGTTTTGAAAGTCGTCCAATCAAGGGAAAGTTTTTAAGCAAAGCTATTTATGAGAAGGAAATGTTGGCAATACTCCATGCACTTAAGAAATGGAGACCCTACCTAATGGGAAGACACTTCAAGGTAAAAACAGATCATGATAGCCTTAAATACTTTTTAGAATAAAGATTATCCTCTGAAGAGCAACAAAAGTGGGTCACAAAGATGTTGGGTTATGACTTTGAAATCATCTACAAAAAAGGGAAGCAAAATGTGGTGGCAGATGCACTCTCAAGAAAGGATGAGGATATGGAAGCATTGTTGTGTGCCATTTCTATTATCCAACCAGATTGGATAAACGAAGCAAGGAGGAATGGAAGAATGACGAAGAAGTGTGGGCACTTATTCGAAAGCTACAACAAGATTCCAGTACTTCTGATACATTTAGCTGGCAAAATGATTCATTATGGTACAAAGATCGCTTATACCTCTGTAAGAATTCCCAGCTAAAACAAAAGATTCTTATGGAATTGCACACTTCTCCCTTAGGAGGGCACTCAGGATTTTTAAAAACTTACCACAGGCTTAAGAAGGAATTTTTTTGGGATGGCCTTAAATCATATATTCAAAAGTTTGTGGCGGAATGTTTGGTTTGCCAACAAAATAAAGTTGAAACAATTAAGACACCGGGTCTATTACAACCTTTATCCATTCCAAGCCAACGTTGGGAGGAGGTTTCAATGGATTTTATCACAGGTTTACCCAAGTCTGAGGGAAAGAGTGTCATCATGGTGGTAGTTGACAGACTTACCAAGTATGCACACTTTTGTGCATTATCACATCCATTTAAAGCCAGTACAGTTTCTACTGCATTTATGGAAACAGTTCAAAAGCTACATGGAAACCCAAAGATTATTGTAAGTGATAGAGATCCCATTTTCACTGGAAATTTTTGGACAAAATTATTTTCTTGTATTGGTACTCAGTTAGCTCATAGCTCATCTTATCATCCTCAATCTGATGGGAAAACTGAGATAGTAAACAAATGTTTGGAAGGATATCTTCGTTGCTTTGTATCTGATAAACAGACACAATGGGTCAAATGGTTGCCTCTGGCTGAATGGTGGTATAACACTTCCTTCCATACAGCAACAAAAATGACCCCATTTATGGCACTTTATGGGTACCAACCACCATCAATCACATCATATTTAAGAGAAAATTCTAAGGTTCAGGCAGTGGAACATCACAACGAACATCAACATCAAGTCCTCCAACTCTTAAAGGATAACCTCGTGTTGGCACAAAATAGAATGAAACAACAGGCAGATCAACATCGCAGTGAAAGAAGTTTTGATGTAGGTGATTGGGTATTCCTACGGCTACAACCATATAAGCAAATGTCCCTAAAGCAAGCTAAGAAGGATAATAAATTATCACCAAAGTATTATGGTCCGTACAAGGTGTTGGAAAAGATTGGTACTATGGCATACAAATTGGAGCTTCCTGCAGCTTCTCGATTGCACCCAGTTTTCCATGTTTCATGTTTAAAGAAGGTTATAGGCGACAAGCTCCCAGTTCAAACAATATTGCCAGAACTTGACGAAGAAGGAAAAATTATATTGGAACCGGAAGCAATCACAGAAACAAGAACTCGACAGCTACGAAATCGATCAATTTCAGAGTATCTTATCAAGTGGAAGAACTTATCCGCTGAAGATTCCACATGTGAGGATGAGAATTTTATGCAGAAGTATCCAGAACTGCTCAAGCGTTGAGGACAACACTTTTTTGAAGGAGAGGGGCATGTTGGGTCCCTATAATACTAGTGATTACCCCATTACTATTGTAGTTATACCCCTTATTTATATTGTTGTGCCCCTATTACCCCCATATTGTTATTTCTGTGCCCCATAGAATCCCTCTATTGTTATTTTTGTGGCTTTATATTATTATTGTTAGGTTGGCTGGATTATATTGTGACTCCTTAGAATCCTATATATAGAAAGGAGGTTTTGTCATTTGTATCATCCAAGAATTGTTCATTTATGTAATGTAAAGGAGGTTTCCCCCTCGAAGAGGCTGAATTCTAAGGCGTGGATCTCTCTTTTCTCTCTTTTTGTGAGCTGGTTTCATAACAGTGTTTCCCGCATGAAGGAAGCATTGTGATCATTGATCAACTTACATTCATTAGTCCTGAATCAACTCCCCATCAACCATCATCCCTAAATGGTTCTTATGTGGAAGCAGTATCACCCCTGCCACAGGTTAATTACCTGGCCACCTGTTCCGTGCCCACATCTACTGATGATCTAGTGGGTGATGTAGTACATCATGTACATGGGGCATTGGAGCCTGATTTTTCATTTGGATCCTTGAACATGTATCCCTTCCAGAGTGTTGTTCTCCCATATGTTTAGAACCTCTTGGAAGCCATGGCCTCTTTTGGGTTTTGATAAAGGGTCTGAAGCAGAGTTCCTTGTCTTGTGTCAATCTTGTTAAAAAATGAAACAAGGAGCATGAGGATAGTTCTTTTACTATTTCAACCTCATTAAAAAATGAAATAGGTCTCCATGAACAGAGTTCTTTTACTTGTGTCAAGCTCGTTGAAAAAAAAAAAAAAAATGAAACAATGTGTCATGAGCATAGTTCCTTTACTTGTGTCAAGCTCATTTAAAAATGAAACAAATTCCCTTCCAATTCAAGTCTTTGATTAGATCTTGTAAAATCCCAATCAAGTCTTTCACTTGATCTCGTAAGTGAACCTTCATTCCATCCACCTGTTAGTAACCGGTAGTCTACTTAGGTGAATGAAATGAAGCTTGTGGAGCATGTACCTTGAATTGAGTCATTATGTTGGGGGCATGCAAACTTATGTCAAGCATAGTTTATCTTTGTTTCAAGCTTGTGTAAAAATGAAACCAAATCTAAGCATAGTTTTTCTCATGTTTCAATCTTTTGAAAAATGAAACCATCCTCAAGTATACTCAAGCATAGTTTCCCATGTTTCAAGCTTGTGTAACAATGAAACCAGTCCCACTTTACATCTCGTGATTGTCACTTTCATTAGCCTGCTTATCCAGATGAGCCTTGGATTTTTCATTCCATCATCACCATCTCTTTGGCCGATAATATGCTTTCACTTCATTGTTTTACCCTTGCTTGAGGAACATCTTTGATGAGTGGTGTTATTAACCCATAGGGGCTTCACTTGGGGAGCAATACCATACCACGTGGGTTCATATTGGGGGATATTTATTGAGGAAAAAATGACATAATATATTGGGGGATATATAGAGGGGAGAGGGTTTTTATATTAGCAGGTATAAAAAATGGAGTCCAAAGTTAATGAAAAAATATAAATGGGTATAAAAAATGTTAATGAAAAAATGGATACCTACAATATCTAGTGAAAGTAGGGGTTTTTAAATTGGGAAGGTGTATTGGGTTTGTATTGGTAAGGGGTTAAATAATGTGATGTTTAGAAGTATTTTCCAATATGTAGTCAAATTAAGGGTATTTTTTAGTATGCCACGAATGCACGTGATATGTCAGAGGTTCATTGAGTGAAGCTCCAGTGTATTAACCAACCTCTTGACCTTTAGATGTTTTGAGCAGTTCCATCATGACGAGAACCAGTTTTTATCCTTTTATACCACTCATTCCTCCAGGAGGAGACATCTTTAAGTTCTTTTCTTACTTTTGAAAAATGAAAATATTGTCGAGTACTTGCCGTTTCTAAATCGTAAAAGTAAATGAAATGACATCTACTCAGTATAATTTTAACCCTTTTCCGGACTGAGATAGACTATTGTACGAAAAATGAACACCTTGGTCGACATAGTCAAGAGGTTCTCTCGAATGTTGTTTTCTACCTTTACGGTTTTGAGAGACAATTATGAAAAGGGACCTGTTGGAGTTTTCTTTTTCGTCTCTTTTCAAAACTCTCTAAATATGAAAAAGAAACTGAGTTACTCTTCCATCGGAGTCATAAAAATTAAACGACAAAAGAATGTCACCATGACGAGACTGAGTTTCTCCTTCCTAGGACTCATAAAACTTACTAGGATGGATTCATTCGAAGAATGAACTTATATGACAAGCATCTTCTATCCCCTTCAAGATTATGATTAAAAATAATGGGGTACTCACTAGAAATAGTGGGGAAAAAGTGAAAGTGAAACATCTCTTGCATAGGCAGCATGTCGCTCTTGAACATGACACTCATCTGCATCTCGTGTTGGGTTTGGGATATCCTCGCTCAGTCACTTGGCTTTCCGGGTTTGGGTGATCCATTTTGCCTCTCATCTGACTATTCTACTTCGTTAGCATGACCCATGGTCCTATGTTGAGTCAAATTCTGCCACACTCCGGAGTCGTGTCACCGATATGTTCAAGAGAAGTCCTATCTACATTTTGTTACCTGTACATTATCTAACCTTTTGCTACAGTCTTGATCATACTCATTCATTTCACTTTATTCCTTGTTTTGATGTTGATGATGGGGAAATCATCATGGTCCTCCTTCGATGGGTCACTTCTTATCAACTTCAACTCATTATCCAGGAAAATGACTTAGAAACTCCCTTTCAGTACCTTAGATCTTGCATGGCTTAATGGCAAGTTCTTCGCATCCGATGATAGGTTTTCATTATCGACCTTCGATTAGGTGATTCCATGAGTGTTCGACATCAACTTCATTTTCACATTCATGGATTGTACTATTGTACCTTGAGTACCATTGTCATTATTGGTGTTTTCTCTCATGCTTGTTAACGGTCCACATCATTGGCCAGTAATTAGGTGGTTTTCTATCATGTTCGACTTCGACACATTCATTCACATGTTAGGATTCATACTTTCATTGGGTTGGGATGCAGTGCAAGACCCTGATTTTTGTTTGATATGACTCAAGTTGCATCGAGTTATGCATTGATCATGATTTTACACATGTTTCTTCTATATGGATGGCTATGACCATATTTTGAGACTTTATATTTATGATGATGATCCTTCTATATCAGGTGGTTGCGTCCATGCCTTGGATCTTAGATTTATAGATGATCCTTTTCATTTGGATGGCTATGCCCATGACGTGGATCCTTTCACATAGTCCTTTCTATCCAGATGGTTGCATCCATACTGTGGATTCATGTTTTGATATCAGATATGTATATGTATATCCATCCTTGATTTGCATGTCTCTTGACAGTGTTTATTCTCTTCCTTGCAAAAGACTGTAAAGCATCTCAGCCATCACTCTTTGTTCTGCCTTCATGCTTTAGGGGGCATCTATTACACAATATTTTTTCACACCTCCTGCACTTCCCTATGTCATACCCCTAAGTGCCCAAACTTTGGAAATCAAGATGTGTACCCATCTTGATATGCAGCTTAGATCCTCCCTGAAACATTGATGGAAACATGCCTTGAGCCTTCCCTAGAGAAGAAAGCTCTAAAACCCTGGACCAGTGCGACCTTGACACTGGAAACTTGCGTTGATCACTAGTTGCACTATACTAGCCTCGCAATGCCAGCGTGATTTTTGCTTGGATACCCACGCTGATCCCTAAAAGGAAAGTTTTCCCAAAGAGGATAAGAAGCTTTGTGATCTAGAGGCAAATGACGAGCTGAAGGTTGTTCGGTGCGGATGTGGTCGAATTCTCCCAATACTACCTTTTGATCTTATCCCTATGAACTACCTCCTTGAGATGAGGGCCTATTTCTATATTTGGAGAGATCCTAAATCCCTTTCCCTGCCTATAGATTCATCCTCTCCCATTCCCAAATGGTTGGTCTTTGGCTATTTTCTCCCTTATGTTGAGATAGTGCCTACATGCTACTCATTTGGCTTGGATAAGGAGTGCTTGGAGAGCTTCATCTTGGACTTGGACATTCACTTAAGGAGAGCTAATTGACATCAAGGCTTGGTTTGTGCTTCCTCCTTTATTTTATTAATATATAAAACTGCTGGCTCACTTTGCATAAATTTTTGTGGTAATGCATCTTTTATCTTAATTCTCCTTGATTTGTTATGTGGATTACTTTCGATTATGATATTTGTACTTGTATGCTTTGTTGTGTCTTTAATCTCTTGTGCAGGAATCTAAATGTTGTGAGTAGTAGAGTTGAGCCTGAGGTGCAAGTGATTCAAGGTCTTCAAAGAAGGAGTACGTTATAGCATCAGAGTGAGGTAGGCCATCTTCCTCTTCTCTCATTTCGATTGTAGTTTAGGATAGTTTCCTTGCTGTTGTCATGTAGGTTGCTAGTCCCACTCATTGGGCTAGAGGGATCATCTCTGTCTATAGAGAGGATTGTCCTAGACAACAGGTTCTAGTAAGAAAATAAAGGCTCTATTGTAAGGTCCCTTTCAGATACTAGAAAAGGTGTGAGATAATTCCTATAGACTTAGTATACTCCCATATATGTGAATTTACTCGGTTGGGAATGTAGGGAATCTAAAACTCTATGAGCTTTCCATGCTATATTAGGAAGAGGAACAAGTCTTGCCTTTTGTACATGATTTGGAATTAAATCCTTAAGGAGAATTAATAGAGGATATGGTTTTTTAAATCAGGTATTAAACTACAAGATAGGGGCAACATGATATTGGTAGATTGGGTTGAAAGGATAACTTCTAGGCAAGGCTAAATGGCACACCTAAGAGAAGGTGGAGGAGACATTTCCTTACCTCATTTAGTAGCATATTTTTATGACTAAAAACCCTCCCAGAATGGGGATATGTGATATATATTGGATCATTATACTATTTTTCATCCATCTCGATGCTTTTGGAGAGTAAAAAGTGAAGGAATCAACTCATAGGACCAAATTTACCGATGGGACACAATTTGGTGAATTGGGGCCTGAAACCTTTAAGGAGCATTTTGAGGCATCAAATGGAATTTTGTGTGGCTAAAAAATTGTTTATTTAATGAAACACTAATTTATTTATATTCTATAGACAAAGACCTTTCCAATGCTGCAAGAATCACCACAATCAGAGTCTATGCACTAAAATTATGCCACCTAGAAGTTCAACTTCATATTCTCACCACCATAATATTTCAAGAGGATGCCATGCCATCCCCAATTACTCATAGAAAAGGGGACAACCACTTGATCATGATGAATAATAATATAGAAGAGTCCATATAGTATCTTTGATTAAGAGTTGAAGGAGTCAAACCTAACCAATAGTAAGCTATAAGGTCGTGTTGCTGGGCCACTAGGAGGAAAAGGCATTCCATTATTTTCAAAGGAATTTTATTCCATAGAAAAGAAGAGTAATTGAGAGGGATAGGGAGAGCACACATAAAGAATATTTTCACTATACTAGCCCATGATCCACATGCCTTACTTCTTTGTACTTGTAGCCATTTCTATTCATAGAAAGAGAGTAGAGAGGCCTCACCTTCTAGCTAGGTTTTCTCTTGAAAGAGTTTCCTATGATATATCTTGTGTCAATTATGGGTTGTGAGTTTTTATCTCAATATTCTCTATTTTCTGCATAATTATAATTTTCATGCATTTGCAATAAAAAACTCTTTACAAATCCATAAATCTAAAGGGAAATAAACCTTGTAGAATTTGGGATTTTAATTATAATTTATCATATATGTTGTGATGAACTATCTAGTGGAATATCCACAAAAGTTTATGGATCATATGGGTATCAAAGTATGTATCTTTGGGTATATTGTGAAAATTTATATGGTATTTAGATTGGCTAAGCCAAAAGTCAGAAAACCTTAGTCATGGATGATGAATCTATGAATAACCCTTGTGAGCCTGCAGAGGAGAGGTTTTTATGGATAGAAGCACAAGTTGGATATATGAATTGTAAAATGAATATCCTCATGGTGGCCTTGACCAATAAGCTTGGGATTTCAAGAGAAGATGGGGGTCCTAATGCAGAGGTCTGATCAAAAGGGAAACTAGGAGATTAGGAAGAAATAGAGAATGATCTGAACAAAGGACCTGAAAAAGATCAACCAAGTTCGAGTGTTGTAAACGATTCATAGTTCCTATTAAAAATGGAAGTGAAGGCAAATATCAAGTTGTATCAAAGTGATATTGATGCTCTAAATCTAAATCACTAATTGTAGCAATTAGAGGTTTATTATAGTGTTCATAATATAGAGGAAGAACAAAACATTTCATTTATGTGACTGAAATTATAGGGCCATGCCCTGACGTGGTGGGAAAGCCACATGAAGACCTTAAGGTTGGAGGGAGATCCTCTACTGACTAAAGGGAGGACGTTAAAACCCTCATAAAATATCAATTTTACCTTGTCGAATATGTAGAGGATAAGTGGATAGGGTGGCACTACTTCAAGAAGAAGCAGGGTCAGAGTGTACAAGAGTACACCATAGAATTTAGAAACATGGTCATAATGTTGAGTATCTATCCAAAGAACATTCCTCAAGTATTTGGGGGCTCTAAAAATCCATATTCAGAAGAAAGTGATGCTATTCAAGCCTAGACTAGTGGACGAGGCTTGTGTATAGGGACAACACTTGGAGAACATAGGCTTGAAGAAAGGGAAATCAAGTGGTTTGAAGAAGAAGGAGAACTGAGATGCTTTTAAGGAGGGGGAGAAGAAGTGGAAAGGGGTAAAAGATAAAAATATGATATCCACAAAAAACTAGTAAAAATATATTATAAACCACTACAACCACTATATCATTGATATTCGTATAGAGGAGAAGTGTTGGAAGTTGCATTCAGAGCTTAACCCAAAGAACAAAAAGAAAGATAATAAGAAGAATAATCTCATGGCCACTAATTTGAGCAAACAAGTTGAAAGAAACTTGCATGTGGATGATAATATTTTCTATAGATAAATGCAGAAGGAAGTGAATATTAGTATCCTTTAGCAATATGAAGAGAATGAAAAGACCCTGCTCTTCCATATAAAGATACAAGTTAAAAATACTAAGATTAATGTTTTTTTACTAAGGATTGTTGGTGAATCTCATTGCAACAGAGATGGTCAAAAAATTGGGATTGGAAGTTTTTGATCTTCGAAGCCCATATCCAATGGGATGGGTAAATAACGATGCAAAGATAAAGGTAACAAAACAATACAAATTTAGATTACTATCAGTGCTGATTGTATAGATGAAGTAGAACTAGATGTAGTTCCCCTTGATGTATGTGGAATTATTTTTGGAAATACCTACATGTACATGTGGGATGCACTCTTCATGTGAAGATCCAACAAGTATTAGCTCATCAAGGATGGTAAATCATTGACTATCAATGTGCACAAAGACAAGTCACCGGTAAGTGCCAACCAAGTGAAGAAATTGATTTGTTGAAGAAAGATACATGATTTATTATTTTTAAGAGAAAAATAGTCTATAGAAGAGTCCATAAGAGAAAATGTATCCTTGGTGTGGTGTGCAAAGAAATAGAAATAGAAATAAGAAGAGTTGCTATAGTCATACAGGGATGTGTTCCAAGAGCCTAAAGTGATACCACCCAAGAGGGAAGTGTAGCACAAGATCCAACTATTTATGGAATCTACATTACCAAAAATTGGGTTGTATATATAGTATATTATAGAAGCAAGTGAGGTGAAGAAACATTTGTAGCAGTTATTGTAATGGGGTTTCATTTGATTGAGTATGTCACCATGCAGGTCAACCATCATCATTATGTCAAAGAAAGATGGGGTATGGAAAATGTGTATATATTACAGGGTGTTGAAAAAAATTATGCTCAAGAACAAGTAACCATTTCCTAGAATAACAATGCATTTTATTAGTGGTAGCAAGTGAAATACATCACCAAGTTGGACTCGAGGTTTGGATATGACTAGATTCGAGTTAGAGAAGTAGATACCTATAAAACCACGTTCAAAACTAGGAAAAGTTTATATGAATGTTTAGTGTTGGGAAAGGGAACCCCCAAGGATAGTTTTGGGGCTAAAAGCCCATGTTTTGGGTGAAGTTTTGTAATAAAGTGTAAATTCTCCGCATTTTATGGTCGCGGAGCACGAAGGTATCATGAGTCATAAAGGGTTGTCTGCCCTTATTTTGTAAAGTGTAAAGTTAGCTATAAAGATCTACCCATGGTCCGCAGACCATGGGATTGTCTAAAAAGAGCTAAGTAAGTAAGCTCTAAGAAGTGATAAGTTGTAGAAGAAGTCTTGAGCGATAAAGAGAGAAGTCAAAAGTTTCGAGTCTTAGTGTAGGTAGAAGCTCTGCAGCTAAGTGCACATAGGCCTAGGGTAGAAGTCCGCAACTGAGTGCACGGACTCTTGCAGCTATGTGCGTAGGGCGGATAGAGTCTATAATCATCTGAAGATATCAATAAAGAGAAGTATTATACAAATTTTGTGTCTTTGTTTCCTGTTAATGCATCTTGTCCTATTGTGTATGAATTTCATTTATAATACTTATGTGGTGTGTGAATGTATGTAATTACATCGGTTAACTGAAAGCTAGTAAGGATATATGTTTACGCGGCGCTAACTGTGTTTGTTTAATAAGATAAGTAATACACTTAAGCTAGTTTTGGAATCTGCATGATAGGCTCCCTTAGCAGTGCCAAAGTACTTGAATCATAGGTGAGGGCTGTGTGAAGGCAAATCGTACCCCTTCGCAGAGGTAATGAAGGGTGGGATAAAGGGCTAGACTGACAAAGCCCTAGAACTTAACAACTTGCACGAGAGCAGGAATAGAAGGAATACACCGACATCATGACCATATTAGGGTGCAGAAACTTGGTTCTAGCATCCCCCCATATTGCTTCGGGTGAGACTTTGGTTTGCGCTCCGCGGGTTGATGCCGAAAGGGCCAGTAGTATAGGGATTTTGTTTGGCTAACTAATGCTGAACCTAGGTCAGGACCCACGCAGCCAACAAATGGTTCCGTTTCCAGGACCAAAATCTACATAAGAGATGTGTGATGTCGTGTCACTGGAATCCAACTAAGAAATATATCGAAGACTGGTTGGATAGGAAGATCCACGAATTCACAACACAGGAGAACATAAATCCATGACTGACAAAGGAATAGTGGCTGGACAAGTACCTATACACAAAGATCCACGAGATATTTTTATGGTCCTTTCTAGTTGAGCTACATGAGTGGATCGCGAAGCTAGCAGATATCCAAGGAAGGTGGAGACTTGACGGTCCTATTGTCTGGACCCCGGAGTTAGTACAGAAATTGGAAGCCTTTGAGGATAAGATCGCCCGTATTTTCAATCATTGGCTTGATTGCATCATAGGAGGATTTGTGACTGAATTCACAGTCGATACCTCAGTCAGCTATAGTGAAGTGGAGCTGCGCTTTTTCAAAGGTCCATGAGGTAAGTACTTGAAGTCTTTAAATACCTGGATTAAGATGTTATTGTGTGAAAACCGGGTTATGCAACTACCTTGATGCACACCACCTCCAACTTCACCACCATCACTTGCGACTTCACCCATACCATCACCACCTCCACCACAGTTCAACATGGAAAATTCAATGAAGCTGCCTTTGTTTAAAGGCTTGGAAAATGAGGACTTGAACCAGTTCTGGTTCATCATGAAAGTTGTATGGGAAGCTCAGGGCACCACGGATGATCACATGAAGAAGGAAACATTGGATTGTGCTTTGCAGGATCATGCGCTAACTTGGTACATCAAGTACTCTAGTGATAACCCAAACGATGGGGTGGCGGACATCTAGACTGCACTGAATAAAGAATTCAGTAGGCCTAAATCTGAGGTATAGTCAATTGTGGGGTTCAAGGAAATTGCGATGAAACCAAGTAAGACAACTTAGGAATTAGATCAAAGATTGAAGTGTAAAATACGTGAAGCTAATATGAACTTAACAGATGGACAACGCCGCGAATGGTTTGTGGATTCACTCCTGCCACACCAAAGGGTTGCACTATCACAACAGAAGATAACGACTCAGGGAAAGGCCTTGGAGATTGCAATGAGACTGCATGAAACACTGATGTAATATACGAATCTTGGGGTTCAACAGATCCATGCGCAATTGCAAAATCTTTGCCTTGAAATGAAAAGTTTGAAGTAGGACAGAATAGTTCGGTCGGAGGTGCGCGAAGAGGTATGGTGCCTGAAATGCAAGGGTCAAGGGCATGACAAAGACCATTGCCCAGTCTTTGCGGACTACATTATAGGAGGGGGACCGATGCCTTTCAGGCCAGAAGCTCAAGTAGGACCAAGCGCGGGGCCTACATTGTGGTGTGCTATATGACAGGTAGCAGGAAAACATATGATAGATAACTGTCATTTGCTCCTGAAGTTTGTACAAACACCACAACAACTGTTCTAAAACTTTTGTAGGTCGGTAGGGCATGATGAGCACAATTGTAGAAGTTATGAATTGATGATGGATAGAACACCCTCCTAGAGGGTTCAGGTAGAGACGCGACCCCCTGACCAGAGCGCGAGGATGGCGCAAACAGGCTTTTAGGGGCGCGGACGAGGCCGAGGTGGAGGAGGACCTCGCAGAGGTTGGGGACAACTAATCTACTACAATTACAGAGGACTAGGACACTATGCTATGATTGCACTGACCTAATGTGTCCTTTGTGCAAATATTGTACTATGTTTGATAATGAGACAGAGGATTGTCCTACGCTGATAGCGAGGATACACAACAAAGGGGAATTACCACCTCAGCTGACTCAAAACCTATAGATGATGAGGTTTGAGCCTCACGAAGAGGATCCAAATGTGAATATAATGCTCCAAAGTGGAGTTTCAACAGGGGATGATAAGGGGAAACAACCCGAAGACAACGCATGGGTTTGCAAAGCTCCGGTGAAGGAGGCTGAATTTGATTTGGAGCGCGCATGCGAAACATTCATGGAAGCAAAGAAGAGCTTCGTTAAGGCCTCCACCTTAGGGAACAAGGATAAGCCTAATCAGTAACTGGACCCTTTTATGCTTACTACCTTTCTAGAGACTTGCATGAAGTTGTTGCGCGACAGCAAGGCTGTGAAGGGATTACAGGAGCTTATAAATAGATGTGTCAGAAACACTCCAGGTGAATTGCACATGGTACGAAAGATTGGTAAGCATAAAACAAGGACAGTATGAGAGATGAGGCTGATTGCACAGATAGGAGAATACGAAATGGATCAGGTTATTTTGGATCTGGGGTCAGACGCAAATGTCCTACTGAAGTAGACTTGCGAACGGATGGGAAGATCTGCGCTGCAGTGGTAACCAATTTAGTTAAGGATGGAAAATCAACAGAAGATCATCCCCATGGGGCACGATATTGAAGATTAGAAGGCGTGACTATAGATATTGAAGGCACGAGCACGTTGGCTAACTTTGAATTAATAAAAATTGTGGATGACAACAACCCCTACCCTGCACTCCTTGGCATTGATTGGGCTATTGATATGAACAGGGTAATCAACCTAAAGAAGAAAAATATGATATTTGAGAAGAAATCGCTTCCCGTAATAATACCCCTAGATCCCACTGAAGGATCACCCTATACTGAACCAGTCCGTGATTATGAGAGAAATGACGATTTGGACTGTATATATAAGATAATAGCATGAGACCAAGATTGGGTGAATCCAACAACAAATGGAAGAATTACATGGGATCGCGAGAGTTAATGCACCTCGGACTCCGATAAAGAATTAGAGTGCTAGAAGAAGCGGTTAGATAAAGTAACCACGTTAAGTTGTAACATGATGACCCGGTCACTACATTGTGTGTCGTCAGAGGTAAGAAATCTGCCCACTTATGATGGCTTAAATGATGTAGACATATTTGTGGATGCATTCGATAGGGAGGTACCAGAGAAGCAGCACTTCCAGGCTTTGGATTGGGCACTGCACGCTACGCCCTTAAGGTGGTGGGGCATGCACAAGGGTAGCTTTGATGATTGACGTGACTATAGAAGGATGATGAGAACACGCTTTGGGAAGCTGAAGGTACAAATGACAGACAAATATTATGGGAAGGATGATCTGTGCACGCACTTAGCCAAATGGGCCGAGGCTTATGGAGCGAAGCCCCAACCTGAATGGTCGCACTTGTTCTGTCGCACTTTAGATGTCATCCCGATGAACTGGTACTTGGAAACAGAGCTCCGCCATGGTATAAGTGAATGGGATATTCCACGTGAAGGATTCATAATGACATTCAGCTTTGAGGATGGGTTTGATTGTATTGACGAGGTGCTACAAGAAGTGAAAGCAGAAATCTTTAGGATACCGTAGGATCCTTTGGATCTGATTCAAACCGATTGGACTACTCAACTAAGCCACGCGCTGGAATGCTATAACGTCACTGTTGAAGAAGAAGATGAGGATCCACGAAAGATTAACATCCTTGAAAATGAAGGTCACTGCGAGGTTGAAGGACCGTAGATTGAGAATGCTGATATAATCGCACCATTGAAAACGAAATAGGTGAATATTGGTATGGAGGCGGAGCCCAAATTCGCTAATATTGGAGATTACTGGGATAATGAGACGGTGGATAAAGTCGCTAAATTGCTCCGTGAATACCAAGATTTGTTCCCTACCAAGTTTACGAATTTAAAAGGGATAACAGGAGACCTGGGTGTTATGAAGATCACAATGAAGCTTGATGTGAAGCTGGTTACACAAAGACCTTATCATCTCATTCTGAAGTATAATGAGAAGGTCCAATTGGAGCTAGATAAGATGCTCGCAGTAGGCATCATTGAGCCCATAGAAGAATCTGATTGGGTAAACCCAGTGGTGGTACAAGAAAAGAAGCAAAAGGATGAAATGAGGATATAAGTAGATCTCAGGAAGTTGAATGACGCTTGTCTACATGATTAAGTATTAGACAATGTGGGCGGTCAGGAAGAATATTCCTTCACTGATGGGTTCTCTGGGTACCATTAGATCAAAATTGTGCCAGAGGATAGGAGCAAGAAGACCTTCGCGACTAAGTGGGGATGTTTTCAGTACATTGTAATGCCTTTCGGATTAAAGAATGCGCCTACGATTTTTTTGTACGTAGTCGTTGCAGCATTCAAGGAATTTATTCATAAGTTCCTCGAAGTGTACTTTGATTACTGGACTATGTTTGGGCTGGTGAAACGCCATGTGGCAAGTTTGCGCCTAATGCTAGATACCTGTCGAAGATACCAGATTGTGCTTAATTTGGAGAAATGCTTGTTTTGTGTTCCTTTTGGGACCCTACTAGGTCATGTGGTTTGTAGATAGGAACTAATGGTAGATCCCATGAAGATCGTGGTGATACATAACTTAGAAGCACCGAGGAGTGTGAAACAGCTGCACGCTACCTTACGGCATACTGGATATTACATAAAGTTTATCAAGGGCTATGCCCAGATCACTGCGCCTATGGAGAAGTTGTTGAAAAATGATGTCACACTCTATTGGAACGAGGACTGTAAGAAAAGCTTGGATGTATTGAAGGAAAATATGGTGACTACACTGATTTTAGTCTTCCTGAATTGGAAGAAGGAGTTCCATGTACATCTCGACACGTCATGTATAACACTGGGAGCAGTACTGACACAGGCTAGTGGAGGAGACTTGGACCATCCTATAGCGTTCGCAGGTGGAAGGTTATCTAAGGCGGAGAAGAACTATTCCACCACCGAGCGCAAAGGGTTAGCCATGGTATACACACTCTATAAGTTTAGACACTATTTGATGGGTGGCCATTTTAAGATGTATATGGATCATTCTACGTTGAAATACCTGGTCAATAAGCTTGTGTTGGGGGGAGAATTTGCAGGTGGTTGTTATTGTTCCAGGAGTATGATTTTGAAGTTATTGTGAAACTTGGACAACTGAATGCGGGACTAGACCATCTGGCACACATCGAAATAGGGGAAGAGCCCACTAATTTGGAGGAGGGATTACCTGACACGCAACTATTTGCAGTTCGCATCACGGATGGTCATTTTGAAGATATCATACACTTCCTAACAACAAGAGCTGCTCCAGAAGGATACACCATCCAACAGAAGAAGAAGTTAGTGGTGTACGCAACAAACTTTTCTGTCATTGTTGGGCATCTGTAAAAAATTGGGTTTGATGAAATATTGCGATGATATGTACTAAAGTTTGAAAGGAGCAGTATCCTTACGGATGTTCATGGGGGCACCACGGGAGGACATTATGCAGGGACAGTGACTGTGCAGAAAATTATACGCGTAGGGTTGTGGTGGCCAACCCTCCATTAGGATTCAAAAGCATACTGCAAAGCATGTTATATATGTCAAAGGACTGGGAGGCCATCACAGAGGGATGAGCTGCCTCTGAATCTACAGATGACATTAAAACCCTTTGAAAAATGGGCGATAGATTTTGTGGGACTCATTCAACCCTAAGTGAAGAAGACGGGAGCGAGATACATTATCACCGTGACAAAGTATTTGACTTGATGGGCAGAGGCACAACCTATGAAGGATTGCACAGACACGACTGCTGCAAAGTTCCTCTTTGAGTATGTATTGACGTGATTTGGGTTTCCAAAGATTTTTGATGAGTGATCACAGTTTGCACTTTTTGAATGAGACGATCAGTGCGCTGACGGAGGAATTTCAGGTATATCACCAGAAAAGCATGCCTTATCACCCGCAGGCTAACGAGACGGTGGAAGCATTCAATAACATGCTGAAGAATGCAATGACCAAGGTTTGCAATGCTCAATGAAGTGATTGGGACCTGCGCATACCCACAGTACTATGGGCCTATCAGACAACATGCAAGAAGTTGACTGGACAAACGTCGTTTAGGCTTGTATATGATGTTGAAGCGGTGATGCCCATGGAATACATTGTGCCTAGTCTGTGCATAGTAACACTCACAGGTATGATGGATCGCGAAGCCCTGGAAGAGAGGCTTGCACAACTGGCTGAGCTTGAGGAAGAAAGATTTCTATTGGATTTTACCAACAGGTCTAAAAGCAGCGCAAAAAATCATGGCATGATCAGCACATTAAGTTGCGCACCTTTAAGGTAAATGACCTAGTTTTTTTATATGACAGCAAGTTTGATAAATTTCCAGGGAAATTCAGAATGCATTGGTTAGGGCCCTATGTCATTAAGGAGATTACCAATGGAGGAGCGGTTCAGTTAGTTAAATTGAATGGAGATCCCTTCCCAGGAAAGGTGAATGGCATTCAATTGAAGCCATACACCGGTGGTCCGGCCATGTGACTATATGAAGGTAGCACAGTCTTAGCACTCCAGGTAGCTGAAAGGAGGTGCGGGACTATAAACTACACTGCTCGGGTTGGGGAGCTACGTGATTGGAGGATTGTGTGAAGCAAGGAAGTGTCACAGGGTTTGCGACAGCGCGAAGGGAGCTACACTACCCAGGAAGAAATCGTGCAGGTTGGCTAGAAAGTAGCCATTAAAGTCACTGTTCATGATTTTATGGTAGAAATGCAGCCAAATGGAGCAGGCAACTGGCATTTAAGACATAATTTATGGGTCATATCCTTGAAAATCTACCGCCAATTCAGCATTAATGAACTGAATGTGGGGGGAACGGTCGGATTTGAATTCAAAATTCCCTATAAATTACAGGTGGCTACCCAACGAAAAACACTTGGCATTTTGAACATTGAGTTGTTGAGCTCTTAAGCGCACATGAAACGATAATTCTTCGAGGCTTTAATAGCGAGTCCAGCGTTTGCGAACTTACCATAGACATCATGAGCACTGTTGGTAAGTGTTATGTTGGCACCCACAGAAGCTATAGATATTGAAGAAGTAGAAAAGGAGTCGGTGCCAAAAATTGTTATGGAGGTAGAAGAAGCTACTCCAGAGGTTGTTGAAGTATTAGTGGAAGTCCCTAAATCACCAAGGACGTTGAGACCAAAGCCCACCCCAACCAAGGAGAGTGCGAAGGATAAGAAGGGAAAGTAACCTGCAATACCAGTGCGTGCATCACCAAGAAGAAACCCACCGAAGGACAGGCCCACCGCACAGGAGAAGGGCAAAGCCATCAATCTAGAGCTGGAGGAGGAAGAAATCAAAGACATCCCAATTGATGATGAGGATGTGGGAATAGATGTGGAGGAAGTTGAAGCTTAGTGTGCTAACCCTATCACTCGGTTGCCTGAGTACGTCTGTTTGTGTAAGGGCAAGGCCAAGGTACTAAAATATATCAACGAGAGCAAGGTCCCCTTGCAAACCCCTCTGCTACTAGATGAGATTGTTTTTGAAGGACCGTGCTTGGTGCGGGTTTCTTTGTTAAAACTCGAAGACTGGGACTTGGATGACCATGAGAAGTTCCCACACCTGGCGACCGAGCAACTGATGTGTCGCATTATCGATACAACCACCAGAATGACCGCACTGGAGCCACAGAGGTGGCTCAGAGGAGTAGACAAGGCAAGTCTACTCAACATGCTATGGGTGCCGCACTACAACCACACCCCGATTACAGTCTTAGTCATCAAGCAGCTACTATGTTTGGTGCATGATGGGTGTCTGTGGCTTGAGGGGCCAATACCCATCACAGACAGATTGATCCACAGGATCACATGGTTTTTATACACAGGAGAAAATTCGGCCATGATATTTGGCGGAAAAGGTGGTGAGCAGGCCCTTGTGAAGGCCATGAAGGAGAAGTTTAAGCTGGTGAAGAATCTACGTGGATATGCCATATCAAGCATCAGTGACCTTGTTGTAAAGGTTCCTACACAGATTTTGGCAGGGAAGGTGATGAGGAAGTGTCTGCCAATGAGGTGCCGACACCTGTCGTCGTGCTAGCAGCCCAGTGCATCGAAGGAGTTCAGTTCAATTGGGAAGACTATCTCTACGATGAGTTCCTTGTGAACTTCAGTGAAGCACAGGAGCTTAGCAAGACATTCCACTACACGTGGCTCTTCCTGTCGATTGTGCTAGTGGCATGGGAGATGCCAGAGGATAGTCAATTCCCTTTGGTCGCGCAAGACTTGCTAGAATCAACGAAGTACGCTTCGCTATGGGAGACCAAGGATGCGCAACGCATCAAGGACAACAAGATCTTCTGGATCTTGATGGAGATGAACATCCACATGGCCATCAATCACAAACTGCGGTTGTTGCCTGTGGTGTTTTCCAACCTATAGGGCTATGCAGAGTTTAAAGTAGATTTTCACCATGTGTCCATCAGGGTGCGGATGGACCCTGCGTAGACATGGTATGATTTGCCTTACCTGGCAACGGATGACACCATTGATGCAGTACTTGATCGATGGTCAGCAGAATGGCGCACTACAACAAACTTGGCAGTGGGAGGAAGCAAGTCCGTCGCGCAGTGCAAGAAGGAGGAGGCTAACCTAAAAATGACGTAGCTGGCTGAAAAGAGAAAGAAGGAGGATGCTAACAAGGCCCAATCAGAGCGTGATGTCACTCAGCAGACGGAGAAGCAAACAGGTGGAATAGAGTGGGGCTCTAACAAAGGCGCGAGGTCGCCTTCACCTGAGACAGAAGAAGAGACGGATGAGCAAACAGAGCAGCATGACGCAGACCCACATGTGACATCCTCCCGCATCAAGTGTCCAAGGGAGCAAGAGAAAGGAGGGTCCAAGAAGAAATCCAAGGCCACTAAGACATCAAAATCATGCTCACAGAGAGTGACTTGCACGATATTGGAGACACGGTGCGAGATGTCACCACGGAGGCCATACAACTGTTTGAGCAGCAGCAGCAACTAGTATTGGGGGTTATCCAAATAGGTTTGTAGGAGCTACAGACCCATGCATCGCAGGCTGGCATAGTGCCCACCAGCCTTGCTATCGACACTTTAGAAGCTGTTGCGATGCTATGTGCAAAGGCTTCCAACACGATAGTACTGCCTGATGGAGTGATGACCACGGAGAATGAAGCTGACAGGCCCACTGTCAGTGCCCTCAAGGGAGTAGGGTTGAATCTAGCAGCGCTCCTGGGCGAGGTGCTCCACCTATTGTAGGATGGAGTGATTGCAGAGTTGAGGGCCTGTGAGCACCGCGCTCTACAGGTGATCAGTGAGCAGTGGATTAACAATGAGTATATGGCACTACAGCGAGACTTTTCCATCGCCGCCTTGACCGAGGTGACCACCCAAATAAGCATATAATGCAAGTCGTTGAGGAGGCATGCCGAATGGTTCCAAAGTTTTCCATTTCTAAGGAAGAACTAGTCGAGGTGTGCGTCCGCAAGCTGGCTACAAGGGTGCGTGATGCTCAGATAGAAATGGCGAGGGTTCAGTTGGAGTTGAACCTACAGATGACTGAGTTACAGTTGAGGGCCCAGCTTTCAACTCCACCAAGAGTAAACGAGAAACATGCAACCACTGTCACAGAGGAAATAGCGACAGTTGACAGTGTAGTAGCAGACTACACACAACTTTTTGAGCAGTTGTTCGATGTCCTAACGAGCTTGCAGGAAGACCCTAATGTATAGTGACTGGAGACAAAACCGTGAAAGCTGCAATAATGCTATGATGAGGTCAAAGTCACATCGTGAATCGTCGTGCTCACACAGAGATTAACGAAGCTGCAGGAGGCCAAGCAGCTGAAAGAACAGGTGCATGCAACGCTACACAAGGAAGTAGTGCTAAAGGCGTGACTGAAGCACTGGTTAGATGAGGCTTGCATGGTCAAAGCCTCTATTGAAGGAAAGCTTGTGACTCTACAAGAAACTAAGCAAAAGCTTCAAGCTGACAATTCAAGAGCAGTGACCGAGAAAATGGTTGAAGACGCGAAGTAGGCGGCCACATAGTGCACTGCCCAGGTTGCGGTCATACATGTCGAGCAGGGAGGTCTTCGCACTAAGATCTCCGCATCTGCAGAGTGACTCGAAGGTGAGTCACGATGCTTGTGTTGGGGGCCTGTTGGGAACGGGATCCCCCAAGGACAGTTTTCGGGCTAAAAGCCCATGTTTTGGGTCAAGTTTTGTAATAAAGTGTAAAGTATCCACATTTTATGGTCACGAAGCACGAAGGTGTCATGAGTCATAATGGGTTGTCCACCCTTATTTTGTAAAGTGTAAAGTCAGCTGTAAAGATCTACCCATGGTCCACAGACCATGGGATTGTATAAAAAGAGCTAAGTAAGTAAGCTCTAAGAAGTCATAAGTTGTAGAAGAATCTTGAGCGATAAAGAGAGAATTCAAAAGTTTTGGCTCTTAGTGTAGGTAGAGGCTCTGTAGCTGAGTGCGCAGAGGCCTAGGGTAGAAGTCCGCAGCTGAGAGCGTGGACCCCTGTAGCTATGTGTGCAGGGAGAATAGAGTCTGTAATCATATGAAGATATCAATAAAGAGAAGTATTCTATAAATTTTGTGTCTTTGTTTCCCGTTAATGCATCTTGTCCTATTGTGTATGAATTTCATTTATAATGCTTATGTGGTGCACGAATGTATGTAATTACGTTGGTTAATTGAATGCACGTAAGGATATCTATTTACGCGGTGCTAACTGTGATTTTTTAATAAGATAAGTAAGAAACTTAAGCTATTTTGGGAATCTGAACGATACGCTGCCCTAGCAGCACGAAAGTACCTGAACTATAGGTTAGGGTTGCACATAGGCCAATGGTACCCCTTCATGGAGGTATTGAAGGGCGGGATAAAGGGCTAGACTAACAGAGCCCTAGAACTTAACAACCTGCACGAGAGCAGGAATAGAAGGAATAAATCGACATCACGACCATCTCAGGGTGCGGAAACTTGGTTCCAACATCCCCCCATACTTCTTCGAGTGAGACTTCGGTCCATGCTCTGCAGGCTGATGCCGAAAGAGCCAGTAGTGTAGGGATTTATTTGGCTAACTAATGCTGAACCTAGGTTAGGCCCAACGCAGCCAACAATTAGTCATTCCATTTGTCCTATTCAATGCACCAAATATTGAGGGTTTATATGAATGGTTAGTCATGCCATTTGGCCTATTAATTCTTTAAATTATTTGTGATCTCACTCACTTGATGAAGATCTAGCCTCACTTGAGACAAATCATCTTTGCTCGATACCCTATTCTGATGTCTAGTGCGTCATGTGAATGTTTGAACGTAAGTTTGACTTTGAGATTGTTGTCAACTATAATTCTTTTGTCTTCTCCCAGTAGGTGGAAATCCATATAGGAAACATTTGTCATATTCCCATATGCTCTAGTTGATTTATCTCTCATGGAATTTATTATAACCTTGAATTTGGTTGTATAATGTTAATGAGATTTCAGAAAGTTTCATATTTCGTAGATCATTCAAATTGAATCAAAGTTATAAAGAAAAATGTATAGAATAGAGAGAGTTAACTTATTTTTTATTCATGTAGCTTTGATGGTTATTATTTAAAAATATTATTGTATTTATTCACTAGTGGGTGGGAAAATGATTGAAAGAGAAGGTAACAAACTATCAAAAGGATGCAATTCTTGTGGCTCAACATTGTTGGAGAGAAAGTTTCCCTAAGGTAAGGGTTGACAACCTCAACAGAGCAAAACAAGATAATCAACAAAGATTAGTCAAGAAATCATTCCAAACATATGAATTACTAAAAGTGGAATTGGAAACATACCTCGATGTCCTACGTTTAATGATGTTCCCGTAGGGTCCAAACCATTTACTTCCTGAAGAATGAGCAAGCTTGCAAGTCAATTCACAAAAGCACATACATGATAGATAATTTAATGTGCATACATAAAATATATGTTAGATCATCATATATAAGCATATAAATTACTAATCATGAGACAATAACATATTAGGAACAAGACATGAACTTATTTATTGATTAACATCAATAGGTACAAGAAAGGTACAACCTGATCCAAGCCAAAGAACAAACGAAGCCTTCCACTGGATCCATCTAGTCCGAGCCATGAAGATAACCTCTGTAACAAATGCAAGGAGATGATATAAATATGATGAACATATTTGCAAAGGAAACCAGGGTTTCCATAGAGACTGGGAGTGCAGGAGGAATGGGTAAATCAAACTTAATCTGGGAGAAAAATGGGTACAATGTTGATAGACCTTCTCTTATGTCTTTTAGGCCTACCCAAGGGGTGTATATATACCACCTAAAATTAGTTAATCTAGTTGTGCTACAGGCTCTTGTAGGTGGGCTCTCAGTGAAACCCATGAACCACACTCGAAAAATAACATATTATTTTAGTATTTCATATTTTAAAAGGTATATGTGGGTATAGAGTTATAAGACCTGCGTATGTACGCATTTTAGTGTGGGAAGAGTCACGTATGGAATTTGAAATATTTTTTTTAATATAAGATCAAGTCTACATGGGAAAATCTTTCCCAAGGCCATATAAGAGCATCAAGTCTACAGGAGTGCTAAATGATCCTATAACATATGCCCCCTAATATATGAGCTCAGAAGGGGTATGTGATGGCCAAAATATATTAAGTATATAGAGAGGAGTCATCCGAAACCCAGGAGGAGATCACTAGATTCTAGCTTACTGAATATGTGTGGAAGGAGTTAGAAATAAAACTCATGTCTGAGGCAAGCATACCCATGCTCAAAAGTAATAAATCATGTTTGTTGATCAAGTATAAAGCAGATCCAAAATGTATACATAAGTGACCAGAAGGAGTTGTAGAATCCATAATGGATCATCAGATCATAGCCGCAAAAGAACACAACAAATATATGTCTCAATATCACATATAGAATAATAAATCATTAATTATGCTAGAAGACTATCTAATCAATGGTGTTGCATAATTGATCCTCAATAAAAGTACCAAGTCATATAGGTGGAATAATGGTACTACATAAACTCGGGTGCCAACATATAAGATGCTGCTGTGAAGGACTACAACATATAAAGGTGGAAGATGTCATTGGCAGAAAACTGAAGGAGATGTCAAGTGAACCAAAAAGCTAACCCAACCCGAGGTCTTCATCGATCACAAATGGTACATTTCTACACTATGGGAATAAATGAGTTGAAGTCGACCATGTGAGAAATCATTTGATTACTGGTCATTGATGTATCGTTAACAAACGTGAAACAACTCACCAATAATGATAATGAGTGTCAAGGTACCCTAGTACAATCTAACAAGTTTGAATAAATGTGTTGAATTAGAACACTTGAAAGAATCTACCAATCAGGAGACAATGATGTATTCTCACAGTCGCTAGTGGATGAGTCGGCCACTAATGATTGCAAACCCCAAGGTACTGAAAAAAGGACTCTAGACCTTATTCCTAGAGAAATGAGTTAGATTTTATTGGAAAAAATCTGTTGGAAGAAAGAAATTAAGGAATCCCACATCAACCAACGTGAGTGTAACCTGCAGACTAATAATTTGGAAGGACTTAGACGAATAGAGATGAAGTAACCATTTTGAAGTTCATTTCTGTAATATAAAAGATGTGGCTAGCACACGGTAGAAATCCTCTGAACCAACCAATAACGAAATATGGCACGGAGCTGGTGAATCCACCAGTAGGGTCAAATGGAAACCAAGGTATTGCATAAATCCCAATGTGTGATAATGTGAGCTGACGTCGAATACAAAGGAAATCACTCAGTCTATGTTAGGTCCATGTAATACTATTGTATTCCATTATTATTATTGTCATTGTAGTCCCTTATTGTTGTTGTTGTGCCCATGTTGTCCTCATATTTTTATTATTGTGCCCCATAGAAGCCCACTATTGTTATTGTTGTGCCCTTAGATTATTATTGTTATGTTGGCTCTGATTATATTGTGACCCCTTAGACTCCTATATATAGAAAGGAGGTCTAGTCATTTGTATCATCCACAAATTTTTGACTTGTGTATTTTAGAGGAGGTTTCCCCCTCAAAGAGGCTTATTTTGAAATCATTTATCTGTCTTTTCTTCTATTTTGTGAGTTGGTTGCATAACATTTGGTGTCAGAGATTTGGATTCTAGGATTTCGCTGCTTCAAATAGGTCATCAAGGAATTTTCTCTATATTTTTTTTCTACAAAGTTTCAGAAGCTAAAATTAAAACCCATTTGAGCCGAAATCTTTATGAAACTTGGGTACAAATATCTGATCTTGTATCGCTATATTTTCAGAGATATGATGTAAGAAAGTTAGGGTTTTTGCAGGCTCCTAAATTATATCTCAAACAGGTGACTTGGGGAAATATTCATAACGTTTTCTTTGAGCATTAGAGTGAAATTTCTTAAAAATGTACAAAAATAGGATGAACTTTAGTTTTCTGTGTATCGTGTCCAGGTCTGAAGGTCAAAAAAGTAACATGTGGAACTTTGTAAAAGTTCACTCTACTGAACTAGTCTATAATCAGGTCATCGTGGGAGATTTGAAATAACTTTTTCTTGGAGAATCCAATATTGATCAGACTTGTAAGGTTGGAAAGAGGACTCAGAGGGATAGCTAGGGACGAAATTTCAAACCTTGGAGATCTGAAATTACAAAGATACAATAGATTCAATATCGAGCTCCTACAAAGCGAAAAAAGGTGTGTAGTCTTTTTAAAATTTTGCATAAGTTTGGTTTGAAAAATTAGTTTGAAGGAATTCAAAGGGCATAGTGAAGCATAATTATCATTAATTGATGCCCCGAAGAAAGAAAATGGAAACACCTAGTAAGCAACTTGAAAGCTCTAGCATGACTCATGAAGAAGAGGAAGAAATGCAACATGATATATCAAAATTACGAGACCAAGTGCAACAAATTTCACTCTCACAAAAAGTAACAGAAGCTAAGATGGATGGTTTAAAGAAAGGCATGGAAGCTAAGATGAATGGCATGGAATCTAAGATGAATGGTGTGGAAGCTAAGATGGATGGCGTAGAAGCTAAGATGGATGGTTTAGAAGTAAACATTAAAGATTTGAAGAAAGACATGGAAGGTTTGAAAGGAGGTTTAGATGGTTTGAAAAATTAGTTTGAAGGAATTCAAAGGGCATAGTCAAGCATAATTATCATTAATTGATGCCCCTAAGAAAGAAAATGGAAACACCAAGTAAGCAACCTGAAAGCTCTAGCATGACTCATGAAGAAGAGGAAGAAATGCAACATGATATACCAAAATTACGAGACCAAGTGCAACAAATTTCACTCTCACAAAAAGTAACAGAAGCTAAGATGGATGGTTTAAAGAAAGGCATGGAAGCTAAGATGAATGACATGGAATCTAAGATGAATGGTGTGGAAGCTAAGATGGATGGCGTAGAAGCTAAGATGGATGGTTTAGAAGTAAACATTAAAGATTTGAAGAAAGACATGGAAGGTTTGAAAGGAGGTTTGGAAAGTTTCTATAAGAAATGCTTCTTAATGTTGAAAAGGTAGTACAGGAAACTCATAATGAGAACAAAAGAAATGTTAGTCATGATTTCAAAGCCTCTAACATTTGATTGAAGACCCAACATGTTCCAAATATCAATATGAGGAAGTTTGATGGCAAGGATCCTGTAACATGGATACTACATATGGAGCAATATTTCTATATCCATAATGTGCAAAACACACAAAAGGTATGCATTGTGACTTTATATTTGGAACCCAATCAGTTTGTATGGTATCGATGGCTTTGCTCTCGTAAAAAAATTGTCACTTGGGAAATTTTTACGGAAGAAATGATAGAAAATTATGAGGATACAAAAAGAAACACCTTATTTAGCCAATTGATAAATCTCAAAAAAAGGGTTCAATGGTGGAGTACATTGAGGACTTCCAAAAATTGAATATAAGGGTAAAATATATTCCAGAGGAGCATAGGATTGATGTGTTCATAGGGACTTTAAAGAATAGAATCCAACATGAGGTGTGCCTTTGGGAACCTGATTCATTGGAGAAGGCATTCAGGTTGGCAAAAAAAAACGAAAGCAAAATTATGGCAACAAGGAAGCCTACCAATCACAACTATAAAGATGGAAGTGTTGTTGCCACTAGCCTTCCACAACCCAAAAGTTGACACCACAACAATTTGAAGAAAAAATAGCAAAAGGGATTTGTTACAGTTGTGATAAAAAATACATTAAAGGTCATAAGTGTGTTGAGAATAAATTATTTTACATAGATTGTGAAGAGGAATAAGAAAAGGAACAAGAAACATCAAAATAAGAGGATACACACTAGGAACAAACCCTAGAGAAAGAAGAAATGAATCTGACCATATCTTGTAATGCATTGGCCAGAATTACCACTCCTCAAACCATCAAAATAGAAGAAAATATCAAGAAGAAAAAGGTAATAGTGTTGATTGATTCGGGTAGTACCCATAATTTTATTCATTGTAAGATAGCGAAAGAATTGAATTGCTTCCTATATCCAACACCAGAGTGTCAAGTGATGGTTGCAAATGGAGGAACCATAAATTTCTCTAGAAAGTGCCATAATATCAAGCTATCCATGGGAGAATATGTGTTGAATAGTCGAATGATTTCCATTCCAATGGGTGGTGCTAATGTAGTACTAGGAGTCCAATGGTTACAATCTTTGGTTACGATAGCTTTTAATTTTCAAGAACTTTTCTTGAAAAAAAAATCAGAATGAAAGGAAGTTGAATGAAGGGGTATCACAGAGAAACCGGGAAATGTAATCAGATATAACGGCATGAGAAATATTCTAAAGAAATAACAACGTGGCATAATTGCACAATTATGTTCCCTAGAGGTTCCCACATCAAAATCATCTATTTCTCCTGATCTCCAAAAGTCTTGGAAAATCATTCCAAGGTATTTGAGACTCCCAAAGGCCTCCCACCTATTCGTGATCATGATCATGCTATTAATTTGATTCCATGAAATGTTCCTCCAAACATCAGGCCTTACAGATATCCCTATGCCCAAAAGAGTGAAATTGAACGTATGGTTTCAGAAATGATAGAGGATGGTATAATTCAACCTAGTCAAAGTTCTTTCTCTACTCTAGTAGTATTGATGCACAAGAAGGATGGATCATGGTGCATGTGTCTGAATTATAGGGAGCTCAACAAGCTCACTATTAAAGATAAATTTCCCATTCCTGTCATTGATGAAGTATTGGATGAATTGCATGGAGAAACTTACTTCACCAAGTTGGACCTTCATTTAGGATATCATCAAATCAGAATGAAGACTGAAGACATTTTGGAAACAACATTTAAAACTCATGAGGTTCATTACGAATTTTTGGTCATGCCTTTTGGCCTTACCAATGCACCTTCTACATTTCAAGGTTTGATGAATTCTATTTTCAAACCCTTCCTTAGAAAATTTGTGTTCGTATTTTTTGATGATATACTAATTTACAAGTCTTGGAAGGATCATCTTCAACTTGTTGATAGAGTGATCAAACTATTGGAGGAGAAACAATTATATGAAAAAACATCCAAATATTTCTTTGGAGTACAAGAGGTGGAATATTTGGGTCATATTGTATCTCATTAAGGTGTTAAGGTATACCCTAGAAAAATTAAAGCCATTAAGAAATGGAAATTCCCCACATCCATAAAGCATCTGCGAGGATTTCTTGAGTTTACAGGGTATTATTGCAGGTTTGTTAAGAATTATGCGAGAATAATAACACCTCTAACAACATTATTGAAGAAAGATGCATTTTCTTGGGCTCCAGAAGCAAAAAAAGCCTTTGAACATCTTAAAGAGGCAATGTGCCAATCACCGGTCTTAGCTATGATGGACTTCACAAAAACCTTTATTGTCGAATGTGATGCCTTAAGAAATGGAATTGGTGTTGTTTTAATGCAAGAAGAAACACCCATTACTTTTGAAAGTCATCCAATCAAAGCAAAGTATTTACACAAAGCTATTTGTGAGAAGGAAATGCTGGCAATACTTCATGCACTTAAGAAAAGGCGACCTTACCTAATGGGAAGACACTTCAAGGTAAAAGCAGATCATGATAGTCTTAAGTACTTTTTAGAAAAAAGATTATCTTTAGAAGAGCAACAAAAATGGGTCAAAAAGATGTTGGGTTATGAATTTGAAATCATCTGCAAAAAAGGGAAGCAAAATGTTGTTGCAGATGCACTCTCAAGAAAGCATGAGGATGTGGAAGCATTTCTTTGGCCATTTATATTATCCAACCAGATTGGATAAACGAAGCAAGGGATGAATGGAAGAATGGAGAAGAAGTGTGGGAACTCATTCAAAAGTTGCAGCAAGATCCTAGTACATATAATACATTTAGCTCGAAAAATGATTTGTTATGGTACAAAGATCGTTTATACCTCTGTAAGAATTCCCAACTAAAACAAAAGATTCTTCTATAATTTCACACGTGCCCCTTAGAAGAGCATTCAGGATTTTTAAAAACTTACCAGAGGGTTAAGAAGGAATTTTTTTTGGATGGCCTTAACTCTGATATTCAAAAGTTTTTGGCAGAATTTTGGTTTGCCAACAAAATAAATTTGAGACAATTAAGACTCCAAGTCTATTACAAACTTTATCCATCCTAAGTCAATGTTGGGAGGAGGTTTCAATGGATTTTATCACAGGTTTACCCAAGTCTGAAGGAAAGAGTGTCATCATGGTGGTACTTGATAGAATTACCCATTATGCACACTTTTGTGCATTATATCATCCATTTAAAGCCAGTACAGTTACTACTGCATTTATGGAAACAATTCCAAAGCTACATGGAAACCCAAAGATTATTGTAAGCGACAAAGATCCTATTTTCACTGGAAATTTTTGGACATAATTATTTTTTTGTCTCAGTACTCAGTTAGCTCATAGCTCATCTTATCATCCCCAATCTGATGGGAAAACTGAGATAGTGAACACATGTTTGGAAGGATATCTTCGTTTCTTTGTATATGATAAACAGACACAATGGGTCAAATGGTTGCCTCTGGCTAAATGGTGGTATAACACTTCCTTCCATACTAAAACAAAAGTATCCCCATTTCTGACACTTTATGGATATCATCCACCATCCATCAGATCATATTTAAGAGAAAATTCTAAGGTTCAAGCAGTGGAAGATCACAATGAGCATAAAAAAAATTCTCCAACTCTTAAAAGATAACCTGAATTTGCCACATAATGGAATGAAACAACATGCAGATCAACATCACAGTGAAAGAAGCTTTGATGTAGGTGACTAGATATTTCTACAATGACAACCATACAAACAAATGTCCCTCAAGCAAGATAAGAAGGATAATAAATTATCACCAATGTATTATGGTCCGTACAAGGTGTTGCAAAGGATTGGTACTATGGTATACAAATTGGAACTTCCTACATATTCCCGAGTGAACTCAATTTTCCATGTTTCATGCTTAAATAAGGTTATAGGTGACAAGCTCCTAGTTCAAATAATATTTCTAGAACTTGACGAGGAAGGAAAAATCATATTGTAACTTGAAGCAGTCACTGAAACAAGAACTCGACAACTACGAAATTGATCAATTTAGAGTATCTCATCAAGTGGAAGAACTTACCTGCTAAAGATTCCACATGGGAGGATGAGAATTTCATACAGAAGCAACCATAACTACTCAAGCATTGATGACAACATTTTTTTGAAGGAGAGGATCATGTTAGGTCCCTGTAATACGAGTGTATTCCCTTATTATTATTGTCATTGTAGCCCCTTTTTGTTATTGTTGTGCCCATGTTGTCCCCATATTGTTATTATTGTGCCCCATAGAAGCCCACTATTGTTATTGTTGTGCCCATACATTATTATTGTTATGTCGGCTTTGATTATATTGTGACCCCTTAGACTCCTATATATAGAAATGAGGTCTTGTCATTTGTATCATCCAAGAATTGTTCATTTGTGTAATGTAAAGGAGGTTGCCACCTTGAAGAAGCTAATTTTGAAGTCGTTTATCTATCTTTTATTCTATTTTGTGAGTTGGTTGCATAACAGTCAAAGACCCATAATATTGATCGATGTTGAGCACAAGGTCACTTATAAATGATATATATAGGGCGAGGGTGCAAATCTAGGTCTACTCTCAAAGGAATTTGTCGGAGTCGATAAGAGCAGACCTGCGAGTAAGAAGTCAATGGGGACCTCCTTAACCAACAGAAGTGAAGGACCAAATAGATGATGTGATACTGAAGATAACTTGACAGACTAGGTATGGCCGACAGAAATGAGTCAAGGGACACTGTAAAATCGCTGACAACAGGTTTACTTCCCTTGAACAAATGCATGATTTGATGTCAATTTATGGTAACATACGATAACTTTGTATAAGTTTTCAATGCAGGAGGCATTAGAAAAATTTCCATATGATTGGAAGAGATAACCAACTGGAGGAGGACTGATTCAAGAACAAGGTTATGGCTTCTTTTTTACGATTATGGACCCGCCAACATTTAGGGGATCTCCTCAGTATGAAATTCCAACTAGACCTCACACCATTTGGTGTAGGAGTCCCATCTGGTATGATGGCCCATTTGCCATTATCTTAAATATATGCCTTAGCTCTTTCTTTCCAACATGTGAGAGTGGTTTGCTTTGTCTTCGAACATCGAGGTTCCCGTTCCTAGTGAGTGCTAGTGTTACTTGTGTCAAGGTTCTTTCACCACACAGGGAGAGGGTGGAAGTGAGTCTCTAGTTGAAAGGGAAGAGTCCCAACTCTCTCAGAGACGCACAACACAACAGGACATGCGCAACTTCCGGCAGAGTAGTCCACATAGATGTGGCAGTCACAAACACACAATGAACAGATAGCATGTAGAATACCCAACGGAATAGTCCACGTGAGTGCGACGGTCATTATAACAAGTTTATGGGAATGGTTCTCTCTAGTGTCTGGCAAGGTAGCCCACATGGTCAAGGCAACGTTAACAAATTATACAACACATTTTCATAAGCATATGCATTAGAACAACCAAAATAATTCAACTATCTTAACAGAGGTTAAAGAAACATGCATTACAAGTGTTCAAAGAATAGTCTTACAAACAATTACAATACATGTGTGAAAATGTGTTGGCCTATTAACAGGCTTTTGAATTAAGCGAAAGCTCCAAGACTCATTATTGCACCATACATCACTAAACCCGTAAAGCAGGGTGTTGGAGCCACTTCTCTCTCCTCAAAGAAAAGATTACAGACTCTCAAGGCTATGTGGGAGGAGCCAAGGTGAAAAGTCTTTTGCATGTACAAATGAGGGGTATTTATAGCCAAGGGTAAAATTGGCCCTTGTGATTGTTCGACTTACATGACTCTTCAACTTTACGTGACCCTTCAAATTTACATGTGGGTCTCTTGGATTTCCACGTTACATTACATTAATTACAATAGTATGGCCCACAATATTGATGTGGCCGAGATGACTCATGACATGACTCAACATGACAAAGCTCGTATGTTCATGTTGATGGTGGTGTCCATGTTGAGCTGCAGTGCTTATGAGTGATGAATGTGCTTTTGGTGTATCATAGCTTCATCTCCAGATGGTCTTGGTGTTCACTTGATGTTTGCATGTGCATGTTCCTCCTTCGCTTGTACTTTGACATGCTTCATGTGTTCGTCCATTTACAAAGAAATCTCCTTGCTTGCATTCCTCATTCATACATTAACAAAAAAATCTTCTCGCATGTATTCCTTATTCATTCCTTCAAGAAACAATGTCCTCACATGCATTCCTTATTCGTCCGTTTGTGAACAAACATCCTTGCATGTGCTCTCCTTGTTCATCATGTTCGTTGTTGCGTCATGTATCATCCATGTACGTATATCTGTAATCACTTATGACAATATGGCACCAAATCTAGAAATCACCTAGTCTACCATGATCCATTATCTTTCACTTTAGGATGCAGATGACCTTGAGAGAGGAGAAGGCTCTTGAAACTACGCAAGTCATATTTCAAGCTGGGATGCAGGCTTTGGGCACTTCCAATGAAAATTACGCAGAGGTCACTAGGAGACTGATATGGGTAATTTGTATCAGCAGTGGCTGTCCATGGGATTTGGCTCGGCTTTGGGGCAAATCTGTGTAATTTTTTTATTGAAGCAATGCAAGTAGCAGAGGGGTTGGCAGCAAAAACTGCGTAATTTCTCCAGGGAGCTCATAGCGGGCTGAAAGAGTCTACTGGAAAAAATGTGTGATTGCTGGGAGGCTGGTCTACTAAACATCCTTTCGCATTTTCTAAGCTAAGAGGGATGCTAGGCAGCTAGGTGACTTCTCATTAAAACTGCACAGTTTTCGAGGTGAGCAGCAAGCTGGCTGACTGGGTGACTCACTGGAAAAAATGCACAATTTTTTGAGGGAGACTGTGACATAGACAAGTTGTTTGTCCAGCATGTCTGCGCAATTTCTTCAGTCAGTAGAGCGGGAATGCTTTGCAAATTTTGCGCAATTTTTTGGGGGAGTGAGTCTCGGGGTCACTGCCTGGTCAAACTCTTTGGTTGACCAACTAGAGGCTCAGTTTATGTGCTTGTGTGAAGCACAAATTGAAATGGCTCGCTCAAAAACTTCTGCGTTGTTTTGGGTGAGAGTCGTTTGAGTCGATTCCAGGTTGCACAGTGCAGATTGCCTGGAAGGCAGCCTCAAGCTCTGTGCAATTCTGGGCAACAATACATAATCATTAAGAGTTGAAACTGCGCAATGCAGCTTAGTAGTTGTCCGACTATTGGAGGATGGTCCAATCAACATAACTTTAACAAAATGACCAAGTGTGTGAATGAGTGAACTCGTGCATGTGTGACCTTGCGAACACACACTCAACATGAATTGATGAAAAGACACCTCGAACCATCAAGACAACGACACTCAGTTTGATTGACCGACGATGCAAGTGACAAGTGCGACACTTGTGATAGATCGTTGAATGAACGTGATGACACTTGCACAACAGTGCATACAACATCGTGTCTGAGTGTGATAGATGTGTACATAGCGAACATAACTCAAACACAACCTTAATCATCACTTGAATGAGGTCGCAAGCATGACATAGAAATCAACATGCCGAAGACGATAGTTCATCAAACAAGTGAAAAGGAAGCAAGACATGTAGAAGAAACACATGAGATGAATTTTCATGGTTGGACACATGCATGTTACTGAGGATAGGATGATATGACAATGAAAGGCAGTCCTTCCAACTCAACTAAGAGGTGTACTTCAAAATATGTTCTTACTTACCATACTTACCCTCAAGATGATCATGTATCCGATGGAGTTTGCATGCATCTTTTCCATTGATTGGTTCCTTGGTCCCTCTCCTCAACTCCTTGGAAGTGATTTCAACATGTCACCCTTTCTTGTAGTCACTAAGAGGTATATCTAAGCAATTTCAATGGACAGTGACTATTGGAATGAGGCCCTAGGAGGCCCGTTTGCACAGTTTATGCATGCAAGACAAGCAAGACAACTTGGACAACATTGCATAGTTTTTAGGCTTAGGGCACTACTATGGGACAAGGGTCTTGGGAGGAAAAATCTGCACAATTTCTAAGTGTAGTGTAGCTAGACTGCTCTACGCATTTATGGAGAGAAGTGCTAGATGGTGCCTCTGCAAGCTACGGGATTTCAACAGGCAAGGGAGGTTGGTGTCTCTATGCACTGCGGGGTTTGACCAGGCAAGGGAGGAATCTTGAGGGTTGTAGAAGCAAAGCACACAGTTCCGGGAAGATGGACGAGGCTAGGTTTCCTAGAATAATGACTAAGTATGAGATTAGTGAAACATATGTAAACATTGATAGGACTTGATTGTGATTTCACACGGACACTTAGTGACACAACGTAGACCATCCAGAATGCATAAGACATAATTTTCTTGATGCAACAAAATTCGTGATGTGAGTGTGTGAGGTGATTGTGAAACATGTTTATGTGATGACAACCACTCATATGCACACAATTCCCTTGAAGCAATAAAGCATTCCCTTTTCATGACAAACAAAAACCCCTATGCCCAAATATGACACATGTTGCATGAAAATGAGAACACGGACAACTCTTAAGATCAAGGAGGGGAGCTTGAAATCATCATCTTACCAACAAGCGACCAAGGATAATCAATTGTAAGATCTAAGGTAGGCTCCAAAATGTGCATGCGAGCCAAAATTTTGGAGGGTGGTCGTAGCCACTACAACACTTGGTGACACATTGGTAGAAATCCAACTCTTTCAATGAACCTTGTTCCATGAGAAGTGAGTCTAACCCTTCTAGAAGTATTGTTAAATTCATTGATCATGATGGCTTCCACACTAGCTTGTGTGAAATATGTACTCCATACCATTCTCTTGATCGGTCAGCACACATTCCAAGCCAAGTCAACTTATTTATTTCAATTGGGGATGAGGGGTATATTGGTGCACAAGTAATATAACTGTCAGAGTTTAAGTTTCATCTTTGGTGTTGCTCCACTGCTAGCAGGCCTAGATGATACCCTGACAGAGTCACACAGGAACACAAGCATCACTCCACTTCCAGCAAGCCTGGTCAGTACCTCAAAGGAGTTACTTGCATCACCTCCCTACGTAGGAAGCCTTTCTCTTCATTCGCCTTATTCATTTTTCATTTTTTTTTCAATAACTATGCATAGGAACTTATTTATTTCAGAGGTGGAAGAGGGATCCCAACTTATTAAGAGCAGAAGAGGTTGTTCCTTATGAGAAGTATGTTATGTATACCTCTAACATACTTGTTAAGGTTTTCCCCCTCACCTTACTCTACTTGACTGAGATGACAAGGGTTAAACAAAAGGACTGAATAGAGTAAGCAGTACTAGTTAACAATGCAAGTGTTTTTTTCACCAAGACTCACTCTAAACCGAACATATTTTCCATCAAGGCATCATCGACTGAAGAAAACAAGTTCTTCATTAAGATAGAGGAAAACAAATAATCAGATGTTGATAGCTGTACAAGTCCTCTTAGATTCGCCTAGTTTATCTTGAGAGCTAAACACATTTTCACAATGGGCTAACTTACAGGTACAAGCAAGCAAAGAAAGAAAAAAGAAAAAAGCAAAAGTAAAGTGATAGAAAAACAAGTAAGAAAATCAAGAAAGAAAGAAAACCAAACCAGGCAAGCAAGAAAGCAAACATGCGAACTAGAAAGCAAAGCAAAGCAAGAGGAAAAGACTACTCCTACTCCTATGCTAAACAATGCATGGGCCTACACACGTGAAGTGATATTTCCAATGTAGCCACCAGTGCATTGGATGGCCCATGTTGGTGAAGGCATGGTACGCGAGAAGTATAGTCTAGTGAGCTAGAAAACATAAAAGATATAAAAATGAAGATCAATACGCTCCGAGTTCTAAAACTTCCACAGAAAAGAAAAGAGTGAATGCATAAGACAGACATTCTCGTGACTTAACATGGTGTTGTGACATACTGCGTGTAGATGATAAACATGCACACTCTTTGTACGACGACATACGAGCGAACATGAGAAAGACCAAAAAATCATGCTTTGCAAGCATTCTTGTTGTGTAAGATTTCTCCAAAGCTTGAGCGATAGGATCATGTGATTTCGGTGGAGGAAGGGAAATCTGTTTGTTGGATTGATCTTCAGTGCATACAGATGAGTGATGAGGAGCCTTGGTGCTTCAAAAATTTTATAATCAGAAGTGGAACCAACCTCAGGACAATGAGGGCTTGACATAACCATTAGCCCAGGTTAAAGTGCCTCGACAATTTGCGGGGTTTCAACTCTGTCAATGGGTAGATCATCGGAGACCAATGGCTTAGACAGATTAATAGTGAGTGAATCAACATCATGAAAAATGAAGTAGTATGGGGATCATGAAAACCATGATCAGAAAATTTAGGATGTTCGTTGGCATCCTCATGATTTGATTAATCATACAGAGGGGTAGATGAGAAGAAAGAATGTTCACCCTCTACGTTTCCAGAAAAAGTAGAAGAAATGTCAAGTGGATTATTGATGAAAGCTTTGTCCTCTTTGCTACCGAATGTCAAACTAACATTGGGTGTGTTCTGTGAATGATTGGAAGTAGGTGCATCCATGGATGAATTTTCAAAAGGGAAATCATAGATAAAAAAATCACGAGAGATGTCAGGAAAAGGAGGAGGAGGCGTGGATAGAAGGAGGTCATCCTTTACCGCAAGTTCATGTTCAGATTCTGGCACACACTCATCATGAATGATAACAAAGGTTCGCTGTGCAACATCAACTCCATCAATAGATCGATCCTCGTTTACAACATGTGTGGAGTCTGGAATGGAAGAACACAGGACAATACAATCTGGAGGATCAATGGAACGTGGGGATAGAGGTTGAGGGAACAAATCCACGTGTCAACAAGCAGTCTTGCAAGCCAAATCTACAGAGATATCAAGAGCAGGTGGGGTAGGAGGATGTGACAGTTGAATAAACATGTGTGCATGTTCTCCCACATCACTCTACGGGGGTGGAGTTTTTTTATGAGGGGAAGGTGGACAATCACTTGTGACAGCCACTTGTCTTCTTGTGCTTGTGCAACTCCATCACCGAAGTATGCTTAGCGGGGTTTGAACTTAAATTGATTTTGGGATAAAGTGATTTGGTAAGGCAATATTCGAATCTTTCCATGAGATATCGGAATTTCATTTGATTTTTCAGAGCCTCAAACTTGAACATACAGAAGCACTGCGAAAATCCATAGGTGATTCATGCAGGGCCTTATATTGTTTTAACAATTTTTTATCAAGTGCTTAAGGATCAAAATGGTGAAAAACATATTCAATTAGATCACTGAACTTCTTGAATGAGTGCATGGACTTATGAGGCAGTATGCTACACCATTGCAATGGGTGGTCGTGAAGTGTGTGTGCAAGAAAAGAAAATCCCTTTGTTTAGTTAAAACCTTCCACGTTCTCTATGAGCACATGGAAGTCATCTAAGTTCTCAAGCCGAGCCACTTCGCCTTCACCATCATACATGATTTGTGACAAGTCATCTAATAACTCCTTCTCGACATGAAAGATATGTCCGTTGGATAGACATTTCAGAGGGTGACTATAACAAACTCCATGATAGATGTGCGACGATTCAAAATAGATTGTGAGGACTCAGCTTGTCATCTGGCACTCCTTCTAGCACAAGAAATGTTGATGCTGCTGGACCCACCAACATTCATGGGATCTCCCTGGTATGAAGTCCCAACTAGACCTCACACCGTTTGGTGTAGGAGTCCCATCCGGTACGATGGATCGGTTGCCATTATCTTAAACATATTCCTTCACTCTTGCTTGTCAGCATGTGAGAGTGGTATGTTTTGTCTTCAAACAACGAGGTTCACATGCCTGGTGAGTGCTTGTGTTACTTGTGTCAAGGTTCTTTCACCGCAGAGGAAGAGGGTGGAAGTGAGTCTCTAGTCAAAAGGGAAGAGACCCAACTCTGGTAGATACATACAACACAGCAGGACATGTGCAACTTCCGACAAAGTAGTCCACACAGATGTGGCAGTCACAAACACACAATGAACAAATAACACATACAACACCTAGAGAAATAGTCCATGTGAGTGCGACAATTGTTAATAGTTATAACAAGTTTATGGGAATGGTTTTGTCTAGTGTCCAACGAGGTAGCCCGCACAGAAAAGACATCATTAACAACTTATACAACACATTTTCATAAGCATATGTATTAGAACAACCAAAATAGTTCAACTATATTAACATAGGTTAAAGAAACATGCATTACAAGTGTTCAAAGATTAGTCTTATAAACAATTACAATACATGTGTGAAAATGTGTTGTCCTGTTAACAGGCTTCCGAATTAAGCGAAAGTTGCAAGACAAATCGGTACACCATACATCACTAACCTCGTAAGCGGGTCGTTGGAT
This sequence comes from Pinus tabuliformis, assembly GCA_031772625.1. Taxonomy (NCBI): domain Eukaryota; kingdom Viridiplantae; phylum Streptophyta; class Pinopsida; order Pinales; family Pinaceae; genus Pinus; species Pinus tabuliformis. The sequence continues at coordinate 887,781,605 of CM062812.1, read as the reverse complement.
CCAATGATTGCTCCTCAAAGAAACGATTACAGACTCTCAAGGCTATGTGGGAGGAGCCCAGGTGAAAAGTCTTTTGCATGTACAAATGAGGGGTATTTATAGGCAAGGGTAAAATTGGCCCTTGTGACTGTTCGACTTCCCTCATGACTGTTCAACTTACATGATTCTTCAACTTTAAATGACTCTTCAAATTTACATGTGGGTCTCTTGGACTTCCACGTTACATTAGATTGATTACAACAGTGTGGCCCACAATTTTGATGTGGCCGAGATGAATCATGACATGACTCGACACGATAGAGCTAGTATGTTCATGCTGCTGGTGGTTTCCATGTCAAGCAACAGTGTTGTTAAGTGATGAATGTTCTCTTGGTGTATCATAGTTTCATCTCCACATGTCAGTGTGTGCAAAGTCTTTGATGGTCTTGGTGTTCGCTTGATGTTTACATGTGCATGTTCGTTCTTCTCTTGTACTTGGACATGATTCATGTGTTCATCCGTTTGTGAACAAATCTCCTTGCATGCATTCCTAATTCGTTTGTTTGTGAAACAATATCCTCACATGCATTCCTTGTTTGTCTATTTGCAAAACAATCTCCTTGCATGCATTCTTTGTTCATCCGTTCACGAACGAATCTCCTCGCATGTGCTCTCCTTGTTCATCAAGTTTGTCATCGCATCATGTATCAACCATGTATCTATATCTGCAATCACTCATGATGAGACGAAATCAAATCCAGGAATATCCTAGTCTACCATGATGCATTTTCTTTCACTTTCAGATGCAGGTGATCGGGAGAGAGGACAAGGCTCTTGAAACTGCACAAGCAGATTTGAAGCTGGGATGTGACCTATGGGCACTGTCAGTGAAAATTGTGCAGAGGTCACTGGGAGACTGAGATAGGAAATCTGGATCAAAAGTGACTACATGTGGGATCTGACTCGGCTAGAGGGTAGATCTGTGCAATTGTTTTAGGGAAGTAGTGCAAGTAGTAGATGGGTTGGCAGCAAAAACTACGTAATTTCTTCGGGGAGCTGGTAGTGGGCTGTAACAGTCTGCTGGAAAAATTGTGCAATTGCTAAGAGGCTAGCCTCCTAAACATCCTTGTGCAGTTTCTAAGCTGAGAAGGATGCTAGGCAGCTGGGTGACTGCTCATGAAAATTGCACAGTTTTCCGAGTGAGCAGCTATTGGGTAGCGGAGGTCCCACATAACGGTTTTGGGACAGAAAGCCTAGAAATTAGGATTAAACTATTGTAAAAACTCTGAAGTATGCAGAGCGTGATGTGTAATAAGTCAAATTCTAAAGGGTAGTCCACCCAAAAATAATGTAAAGAAATGTAAGTTGAGTCGGCCCGCCTATGGATCACGGTCCATGGAAAGGTATATAAGTTTTCAAATTCTAAAAACCGAATGCAATGTTTGTCTCTCCGTGTGATGGCTAACGAATTATGATTATTATAATAATTATTTGTAAAACAATCTGATATTATTTAGTTTAAACATTATTTAGTTTAAATGTAATTTAATTAAAGTAAAAATATTTAAAGTTTAAAATCTTGTTAATTTAGAATTTATTTATTGGTAAATTAAGATATTTTGTTATTTGTAATTTCGTATTATTGTTGTGAAGAATTTAATTTTAACCAATAACAATAATAATGGTTTATTAATCAATTTCTATGAATTATAATTAATTTCAATAACTATAGTTGATTTTTAAAAATATATTAGATTTTCTATAACTTATTATATTGTTTTGCAAAATTAAATAATTATAAGAATATTGTAGTTCAAAAAAAAAATATATATATATATAAATTTATATAATACCAAATAACAATAATAAATAAAATAATATATAATAACAATATATAAATAAAATAATATTAATAAATATATTAAATCAAATTTCTACTAAAGAAATTTGAAATACATTTATAAGTTATTATTAAGATATATTCACCGGTCATAATTAAGAAAAATATTTTAAAAATCAATTGAATTTGCAGATCGGACAAAACATTGGAAAATGAAAATAAGAAAAATCTATTGGATTTTCAAAGACGGGACTGAACAAAAGAAACAGGTCGAGGAAAAGAGATATATGAGGATATGGGTCGATAATTACAGTGAAGTGAAGAATCTGCATTAGAAGAGTAGGAAGAGAGGAATATTTAGAAGTATGTATCAATTGTATTTTCGTGCAATGGGAGAGGAATGATTATTAAAGTAATGGACTATTGCTTAAATTTATTATTTTGTTTTGAGTAAAATTTCCAATACAAATGGTAGATATAGAGTCTAAAATATTCAATAAATTAGAGCAAATAAAACATGTTAATTTAATTTAAAGCAGACATAATGAAATTCATAGAAAGATGGACTCACTTAGACTCACTCAGACTTTAATTCATTACAAACATAATAATTTTAAGAAGTACAAGTTCTTGAAATGAGAAACTACTTGCAATTAAATTAATATTAATATATGTCATTTCACAAATTTTCACTGACCTAGCTCAAATAATGTTACGAGGGAATGTAATGTTATGAGGGAATGTTCATAGTCACACGTTACCAAGCATGGCTCATACGGAGTTGTTTTTAGCGCAAATTTTTGGACTTTCCTAGCAGAAAAATTTGAGGTGAAATCTTGATTTGTGTTATTTAAACTGGGCTTTTGACTCTATATATGGATTCAACACCCTGAAAAACCCCTAAGGCACTTGGATTGTGCACGGTTACCCATCAAACTTCTGATTTCAATAAATTACTACCAGATTTTAGAGAAATTAGACCGAAAAAGCCAAAATCATAAATATCATCCACTAAAATCATAAATATCATACCACCAAAATCACATGTTACGAGGCAAGGCCCAATAACATCTTGAAATTTATAGCCAATAGCTTTAAAAATAAATGCTAGTAAAAAAAAAAATACAAGTTCCACTTTATTAAATTGAAAATTATTTAACACTTTTAACTAAATTAATAAGAAGTTAGCCTAAAATCCACTATATTTCGCAACAAACATAGTAAATAACATAAACACTATATATTTATTTTTTAATATTAATAAACAATAAATCTATATATATTTAAATAAAAAAATTCTACCAAACTATTTCAGGTAATCATAAATGTGCACCAAATCTCTTTGTGATAGCTATATACAATAAGTTTCAAGTCATTAATCTCTTTGTGATAGCTATATACAATAAGTTTCAAGTCATTTCAGGTAATCATAAATGTGCACCAAATCTCTTTGTGATAGCTATATACAATAAGTTTCAAGTCATTTCAAGTAATCATAAATGTGCACCAAATCTCTTTGTGATAGCTATATACAATAAGTTTCAAGTCATTGTAAATATTTACTTAGCTAGAGCTTAAACCTATTATATAAAAATATTAAATTTGAATAAAAAGATAATTATATTTTAATCATAGATCTTTAATCTTAACTCTAAATCTTGATATTTACATCAACCACATGCAAGAGAAGTGTGAGAGTCAAAGGCATATTTGTTTTTGCAAAAGCAAAATGATTTCTCTTCTTAAAAGATTTAAATAGGGATCTTATATTACTTAAAATATAATGATAACATTGATCACAATTACCACAATTTTCCTACAACTTTTTCCACTACCATTAACAAGTTCTTTACTTATGTGTCTTGCAAAAAGAACAATAGAACTTTTAGTTGATCCATAAACTATCGTGGATATTCCCAATAGAACTTCTAGTTGATCTGTAAACTGTCATGGATATTCCACTGGACAATTCGTCACAATAGATATAATATTATATTAAAAATTCTAAATTTCTACACTATTATAGTTTTATTAAACCTCTAGATCTGTTAATTTAATTGTAATTAGTGTATGCATGCGAATGGAAATTATGTCGAAAATTAGAGAAAAATAAAACAATCTCATGCACACACATATAAAACATAAGATATGCTCTGGAAAACCCTTTCTGGAGAAAACTCAGTTGGAAGGTGAGCCTGCTTAGCTCTCTTTCTCTATCTGGAAAATAAGGTTGCTGGTACAAAGAAGTAATGCTTGTAGCCTATGGGCTTCTACAGTGCGCAAACCCTCCCTATTTGCTCTACCTCCTATTTCTCCTGGCTATCTTTGCTCAGCTATGGAACAAAATTCTCTCGAAATAATAGAATGCCTCTTCCTTTTAGTAGCCTGGTTATAACATATCTCGATAGCCTACCAGTGGTTAAGTTTGACTACAACAACTCTTAACTAAAGTTACAATATCGACCCTTCTATAGTATTTTAGATCACAAACACATGGCTAGCCCCTTTCCATGAAAAATGGGGGATGACGTAGCATCCTCTCGAACCATGGTGGTGAAAACAGGGAAGTCAACTTCTGAGGGGCATAACTTTTGCATACGGAATCCAACTGACATTCTTCTTGCATCGTTGGAAATATCTTTATGTGTAGAATAGTGTTAAAAAGTGTGATGCTACATCGACAAAGTTTTACCCCCAAAAATGTCGTTTCATGCCTCAAAATGATCCCAAGATGTTTCAGGCCTCGTTTTGCGAAACTGGGTCCCACAGATAAAAACAGTCTCATGAAATGACTCCTCCACTTTTTCCACTCTTAATTCATCGATATGGATGAAAAAAAATTTAATGATCCAATTCAAATCACACCTCCCCATTTTGGGAGGCTTTTGGCCTCCAAAATATTTTACTTAATGAGGTGAGAAAATTTTCCTCCACCTTCTCTCTGGTTTACCATTTAGATTTACCTAGAATTTGTCCCTTCAACCCAATCTCCCAAAGGTCACACTACCCTTGTCTAGTAGTTATGGACCTCTTCTGCAAAATTGCGTCCTCTGTCAACTTTTCTTAAGCATTTGGTGCCAAATACTCCATAGAAGGTATTACTTGTACCTCTTCCTGATCTAGCATGGAAGGCTCATATAGTTTCAAATTCTCTACATTCAAAACTAAGTAAGTGCGCATATATGGTGGTAAATTGAGTCGATAGTCATTATCACCCACCTTTTCTTGTATCTTAAAGGGACCATACCTCAAAGCCTTTATTTTCTTACCAAGCCCCTACAACCTTTTCTTACCAAGCCCGTGCAGCCTCTCCTTGTTCAATTGTAGCCATACTTTGTCTCCCACCTTGAACGACTTCTCGGTGTTGATCATGCCTGGCCTTATACTTCTCTTATGGCTTCTGCAATGTTTAAGTTATACAATATTTTTACTCCTTACGATATGCTCAGTATATAAGTTTTCAAATTTTAAAAACCGAATGCAATGCTTGTCTTGTCATGTGATGTCTAATGAATTATGATTATTATAACAATTTTTTGTAAAACAAGTACTATATAGTAGTTAATTGGATGCTATTTAGTTTAAATGTAATTAAATTAAAGTAAAAGTACTAAATTTAAGTTAGTGTTAAGGTTTAAAATTTTGTTAATTTAAAATTTATTTATTGGTAAATCAAGATATTTTGTTATTTGTAGTTTCCTTTTATTGTTGTGGAAAATTCAATTCTAACCAACAACAATAATAATGGTTTATTAATCAATTTCTATGAATTATAATTGATTTCAATAACTATAGTTGATTTTTAAAAAGATATTATATTTTCTATAACTTATTATATTGTTTTGCAAAATTAAATAATTATAAAAATATTGTAGTTAAAAAAAAATTATTCAAATAATACCAAATAACAATAATAAACAAAATAATATATAAATAAAATAATATATAATAACGATATATAAATAAAATAATATTAACAAATATATTAAATCAAATGTAAAAATCAAATTTCTACTTAAAAAAAAAAGTGAAATACATTCATAAGTCATTATTAAGATACATTCACCAGTGATAATTAAGAAAAATATTTAAAAAAACAATTGAATGTGCAGATCGGACAAAACATTGGAAAATGAAAGTAAGAAAAATCTATTGGATTTTCAAGGACAGGATTGAACAAAAGAAACAAGTCGAGGAAAAGAGCTATGTGGGGATATGGGTCTACAACTACAGTGAAGTGAAGAATATGCATTAGAAGTGTAGGAAGAGAGGAATATTTAAAAGTATGTGTCAATTGTATTTTCGTGCAATGGGAGAGGAATGATTATTAAGGTAATTGATTATTGCTTAAATGCATTTTTTTGTTTTGAGTAAATTTTCAGTACAAATGATAAATCTAGAGTCTAAAATATTCAATAAATCAGAGCAAATAATACATGCTAATTTAATTTAAAGCAGACATAATATACTACATAGAAATATGGACTCACTCAGAGTCACTAGGACTTTAATTCACTGCAGACATAATAATGTTAAGAAGTACAAGTTCTTGAAATGAGAAACTACTTGCAATTAAATTAATATTAATATGTCATTTCACAAATTTTCACAGACCTAGCTCAAATAATGTTACGAGGGAAGGTTCATAGTCACACATTACCACACATGGTTCATACAGAGTTGTCTTTAGCACGAAATTTTTGGACTTTCCGGTGTCGGAATCCAGCGGAAGAATTTGAGATGAAATCTTGATTTGTGTTATTTAAACTAGGTTTTTGACTCTATAAATGGATTCAACACCTTGAAAAACCCCTAGGGCACTTGGATTGTACAAGGGTTACCCATCAAACTTGTGATTTCAATAAATTATTGTTGGATTTTAGAGAAATTAGACCGAAAAAGCCAAAATCATAAATATCATACCACTATAAATCATAAATATCATACCACTAAAATCATAAATATCATACCACCAAAATCACATGTTACGAGGCAAGGCCCAATAAAATCTTGAAATTTATAGCCAATAGCTTTAGAAATAAATGCTAGTAAAAAAATTGCAAAAAATAATCTGTAAAGTTCTACTTTATTAAATTGAAAATTATTTAACATTTTTTACCAAATTAATAAGTGGTTAGCCTAAAACCCAATATGTGTTGGCCACAAGAATAGTAAATAACATAAACACTATATATTTATTTTTTAATATTAATAAATAATAAATCTGTATATATTTAAATAAAAAAAAAAAAAAAATCTACCAAACTATTTCAGATAATCATAAATGTGCACTAAATCTCTTTGTGATAGCTATATACAATAAGTTTCAAGTCATTGTAAATATTTACTTAGTGTGAGCTTAATCATAGACTTTTAATCTTAAATCTAAATCTTGATATTTACATCAATCAGTGTGAAAGTCAAAGGCATATTTGTTTTTGCAGAAGTAAAATGACTTCTCTTCTTAAAGGATTTAAATAGGGATTTAGATTGCTTAAAATATAATGATAACATTGATCACAACTACCACAATTTTACTACAACTTTTTCCGCTACCATCAACAAGTTCTGTACTTATGTTTCCTGCAAAAAGAACAATAGAACTTCTAGTTGATCTGTAAACTGTCGTGGATATTCCACTGGACAATTCGTCACAACAAATCTGATAATATTATATTAAAAATTATGAATTTCCACACTATTACAGTTTTATTAAGCCTCTAGATATGTAAATTTAATTGTAATTAGTGCATGCATGCGAATGGAAATTATGTCGAAAATTAGAGAACAATAAAATAATCTCACGCACACACATATAAAGCATAAGATATGCTTTGGAAAACCCTTTCTAGAGAAAACCCAGTTAGAAGGTGAGGTCGCTTAGCTCTCTTTCTCTATCTGGAAAATAAGGGTGCAGGTACAAAGAAGTAATGCTTATAGCCTGTGGGTTTCTACAGTGCATAGATCCTCTCTGTTTTCTCTACCTCCTATCTCTCTTGGATATCTTTGTTCTGCTATGGAACAAAATTCTCTCGAAATAATAGAATGCCTCTTCCTTTCAATGGCTCGGTTATAACACATCCCAATAGCCTACTAGTGGTTAAGTTTGACTACATCAACTCTTATCTAGAGTTACAATATCGACTCTTCTAGAGTATTTTACATCACAAACATGTGGCTAGCCCTTTTTCCATGAATAATGGGGGACAATGCAACATCCTCTCGAACCATGGTGGTGAAAACAGGGAAGTCAACTTCTGAGGGGCATAACTTTTGCATACGGAATCCAACTGACATGCTTCTTGTGTCGTTGGAAATATCTTTGTGTGTAGAATACTGTTAAAAAGTGTGGCGCTACATCGACAAATTTTTACCCCCAAACTGGTTTCAAACCTCGTTTTTCCAAACTGGGTCTTGCTGGTAAAAACGGTCCCATGAGATGACTCCTCCACTTTTTCCACTCTTAATTCATCGATATGGATGAAAAAAAAATTAATGATCCAATTCAAATCACACCTCCCCATTTTGGGAGGCTTTTGGCCTCTAAAAGATTTTACTTAATGAGGTAGAAAATTTTCCTCCACCTTCTCTTTGGTGTACCATTTAGCTTTACCTAGAAGTTGTCCCTTCAACCCAATCTGCCAAAGGTCGTGCTACCCTTGTCTTGTAGTTATGGACCTCTTCTGCAAAATTGTGTCTTTTGTCAACTCTTCCTAAGCATCTGGTGCCAAATCCTCCATAGAAGGTAGGACTTGTCCCTCTTCCTGATCTAGCATGGAAGCCTCATATAGTTTCAAATTCTCTACATTCAAAAATAAGTAAATGCACATACATGGTGGTAAATTGAGTCGATAGTCATTATCACCCACCTTTTCTTGTATCTCAAAGGGACCATACCTTAGAGCCTTTATTTTCTTACCAAGCCCCTGCAACCTCTCCTTGTTCAACTATAGCCATACTTTGTCTCTCGCCTTGAACAATTTCTCTGTTCAGTGTTGATCATGCCTAGCCTTATACTTCTCTTATGATTTCTACAGTGTTTCTTGCACCTATAGATAGATCTATATGATATTCTCTATAAATGTTTCAGCCCTTAAAGCATCTCCTCTAAGATCTTCCCTCACTCCGCCTTGTTGCACATATGTAATATCAAAAGGTGAAGGTGGAAAATATCCAAAACAAGTTTCAAATGGGGACTTTCCTATAGAAGTGTGGACTATTCTGTTGTAAGAATGTTGTATATATACCATATTTTCATCCCAGGTCTTCGAATGATTTTGTTTGTATCCACTCAAAAGCTGCACCAAAGTCATATTGAATACTTTTATCTGCCCATCTGTTTGTGGATGTAATGTTGTATATCACTTCAACTCTTTTTTCCATCTTCTACCACAATGTAGTCTAGAATGCACTAAGAAATCTTCTATCCCTATCTAAACTGATGCTCCTTGATATCCCAAAACGCACCTATACTTGTCCAAAGAACAAGTTTGATGCTTCTTTCCCAATGATGGTATTTTTACAGGGCATCAGAACACACATCTTGTTGAACCTGTTAGTTACCACGAATATGTAGTCATGTCCCTTCCTGGTTGTCGATAAAACTCCCACAATGTCCATGGAAATGCTTTCCCAAGGATGAGTAGGTACAAGTAAGGGACAATATAAACCTTGTTTCCTATTACTAGGCTTGTTGGTACAACAAAGGATGCATCCCCTTATGAACCTAGCTACCTGCTCTTGCATCGTGGGCCAATACACATAACTCTGCAAGTTAGCCATGGTCTTCCCTACACCAAAGTTCCCTGCAACCTTGGAGGTGTGAGCCTCTCTAATCAGTTACAATCACTCACCTTTAGGAACACATAGCTTATCCAGCCTGCAGAGTAACCCATCTTGGAGACAATAGTCAACAATGTTCTTGCCATCATGCACATGACTCTAACTCTACAATTGTTGATAGACCTCCTTGAAGTCCTCATCCTCTAAATATGCCTCTCTGTATGCATCATGGGTGAATGGCTTCATGTGCATAAGAGTCCCTAAAGTTTTGATCTTTGATGTAGGTGGCCTTGAAAGAATGTCAACCAACTTGTTTGTGTTGCCCTTCTTATATTTTATCACCAAATGAAACTATTGTAAAAACCCCATCCACTTGTAATGCTTGGTTTTTTGTATCTTACTTTGGGCTTGAAAGTATTGTAATGATTGGTGATCTGTGTGGATTACTGCGTCCTTTCCCATTAGATAGTGCTTCCACTACTTCATAATTTGCACCATGGAATAGAGCTCCTTCTCATAGGTAGGGTAGTTAATAATTGCACCATGAAATACTTAAAAATGGTAGCATTCAGGCCTTCCTCCCTAGATCAGGACAACTCCCATAGCATACGCACTCGCATCTATCTCCACTTCAAAGGGTCACTACAAGTTTGGTAATGCCAAAGTTGGTGCTTGAGTGGTCTTATTTTTTATCTCCTCTAAAGCCTTCTGCTGACCTTTTCCCCATTGGAAACTCTTACCACTTAGTGTTATGTCATGGAGCGGTGCTTCTATCGTTGAAAATGGGGCTATGAATTTCCTCAAGTACTATGCTTCCCTAATGAAACTCCTAACCTCAAAAACATTAGTACGCACTAGAAATTTCATGATGGCCTCTATCTTGGAAGGATCCATCTTCAGTTCTCCTCGACCGATCACATACCCCAAATACACCAAAGACTATTGCGCAAACTCGCACTTCTTGAGATTTGCTAGCAATTGGTGCTTCTTCAATGTTTCCAGCACCTGTGTCAAATGTGAAATATTCTCCTTTCAGGTAGCACTATATACTAGTATATCATCTAAATATACAATAACAAATGAATATATAAAAGAGTGCAGTACATTATTCATTAATCTCATAAATGTAGATGGTGCATTACATAAGCCAAATGGCATGACTAACCAATCATACAAACCTTACCTAGTTTTGAAGGCAGTCTTCCAAGTATGTTCTTTTTTAAGTCAAACCTAGTGATATCCAGACTTCAAGTCCAGCTTGGTGAAGTATTTTTCTTGCTGCAACTGATCCAATAGATCATCTGTCCTGGGAAGGGGGTATCTGTTCTTGAGCACGATTTTGTTCAACACAGTGTAATCTATACACATCCACCAAGTCACATCCTTCTTCTGCACAATGATGATGGGTGACCCACATGGTGATGTACTCAGTTTAATGACACCCTGTTCTAGCAGTTGCTGCAACTATTTATTCACCTCACTTACTTCTATAACAGACTTCCTGTACATCCCAATATTTGGCAATGGGGATTCCAGCAATAGTTGGATCCCATGCTCCACTTCTCTCTTAGGTGGTAACCCTTTAAGATCTCAGAACACATCCCTGTATGCCTATAACAACTCCTCCAATTGTTTATTTTGTTTCTTAGTACACTCCTCCACGGTGCCTTACCTCTTATTGACTCTTCTACAGACTGACATTCTCTTAAAAATAATAAAACATGCTTCTTGTTGGAACTGATCAATTTCTTAGCTTGGTTGGCACTTACCAATGAAATTTTTGACTTGCCTTCATGCGCATTGATGATGAACAATTTTCCATCCTTGACGAGCCAATATTGGTTGTCTCTCCTCATGAATATTTCATCGCGCATGTACATGTATGGACTCCCAAAGATGACTCCACATACATCAAGGGGAACCACATCTAGATCTACTTCATTAATAAAATCAACGCTGATAGAAAATATAATTTTACACTACTTTATTACCTTCAGCTCTGGATCCTTATTTACCTATCCTAGTGGATATGGGTTTGGATGATCACGAACTTCCAACGCCAAATTCTTGACCAGCTTTGTTGTAATGAGATTTTCCTGTGATCCTGAGTCAAATAGAGAATCAATCTTTGTCCTTATGACCTATAACTTTATATGGATGAGTTGTGTCATTTCTTTCTCTTCTTGTTGTTGAAGGCTACTCAAGTTCACCTCCTTTTGCACTGATGTGCAAATGATCTTCTCATCCATGTACAAGTTTCTTTCAACTTGGTTGCTCGAATCTTTAGCCATGAGATTCTTCTTCTTGTTATCTTTCTTATTATTCTTCAGGTTTAGCTCTCGATGCAACTTCCAACATTTCTCCTTTGTACAACCACCAATGTTGCAGTGGTTGTAGTGGTTACTATGATCTTTACACTAGTGTGTTTTGGCTATCGTATTTTTATCATTTTCCCCTTTTTTCTTCTTCTTCCCCTCCTTAGAAGCATCTTGTTGCTCCTTCTTCTTCGATCCACTTAATTGCGCTCTCTTTAGGCTTATGTTTTCAGGTATTGCACCTATATATAAGCTTCGCCCACTAATTTGGGATTGAACAATATCCCTTGTTCACGCAAATGGCAGTGCAAACCCCCCAATTACTTGAGGATTACATTTGCGTTCTTTGGAGAGATACCTAACATTATAGCCATCTTTCTGAATTTTGTGGTGTATTCTCGCATGCTTTGGCCCGACTTTTTCCTGAAGTAATGCCATTGGATCCACTAGTCCTCCACATACCCAATGGGATAATATTGTGACTTAATGAAGGTTTTGAAATCATCCCACTTAGTTACTAGTGGTTCTCCTTCAAACCTCATACTTTCCGTGTGGCTCTCCTACCAAGTCAGTGCATGGCCCTCCAATTTCAGCTGTGCAAATGAGATTTTTTGTCTTTCTTCAATCTGATGGATGCTGGAATACAATTCCAGCTATTGATCCCAATGGTTCAGCTTCAGAGCATTGATATCACCATGGTATGGCTTGATATTGACTTTTCTTCCATTTTAAACAGGGACTATGATTGGTTCAGGACACTCAAACTGGGTTGATCCTTTTCGATTTCTTTCTTCGACTGGTTCTATGTTCTCCCCAATCGTCTAATCCTCGTTCTAATTTGTCCTCTGTATTCAAACCCCCATCTTCTCCAAATATACCCAACTAGTTATGGTTGATATCTATGACTTGTTCCAACCGCGTAAACATCACCTTTGCAGGATCACGAGGTTCGTTTACAGATTCGTCGGCCATGATTAGGGTTTAAAAATTTTCAGCCCGTTGATTTAGATCCCCACAATCTCCTCAAAATTCCCAAAGAAAATTGCTTTGATATCAAATGATCCGTAAACTGTTGTGGGTATTCCACCAGAAAGTTTGTCACAACATATCTGATAGTATTATATTAAAGATTCTAAATTTCTACACTATTACAATTTTATTAAACCTCTAGATCTGTAAATTTAACTATAATTAGTGCATGCATGTGAATGAAAATTATGCAGAAAAGTAGAGAATGACACAATAAGCTCACACACACATATAACACATAATATATGCTCTAGGAAAACACTTTCATGAGAAAACCTAGCTAGAATGTGAGGTCACTTCACTCTCTTTCTTTATCTAGAAAATAGGGCTATAGGTACAAAGAAGTAATATTTGTTCTCTACCCCCTATCTCTCATGGTTATTTTTTCTCAACGATGGAATAAAATGCTCTCGAAAGAATGGAATGCCTCTTCCTCCAAGTGGCCTGCTTATAACACAACCTAATAGCCTACTAGTAGTTAAGTTTGACTACATCAACTCTTAACTAGAGTTACAATATAGACTCTTCTAGAGTCTTTTACATCACAAACATGTGGCTAGCCCATTTTCCATGAATAATTGGCACTGATGTGGCATTCTCTCGAACCATGCTGGTGAAAATAAGAAGGTCAACTTCTAAGTGGCATAACTTTTGCATACAAACTTTGATTGAAGCGATTTTTGGGCTGTTGGAAATATATTTTGTGTAGAATAATATGAAAATATATGGTGTTAAAGTGATAAATTTTAACTCCCAAAAAACATCGTTTGATGCCTTAAAATTCTCCTAGAAGGTTTCAGACCCCATTTTGCCAAATTGGGTCCCACTAGTAAAAATGGTCCCATGAGCTAATTCCTCCACTTTTTCCACTCTGAATGCATCGAGGTGGATGAAAAACAATATAATGGTCCAATTCGGATCACTAACCCTTGGTATGATAATGATTGTAAAATTGTCAAGAAAATAGAGATGATTCTAACAAAACTATAATGCTTGAAAAAATAAATATGTACAAAGCTCTTATCAAAAGAAAGAAAAGATCTTATATAAATGGGAGGTAAGAGCATCTACTTTACCTTCCTAAAGTTAAGCCCATAATTTTTTAAAGGAAATCTCTTGTTCATAAAACAAAAGAAACAACTCAATCCCTTTAAAGAATTGACATATCTGTCTTAAGAATCTTTATGATTCCCCTAAGGCCATGGGCGCTATCTTGGACACTCCTATATAGGAGGATATATTCTCTTTAGAAGGTGTTGAGATCGGGATTAAGAAACTTGCTAATGGGAAAGCCAAGGATATTAAATGTTATCAAGTTGAAATTCTTAAAATGGGAAGATTTGTTCTCATCCTTCATATACACAAACTCCTCAATCTGGCAGTGAAACTAGGCTTCCCTAAGCCTTGGACACAAAGCCTTATTGTGCTTATATTTAAAACTGAGCATAAAAACATTCCCTCTAACTACAAGACCATTATGATTATCCACATTTTAGCGAAGCTGTATGGGCTCATTTTAGAAAAGAAGATTAGTCTTTGGCTTGAAAGCCATGGTAAAAGAGTTAAAGGGCAAGCTATATGTAGGATACATCGCTCCACTATAGAACAACATGTTACTCTTAGGATTAATGCGGCGGAATGCCACAATAATAATACTAATCTCTTTTGTTGTTTTGTTGACTTTAGAAAAGCTTTCAAGATTGTTCCTTTGGATAGGCTATGAAAGAGGCTAGAAAAGATAATGGTTCCTCCCGAGCTGAGGGTTGTTGTGATTAGGCTATATGAAAATGTTATTACCAAGCTTAGGACCACCGAGGGTTGGTCAAAACAAATTACATGCAATATTGGAGCTAAGAAAGGATGCCCCTTATCCCCTACCCTTTTTGGCATTTACATTGATACGCTAGAAGAGTGGTTAGAAGCTACAGGATGTGACAACCTCGGGCTCACAACTATGGTCATTACTCTTCTCCTTTATGCGAATGATATCATTCTTTTAACTAGGAGCCATGATGATCTTGACAAGCAACTTAGAATGATTCGAAGATTACTGCTCCAAGATGGGTATGACTACTAATACTGACAAGACTAAATTCATGATAATTAAATCCAAGAAGATCAACTATGGTAATTTCATTTATGATAATAAATACTTTGAGAAAGCTTTTTCATACAAATATCTAAGAATCAACATTCATCATCGGCTCAATTGGAGTTATAACATTGAGAAAATGACTATTGGATTTTGGAAAGCCTATTATGGGCTTAAAAACAATTTAAGTTGACAGATCTTTGGGCATGGAGTAAAAAGAAGTTCCTCTTTCATGTTTTCTTCACCCCTATTATTTTATATGGATGTGAGGTTTAGGGTTGCAGTATATATAGAGAATCGTGGAGGAATATTGAGTTGATCCGAAAGAAATTTATAACCTACAACCTCAAGATTAAAGGATGTACTCCCTACCCTATCCTCTTGATTGAAGCTAGCTTTTCCCCCATTGAAAACATAGTTATGGATAGGTATCTCATGTATAAGAAGAAGCTATACAACATGGAAACCAAGAGGTTTCCTAAAATTGCATCTAACTCTAGCCAAAACCCCCACCTTCAGCTCAAGCAAGGTTAGCATAAGGATGTCTGATCTTAGCTAGACCATTGGGCGGTAAAAGAGAACATATTACAAAATAAAGATATTAAAAATATTATTACTCCTAAATTTAAGGATTAGTTGTGGGACAATGAAGAGGTAGAGAGAAAGATGAAGCTAAGGTATTATAAGGAGGTGATCAACCCAAATCTCGAAAACCAAACTTATCTTTCTATCCTAACTAGTGCTAAGAAGAAAATGAATATTGCCAAGAAAAGAACTAAGACTCACGAGCTTCAAAGTGAAATTGGGTGTGGGCCAATTCCAAAAACTCCTTGGGACTAAAGAGTCTAACACCTTTGTGATACTAAGATGGTTGAATATGAAAAACACTTTCTCTTGGATCGCCCTGCTCTTACTCACATAAGTTCTAATTTTTAAATCTTTGCCACACTACCAACCTTCTTGACTTATTAAATCAACAAAACTATGATGATCTAAGAACGCTTCTCTCTCTTCTTTTCAATCATAAAAATAAAATATTAAAAAATCTTATTTAATCTCTTACTTTCTTAAAGTCATATAAACCATATTAATTTTAATAAACATTAATTATCATCATCAATTATTCTATATTTATAGTAAATTTTTAAATTTTAATTTTTTTCAAAAACCTTGTTATAAGTTTACTATGTTTTTAATGTTGATCGAAGAAATATTATATGTAGATCGTCTCCAACTTTATATGTTGTTTTGGGTCAAAGTAAATCGTTTACAACTTTACACTTTTTTGTCAAATTTTTAAGCGTGAGCCGAAACTCTTATAAATAATTATTAAAAAAATATAATATGAAACTATTATTTTTTGGATTAATTATTAAAAAAATATAATATGAAACTATTATTTTTTGTATTACTTATTAAAAAATATAATATGAAACTATTATTTTTTTGGATTAATTATTAAAAAATTATAATATGAAACTATTATTTTTTTTTCCTATCGTTGAGAAAAAAAATCCTATTGTTGAAAAAAATTGGATGAAATTATTAATATTAACTTCCATCCAAAGCCTGCCAAATTCAATGGACGAAATTATTAAGATTGACCTCCAATCCGTCTGGATGAGACAATCTAACACATATGCAGGTTGACTTTGATAATTCTAGAGTGTGAGGACCATCGCCGATTTTTGTAACCTTTATGGGTATAGTTTGTTTAAAGTTGACCTTTTTAAAGATTCTTATTCAAAAGTCTTCGATCGAAAAAACAAGGGAAAAATGTAAAATTTATTGAAAAATGTAAAATAAATAAATTTTAGATAATTGATAAAGGATTTTAATGATATAAATAAAGATTTATTAATGTTAAAATTGGTTTAAATTTATTTTAATTTTGGATTTATTAAAGATTTAGAGGGAGGCTTGAGGTGTAAATTTCTTTTGGAATGAAAAGAAATTTGATTTCTTTTGGCACTTGGGTAGATCCTTAGTTAAGATGGATCAAATTTGGTATCATATAAATTTGACATCTCTTTTTTCTTATGAGGAAATGTCAAAGTGAAATTGGGTGTTAGCCAATTCCAAAAACTCTTTGAGACTAAAGAGTCTAACACCTTGATGACCTGTTTCTCTCTTTTGACAAATACGGTCATATTTTCACTATCCTATGAATATGTATCCGTTATGGGAACCGTTATATTTCTTATTTAATACAATACGGTCATATTTTCACTATCCTATGAATATGTATCCGTTATGGGAACCGTTATATTTCTTATTTAATACAATACAGCTTTTTTCGTTCTGAAAAAAGAGTCTAACACCTTTGTGATAGTAAGAGGGTTGAAGATGAAAAACACTTCCTCTTGGATTGTCCTCCCCTTATTCACATTAGTTCTAATTTTTAAAATATTTGCCACATTACCAACTTTATTGACTTATTAAGTTAGAAAAATTATGGGGATCTAGAAATAAAATATTAAAAAATCTTATTTAATCTTATTTTTTAAAATCCAATAAACCATATTACTCTTAATATTACTCTTAATAGACGTTAAATATTATCATTGTCATTGTCATTTATTATATATTTATAATAAATATTTAAATTTCAATTCTAATATTTTTCAAAAATCTTATTATAATTTCGATATATTTTTAATGTGGGTATAATTAATATTATATGTAAATCATCTCCAACTTTATACTTTTTGTCAAATTTTTTAGTTTGAGCCGAAACTATAATGAATAATTAAAAAAAAAAAAAAAAATTCCCTTTAATTAAAAATAATTGGATGAAATTATTAATATTAACTTCAATTCAAAGCATGCCAAACTCAATGGACGAAATTATTAATATTGACCTCCAATCCATCTTAATGAGACAATCTAAAACATATGCAAGTTGACTTTGGATACTTCTAGAGTGTGAGGACCATCGATGATTTTTGTAACATGAGAAAAACCTTTAGATGTGTAGTTTGTTTACAGGTGACCCTTTTAAAGATTCTTATTCAAAAGTCTTCTAACGAAAAAAACAAAGGGAAAAATGTAAAATAATTCAATTTTAGATAATTCATAAAGGATTTTAATGATATAAATAAAGATTTAATAAAATTAAAATTGGGTTAGATTTATTTTGATTTGGGATTTATTAGAGATTAAATATTTTGAGGTGAAAAAATTTTTTGGAGTGAAAAGAGATTTGATTTTTTTTGGTCATAAATTTTACATCTCTTCCTTTTCCTAAGGGCAAATCCACCCGAAGGGGTCACATCCCATCGGTTTATTAGCAGAGCCTAACCCTGAGGGCGTCAAAGAAAGATTTGATCATTTTTGGCAATAAATTTCACATCTCTTCCTTCTTATGAGGAAATATCCGGGCAGATCCACCTGAAGGGGTCACATCCAGTCGGCTTATTAGCAGAGCCTAACCTCAAGGGCGTCGAAGAGGATTGGCCTTGTAACCTCCCATTAGCAAAGTGCTTTAACAACAGTAACTTGACCAATTGAGCTAACCATTGAGGCTTATAAATTTCACATCTCTATATATATGAGTATTATCATTTTTCATTTTATTAGAACCTTAATTTAATTTCTATGGAATATCCACAAATAGTAGTGAGGGTAGAGGGTTTAGATATATCTTAAAAGTATAACATTTTTTCTTTTAGATTTCATTAAAAAAATGTTATTAACTAAAACTAAAATTAAATATTTATAGAATATTTTGATTTTGAAATGAGTTATGGTTTTTAGGCATGTGGTATTGGCTCATGGTATTGTAACAAAGCCTATTTACAAGTTAATAATATCCATGGTAAAGTGGGGTTAATATCTGTGGTTAAAAATCTTGTTATATTGTAAGTCTGTTGTAGGTATTAAGTTTTTATGTGCTTATTAAGTAATTTTAAATATGGTTACAAAATTATTATTAGTCTCTACCAAGGTAGGAGTTTGGAAATCAATTTTCTCATTGACTATTATTAGTTTAGCATTGACCAATGCAACTTATAATATTTAACTTTGAAAATTAATTATTTATTTGTCAATATTATTAGAAAATTTATTTTTCAAACATTTGATTGGATCATAACTTGAAAGTCTTATTGTAGCCTTTGCATGATATAATGTCATATGTATAAGTGCATCACATATTTTATGCCATAATTTATTGATATTGTTCTAATATTCATGCATAATTTTTAGATATTTGTGTAGATTGTTTTAATCCAAAAATAAAATCACTGAAAATGGCTAATATTCATGCAAATAACATATTTACTATCAGTTACTTTCCAACATAATTTAAGTAAGCCTTTACATAAAAAACAGATAGAACTAAGCCTCAAGGGTTATCTCAACTAGTCGAGCCCCCGTTGTTAAGTACCTCGCCAATCGGGAGGTCACAAGGTCAATTCTCCTCAGCGCCCTTGGGGTTAGGCCCTGCTAGTTTGGTCGATGGGCTTTAAAAGATTCCCTTCAAGGTTGATCTGCCAAGATTTTTCCAAGGAAAAAAAAACAGATAGAAATAACATGTAAATAAATATAAACTCAACATATTGAGTCGACGTTTAAAAAATGTTGTCATATTACCTTTCTTTCTGTCGAGATTTTTCCAAAGAAAAAAGAAAAAAAAACATATAGAATTAACATGTAAATAAATATAAACTCAACATATTGTGTTGACATTTAAAAAATGTTGTCATACTGCCTTTCTTACATTACGCCTAACGCCTACACATCTCCCTTATACTAGGTTGTAGAGCGCCTCTCGGGACAATTATGATTTTTTTGGTAGGTTATCAAAATGGAAAATTATTAAAATATAAATTAAGCAATTTGAATTTAAAATTTAAAAAATAATAATAATAATAATAATAATTTTTTTATTAATTTAGAAGTAAATTTTGATTTATCAATTATTGAATCTCTTTATTTATTAGTTTGTGTAGGCCTAGAAGTTAAGAGTATATATTTCTTTTTAAGAGGTCATATGTTTAAATCTAAAGAGGATAGAGTATGTACACCTCCATAAACTTTAGCAATCGAATCATTACAAAAGATAGATCATTTATTCGACAAACCAAAAAGTCTCATACACTAATTTGATGCCTTCACAACCTTACAAAACTATAAATATCTTTCACCTTGCCAATACTAATTATTATTATTATTAAATATTCTGATTAATAATTATTGTTATCTTTCCTTTAATAGATCCATTTCTAGAGTTTAAAATATGGTTAGGTGTTTCCTCTTTAATTTGGCATATTTTTCTTATTATATGGCCATTTAGTATTGTATGCATTGAATGTGTGTTTCTCAATGATCATTAATGACTTTCCATCTTGCTCTTCAATCCTTAAGATTAATAATCCAATATCTAATAACTCATAGTATACATGTTTCCTCTTTAATTTGGCATATTTTTATTATTATATGGCTATTTACTATTTTATGCATTGAATATGTGTTTATCAATGGTGATTAATGACTTTCCATCCGGCTCTTCAATCCTTAAGACTAATAATTCAATATCCAATAACTCATGATTAATAATCCAATATCCAATAACTCAAGTTATACTTATTGGTTCCAAAAAGTGGTAATTATTTATGGGAATATCTTATTTTTAGGACTAATCACTCATGGATTAAACTTTACTAATCCAATATCTAGTTACTATTGGTAGATTTTATGTCAAGTTTTAATTAATAGTAGTCTATTAATAAATCAATCTTGTGTTTTGGTTAATTAATGTTTAGGAGGACCTTGGTGCTCTATTCCAAGGTTCTAAACCTATAAAAGGATCCATGTAGTTGTAGGCCTCAGTTAAGAATGATGCTCATTACAGATAGACTTATTAAACCATGTTTACTTAAGTAATCCCCAACATATATTTATGTTTAAAAAAGTGTAGTCCATTTTAGTAAAATAACTAAAAATATTAGCGTTGTCACATAATTATGTAAACCATAGAAAATGAATTCACTCTTTAAAGTTACTATTTAAATTTGAAATCCAATCATCCACAATTAGTTATCTAGAATTTATTTATAGTAAATAATGGACAATAATATCATTTCATAATATCTAATTTCTAACTTAAATCTAAATAGTTTTTCAATATAAACCAAGTGCTCATGTAGTGAAAAGTACACCATCACTACAACATGGCGTGGAGAGTTTTCTTGACGTGATTTGTCAATTTCTAGGAAGAAAATTGAAGTAAGAATGAGGACTAAATCTTAACACTTCATTCGTGGATCACACAAAAGCACAATATTCAAAATGTTAAAAATCGTGTTTTAATGTAGTTTTAGGAGTGTATAGACATGCTTTAAAGTGAAAAATGTGCTCAATTAGGTTTGGAGCATGATCCTAAAATCCCACCCACTAGGAATTTTTTGGGATTCACTCCTAGAGAAATTTTTTTATTTGAAGTGTAATTCTAAAATAAGAATAAGAGGCCCTAAAGTACTCCCAATTAACTATGATTTGAATTCCACAATTTCCTTTGCTAGCATTACTAGATAATGCCTAATTTCTTACTGTAAAATACAGTATTTTACTAATTTTTATATACTCTATTGAGCATCATAAAATTAAAGCCTACTTAAACAAAAAACGAAAGGAGAATTGTCATTTTACTTGAATCCCCACATATCCCTAGGGAAATTGACTTTATAGTGAACATATAAATCAAGGAACATGAGCCAAAAGTTTCATGAAATCTAGTGGATTACCATACTTTGTGCATATGCAGATAGCATCACTCATGAGTTACATGTCATATTATCGGTGTCACATATGGAGTTTGACCATACAATTTGTTAATATTCTTGTCATGTGGTGCAACATGTTGTATGTATACTCTCATTATTTATAATCTTCCACTTAGTTTTCTTTCAACTTAAACTTCATTTGACAATATTTATCCTACATTTATGTTAGGATTGTATCATATTTGGTATGCACATAAATTATCATTTACTTTATTAAGCCTTGAAGGCTTAAACTGGATACTAGCATACTCTATTTGTGAGCATAAATATCATACCTAGTAATCTTAAGTTGTGTCCATATATCACCCATATGTACATTGTGCTCGGTCATAATATGGTGTTGCTCCATGGGAGCCACATGTCATAGCAATGCCATTATGCATGGAGTACGATTGTACCACCTATTGACATTCTTATCACATAAAATCATTTATCATATAAAATTTGGTGTTGCATGATGTTAAGCCATCGTAGTTCGAAGTGAAAAAACTTTACTTGATTCTTTGTTCAATGATAAAATGTATGGATATATTAAATTCAAAAATCTTGTAAGAATTTTTGACAAAAAGTGTCACAGTGAAATTAAAATAGTTATCAACTCCATCGGGTTATATTAATCTTTGGTAAAAATTATTTTATTGCTTCCATATTTCATTACCCTCTATAGTTCAAATGCTTCATTATCCTAGATATTTTAACTTTCAAATAATTTATTAAATATTCTATTGCATAAATATGTAAAATATAAATATGTAAAAAATGAAGAACAAATAGAACAATCACTCGCAAACCACAATAAGATAACATATAGTATGGGAAACCATTGTTGTTGAAAAATTTTACTTCGTGAAACAAGTTTTGACCGTGGGGTGCTAACAAAGTGTCTGTGGTAGTCTAGCATGTCATCGGCATTTTCAATCCTCAGCAAGGGAAGAAGGCCTCACCCGAGGTGTGCCGAGACTAACAAGTGATGTGTTGGGGTTTTAGAAAGTGACAAAAATTAAAATTAATTAAAATTATTTTTATTTTTAATCAAAAAAAAATTAAAATTTGGATTAATATTAATATTAATACTATTAATAATTAATATCAATATTAATATTAATTCTTAATCATTTATTCTAAATTAACATTAATTAAAATTATTTTTATTTTAATCTTATTCAAAAAAATGGATTAATATTAATATTAACATTACTAATCATTTTAAAAATTAATTATAATTAATTATAATTAAAAATTAATTAAAATTATTTTTATTTCAATCTTAATATGAAATTCAATTAATTCCAATTAAATTAAAATTATTAATTGTAATAATTATTAAGTATTATTAATAATTATCGTTAATTATTAATTACCCTTCCCTAAGACATGGTCAGCAACCATCATTCTCGTTCGAGCTATTTCATACCTCTATTTATTCATTCCATCGAGATTTGTCTTACACACTTATTGATCTATCTTGATGATGAGCCACAGTGGATGGCTCGAAACGTCGATTCGAACAATTATGGATGCGATGATT
Organism: Pinus tabuliformis; assembly: GCA_031772625.1. NCBI lineage: Eukaryota > Viridiplantae > Streptophyta > Pinopsida > Pinales > Pinaceae > Pinus > Pinus tabuliformis. Next base: position 887,758,255 of record CM062812.1, on the reverse strand, counting down.
CTGGAAGAAAACTCTACACAAAGATTCATTCCATTCATTAAAATACACATTAAACCCATAAATATTCATAGATCTTCAGAATAACCCATGCACAAAAGCAAACAAATGCATAACAGTAAATTTAATAAAGAAATTAAAAAAAAAATTATAGAGGGCTACACAACACAATCACAATCAATTATAAATTCACACATAGATCCTCACAAAAAGCTCCTTTTTATATTATATTTATGGAAATTCAAACATTACATCATAGATCCGCAAAGTCTCAACAGGATCTTTCCCGAGCTCCATCCCAACTCTCACTACATAGTCATATTAGATTCAAAAGGATGACATAATATAGCCACAGAATCTAAGTTCTCATTCCAGCAGCATGATGACCCTTCTCTTTGAACTCTCTCTCGCAACTTTATCTACGCGGTTATATATATATATATATATATATATATATAGATATATATAGTCCTCTTAGATCTTGCCCATGCTTGCTTGATATGGTCTAACTTAGCCAACTTGACAAGATCTATCTACTTGGTCCACTTTTGCTTGATTTCTTCAAACTTAGCATCTCGATCCTTCCTCTATAAATTTGATGAGTTCCAACGTAACTACTTTCTTTCCTTAGTTTTCACTTTCTTCTTTCTATTGCAGCTTTCTTACTTGTTTCGCCATTTTCTTTTCCACTTGTGCTTCATATGCTTGCAACTCCTTTTTGTCAAAATTGGTCAAAATTGCTCAAAAAAGAAAAGGACCTAACATGCCCCAATCTAAATCTATTGACTTGCCCTCGAGTCAATCCTTTGCTTGCAAACTTGGTCCTTCTTATGGTTGTGTGATTACTATTGATGAGATTTGTCTTTGTGCAGATGCTTATGCTTCAAATGAAGGGCCCAACTCTAGAACGGTCTCCAAAATTTGGCTTAGAAAAATGTTGTACATGTCCATGTCATCTTTGCATGTGATAATAAATGTGGAAGCCTTATAACCAAATTGTGTGGCAGTCTCTGCATCTGGCTTATTAGGGTAGGACACAATCAATTTCTACCACTAAGTATCTACATCAAATTTAAGTTCACATAGCTGCATGTATTTGAATTTAGTTGCCTCCTGAAGGTTCTGAAGAGTTGTTTTAGCTTTATGTGACTCCTATTCTAACCCTTGAATCTATTTGTCAATCTTTTCAACCTAGTCAAAGAGATTTTTTTGGTGCAAAACATTTGCAATAGTAAGGGCTTGCTTAGTTAAATTTTGTCTGTGTTCTTGCAAGTTGTATAAGGGGCAGTTACATTTGGCAACCAATCCTAGCTAATATTGTAGATGGAATAAGATCTCTTTAGTGTCTCTGGTTTGTTGTTGTAGCATAACTCTAAGTGTGGATCCTTGCTCGATGGTTTGACCAATCTGTTGTTGAAACTACTTTGTAGGGTCAGGAGTCTTGCTACGCTTATCTGAAATAGTATGCTGTGATCCTTTATTTGTAGCAATTAATTATGTGCAAGCATTTTCAAAAAATTCAAGGAATTTCATCGACTCATATGAGGAAATATATTCAAGTGCAGTAGAGGCAATGTCCACAACTACTACCAAAATTTGTTGGATTTTAGCATTGATTTCCTCAACATATTGTTGAATTTGTTCTTTCTATTTTTGCAGTTGATCTCATTCTTCTATAACCCTAAGGAACTCCTATTGCTACTGCTCATATTTGATAGAGAGATCGGTATATATAGTATCTATGAGAACCAAATGATCCTTAAGTTGCACTAATGATGCCCTAATAAACTAGAATATTTTTTGCAAGGATGAATGTGGGATATCTACAGTTGAAATACTATCAATGGTTGCAAGACTTCCTTACAATAACTCAGGTCATGGACAAACGTAGAGTGCTACGCTAGAGAAATAATATTTCTTGTTGCTAGTTTCGTTGCAGAAAGAGGTTGCACAGGTGGCAAATATATTGTTTCTGGAATCTTCTCATGTCCCCTTATATCCTCTGGCTCCGAGACTATCTCCATATCATTTACATTCTCAGTGGTGTCTTCAGGATCATAATGTTGGGAAGGATAATTAGAAATGGTGTCAAAAGTTGCAGGAGACTATGGCAATGAAATAGGGTTATGTGGAGTAGATGTGGTGGGTGAATGAACAATTTGATCTTCAATAATGGTTGTAGCCCAAATAGGCCCTACAAGTTCATCATCAGGAATATATACTATGGTGGAAATATATGGAATAGTGGTAGGGGGCTTATACCTTATAGCGACTAACACTGTTGTTGTACGAGTAAAGGTGGGATATTCAATAGAAGTCTCACCAAGTGGAAGGATAACAGGGTCAACAGTAGAAATAGTAAGTGGAGTGGAAGATAGTGGGGCTATAGATGCCAAAGGGAGAGCTGGGGGCTTGAATGTTATACCCTGGTAAGGAATAGCATCTGGAACATAAGTGGTTGCAACATGAGTACTTACCATGGATTCCATGTTAGAGACAATGGCGTGGAAAGAAGATAACATGCTTGAAGCTGCTTAACCAAAGGTTGGAAATTAGACTCGGGTGTAGTTTAACACTTGTAGGATGATGATGGAGCATTAGAAGACAAAATTCATGGTGTTAGGCCTTCAAGAGAATAGTAATTACAAAGAGGGATCTTTGTGCATTGGAATCTAGGCCATGACAAAACTTCTTTATGGAATGCTTCTTGACTCATATAATATGGTAATGGCCTCATTTTCAATGTTTCCTTGCTAGCAATTTTTGGCTTGACTTAGGTGTTGTTGTGGTCAATGTTGAACCCCATTTGGTAGAAGTACTTTTCTAAAATTGACAGAGGGACAATGATGATCATTTTAGCATTAATCATCTTGTTATACCAATTCTCAAAAGTTGTTTCATTGAAAGCGCAAGTTGCAGAGTCAGCTTGGGTTTACCATGGAGCAAAAATTCATGACCTTCCAAAGTGCACCATTTCATCATGGCGATGACCACAACTAAATATCCATAAATAAATTAGGTGACTCTCTTGTAAACTTCATCACAGGTAGCAAAGAACTCATCTAATAGATACCTACACCAATTCAATTGCATGTCCTAAATGCATAATTCAGCAGCAAAGATGGTATCCAAAGTGCATTCCACTTTAGTATAGTGTCTAGCTATCTTACCTACAATGAGGTAGCATGCAAACCTAACCTGCTTATTTATCAGCTCAATCATTGCTCCACAACCTTCGTGCTTGGTGTCATACTTCCCATAAAGGTTTACAATGCCAACCTTCTTTCTTCTCTTGGAAGTTCCTTGAAATGCTATTGAAATGACTTCGCCATGCATCAACAATCCAATTATCTTGTTAATGTCATCTACATGGATCGAGTATTCTTTGTGCAATCAAATAGAACCTTCGTGGATTTGACTGGTAAGAAACTTTGTGTAGCATGCAATTTCATTGGTGATTCCAAATACGGACAAATCCCATAGCTTTATAATAGTGGAACTATGTACTGGCTGGAAATCAGACTTAATATATGAAATAAGTTCACCAGAAAGAGCATAGATAGTATCCATGTAAATATTTGGTCGAAGAGCTAGAAATAGGGTAGGGTATGAAAAATAATTGTTAGACAGGGTTACTTTCTCATATTTTCCCAGTATATCATCCATGGGCTCGATGCGGTTATCAGATAAATCAAAACAAACATCTGTTTTAGTCAGTAGAGACATGGTGGTAGACTGGAAACTAAAGACAAATTGAACGAGAGGGCACTGACGATTTTTGGAAACAGAGGTTCTGGATGCAAAATTCAGAATGAAAGACTTAAGAAATTATAAACACAAAGATGAGTGATATCACTTCGATTCCCTCTACTTATATAATAATGCAATACTGCGGTAACAGACTTGAATTTTGGACATTAAATAATATGACCTGGCGAAATCGGGGTTCGATTCGAGAATTGATGATAACAAGAACACAAATCCCCAAGCCATGATGCAAATGACCAAAAGGGATATGAAACAATAGAAAAACATAAGTGATCATGCCATTGGCTAATTAAACCATAAATTTAATTATTATGGGGAAAAGACTTGACAACTGAAAAGACTTACATTAATTGACTCACTAAATGACAAAAAACATGACTAATATCTCCCCAACCACAATGGGTTGTAATATATTGCAACTAAGGAATATGACATGACTAATGCAATTGAAACAACCAAAGAACCAACACGACTGGCTCTATCCTAAACCTAACTTACGTTCTCGGACAAAGAGAAATCATAACATAATGATTTTAATGGCCATAGTAGGGTTTAATCATGTGTCTTTCACCCAACTAGGAAAGAGAATTCCATCAAGTTGCACAAGATTTACAACTCGAGATTCCCTTTTTTCTACAACAATAAAAGGACCCAACCAATGCATCTAAAGTTTTCGAAGGTGCTTGCAATACTTAATATTATACAACATAACCTAATCCCCAACTAAAAGAAGACTTAGATTTGATATGTCGATCATGCCAAAAAAAATTTCTTTCTTTATCCAAACTCTTATGGAAATATGTGAGGAAGAATTGCTCATCAAGTTCCCATATCTCTTGTAAGCGTTCTGCAACAAACTCATATTCAAACATCTTAGTGGCTTATGCAATAAGTAAATTAGGAACAATAAACTTGATAGCTACCACAACTTCTCTGCCATATAGAAGATGAAAAGGTGTGTACTTGTGCATCCTTTTGACAGAAGTCTAATAATCCCATAATGTAGCAGTAACCCTCTCATCTCAGTCATCCATGTTAGTATAACATACTTTAGTGAGTACCTTATCCAATATTCTATTGAAAGCTTCAACTATCCCATTTGGTTATGGATGATACATACTACTTTTGTGATGTTGAATCAAGAACTCTCACGTAAAATTTGTGATAGTCTCATTGATGATGTGGGATCCTTAATCACTAGTCAAACTCCTTGGATAGTGAATTATGTAATAATGTTCTCAAACATTAATCTGGCCATCGTGCTAGCAGTGCAATCTTTAACAGAAGTTGCCTCTACCCAATGCGTTAAATAATCAGTTAGGGTAATGATATAGCAGGAATTTGAACGTCACATATGAGGGTTAATGGGACTAATGAAATCAACAATCCACTTCTCAAAGGCTTAAAGAGCTCAGACTATATGCAGTGGAATTTCATCTTGATGAGAAGGTCTTCCAACTCTTTGACTTTCATCACAATTTCTAGCAAACACCTTGGCATCCTTAAATAAATTTGGCCACCACAAACTTGCCTATAATACCTTTCTCGTAGTAGATCTTCCTCTCATATGTCATCCCGTAACACCAATATGGAATTCCCATAAAACATCATTCCTCTCATGGTTTAAAATACATCTACACAAGATACTAGCCAGCACAATTTTGTACAACTAACATGCATTTAACTGGTAGTCGGTAGCTCTCACCACCAAATGTTTCTTCTATGTAGTGGAATAATCATCTTGACACTTTCCAGTAGTTAAGAATAATGTAATATATTCAAGGTACTTTGGGGCAGCCTCAATTCTGAACAAGTCTACATCAGGTAGCTAATCATCAACTGAACCTCCATATTCTCCTTATTCTAAATGAGAGAGATGATTAGGCCCCACATTGGCTCGACCTAGCTTAATAATAACTTTAAAAGTAAATTCATAAAACAATAAGATCCATCTACAAATCCTTCCTTCTAATACAAGCTTATTAACTAAATATTTCAACGCAAAATGATTAGTGAAAAAATTAAGATGACCTCCAAGCAATAATGCCAAAATTTTGAAGTGAATATGCCATAGCAAGAGCCTCACGTTTAGTTGTGGTGCAGTTACATTCAACAGTAGAAAGTTTTCGACTAGAAAAATAAATAGGATAATCAAGATTACCTTCTCCGAGGTTGTGCAAGAATGGCACCAAAAGCAATACCAGATAAGTCAATATGTACATGGAATTATTTATTCCAGTCTGGATAGACTAGAATCAGATCACTTGCTAGTTTTTATTTCAATGTATCAAAGGCAATATCACACTCAGTGGTCCACATAAAAGGCTCAGTCTTCTTTAACAATTTCTCTAGTGGTGCAACGATCAAAGCATAGTTGCGAATAAATCTTCAATAATACCTTGTATGCCCCACAACATATTTGCAATTGTTTAATTCTTATAGGTGGCAGCATATTGAAGATGATGACAACTTTGGCAAGGTCTACTGATACACTGTATTTGCATACAATATGCCCCAACAGAGTTCCAAAAGGCATAGAAAAAATACAATTCTTTAAATTTAATGAAATCTGCAACTACTTGCATCTATCAAACATAACCCATAACATACTAGATTTTTTTTTCAAAAGACTGTAAAATGTCCAATCATCCATATGAAATTCAAGAAATTTATGTATATAGTCCCTAAATGCAGCAATAACTATTCTAGGAAAGGATGTTGGAGCATTCTTAAGACCAAAAGGCATAACACGATAGGCATATGAACCCCATTCAATGTTGAAATTGGTTTTCTTCTTGTCCTCCTTGGCAATTCTGACTTGGTGATAACCAAAAAATCCAACTATTAAAGAATAAGCTTCTTGACCCACAACATTATCTAACACTTCATCAAAAGTGATAGCAGTGGAAAATGGATCATGATCTCGGGAAATATTTTGACTTTGATAATTTACACAAACCTTGATATCATCTGAATCCATTTGACTTCATCAATGAGTTATATGAGACTTTCAGCCAACATCTTATCAATTTCTCTTTTAACCTTTTATTGGACTCGCATATTCAGAAGACATCGGTGATGCTTAATTGATCTAGAATAATTTTTCAAAATTATCTTCATCTCTCACAAATATTTTTTTATGCCTTTGAGATTTGAAATTGATGCATGAAACATATCCTCATACGCTTTCAGCAAATCAAACATCTCCTTAATAGTTTTTTCATCCCAGTAATCACCAATAGAAGCTAGCTTGGGTTTATCTTCAGTTCCAATATTATGTTGGCACAACTTTGAAGGCTTCAAGTTCAAAGCATCTTTAATACTCTTCTCCCCTTTAGATTATTTGATGGACAAATGTTGTAATTCTTCCGATTCATCAACTTCAAGCTCCCTGTTTACATTGTTTCAAGTGACAACTTCTTAGAAACTACAATCAAGTAGGACTCCGCCACTGACATTACTACCAAATTCAATAATCAACTTCTCACTAGGAAATTGTGACCTCTTGATTTCTTTTAGAACTTCATTAATTTATGTATCCTCATCAAAGAAGGAAAATTCACTACAGAATTGCGCTATCAATGCATTGTTGAAAATAGCAACAAGAAATGTTAAAAATAGCATCAAGAAAGATCCTAATTTAATTTGTCCTTGAATTAAATTAGGAATAAATTGTAATTCCACATCTCATGACAACTTGTATTAGCTAACTAAGTTAATTTAACTTAGTTGGCTCAGTTAATTCGAGTTGAGGGTCTAACTAGAGCCATGTAGAGTGTCTCCTATAATTAGGAGCACTATTTGATTTTATTTTGAGTTGGAATTATTTAATTTAGTCTAACTGAGTTAAAGTTAGTTAAACTAGTTCCAACTAATGGAGGAATTAGTGGGAAGTCCAGTAGTGAGGTGTAACCTATAGTAGTGGCATGTAACCTGCGGTAGTGGGGTGTAACCTGCAGTAGTGGCATGTAACCTGCAGTAGTAGGATGATTCCTATTGAACAATGGGGTGTTGCCTAAAGTGCAGTGTGGTGCTACCTGTAGTGATCAACCAGTGAACTAAAGATTCACTCATAATTAACTCATGCATGTTAGATCAAAGAAAGACCCAGTTGAGATTGGAGTTTAGGGACAATGTACTATCAGTTGTAAAATCATCTAAATTAAATAGATGGTACATGCAGTCAGAAGAAGGCCTAAAATGAATCATTCCTTCATTACAAAACTCACTAATTTTAACCATTCGAATTTCCTTTAAAAGGAGGAATGAAGGCACAAATTTAATCATTGTTTTGGTGAGCATGAGTTGGTGAGACTAAGAAATAGGAAGCATAAGTTTTTGCGTGGAGCTTGTGAGAGCAAGGAACTATGAGCTTGGAAGGCTAGGAATTTTGCTAAGTATTGGCCAAAGGCAGTCAGTTAGGCAGAGGATAGAAAATACTTGTGCAGGTTGAGCTCAAGGTTGAGCGGAGTATATTGTATTCATCGAAGACTTATCTAGGAGGCAGTGAGATAGATAGAGATAGTGTAGAGGTTTCTTGGGATTGAGAAAAACATTGTAATCTTCTCATATTTTTTAATTAATGCAATATACAGATAGCAGGGGTTTTTAGATGTGGTTTTCCCTAAGAAATCATTGTGTAATGTGTTGATTGAATTATTTCTCTTGTATGCTTCGTGATTTCACGATCGTTTAATAGTTGTTGCTGATGAGTAGAGTAGATTCAAGTCTTTTTTTTACCATATTACAATATGCACTTTGAATCTACATGAATTTCTACATGGTATTAGAGCTAGATTTGTAGAAATTTCTACATGGTATCAGAGCTAGATTTGTAGAAATTTCTACATGGTGTCAGAGCTAGATTTGTAGAAATATCTACATGGCATCGGAACTTAAATTACAATAGAGGAGAATAGTTCAAAGTTGTCCTTGCAAATTGATGGAGCTCTAGTTCATGGCAGATTGACAAGACCCTATGTGCAGATTTCTTAATGGAGCTAGAAGGTTGCTAGTGGGAAGATCAGTGAGCCAATGTTTAGTGACACAAAAAGGAGTTGTGATCATTGACATTGGCATATTGAGGAGAAGAGAGATTTCCCACAGGGAGATTGAGACTCAGAGGGAGTCTAGTTTTGGAGGGAGTAGCCCTATGGAAGTTAGTACTTCAAGATCTGGGGAGATCAGACCCATATTTATTGCAGTATTTGCAGTAGTAGTGCAGAACAACGAAACTAGCAATAGAGGTATGAGTAGATCATATTTCTCCATGCATGTATCTATACCTCCAGGAGTGAAGTGGGGCGATATGAAACCTTAGTCCAAGAATATCAGAGATTGGGCAGGGTCCATGGAGATTTTTTTTGTCTCATGGATCATTACCTTTGCTCTAGGAGTCCACAGTATCATAGTAGCATATTCAGTGTCAGCAGGTGCAGGCAGTGATCGAGATGACAACTGCATAACTAGTTGCAGTTAGTACCCGGAAGACAGTTGCAGAACTAATTGCGGTTACACAGGCAGTGCAAATTTTCCAATTGTAGTATGCAGGTGCAATTCTAGCTAGGAAATTTCCCGTGCAAAGATTTGTAGTCTACTTTCTAGTGTAAGAGGACAGTGTAAGTTGCTAGGAGGGAGCAGAGAGATTTCCCATAAGGAGACCAACACTCAGAGGGAGTCTAGCTTTAGAAAGATAAGCCTTATAGAAGCTATTACTTCAGGATCTGAGAGATCAGATGATTCAGATTTAAACAAGAACGCAACAAATTACAGAGATAGCCATAAACACAAAGATGCAGTGGAAATAATACTTCATTTCATTAATGTAAAATACTTATATATGCTTACAAACAGAAAATGGGAATAAACAGTGAGGCCGGTGGTAGCTTATCTCTGAGAAGAGATGTGGTGGCTACATGCCTCTAAACTGTGTTAAAATGAGGCTCGAAGGCCTATTTATTGTTGAGAAACAATGGAAAACCCTAAACATCCAAAAACCTAACCCTAGAAGATGAAACACCAAAATGTGGGCCCCGTTTGGGTAAATTGGTGCATCAACTTCCCGGGGTCGTAACTTTGGCATACGATCTCCCTTTGATGCGTACAATATCTTGTTAGAAAGATCTATTCAAGAACTACAACTTTGGGAAGAGCAACATCGGTCCATGGACCCATGTTGCTCCCAGTTTTCCCAAAAAACGTCGTTTAGGGCCTCAAAACAGCTCCAGAAGTTTAGGACCCGAAAAACTGCTATAAAGATGTTCAAACTGTGGATTCTCCGATCACTAATTCAAAAGACACAAACCACAGATCTCTTAAATCCAAAAATAGTAAACTGTGCTACAATTAAGGAAACTGAACAGCTAAAAGAAACAATGGTGGGGGTCCAAGTGGACTTGGTGGGTGGCCACCAATATCCACCTGGATCATTCCTCCCCCCACAGGAAGCAATGGTCCCCATTGCGTTGAGTTCCTCCATGAGATGAGGAGACTTCTGCTGAACTTGGTCCTTGGTGAGCCACATTCCCTGGTGAAGGAGTTGGCATGCTTTGACAACTCGATAAAGTTGGATTTTCTGCTGGTGAGTGTGCTTGATCTGTGTGTCCATGATCCTATCAGTTGCAGCTTGTTCCATGCAATCTGGATTTAACTCTGTGGTTGTGAGCTGCTCTGCAAGGTCGGATGTGTCTAGTAATGGTGGAAAGTATGGCTGAAGGTGGTCCACATTGAACACTGGGTGTAGGCCAAGGAATGGGGGAATGCTGAGCTCAAATGCATTGTCTCCCATAGCCTTGGTAATGGTGTAAGGACCATATTGAAGTGGTTTGAGTTTCCTATAAGCTCCGGTAAGGCGTTCCTTTTGCAAATGCAACCAGATTTTGTCGCCCACCTGAAACTTGTGTGGCACCCGATGTTGATCATGTCGTTGCTTGTACTTGGCATTTGATTTCTCCAAAATGTCATGGACTTGTTGGCGAATATGTTGGATGTGCTCAATGAAGTTGTTTGCCTTATCTGTTTCGAACTGGACATGAGCCGAATTTGTGTGAGTCGCTGCAAGTGGCATGGCCACATCAATGGGACATAGTGGCTGGAATCCAAAGCCCACCTGAAAAGGATTATGGCTAGTCGAGCTGTGGAGAGCCCAGTTGTAGTTGTGCTGAACATAAGGGAGGCTCTCATCCCATGTGCGTGGATGTTTTTAGTTGTACATGCGTAGAATGTGTACAATCATCCTGTTGACAACCTCTGTCTGGCCATCAGTTTGAGGATGGAAGGTTGTGGAATTAGTGAGTTTGGTGTCCAGCATCGACCAGAGACTGGACCAAAATGTACTGAGGAACCTGTTGTGCTGATCTGAGATGATAAACTGTGGGATCCCAAAGTGTACCCACACTCGTTCAAAGAAGAGTTTAGCAGTGGCTTCTACCGTGATATTCTTCTTGCAGGCCACCATAATGGCCATCTTCGAGAACCTATCGACGACCACAAAAACAAAGTCGTTTCCATGCTTAGTGGAAGGAAGGCCTGACATGAAATCCATGGAGATGGATACCCAAGGTCGACTAGGGGTAGGCAGTGCGGTATATAGGCCTTGCTTCTTGAATGTCGGTTTGGCAATGGCGTAGGCAGTGCATGATCTGATGTACTTCCCGACATCTTGTCGAAGATTCAGCCAATAGAAATACTTATAGAGTACTGCCACCATTTTCTCGACCCCGAAATGCCCAGCGACTTGACTGTAGTGTGCTTCCCAAATCATCTTGGCACGCTCACTTGAAGGAACACAAAGGTGACCCAAGTGGCATAACAGGGCATCCTAGAGGTCAAAATCTGGAACATGTCGACCATCTAAGAGTGTCTGGTATGTGTGGCGAAATTCTGGGTCACTTTTGTGGAGAAATGGATAATCAGAAGTCTTGTGCCCACAAGAGTTGAGCACAGTGGTTAGTGACATGATCCGTGGTCGACTGAGGCAATCTGCAACATGATTGGTGCTACCCTTCTTATACTTGATATTCAAATGGAACTGTTGCAGGTATGTGGACCACTTCTCTTGGCGATCATTTTGTAATTTCCCTTGGGTGTATGAACTAGAGGGGTCGGTGATCTGTGTGGATGACCGTTTCCTTCCCCAAAATGTAATGTTTCAATTGTCGATAGGCCTGCATAATGGAATACATCTCTTTGTCATAAGTGGGATACTTCGGGACTGTGTCTTAAAGTGTCTCACTATGATATGCCACTGGATGCCCGTGTTGAGTAAGGACTGCCCCAATAGCATAGTCAGAGGCATCTGTCTCGACCTCAAATGGTTGTTGCAAGTCTGGCAATGCGAGCACTAGTGCCGAGCAGAGGCGATCTTTCAACTCTGTGAATGCCTTCTGTTGAGATTCAGACCAAAGAATTTTGCTTTCACTCCTCCCTTGGTGACTTGACTCAAGGTCCAAGTGATATGAGAATATCCCAACACGAACCTATGGTAGAAGTTGGCAAGACCTAGAAAGCTGCGGAGCTCCATTAGAGTGGTTGGAGAGGGCCAATCCCAAATGACTTGGATCTTGGCTAGATCCACATGCTCCCCTTGTTCATCAATAATCTATCCCAGATACTGAACCTGGGTCATGCCAAAAGTTCATTTCTCCAAATTGGCACATAACTTGTGTTGCCGCAGTGTTTGGAGAACCTGTCGGATGTGGTGGAGGTGCTCTTCCCAACTCTGGTTGAAGATTGGGATGTCATCCAAGTATACCAGTACAAATGAGTTGGTGAATGGCCATAAGATGTCATCCATTAGCCTCATGAAGGTTGCAGGAGCATTCGTCAATCTCAAAGGCATAACCAACCATTCGAAAAGGCCCTCCTTGGCTTTGAAGGCAGCCTTCCACACATCGTAGGGTTCGAATAGTACCTGGTGATATCCTGACTTCAAATCGATCTTGCTGAAATATTTTTCCCCCTTCAGTTGGTCCAGGAGGTCATCAATCCGTGGGATCGGGTACCTATTACAGGAAGTGATCTTGTTCAGTGCCCGATAGTCAATACAGAGTCTCCAAGTCCCATCTGTTGTGAAACCAACTCACAAAAAGATAGAAAAGAGATATCAACGCCTTAGAATTCAGCCTCTTCGAGGGGGCAACCTCCTTTACATTACACAAATGAGCAATTCTTAGATGATTCAAATGACAAAACCTCCTTTCTATATATAGGAGTCTAAGGAGTCATAATATAACCCAGTCGACCTAACAATAATAATATAAAGCCACAAAAATAACAATAGAGGGATTCTATGGGGCACAGTAATAAGAATATGGGGACAATAGGGGCACAACAATATTAATAATGGATACAACTGCAATAGTAATGGGGTAATCACTAGTATTATAGGGACCCAACATGCCCCTCTCCTTCAAAAAATTGTTGTCCTCAACGCTTCAGTAGTTCTGGATGCTTCTGTATAAAATTCTCATCCTCCCATGTGGAATCTTCAGTGGATAAGTTCTTCCACTTGATAAGATACTCCGAAATTGATCGATTTCGTAACTGTCGAGTTCTTGCTTCTGTGACTCCTTCTAGTTCTAATATAATTTTTATTTCCTCGTCAAGTTCTGGCAATATTGTTTGAACTGGGAGCTTGTCGCCTATAACCTTCTTTAAACATGAAACATGGAAAACTGGGTGCAATCGAGAAGCTGCAGGAAGCTCCAATTTGTATGCCATAGTACCAATCTTTTGCAACACCTTGTACGGACCATAATACTTTGGTGATAATTTATTATCCTTCTTAGCTTGCTTGAGGGACATTTGCTTATATGGTTGTAGCCATAGGAATACCCAATCACCTACATCAAAAATTATTTCGCTGCGATGTTGATCTGCCGGTTGTTTCATTCTATTATGTGCCAACATGAGGTTATCCTTTAAGAGTTTAAGGACCTGTTGTTGATGTTCGATGTGATGTTCCACTGCTTGAACCTTAGAATTTTCTCTTAAATGTGATGTGATGGATAGTGGCTGATATCCATAAAGTGCCATAAATGGGGTCATTTTTGTTGTTGTATGGAAGGAAGTGTTATACCACCATTCAGCCAGAGGCAACCATTTGAACCATTGTGTCTATTTATTAGATACAAAGCAACGAAGATATCCTTCCAAACATTTGTTTACTATCTCAGTTTGCCCATCAGATTGAGGATGATAAGATCAGCTATGAGCTAACTGAGTACCAAGACAAGAAAATAATTATGTCCAAAAATTTCCAGTGAAAATGGGATCTCTGTCACTTACAATAATCTTTGGGTTTCCATGTAGCTTTTGAATTGTTTCCATAAATGTAGTAGAAACTTTACTGGCTTTAAATGGATGTGATAATGCACAAAAGTGTGCATACTTGGTAAGTCTGTCAACTACCACCATGATGACACTCTTTCCCTTAGACTTGGGTAAACCTGTGATAAAATCCATTGAAACCTCCTCCCAACGTTGGCTTGGAATGGATAAAGGTTGTAATAGACCCGGTGTATTAATTGTTTCAACTTTATTTTGTTGGCAAACCAAACATTGCGCCACAAACTTTTGAATATCTGATTTAAGGCCCTCCCAAAAAAATTCCTTCTTAACCCTGTGGTAAGTTTTTAAAAATCCTGAGTGCCCTCCTAAGGGAGAAGTGTGCAATTCCATAAGAATCTTTTGTTTTAGATGGGAATTCTTACAGAGGTATAAGTGATCTTTGTACCATAACGAATCATTTTTCCAGCTAAATGTATCAGACGTACTTGAGTCTTGTTGTAACTTTCGAATAAGTGCCCACACTTCTTCGTCATTCTTCCATTCCTCCCTTTCTTTGTTTATCCAATCTGGTTGGATAATAGAAATGGTGCACAACAATGCTTCCACATCCTCATCCTTTCTTGAGAGTGCATCTGCCACCACATTTTGCTTCCCTTTTTTGTAGATGATTTCAAAGTCATAACCCAACATCTTTGTGACCCACTTTTGTTGCTCTTCAGAGGATAATCTTTGTTCTAAAAAGTATTTAAGGCTATCATGATCCATTTTTACCTTGAAGTATCTTCCCATTAGGTAGGGTCGCCATTTCTTAAGTGCATGGAGTATTGCAAACATTTCCTTCTCATAAATAGCTTTGTGTAAAAACTTTCCCTTGATTAGACGACTTTCGAAAGCAATGGGTCTTTCATCTTGCATTAAAACAACACCAATTCCATTTCCTAAAGCATAACATTCCACAATAAAGGTTTTTGTGAAGTCTGGTGTAGCTAAGACCGGTGCTTGGCACATTGCCTCATTAGGATGCTCGAAGGCCTTTGTTGCTTCTGGAGTCCATGAAAATGCATCTTTCTTCAATAATGTTGTTAGAGGTGCTGCTATTCTCCCATAATTCTTAACAAACTTGCGATAATACCCTGTCAACCGTAGAAACCCTCGCATATGCTTTATGGATGTGGGGATTTTCCATTCCTTAATGGCTTTAATTTTGCTAGGGTCTACCTTAACTCCTTCATGAGATACAATATGACCTAAATATTCCACCTCTTGTACTCCAAAGAAACATTTGGATCTTTTTGCATATAATTGTTTCTCCTCCAATATTTGTAGCACTCTGTCAACATGTTCGACATGATCCTTCCAAGACTTGCTGTAGATTAGTATATCATCAAAAAATACTAACACAAATTTTCTAAGGAATGGTTTGAAAATGGAATTCATCAAACCTTGAAATGTTGAAGGTGCATTGGTAAGGCCAAAAGGCATGACCAAAAATTCATAATGACCCTCATGAGTTCTAAATGTTGTTTTCGGAATGTCTTCAGACTTCATTCTGATTTGATGATATCCAGGACGAAGATCCAACTTGGTGAAGTAAATTGATCCATGAAATTCATCCAGTAATTCATCAATGATAGGAATGGGAAACTTATCTTTAATAGTGAGCTTGTTGAGCTCCCTATAATCCAGACACATGCGCCATGATCCATCCTTATTTTGCACCAATACTACTGGAGCAGAGAAAGAACTTTGACTTGGTTGAATTATACCAGCCTCTAGAATT
This sequence comes from Pinus tabuliformis, assembly GCA_031772625.1. Lineage (NCBI taxonomy): Eukaryota > Viridiplantae > Streptophyta > Pinopsida > Pinales > Pinaceae > Pinus > Pinus tabuliformis. The sequence goes on along the minus strand of CM062812.1, from coordinate 887,742,420 downwards.
TCTGCAACCATACATCCAATTTCACTCTTTTGGGCATAGGGATATATGTACGGCCTAATGTTTGGAGGAACACTTCCTGGAATCAGATGAATAGCATGATCATGATCACGAATAGGTGGGAGACCTTTGGCAGTCTCAAATACCTTGGAATTATTGTCCAAGACTTTTTGGAGATTTGGAGAAATAGATGATTCCAATGTGGGAACATCTAGTGAACATAACTGTGCAATTACACCTCTTCGTTCCTTTTTTAGAAGCTTTGTCATACTGTTAGAGTTGATTATATTTCCTGGTTTCCCTGCAATACCCCTTAATTCAACTTCCTTTCCTTCCATAGAAAATTTCATGAAAAGTTCTTGAAAATTAAAAGCTATTGTACCCAAGGATTGTAGCCATTGGACTCCTAGTACAACATCAGCACCTCCCATCGGAATGGAAAGCATTGGGCTAGTCAATACATATTCTACCATGGATAGCTTGATATTATGGCACTTTCCAGAGCAATTTATTTTTCCTCCATTTGCAATCATCACTTGACACTCTGGTGCTAGATATAAGAAGCAATTCAATTCTTTTGCTACCTTACAATGAATAAAATTGTGGGTACTTCCTGAATCAATCAACACTATTACCTTTTTCTTCTTGATTTTTCCTTCTATCTTGATGGTTTGAGGAGTGGTAATTCTCGCCAATGCATTACAAGATATGGTCGAATTCATTTCTTCTTTATCCAGGATTTGTTCCTGGAGTATATCTTCTTCTTTTGACCTTTCTTGCTCCTTTTCTTCTTCCTCTTCACAATCTATGTAGAATAATTTCTTCTCAGCACACTTATGACCTTTAGTGTATTTGCTATCACAACTGTAACAAAGACCTTTTGCTCTTTTTTCTTCCAATTTTTGTGGTGTCAACTTTATAGGTTGTGGAAGACTAGGGGCAACAACACTTCCATCTTTATAATTGTGAGTGGTATGCTTCCTGGTTGCCATAATTTTTCTTTCCATTTTTCTTGCTAACCTGAATGCCTTCTCTAATGAATCAGGTTCCCAAAGGCGAACATCATGTTTGATATTATCCTTTAAAGTCCCTATGAACACATCAATCCTATGCTCCTCTGGAATATTTTTTACCCTTATGTTCAATTTTTGGAACTCCTCAATGTGCTCCATTATTGAACCCTTTTGTTTGAGACTTATCAATTGGCTAAAAAAAGTGTTGCTTTTTGTATCCTCATAATGTGCTATCAATTCTTCCGTAAAAATTGCCCAAGTGATAATTTGTTTACGAGAGCAAATCCATTGATACCATACAAACTGATTTGGTTCCAAATATAAAGTTGCGATACGTACCTTTTGTGTATTTTGCACATTATTGAGATTGCAAAATTGCTCCATCTGTAATATCCATGTTGCAGGATCCTTGCCATCAAACTTCCTGATACCGATTTTTGGAATATGGTGGGTCTTTGATCCAACATTAGAGTTTATGGAATCATGATTAACATTTCTTTTGTTCCCATCATGAGTTTCCTTTACTACCCTTTCACCATTAGTGACCATTTCTTGTAGCAACTTATTCATATTTATCTTCAATTCTTCCATCTTATCATCCATGCCATCAATTTTAGCGTCCATGCCATTCATCTTAGCTTCCATGCCATCCATCTTAGCTTCTACACCTTTCTTTAAACAATCCATCTTAGCTTCTACACCTTTCTTTAAACCATCCATCTTAGCTTCTATGTCTTTCCTTAAACCATCCAACTTAGATTTTGTTGCTTTTTGTGCAAGTGACACTTGTTGCACTTGGTCTCGTAATTTTGATATATCGTGTTGCATTTCTTCCTCTTCTTCATGAGTCATGCTAGAGCTTTTAGGTTTCTTACTAGGTGTTTGCATTTTCTTTCCTCGGGGCATCAATTACCGATTCAAACTAAATTTTCAAACCAAGCTTATGCAAAAATTAAAAGAAACTACACACCTTTTTTCACTTTGTAGAAGCTTGATATTGAATCTGATGTATCTCTGCAATTTCGAATCATCTAGTTTTGAAATTGCGACCTGTAGTAGCCTTCTATGTCCTCTTTGCAATGCCACCAGTCTAATCCAAATTGGATTCTCCAAGGAAGAGTTATGCACAATCTCCCAAGATGACCTAATTATAGACTAGTTCAGTAGAGTGAACTTGTACGACGTGCCACGAGTCACTGTTTCGACCTTTGGATCTGAAAAAGATATACAAGAAACTACAGTCTGTCCTATTTTTGTACATTCTTACGAAATTTCAATCTGATGCTCAGAGAGAAAGTTATCGCGATTTTCCCCAGGTCACCTGTTTGGAATGTAATTCAGGAGCCTGCAAAAAGACCAACTTCCTCAGATCATATCTCCACAAATATAGCACGAAAAGATCTGAAATTCGGATCTAAGATTCAGCACAATTTCTTCTCAAATGGGTTTTTTTTTTTAGCTTCTGAAACGTCACAGAAAAAAAGTTATAGCGAAAATTCCACGATGACCTGTTTGGAGCAGCGAAACCCTAGAATCCAAAGCCCTGATACCAAATGTTATGAAACCAGCTCACAAAAAGATAGAAAAGAGAGATCAACGCCTTAGAATTCAGCCTCTTCGAGGGGGAAACCTCCTTTACATTACACATTGAGCAATTCTTGGATGATTCAAATTACAAAACCTCCTTTCTATATATAGGAGTCTAAGGAGTCACAATATAACCCAGCCGACCTAACAATAATAATATAAAGCCACAAAAATAACAATAGAGGGATTCTATGGGGCATAGTAATAACAATATGGGGAAAATAGGGGCACAAAAATATTAATAAGGGATACAACTACAATAGTAATGGGGTAAACACTAGTATTATAGGGACCCAACACCATCCTTCTTCTGTACCAACACGATCGAGCTCCCACAGGGCGATGAACTCGGACGGATGTGACCTTTCTGTAGCAGGTCCTGAATCTGCCTCTTGATTTTATTATTCTCCAGAACGGAGCACTGATAGATTGGTCCATTATGCAGTGGCGCACCTGCAGTCAGATCGATGGAGTGCTTGACCTGATAGTGGAGAGGAACCCCTGCGGGGGAGGTGAAGATATCCTCGTACTCCTCCACGACCTTGTCCATCTCTGGTTGTCGTGTGGAGGGGCCCTATCTGGAGGTCGTGGCCACTGTCTTCCTCTTTCCTTGAGGGTGTATCATCAGGAAAACAAATTTCCTGATTCAGGAAATGAGCTTACTGCATTGTTTTGCAGTAACTAAAGAGATGGCGATAGGCGGTGCTACCTCCGGTATCCTGTACAAAGTATTTCGCAAAGTAATAATAATAGCACAGGGCCTTTATTCATACACAGCATGTCGCTTCCACAAGTATGGTTTTCCTAATAATACATCAAAAACTTCAAGTGGAGCAATGTCACACAATACCTCATCCGTGAAGGGCTTGATGTTGTATGGAAGGTGACACTATTGGCTCACGCGAAGATCTCGTCCTTGGTGAAGCCACCCTATGGTGTACGGTTGTGGATGTGTTGTGGTCGGTAAGCCCAGCTGCTTCACGACCTCTACCGAAATGAGGTTCTTTTGGCTCCCGCTGTCGACAATGAACTGTAGTGAGGATCCATTTTCCCACATCTGGGAATGGAAAAGACGCTCCTCCTCCTCTGGATCTTAAGGTTCCTCCTTCTGGATCTTCGTGGTGGCAACGGTGGTGTTGGGCTCCGCAAATGCAACCAAATTTTGTCGCCCACCTGAAACTTGTGTGGCACCTGATGTTGATCATGTCGTTGCTTGTACTTGGAATTTGATTTCTTTAGAATGTCATGGACTTGCTGGTGAATATGTTGGATGTGCTCAATGAAGTTGTTTGCCTTATCTGTTTTGGATTACACATGAGCCGAATCTGCGTGAGTCGCTACAAGTGGCATGGCCACATCAATGGGACATAGTGGTTGGAATCCTAAGACCGCCTAAAAAGGGTTGTGGCCAGTCGAGCTGTGGAGAGCCCGGTTGTAGCTGTGCTGAACATAGGGGAGGCTCTCATCCCATGTGCGTGGATGTTTTGAGTTGTGCATGCACAGAATGTGTACAATCATCCTCTTGACAACCTCTATCTGGCCATTAGTTTGAGGATGGAAGGCTATGGACTTAGTGAGTTTGGTGTCCAGCATCAACTAGAGGCTAGACCAAAATGTACTGAGGAACCTGTTGTCCTGATCTGAGATGATAGACTGTGGGATCCCAAAGTGTACCCACACTCGTTCAAAGAAGAGTTTAGCAGTGGCTTCTGCTGTGATATTCTTCTTGCAAGCCACCATAATGGCCATCTTCGAGAACCTGTCGACGACCACAAAAACAAAGTCGTTTCCATGCTTAGTGGAAGGAAGGCCTGACATGTAATCCACGGAGATGGATTCCCAAGGTTGACTAGGGGTAGGCAGCGGAGTATAGAGGCCTTGCTTCTTGACTGTCTGTTTGGAAATGGCACAGGCAGTGCATGATCTAATGTACTTCCCAACATCCTGTCGAAGATTCGGCCAATAGAAATACTTCTGTAGTACTGCCACCATTTTCTTGACCCGAAATTCCCAGTAGCCCGACTGTAGTGTGCTTCCCAAATCATCTTGGCACGCTCGCTTGAAGGAACACAAAGGTGACCCAAGTGGCATAACAGGGCATCATGGAGTTGAAAATCTGGAACATGCCGACCCTCCAAGAGTGTCTAGTATGTGTGGCCAAATTCTAGGTCACTTTTGTAGAGAAGTGGCCAATCAGAAGTCTTGTGCCCACAAGAGTTGAGCACGGTGGTTAGTGACATGATCCGTGGTCGACTGAGGCAATCTGCAACATTATTGGTGTTGCCCTTCTTATACTTGATATTCAAATGGAACTGTTGCAGGTATGTGGACCACTTTTGATGGCGATCATTCTATAATTTCCCTTGGGTCTGTATGACCTGGAGGGGTCGGTGGTCTGTTTGGATGACCGTTTCCTTCTCCAAAATGTAATGTTTCCATAGTCGGCAAGCCTGCACAATGGAAAACATCTCTTCGTCATAAGTGGGATACTTCTGGACTGTGTCTGAAAGTGTCTCACTGTGATATGCCATTAGATGCCCGTTTTGAGTAAGGAGTACCCCAATAGCATAGTCAGAGGCATCTGTCTCGACCTGAAATGGTTGTTGCAAGTCTTTCAATGTGAGCACTGGCGCCGAGCAGAGTCGATCTTTCAACTCTGTGAATGCCTTCTGTTGAGATTCAGACCAAAAGAATTTTGCTTTCTCTCCTCCCTTGGTGACTTGACTCAAGGGCCGAGTGATATGAGAAAATCCCAAAACGAACCCGCGGTAGAAGTTGGCAAGACCTAGAAAGCTGCGGAGCTCCGTTAGAGTGGCTGGGGAGGGCCAATCCCGAATGACTTGGATCTTGGCTGGATCCACATGATCCCCCTATTCATCAATAATGTATCCCAAATACTGAACCTGGGTCATGCCAAAAGTGCATTTCTCCAAATTGGCACATAGCTTGTGTTGCTGCAGTGTTTGGAGAACGTGTCGGATGTGGTGGAGGTGCTCTTCCCAACTCTGGCTGAAGATCAAGATGTCATCCAAGTATACCACTACAAATGAGTTGGTGCTTGGTGGCAAGATGTCATCAATTAGCCTCATGAAGGTTGCAGGAGAATTTGTCAATCCAAAAGGCATAACCAACCATTCGAAAAGGCCCTCCTTGGCTTTGAAGGAAGTCTTCCACACATCGGAGGGTTCGATTGGTACATGGTGATATCCTGACTTCAAATCGATCTTGCTGAAATATTTTTCCCCCTTCAGTTGGTCTAGGAGTTCATCAATCTGTGGGATCGGGTACCTATTACGGACAATGATCTTGTTCAACACCCGATAGTCAATACAGAGTCTCCAAGTCCCATCCTTCTTCTGTACTAACACAATTGGGCTCCCACAGGGCGATGAACTTGGACGGATGTGACCTTTCTGTAGTAGCTCATGAATCTGCCTCTTGATTTCATCGTTCTCCAGAATGAAGCGCCAATGGATTCGTCCATTAGGCAGCAACGCACCTGGGGTCAGATCAATGGAGTGCTTGACCTGACAGTGCAGAGGAACCCCTGCAGGGGAGGTGAAGATGTCCTCGTACTCCTCCATAGCCTTGTCCATCTGTAGTTGTCGTGTGGAGGGGCCCTGTCTGGAGGTCGTGGCCACCATATTCTTCTTTCTTTGAGGGCGTATCATAAGGAAAACAAATTTCCCAGTTTTGGAAATGAGCTTACTACATTGTTTTGCAGTAACCAAAGATATCGCGGTAGGCGGTGCTACCTCTGGTATCCTGTACAACTTATTTCCCAAAGTAATAATAACAACACGAGGCCTTGATTCATACATAGCATGTTGCTTCCACAAGTATGGTTGTCCTAATAATACATCACAAACTTCAAGGGGAGCAATGTCACACAATACCTCATCCGTGAAGGGCTTGATGTTGTATGGAAGGTGACACTATTGGCTCACGCGAAGATCTCGTCCTTGGTGAAGCCACCCGATGGTGTACGGTTGTGGATGTACTGTGGTCGGTAAGCCCAGCCGCTTCACGACCTCTGCCAAAATGAGGTTCTTTTGGCTCCCGCTGTCGACAATGAACTGCAGCAGGGATCCCTTTACCCACATCTAGGAGTGGAAGAGATGATTCTCCTCCTCTGGATCTTCTATTTCCTCCTTCTGGATCTTCGTGGCGGCAATGGTGTCGTTGGGCTCTACATCGATAATCTACTTCCCTTTGTCATTCCCCTTGTCAGGTTCTGACTCAGTGTCGGAGCATGCATCTGATTCTGAAACCTTTAGCTCAGCCACCAGTGACTGCTTGGCCCGACACTCACTTGTGTTGTGAGTGGAGCTCTTATGGAACTCACACCATTTTCCCGTGTCCTTTTTCGACTTCGCGGCGTTGTTCTTTGCTTGCAGCTTTGGCGGGTTGTCTTGGGCCACCCCGCCTTGGCTTTGTCCTTTGTTCTGCAGTTTGGGGGCACCTTTCCCTTGCTTCGGATTCGCAGATCCAAAGTCTCACTTCTTCTGTTTAAACTTTTGCTCGACCTTGACAACATATCGGTATGTCATGCCGAGCGAGGAGATGTTCAGGAATTCTATTTCTTCCTGGATGTACTTATGCAGACAGCCACAGTATTTGAGTATCAAATGCTGCTCTGAATCCTTGATACCCAACTTTGCGCGAAGGGTATGGAAAATATTGGTAAACTCCAACACATCTTGGTCCCTTCCCTGCCGCAGCGTGGTCCACCTTATGTATTGATCCTCATAGCTTCCGATAGGGTAGTACTTCTCCTTGATGGCATCCCAAAATGAATTCCATGTGGGTGCGGCTGAAAATAGTGAGCCGGTACTTTCATCCTTCTGTTCGCAGTAGGTTTCCCACCAGTCCTTGACATGGGGGGCTGCTTTGAGAAGAGTGAAAATAATCTTTTCCCGACTAGAAAAATCATGAACAGAAAAATAAACCTCTAGCAGATTTAACCATTTATCGATGGCATTTGCATCTATCTAACTCTCGAATATGGGGATTTCAAAATTAACTTGTACCTTAAATGGTGTGGTGTTTCCAGAGTAGCTGTGGGAAGCCGATGCGTCGCCCCTGGGTAGCCGCTGAAGGATCTAGGAAAAGTTGTCCATCATCGCGTTCCTTTGTCACTCGAGGGCTTCTTCAAGCAATATTTTGATAGGATCTCCTGCTCCCTCATCTTTCTTTTCATCCACCATGGGAGGCCATCGAGTTTTGCGAGGCTGGTCTTGCAACAGTTCGACCAGTTCAAGCCCTAACTCCTTATATCCCGACCTCGTTGGGGACATGCAAAGAAAAACAGAGAAAAAACAGACCGCTCTGATATCACTGATCCGGATTTAAACAGGAACATAAAAAATTACAGAGAACCATAAACACAAAGATGCAATGGAAATAATACTTCATTTCATTAATGTAAAATACTGAGATATACTTATAAACAGAAAATGGAAATAAATAGCTAGGGCGATGATAGCTTATCTCTGAGAAGAGATGTAGTGGCTACATGCCTCTAAATTGTGTTACAATGAGGCTCGAAGGCCTATTTATTGTTGAGAAACAATGGAAAACCATAAACATCCAAAAACCTAACCCTAGTAGATGAAATGCCAAATTGTGGACCCCGTTTTGGTAAATTGGTGCATCAACTTCCGGGGTCGTAACTTTGGCATACGATCTCCATTTGACACGTACAATATCTCGTTAGAAAGATCTATCTGAGAACTACAACTTTGGGAAGAGAAACATTTGTCCATGGACCCATGTTGCTCCCAGATTTCCCAAAAAACGTCATTTAGGGCCTCAAAACGGCTCTGAAATTTCAGGACCTGAAAAACTGCTAAAAATAGTAAACTATGCTACAATTAAGGAAACTGAAAAGCTAAAAGAAACAATGGTGGGGGTACAAGTGGACTTGGTGGGTGGCCACCAATATCCACCTAGATCATCAGACTCATTATTGCATAGTTACAGCACTAGTGCAGAGGTAGTTGCAGTAGTATGAGTAGATCAGAGTCCGAGAGCTGCAGAATTTGGTCAGGGTTCATTGAGGTGTGTTTGTCTCATGGATCATTACCCTTGCTATAGGGGCCAATAGTATTTAGTAGCAGGAGTATCAATTTAGTAATATATTGAGGAGTGTAGAGCATAGTTGACAACATAGTAGGAGGCTCAGTGGTAGAGTCAACAACAGCATAGTTTTCCCAGTAGACAGTTGCAGACACAGTTGATTCAGTTTATTTTGTTTGAATTCTTTTTTTAGTTGCAGATTTTGCAGTAGCAACAAAAAAAATGACAAGTGTTGCATGCAGAACATTCCAAAGGTATTGGATTTAGATAGATGTGAATCCCTTTTTTGTTGAGAGGGAGTGTTAAAAATAGAAACAAGAAATGTTAAAAATAGCATCAATAAAGATCCCAATTTGATTTGTCCTTGAATTAAATTGGGAATAAATTGTAATTCCACATCTCATGACAACTTTTATTAGTTAACTAAGTTAATGTTACTTAGTTGGCTCAGTTAATTCGAGTTGAGGGTCTAAATAGAGCCATGTAGAGTGTCTCCTACAATTAGGAGCACTAGTTGAGTTTATTTTGAGTTGTAATTATTTAATTCGATCTCACTAAGTTAAAGTCAGTTAAACTAGTTCCAACTGATGGAGGAATTAATGGGAGGTTCAATAGTGAGGTGTAACCTGCAATAGTGGGGTGTACCCTATAGTAGTGGGGTGTAACCTGCAGTAGTGGGGTGTAACCTATAGTAGTAGGGTGTTTCCTATCAAACAGTGGGGTGCTTCTTGAAGTGCAGCGTGGTGCTAACTGCAGTGATCAATGAGTAAACTGAAGATTCATTCATAATTAACTCATGCATGTCAGATCATAGAAATACCTAGTTGATATTGGAGTTCCTACATTATACAGTCAGTTTTAAAATCATCTAAATTACATAGATGGTGCATGCAGTCAGAAGAAGGCTTAAAATAAACCATTCCTTAATTTAAAAAATCACTAATTTTAATCATTCAAATCTCCTTTAAAAGGCGAAATGAAGGTACAAGTTTAATCACTTTTTTAGTGAGAACGAGTTGGTGAGACCAAGAAATAGGAAGGACAAGTTTATTCGTGGAGGTTGTGATAACAAGTTAGTATGATCTTGGAAGGTTAGGAATTTCGCTAAATATTGGCCAAAGGCAGTCAGTTAGGTAGAGGATATAAAATACTTGTGAAGGTTGAGCTCAAGGTTGAGAAGAGAATATTGTATTCATCCAAGACTTGTCTAGGAAGAAGTGAGATAGATAGAGATAGTGCAAAGGTTACTCGGGCTTGAGAAAAGCATTGTAATCTTCACATATTTTATAATTAATGTAATATACAAATAGAAGGGGTTTTTAGCTGTGGATTTCCCCAGGAAATCATTGTGTAATGTGTTGATTGAATTCTTTCTCTTGTATGCTTCATGATTTCACGATCGTTTAATTGTTTCTATTGATGAATAGAGTAGATTCAAGTCTTTTTTTTAGCATATTACAATATGCAGTTTGAATCTACAAGGAATTTCTACATGAATCCCAACTAGTTTTCTACCTCTTTATATCTTCCTTCAAATACCAGGCTTGAGGAAGTGTACCCAAAGTATATATAAATTAATGAACCCATAACTCAGAAGGAAACCTGATTTCTTCCAAATAGTGTTGCATGTATGAATATGCTTTTGAGGGCTAATACAACCCTCATACACAAGGATTGTATTTGGGTTCTTTCCAGGTATCATAGCATATTTGACAGAGTCCCAAGTTTGGAACTAGTTGCGATGAGCACCCCACTATCGTGCATGAGTGGCTTGCAAAGAAGCATCCATTAAAGGGATTTTTTACTATTGTTGCCTAAGTGGGTCCTGATCCAGGTTCAAATTTAGTTTTGCCAAACAAATCCCTACACTACTGGCCCTTTCGGCATCAATCTGTGGAGAGCGGACTGGAGTCTCACCCGAAGCAGCATGGGGGGATGTTGGAACCAAGTTTCCGCACCCAGATATTAGTGTAATGTTGTTTTATGCCCTAAATCTACCTTCGCACATATCGATAAGCCTTTATGGCTTATCGATATAACTCCCTCTAATCGGCCTTTAGACCTTCGCAAAGATCTACGACTATCTTTCACGGACCCTGAATAGGTGGATCAACTACTTAGGTGTATCAAAGATGACTTATAACCCAGTAATTACTCTGATTGGCTTAAGTGTTCAATAACTTCAACATACAACAAGGTAATCTTCGCGTAAACAATTAATAGTAATTGCGTTCATGTAACAATATCAATCGTGTAAAGTCACGCATCAATACATCATTATTTCATAAACCCATTATAACATAAGGCACATTCATATAAATAGAAGTAAAGAGATAACACAAGTATTTCTACAACAATCTTCTTTATTGATAATCAGTTCAATCTTACAGACTCAAGACTTCCCTCCACACTCAACTACAGGGGTCTGCGCACTCAATTGTGGACACTAATCTAGGCCTTTGCGCACACAGCTGCAGAGCCTTTCTTCTACTATAAGAATTCTACGCTCTTCCTCTTACTTACCCGTTACATTCATCTTCCTTTCTATTGCTTTCCTTAGACATCCTAAGACACACCTATTTATACAATCCCATGGTCCACAGACCATGGGTAGATCTTTGAAAGCTGACTCAACTTTACATAAAATAAGGGTAAAACCCTTTATGAAAATTTAACTATCTACACGCTCCGCAACCACAACTTGCAGAGACCTTACATTTTATACAACAAAACTTGGGCTTTTGCCCCAAAAATGACCCTAGGGGACCCCATCCCAACAGACCCCCAACAAAAAGATCGTAATTCGCCCCCGAATCACTCTACTGGCGTGGAGATCTTACTGCGAAGACCTCCCAACTCTACTTGTGCCACTGCCACTTCAGCTGCCCTTTGCGTGGCTACATATTTGATCTGCTCCACTAGCTGCTCTATTGCCAGTCCTGCACTATCCTCCTTGGTTTTCTGTTGCGTGCTCTATAGGCTCGCCAACTTCTCCTGAACGTTGGCAGAGATAATGTAGGCCTCATCCATCCAAGGCCCTAATCTGGCCTTGAAGACCGCCTCTTTCTTCTGCATGGCTTCCACCTGTAGATGCAGCTTCCTCGCCTCCTACAAATTAGAAATCCATTGTGCAGCAACAATGTTGCGCGCCATTGCCCTTACTTCATCATACTGTTGTTGGAGTTCACGAGCTGTTGTATTCAAGGCTTGCATGGTGGGATATTCCTGTAGAGCCGTGACTACCTCCATTGCTTGCTCAAAAAGCGTGGTTTATTCTGCCACTGCAGCATCCATTGTCGCAACTCCATCCTTCATAGCAGCTTCACGATGTTCCCTCACCTCTGGCAGAGTTGAAGGCTGTGACTTAAACTCTAACTCTGTGATATTCAAGTTCAACTCAAAATAAACTCTAGACATTTATGTCTTGGTGTCGCGAATGCCTACAGCCAGCTTTCTAATGTTCACCTCCAATGGCGCTTCCTCAGGTATACGTAGTTCGGGCACTGTTCTGCAATCTTCTTCCACCGTGGCTGCAAGCTGGTTGTTCTGGGCCTAGACAATCTTTTGTGCCTCTAGTGGCACATATGTTCGTTGTTTACTCTATACTCGTTTATAAGGCTTAGGGAACGATACTCCCGAGCTTTAACCTTTGTTATCACACTTTCTTGCAACATGTGAAGAAACTCATTGGGGAGCACAGCCAGGTTGAGGCTGATCTTCTTCAAAGAGCTGACAATAGCCTTGTCAACAGACACCTCCGTGCTCAAAGATCCATCTGGCAAGCGTGACTGCTCGGAGATCCAGTGACCGAACCATCCTAGCTGCTTGAGTGGTCCTTCATGCCAAAATTGTTGATGAAACATTGCTCTGCCCTGCACTACCTGGATCCTATTTTCCTGGATCTGCAACTCATGTAGATCCTTCTGAATAGCACTTAGCGTCTTATGTTGCTGCTGCTTGAACTACTGCAGCAGTTCTGTGGTGGTATCCTGCACCTTATCACCTATTTCATCGAGATCGCTATCAGTCAAAGTAATTGGGTCCAACGATGGCTTGGTGGAATTTATTTTCTTCCGCGACCCTTCCTTTTCTCGCTCCCTATATAGCTTCACTCAGAAGGGAGTGCTATGCTCGTCATGACCACCCCTACCCTGGTCTGACTGCTCTTCCTCCTCTGTTTGGGGCGAAGGGGAATTCTCACTCTGCTCGGAGCTGCGCTCTTCCTATTCTACCTGTTTCTTCGCAGCGCACTCTGCTTCCACCCAGGCCTTCTCCTCGACCTCCTTTTTCTGCTTCTTGTCCAACTGCTGAATCTTTTGCTTGGTCGCCTCCTTCTTCTTTTTCTCCGCGGACTTGCTAGTCCCTGTAGCCAGATTGGATGGTGAATTCCAATTCGTCGTCCAGCCCTTGATGATCTCCTCAATAGCGTCATCTGTAGTAAGGTATGGTAGGTCGAACCATTTTTTCTCTGGATCCTTCCGTGCCCAAATGTATATGTGGTGGAAGTCGGCTTTGAACTCTACGTATCCTAAAAGTTGTTCAAACACATTTGGTGACAACCGCGACTTCTAGTTGATGGTCATGCGAATGCTCACCTCCATCAGCACCCAAAAGACTTTGCTCTTTGTGACCCGTGCAACATCTTTTGTGGCCTAGAGAGAGGCAAACTTTGCAGCTTCTGGAAAATCCTTCACAACAGGAGGAAACTGGCTATCCTCCGACAAATCCCAGGCAACTAGCACAATCAAGAGCAACAACCAGGAATAGTGGAATGTTTTACCCTCGTCGTGTGCCTCTCCGCAGCTTGCGAGGAACTCACTACACAAGTTTTGTGCCCAGTTGAACTGCACACCCTCTGCGCACTATGTAGCCAAGGAAACCACTAGCACCGGAACCTCATCCACGCAAAATTTTCTCATAACCTTGCCAGCCAAAATCTACGTGGCAACCTTTACTGCAGGGTTAGTGACCGAGGTAATAAAGTAACCGCATGGCTTCTTGACAAGCTTGAACTTGTCCTTCATCTTTTCTGCAAGGTCGCGCTCGTTCGTCTTCCCGCCAAATGCCTTGGCCAGATTCATTCCTAAGTGTGGTAATGGCATGATCTGATGGATCAGCATATTAGTGATGGGGATTAGCACACTCAACCATAAGCACCCGTCATGAACTAGGCATAACAATTGCTTAATAACGATCAAGTTAATATTGGAGCGGTGGTAGTGGGGCACCCACAACAGGTTCAACAACCCCGACTGGTTAACTCCGCAAATCCACTCCACAGGCTCCAGCGCAGTGACACTAGACTCTTTGTAGAAGACCCTCTTCATGTAGGTGTCTGTAGCAAGGTGGGGGAAACACTCGTGGCCCGCCAAATCCCAATATTCTAGCTTCAAATGTGGGATCCATGCCAAGCGCGGACCTTCAAAGTTTAGGTTCTCTGGTAACACAGGTGTGTTGAGGAGGAATTTCCCTGCATCTGGGTCCTTAGGGACCTTCAAGTTTCCCTTGCACAGAGGGATATACTCCAGAAACTTAGATATAGGATCCACCCGTTCGATATCTATATCCTCCATGCCCTCCTCAGCCTCCAAATCCACAACTTTCCCCTTCTCTTTTGTGCTCAGAATTTAATTCCTCTGGGCTAGTGTGGAAGCATGCTTTCTCGATGACTCACACACTGACATCAACTTCTTTTGCTTATCTTTCTTTGGCTTGGGGACCTCTCTCACTAGCGTAGGCTTCGGCCTAGGTGACCTCGGCGTCGTAGGCACTGCAATTGGAACCTCCATGCTCATTACCTACGAGGAAGCTCCCTCAGAGGTGATAGTTCCTCCAGTGCTAGTGGTTTCAGCGGGACCTAGTCCTAACATGATGTCAGTGATGAGTTTTTGACCTAAATCAAGCAACTTGTCGAACACAGGGCTTTCGATTAGAGCTTTAAAATACTCACTATTCATGCGCACCAGACACCACAACATAGAAATTCTAAGGATGCAAAGTGTTTTCCGCTGAACGGCCATGCATAATTTATAGGTGAATTCAAATTCAAATTTGACCATTCCCCCCAAAATCCGTCCATAAATGCTAGATTGGCATAAGATTTTCCAAGATTGCACTCTTAAATTCAGCCTTAAATGTCGCCCCACGGTCCTCTTAACCGTCTCCTAGCAGTCAAATCATGAATAGTGACTGTAACGGTTACTTTTTGGCTGTGTTGCACGGTCTCTCCTCCTATAGCGCAGCTCCCTTCGCACTTCTTCTAGTACTATGACACTATCCTGTTTTGTGCAAACCCCCTGTCACACAGTTCTACAAACCGGGTAGTGTAGTTTATAGTCCCACGCCTCCTTGCAGCTTCCTGGAGCACTAATACTATGCTACCACCATGTAGTCATTGGCTCGATCCCTAGTGCATGGCTTCAATCGACTTCCATTTACCTTCCCCAGAAATGGATCTCCATTCAACTTCGTGAGCTGAACTGCTCCACCGTCTGTAATTTCTTTGATAACATATGGCCCTAGCCAATGCATCTGAAATTTTCCTAGAAACTTATCAAACTTGTTGTCATATAACAAAACTAAATCGTTTACCTTGAAGGTGCGCAGTTTGATGTGTCGATCGCGCCAAGATTTTTCACGTTCCTTCTGAACATGCTGATGGAATCCTCAAGCTCTGTTAGCTACGCGAGCCTCTATTCTAAAGCTTTGTGGTCCTCCATTCCTGTGAAATCCACTATGCATAGACTAGGCACGAT
This sequence comes from Pinus tabuliformis, assembly GCA_031772625.1. NCBI lineage: Eukaryota > Viridiplantae > Streptophyta > Pinopsida > Pinales > Pinaceae > Pinus > Pinus tabuliformis. The sequence continues at coordinate 887,726,990 of CM062812.1, read as the reverse complement.
ATACTCCATAGGCATCATAGCCTCTATGCCATATACTAGCCTAAAAGGTGTCTGACCAGTAAGCATTTTACAGGTAGTTTTGTAATCCCATAACACTGCTGGTACGTGCACGTCCCAATCATTCCGTTGTGCGTTGCACACCTTTGTCAGTGCATTCTCCAATATCTTATTAAAAGTCTCAACCGTTCCATTGGCCTGAGGATGATATGGCGTACTCTTCTGATGATAAACCTAGAACTCTTCTATTAGCACGCTGATCGTTTCATTGAGAAAATGTGTACCATGATCACTCATCAAAACCTTCGGGCAACCAAACCTGGTCAACACATACTCAAACAAGAATTTCGTTTTTGTTGCCCCTGTACAGTCCTTCAAGGGTTGTGCCTCTTCCCACCGAGTCAAATATTCGGTCATGGTGACGATATATCGTTCTCCTGTCTTCTTGCCTAGAGGCTGATCGGCCCTACAAAATAAATTTCGCACTTTTCAAATGGATTCAATGACACTTACGGATTCAGAGGTATCTCACCCTCCGCAATGGCTTGCCTGTTCTCTGACATGCATCGCATGCCCTACAATATGCTTTGGAATCCTTATTTAGTGTCGGCCACCACAACCCAACACGTAAAATCTTCTGCGATGTCGCTTTCCTTGCATAATGGCCTCCCGCAACTCCTCCATGAGCTTCAACGAGGATACTATTTCATTCAAAATCAGGCACATAACGTTGCAGTATTTCGTCTGATCCCATCTTGTACAAATGCCCTACAATAACTGAAAATTATGTCACACGCACTACCAATTCTTTCTTTTGTTGACTCGTGTATCCCTCTGGCACTGTTCCTGTAGTCAAGAAGTGGATAATGTCTACAAAGTGATTATCCGCTACGTGCACCGTGAAGAGCTGCGCGTCAGGCAGCCCTTCCTCCAAATTGGTGGGATCCTCTCCTATTTCAATGCGTGACAGATGATTAGGCCCTGCATTTAACCTTCTTGGCTTCACAATCACCTCAAAATCATACTCCTAAAATAATAGCAACCACCTATATATTCCCCCCCCCCAACATAGGCTTATTAACTAGGTATTTCAATGCAGAATGGTCTGTGTACATCTTGAAATGTCTGCCTAGCCGGTAATGTCAGAACTTCTAGAGCACGTATACCATATCCAACCCTTCATGCTCTGTTATCGAATAATTCTTTTTAGCCTTAGACAACTTCTTGCTTGCAAACGCTATAAGGTGATCCAATTCTCCTTCACCGGCCTGTGCCAGCACTGCTCCTAATGCAATACATGACGCATCCACATGCACATGAAATTCCTTCTTCCAATCTGGGAAAACTAGGATCGGCATGGTGACCATTTTTTCCTTTAATACATCCAGACTCCGCTGACACTCTTCGCTCCAACAGAACATAGCGTCCTTTTTCAGTAGCTTTTCCATCGGTGCGGTAATCTCAACATAACTTTTAATGAACTTTCGGTAGTATCCAGTATGAACCAGTGTTGCGCGCAGCTGTTTAACACTCCTTGGTGCCTCCAAATTAATTATAACCATGATATTAGCAGGGTCCACCATCAATCCTTGTCTGCATACCACATGACCCAGAAAAATGCCAAAGGGGACGCAAAATAAGCATTTCTTCAAGTTTAGCACAATCCGATACCTTTGGCATGTGTCCAACATCAAGCATAAACTGGCTACATGGCGCTTTACTAGTTTAAACATTGTCCAGTCATCAAAATATACCTCCAAAAAATTGTGAATGAACTCTTTGAACATCACAATGACCACACGTGAAAAGATCGTCGGCGCATTCTTAAGTCCGAAAGGCATCACTGTATACTGGAAACATCCCCATTCTGTTGCGAAGGTGGTCTTAATCATGTCTTTTGGTGCGATCTTAATCTGATGGTATACAGAGAACCCATCAGTGAATGAATAGGCCTCCTGCCCGCCAACATTATCCACTACTTCATCTGTGAACGGAGTTGGAAAAGGATCATGAACGCAAGCATCGTTCATCTTCTTGAGATCTACTCAAATCCTTATTTCATCTTTATGCTTCTTTTCTTGAATGACCATTGGACTCACCCAATCAGATTCCTCTACTGGTTCAATAATACCTACTGCAAGCATCTTGTCCAACTCCAGGCGGACCTTTTCCTTGTAATTGGGATTAAGGCGATATGGCCTCTGCTTAACAGGCTTCGTGTCCGGTTTCAAAGTTATTTTCATTACTCCCAAATTGCCTATGATGCCTTTTAAATCCGAAAATTTGGTAGGGAATAAATCTTGATATTCATGGAGTATCTCAACAACCTTATCTACTGTGGCATCATCCCAGTAGTCTCCAATCTTCACAAACTTTGGCTCCACTTTGGTGACAATGTTTACTTGTCTAGTTTTCAGCGGCGCGGTGATATCTGTATTCTCTATCTGTGGCCTCTCAACTTTGCAGTGGCCTTCTGCCTCCGGGATGTTAATGTTCCTTGGATCCTCCTCTTCGTCTTCGGCAGTCACATTATAACACTCCAGTGCATGGCACAACTGGGTGCTCCAATCTGGTTGAATCAAGTCCAAAGGATCTTGCAATATTCTGAAGATCGCTACCTTAACCTCCTGCAGTGCCTCATCAATGCATTCAAACCCATCCTCAAATTTGAATGTCATCAAGAATCCCTGTCTCAAAAGGTCCCGCTCTTCAGTGTCGTGGCGGAGCTCTGTTTCCAAGTACCAATTCATTAGTATTACATCCAAAATGTGATAGAATAAATGCACCCACTTAGGTTGCAGCTCCGTTCCATAAACCTCAGTCCATTTTGCTAAATGATTGTGCAGATCATTCCTTCCATCATGTTTCTCAGTTATCCAAATTTTTGGGCGACCAAACTGCAATAGCATCATTTTTTTGTACTCGCGCCACCCATCAAAACTGTATTTATGTGTACCCCACCACCTTGCAGGCATAGCGCGCAACATCAAATCCAGTGCTTGGAAGCGATGCTTCTCAGGTACTTCCCTTTCAAATGCATCCAATAATTTATCTACGTTATTTAGACTGTCATAATAAGGCAAACTTCTTACCTCCGATGATACACAGCGCAATGATTTAGTCATCATATTACAGCACAGTATGGATACTTCGTGCAATCTATTATGCCAGTGTTCCAATTCCTCATTGGAATCTAATGTACAGGAACTTTCGCGGTCCCATGCAATGCATCCATCAGCAGTCGGATTAACCCAATCTTAGTCTCACGCTATTATTTTATAGATTTGATCCAAATCATCATCACTTTCCTCATAATCGCAAACTGGCTCAGTGTAGCACGGTCCTTCTGCAGGGTCCAAAGGTACTACTACGTGGAGCAATTTCCTCTCAAATGACATTGTCTGCTTCTTCATATTGATTACCCCATTCATGTCGATAGCCCAATCAATTCCAAGGAGTGCGGGGTATGGATTGTTGTCATCAACAATCTCTATCACTTCGAAATCGGCCAATGCGCTCGCACCTTCTATGTCTACTATTACTCCATGCAATCTTCCCATAGCGTTATCGGGAAAACTAGTGTCTATGCAGAGCTGCTAGTCCCACTAAGGCTGGTAGCTACCTTAGAAACAAACAAACTAAAACTACTTTCGTTTTCCTTTATGAGAAATAGGTAAGAGGGGAATAAGGAGACCAACCTCTGTCTTGCGCTTGGTTCCTTGCTCGATTCCTCTCCCTTTTGATAGATCTTTGCCACTCGCTTCCTCGTCTACCCAGCTTCAAAGAGCACCTGTAGAATCAAAGCAGCATAACACTATCCAAGAACATAGATCTATTATCATAAACAATATAGGACCAGATATATATTGACCACACAAATGCATATAACATCAATCATACAAGAATGTGGAGGAAAACTTGAATAGCTTTATTGATAATAAAGAAAGAGCAAAGAGGATTACAACCAATTGTTCTGACCCAGCATCATCCTCTCAGCAAGAAAGCCCTTCTTCACCTCATGAAAAGCTTAGATCACCCAACACTGTGATATTGCACCAAGAAACCAGTAGCACTTCCTTACAAGATACAAAATTCCAGCCTCTGGATCTCTAGGATGAGGGATCCATATATAGATGTTTGCAAGGGAGGTGAGTCAGCTTTTGAGAGTTGATTAGTGTCCTCTCTCTGATAGTTCTTGATTCCACTTGGAGATTGATGATCTCTTACTCATCCCTGGGCGAATGCAGAGAGGCAAGTGTCATAGGAGAAGTTTCTAGAAGATTCCATGATCCTCCACCTTGCAGATTGACCCTGCCATTTGTCCACTCTCACCCATCGCACCCCATAGAAGGGCTTTTCAAGATGCATCGCACCTACTGTGTGTATTTAGGTGGGATGCATCGCACTTTGACCATGGAGCAAGTGAGATGGTCCAGTTTTGACTAGTTCTGAGCAGGTTTTCATGGAGAACTTTTGGGAGAAGATGTAATCAGTTGACCTTGTTCTTTTAGAGGTTGGAACAACACTTTTAGGGACTTAAGAGCCCTTGGTTCATGGACATTTATGATTGGTTTTGCAGTGCCCAAAAATGTCTATAACATTTGCCCCCTAAAGCATGAGGTCATTAATCTGTGGATGTCGGGTGAAATGCTTTACCATGAGGATCTGAAGTTATTTCAAGCTGGAGGGCGACCTGTACTAAGATACAATACAATACATTATCTTCATAATATTTTCATGATCTAGCTGAGGCGGGCATTCCCATGCTCATCTTTATAAATTCATTTTCATGTACATAAGATAGACAATCGTCTGAGTGTAGACTGATGATTCTGGTAGAGCCATCATCCCTTAGGTTGGATGATTATCTGTGCAGTAATGATGTACATTTGATGTCTTTATTTTCCTGAATATATATCACAGCCCAGATGGATGAAACTAGATTCGGGGTCTTCAATCTTGTTTGATCTTCACTCAAAGTACAAGTCAATCCATGTGAGAGATGTTCTGCAGTCGAACATGGAAAGACCTCACCTGATTACCAGCCAATGATGTAAGCTGTTAACAGACGCGAGAGGAATCACCGATAATGATGATGACCCTCAAGTTACTAAAGTACAATTCACGTGGTGTGAATAAGGGGCTTGGCATTGAACACCACGCAAAATCTTTCGGTCGAAGGCCATTGATGTAAACCTGTCGCCAGAAGTGAGAAACTTGCCATTGAGGCATGCAAGCTTCAAAGTACTGAAACGGTTGTTCCTAGATCGACTTCTTGGATAATGAGCTGATGTCGACAAGAAGTGATCCTTCATAGGAGAGCCTTAATGAATCCCACATCAATGACACGGAATAGAGCAAATGATTTTAATGGAGGTGAAAATGATCTGGTGATATAAGGTTCAGGGTGGCGGTCATGAAAGAATGGAGCGTAAATGTATTGCAGTGGGTGAGACACAGGTGAATTCTCTGAGCGACTTCTCTTGAACATATCAGCGACACTGACATGATGGATCAGTAGCATTAACCCCAAATATGTATGGTGTGACGGAACCATGGTGATGTGACCAGTGAATGGAACAGCGCAACCCGACTCGGATGCGGAGTGAAAGTGTCATGTTCAAGAGCGACTTGCTACCGATAAAGTTTCTTCAAGTTCTCTCCCAAATTTTCCCAGTCATTGCTAACCAGTACCTCTTTATTTTTGTCAAGCTTGAGGAGGATAACATATGCTTGTTCTATAATTTTCCCTTCGGGCAAACCCATCGCTATGTTTTAATGAGCCTAGCGATAGTGAAACTCGTTCTTGTCTGTATGGACAAGTTTGTCGCTATTCGGTTTTAACGAGTTTAACGACAAGGATAACTCAGTCCTTTTCAATTTTAGAGAGTCTGAAAAAGGGACGTAAAGAAAACTCCAATAATCCTTTTTCGTCATATAATCCCTTGAGTCCAAAAAAGTATAAAACAATACAAAAGGGATGAATTTTCGGTACTTTTAACGAGCCAAACAAAACAAGTGCTCGATCTTTTTGTATAATAATCCCTCAAAGTCCAAAAAGATTAAAATCTAAAGGAGGGATAGCACTTCCAGTCCCTTTAACGAGTTGGAGAGGCCAATGGCTCGGCAATATTTTCATATTTTACGAGTCAGTTGAAAAGAGCTTAAAGGAGACTCGTTTTTTGAGGAACGAGTGATAATTTCGAGTAGCAGCTGATTCCAGGTGAGGTTTGGAATTTTCCAATCACGGCAGTGTCACAAGGAAGGCTAACAGGATCACTCTTCGCAGCTGTTCCTCAAAAAGGGTAAATAATCAAATGGAGGTGAATGAGCGGCCAATACAAAGTGGAGGTGATGATGAGAGCATGACCAAGGCTTCAAAGGCTGGTGATAATACATTCACGATGGTTGTTTACCGGAAAATGGTTAATTTTTTAATGAGCTTAAACTCTGGGGGAACATTTGCTCATTGCTTATGTTTATTTTTTAACGAGCTTGAATTCCGCGTTAAAACGGCTCGATTAATCCTGTCGTATAATAAGGATGTCTCATATATAAACGGCATTTTTTCAAAGCTTTGCCCCGCATCCTTTCTTTATGCAAGTTAGGAAACGACCAATCCTACGAGTTTAAAGGGTTAGAGGACCTATAAATTTAAAAAATAAATGGTCGCTCTTCGCTTGCATGCCAAAAGGTTTGCATGCCCCCAGGTATAGCGAAGTAGAGTTTCTAGGTTACCCCTCAATTTGCAGACAAAACACTTGTTTTATCTGGAAAGGCCTAACTTTTCCAGGTTACCCCTCAATTTGTAGACAAAACATTTTTTCTATCGGGAAAGGCCTACCTTAACAGAAGTATCTTATTCCGGTCTAATCCCATTTTCCAAAATGGACGGGTGTGTCAGCCAGTCATATATCCTCTGCGGAAACCAACCCTATACCCAAGGTTTTCCTGTCGAAATAGGCCAGGGTGCATTCCCCCTGGGATTCAGTCATATCCTCCGAATCACTCGCGCTCATCAGGAGGACGGACTGGGGATTGATGAGACATTCCTTGTGTAAAAAGACCATTCAAGGTTGGTAAATGACTATTTGCTATGTGTGAACCAGGGAATGAAAGCTGGTCTACGAGCTTGACCACTCTTCCTTCATGCGGAAAACACATTACTCTAAAGAGTGAGGAGACAATGGCTCCCATGCAATAAATATAGTCTCGTCCAAGGAGTAGATTATAATCCAGGGGTCCTTGGACTACCATTACGTTCATGTGAACGGTTTTCCTTCTCAACGTTATCGGCACATTGGGAAGGATCCCTAACGGTCGACTGGTTCCTTTGTCAAAGCCTGTTAGATTTCTCATCTCAGGCAAAAGCGATGGCGGGCCAAGCGCTTTCCAAGAAATTGAGGAAAGGATACTCACAGAAGCCCCTTCATCTATGATGGTACCGGCCATGACCATTCTATATATTTGAGCAATGATTCGAAATGGTACACTAGCCAGTAAGCGGGGTCTGCCTAGTAGATTCCAATCGAAGGAAACAACTAGGTTGCTTGGAGGTGGGACCGAATAGACGGCCGGATACGACTCTGACGAACTTCCTTCCTGCGGTAAAGGAACGGGTAGACTGCCCCCATGTTCATCGGAGTCTGTGCTTATGAAAAGAATTTGGACGGTGTCATCCTTGTTCTCTTCGGTGACTGTATCATCTGAAGATGGATCCTTTGAAGGCAAGACCGGGTCAACTGCTGCCTTGACCTTTTGAATTTCGTCTGGTGTGGATTCAGATGGTTTATCTCCAGTGATAGACACTTCGGCCGACCACAAGGGCGGGTCAGCCAGATTTTCAACTAGTGACGGACTTGGCAAGAGCTTCTTATATCCAGGAGGAAGTCGTAACGGTGAGACCGAACGGTCGTCCAAAACTCTTTTAGCCTCGTCTAAGAAGGGACAACGGTGGACGGCGTGATCGCCTTCACACAGTTTACAAGGAAATCTACATCTTCCTTTTTGTCCAAGGGCTTCACTTTCACTAGTTGACGGTGTACTTTCAACATGACCATCAGAGGTTGATGACACCGGATTGTGCAAACGAGGAGACCAATCCCTTAAGATCCAAGAGATGCAAGGAAAATCTCGATGATAGTGGTCTCCTTTGCAAATGACACATGGCGATTTAGGCCTGGATGGTGCAGTGTGTGGATTTTCGCTAGACGACGCCTAGTCGCCCCTTTTCGCCTTTGGCTCCTTCTTCTTCTTCTCTTTCTTCTTCTCCTCCTTCTTCTACTCAGTTACTTGATTTTTGGCTTTACCAGCTTCATCAAACGAAGAGGAAGGAGGAGAGGAAGAATTGGACGAAGTAGAGGGTTGGGGGGTAACTTTGGTACCATTTAGTTGCTGACTTGATTGTTCGGGAATCACGGTGTTCTGAACAACAGAAGTTGAGAAGAGCCATACGGGCAAACCAATTATCAATTCCGGAAGCGACAATGTGGCCATATGGGGCGCACCAACATCTCCCCAAGAGGAGAAGGGACTAGGATTTCCCCCAAGGGGAACTCCTTGGTTGGTGGGCTCCATTCTTCTCAACCTAAGACCAACGTAGGAAAGGTGATATTTATTCCGTTTAAAATAAATTTTAGACGCTTTGACACAACTTGTTTTTTCAATTTTTAAGAGTTGAGAAAAAACAAAAGATGACTCTAGTTGCCTTCGATTTTTAATGAGCCTGAAGTGACAAGTGCTTAGATGGACCTTTTCCTCTAAGGAGTTTGAAAAGGAATGAAAGAGAATGCTCTGGAAATCTAGACAGAGGGATTACCAAACCAATCGCAAAACTGCAGAATACTTTTTATGGTACGGCAGTCAATCTTCCCGAATGTTGTGTTCAGTGCATTGCGATCAATAGGGCGGCAGACACGGCTTCCTATGGATAAAGGATAAATCCTATTGTGGTCTCCCAATATATACTCGACGGTACGTGGGAGCACAAGTTCGTATTGGCACTTATCGTCTCAAAGTGGAGGAATCACCCAACCAACAATGAAAACAACAGTTACCAAGCTTTACAATGTCAGAATACATCTCTAGCCTAGACTTCTAAATGTTGTGCGTTAGGTTCCAAAGCATTTTTAGATTCATTAAATTTATTTTACAATTGATCTTGTTTAAGAAATTTGCCTTTCAGGTTCACCACGTGATGTAGATATACAATTCCTAAAATGCAATCTAAGATGATAAACAGTTGTTTAATCTTCTTTTTGCAATGAAAATCCTAGCTACTAAGGAAAGAGAGATGGCGTTCTTTCAACATAGAGTAGAGAGCACACACTATATGCACTGTCCTAAATCAAACCAACAAACAGTCTAAATGCAAAATGCACATGCATGTATTTGTTTTCAGCCTTCTTAATGTGTGATTGATAAAAAGAAAGCTACGCGCAAATCTGAATTATTTTTCAAAGCGACGTTACTAACAAGTTTCTTTTCAAGACAAAATGAGGAAAATGACGACACTTTGCGATTTGGAAATGAAAACTTGATTTTGACACTTGAAAAACTACTAATTCAAATCAAATAGAAGAGTAACAGTGTAATCGACTATCAAGAACAATTAGATTCTCTTTTATGACTGAAAACAACACTTGCGACACTTTCAAATCAAGAAACGACAGTACGATTACGCTACTTCTTTGTAAAAGAGAACTGAAAATGGCTCAAAATACATAAAAACATTTACAGTCCTTTGCACAATGGAGGCGGAATAATGGCAAGGAAGGGGGTTTCAACAGAGGTGTACTGACTACAGGCAGCGAAACTCTTGAATAGAGCTGAAAAGAGTGAACACAGAAACCAAATCTAGTAGCAGGAAAGGCCTTGTCTGATCAGCGCACCTGTAACACAGTGAAAAAGAGATGCAGCACACCTAACACACTCGGGAAGTGCGATGCATCTAGAATTCACAGAAGAGATAGTGCGCTGGACCAGGGAAGAGACTTTAACTGGGTTCCGGGTCACAGTTTGGAGCTCAGTTCAGGGATTTAAGCCGAGCAAGTGGTAATCAGTAAATCAATCACAGGGGTAGATCTAAAGAGGTTATTAGAGCCACCACAAGGGCAATTAGAGAGCTTGTAAATCAATTGTTCAGCTCATAAACAAAACCCGGAGATAGACTGAAGCAGCATTGATCTACTTTGCACTTGCATAGCAAATGCAATTCGAAGGCTAGCTGGCTTAACTTCAGGCTCCGTCTGTAAGTTTATAAAGTAAACAAATGTAGATAAACAAACAATCTATTCGCTCCCCAACGGAGTCGCCATTTTGTTATCGGGAAAACTAGTGTCTATGCAGAGCTGCTAGTCCCACTAAGGCTGGTAGCTACCTTAGAAACAAACAAACTAAAACTACTTTCGTTTTCCTTTATGAGAAATAGGTAGGAGGGGAATAAGGAGACCAACCTTTGTCTTGCGCTTGGTTCCTTGCTCGATTCCTCTCCCTTCTGATAGATCTTTGCCACTCGCTTCCTCGTCTACCCAGCTTCAAAGAGCACCTGTAGAATCAAAGCAGCATAACACTATCCAAGAACATAGATCTATTATCATAAACAATATAGGACCAGATATATATTGACCACACAAATGCATATAACATCAATCATACAAGAATGTGGAGGAAAACTTGAATAGCTTTATTGATAATCAAGAAAGAGCAGAGAGGATTACAACCAATTGTTCTGACCCAGCATCATCCTATCAGCAAGAAAGCCCTTCTTCACCTCATGAAAATCTTAGATCACGCAACACTATGATATTGCACCAAGAAACCAGCAGCACTTCCTTACAAGATACAAAATTCCAGCCTCTGGATCTCTGGGATGAGGGATCCATATATAGATGTTTGCAAGGGAGGTGAGTCAGCTTTTTAGAGTTGATTAGTTTCCTCTCTCTGATAGTTCTTTATTCCACTTGGAGATTGATGATCTCTTACTCATCCCTAGGCGAATGCAGAGAGGCAAGTGTCATAGGAGAAGTTTCTAGAAGATTCCATGATCCTCCACCTTGCAGATTGACCCTGCCATTTGTCCACTCTCGCTCATCGCACCCCATAGAAGGGCTTTTCAAGATGCATCGCACCTACTATGTGTATTTAGGTGGGATGCAGCGCACTTTGACCATGGAGCAGGTGAGATGGTCCAGTTTTGACCAGTTCTGAGCAGTTTTTCATGGAGAACTTCTGGGAGAAGATGTAATCAGTTGACCTTGTTCTTTTAGAGGTTGGAACAACACTTTTAGGGACTTAAGAGCCCTTGGTTCATGGAAATTTATGATTGGGGTTGCAGTGCCCAAAAATGTCTATAACACATAGGGATAATCTTTAGTTGATTTTCCATTATCAATTGAATCGGAGAACACTGCAGCGTAGGTCTCCCCATTCTTTCCCATGTCTGTTTAGGTAAAACATTCGCATCTGACCCAGATCCAGAATGACCTAGTCCATTTCATACTCTCCTATTTATGCAATGAGCCTCATCTCACACCCTGTTCTCGTCTTCTGGTTTCCTATCATTCTAACTACGTGATGCCCTTCAGGAGCAGTTTCCTTACCAGCACACTTGTTTATCAGTTCTTGTAACCCTTTCACAACCCTTTTGTCGCGCAATAGCTTCATACAAGCCTCCAAAAAGGTGGTAAGCATAGAGGGGTTAACTTCTTCAGATAAATTATCCTCACTTCCTAAGGTAGAGCCCTCATCGAAGATTTTCTTTGCTTCCATGAATTTTTCCCTCGCGTGCTCTAGATCAAATCCCACCCCCTTTCTGGATACTTGCGAACCCACTCGCTTTCTTCAGGTTTTTTCCCTTTATCATCACCAGTCATCATCCCACTTCATAGCACAATATTCACATTGGGATCTTCTTCGCGGGGCTCAGCCCTCATCATCTGTAGATTCTGGGTAGGTTGTTGAGGTTGCGCCTTCTTCTCCTACATCTTAGCTATCAGTATAGGGCATTCCTCTATCGTGTGGCCAAACTGAGTACAATATCGGCATGACAAGAATTTTTGGCTCATACACTCTCGCACGTAGTGTCATTGCACTCTGCAATTATAACAAATAGCTTGCCCTCGATCTCTACCAAGTCCTCCTCCTCCTTATCCTCGTCTGCGTCCATGATATCCTCCACGTGCTCCCCCGATGCCTTGATCTAGAGGCAGAGTTTCTATTTGCATCTGATATGCAATCATTCTTTCCATCATTAATTCGTAGCTACAACAGTTATGCTCATCATGGCCTACTAATTTACAGAAATTGTAGAATAATTGTTGTAGTGTCTGTACGAATTTTTGCGGTAAGTCGCAATTGTCTGTTACATGTTTCCCTACTACTTGACAGATAGCACACCACAGCGCAAGCCATGTACTTGGTCCTTTTGGGGCTTTTGGCCTTAGAGGTATGGGCCCTCCTCCTACCATATAATTCGCAAAAACAAGGCAATGGTCCTTATCATGCCCCTGGTTCTTTCACTTGAGGCACGAAACTTCTTCGTGTACTTCCGGCCGAGCCACTTTTTCCTTCTTCAAGCTCTGAAACTCCAAGTAGAGGTTTTGCAACTCTGCATGAATCTGTTGAACTCCCAATGTCGCATCCTGGATAGGTGTCTCATGTAATCTCATTGCGATCTCCAGTGCTTCTGCCTGCGTTCCTATCTTTTGTTGTGATAGAGCAATCCTTAAGTGAGGCAGGAGCACGACTATAAACCAGTCGCGGTGTTGGATGTCTGTGAGATTCAAATTGGCTTCGCAGATTCCACACTTTAGTCTTTGATCCAACTCCCAAGGTGTTTCACTGATCCTCATAGTGATTTCCTTGAACCCCAATACCTATTGTGTTTCAGACTTAGGCCTACCAAATTCCTTGTTTAGAGTAGTCTGAGTGTCTGCTAATGACACCACCGGGTTGTCAGTGAAGTACTTAATGTACCACGTCAACGCGCGATCCTAAAGAGCAGTAACCAATTGCGCTTTCTTCATATGATCATCTGTAATATTCTGTGTGGTCCACACGGACTTCACAACAAACCAAAACTGGTCTGGGTCCTGATTTCCCAAGCCCTTGAAAACGGGAAATTTCATCATATTCGACATATTGAATATTGGCGGATGTGGTGGTGGTGTGGGCGAAGGTGTATGTTGTGGAGGTGAAGGTGGAGGTGGCGTGGATGGAAGAGGTATTCGTGGAAACCCTTGCTTTATTAACTGAACAACACTCTACGGTGAAGCCTATGCTACTCCCTCGTCATCACTCAAAGGAGGCTCAATCAACAGCTATATTCAGGGCCTGTTCTCCCTCTATCCCTGAAGAACTTTTCACTTCGCATAGCTCCAAACATCAAGGTAATGGCATAACCCGCTTTTCACACAAGAGCATTTTAATCCAAGTATTCGAAGATCTTAAATACTTACCTCGCGGTCCCTTGAAGAAGCGTCGCTCTGCTTCGTTGTAGCTGACCAAGGTATCGACTGCGAATTCTTTCACAAATCCTCCTATGACTCAATCAAGTCAATGATCGACGGCGCGTGTGATCTTATCTTCAGAAGGTTCCAATCTCTGCACTAGCTCCGGGGTCCACACTATTGAACTTTCAAGCCTCCACCTTCCTTGGTCGTCTGCCAATTTAGTGATCCACTTGTATAGTTCAATCGAGAAGGTGCAGAAGAATATTTCGTGTATCTCTATGTATAGGTATCTTTCCAACCACTGTTCTTTCGTCAAGGGTGGATTTATGTTTTCTTGCGCCGCAAATTCATGGATCTTTCTATCCAACCACTTCTCAATTTCTTTCTTTGTCGAGTTCCAGTGATGCGGCATCACACATCTCTTTATGTAGATCTCGTTCCTGGAAATGGAACCATTTGTTGGCTTAGTCGGTCCTGACCAAGTTTTAGAGTTAGTTTTTCCAAACAAATCCCTACACTTCCAGCCCTTTCGAAATCAATCTACAGAGCATCGACTGAAGTCTCACCCGAAGCAGTATGGGGGGATGTTGGAACCAAGTTTCTACACCCAGAGATTAGTGTAATGTCAATTTATGCCCTAAATCTCCCTTCACGGAGATCGATAAGACTTTATGGGTTATCTATATAACTCCCTCTAATCGGGGTTTAGAACTGAGTGAAGATCTACGATTGTCTTTCACGGACCTTGAATAGGTGGATCAACTACTTACGTGTATCAAAGATGACTTATAACCCAGTAATTACTCCGATCAGCTTAAGTGTTCAATAACTTCAACATACAACAAGATAATCTTCGTGTAACCAATTAACAGTAATTGCATTCATGTAACAATATCAATCATGAAAATTCGCGCATCAATACATCATTATTTCGTAAACCCATTATAACATAAGGCGCATTCATATAAACAGAAGTAAAGAGATAACACAAGTATTTCTGCAACAATCTTCTTTATTGATAATCAGTTCAATCTTACAGACTTGAGACTTCCCTGCGTACTCAGCTGCGGACTCTACTCTAGGCCTCTGCGCACACAGTTGCAGAGCCTTTCTTCTACTCTAAGAATTCTACGTTCTTCCTCTTACTAACCTGCTACATTCATATTCCTTTCTATTTCTTACCTTAGACATCCTAAGACACACCTATTTATACAATCCCATGGGCCGCGGACCATGGGTAGATATTTGAAAGCCGACTCAACTTTACATAAAAGAAGGGTAAAAATCTTTATGACACTTTAACTATCTACGCGCTCCATGACCAAAACTTATGGAGACTTTACATTTTATGCAACAAAACTTGGGCTTCTACCCCAAAAATGACCCTAGGGGACCCCATCCCAACAACTATATTCAATGTACAACTGATCTTCTTCAATGAAATTAACAACATGACCAATTCCATTAAAAGTGGGATAATCCTTACCTATGTACCAATCCATCTAGCACAGCGAATTGTTTCTCAATGTCTAGAGTATAGCTCATGGTCTCCATGTTGCCATTCTTCCAACGCAGCTTTAGAAATATAACATCCCTGAGTTAAAATTTCATGTAATAAAGGTTAATAAAGGCAAAATAAGACCAAGGTCATGGGATTTGCATTCCAAGTTGAATGTTGGACAAAAATATATAGTGGGAATCACTTGTTGTTTATTATGGCTAAGGAAATTGGCAAAGGCATTGGAAAAAGAAAGAGACATTAATTGACATTTATTAATGAAAATAAAGGAAAATAAGAGAAAAGGGAGATAAAGGGTCACATATTTGTATGAGACAAAAAATTGAAGAGGAAATAGAGGAAAATGAAGAAAATAGAGGCCTCAATGATAAAAAGGATTTTGAGGATCAGTTAACAATTTTTGTCAGTTCAATTTTGGAGATGTCTTCTATTATTTCATTCTCTCATACTCTTGCACATATAGAGAATTATTGGAGCACTATAGCATTGGAGAAAGGAAGGACAAGGAAAGCAAATGATAAGCAAGGAAGGTTGGATCGACCTGCTTCAACAGGAGGATTTTGCAGGTAACAGGCTGCATGTGTGATTTCCTAGTTAAGGTGTGAATGCATGGTACATGAATCTGTTCATTTGGTTCATTTGATGTCATTGGCATGGGTTTTGCCTAGATTGACAGTGGTTTTATCCTTGTCTTTCCATTTCTTGGATAGCCATGGGATTCATTTCTTGGTGGAGCTTTGGATTGTCGAAAGGTTTTGGAACTGGGTGAGGTGGTCTCAAGAAAATTCCAAAGGGTTGGGGGTGGAGATGGTTTTCTCTAGGAAGCCCTCGACAAGTGGGTGGAGATAGGTAAATTCCTTAAGGTAATGGTGAAGAAATTTTGATGCATCCAAGCATGCTTAGGCTCTGTGATCTCTTAACCAGTTTTGGTGAGATTGTGGTAACCTGAGGGTGGAGGTGGTTTAATATTCGGGAATACCTAGTTATTTATGTCTTTAGATCCCACATTCATGCTTGGACTATGGAATGAGGGTGATTGGTTTAAAGAAATATTTGGTTCAACCCAATCTATGGTTGGGTGGTACATGGAAGTCCCTGACTTGGTTGGCTTTTGCACAAGTTAATAAGAATCATTTTCCTATTGTAATCTATGAGAATTTGTACTTGTTATTATGATGATTTGATGGTTTTCTTTCATGGTTAATAATCTATTTATATGTTGGTTATATTGAATTTGTAATGTTCTCTAGTTATGATTTGTTCTGGATTTGATAAGTATAAGAATGGTTGATGAATGCATGGAATAACAAGTGTCATTGAAGATAATATGAGAGGGAATTAGACCTTCTTAATGATTATAAGATGGACCACAAACCATTATGATCAAATATGCATTCATTACCTGTAACTCTTATGTTAGCCATGTGTTTGACGAAATGTTTGTTATGGATTAGGCATGTTCTGAGACAGTTCTTGTTCAATTTTTGTATGAATGGATTTTTTTATTATGTCATTTATCATTCTAAGAATTTACAGATAGTTCTAGATAGTGGTCTAGAGGCTAGCCTATAAAAGTGGCTCAGATCTTGGGACCACACCCTCTGAACTTGAGGATTTGGGCTACAATCGCATGGAGGAAGTTTTGTGCATGCGGTTGGAGGGTCAAAACCACACCCTTGTAAGATTGTGCATGTGTTTGGGGTGTTAGGTCAGAGAAAAATAACTTTAGCTCAGGGTTTGGTCACCTGGGGTGGTTATATGGCCCTTGATTCTCTTGTAAGCCTCGAAGGATGTCTGTGAGCCATTAGTTGTCGGCCACACATCCATAACTGAACCTTGGAGGTAGGGTCATGTCATAGTGGCGCTTCGCTTCACATTTACCCAAAGGGCTTGAAAAAGAGGGTAAGTGTAGGGTGGCAATGTTACAAGAACCAACCTTAGTATGTCGAACACTCCTTTAATTAAGAGATCAATTGAGAGAACCATCTACCGTAGGATTAATGTAATCCTCTCTATTCCCTATAGTTCACTGATATAACTGATCCAAGACATTAATCTCCTTTGCATCATCAACAAGCTCCATGAATCGTAGATCATGGTAGGGATCCAATGGTTGTATGACTCTAACTCCATCCACTTCAAAGGTCATAGTTTCTCGCTTGAGATCAATGACAACATAATTTTCGTATGCCCAGTTGACTCCCAATAAAGTTGGATCTTTATTGCCAATAATATCAATGACCGTAAAGCCTACATATGTCTTGACTCTGAAAATATCAACTTCTACATCCTTCAATCGACCAATCGAGATAATGTGGTACTTGTTGGCTATACACAACTGGATCATAAATAATACCATCTTGGGATTTCCTAATGCTTCCAAGGTCTTCCATGGAAATATATTCACATTGGAACCCATATCTAAATAATCTTTGATTTGGTATCCAACAATATGGGCATCAATATAGAATTTCATCCTTGTTTAAAGCTTATTATGGTGTACATGTTTGGAATATCGCTGTGGAAATTTAGTGAAAATGGGCTTCTCTGAAAACTCTTCATCTCTTACAACACTTTTGAGTTTATTATACAACTTATTAGACATTTTATCATGATTCATAATATGCAGAAATAACTTGAACCATTCCATGATAGGTTGGGACACCTCGTATGAAATTCCAGGACTCTTCATCTATCCCTTTTCTTGTTGTTCTTCACTAAGGTTGTAAGAAGAAATTAGCTACTTGAAAATATTAGCATCCATTAAAGAAATTTTGAGGTCTAAAATGGGATTCCTAAGTAATATTATAAAATAATAATGGAAATAATAAAGTAAGATTATAATACATCATCAAATTTTAGAAGGAAAAAAAAAACTACTTTTTCAACTTATATTCCTACGATTTTACTCAAATTCGAGCGGGAGCACTCTTTGGATGCAGAATTTAATTCCTCATCCAAGGAGTACACATGTTGCATATTTTCGATGGGCCATGCTACACGGAAAATGAGAAATACATGAAAAACATGATTGCAACCACATTTTTCATGTATTTCTCATTTTTCGTGTAGCAAAGTCCATTGATAGTATGCAACATAGGTACTCCTTGGATGAGTAATTAAATTGCATCCAACAAGTTCTCCTGCTCAAAATTTGAGTAAACCCTGAGGGAGATAGGTTGAAAATACAAGTTGAAAAAGTAGTTTTTTTCCCCCATGGTTGGAATCATCATCTTGAATCTTATTAGTTCTTATAAAGTTTATTTTGGTTGTACTTTTTTGTTTTGAGGCCCATTGCTTACCTCAAAATTTCTCTAATGATCCTTGTAATACTCCTTCTATTGAATATGATCATACAGTTTCTTCGGAGATGAAAATTTTATAATATGAGGATGCTTAGGCACCTCCCTATCAACTCCATTGAATTACCCCCTCTAGTGACAATATTAATGTTAGGTTGCAAAGGTGATTCAAGCTCCCTTGGTTTTGCATTAATCAAATTATCACCTCTCTATTTGTTATGTTGTTCCCATTGAGCAATTAACTCTGGACAATCTTCAGTGGCATGAGTATTCACTTGGAAATGAGAATACTAAGGCCTCCTTGGCAATGGGTAGTCTCAAGAAACATGACCTTCTTGGTCATAGTTATAGCAATGAACTAGACCTCTACCTCCAGTCCTTCCTCCTCTTTATCTACATCATCCTCTTCCTTGAGGTGTCTCATTAAACCCAAATGCAGTACCGTCTAGACAATCAATCAGAGCATCCAAGGCTCTACACTAGTTAGTTTGGTGATTCAGAGATCTGGAAAACTCACAGAACATCTTATTCAAAACATTAGAATATTTTTGTAATACAAGACAAAGACAAGGTGCATTTTCATAAGTACGACATATGTCGCAATAATCATTAGCAGACATACCTTGCTGATTAGGGAACACATGGTACTGGGTATGCCCCTAATAATGAACATTAGTTGAAACTTGCAGGACCCCTCCAAAATGTCTTCACTGTGAAAAAGGTGGTCTCGTTGGTGCAGTAGAGGGTCCTGTGTTGAAATGTGCAACAAGAAATGCTAAAAATAGCACTACTATAAATATCTCGGCTATAAATAGCAGTTCAGCCATTGTGGATCTTAGCAAAAATGGGTGAAAAGTTAAAGTGCTAAAAATAGCTTTTCTAAAAATAGCATTTCGGGATCCCTTCTTGTTTTAGTCAGTCCGTGGACTAAACATAGGAAGTAAAATTCGAATTTGATGTTAACAGGTGTTTGTAAATTGATTGATTAATTCATCTTGAGTTAATTAGTTAAGGAATTATGAACATGAAGTCTATGTGAGGACATGCAACAGTTTCTCCTTTGATTGAGGGATTTATCCTTCAGTTAAAGAGATAAGAGTGAGTTGTAATTAGTTGGCTCAGTTAACTGAGTCAAGTCCAATTAGATTAATTTAACAGTTTGTGAAATTAATGAGAGTTCAGTTAGTTAATGCTTGCATGCATGTAACTACTGTATTTCAGATAATTGAAGATTCACTCATGGATAACTCATGCATGTCATTTTAGTCAAAGACCCAATTGAGATCAGATGGAGGGACAGTGTACTATCAATTGCAAGAATATTCCATTGTGAATATTCCTTGCATGCAGAAGGAATATTATTACTTAAGGATTGCACAGTTGGATCAGAGGTTACAGTGAGTGTGATGAGGCCAATTCATACATGTGATATCATTGGACCCCAATCAAAACTGCCAAGGAAATAGGAGGCTTGGAGGGCTTGAGGAAGACATATACTATGTCTATTCATTCTGTGAGCTATATTGTTTGATTGCAGTGAGAGCAAGATAGCTTGAGAGCTGATTCTTTTTGTAACTTGAACAAGATTTCCACTTGTATGATAATATAGAGTTGGGGTTTTAGGCTGGTGCTTTCCCCGGGATATAGTTTCTGTGTTATGGTTGATTACTTCTCATTCGCAGTTATATTTGTTCTTGATTGATGTTGCTCATGTTCGATTAAGCTTCCGCTAAATTGTTTGTAGAAGTAGATCAAGTGTTTGCTTTAGTACATTGCATTACCAGGTGATCTACAGTGGGAGAATTCTACATGGTATCAAAGCAAAGGTGATCAAAGAAGAATAGTATACAAGCAGGAGAAGTTCGAAGTTTGGTTTCTGAATATTGAATTGAGTTCTTATCACATCTATTTCACCGATGGAATTCAGTGGTTTAAGACTCGAATATGCCCTTGATGGAAGTTCGAATTATATAGCCTAGAAGGATCACATGGAGGCAGTATTAGAAGATAACGATCTCAAGGACTTCATTGATCAAGAAGTCCAGAAGCCGACTGATGCTACTCAATTGGTGGAATGGAAAAAGTGTGTGGCTAGAGCAAGGAGAATCCTCCTGGAGGGAGTTCGAGATCACATTTTCTCGAGCCTCCATGGGAAGGAGACTCTGTTTTCGATGTGGAAAACATTGAAAGATCTTTATCAGAATAGCAGCGATCAAAGGAAGCTGGCACTGAAAGATAAGCTTCGAAAGATCAAGTGCGAAAAGGGCGACACAATCTCTACGTTCCTAAACAAGCTCACCACCTGCAGGGATGAGCTTGGAAGTGTAGGGATCGTGACAGCTGATGATGACATGGTGAGTCTTGCACTCCTTGGTCTTCCTAAGAGCTGGCATAGCTACCAGGACTCGGTTAATGGAAGAGAGAAACTGCCATATTGGGAATGACTTTGGTTGGATCTGATGCAGGAGGAGATAAGGCAAAGCACCAAGGATGGATCTTCATCAAAACAAGATGATGAAGAAAATATAGCTTTAGCGAGTAAAGCTAAGAAAGGGAAAGGGAAGGCGTCCCAATCCAAATGTTCTCATGGTGGGAAGAAGGTTGACAAGTCAAAAGTGTGATGCTTTCACTGTCATGAAGTGGGCCATTATGCAATGAATTGTCCACAAAAGAAATCCAAGAAGGGTTCCTCCAAGGGATCTGATGGTGATGCATTAGCTTCATAGTTTGAGTTGGACTTCTCTCTTATCACATGCATGGTTTCATCCATGGTGAGATGTGTTTGGTACCTAGACAGTGGAGCTTCTTTCCACATGTCGGGTGACAAGAATCTTTTCAGTACATTGGAAGAGAAGGATCTCCAGATGCGGATCGAGATGGGCGATGATGGAAATTACTGTGTCTTAGATGAAGGTACAGTTGTGTTTCAGAGGGAGCATGGTGCTTCTCTCACCCTATCTACTGTTAAAGTATGTACCAGGTTTGAAAAAGAATCTTGTGTCTGTTTCTATTCTAGAAGATAAAGGCTATGATGTAGTCTTTAGTAAAGGAAAATTTTTTCTAAGGCATATCGGGACCAGACAGACCAAGCGAATAAGGATTCGAGTAAAGAATCTCTACAAGCTGGAGGTAGATGATTGTGCTGCACATAGTTCCAAAGCAAAGGTGGTGCAAAGCCAAGATATTGGTGAGGTGTGGCATAAAATACTGGGCCACTTGCATCACGGAGCCTTGAAGATCATGCAGCAAATTTCTACCTACTTACCCAAGGGAAAACTGGAGCAAACAGACACATGCAAAGGATGCACCCTAGGTAAGTATGCAAAAGCTTCCTTTCAGGATCGGGATAGTAGAGCTAGAGCAATCCTGAAGTGAGTTCACTCAGATGTATGTGGACCATTCTCTACAGCCTCCACCGCTAAGCAAAGGTACTATGTTATTTTTATTGATGATTTTTCTCGTATATGTTGGATCTACTTTATGCAAAAGAAGGATTAGACCTTCTTGAGGTTTTGTGAGTTTAAAGCCTTGGCAGAGAAAGAATCTGGAAAGAAAGTAAAAGCCTTGTGTAGCGACAATGGTGGAGAGTATGTTTCCCAGCAGTTTAAAGACTTCTGTGCTGCAGAAGGAATTAAACGGGAACTGACGGCACCTCATAACCCACAATAGAATGGGGTGGCTGAAAGGAAGAACAGATCTATTGTGGGAGCAGCTCGAGCAATGTTACATGACCAAAGCCTACCACTTCATCTGTGGGCTTAGGCATGCAATACAGCAGTGTACCTTCAGAACAAAAGTGCTCATCGTATTTTGGGGATGAAGACACCTATGGAGGCTTTTTCAGGGAAGCGACCAAATGTGAGTCACTTCCACATCTTTGGATCACCAGTTTTCTATCATGTGACCAAAGATGCTCGGAAGAAGCTAGACCCAACAGCTAAGTTGGGGATACTTGTGGGGTACACTGATACACCCCACAACTATAGTCTGTTTCTGCCTGCCAGTCAGAGGACCGTATTGCGTAGGGATCTGAAGTTCGACGAGCAGAGAGCCATGCGAGTGTCACTTTGAGAGGGAGCTCAAGTTGCACGGTGATGAGGAACTTTTATTTCCAAAGGAGGAGGAGCCTCCTAATGATGTGGATCAGCCACATGCAGAGGAACTAGTAGTGGAGACCACCACTCCTGGAGAGTCTTCCAAAGATAGGCAGAAACACTCGTTGGAAGCTGACAGATTGATGCTAGATGTGAGAGAGAATGGGGGGTAGCCATCCTCTCAGTGCAGACAGAGGAGATATCCCAAGAGATACATTGGCTACATGGCCCTGGTTGGGGAGTGTGTAGCGACCGAACCTTCTTCTTTTCAGGAGGCAGTGCAACAACCAGTCTGGGTTGATGCAATGGTAGGAGAGTATGATTCTATCATACGGAACAATGTGTGGGATGTTGTCCGTAGACCTGGGGACAAGTCAGTGGTTAGTTCCGGATGGCTTTACAAGGTAAAGCAGGCAACTGATGGCAATGTTGAGAAACACAAGGCAAGCTTTGTTGCCCGAGGTTTCTCACAGGTTGAGGGGATTGACTATGATGAGACCTTTGCTCTCATAGCAAGGTACTCATCTATCAGATCGATGCTAGCTCTATCAGCTCAAATGGGCTGGAAGATCTATCAGATGGATGTGAAGACGACGTTCCTCAATGGGAATATTGAGGAAGAGTTATACATTGAGCAGCCCGAAAGATTTGAGACCTTTGATCGCGAGTCGCATGTTTGCCGACTCAAGCGAGCATTGTATGGGCTGAAGCAAGCACCCCATGCTTGGTATACCAGGATCAATAGCTATTTCACCAGATTGGGCTTCACCAAGAGTGAAGCAGATGCAAACCTTTACCACATCATGTTAGAAGGTAAGCCATTGATTATTGTACTTTATGTCGATGATCTGATTTTGACAAGTGATGATCAGCTGATCAAATCTTGCAAGGAGGACCTTGCAAGAGAGTTTGAGATGAATGACACGGGCCTCATGCACTACTTTCTAGGCATGGAAGTGTGGCAGAAAGATGGGGAAGTATTTGTGTCTCAAGGCAAGTATGCCAATGCGATACTCAGGCGCTTTCACATGGAGAAGTGCAAACCCATGCAGACTCCTCTAGCTGGGAACTGGAGGAAGGAGGATGCTACCTCAGGTGAGGTAGTAGTTGCTACTATTTATCAGCAGCTAGTGGGTTCACTTATGTATTTGGTGAACACACGACCCAACTTATGCTTTGTTGTGAACCAACTGAGTCAAGCTATGGTTCAGCCTACCAAGCTGTTTTGAAAGGCAGTGAAGCATGTGCTGAGATATCTCAGAGGCACTACACAGTACGGATTGTGGTACAGATGGACAGAGGGAGTGAAGTTGCAAGGCTTCACAGATGCGGATTGGGCTGGTAGTCCATCAGACCGGAAGAGCACTTCTGGAGGAATCTTCAACCTTGGTTCAGCTATAGTTTCTTGGTATAGCAGGAAACAGAGATCAGTTGCACTTAGCTCAGCAGAGGCTGAATACATGGCTGCCAGTCAGGCAGCATGTGAGGCCATTTGGATGTGGAAGATTCTAGTGGGATTGTTTGGTCAGATGATGGATCCTACAGTGATATACTGTGATAATCAGAGTTGCATAAAACTCTCTGAGAATCCAATGTTTCATGACAGGTCCAAGCACATAGATATCTGTTATCATCATCTATGGGACTATGTGGTCAAGAGGATCATGATGTTGTAGTATGCTTCAACCGAGGAGCAGGATGCAGATATTTTGACTAAGGCATTGTCAAAATGCAAGTTCGAGTTCCACAAAGACAGGATCGGGGTTACTGATAATCCCTTTCTTGTTGAGGAGTGTTGAAATGTGCAACAAGAAATGCTAAAAATATAACTGCTATAAATAGTAGTTCAACCATTGTGGATCTTAGCAACAATGGGTAAAAAGTGAAAGTGCTAAAAATAGCATTTCGAGATCCCTTCTTGTTTTAGTCAGTCCCTGGACTAAACATAGGACGTAAAATTCGAATTTGATGTTAACAGCTATTTGTAAATTGATTAATTAATTCATCTTGAGTTAATTAGTTAAGGAATTATGAACATGAAGTCTATGTGAGGACATGAAACAATTTCTCCTTTGATTGAGGGATTTATCCATTAGTTAAAGAGATAAGAGTGAGTTGTAATATTGAGTTGTAATTAGTTGGCTCAGTTAACTGAGTCAAGTCCAGTTAGATTAATTTAACAGTTTGTTAAATTAATGAGAGTTCATTTAGTTAATGCTTGCATGCATGTAACTACTATATTTTAGATAACTGAAGATTCACTCATGGATAACTCATGCATGTTAGTTCAGTCAGAGACCCAGTTGAGATCAGATGGAGGGACAGTGTACTATCAGTTGCAAGTATATTCCATTGTGAATATTCCTTGCAAGCAGAAGGAATATTATTCCTTAAGGATTGTGCAGTTGGATCAGAGGTTAGAGTGAGTGTGATGAGGCTAATTCACACATGTGATATCATTGGACCCCATTCAAAACTGCACAAGGAAATAGGAGGCTTGGAGGGCTTGAGGAAGACATATACTATGTCTATTCAGTCTGTGAGCTGTATTGTTTGATTGTAGAGAGAGCAGGATAGCTTGAGAGCTGATTCTTTTTGTAACTTGAACAAGATTTCCACGTGTATGATAATACAAAGTTGGGGTTTTAGGCTGGTGCTTTCCCCAATTATATATCTTCTGTGTTATGGTTGATTACTTCTCATTCTTAGTTATATTTGTTCATGATTGATGTTGCTCATGTTCGATTAAGCTTCCGCTAAATTGTTTGTAGAAGTAGATCAAGTGTTTTGCTTTAGTACATTGCATTACCAGGTGATCTACAGTGGGAAAATTCTACATCCTGCACTTCACGACCTTAGGCATTCTATAGCATGATACCCTTCAACATGAAAAATAGTACACCAAACTTGCAGATGACTAGGTCTAACAACATTCATATCCTTCAATTGTTCATTTAGATCAATGATTTGATGGTGTAACCCAATGATAGCAGGGTCACTAGAAGAAGAAGTTTCTCTATAGTCATGAGGATACCCCACCATTGCCTCGAACTTCATAGTCTACTCCAAAACATCTTATATACTGTCAATATTCTGATGCAATAGGGGAATTATGGTCAACAGTAACAATGCTTTGATGAACCAGTCCTTTTGGTGATGCAGATTAATTTTATAAGTCAATTTCCCAAATCAAACTTGAAATATTTTATGCATTCACATGTACTTTATCCATCTCGTTGTTTAATATCCCATGAATCAGCTAATCCTTGCTTCTTTGTTTGAGGAATTTTGTGCTCTTTAATAAATTCTTGTTTGATTCTATCTAGAGTCAAATTTTGATTTGTCACATACAACTTAACAAACCATCATAGGGCTTTATCCCTTAAGGTAGTCTGAAACAATTATTTTGGAATCATATTGAGTTTGTCTAGCCCTCCAAATAGCTTTGCACAAGTACCAATGTTGTTCTACATATTGGTCTCCTTGACCTAAAAACTCAAGGTACCAAGTAAACAATCCCACCACATTCTTAGTCATTGAATTATGACCATGCATAACTAGAATGAATCCTCTCGAATCCATTTGTGAAAATTTTGTAGAGTGGATCTAACCACTATTACTAGAACTACCAGCTACATATACCTTATGATTTTTCTGAAATTTCAATATTTTAACTAAATTTGAAAAACAAATTGACAGGATTTTGATAAAGTACTAGGGAAAGGTTAGGGAGAGAGCTAACCACACTTTTATCTTACAAACTTCTACTTGTAGGGAAGGAATTTTCCTCATGAAATAAATTCCTCATAACAAAATACATCTCCTCATCCGTAGGGAGTATTTTGATCAGTCATCACAACCATCTATCTTGGCATTTCTGGTGTTCATATTCCCTTTGATTCCTTGTGGGATCCACTATCCCTATTGTGACCTTTTATCTCATCCCTTCTAGCTCCTCCTATTGTTCTATAATTTTATCCTTCACCTACTTCCACATTTTGTAACTCTGGGATGCTCATCCCTCCTAATCTCATGCTTATTCCATTCCTTCCATTCATCATCTAGTCACGCCCTTCTAAGTGCCATAAAATATCATGCCTGCTGCAACTCCTCCTCGTCCATCAGAACTTCCTCTCATCTTCTACAACTGGCCAACATCTCTCCCACGAACCCTACCCTAGTACAAGGATTTTACGCTGCCATATTGGATTGTTGGAACGGAAAAACCCTCTCTTCCACCATAAGAAATTTAATCCACAAAGGAATTTATTTTAAAAGTCTACCTCTTAAACCTTACTTGAATACTACTTCAGCCTTAGAAAATGACTAGCGATTCTCTGCAGCAAACTCAATAATATAGCCTTCCAACATGTCTTGCGCCAAAATATCGACAACCCTAGTTATTTTATTATCCATCCAATGTAGAGCAGCCAAGTAGCTATGGTATAAGACCTAAAGATTCGCCCAACACCTCCATTTCCTGAGGTATGCTTTAGTCTACTCAACCAATGGTACAATTCTTCAGGAAATTTGCACCAAAATATTTCATATTGGTCACATGCAGGCTCTGCAAAAAGGATCTCTTCTCTAATGCAATCTAGGTTTTTCTCCCTCAAGCCAACTTGTTGATGAAAAAATAAATCAAGCTTCTCTTGCCACCATTCTCGAATACTATTTTTGAGAATCAGTGTCACCACTATCCAAAAACCCCAATTAATCTTTGGGTCCGAGCAATGGAACCATTTTTTGGCAAAAAACATTACTATGTGACCCAAGGTTTGACTCCAAAGTACCAACAAAGGATCTGTGGTAGTCTAGCATGTCGCTAGCATTTTCAATCCTCCACAAGGGAAGAAGGTATCACTTGAGGCATGTTGAGACTAATAAGTGATCTTTTAGGGTTTTAGAAGGTGACAATATTCATTCCATTAATTAAAATACACATTAAACCCATAAATACTCACATATATTCAAAATAACCCTTGCGCAAAAGAAAATGGATTCTTAACATTTAATTTAATAGATAACTTTTTAAAAAATTAAAAGGGGCTACACAACACAATCACATTAAATTATATATTCACACATAGATCCCTGCAACAAACTCCTTTTATATTATATTTGTTATATTCCTATACCAATAGGTGTCATATTTCATGATTGACTTGATGAGCTCTATAATATGTTCATCCCTTTCATTGTTGCAAAGGTTTTCCATATTATCAAAAAATCAAAAAATTTAAAAAA
The DNA here is from genome assembly GCA_031772625.1 of Pinus tabuliformis. Lineage (NCBI taxonomy): Eukaryota > Viridiplantae > Streptophyta > Pinopsida > Pinales > Pinaceae > Pinus > Pinus tabuliformis. The sequence goes on along the minus strand of CM062812.1, from coordinate 887,699,380 downwards.
TGTAAAGAGGGTATGCCCTAAAAGAAAAATCAAAGGGTGAAAAGAATAAAATGGTCAAAAAAGTGAAAGAAATGAACCCCAAACAAAGAAAGACCAGGAAAGTGTGCAAGTCCAAAAAGCCACTACTATTTCATTTTTCTGTAAATAAGCATTGTGTGCAGCTTGTTAACTTTATGCCACAATTGATGAATGGCCAAACAGCTCAATCTTGGCTAGTTCATGTTTGGATTTCCTGTTTTAGAGATACAGAATAAAATCTGACCAAACTGTTTAATCTTGGCAGATAAGTAGATAAGTAGAGAAGAAAAGGAGCTCAACAGTTTAATCTGAGCCCTTGGATGTAATAAGGGCTGACTTAGGTAGTGTTATAGACATTTTTGGGCACTACAACCCCAAGCATAAAATGTCCATAAACCAAGGGCTCCTAAGTCCCTAAAGTGTTGTTCCAACCCCCAAAAGAACAAGGTCAACTGATTACAGCTTCTCCCAGAAGTTCTCCATGAAAAACTACTCAGGACTGGTCAAAACTGGATCATTTCACCTGCTCCAAAGGCAAAGTGCGTTGCATCTCACCTAAATACACACAGTAGGTGCGTTGCATTTCAAAAATCCCTTCTATGGGGTGCGATGGGCGAGAAGGGACAAATGGCAGTGTCAATCCGCGAGGTGGAGAAGCATGGAATCTTCCATAAACTTCTCCTGTGACACTTGCCTCTCTGAATTCGACCAAGGATGAGTAAGAGATCATCAATCTCCAAGTGGAAACAAGAACTATCATAGGGAAGACACTAATCAAATCACAAGCTGGCTCATCTCCCTTACAGATATCTATATATGGATCCCTCATCCCAGAGATCTAGGGGCTGGAATTTTGCATCTTGTAAGGAATTGTTGTTGGTTTCTTGAGGCAACATCATAGCGTTGGGTGATCTAAGCTTTGCATGAGGTGAAGAAGGGCTTACTTGCTGAGAGGATGATGTTGGGTCAGAACAACTGGTTGTAACTCTCTTGGCTCTTTCTTGATTATCAATAAAGCTATTCAAGTTTTCCTCCATACTCTTGTGTCATTTATGTTTTGTGCATTTGTATGGTCAATTTACATCTGATCCTAGATTGTTTATGATAATAGATCCATGTTCTCGTATAGTGTTATGCTGCTTTGATTCTACAGGTACCCTGTGAAGCTAGGTATATAAGAAAGCAAGTAGCAAAGGACTATCAGAAGAGAGAGGAATCGAACAGAGAACCAAGCGCAAGATAGAGGTTGGTCTCCTTTATTCTTCTCTCATCTATCTTTCATAAAGGAAAACGAAAGTAGTTTTACTTTGTTTGTTTCTAAGGTAGCTACCCACCTTAGTGGGATTAGCAATTCTGCATAGACACATTTCCCTACAACAAAATGGCGACTCCACTTGGGAGCGACTAGGTTGTTTGTTTATCTACATTTGTTTACTTTATAAACTTACAGACGGAGCCTGAAGTTGAGCCAGGTAGCCTTCGAACTGCATTTGCTATGCAAATGCAAAGTAGATAAATGCCGCTTCAGTCAATCTATAGGTTTTGTTTATGAATTAAACAACTGATTTACAAACTCTCTAATTTCCCTTGTGGTGGCTCTAGTAACCTCCTTAGATCTACCCCTGTTGTTGATTTACTGATTACCACTTGCTCGGCCAAAATCCCTAAACTGAACTGCAAACTGTGACTCGGAACCCAAGCAAAGTCTCGTCCCTGGCCCAACGCACTCTCTGTTCTGTGAATCTCAAATTCAGCGCATTTCCCAAGTGTAGTAGGCGCACTGCATTTCAAATTCACTATGTTACAGGTGCGCTGATCAGACTAGGCATTGTTCCTAAATTTTGGTTTCTGTGTTCACTCTTTTCAAATCTATTCAAGAATTTTGCTGCCCGTAGTCAGTACACCTCTGTTTGAAACCCCTTTCCTTGTTGTTATTCCACCTCCATTGTGCAAAGAACTATAAATGTTTTTGTGTATTTGTTGAGTCATTTTCAGTTCTCCTTTGCAAAAAAGTAACGTAATTGTACTGTCGTTTCTTGATTTGAAAGTGTCGCAAGTGTCGTTTTCAGTCATAGAAGAGAGTCTGATTTCTCTTGATAGTCGATTACCCTGTTACTGTTGTATTTGATCTGAATTAGTATTTTTTCTAGTGTCGAAAGCAAGTTTTCATTTCCAAATCGCAAAGTGTTGTCATTGTCTTCATTTTGATTTTGAAAAGAAACTTGTTAGTAATTGTTGCTTTGAAAAGTAATTCAGATTTGAGCATTAGCTTTCTTTTTATCATTCACATATTAAGAAGGCTGAAAACAAATACATGCATGTGCATTTGCATTTAGACTGTTTGATTGGTTTAATTTAGGATAGTGCATATAGTGTGTGCTCTTTGCTCTTTGTTGAAAGAATTATGTCTCTCTTTCCTAAGTAGCTAGGATTTTCATTGCACAAAGAAGATGAAACACTGTTTATCATCTTAGATTGCATTTTAGGAATTGTACATCTACATCACGCGGTGAACCTGAAAGGCAAATTTCTTAAGCAATATCAACTATAAAATAAATTTAATGAATCTAACAACGCTTTGGAACCTAATGCACAACATCTAAAAGTATAAGCTAGAGACGTATTTCGGCGTCGTAAAGCTTGGTAACTGTTGTTCTCATTGTTGGTTGGGTGATTCCTCCACTTTGAGATGATAAGTGCCAGTACGGACTTGTGCTCCCATGTACCGTCGAGTATATTTCGGGAGACCACAATAGGCTTTATCCTTTATCCATAGGAAGCCGTGTCTGCCGCCCTATCAATCGCAATGCACTGAACACAGCATTCGGGAAGATTGACTACCGTACCGTAAAAATTATTCTGCAGTTTTGCGATTGGTTTGGTAATCCCTCTGCCTAGATTTTCAGAGCAGTCCCTTTCGTTCCTTTTCAGACTCCTTAACGGAAAAGGTCCATCTGAGCACTTGTCACTTCAGGCTCATTAAAAATCGAAGGCAACTAGAGTCATCCTTTGTTTTTTCTCGACTCTTTAAAATTGAAAAAACAAGTTGTGTCAAAGCGTTTAAAATTTATTTTAAACAGAATAATCATCACCTTTCCTACGTTGGTCTTAGGTTGAGAAAATGGAGTCCACCAACCAAGGAGTTCCCCTTGAAGGAAATCCTAGTCCCTTCTCCTCTTGGGGAGATGTTGGTGCACCCCATATGGCCACATTGTCGCTTCCAGGATTGACAATCGGCTTGCTCGTATGGCTTTTCTCAACCTCCGTCGTTCAGAACACCGCAATTCCTGAACAATCGAGTCAGCAACTAGACAATTCCAGAGTTACCCCCCAACCCTCTACTTCGTCCAATTCTTCCTCTCCTCCTTCCTCTTCGCTTGATGAGGCTGGTAAAGACAAAAATCAAGTACCTGAGAAGAAGAAGGAAAAGAAGAAGAAGGAGAAGAAGAAGAAGGAGCCAAAGGCGAAAAGGGGCAACCAAGCATCGTCTAGTGAAAATCCACACACTGCACCGACCAGGCCTAAATTGCCATGTGTCATTTGCAAAGGATACCACTATCATAGAGATTGTCCTTGCATCCCTCGGATCTTAAGGGACTAGTCTCCTTGTTTGCACAACCCGGTGTCGTCAGCCTCTGATGATCATGTTGAAAACACACCGTCGACTAGTGAAAGTGAAGCCCCTGGACAAAAAGGAAAGTGCAAATTTCCTTGTAAACTGTGTGAAGGCAATCACACCGTCCACCGTTGTCCCTTCTTAGACGAGGCTAAAAGAGTTTTGGACGATCGTCCGGTTTCACAGTTACGACTCCCTCCTGGATATAAGAAACTCTTGCCGAGTCCGTCACTAGTTGAAAATCTGGCTGACCCACCTAGGTGGTCGGCCGAAGCATCTATCATTGAAGATAAACCATCTGAACCCATACCAGACGAAAGTCAAAAGGTCGAGGTGGCAGTTGACCCGGTCTTGCCTTCAGAGGTTCCATCTTCAGATGATACAGTCACCGAAGAGAATAAGGATGACACCGTCCAAATTCTTTTCGTAAACACAGACTCCGATGAACATGGGGGAAATTTACCCATTCCTTTACCGCAGGAAGGAAGTTCGTCAGAGTCATACCTGGCCGTCTATTCGGTCCCACCTCCAAGCAACCTAGTTGTTTCCTTCGACTAGAATCAGCTAGGTAGACCCCATTTACCAAGTAGTGTACCATTCCGAATCATTGCTCAAGTATATAGAATGGTTATGGCCGGTACCATCATAGATGAAGGGGCTTCTGTGAGTATCCTTTCCTCGACTGCTTGGAAAGCGCTTGGTTCACCATCGCTTTTGCCTGAGATGAGAAATCTAATAGGCTTTAACAAAGGAACCAGTCGACTGTTAGAGATCCTTCCCAATGTGCCCATAACATTCAGAGGGAAAACCGTTCACATGAACATAATGGTAGTCCAAGGACCCCTGGATTATAATCTACTCCTTGGACGAGACTATATTTATTGCATGGGAGTCATTGTCTCATCACTCTTTAGAGTAATGTGTTTTCCGCACGAAGGAAGAGTGGTCAAGCTCGTAGACCAGCTTTCATTCCCCGGTTCACGCATAGCAAATAGTCATATACCATCCCTGAATGGTATTTTCACGCAAGGAATGTCTCATCAATCCCCAATTCGTCCACCTTATGAGCGCGAGTGATTCGGGGGACATGACTGAAACCCAGGGGGCATGCACCCTGGTCTGCTTCAGCAGGAAAACTTCAAGTATAGCGTAGGTTTCCGCGAAGGATATATGACTAGTCTGACACTCTCGTCCGCAATTGGAAAAGGGGGTTGGACTGGAACAAGATTCCCTCATCAAAGTTATGCGGGTGGAGGCGTCTGCGCCACTCGCCTTTGTCTATTTCGGTAGACATCGCCGAAGAAGTGTCTTGTTTGCGCTGTGAATAGAACAATCTTTGGTAACCTGAAAGAGGTAGGCCTTTTGGCAAAACAAATGTTTTGTCTGCGAAATTGTGGGGTAACCTTGAAACTCTATGTCTCTATACCTGGGGGCATGCAAACCTTTCGGCATGCAAGCAAAGAGCGACCATTTATTTTTTTAAATTTGTAGGTCCTCTAACCCTTTAAACTCGTAGGATTGGTCATTTCCTAACTTGCATAAAGAAAGGACGTGGGGCAAAACTTCAAAAATTGTCGTTTTTATATATGAGACATCCTTATTATACGACTAGATTAATCGAGCAGTTTTAGCACATAGTTCAAGCTCGTTAAAAAATAAACATAAGTCATGAGCAAATGTTTCTCCCCGCGTTTAAGCTCATTACAAAATGAACTAATTTCCGGTAAATAACCGTCGTGAATGTAGTACTTCAGCCTTTAAAGCCTTGGTTGTGTTCACATCATCACCTCCACTCTGTATTGGCCGATCATTCACCTCCATTTGATTGTTTACCCCTTTTGAGGAACAGCTACAAAGAATGATCCTGTTATCCATCCTTGTAACACTGTCGTGATTGGAAAATTCCAAACCTTACCTGGAATCAGCTGCTACCCAAATTTATCACTCGTTCCTCAAAGACGAGTCTCCTTTAAGCTCTTTTTAGCTGACTCATAAAATATGAAAAGATTGCCAAGCTATTGGCCTCTCCAGCTCGTTAAAGGGACCGGAAGTGCTATCCCTCCTTTAGATTTTAATCTTTTTGGACCTGAGGGATTATTACACAAAAAGATCGAGCGCTTGTTTTGTTCGGCTCGTTAAAAGTATCGAAAATTCATCCCTTCTGTATTGTTTTATACTTTTTCGGACTTAAGGGATTAGATGAAGAAAAAGGATTTTTGGAGTTTCCTTTACATCCCTTTTTAGACTCTCTAAAATGGAAAAGGACCGAGTTATCTTTGTCGTTAAACTCGTTAAAATGTAATAGCGACAAACTTGTCCATAGCAGACAAGAACGAGTTTCACTATCGCTAGGCTCGTTAAAACATAGCGATGGGTTTACCCGAAGGGCAAATTATAGAACAAGCATATGTTATCCTCCTCAAGCTTGAAAAAAATAAAGAGGTACTGGTCAGAAATGACTGGGGAAAAATTGGGAAGAAAACTTGAAGAAACTTTGTTGGTAGCAAGTCGCTTTTGAACATGACACTTTCACTCCGCATCCAAGTCGGGTTGGGTTGTTTCATTCAACGGTCACATCACCATGGTCACATCACACCATCCACATTTGGGGTTAATGCTACCAATCCATCATGTCAGTGTCGCCGGTATGTTCAAGAGAAGTCACTCAGAGAATTCACCTGTGTCTCACCCGCTGCAATACATTTACACTCCATTCTTTCATGACCGCCACCCTGAACCTTATATCACCAGACCGTTTTCACCTCCATTAAAATCATTTGCTCGTTCTGTGTCATTGATGTGGGATTCATTAAGGCCCTCCTATGACGGATTGCTTCTTGTCAACATCAGCTCATTATCCAAGAAGTTGATCTAGGAACACCCATTTTAGTACTTTGAAGCTTGCATGCCTCAATGGCAAGTTTCTCACTTCTGGCGACAGGTTTACATCAATGGCCTTCGACCGAAAGATTTTGTGTGGTGTTCGAAGCCAAGTCCCTTATTCACACCACGTGAATTGTACTGCAGTACCTTGAGGATCATTATCATTATCGGTGATTCCTCTCGCGCCTGTTAACAGCTTACATCATTGGCTGGTAATCAGGTGATGTCTTTCCATGTTTGACTCCAGAACATTTCTCACATGGATCGACTTGTACTTTGAGTGAAGATCGAACAAGATTGAAGACCCCGGATCTAGTTTCATCCATCCGGGCTGCGATATATATTCAGGAAAATAAAGACATCAAATGTACATCATTGCTGCACAGATAATCATCCAATCTAAGGGATGATGGCTCTGCCAGAATCATCAGTCTACACTCAGACGATTGTCTATCCTATGTACATGAAAATGAATTTATAAAGCTGAGCATGGGAATGCCCGCCTCAGCTAGATCATGAAAATATTATGAAGATAATGTATTGTATTTTATCTTATTACAGGTCTCCTTCCAGCTTCAAAGAACTTCGGATCCTCATGATAAGGCATTTCACCCGACATCAAAAATATTAACAACCTCATGCATTAGGGGGCAGCTGTTATAGACATTTTTGGGCAATACAACCCCAAGCATAAAATGTCCATAAACCAAGGGCTCCTAAGTCCCTAAAAGTGTTGTTCCAACCCCTAAAAGAACAAGGTCAACTGATTACAGCTTCTCCCAGAAGTTCTCCATGAAAAATTACTCAGAACTGGTCAAAACAGGATCATTTCACCTGCTCCATAGGCAAAGTGCATTGCATCTCACCTAAATACACACAGTAGGTGCGTTGAATTTCAAAAATCCCTTCTATGGGGTGCGATGGGCGAGAAGGGACAAATGGCAGTGTCAATCCGCGAGGTGGAGAAGCATGGAATCTTCCAGAAACTTCTCCTGTGACACTTGCCTCTCTGAATTCGACCAAGGATGAGTAAGAGATCATCAATCTCCAAGTGGAAACAAGAACTATCAGAGGGAAGACACTAATCAAATCACAAGCTGACTCATCTCCCTTACAGATATCTATATATGGATCCCTCATCCCAGAGATCCAGGGGCTGGAATTTTGCATCTTGTAAGGAATTGTTGTTGGTTTCTTGAGGCAACATCATAGTGTTGGGTGATCTAAGCTTTGCATGAGGTGAAGAAGGGCTTACTTGCTGAGAGGATGATGCTGGGTCAAAACAACTGGTTGTAACTCTCTTGGCTCTTTCTTGATTATCACTAAAGCTATTCAAGTTTTCCTCCATACTCTTGTGTCATTTATGTTTTGTGCATTTGTATGGTCAATTTACATCTGATCCTAGATTTTTTATGATAATAGATCCATGTTCTCGTATAGTGTTATGCTGCTTTGCTTCTACAGGTACTCTGTGAAGCTGGGTATACAAGAAAGCAAGTAGCAAAGGACTATCAGAAGAGAGAGGAATCGAACAAGGAACCAAGCGCAAGACAGATGTTGGTCTCCTTTATTCTTCTCTCATCTATCTTTCATAAAGGTAAACGAAAGTAGTTTTACTTTGTTTGTTTCTAAGGTAGCTACCTGCCTTAGTGGGATTAGCAGTTCTGCATAGACACTTTTCCCTGTAATAGGTAGGCTTGCTATGAAAACAAAATAAAAGTTGATGAGGGTTTGCTAGTCTAAGTGCACCCAAGTAAAGAAGGAAAAAATGCTAGGACTAAAGTAGACAGGGTAGGTAGAATGGTGTTGCAGAATGATACTTGTGATGGATTATGTTTCTAAAAAAGTGTTAACTTTTACTTCTATCACAAGTCCAATGGCGAACATTATACTTGGAGCAGCTCAAGCAGGACAAGATCCCATAACTAAACTCCCCTTCATCTTCTTCCCTAATCATTTACTAATTCCCCCCCCTAAAATATTAAGAAATTGGAAAAAGTTTCCCATAAATCCCTTTTTCCCACTATAGCCTAAGTTTTAAGTGTAACTTCTAACATTTTAACTTAGCGCTGGTTCATTACCTTTTTTTATATTAACTCTAACTTTTATTATATAAATCCTGCTTTATTACCCAATCCCGTATTATATATAAATACATTAAAAAACCCCAAAATACCATGTATCCTCCCCCGGTCGAATACGACCATAGTTGTTGTATAAACATGGAATTGATAGATTTATTGAAATTTAATGATAAAACTTTCTCCGCACGCCATAAGGGATTAATTAACCTCCGGTTGATTAATAACCACACTACCGCGAAGCAATGAAAACAGCGCCCGATACATTTAAAAAATGGTTTATTGCGTTGGCCCTGCGAGTTAAACCCCCACCATATGCAAAACCCGTCAGCCGTCTGATCCTCGCTCCATCATCCAACGGTCCACATCCATTTCGCAACCCCCTAACTTTCGTTGATCAATGCGCGATCGGCCGGTGGTTTTGCCGCCATACCAAAGACATGTGTCGCCCATCTGGGGTGATCGCTCACCCTCCGCCCTAAATCGCCTAGCCCCAAAAGCGGTGCGAGAAAAACCACTTACCACCATACTCCCACTGATATCACTGCCACGTCACCTGCCCCCGTACTCCCGCTGACGTCATCCGTCCTCCAATTCAAAAATTCCCACCAAAACTTCATTTCGTCGAATAAAAGGGTTAAAATATCATTTTTTGCTATATTTCGCTGCAAACAGTGTTGCGAGCATAAAATCGACCGAGTCTGCTGTTCCAGTTTTTCAACTATCAGCTGACCAATAAAAGACTCCAGCAACGAGCTCCACAGCCTACCATTCAACCTGCAGTGCACGTTCCTCCTCTTTAACACCGGTGCCATTTGAAACTTTTCGAAAATCAGGAGTTGGTGCATCAATTACCATGGCTTCTTAGCAAATCTCCACAGGACTCAACATACCAGCCACAGAGAGATCCATAGTTGCGTTGTTACCGTGAGGTAAAAGGCGAATTTTGGGAAATTAACCGTAGGAAGGTAAACACGATAGACGGCGGTGAGCAGGGGTCAGATCAGAATGAAAGAGTAGCGGAGGAGCATTGAAGAGTATCAGATCAAAGTCAAAGTGTATCAGTTCATCATTAAAGAGTTTCAGAGCATAATTAAATGAAACAGATCAGAATTAAAGAGCATAGTTAAGACAGGAAGCCGGCACAAAGTTACTATAGAAGACAATTGACTGCCGAATTAAAGAGCCTGCCTCCAGCACAAACATCAGTTCATCTTTGTCTAGCTGTTTCTATTTTATTATTAGTCATCTTAGATATTATCTCACAGCTGTTATGAGATATTTGTTTTGTAAGTTTTGAGCATAAATACCCCCTCCATTAGAGTTTTGAGGAGGGTGTGGATTTCCTAGACTCTACTGTAATATTGAAATTTTGGAATAAAGAGCTGTTGGAATCAACTGTTGTCTAGCCTACTGGATGAAGAATTGAAGCAGAGGACTTGTCACAAATTTCTTGAATCAACCACTGGATCAATAAGTCCTCTATATCTTGTGTTTTACAGTTTTCTTGTTTATGATATCATTTGTGTTTCATAATCTGGATGATAAAGAAAAGGTTAATTTCAGAATATGCTTGATTGCACTTTGTTTTTGGTCTTTATTGTTCTCTGTGTTTTCTTCGGAATTAGAATAAACAGTGAAATCTTTATTGCTCCTGTTTGTTAATTCTTTCATGCTAATTATTTGCTAAAGAATACTTAACTTCTCCTTATCAGTAATCATCCACTTTCCCTCTTTCAATAGGTTGAAGGATTCTTAATTTCCCTTCACCAATTTGAGCCCATTCCATCTGTTTCAAGCCTTGATTTGTTCCTTGTTTGACTACCTTGCACTGTGAAGCCATCCTCTATTAAGAAACCAAATCCAGAAATCCATCTTCTTTGACTCCATTAGCCCAATGGACTGAACTACTCTGTTTTACCTCTTTGTTCTATCGAATCTCACCACCCAAAATCAAACAAAACCCTTGAACTTCATAACTAGCCTAATACCTTTAAAAACAAAGCTAAATCGTAAAGAGATAGCCCTCTTTGGATACAGATTGGCTAGATTCTTTATCTAAAAGATTGGTCTGTGGTTACCTCGGCATCCTTCCCTTTCTTACAACTTTGGGGAAAACCTGAGTGATAACAATATTCATGGAAATTCAACCATTACATCATAGATCTACAAGAACTCTGTGGGATATTTCTTGAAATCTATCCCAACTTTCACTTCAGAGTCATATTACATCAAAAGGACAATAGAATATAGCCACAAAATCTAAGTTCTCATCCTAGTAGCATGGCATCCCTTCTCTCTTATCCCTCTCTCGCAACTTGATCTACGTGGCTATATATATATTTCGAGCCTCTTAGATCTTGTCCACGCTCACTTGATATGGTATAAATTATCCAACTTGACAAGATCTATCTACTTTGTCCACTTTTGCTTGATTTCTTCAAAGTTGGCATCTCAATCCTTTATGCAACTTTGATAAGTTCAAACATAACTACTATTTTTTATTGCTCGTTGCTTTCTTCTTTCTATTGCCACTTTCTAGCATGTTTGACCGTTTTCTTTTCCACTTGTGCTCCATATTCCTCCAACTCTTTTTTGTCAAAATTGGTCAAAATTTCTCACAAAACGAAGGACCCAACAACCATTTCGTGAGAAAACCCAGCTGCAAGGTGAGGCTACGTTGCTCTCTCTTTCTCTGAAGGGAAATGGATACAAGTATAAAGGTATGAGACCTATGGCCCATGGGATGCTATAGTATACAATCTCTCTCTCTCTCTCTCTCAACTAATCTGCTCATTTATGGAATAAAAATACACTCAACTAGAATGGAACCCCCTTTCCTCGTAGTGGCCTGGTTATAACACAACCCAATAGCCTAGTAGTGGTTAAGTTTGACTCCTTCAACTCTTTACTAGAGTTACAATATCCACTCTTATAGATTCCTCCTCATCATAATCATGTGGGTAGACCCTTTTCCATGAATAATGGAGGTTGTAATGTCATCCTCTCAAATTATGGTGGTCAATTTTGATAGGTCAAATTTCGAGAGGCATAAATTTCTCATATGTGATTTGATGAAGGAAATTATTATGCCATTTGAAAGGTATTAGTGTGTGTATTATAGAATATAGGTCCATAGTAAGGTTGGGAAAACCAAAAGTGATCAATTAAGGCCTTAAAATAGCCACTAAAGTTTTTCACCTAAAAATTTTCAATTTGAGACTACTAATAAAAATGGTCATATGAGTTTATTCCTCCATTTTTCCACTCTAAGAACATAAAAATGGATGAAAAATAATATAATTAGCCAATCCAAATCATCTCTATATTTTGATTTATGTTAACAATGGTTTATATGGGAAGCTAAATCAAAGAAGATTCTCCAAGAGTTATACAAGGTTAGAAGGAATATTAGAGTTGGTGCACAGTGATGTGTTTGGACCTATGTCAGTTACATCATTGGGTAAAGCTATGTACTATGCCTCATTTATTGATGACTTCTCAAGGAATACATGGATTTATTTCCTTAGGAAGAAACATGAAGTCTTTAACAAATTCAAAGTGTTTAACGCTCTTGTGGAAAATTAGATAGAGAAGAAAATTAAGGTGTTGAGGACAAATAATGGTGGAGAATTCTAGGGAAATGAATTAAAAGAATTCATTAAGAATTGTGGTATAGCAAGGAAAAAGAGTATTCCATATACACCTCAATAGAATGGATTTGCAGAAATGATGAATAAGACACTAATGGAAAAAACAAGGAGCATACTCAATGGCACCAAGTTAGGACAGGAATTCTAGGTAGAGGAAATTGACATTACATATTACCTAGTAAATATATCACCCCCATTAGTGTTATATGAAAAGACTCCATGTGAGGTATGGACTAGTAAGAAGCCCCTGCTTACTAACATCTCAAGCTATTTGGTTGTGATGCTTATGTACACATTCCGAAGGAGAATAGGAGTAAGTTGGATAAAAAAGTTAAAAGTGTATCTTTATTGTACATAAAGATGGTCTAAAAAGTTATAAGCTTTGGAACCCAAAAACTAAGAAGGGTGTGTATAGAGATAGGGAATTTAGAGAAATCAAAGATGTCGTCAACCATAGAGTGCTACAAAGGGAGAAAAAACTAGAAAAGATAGATTTTGAATTGAAGTATGATGAACCAAACTGTAAAAAAGAACAAGAATGAAATGAAGAACCACATACTCTAGTATCGAGGAGATCAATTTGAGAAAGAAGGGAGCTAGAAAGGTGTAGACCACCTAATTTCCATTAAAAATTTTCTTTGTTTACTACTGATGATAATCCTAGAATTGTTAGGGAGGTAGTGGATTCTAAGGATGGGAAACTCTGGAAAAACACCATGGTTGAAGAAATGACATCATTAGACAAGAAGGAGGCTTGGGATCTAGTGGAGTTTCCAGCTAGAAGAAATCCTATTGGTAGAAAATGGGTATTTAATAAGAAGTTTAAGGTAGAAGCCAAAGTGGAGAAATACAAAGCTTGATTAGTAGCAAAATGTTATTCCCAAGTAGAGGGAATTGACTTTGGTGATATATTTTCTCATGTTTCCAAGTTAACTTCCATTATATTTATTTTATTTGTTGTTGTTGCATTTGATTTTAAAGTATAACAAATGGATGTGAAGACAATATTCCTACATGGGGATATAGAAGAAGAAATCTCCGTGAATTAGCCTGGAAGATTTGCAAAAAAGGGAAAGAAAGAGTTGGTGTGTAGGCCGAAAGAGTCCCTTTATGGGTTAAAAAAATCAACAAGGATGTGGTATCAAAAATTTGATACTTATCTTTTGGGACTTGTCTTCACACAGAGCAAAGCATATCATTATGTGTATTTCAAATTAGTTGGTGATCATCTTATTTATTTGATATTGTATATGGATGATATGTTGTAGATTGGATATGACAAGGAAATCATCCAAGAAGTGAAAACTTAGTTGTACCTTAAATTTGACATAAAGGATATTGGTGCTACACATTTCATTTTCGGAATGGAAATTAAAAGAGATTGGACAAATAGGAAAATTTGGTTAAATGATAGGAAATATGTCGAGACAATTTTGTAGAGGTTTAATATGTAGGAATGTAAATTGGGAAATGTCTCTATTCCTGTATTAGGTGTAAATTTATCTACGGAACAATGTCCCAAGATGCAAGAAGAAGAAGAAGAGGACATGTCTCGTGTTCCATATGCCAATGTAGTTGGGAATTGAATGCGTGCAATAGTTTGTACTAGACCAAAAATTGCACATGTAATGGGAATATTGAGCAGGTATATGTCAAAACTAGGGAAGGGGCATTGAACAACAATAAAGAGGATTTCCATGTATATGCATGGAAATGTTGGTTATGTATTGTACTGCCATGACCAACATTTAAAAAGTGTTGGACATACATGGCTTTGTTGATGCACATTGGGCTAGAGATATGAATCGTAAAAGATCTATATGGGGGTATGTGTTTAGCCTATTTAGAGGAGCAATCAATTCGATGAGAAAGAAATGGTTTATAGTGGCACTTTCAACTATAGAAGTTGAATACATGGTAGTTACTCATGCAAGCAAGGAAGAAGTATAGTTACAGAAATTGTGTTCAACTATTGGATTGGTACAACAAGCCATGAGGATAAGTTGTGCTAGTCAAAGTGCACTCTTCCTAGTGAAGAACCCAACATATCATTCTAAGAAAATCAAATTGATGTTAGTATAACTTTGTGAAAGATATGGTGTAAGAAAAGAAGGTGATGAAGGTGAAGGTGGACATGTTAAATAATTTTGCAAATTCATTAAAAAAATCTATGAGCACAGAGAAATTCTCCCAGTGTAGATAAACAATGGCATTATTTCCCCAGATTGTTAATCATGTATTCCTACAACCCCTTGTTTGCAAATAAAACAACAAGTGGGATAATGTTGGACATGTGTTATATCCTTTGCAAAACTATCCCCATGCACTATATGTTGTGCCAAGTGCAATGAGGGTGAAGTCCCCTTACACAGGGGTTTGAGAGCAACACCCCACCAGAAAAATTGGGAGTTTTTTTGCATTTATTTTTGGTGGTTTTTTGCACATAGTTTTTTCCTTTAAGGTTTTTGTGGGACATGGTAGTTTAGCCCATGGTTTTGTAGTTTTGGTTAAGGAGAGATGTTTGTATTCTAATCCAGGATAAATGTATTGTCAGTTGATGTATGTTTTTTTCTTTAATTGTAATTCCATTCATAGGTATGAGTGAAAATTTCATTCCTTATATACACAATCGATATGTATTCGAATACCCAAAGGTACCAAAAGAGAAGAACCTGTGATAGATCAAAGAAAAGACAGAGCCCCTATCACCGTGAGTTTGTTTACATGCTAAAACATTAGAAAATTTTGTTGATAAACATATACAAATATACATTTTTTTGTGGCAGCCATATAGGCAATAAAAAAACTAGTTGAATATCGCGCCAATTATAGAGTATATAATAGAAAAAAGAACAACATCAGGGAATTTAAACTGATTGTGATGTTGCTAGTGACTGGAAAATGTCCCTATAGGGCTGGTGATGAAAGTAAAAAAATTGATCATCCTTGTGTTCTACAATATTCCACAAACCTAGTACCATATTGAGCCCTTCTTTTGACAGTCTATCTGACATTGTATTTTTGTCCTTGTAGATATGGTGGCATGAGAAAAGAGAGAAAGAATCAATGATACACATCATTTCCTCCATTATTGGCACAAGGATGATATTTCTGAAGACTTGTGATTTGTTTAAACGCAATTTGTGGTGAGCACCGAATCCCTAAAAATCTAGATTTGTGTGCAACCTTTCTCCAGGGAAAATAATAGAAGAAATTTGCAGGCAAGGAATTATTCCTAGTTGTTGGTCCCACTACCCAAGCCAATTTTAACCTGATAGAAATGTGCTTTTGATATTAAGAGGATGAATCCTCCTCTACTTTGTTGCCCCCTGTTAGATGAGGCGTCATTGAAAAAATCCCATGGATGCAATTTGTCTATAAGTTCTGGCCTGGGAACATGAGGAGGAGAGAGATCTTTTTCCCAAGCGAAATGAATTAGAATGGCTAGAACTTCCGTAGCGGAGTGTTGAAGGATCGATAGTTGATCAAGAAATATGTCCTTGTTTCAGGCCAACCAGAACCCCCAAAAGGTAATTAGTGAGAGAACTTTGGTAGAACAACTGATGGGGTTGAAGTACCAAGACCTCTGTACTTCTTCCATATCCATTCCTTCCCATGAAGGAGGGTGGCCAACTGCGGTCTATCAAGCAATTCAGACATGTTGAAACAAGGGGCAATAAATGAACACGTGTGAAATATATTAATCATTGTTTTTGCATAGCGGGCACCAGCTGAGACCAATCATATATTTTTTTGCAGAATATCCTAGGTTGGTGCCTTCCTTGCCATAAGGCACCACAGAAATAGTTTTGCTTTAACTAGGAATTTGCACACCAGACTGCCTTCCACCACCAAATCTGGTCAAGTTCAACCCTATCTACTAGAAAAGACAAGTAGCCCAACTTAGGGGCATAGGCACCAAAGGGGGATATGCTCTAGATGATTTTGTCCTCTCTGCCTGTCAATCTGATGTGGTCAACTAATAAGACCTACACATCAGCTTATCATAGGCAACAAAAGGCCTCCTCAAACCCTGACTGCTTGGCAGAAAGACAACCTTGACTCCAAATTGAGAAATATGCATGATATACAACATGTGACAGTTTGGTAATGTCTTTATCTCTCAAAAGATCAATGAGAGGAGGAGGAAGCAAGTGGTTTTGTCCATTATTAAGTCAGGGATCTAGTCCAATTTTGATTATGCTCCCCCCTCTAATTCTCCAAGCCATAACATTTAGTGTCAAAAGAGTTGAACACGACCCTCTAAATAACTTAAGTCAGGGATCTAGTCCAATTTTGATTATGCTCCCCCCTCTAATTCTCCAAGCCATAACATTTAGTGTCAAAAGAGTTGAACACGACCCTCTAAATAACTGATATATTTGAATAAGGCTTGTTTGCCTGTTAAAATATGTTTTTCATTGCAATATTTCTCTTTTATTAAGATTATATTTTCACCGATTAATAATACAAAATTAAAACATACAAATATAAATTACAATATTAAATAATATATTTTAAACACCATCTTATTAAAAAAAAAAAAAAAAACAAAACAAAACAAAAAACATTTAAGGAAAAAAAAAAATCTCTTACAAATGATATAAAACAAAGAAAGAGTGTCATCTTTTGGGATAACAAAAGGGGTCAAATGGATATTGGGAGGTTTGACGAACATAAGAGTTACTCGTTAGGTGAAGATGCTGATGAATGATATTTTTCTAATATTATATCAGAATGGTTTTTATTTAAATTAAAGGTTTTACTAAATAAATAAATCATAGCATATATAGGGAATTGTGACCAACATGAGGGTTACTTGTGTGGTGAGGATAAGTGATGTTTGTTTTTTTAATATTTTAAAATAATGATTATCATCGTTATCATTTTAAATTAAGGCAGAAGTCAGAACCTATAGATATAGGGAGGTGTGACCAACATATGAGTTAAGTCATATCATATAGATAGGGGAGGTGTGACCAACATATGAGCCATTTCTTTGGTCAAAATGAATGATGTTTTTCAAATATTATATTATAATTATTATAATTTTAAATTATATATATATATATATATAGTTTTATATTTTTATTAAATTTTAATTAATTTATTAATTATTATAAAATGTATGAATATAGTTATCATACATTATTTGTTATCCCCTCTTTACTTTTTCTTCTCACATGTAAATTTGGCTGAATTAGTTTATATAAGAATAGTTAGGAATATGTTTAAGAAGGAAAATGGTTTTACTTAATGCATTAAGTATAAATGTATATGAGTTTATTATGATATGGGAAAATTTATACATAAATTAATAATAATAGTAATATTGGCTTAATTTTATAATTATATATAATTTAATTTTAAAATTATAAAATTAAATTAAATTTTGAATTAATGTAAAAAAGATTTTTATTACGAAATGATTTTTTATTATCCTATTATCATAATGTATAATATGTGATTTATGAAAATATTCCGTATATTTTTTATAAATTATATCATTATATTATTTTTAATTATAAAATATGGTTTAATTTTTAATAATTTAAATTATCTTTTATTAGAATTTATCATATATTAGGAAAGATAAACAAAATAATTTTTTTAATAATTTAATTTTATATAATTATATAAATTCTAATCATATATTAGAATGGATAAACAAAATACAATTTTTTAATAATTAAATTTTATATAATTATATAATTTAATAATATTAGTTTAATTTTATATAATTATATAATTTAATAATATTAGTTTAATTTTATGATTATATATAATTTAATAATATTAGTTTAGTTTTAGGATTATATATAATTTAATTTTAAAATTTTAAAATTAAATTAAATTTTGAATTAATGTAAAAAAAATCTTATTATGAAATAATTTTTTTATTATTATATTATCATAATGTATAATATATGATTTATGAAAAGATTCTATATGTTTTTTTATAAATTTTATCATTTTATTATTTTTAATTATTATATTATGATTTAATTTCTAATAATTTAAATAAATTAAAATATTTTCCATTAGAATTTATCCAATATTAGGAAAGATGAAAAATTAAAATTAAAAAATTAAGATTTTATTTTATATAATTTATTAATTTGTTTATATTGAATGATTAAAAAAATACATTTTTTAATATTTGATAAATTTATATTTAAAATAAATTTAATTTGGTTTTATTTTTAAATATTATAATATTTTTTTTGTTTTTAAAAAAAAAATATAATATTATTATAAGATAATATTTTAGTGAGATATAATTTATAATAGATTGTTTTTTTGTATTAGAGGAACTAGCACACTTAACACATAGTTGATTCTGGCCACTACCATTATATCTCTAGGGCCTATAACAGTCTTCTTTCTCTTTATAAACAAAATTACTCCATTTAAATCTTGGATCTTTTAATTTACAGATTACTTCATATCAAGATAATTGTCAATTAAATTGATCCTTAAGACTCCCCATAATAAATTATAAATAACCACCTATTTTCCATAAAAATTATAAAATACATTATTAAATTATTATTATCAATAATATTATTAATAAAATAAAACAATACAATATTATTAATAATATAATATTAATAATTGAGCCTTTGAATAAAATAAAATAATAAATAGTAATAATATATTCTTTCTCCAAAGGGTTAGTGTGATGCAGCCCAGGCCTCTCCCAGGCCACTACTACCAGGACCTTTCCCTTAACCGTGCATGTAAAAGCTTACTCCATGATGATTTATAAAAACAATGCTCCAACACCCATGTTTGACTTCAACTCCAATTAACTACTCATTAGTTTATAAACAATCTCAAATATGTTGGCTGCGCTCAATCAAGAGTGCGCCTTACCTCAGAGTTCAATTCTCAATGGCACAACATTCTGATTGTAATCATATTATGGTCCGCAGGCATATATGCATATTAATTCCATCGCCATCAATTTTCCAACAATTCATATGATTTACATCCAATTCATATCGCACTGGTTTATGGATACCTATACAGCAATTTATGAGCATTCCCCTTACCTTGTTACGCTGCTGCGGATTCACATCATAATATATAGATATATATATATATATATATATATATATATATATGCTACGTCGATAGCGCATACATTGCCATGTCCAAGGATTACCACGCCTCTGCATAACTATAAGGTTCAATGCGATGCTATCAAGCGGTTCATCAGTGAACAGTATTTGCGTGTTTGAAAAAAAACGATATCTACCATTCTCGCCCAGATCTGATTATAAAAACATGTGTGGACAGAGCGTTAATATTACTGAATCGCCAACACAAATGGATGATATGCTCGCTGATCATAAAGTCTTTATGATCTGATCAGAGTGTTTAAGCACGCTGTATATATTTTCCTCCGGTTATATATACGCTTCCAAGCAGATCGCCTTAATTAATTTGTTGAAACCTGTAATCAAATTCAACCGAACAGTAGATTATCATTATGCGCATTCGATGCATATAAGGCATACGTTGGACAGCTTCAAGCATAATTAATTGTGCACTGGTAAAACGCCATTCCACCGGTTAATAACCAACAGTTTGTATGCGCCTTCGCTGCGTAATGAACTACAAGCGCTCTTGCCATGCCAAGAAGACCAGTTTGTTATGCGAGGGAAATCGATATCCTCAATTCAGTCAAACAAAGGCTGTCATCTGATTTTAATGAACTTAATTTAGAATGCACAGTCAAATAACTAAGCAGAGAATTAAAAAGACCATCAACGCCTTCCAATCCACAGTTAAATCAACCATTGGATAAATGCATAGATCATGTCTCAGAATTTAATAAATGCACCCATGATAATATCAACTGAATTCAACCACTCATATTTACATAAACCAAGCATACATAACAAATACATTCATGGCCAGATATGCAAATCTATGGCCCTCTTACAACTGCCCGAAGGCTGAGAACACTTCCTTGCTTCCCACACTCACTCCTCACACTTCCTCTCTGCCTAATGCCTTGGAGGCTTCTTAGTTTATTAACTTAGCATGATCTAAAATCACTCAACTAAAAGCTCTAACTCTACATGCAATGCATACACATGGAAAAGCATCTTTTTGTCTTTTTCCATCTTTTTCCTATTCTAAAATAGAAAAGCTATCCTTATCCTTTACTGATCCACATCCATCACTTTTATGCCTAAAAGCTCTCCTAGTTTTATTTGAGAATATCTAATTAACTAATGCATGACCCTATGTCTATTATTTACAATAATTTCCTTTTTGGCTAGATGCTCCCGCATCATACTCCCAAGGTAGAAAAATTTCATGATCTCCTGATCATGTGTTCAGCTCCATGTTTGCCTGGATCCCATATCTTGTACTGTAACTTTCCATTTGTCGCTGCTTCTGTCTGTTCTTCTCCAGGTCTCCATATTTTATGCCGCTTTGCTGCACTAGCCTCACTCTTGCATTCTCCTGTTGTCTTCCTCTTGCTGCTTCTCTTTTGTTTCACTGTTGCTGGTCTCTTCCGGAATTTCTTCATCATCAGTCGCCTCATCATTTCAATTTCTTTGTCCAGCAGATTTTCTCCATCTTCTTTAGTAAGACCTGTACTCACAAAACAATTGTTAGAATAAAAAATATAAGGCATCAGTGCCTCTTTTGCTGCTAGTGTTGTCTCAGCGGTCACTATGAATGTTGCTGCCTCCCAAACTTCCTGTCCCTCTGCAACATTCGGTTGCTTGTCACCTGCAAGTTCATCTGAAATTTCATCTGCAACTTTTTCCTCAGCTTTTGCTGACAACACTTCAATATGCTGCTCTGAGTTTCTTACCAGCTTCTCTGTCAGCACATCAGTATGCTGATTCGCATTCACCATGAGACTGTCATCTAGTCTTGTCTTCTTATCATCTATCTCCAGGATGTCTTTCTGCTCTGGTGCACTGTACTGAACTCTTTCATCTGCTGCAATCTCCTTGTCATAATTTGGATTTTCCAAGCAATATTATAACAATGCAATTTCTCTGTAGCATTGTTGAAGCATCTCATCATCACTTACATTCATACGAACTTCCTCTTGTGCTGTAACAGTTGCACAAGGTTGCACATCCTCCTTCTTCTCCATCTGCTTCTGAGATTTTGCTAACTCATTATCGATCTGAACAGCCTTCAGGTTCAACTCTTCTTGCACAAACTCTAAAGCTTGTTTATCTTCCTATTCTGTACCTGCAAACATACACAATTCATTAGTTTTAAAACCACAAGACTTTTCAGTCTTGACTGCTTCCTTCAACATTTTTCTTTTAATATCTCTGCATGTGGGAATTTCAAACTTCAACTCTGGCGCAAGAACTCTAAGTCCCTTTTTCAACAAGGCAATCATAATTTGCTTCAACCTCCTCTGCAACTGTCGCCAAATCACTCTTTTTCCCTTCAGTGGAAAGATCCATTTCCCATTTTGATCTTTCTGCTCTTGCAGCCATTCTTCCATTACCTGCAATTGTAACTTCATTACTGCAATCTCTCTTTCTCGAACTCCTGCAGTCATCCCATCAGCTAATTGTCTTTCACCTGCAAACATCCACAAATTGTCAAATTTAAAACCATATGACCCTTTGGTCTTACTTGAAGTTTCAGTCTTCAAGCCTTCATCTTCGCTATCTCCTAGAAATTCTCCTTGTTCTGGTTCACAAATGTATTCTTCAACTTCAACTTCCTCTGGACTCATCTTCTTGCCATTTACCTTGGCATCCTCTTTCTTTTGTCCTCTACCGTGGCTTTTTCCTGAACCTCTTCTATGCCTATCAGTAGTCATCTTCTCCTTCGCCATGAGTTCCTCACCTATGCGTTGCATGAAGCTTCTACCACAGCAAGCTCTCTTGCTGCCATTTACCTCACCAATCCTTCCCTCAGGATCTGGTCTTTTGGTAATCATTGGTCCTCTGCTGGAACCTTTCGAGCATTCTCTACTACTCCTGTAGGCTTCTCTCATCTGCAACTTTATTCAACCTCTGTTGAATCTTCTTTGCAACAAGCCTCTGCAACAGCTAGTCCTCCTGGCTGCAATCTTACCTCACTAAGCTCCCCTCACTTAGTCTTTTGGCAAGCACGGTCCTTTGTCTAGAACCTTCTCCTGAGTAACACCTTTGCTCCCTCTAGGCTTCTGCAATCTCCTTCTCTCTCCTGAGAACACTTCAGTTGTCCTCTTTATCCAATTCCTTATTGGATTCTTCAGGTTCACTGCCACTTTTCTCTCTGCAACCATAAACTTCAATTCATCAATTTCAAACCAGAAAATAATCTCACCTCTTAAGACCTTGCATGATCTTGTCTTCCGTCTTCTTCTGCAATCCTGTTTACCTGTGGAGTTTGCATATCAAATTTAAAACCCATTCATCACACATTCAAAGAAACATACTTCAGTTTTCCACTGTACTCATATAAAAAAACCTTTCTTCAACAAAATGTTCCGGCTCTGATACCACCTGATGCAGCCCAGGCCTCTCCCAGGCCACTACTACCAGGACCTTTCCCTTAACCGTGCATGTAAAAGCTTACTCCATGATGATTTATAAAAACAATGCTCCAACACCCATGTTTGACTTCAACTCCAATTAACTACTCATTAGTTTATAAACAATCTCAAATATGTTGGCTGCGCTCAATCAAGAGTGCGCCTTACCTCAGAGTTCAATTCTCAATGGCACAACATTCTGATTGTAATCATATTATGGTCCGCAGGCATATATGCATATTAATTCCACCACCATCAATATTCCAACAATTCATATGATTTACATCCAATTCATATCGCACTGGTTTATGGATACCTATACAGCAATTTATGAGCATTCCCCTTACCTTGTTACGCTGCTGCGGATTCACATCATAATATATATATATATGCTACGTCGATAGCGCATACATTGCCATGTCCAAGGATTACCACGCCTCTGCATAACTATAAGGTTCAATGCGATGCTATCAAGCGGTTCATCAGTGAACACTATTTGCGTGTTTGAAAAAAAAATGATATCTACCATTCTCGCCCAGATCTGATTATAAAAACATGTGTGGACAGAGCGTTAATATTACTGAATCGCCAACACAAACGGATGATATGCTCCCTGATCATAAAGTCTTTATGATCTGATCAGAGTGTTTAAGCACGCTGTATATATTTTCCTCCGGTTATATATACGCTTCCAAGCAGATCGCCTTAATTAATTTGTTGAAACCTGTAATCAAATTCAACCGAACAGTAGATTATCATTATGCGCATTCGATGCATATAAGGCATACGTTGGACAGCTTCAAGCATAATTAATTGTGCACTGGTAAAACACCATTCCACCGGTTAATAATCAACAGTTTGTATGCGCCTTCACTGCGTAATGAAACTACAAGCGCTCTTGCCATGCCAAGAAGACCAGTTTGTTATGTGAGGGAAATCGATATCCTCAATTCAGTCAAACAAAGGTTGTCATCTGATTTTAATGAACTTAATTTAGAATGCACAGTCAAATAACTAAGCAGAGAATTAAAAAGACCATCAACGCCTTCCAATCCACAGTTAAATCAACCATTGGATAAATGCATAGATCATGTCTCAGAATTTAATCAATGCACCCATGATAATATCAACTGAATTCAACCACTCATATTTACATAAACCAAGCATACGTAACAAATACATTCATGGCCAGATATGCAAATCTATGGCCCTCTTACAACTGCCCGAAGGCTGAGAACACTTCCTTGCTTCCCACACTCACTCCTCACACTTCCTCTCTGCCTAATGCCTTGGAGGCTTCTTAGTTTATTAACTTAGCATGATCTAAAATCACTCAACTAAAAGCTCTAACTCTACATGCAATGCATACACATGGAAAAGCATCTTTTTGTCTTTTTCCATCTTTTTCCTATTCTAAAATAGAAAAGCTATCCT
This sequence comes from Pinus tabuliformis, assembly GCA_031772625.1. Taxonomy (NCBI): domain Eukaryota; kingdom Viridiplantae; phylum Streptophyta; class Pinopsida; order Pinales; family Pinaceae; genus Pinus; species Pinus tabuliformis. The sequence continues at coordinate 887,675,176 of CM062812.1, read as the reverse complement.
TATCCTTTACTGATCCACATCCATCACTTTTATGCCTAAAAGCTCTCCTAGTTTTATTTGAGAATATCTAATTAACTAATGCATGACCCTATGTCTATTATTTACAATAATTTCCTTTTTGGCTAGATGCTCCCGCATCATAGTGGTTGAAAGGATTTAAGTTATATTAGCCTTAATAAATCTTTATTATTTAGATTTCATTATAACTTTTTATTTATATACAATTAATAATTAAAATAATAAAATAACTAACTTATAGATTATTTAAACTAATTCTCTCTATCCCTATCCCTTGATCGAATCAAGTCAAATATAGCCGTTGTCCCTATCCTTTGGTCCAATCTAGTCATTTGGTCCAATCTAGTCAAATATAGACGTTCCTAGTCTATTATAGTCGTTTCTAGTCAAATATAGTTGTTGGATGATCTTCTATGTCTATTTAACATGTAACCATGATTTGGTTCTTCAACTTGCCCTGACGTTGAACCACACTTGCGTCCACAATTGATTGATAATATGATTTACGCCAAAACCCCTGTCATATAAATATTTATCTTGTTAAATTATAATCAATAATAATTTAATAATTTTAAAACAATATTTAACTAAAAATTTATACATCTAAATTTTAATTTATCTTTCTTTTAATTATTAATATAATTTATAAAATAATTTTTATTACTCAGTTCACATCAAAAGGATAAAATACACACAATTTTATAAATTCTAATAATCCAATTGTTTTTTAAAAGCAAATTATTTATTATATAAATAAAAAAACAAATCCCATACAACAATCAGATGTCTAACTTCATTATAATCTTATTTATAAATTATTATTTTTTAATATTTATATAAAAATTATATAAAATACATCAATTCTTTATGTAACTTAACTATATTTTTATACCTATATTATTATTTTTTTAACAAGGTCAGGTACTTATATATTAAAAAAACTTCAAAAGTGGGACAAGTCCCATTACATATGCCTGAGGTAACACAGTTGAATTGGTGCAAAATGGGCACGCAGTCCCGAAAACCAATTCACTGCACTTGTTTCTTATGATTTGAAAGACATAACAGCTATATTGCCGTAGGAACTGACCTAAAAGCAGACAGTAATTACATTGCATGGAGAGTTAACACCAGAATTGGTTGACTGAGTCATCTGGGGGTTGGTCCTTCTTATCACTGTTCTTGGTGGATGCTTCACCTTATATACTTTGATTCAGCGTTCTTATGTAACTGATGGCTTCTTCTAAATGATTGCACTTTTCTTTAAGACCTTCGATTTCTGCCTTCTGTTTTTCAAATTTTTTCCTCTTTGATTTATTCTCAGACTGGACTTCTGCTTTGAGTTCATTGAAGTACTTTATGAAGCGGGCTATCATAAAACAGTGTGCCTTGCAGAGAGTGCAACTAGTGTTGGTTTCAATGCTTTCAGCCATTGTTCGAGTAAATTTGGTTATATTTGTAAACTTGTTTCTAGACTTGATCCACTGACTCTAGGAGGGAGAATGATGGACAGCAGAAATTCTGAGAATTAAAGACAGACGGAACAAGGGATTGAGGACAGAAGGGCAGACCTGAGAGGAAAAAATGAGAAACAGAACTCTGAGGACTAAGTGAAGCGGGGAACGAAAGATGACGGGGAGGGAGGGGAAGCCACCGGGATTGAGGTGAGAGGGAAAGGAGGCAGAGTAGAAGGCGAGGGGTGTGGGAGGATGGAAATGGAGAAAAGAGGGAACGATCCACAAAGAGTGAAAAGCCGCAGAATTTGAGTGAATCTGGTTCACAGAGACATACCAGAAGTTAGTGGGAAAATAAAATATGCAATCACAACAGGCAGAAACAATACCTTTCACGACCAGAGAGAGGATGACTCTCCCGCCGGGACCACTGCGACACCTGAAACGCACAACAAGCAGCCTGATTCGATAATAGCAAGAACCCAAGCCTTTGCCAAGCAAAAAATGATCTCCTAACTTATTTCCACAAGCACTGAGCTTCTGTTGAAACCTTCGCACCCCGAGCTGCTTATAATCCCGCTCGTTCACTTGATCCTCGTGAGGCGGATCATCCATCACGAGAATGCTCTTTTCCCAAACATAATTTCGGATTTTGCTTGCACAGTCTCTGAAGATTACGAAATGACTGATACCAGAATTTTGAGTGTCCTTCCCACAAGAATTTCCCAGCTCCGACATCCAATGCAGATCTTCTCTTTGTCTAGATATTTTCCTGACTGTTCTAAGGGGAAGATCGAGGATAATGTCAATGCTGAGAAGATCGAACATCCAACTATTTTGACTGTGAGGAGAAGTGGTCATTTTGCTGAGTGACTGATGGAACACTGAGTCTTATACCCAGCCACGTGGAGTGAAAAATTATGGAATTGATTTTTCATATAGACTATTGTTATCTTGAACTTGCCCAATAGGCCTGTTTACTGCCTTATTGGCTAGGGAGTCAGCCTCACTGTTGAAATTTCTCAGGACATGTTTATATTTTATGATCCCCAGCTATTTCGTGTTTTCCACAATCCTTTGCTTAATTCTATTGAGGGCCTGGTTTTTAAATTCTCCCCCTGAATCCATAGCTGCGATGATTATCGCTGAGTCGCCTATTATAACTGGGTTTTTGACGTGAAGATTTTTGAGAATGCATGTGCCAAAAAGCAGACTGTAAGCCTCTACTTTGTTATTTGTCATATTGCCAAGTCCCCATTCATAAGTAGAGATGGCTTTCCCTTCTTGATCAAAGATAATACCCCCAGCTCCTGCTTTACCGGGGTTGTTTTTGGAGGCACCATCAAATTGAAGGGTGAAAGTCTTTTGGTATTGTATCCACTGTTTTATTTCATTTTGGGTTCCCCTAAGTTTCCATTCTTTTTTTCTTTCCCCTGACTTGACTAACACTTGTTTATGCATTGAATAAACCAACGGGAATTTGTTGAACCATTCTTCCTCATCTTTCTGCCAATTGGTTTGATCGATTTTATACACTGAGTTAGCACTGATCATTTCTGCAACTATCCCCAAGGTTTTAGCCAGAATGAGAGTTGGGTTTGGCTTTTGGTTTTTGAAGATACAGTTGTTCCTAGAGAGCCAAATTTGCCAGTAGAGAGCCGATGGGATGCATTTCCAGATTCGCATAATTGTAGATTTACCTTTTTTTGCATATGGATAACCTTTTTCCCAATTCCTGTTTAGAGTTGTAAGTTGATCAAAATTTTCCATAGGCAACCTCAAGGGACTTATGATTTGTCGCCAGCAGTGCTGAGCAATAGTGCATTCTATGAATAAATGTTGGCTGCTTTCCTCCTCATTGCGGCAAAGACAACATATTGATGGCCCTTGAATTCCTTTTTTCCTGAGATTTTCAGCAGTGAAAATTTTACCTTTTAAAAGGGTCGATGCAAAAAATTTTATTTTTGGAAGGCATTCGTTCTTCCAAACAGCTGCCCGGAGGTTCCAATTTTCGGGGTTATTGCTGGGTTGGAGGAACTAATACCCGGCTTTCAATGTAAACTTTCCTCCGCTTGGGTCCCAAACAAAGCTGTCTTGAGAATTTTTGTTTATTGGGGCGACTCCAGTCAGCGTTATTTTCAGATCAGCCCACTGATTTTTTAAGTAGTTTGGGAGAGGGAGGTCCTTCCAAGCGGACCAACTATTTTGATCCCAGTTAGAAATGTCATGAAGGGAGATTAAACTTTTTGCCTCCATCCAATTTTTCAAGGATCTATACTGCTGACATTGGCTTCGTGGCTCCGAACCCATTATTCTATCAATCCATATATTTATGTCTTTTCAATTTCTGGGGATCTTTGAAATATGATCTTTGATTTGAGGAATGACCTTTTTGATGAGTCTCCATGCTTGAGTGCATGGTCTTTCCATGATCAGATCAGAGAGAATCTTTGAATGCTGTCCATTGAGATATTTCTTTAGAAAAGCCTCAACCCACCAATTGTCTTTCTCTACTAGCATTCACCACACAAGTTTAAAGCCCATTGCTTTATTTGTTAGACTTGGGATCTTGATGGATATGCCTTCTTTTTCAAAGGGAAGAATCACCTGTTCCCAGCGAACCAACCTGAATTTTTTTGTGTCTTTCTTCCCTCCTTGCCAGAGGAAGCCTCTCATGATTAGCTTCATTTGTTTATGGATGCTGGCTGGAGCCAAAATAACAACATACTAATAAATGGGAAGAGCTGAAAGAAGAGATTTAATGAGGATGGTTCTACCCGCTAAATTTAACCACATCAGCCCCCAGCTTTGGAGATTCCCTCTCATCTTTTCTATCTGCTTGTTCCAGGTCTCAGACTTAATCACTTCCTTTGCGAGAGGAAGACCAAGGTAGGAAAAATGGCTCCAGTTCCTTTGAACCAGGATGTCCATAATTTGAGAGATCCTTTGCATTACTTGGGGCGAGACATTCCAAGTATATATTCTGCATTTCTTATTGTTAAGCAGTCCCCCTGAGACAGCCAAGAAAGTATCCAGAATTTTCTTGAATCTCCTAGCTATTAAACTTGAAGCTCCTCCAATTAGGAGTGTGTCATCGGTGAAGAGAGAGTGATTGATCTCTTTTATTCCTCTCGCTATGCTGATGCTTGTTATCTCCCTTTTTTCCCTTTGATTTTCAAGATGTAAACTTAAAGTTTCCGCCATGATGATGAAAAGAAAAGGAGAGAGAGGACAAACTTGTCTCAGCCCTCTGGTACTTCAGAAGTAGTGGCTAGGCCTTCCATTGATTAGGGGGGTTGTTTAAGGATTTGAGATACATTCCATTATGATATTGATGAATTTGTTGGAGATTCCAAACTTCTGAAGTACAGCCACTAGAAATTGATGACTGACCCTATCAAAGGCATTTTCCATATTGAGTTTAATGACCATGCCTTTTTCTTTTCTTTGTATACTGTTGTGGATGGCTTCTTGCACCATAACAACATTATCAGTTATCTATATTTTTGGGACAAATCCTCCTTGATTTTCTGAGATGAGGGTGGGCAAGAGTTTTTTCAATCTGTTAGCCAGTATTTTTGGGACAATTTTATAGGAGGCATTACAAAGAGAAATGGGTCTGAAACGGTCAAAAGAGAGGGGGTTTGGCTCTTTGGGGATGAGAACCAAATGAGAAGTTTTTGTATTTTCTCCCATATTGTTTTTTTTGAAAACATTTTTAACCATCCTGATAAGATCTTTCTTTATTATGTCCCAATGAGTCCTGTAAAAAGCAATGGTGAAGCCATCTGGCCCAGGAGCCTTGTCCGGCTGCATACTCCACGTGGCTTCTCTAATTTCTTCCTCAGAAACATCCTGATCCAACTCGCTATTTTGCTGCCCGTTGATTTTACATTCCAAAGGATGGAGGAAAACAGCGTTGTCTAGAGGCTAGGCATCAGCTGATAAGAGGGATTTAAAATGATTATGGGCTGCCTCTTTGATTTCCTCTTGCTCTTTTATTTCTTTCCCCTCAGCAAGGATTTTGTCTATTTGATTGCCAGCTCTTTTGAGCTTTAGACTGTTATGGAAGAAAAAAGTATTTTTGTCTCCCGCTTTGAGCCAAAGGCACCTCGATTTTTGTCTCAGCTCCTTTTAGATTGTTATGGAAGAAAGAAGTATTTTTGTCTCCCGCTTTGAGCCAGAGGCACCTCGATTTTTGTCTCAGATCCTCCTCCTCATGTCTGTTCTGCCTGTATAATTCCATAAAAATTTCTTTTTCCTGGACTTGTTCTTCCTCTGATGTTTGCTGGCTTTCCTTTTCCTGGCTCCAATTTTCCAATTTTTTTTGCAGCTCAATTTTTTTATTTTTCTCTATTGTTGCATTCTCTCTTGCCCACTTTTTTATTGTTGTTCTTAGATTTTTCAATTTGGATTCCCAAACAAAGTGAGGGGATCCAAGAACTTCAATCTCCCAACTGTCTTTGATGATCTTGCTAAAGTCCTCCTTGCTGTCCCAATTTTTATTATATTTGAATGGGATTGGCCCAAAATTTTCTATTCTGTCCAGAATCAGGACCACTGGTTTATGGTCTGAGGCTGTGGCATGGACTATCTTGCTTTTTATGGATGAGAATCCTGCTATTATACTTTCATGAATTAAAATCTTGTCAAGTCTTTCTTTGATATTATGGGTTCCTGCTCTTTTTTTGCTCCATGTAAATTTACCATTACATGGCGGTATGTCAATGAGCTTGTGGGCTTCTATTATTTCTTCCAGAGCAGCTCTTGTTGGGTCACTGAGGTATTTCCCTCCCATCTTTTCTTCAATGTTCCTTATTAAGTTCAGGTTTCCTCCCAGAACCGTCTTTCTTCTTTGGCAATCCTACATTTCTAATTTGACAGAGTCCCAACAAAAGGCTTTGTCCCTGTAATGATTTGGAGCATAAATATTTAACACTGTAAATTCTTCATTTGTGATTTTGTTTTTGAAATCAGTTCTGACCCACCAGTGATTTGATTTTTTGTTGGTGAGGTCCCATTTCTTCTTGTTCCACATTGTGCCTATTCCTCCTGAGACACCCAATAAGTCTATCGTTGCTCCTTCAAAGCTTTTATGTTTTTCATGGATTTTTGAAAGTCTTGGTTGGACATTTTGGTCTCTTGGATCAAAAAGATATCTGGTTGTTCTTGACTGATGATATCCCGGGCTGCGTTGGATTTAAGAGAGGAACCCAAACCCTACTGTTCCAAAAGACCAAAATCATTACTTACTTGCTTTTTGGTGAGCACCACTCTTCTCCTTCAACTTCTCCCCACTTCCTCTTTGTTTGGCCAAAAAAGAATCCATCGGTTGTTGAGTACCTGTGGCCATTTCTTTAGCTGCTGTTGAGACCAAAATCATTACTTACTTGCTTTTTGGTGAGCCCCACTCTTCTCCTTCAACTTCTCCCCGCTTCCTCTTTGTTTGGCCAAAAAAGAATCCATCAGTTGTTGAGTACCTATGGCCATTTCTTTAGCTGCCGTTTCATCTCTTATTTCTGTGTTCGACTTCCTGCCAGCTTTTTTAGGTTGTTCTAAGGTGTTGCTTGATTCTTTGACTTTGTTTCTTGTAAGGATTCGATCTATGGTGGGAGGAGGGGATGAAAGGTTCTGGATGGGGGAGTGTATGACTGCTAAGGCTTTGTCTTGAGAAGGAGAACGGGGGGAAGGAGGTTCTTCTTCTTCCAACGATTCGAATGGGTTTGATGATGTGGGTATTGGCTAAGTCAAGATGCGAGGGGGAGAGGAGGAAGCAGCTAGATTTTCTAGAGGTTGCTTTGGTTTTGGACCAGATTGCTTGGAGTTTGTTTTCTTTTTTCTTACTTGTTCCCATTTTTCTTCATTGACTTCTAAATTCTCAGTCGTTTCAGTTTCCTTTGGTTTGCTACATCTATTAGCAAAATGATCGTATTCATGGCATACCTTACATTTGAACGAGATTTGTTCGTAGTCCAGCTGCTGAATATGGGTCCACTAATCCACTTTGATTTTGATTGCTTCCGGGAGGCCCTTCCCTAAGTCGACTTCTACGCAGATCCTGGAGCAGGCGTGCATATTGTCCTTTGGTTTGCATTCGTTGATGTATTTTCCAACAACATTTCCTATAGCTTTAACCGATTCGTCTCCCCAACAGTGGAGAGGGAGGTGAGGCAAATGGACCCAAACCGAGACTGCATTAGGGACGTCCATTTTTGGGTCAAAATCTGAGGACCATCTGTTTAGGTAGAGACCTCTTGAGTCCATGAAATCAGGGCCACTTCTGAAAATGAGATTCTGGTCTTCTTTGGTTTCAAAGAGGAAAGTATAGTATCCTCTGCCACAAAATCTTATTGCGATTTTTCCTTGAATGTTCGCACTCCAGTTACGCTCCACCCATTTCTAAACAGCTCTGGGGGAGAGCCACAATCTAGTAAATTGGCCAACCAAACCTCTCTCCGCTAGAGAAATAGTTGCTTTCCTTGGGAAACAGGGAGGTAAAGAGATTTCTGGGATATCAGCTAGTTTTTTGACAAGCATGGATGCTATGGGTTTGTTTCGTGGGGCACCATTTTTAGAGATTAGAGAAGCGAAAATCACCGCTTGTTCATCAGAGTCTTGCAACTGGGAGGAGTCGCTCCCAGCGATGAGAACCAGGGGGGCGAAAGAGAGCTAGCAACAGAACTGGCAGAAGGTGGAAGGCAAAGCCCGAATGCGGGGATGCCAGGAGCAGGAGCAGAGGGCCCAGCAGCAGGGGCTGCCAGGCAGAGGGCCTGCAGGAGGCCGAGGGAGCCAAGGCTGAGCAAACACGTGGGAGCTCCAGTTCGAAAAAACGCTCTCTATACCTATATTTTTATTATTATTATAAAAAATATCTATTTTTAAATTTAAAAAATTAAAAATTAAAAATTATCAAAATTTTAAAACCATTTTTCAAAAATAATATACAAACTACCAACTCATTTGCATGCCTTCCAACACAACTCATGTGCAAAAAGTATCGCCATATACATATATGTGTTATATGATATTTTTACTTCTCATCTTCTGAGACTTAATTTATAAGTTTTCAAAAAAAATAATAATATATAAATGCGATCCCTGCTACCAAGTGATGGCTAACTAGTTATGATTAATATAGCAATTATTTATAAAGTAATTACCGTAAACTCCATGTATTATAATTTTTATTTTATTTTAATATTTAATATGTATTAAATGTGTATATGTTAAATTATAATTTGTTTAGACAGTTTTCCAAGTAATTATAAATATGCACCAAATCTCGTTGTTCCTTTAACAAAAATATTAAAAAATCTCATTTCATTTTTGAGATATTTTAGGAATTCAAATATATCACATAAAATATATAGATATATATATATATATATATATATATATATATATATATATATATATATATTAATTTTAAATAAAAAACAAAAAACACTATTTTATATAATTATATTTATTATAATTTTAAATTTAAATTTATTAAGTAATTATATTTATTTTAATTTTAAATTTAATAATCGAGGGAGATTACACTTTTTTTACTCTAAAAAACGTTTACACCTCAAGAAATTTAATCTCTTGGTGCTTGGTAAATCCGGAGTTAAGATGAATCTAGACTGATTTTATTATAATTAATTATAATTGTAATTATTTATTTTATTTTATTTTTATTTTTATTTTAGTTTTATGTAATTTGATAGGAGTCAAAATGTTTTAATTAATAATTCTAATTCTAATTCTAGTTATTTTATTTTACTTCTATTTTTATTTTTTTGTAATTTGACCGAGTCAAAATGTTTACATAACATGTCAAGGCATGACATGACAATATATTTTCCATATTGAGCTCGAGAGCGCTTCTTGAAGCAATTATTTAATTTATATCTAATTAAAAATTATTATATAATTAATTATTATATATTTCTAGGTCCCTAATGGGAGTACTAATTGAGGAGGATGGGTTTCGGGGATGTGCCCGCCACCCTTAGGAGACATAGATCTGCATTAAATGATGGAGGTGGCGTGGTCACCCCCATGTATGCATAAGCATGTGAATGAATGCCCTTATTTTAGTCATGGTTCGCGGCACACAAAGGAGGAAGGAGGGTCGACAAGTCTACGAGGGGAGCAGAGCTAAGGGGAAGCAACTCGACCTCCCGGAGAAATTGGTCTAATATCCTCATTTTGGGGGGAATGTGTTTGAACATGCTTCAAATTCCTAGTCGCTTTCAGCTTAAGGTGAGATACATTTATCCACTTTGAGAGAGACATTGAAGAGAACCAAAAACAGAGCATCTCTAAGAGATTGTGGCTTGGAGAAGAAATTAATGACAATTCTGTAGAGCTCATGTTTGAGGAGATATCTAGGTTGTGGTTTGTTGGACACCCCCTCAACCTTCACATTGGGGCCCTCTTCAACTCTACACTCTGGAGTTCAGTGGTCATCGCCCTTGGGGTAACTCTATATCCTTTCATTTATTATCATAAATTAAAAGTTTGTATGCAATTTGGGTCATGGTGTTGATATTGTTGTCTACTTGCATGGTTTTACAATGTTGTGTTAAGAATGGGGTTGTTTATCAGTTTATGCGGTTTCAGTAACTAGTTTCATGGGGAGGGGGGTGGTTTAAAGTGGTTTTGTTGTGTAATACTAGCAGTGAGACCCTACCCTTCATTGCATTAGCTTCTCCTTGAATTCTAAACCCCCTGCATTTTTCTATATTTTCATTCTGCCTGGTGGTGGGTTCCCTTGTGTGTTAGCTAGTCTTTAGCCCATCAATATTCCCTCAACTCCATCTCGTTGTTGTTCTAGTATTTTTTTCCTCTGTCACTCAACCTCTAATAACAACCCTGCCTATGTAGGAGCTAGCTCACAGAGTTTGTTAGCCACTATGCAGAGACAAAGGATGAAAAGACGACATGGGCGGGGGGAGGAGTCTGTGGCCCCCAAGGCCTAAATAAGGGCTAGCAACCAGTCTAGAAGGCTGCTACAACTTTCCATTCGACCATCCCCCTTGAGGCCATAAATAAAACTCGATAATTTGAATATCTAATTGCCAAAGATAGGTAAGATTTTTCCAATTATGAGATTATGGAAGATGTTGGTCAATGGATTCTTGATAGGGAAAATTTTAAGAACCCCCCTAAATTTATATGTATAATAAATGGGTGAATCTCCATGGTATATAGGAAAAATGGAAGGCGATTTTATTAATAATATAATATGTATATATAATTTTTTGGCGAATCTCTCACCAGGCATGGCGAATATTTTACTCAATTATAAAATCTTGTAAGATCTTGGCGAGTCTTTCACTAAATAATAAAACTTTGTAAGGTCCTAGTGAATCTTAGCATTGTGAACTCTTAGAGAATTTTTTGAAAAGGTATAAAACCATATATGACAAGAGCCACATGGTGGCAATATCACTGTTTTTTTTCACATTTCCATGACATGGAACTTGTTTATAAAATTATAAAAAAGCCAACCAAGTCCCTTATAATATGCAAGTAATCTTATAACAGAGTCTGATACATCTACTATGCTTGTCTTCGTTCAAGTGTCATAGCTACTATACTTAACACTGTGAATCACAACTCTCTCAGAACTCAACTCTATAGTGTAATTAAAACCTTTGGAAATTGAATCTGACAACTCTATAAAAAGGATTAGTGAAATAGAAGCTTTTGTGAATGAGCCCACTAATTATCACTGTTAAACAATCAATCTAGACTATGAAGTCTTCCATCTTGATCACAATCGTGCTCACGATCAAGGGAGTGCAACCACCTAGCCTGACATAATGGCCATCATAGCTTCCAATAATCAACAACCACCTTGCAAGGACATCCTAGCTCATGTCTCATGAATTTTATTCATCAATCTTAACTGATATAAATCTTATAAAGATAATATTAGAATCATCTCCGCATTCACTGTTAATACAAGGGTAAAGGAAATTTTCTAGCTCAAGGCACTAGCCAATACCAACTTTGGTATTTGTGACCCCTTTGTGGGGATGCACCTACCCTGCCTCGTTGGGTTTCTGCCTTGTAACATAGTTCAAGGATCACAAGACTTTCCAATCTTCCTACTCCATTAGACACACTTTATATGCTATACATAGTGAATGGAAAAGAAGCATTATAGAACACACAATTTCACAGAAGGAAGAAAAATCTTAACCAGTTCAATATCAAAATCTTAACCACTGATTAATAAAGAATAACAAGTAGTGTAATGAATTGTTCCGAGTTATTTATTTACAAGCTGTAAAGAATGTAGTGGAATGGAAAATATTACTTAGGCAACCCTTCAATATTTTCCACTAATATGTCGGTGCATGTACATATGAAATTAAGAGCATTCTTGAATACAAAGTTTCCTTTTATCTTGCCTCCATTTTGAAAAATTAGTGTGAAATCAGTGTCACTTTGAATCTCCTTTCCTGTGTGGATTTTTTGACAAATCAATGTGAAATCAAAGTCACTTTGAATTTCCTTTCCTGCAAAGGATCACATCCACAATTGATTAGTAAAATATAATCTATTATATATTATGTTCAAGAAATTGACTGCAATCTATAGTGGAAATGAGACCTCAATTCTTATTATGAATTTGAATATCTCAGGACAACATAAGAGATAAAAATGCATATGGCCTTAGTAGCTAGAAAACAATCACTCCATCATTACAAGACCACCTAGATTTCGGCACTTAATCTAAATAATGGCACTAGTTGTAGTGCTTATTTGCATTAACACCATGGAAAAGCAACAAAAATGTTTCAAAGCACACTTACTAGAAAAGTTGTAACGTTATGAGAATATTTAATGATAGCAACTAAACCTCATAGCTATGGTGGGGAAACTAGGGAACCCAAATATTGGAAGATATCTATACCAAATCTGAGAAAAAAATAAAAAAGGGAAAAAATCAAAATCTATAAATCAAGCAATGAATTGTTTACAAATCAAATACAATTCCTTTAACTAACAGTTAAATTGTGGTGATATATTTAAATATTTAGTAAGAGGGTAACTTCAAACCATGGAATATTACCTTTGTCATTACTGTCATCCCTCAGTGACTGAGATTACAAATCAATACTTATGGAAAGATTGTAAGAAATTCTGTGAAATAGTAAAGCGTAACCTCTATTTTCAAGCAACAAAATCAAGACATTGTTACATCAAGAGCCATAATTGATACATAATCAATGAATCAAGTCCTTGTATGGCACAAGCTTGTTTCACAACCTTTATTTTCTCAATAACAAAATCAAGACATTGTATGTGGTTATTGCCAAAAGGAAATTGCATTCTAATTTGGAAGAGGATCTTATCAAAAGACATGGATTTATTCAAAGCTACAAAGCCTAATGGGTCACTGAAAAATAAGTTGGAATATGGGATCATGATACTTAAATTGAAAAAATATGCTTTCCTTTTAGAAACATTACAGTTATACAATGTTTTTTGAAAGCATTAGAATTTGAAATTGGGCCTTTCTATCAAGACAAATTTTCATTAACAGAATGTACTTTCCTACCTGAAACGTTGTAGATATCCAAGAAAAACTTGAAAAGCATAAGAGAACTTAGCATAATGTACTTTCTTTCCTTCCTTAAAATTCTTAAAGAGTTGAGGTTCCCCAAGTCATCAGGGAACTTTCGAAGGAAATGACAATTAGTAATAGTCCAATTCACAACTGAAGATGTGTCACAAATACGAGGGGGCTTCTCCTCCAAATCACAAAAGTGCTCCAGGTTAAAATCTAGCATTATTGGAAGCTTAATGCTCGACTGGGTGTTATTGAACCCAGACATTTTTCCAATCTTCACTAAAAGCTTAAAGATAGCTTCTCTAAGTTCTACATGACTTTAATATGCTCTTGAAGTAGGGGCACGTGCAGGCTCTCCAAGTAATAGTCTTAAACTGAGTGAAGATAAGGCCAATAGATCATTCCGTGTGGATCTCTTTAACCCATAATTGAATGCTATGTCTCTCTTGAACCCATAATTGAATACTATTAGGACTTTCAAATTTTTCATGGAACTCAAAAATGTTGGAAGAAAGTATTTGCTTCCAGAAAAGAGTAAAACTAAAGCCTCTGCTTGAGGACAATTGATGTCACACCACTAACACTTCTCCATGGAATCTGTTTAGGTAAACCACAAATGCAGAATTCCATTAGAATATTGTGTTTATTGAATACACAAATGAAATCATTGCATTTCTTTAAAATATCTTTTAAAATGAAAATTACAGAAATTACATATCGATAACCTAGTGGGTGTAGGATAAAATTCACCCGTGTCATTCATAGAAAGCATGAGAAAAAACCTAATACTATATATAAAAACAAGAAAATTCAAATTCATCACTTCTAGGGACCTCGTAACCACCCTGCCAATACATAAGTATGTTCTTGTTTGCAGTTAGAAAAATTACCCAAATTACAATTTGTTTACTCCAGCATATGTTGGAAAGTTATAGAAGGATGACTAGTGCAATCAATCCATTCCTTTTAGCCATGGATTTGTTTCAGTTTAAAACAGAAGTATACAAATATACTTGTCCAATGTATATGCTTTAACCATTCACCTTAAGATGTTTTTACAATATAATTTCCTAAGTCTATTTAATATCTTCATTATCATAAAAACCAACCTATATCCATCTTAACTCCACATCTACCACTCTTAGGGGATGAAATCTATTTATCCCTCTGAGCACTTGGTAGACCCAGAATTAAGATGGATCTAAGATGATAGAATTTCCCCTTTAAATAGTCTATGCTCACATGAATACCACGATATTACCATGTGTCAATACCATGGGTTATCATAAACCTGGAGCTTAAAAATTACTATTAGTAATTTATAAAAACTAATAAAATTAATAGTTGATTTTTATTTTATTTTTTATTTTAACCAAGCTAAAATGTTTAACATACATTAAATTACAACATCCATTTTTACTCTTGATCCACCAAGCCCAGAGAGGGATCAAATATTTTTTCACTCTATGCTAGTTTGCATATCACGATATTTGATACCTCTCGGGGGTTAGTAGATCCAGAGTAAAGATGGATCTATGCTGGTTTAATTCCCCCATTTAAATAGGCTACATTCCAGGTGAATACCATGGGTCAATACCATGTGCCATTTTTATTTTTATTAATACTAATATTAGGGTTAATAATGTTCTTTTTGCATGGTATTAATAACAATCTAGTCCATGGTATTTGTCCCATAGTATTTTGCCCATAGGTTTCACCTAAATATAACGCATTTTTTGAGTGTTCGTAAATATAAAAAAATGTTTTATTTGTTTACCATACCTCTCGTTTATTTATATTTTTATTAATTTACCATACCTCTTTTACAAATATGGTATTTGGCCCATAGGATTCACTTAAATAAAACCTCTTTCTTGAGCCTTCATAAATAGAATGAGGGTTATGGACTAAATATAAAAAGAGGTTTTACTTATTTACCATACGTCTAGTTTATTTATATTTTTATTTATTTACCATACCTTTTGAGTAAGTATAAAAAGATATTTTATTTATTTACCATACCTCCACTTTACTTATATTTTTATTTGTTTACACCCTTGCATGTATATAAGGTGACTTATGGAGTAAATATAAAAAAAAAAATTATTTATTTACCATACCTCTCATTTATTTATATTTTTATTAATTTACCATACCTCTTTTATAAATATGGTATTTGACCCATAGGATTCACTTAAATAAAACCTATTCTTGAAAATGGGCGAATGGATTCACTTAAATAAAACCTATTCTTGAAAATGGGCGAATGGAAGGTTGTAACTCCTAATTTCAAGGGCTAAATTTACCTTTTTTACCCTCTCCCTTAAAATAAGGTGGGCTATTTGAGGTGATTTGTAAAAATGTACTATGATACAAAATATTTGCCCCCTAAAAATTTAAAACCCCTTAATTTCGCCAAAGGGCGAACATTCGCCCCTAAAATTTTCTATGATTCTTGACCCTAGTCATACTAGGGGTAGGAGAAGTAGTATTTTGGTGTTTTTTCATTATATTGGAAAATGAAAACCTTGCGGGCATGGTCCTCACAAAGAAGCAAGTTGATAGATATAACATCTTTGGAAGCCTTGAAGATGTCAAACAAGTTCAAAGAATATGAATGGGTGTCCCTTGAAAGAAAAGATGCTAGGTTGGAACATATTGAGCGCCACATCCAGTATGTCCCAGCTACCTCAGCACCTCCAGTTACAAGTGCCAAAGACCTGACATATGTTATTTCATCAGGCTCTTAAGTTACATAATGTTCGCTTTTAGTTTTTATTTTGTGAACTTGGTAATAGATACTTTAAATTGTTAATACTATTAGAATTTTAGACTAATTATTTCATAGGTAGGTGGTCAAAAATATTTGGGTCCGCTAGACAGATTGAGACCACCTACTAATAAACATAGTTAAGATGAATAACTGAATAATTTTATGATTTTGTAAAAAAATACAATATTAATCTTTATATATAAAAAAAATTAACTAGACAAAACATTTCACTGTATTTTCGTTATTTATTAAATTAATATTATGTGAATCATTTACGACTTTATACAATTTTCAATTTTTTTAAACTTCATCGAAAAATATTGTAAATAACTATTTAAAAACAAATGATGGATTATTATTTATGTATTATTGAAAAATTTTGGCCGAAATTATAAGTATTAACTTCCATTCAAAGCATGCGAAACTCTATGGAGGAAATTATTAAGGTTGACTTCTAATCCATGTTAATGAGAAAATCTAACACTTATGGAAGTCGACTTTCAATCATTATTTAGAGTGTGAGAATTATTGATGGTTTTTATATGTGATGAAGATAAGTTATATTGTTTTTTATTTTGGTTTAAAAAAATATTTTCAATTATTTTTGAAAATTTTATATGAATTTTAGGAATTTTGTTAAAGTTTTGAAAAAATAAATATTAAACTAAATATCTTGAAAATTAAAAAAAAAAATGAAAATTGGTTTTTCTAATTGGTTGATGACTATTTTTATGTGGTTTTAAATCGATTTGTCGATATAAAAATTATATTAAAAATTAAAAATCTAAACAAAGTTTCTATTCACCAATTGTTATAATAATTTAAGTCTTCTTAAAATACTGTGGGCAAATATCATGGCTTATCAATAGTACATGCCCAAAAACCATAACTTATTTCAAAATCCAAAATAAAATTTCTATTATATGAGCGATTGGGTTTTTTTCAAATTTAAAATAAAATTCGATATATATAGACTTAAATCCAAAATAAAGGTTGGTTTATATAAACTCTTAATCCGGTTGTAGATAAAAATTTTGATCTTTCATAATCATTATGAAAAAACTCTTATTATGTTAAATTTTTATATTAGTTTTTAATATTATATTAATTTAAAATTATAATTATATATATATATATATATATATATATATATATATATATATATATATATATTGTCAATTTTTTTTGTATAAGACGCAGGTATCAAGCAGTAATGTTGATTAAGTGGTAATGTTGCATATTACACTTGTTGTATAAGGATATGAATAAGAAAAAGCCTTACGACATGGTTTGTTTAAAGGTAATACTTTTAAATGATTCTTATTCAAAAGCTTTTTTAGTACAATTAAAAATATATATTTTAAGATATTAATAAAGTTTGTTTGTTTTTATTTTTTTGACTTGTCTTGATCCATTTTAACTTTGGACCTCAAAAGATTTCTTTTTACTCTAAAAAAGGTTTGCATCTCAAGAGATTTGATCCCTTTCAATGTTTGATAGATTCATAATTTTCATGAATATAGGCTCGTTTAATTAATAATTGTAATTGTAACTATAAATATAATTATTTTATTTTATTTGTTTCTTAATTTTTTATTTTTTATTTTTTTGGAACGAGATAAACTATTTAATAGGACATGACAATATCTCTTACATACTTATTTTATTTTTTTCTTTTATTTTGACTGAGTCAAAATGTTTAACATGACATGATAAGATCTCTTTTATATTGGGTTAGAGAGCGCATCTCGACATAGTTATTAAGTATTAATTTTTAACTTTATTTTTATTTTTATGTAATTAGACCAAGTCAAAATGTTGACATAACAGGACACGATAGGGCAAGACATTACAACATTTCTTTCATACTGGATTGAAAAGTGCCTCTCAGTGCAAATATTTAATATAAATATAGATTTAATAATATTAAAGTTGTGATTTCTTTAATAGGTTATCGAAATTGAGAATATCAATTATTTTGTGTACAAACTTTTCGAGGGTGCAAAACTCTACCTTTCTTTGGATGCAACCACATGTTTGACTACTACCTCAAGGTGTTCCCATGGCTTTGGGGCTAAATCTTCATGGAAATTAAATCTTACCCATGGGTGAAAACTCCTTACCCTTCATCATTGAATTTTTTTGTTATTGATATGTTTTTTTCTTTGAAATGTTACATGTCTTAAACATTGAAGAAACTACGATCTCCCTCATACCTTGAATTAGAAAGCAATGGATAAGAAATATTTCTCCCTCACTCTATTTATATATCTCCAACATACTAAGCAGTATGAAGAGATTGATTTTTTTTTACTTTCAATTACTTTGTTTCTATATTTTTGTGCATGTGAGGTTGATATAAATTATTTTATTTCAGGTGCGCATTGAAATATTTTATTTTGAAATATTTTATTTATGGTCATTATTATTCTCTCTATAGATATATATATGAAGTTGATACTGAAATATATTAATTATTATGGATATTCAAATATTTTGTTTAAAGAAAACACTCAAATATTTTAAATAGTAAAGGAATTACACATATCCCACATACTAGAAAGTAAAAAATATATATTTTTTGTATTTTCAATTACTTTTGTTAGTATAGTTCAAGTAAACTTGACTAGGTAATAACATCAATTTACTATTGACATTTTCGTGCTCCAAATTTTGATAACCTGTGTTTTTTCCCATGGAATTTTATGCAATGTAGCCTAGCCTACACAATAATTTTCCTATGGCCACCAAATAAAATGTTGAAGTTCATATACAAAAGCTACCATCTACCGGAATACATGGGTAACTAGCCGTTGTATTTGTCATTTTACTAGGATAATTGTTCTTGTACATGGTTCATCAACCATCTCACATCGTGAGATTTCACATTTTACCCCCTCAAGTTAGTACCACCATTGTACCTATCCAAGTGGTTCATTCCACAAACTGAGACATCCATAACCCCATGCACCACCACACTCGAACAACTAAACTCAAGCTAGTGTACAAGTACACCTACCACCCGCGTACCTATTCAAGTGATTCATTCCACAACTTGTGACATCATGTGTTATTGCGCTACATGTATGCCTAAACATCAGTTCTTACAACACCCTTAGGGAATACAACATGCATATGGCTAGGATTTACAACTTAGACCAAACATCTTTAGAGTGTTCACACATGACTATGGCTCCCCATAACACATTGGCTTATTCACTAAACCTTAGCACCAACAACTCCATATACTTTCTCTTGTGCATGTGAGTTGTCTCTCTCGCTATATCTCCAACCTGTGTCGATCGATACCTTGACTTGGCCTTCCAACACAATTTGTGTGTGCCATATTTACACAATATTTCATGAACATAACTTGTGTCCATATATTGGGCATCATTCTCCTTTATTATGATTGTTGAAAATGTGTAGTTGTTGTTGGTATTTGAAGACAAAAAGCCAAAAGGAAAATTATTTTTTTATACAATTCATGTAGGCTCCCACTAGGGGAATTTTGAGGTCTAAAATGGGCCTCCTAAGAAAAACGTATAACCAAAATAAACTTTATAAGAAAAATAGGATTCAAGATGATGATGCCAACCATGGGGGATGATTCATCATTTTTGGATTAAAAAAGTAAAAATATTAAAAATTAATAAAATAATAAAACTGCTTTTTCAACTTGTATTTTCAAATTATCTCCCTAAGGTTTTACTCCAATTTCGAGCAGGAGTACTTTTTGGATTCAAAATTTAAGTCCTCATCCAAGGAGTACCCTTGTTGCATACTTTTGATGGACCTTGCTACACAAAAAATGAGAAATACATTAAAAACATGATTGCAATCACGTTTTCATGTATTTCTCATTTTTCGTTTAGTAGGGTCCATCGAAAGTATGCAACATAGGTACTCCTTAGATGAGGAAATAAATTCTGCATCCAACGGGTGTTTCCACTCGAAATTTGAGTGAACCCCCAGGGAGATAAGTTGAAAAATTAGTCTTTTTCTTTTTTCCCTCTAAAATTTGATGATGTAATCTAATCTTATTTTATTATTTCCACTATTATTTTATAATTTCCTTAAGAGGCCCATTTTAGACCTCAAAATTCCCCTAATGATGATGGACAGGTCGGCCCCACCTCATGAAGGGGTGTGACCCTTGGATTTATTTCACTTGGTGAACCACATATAAATTAAGAATCTTGACCTCCTCATTTTGCATCATTACAACAACAAGTATGATATATTCAAGAAGTATTATGTCCACATGTGCAAAGGATAAGAAGGAGAATATGACCAATGAATTTGACCAGGTATTCTATTTGTTTGACCAACATTGTCTATGTCCTTTCTAGTACTGTTTAAACAAATTTTTGACTAAGCAAGAAGGCAACATATTCTTGGGATATTTGACTTTTTGTTAACTAAATTTTGGAGAAGGAATTTTGGCATTGACTAAAATTTGACCGTGGCTCAAATTCTACAGTTTGATAAAAAATTCCAAGGCGCATTAGGACCAAATTTCAACCCCCTTTGACTGTTGTTGACCAGGAGCAACAAGGCTAAAATTCAACCTCTTTGACCATATTTGACCAGTGAGCCGAAGTTCAACTTTTATCTCTCCTTTGATTTGGTTTGACTTTGATTTTCTCATAGTCTTTGTAATGATATGTTGACTGGATATCATATGTACAAATTGATTTGAATTGGACAAATTCTCATAAGAAAGGGTTGCCAGAAATTTCCCGTGGTTTAGGTTTTTCCCAGCGTAAACTTTATTTTTCTATGATCTCTACTGCCCTACTAGATTTATGGTTGAATTTTTTTGAAGTGTAATTGATTTATGATATGAATGTGTTAAATAAGAAATTGTACCGTTCGAAGTAATTATCTCGTGGAAAATTTGTGCTTGTCTCAGTTTCACTATAAATATTAACATGGTATCAGGGCTTTGGTGAAGGAAAGGGCATTGAAATCACTTTTAAGCGACCTTCTTCTATAACTTTATCATTGTCCATATTTAACCATGGGTTCTTATACTAAGATAGAGAACAAGTTGGAAGGTGCCTCTAACTTCAGGGCTTGGAAGGAAAACACATTCGAACCTCAAGACAATGATGGAAAGGAAAGATTCAAGAAGAATGAGATCATTTCCATGAGGATAATTGTTAAATCCATTAGAGATCGCTTGATCCCATATATTCAAATTTGGATTCTCCAAAATGTATGTATGATGTTCTAATAGGATTGTACTCCATCAGCAACGTTGGTCAGATAATGAGTTTGAAGAATTAAATTTGAGATATTTGTATGTCAAAAGATGATATTGTGGCCTCTTATTTCATAAGGATCCCACAAATAAGAGACTAACTTAAAGCTCTTGAAGAACTTTTTTATGATGTAGAGCTTGTAATTACAACACCCAATGGGTTGCTTATTTCATGGGAAGCATGTGTAGCTAGTATTAATGCATGAAAGGAAACTCCAAGTTTTGATGAGTTATCAACCTCTTGCACTCAAGAGGAATCTAGACTTTCTTGAAGAGGGAGGATTCAAAAACATCAATATGGCGATCAAGCATTTGCAGCTCATTATAGGAATGGGCAAGGAAGGAGAAATTTTCGAAATTTTCAAAGGAATAAAAGAAGAAGGCCCATTGTAGGAAAAAGGCTTCCTCCCTCTCAAGGAAGAAGAGATATGTCAAAAGTTAAATGTTTTCATTATCAAAAGTATGGTCACTTTCAAGAAAAATGTTTTGAACATAATGATACCAAGAAGAAAATAGGCAAGCAACATGCCTCAACTACAAATTTTGATGAAAGCCAAGCACATATGAAGAAGCCAAAGAATTATGATGATAAACTTTTCTTTTATTCCGCACTTATAGGTTATATCACTAAAAAATATGTTTGGTTGATCAATAGTGGTGCTTCCAAACATATGATAGGATATCATGAAGGCCTCACTAAGTAGTGGAAAAGAAGACTACTCAAACAGTGGAGCTTGGTGATGAAGAAAACTATGCAGTCAAAGGCATTGGTTCAACATCCTTTCATCTGGAATTAGGAGGTAACATTTTCTTAAATGATATATTGTATGTACCTGGTTTGAAAAAGAACTTGGTCTTTACATCATGTTTGGAAGATTAAAGATATAGAATTACTTTTACTAATGTTCAAGTACTAGTTTGGAAGAAAGGATCAAGCATAGATTCTGCCAAAGTAATTGGTGTGCGAGAAGGAAAATTGTATAGACTCTTGGGATGATAAATTCAAGAATTGATACACAATGATATTGATCTTTGTGAATTATGGCACCGAAGATATGCACACATTCATTACAAATCCTTGTCTAGAATGAAAGAAAGTGTTACAGGTTTACCAGAAATCAAGGTTGAACATGAAGGAGTTTGCAAAGGATGTGCACTTGGGGAAAATATCAAGGGACCATTTCCTAGTAGTAATAGTAGGTCCAAAGGACTTTAGATCTTATACATTCTGATGTGTTTGGACCCATGACTATGAAATCCTTGGGTGGATTTTTGTACTATGTAACCTTCATTGATGATTTCTCCCAAAAGATATCGATTTATTTCTTAAAGAAAATGATGAAGTCTTTGACAAGTTTCAGGAATTCAAGGCTCAAGTGGAAAATTTTATAGGAAGAAGAATCAAAATTCTGAGGTCTGATAATGGTGGAGAATATACCTCCAAGGAACTTATTAATTTTTGTAGAGATGCTAGAATTGAGAGGGAGCTAATAGTACCCTACAATCCTCAACAAAATCGTACGGCAAATAGAAAGAACATAACTATTATGGAAGCCACTAAAACCATGATTCATGATCAATATTTGCCTATGTTTCTAAGGGGAGAAACTTCCAAGGTTGTTTTTTGTATTCAAAATAGAATTCCTCACCGAGTATTAGCGAATAAGACTACTAAAGAAGTCTTCACCAATAAGAAGTCGGGAGTTGGACATTTAAGAATATTTGGTTGTCTTGTCTACATTTATGCACCCAAAGAAAACAGGACCAAGTTGGAGCCTTAAGGGAAGAAGGAAACTTTTGTTGGATACAATGAGACATCGAAGGCTTACATAATTTATGTTCCATGATACCGAACAATTGAGATTAGCAGAGATGATATTTTTTATGAAGATGTTACCTTCTAGAAGTCCAAAGGATCACACTTGAATTTTGATGATGGTGAGAAAGTAGCTCCCAATAACATGGATTCAAGACCTATGGATCATCCTCATGATCATCAAGAAGAACATGGAGGACCTAATGATCCTATGGATCCTCCAAAAGATATTGTACATGAAACCAGAAAAAGACCAACATGGCTTGAAACAACATTGCAAGAAGTTGAGGGACACGCAGCTCCACGTTGGACTTTTAGGGAATCCAAACGTGTCAAGAAATACTCAAGTTATGTGGCATTGATGAGCAAGAGGATTGAGTCCAATTCATCCAACTATGAAGAAGAAACAGGTCAACAAATTTGGAAATATGCAATGTTAGAAGAGTACCAGTCTATTATGAAGAATGATGTCTGGGAAATCATGTTGAGGCTTGAAGGGAACTCAATGGTGACTTCCAAATGGATGTACAAAATAAAATAGATAGTTGATGGCATCATAGAAAAGTACAAAGCAATATTAGTGGCTAAAGGATTCTCCCAGAAAGAGGGAGAAGATTATGAAGACACATTTTCTCTCATTTCTAGGCACACCTCCATTAGATCTATTATTGTTATTGCTTCTATTACAGGTTGGAAATTACATCAAATGGATGTCAAAATTGTTTTCCTTAATGGATTGATTGATGAGGAGGTGTACATATAACAACCTCAAGTATTTTAGGTTCATGAGAGGGAGACTCATGTTTTCAAATTGAAGAAAGCTTTGTATAAACTTAAGTAGACACCTTGGGCATGGTACTCTCCCATTGATGGATATTTGATAAGTCTTGGATTTACCAAGAGTGATTTTGATCCAAATCTATACTTCAGAATTGTTAAAGGTGAGCCTGTGATTTTTCTATTATATGTTGATGACTTGTTTCGGATGAAAGTAGAGAATCTCATAGTCCAGTGTAAGAGGGAGCTAATTTTTGAATTTGAAATGAAGGATCTTGGTTTAATGTATTATTATTTGGGACTAGAAGTATGGAAAAATCCTGGTGAAATTTTCCTTGGTTAAGGAAAGTATATTGTTAAGATCCTTCAGAGATTTTACATGATGGACTACAAGTCCATGGATACTCCCATAGTGATAAATTTGAAGAATTTGCGAGACTGTGATTATCACTTGGTCGATCCCTCTATGCATCGGAAGATGATTGGCTCATTAAACTATTTGGTTAACACTAGACCTGATATTTGTTATGCAATGAACACTCTGAGTCAATTCTTGGTTGAGCCCATGCATGTACATTGGATTGCAGCAAAACATATATTGAGATATTTGTGTGGCACTATTCATTATGGATTGATATATGTATCAAATGGTGAACTACAGCTACATGGATTCACTGACTTTGATTGGGTTGGAAGTGTTGAAGATAGAAAGAGAACTTCAGGATGTTTTTTCAGTTTGGGCTCCACTATGATATCTTGGATGAGTAGGAAACAAACATCTATTGCACTTAGTACTACTGAAGTTGAATATATTGTTTGTCGTTTGGCGAGTTATGAAGTAGTGTGGCTTTGGAAGTTACTAGCGAGATTGTTTGATCTTATGTTGGAACCGACCATCATATGTTGTGACAATCAAAGTTGTATGAAACTTTTTGAGAACCTAGTTTTCCATGACAGGTTGAATCACATCAAGATCAAGTATCATTACATGTGGAGCATTATTCAAAAGGGACTGGAGAGGCTCCAATATATATCTACGAATGACCAGGTTGTTGATATTCTCACAAAGCCCTTTCCCCTGATGAAGTTTTCTTACTTTAGGTGTGGCTGATAATCTTTCCCTCTTGGAGGAGCATTGATTTTTCTTTTCATCTATGATAATCTCCATAGGTCATGGGCTTTGACTGGGAAAACCATGGGATTCGGTTGGGGAGATTGGTTCTAACACCTGTAGTGCTTCCTTAGGTCATGGAGATTGATTGGGAGACCATACTAGTCGAGAATATTGGCTCTATGAGAATCAAACTTGGATTGCTCTTGGAATCCATGGGGTTTGGCTAGGATATTGGCTCTATGTGTATTGAGACCTAGAATTCTCTTTTATGTCATGGTGTTTTACTAGGAAACCATTAATCATGGTTGGAGAGATTGGTCCTATGATTAATTTATTGCCATAGACTTTTGGCTAATGAATTCAACCCTTTCTTATGAATGAATTTTATTCATCATATGTACATCTATGGAAGTCAAGAAGAAAATACCTCCTTGGTTAGGAGGGAGTGTTGCAAATGTGTAGTTTCGATCGATATTTGAAGTAAAAAATTCAAAAGGAAAGTTATTTTTTTATATGGTTCATATATGCTCCATGATGGACAAGTTAGCCCCACCTCATGAAGGGGTGTATCCCTTGGGTTTATTCCACTTGGTAAACCACATATAAATTAAGAATCTTGACCTCATCATTTGGCATCATCACAGCAACAAGTTTGATTTATTTAAGAATTATTTTGTCCACATGTATGAAGGAGAAGGAGTATAAGTTGACCAATCAATTTGATCAAGTCTCATATCTATTTGACTAACATTGACTCTATCCTTTTCGCTCCTCTTTGACCAATTTTTTTACTAAAGAAGGCTGAATATTCTTGGGATAATTAAATTTATGTTGACAGAGTTTTGGAACAATAATATAGGCGTTGGCCAAAATTTGATCACAGCTCAAAGTTTGCAACTTTGAGTGAAACTTTTGAGGAGCAGTAGGACTGAATTTCAACCCCCTTTAATAGTATTTGACCAGAAGTAGCAGGGTTGAAATTTGGCCTCTTTGATCAGATTTGACTTGGATTTTGTCATAGTCATTGGAATGATATGTTGACTGGATTTCAGATGTACAAATTGATTTGAATTGGACAATTTCTCATAAGAAAGGGTTGTTGGGTTTTTCCCCTGGTTTGGGGTTTTCCCAGGGTAAATTGTGTGTCTCTTATGTATATTTATTTTTCTGCGATCTCTACTACCCTATTGGATTTATGGTTGAAATTGTATGAAGTGTAATTGCTTTATGATGTAAATGTGTTAAAGAGAAAATTGTACCATTGGAAGTAACTTTTTAGTAGAAAAATTATGCTTGTCTCAATTGCACTATAAATCTTAACAATGACCACTATAGTTTTATGTTTCACATGCACACTCTCTTCCCGACAGCTTCTCCATGGCCTCTAAAACCTGATCCATCGGTCTAGATGCATGCTCCACTCTAATGACTTATAAATCCAAGTACTCTCAAAATATCTCAACTATGCTCCATCTTAACTTTTATTTATTATTTAGGAAAAGGAAGGATAACCACATGAGAAGGAAATTCCTTCATCATATCTTAGAGTCTCCTTCATCCATCTACTACTTATCGCCATAGGACGTAAAACGACTAGAAATGTGAATGCCCAATAGTTTCATAGTATGCTTTTCCACAATATCTTTGATCTACCCAGTCTGAACAATTTTCTCTAATAGCAGTTGTTAGAAAAACCACCAATGATCCTCTCTTTCGATCCTTTGTGCAACAATTTAAATGCTAAAGTGTAGATAAATGTACATACTCTACCGACCTCATAGAATGAAATACACATTCTTAACCATTAGGCCCACTACATTGATATAAAATTATTTTATTTACATTTTTCTCTTTTATAGAGACATATGAACTTGAAATTGAAAAATATTAATTAACATGTATATTCAAATATTGTATTTAAAACCAACACTAAAATATTCTGAAATAGTAAAGGAATTATATATCTCCCTCTAGAAAGTGAATATATATATATATATATATATATATATAGATACCTTTCAATTACTTTATATCTCTCTTTATAAAATTTGTATAAAATTATGTTACTTAATATGAACATTGATATATTTAAATTTTTTTTAAGCTTGGAAGGACTGTATCTTCATCATGTCCAATATAACACCCTGATTGGGGTGGGGAATTAAAACAATGACTTCACATCAAGGAGTGTCTTAACAGAGCACCTAATTACCATCTATCGAAGACCTCGTGGACGAACATTAATATATTTTATTTATAGTTAACATTTGAATATATTTTTACAATTAAAAAATAAATACCATATGTCAAATTTATGTTGAACACGAAAATAATTTCATAATAAGCTTTATATTGAACACGAAATGAATTTCATAATAAACTTTATGTTGAACACAAAATGAATTTCACAATACTTAACTATAATATCTATAATATTATTTTAATAACACACGCCAAATCTATATTAAGTATGACTCATACTAAAAGTTGAAAGCATTTATAGAAAAAATTAGAGATTTTTCACTTTTAATTAATATTTATGGTCAATATTAATATATATATAATTTATATTTCTTAATTGATTATGTAAGTACTAATTTATTTTTTAAGTGTTGTGTTATGGAACAAATATTTTTAATTGATTAAGTATTAATTTATTTTTTATTTGTAATGTTATGCGGAAACATCTCTCCTATATTTGATTGTAAAACATCCCATCATATAAAAAAATATAAATTAAATAATTTGAATTATATATATATATATATATAATTTTTTAAAAAATCATTATTTTATCAAAAGTTTAAATTTATCTATTTATTAACTATTTCCCATTCATGATAATTTAATTAAAATAATTTAAAATGATATGTATTAAAATAGAACATCAATCTTACAAAACTATAAATATCTTTCAAATTGTGAATATTAAATTCCTTTTATTTATTGGTAATGTTTTTGTCATTATATGGTCATCTAATCTTTTATGTATTGAATGTGTGTTCTCCATGATTATTTTAATTAAAATAATTTAAAATGATATGTATTAAAATAGAACATCAATCTTACAAAACTATAAATATCTTTCAAATTGTGAATATTAAATTCTTTTATTTATTGGTAATGTTTTTGTCATTATATGGTCATCTAATCTTTTATGTATTGAATGTGTGTTCCCCATGATTATTAAATTACCATTTATATTTTTCTTTAATTTTTAAAAGTTATTAATATCTAGTAACTCATAATATACATATTGTTTTTAAAATGTGGTAATTTTTTATTAGGATATCTCATAATTCTAAGATTAATAATCATCTAAATTTCTTATTGTAAATTTTATTAATCCAATATCTAGTAACTAGTGGTAGACATTACAAGTTTTAATAAATGGTATTCTATTAATAAATCATGTGTTTTGGTTTATTAGTTTTAGGAGGATTTTGGTGCTCCATCTAAGGTTCCAATTTTTTATAGGGATCTATGTAATTGCAAACTTTAACTAAGAACATTGCCCATTATAACTAGATTTATTAGATCATGTTTACCTAGAGTAGCTCACAATAATTATTTGTGACAAAAAAGTGAGAGTCCATTTTAGTTGAATAACCAAAAATATTGGCAAAACCACATAGTTGTGCTGACCATAACCAATGAATTCATAGTTTTAAATTTATTATTTAAATTTGAAATCCAATCATCCACAAGTAGTCATTTACAATGAATTTATATCTAACCATGAACAATAGTAATCTTTGATAATATCTAATATCTAAGTTATATCTAAATATGTTTTTAAGATAAACCAAGTTTATATGTAGTGAACAATACACCATCACTACAACATGGCATTCCGTACATGGATCACACTAAAGCACAATCTTGAAAATGTTAGAAAGCAAGTTTGAATGTACTCTAAGGAGTGCATAGAAATGATTTAAAGAGAAAATTGTACTCAAGTAAGTTGGGAGTACGTTCCTAAAATAATATCTATTGGGAATATTTAGGGATGTGCTCCTACTTTAATTCTTTGATTTGAAGTGTAATTCCAAATTAAAAGCAACAAGCCCTGAAGTACTCCTAATTAACTATTATTTGAATTCCACAATTTCTTTTGTTAAGTATTACTAAGATGATGTTTAATTTCTTATTATAAACTAAAATGTTTTACAAAGTTTTATATACTTTATTAGGTGTCATAAAATTAAAACCTACCTAAACAAAAACCAAAAGAAGTGTTGTCATTTTACTTGACTCCCCACATATTTTCAACTATTATCTCTAAGGAAGTCTATATGATGGAGAGCGTAGACATCATGGGATATGAGTCCAAAGTTCATAAAATCTAATGGATGACCATACATTGTGCATTCATAGGTAGCATCACTCATGAGTGTCATATGGCATATTATTAATGTCACATATGGAGTTTAACCATACAATTTGCTAACGTTATTGTCATGTGTTGTATGTCTATGATTATTATTTATATGCTTCCACTTAATTTCCTTACAACATTAAACTTTGTTTGATAATGTTTATCCTACATTTATATTAGGGTTGTACAATATTTTTTATGCACATAAATCACTATTGAATTTATTACCCCTTGAAGGCCTAAACTAGCTACTAGCATACTTTATTTGTGAGGATAAATACCATACCTAGTAACATCGACTTGCATCCTTATATTTCCCATACATACAATGTACTTAGTCACAATATGGTGTCCCTTCATGGGTGCCACATGTCATAACACCACCATTATCCATGGAGTATGACCTTACCACCTATTGACATTCCTATAACATAGAATCATCTATCATACAAAATTTGGTGTTGCATGATGTTAAATCATTGTTGTTGTTCATGCAAGTTTATGCTATGAGGTATGATATTTATCCTCTTTCAAACTTTCATTACCTTTGAATAAAAGTGAAAAAACTTTACTTAGTTTTTTCTTTAATTATAAAATGTGTAAATTTCTTTTTTTTAATTTAAAAACGTTATAAGAAATTTTAACCAAAAAATGTCATATTAAAATTAAGATAGTTTCCAATTCCATCCAATATTATGATAAAAATGTTACATCAATCTTTAATAAATATTATTTTATTATTTTCATACTTCATCAATTTTTATAGCTAAAATAATTCATTATTCTCCATAGTTCTATTATCCTCCATAAATCAATGATTCAAATACTTCATTACCCTCCATAATTCAACTTTAATTTCATAAGAATCCAAGTTAGTAGTGTACATCAATTTCATTTTATCCTTAAGTATAAAGTCACAAATGTATTTTAACTTGGATACTGTGACACATTGTATAACCATTCAACAATGCACAACATCAAAGACAATACACAAGATATTTTTAGGCGGAAACCATTCTGGGAGAAAAACCACCGAACACTTTTAATACAAATCATAAATATTACATGAACAGGAAGCTCAAACTTCCAATATTCTCCAACAACAATTGGAAGGAGGCTCCAACCCCCTGATTTACCAACTCCAAATAAAAGGATGTGCCAACCTTCTACTTTTATCAACTCCAACTGAAAGGACGCTCCAACACCCTAGTTTTATCAAATCCAGTTGAAAGAATGCTCCAACTTTCCTTAGCACTGCCCTGCCACCCTAAAGTGTTCTCAGGATCCAACCTAAAGGAGACTCCAATCTTCACCTTGCACCACCCTGCCACCCTACCTGGCAAGCCACCACTTTCCCTAAAGGCTTCAACCTTCACTTCACCAAAGAGGACCATATTTCATATATTTTCAGACTTGATCCACCTCTACTCAATATCAATATAAACAACATCAAACAATATGTGTACTCTGTAAATCTTACTT
Organism: Pinus tabuliformis; assembly: GCA_031772625.1. Classification (NCBI taxonomy): domain Eukaryota; kingdom Viridiplantae; phylum Streptophyta; class Pinopsida; order Pinales; family Pinaceae; genus Pinus; species Pinus tabuliformis. The sequence continues at coordinate 887,644,523 of CM062812.1, read as the reverse complement.
TGACCAGTAGCACTCAACACTTTATGCTCACTAATATCATCAAACTATCAAACCCTAGCAATAAACATCAACATTGTAATAGCAGCAATATCATCAGGATAATTTGGTCACTGTATCACCTAACCCTAGCAACATACAAAGAATAACCAACCTTATCTTCAACAAAAAACCAAACTCTTACTCTATCAAAAATTAATTCAATTGTTACCTCTAGTTATCATTAATAACCGAAATTTTTCCAATGCATTAACAGAGATACTTAGAACTTTGTTTCTTGATGAACCTGAGAAATACTTTCTTGATGTATGTGTGTGTCCTTGAAAACAATAATGATAGAATTTTGTGATCAAATATGATTAATCAACACCTAGTTATGAAAGTACACTTAAAATTCTAATCACTGATAAAAATGAGATAGTGTGCTTGGAAAACTACTTTAGCATATATACACTTCAAGCAACATAACCCTATTAGCAAGACTTAGTCATCAAGTGTATTCATTGCATAATTATGAGCATTGAAACTGAAGCTAAAATGGGTCTCCATAGGGAATCACATTGTAGGTGGCTACAAAGTGAACTGAGCCTTCTACATTGTCAAGTCATAAATTGTGTTGGCGAGTTACATACTGTGTTGACAAGTCATATACTGCATCGAAAAATTGACTTACGTAGACAAATTATGAATTGCGTTAACATGTATAAACTTCGGGCCTAGCGTAGTGTCCTATGTGGCTACATGATGGATGTTTCTGACTTATTATCTAAACATGTGTGAAAACAACTTCTACCATGGTGCACACCTCAGCATGTATCATTGTCATATTCAACTATAAACCTGATGTTCAGCTTATTGTAGTCATTGTGTTATATTACATTTGTGTCAACCAAATCACCTGTGATCAATAGTCATTCGATGCATCATGGATAAATTGAAACCAAAGGTGACAAAAAAATTATGAGCTCATGGACCATGTCGAACTTCAGTAGTCAGTCCAATGCATCTTGTCATAAGTTAATATTTATGTAAGGTCTGATACAATAATGGACCAGAACTGAGCCTTAATCCTTCGCTATTAGTAAAAAATAAATGTTTTTTTATTGCATTTACCACTGTACCCCAAATTATCACAAAAAATTCGAATAATATCAACAAGTTTTAATACTTCAAAAATATTACCATTCAAATTGTGCACTACAAATATATCACTCATAATCTTGATCGATTTTGAGACAAAACAATATGCAATATATCAATTACATTAAGAGACCACTATAACAGGATTTCTTATGTACCAGACTTCATGAGAGACTGAAATCCTTCAAAACTCCTTTATTGACACTTTTGTGCACCAAGCTTATGCATCAACATATGTATTTATATCACACTTATTCTATACTCCAAATCATGCCACCATTCTTAGACTTAGATCAACCTAACATTTCATTTCTCAAATTGCTAGCATTTCATCGCACACCAAATCAAAATTAATGTTAATTGGTGACTTCACATATCTCATAACGCACAATTTAATCATGCTATGAAAATGCCTTAGCCAGAACAAAAAACAAAAGAAATTGAATTGGATATATAACACATACTCCCCTCTGCTTCAACAAAAGCACAGAACAAGAGATAACAATAAAGCTCATAAACTTTGGCCTTCTCCCTAGATATGTCTGACACTCCTAGCCTCAATAAAAATGCAAAAATGATAAGCCTTTTTTTTTATTGATGCCTTTGAATGAAACTGAGGCCCTCATATATAGTTTAAGGAGGGGGCTAGATGAGGGCCTAATTTCCCTTAAAGCAAGGATCCAACCTCACTAAGAATCAAAATTTAAATTCATAAATTTAAATTTTAACTGAGTCAGCCTTATCTATAAGCTTAGAATAAATTCATAATTTCAAATTCATTTTAGGCCAACCTTAACCTTTCTTTATGATGCCATATTCAAATAACAATATCCTGCTTTTGAGGTTTAATAGATCAATGCTTGTAATAGCCAGGACCAGTTAATATTTACTCAATTCTTATGCCAAAACTTGGACCAAAAACATCATCCATATTTGGGAACCATGACCACACATTCGAGGATCCAAATTTGATGATTCATATCTCCTCAACCGTGAGGATTTATGTGGCATGCCACCTACAATTAGAAATGGAATGATGACTACTATTAGTTGATGATGGCCTTACTTGTTCAATTTCCTCATTAAATGTGGGGCATCATGACCACACCATAGGGGCTTATAAACTTTTGGGCTTCCCTCTCTTCCTTCAAGGGATTATTGCCCATTGGAGCTTTTGATTAATGCAATCTACAGACAAATATTAAGATCATTCAAATACTAACAATGACATAAATGACAACTCCATTTAATGATCTCCCCCTTTGTCATTAATGGCAACACACATACTCCCCTTGCGATTATTACTCCCCCTGTCTCCATGATTCTAATATTTCTCTCTTGATTTATCTCCCCCTTTGACATCAATGGAAAATGGTAAGTCCCCCTGATGAAGTGTCTTCCTTTGTCTTTCTACAATAGGCCTTTCTCCCCTTGTTAGTTTCTCTCCCCCCATATGTTATACCTCCCACAACTTGTCACCAGTTGATTTCAATTGTTAATATGCTTTACTGAAAAATTCACCTCTATGATAATGACAACGAAACTTTCTGCAATCATTCTTGATCTTAGTCTTCAACTACCAAAAAATTGTCCATGACTTTGCTTTTCAAATCTCCACAAAGTTTTCTAATCTTCCCATAATGTTGATCATGTACGCCATCAGTTACTGAGATTCTACCATTCCAAATCAAACTACATAAAAGATAGATCTTCATTTGGTAGTTGTTGCTACTTACACTCCCCCTCTTCAACATTCATAATACAGGGGGGTCTAAAATTTAGATTTTTAGAAATATATATGAACCTGCTCTATTGCCGGATCATTTTGAACCTTGACATCTTCCTTTCTACCTATAGAATCATCATGGTATTACAACTTCACAAATCTTATAAGCATGATTGTTGATATTTCTTCATTCGCTTGTTCTTCTTGTTTTTGTTTTCTTCTCCAAACCTTCTTATATCTTATATCAAAAATTTCTTTCATGGAAGGCTTCATCATGCTTCTGCAATCATGAGATGTGTGTCCATAGTTATGGCATTTGAAGCATTCTATATGGTACTGAAATGATGGAGCCATTGACATATACTTTCTATTGATGGGGGCATTTGGAAATCGGTCTTGTGTTCCTACAAACTTACTTCTATGGTTTTGATAATGACCTTGATAATCATCCCTGTCATAAGCTTTGCAATCCCTAGCCATATGCCAAAAATTTGTACATGAAAAATAGTAGCCAAGAAATATACTAGGGTACCTAGATGAGATGTCTTTCCTTGATGATCTTCTGAAGGCATTCTTTCTTAGAGGTGGATCAGCACTTTGTTGTTCCTTGTCCTTGATGAATTCAATATAACTTCTTATAACAACAACATTTTCCATTTTCTTCTGTCTTTCACTTTGATTTGGCCTTTGAAGGATTTTTCTTCTAGGATTTGCTTCAACCTTTCTCTGAGGGGACTTGGAACGTGTGCATTCATTGCATGGAGCTCCACTTTCTTCTTTTGCCTTCATCTGTAAGTGATCAATTTCTTAATCATCTTCATTAATGACATGATTCCTCTTTTTAACATCCTACAATTTCTCCTTCTGCCATTCCTTGAGCTTGTTTATTTCACTTGGAGCTACATCAAGATCCTTTTTCTTTTGAATACCTTTTGCCTCGTATTTCAAAACAAATTCCTCAAATAAGCTTGCCAATATTTTATCTTTCTTCTCGGCTTCCTCCATTTGAAGTCTCGGGAGAGTAACTTCTTCTTCGAGTATACAATTTTTCTTTTCTGTTTTCTTAAAATCACTTAAGGCACTAATCAATTCTCTCTCCAAGTCCACTTCTTCTTCTTCTTACTCTTCTTCGATATCAGATTATTTGATTTATGTATCTATTCTATTTGGATCACGACCATCATCATCTTCATCTTGACCTACATGATTCTTTGAATACAGATTTTGAAGCTTCTTCCAAAGCCTTTTGGTTGATAAGCATTGATCCACTTTGGCTTTCATAGAATCTAGCAAAGCACTTAAAATGGTATTCATGGATTTTGAATTGTACCTTCTTGATTCATTGGTAGATGTATTTCTCGAAACAACAAAATGCCATACATCATATCCAAGAGCTCCCAAATAGGCTTCATTCTATCTTTCCAAAATTCAAGGCATGATTCATCGAACAGAGGAATTGGACCAACTTGTTTCTCTTGATTAGTTGTAATAGGTCCTGAAACTGGTGAAATACCAAAGACTTCATTTGAATGTTTGCATGTGTGCTTCCTTGATTTACCCCTCTCTGATCCCCTGAGATCTGCCTTCCAGTTGCTAGGTTGCAACTGAAGGAACTTGTTATGATATGAATTGTTGAAATATTCACCAATATTGAGAGGGGGGTGAATCAATATTGGGAATTTTTTAACAGTTTTAATCATTTGGAGTCATCACATTCATGTTTGTTGGAATCGAAATTTCGAACCAACCTCTGTGGTTCATCATCAGGATTAGATCCATGAGTGAATAAGTCAAAACTCAATAGGTTGAGTTATGACTTATTCACTCATGGATCTAATCCTGATGATGAACCACAAAGGTTGGTTTGAAACATCGATTCCAAAAAACATGAATGCGATTACTTTGGAAGATAACACTACACAGAATATAGATCGCAGAAGCCTCAAATCAATAGTTTTAATCATATAATGTAAATATTAAACAATTAGCAACACCATTCAATAAAGCACAACATCTAACATAGTACACAAGAGATTTTTAGGTGGAAACCCTTCTGGGAGAAGAAACACTAAACACTTCTAATATGAGTCTTAAAGATTACATCAACAGGAAACTCAAACTTCCATGATTCTCTAACAACAACTAGAAAGAGGCTCCAACCCCCTGATTTATCAACTCCAACTGAAAGGTGCACAAACCCTAATTTTATTAGCTCCAACTAAAAGGATGCTCCAACACCCTATTTTTATCAACTCAAACTAAAAGGATGCTCTAACACTGTACAAGCTCCAACTTACCCTAGCACCACCCTACCACCCTACTCAACAAGCCACCACTTGCCCTAAAGGCTCCAACCTTCACTTCACCATGGTGGAAAATGTTTCATATATTTTCAGATAAGATCCACCTCTACTCAATATAAATATAAACAACATCAAACCAATATGCTTACTATGTCAATCTTACTTTAACTAGTAGCATTCAACACTCTTTGCTCATGAATATCATCAAAAATGTCAAACCCTAGCAACAAAGATCCACATTGTAATATCAACATTATCAAGATAATCTCGTCATTGTATCACTAGACCTTAGCAACATGCAACAAAAAACCAATCTGATCTTCAACAAACAAACACACTCTTACTCTATCAAAAATTAACTCAGTTTTTACCTCCAGTTATTATTAACAGCCAAAATGTACTAATGCATTAATAAAGATACTTAGAACTTTGCTTCTTGATAAACCTAAGCAATACTTTCTTGATGGATATATATCATTGAGAGAAACATTGATAGACTTGTGTGATCAAATTTAAGTAATCAACACCTAACATTGCAAGTAGACTTAGAATTATGATCACTAATAAAATGAGCCACAATGTGCTTAGCAACCTAATTTAGCATATATACACTTGTAGAAACATAACCTTGTTAGCAATACTCAGTCATCAAGTGGATACATTGCATAATTCTAAGCACCGAAACCAAAACTGAAATGGGATCTCCATAGCGAATCACATTGTAGGTGTGACTGCAAAGGGAAAAAAACCTTCTGCATTGACAAGTCATAAATTGTGTTGACGAGTTACAAACTTCATTAACAAGTCATAAACTATGTTGACAATTTGGCTTACATTGATAAATTATGAATTCCTTGACATGTATAAAATTTTGGCCTAGAGAAGTGTCTTATGTGGCTACATGATGGTTTTTTCTTAATTATATGTTGAACATGTGAGACAAAAAATTCCACCATATAGAATTTTGTAGAATTTTTCTACAAATCAGCTAGCTCTGATACCATGTAGAAATTCCCACTGTAGATCACCTAGTAATGCAATGTACTAAAGTAAAACACTTGATCTACTTCTACAAACAATTTAGCGGAATCTTAATCAGCCATGAGCAACATATATAAGAACACATATAACTGATAAGAAGGAATCAATCACACATAACACAGAAGAATTTACCTGGGGAAAGCACCTACCTAAAATCCCATCTCTGTATTATCATACAAGCGGAAATATAGTCTGGATTACACAAAGCCTTAAGCTCAGAAGCTATCCAGCTCTCAGTAGAATCCCTCTGCTGCTCATAGACAGTCAAAGGCTTTTCACAAACCTTCTCCTCTGCCCTCCAAGCCTCCTATTTCTATGCACAGTTTTTTCCTGGGTCCTCCAGCTGCAACCTATGTGATTCTCACCTCACACACAACACTGACCTCTAAAATAACTGCACAAACCTGAAGGAGATAAATCCTCATCATGGATGAGCTTCCTTTATAGGAAAAATATTCATCCAACTGATAGTACACTGTCCCTTCTCTGATCTCAACTGGGTCTCTAACAGAACTGACGTGCATCAGTTATCCATGAGTGAATACACAGTTATCTGAAAATAATAGTTGTCACATGCATGCAAGCATCAACAAACTATATCTCATTAATTTAACGACTTGTTAAATTAATCTAACTAAACTTGACTGAGTTAAACTAAGTCAACTGATCCTCTCAATATAGAACTCATCCTTAATTCCTCAATCATTGGAGCAAATCAAGGACACATTCCTCAATTAGTGGAGAAATAATTGCATGTTCTCACAAAGACTTCAAGTTTGCTTTTCCTTAACTAATTAACTCAAGATGAATTAATTTTCAAACCGCTGTTAATATCAAATTCGAATTTACTTCCTATAGATAGACTAGGGACTGCTATAAATAGGAAGGGACCCAGAAATGCTATTTTTAGAAGATGTTATTTTTAGCAGTTTCACCTCTCACCCAAGGTGGCCAAAATGCTCATTGGCCAAACTGCTATTTTTAGAAGTGTTATTTTTAGCAGTTCTATTTTTAGCACTTTCTAAATTTAGCATTTCTTGTTGCACACTTTTCAACACACCATGATGCGCAAATCGTCATGGTATAGTATAGATACTTTCAATGCAACCTCTGTATCACTTTCAGATTCAATTATAAACCTAATGTTCGACTTATTATAGTCACTGTGTTAGATTATATTTGTGTCAACCAAATCATATGTCATCAATATTCATTCGTGCATCATGAATAAATTGAAACCAAAGGCTAGTAACCAAAATCTAAGCCTATGGTTCTGATTGAACTTCAACAATCGATCTAATGCATCTTGTCGTAAGTTGATATTTATGCAGGGTTTGAACAATAATGGACCAGAACTAAGACTTAATCCTTCACTATTGGTAAAAAAGCAGTGTTTTGTATTTCATTTAACACCGCAACCCGAATTATCACAAATGAATTGAATAATATCAACAATTTTTTATACTTCAAAAATATCACCATTCAAATTGGGCACTGTAGAGATATCACTCGCAGTCGTAATCGATTTTGAGATTGAAAAATTCACAATAGATCAATTACGTCAAGGTTTCACTGTAATAGGATCACTTATGCCCCAGACTCCATGAGATACCACAACCCTTCAAAACTCATTTATTGACACTTATGTGCACCATGCTTACACACTCAGCATATGTATTTGTATCACGTTAACGCCAGACTTTAGATCATGGCAACATTCTTAGACTTAGACCAAACTAACATTTCATTGCTCATATTGCTAGCATTTCATCACATACCAAATCAAAAATCACATTAATTGATGACTTCACATATCTTAGAATGCACAATTTCCATCATGCTACGAAAATGCCTTGGCCAGAACAAACAACAGAACAAATCAATCTGTATATATAGCACATACTTGTCTCTGTTGATAAATCAATGCTAGTAGAATTAGGGTTAGATTTCTCTTTCTTGATAATTACTTGTGAATTATGTTGTTTTATTTTACTTATTTGTTATATTATATTTCATCAAGCAATTACCAAATTATGTGTGCATGAAGATCACAAAAACACAAGACACAAGATGTAGGCACTCTGCCAAGGCAAAACCCCTATCTAGGGGAAAACCCAGTCAAAATCTCTTCCTTCAATAGTTTTTCTTGAGACTCTTCAACCTAGACACATACCTCCTCCACACCAAGTCAACCTTTCCTTCTTCAATCCAACCTTCGACCTAGTAGCAGCAACACTTCGACCCCAACAACTTCAACTTGGCAGCTTCCGACATCAACTGGCAATAGCAACAACTTCAAATTTGACAAAGAGACTTTGATCTCCTAAAGTAGCCCACACAATAGAGAGAGAGAGAGAGAGAGAGAGAGAGAGAGAGAGAGAGAGAGAGAGATCCCAAAACTTCGATTTTGTCCTTCCCTTCCTTCTTGACCAAACTTGCACTCCTTTTAGCCTCCTTCTTCACCTTCGCACTTTTCCCAGCTCTTTCTTGGATATCGAACTTGTGAGAGAGTATGCATCCAAATGCATTCGATCTGCTTCAATATTTAGAATTTTGGTGAGGTTGAATTGCTCAGTTGAGGCCGACTTGATCTCCTTGAGGCCAACTTGGTGTGGAGGTTACATAATTCATATTTGACTCAAAAATAATTATTCTTACATTGTTCGAAAGCCCAAGAAGGGTATCATAAAATATACAATGACTCTAATGACTCATTATTAATTATAGGAGTCCATAAAGGGGACTTTGACTAATAAAAAGATGACCCAAGCATGAAACCCATGCTTTAATAAGTCATTGTAACAATAATAAAAATACATTTTATGAAGATCAAACCTAGTTACATTTTTCAACAGTCTATGCTTCAACAAAAACACATAACAAGAGATAACAATAAAGCTCGGAAACTTTGGCCTCCTCCTCAGATATGCATGACAATCTAGGCCTCAGTGAAAACATAAAATGATAAGTATTTTTTATTGATGCCTTTGAAGGAAACTGAGGCCATAATATATAGTTGAAGGAGGGGGGTAGATGAGGATTGACTTTCCCTTAAAGCAGGGAGTTGACCTGACCAAGAATCAAAATTTGAATTTATGAATTCAAATTTTGACTAAGCCGAACTGATCTATAAGCTTAGAATAAATTCATAGTTACAAATTCATTTTAGGCGAACCTTAATCTTCATTTATGAAGCCATATTAAAAGAAAAATATCCTCCTTTTGAGGTTGATTAGATCAATGCTTGCAACAATAAAGATCAATCAATATTTATTCAATTCTTATGCCAAAACTTAGACAAAAAATATCATCCATATTTGGGCACCATGACCACACATTAGGGTCTCCAATTTTTAAGAGTCATATATCCTCGACCGTGAGGGGTTATGTGGTATGCTACCTACCATTAGAAGCAACATGATGAGTACTATCATCTGATGATGGTCTTGCTTTCGAATTCATTGGTATTCCCATTAAATTTATTCATCAAATATGGGTCATCATGACCACACCGCATGGGCTTCTAAACTTTTGGACCTCGTTCTCTTCCTTCTAGGGCTTCTTATCCATTGGAACTTCCAATTAATTCAATCCATAAATGTATATTAATAACATTTAAATAAGAACATTGGCAACAATGACAACACGATTCAACATATTAGATTTAGTGCACAATGATGTGTTTGGGCCTATGTCGGTTCCATCATCGGGTAAAGCCATGTGCCATATCTCATTTATTGATGACTTCTTGAGGAATACATGGATTTATTTCCCTAGGAATACACCTAAAGTCTTTGAAAAATTCAAAGAGTTTAAGGCTCTTATGGAAAATTAGATAGAATAAAACTAAGGTGTTGAGGACAAATAATGGTGGAGAATTCTACGACAATGAATTTGAAGAATTCTTTAAGTGTTGTAGTATAGCAAGGAAAAATACTACTCCATATACACCTCAATAGAATGGAGTTGCAAAAAGGGTGAATAAGGGGTTAATGGAGAAACCTAGAAGCATGCTCCATGGAACCAGGTTAGGACAGGAATTATGGGTAAAAGAAATGGGCATTGCATATTACCTAGTAAATAGATCACCCCCTTTAGCGTTAGATGAAAAGATCCATGTGAGGTATGGACTAGTAAGAAACCCTCCCTTAACATATCAATTTATTTGGTTGTGATGCTTATGTACACATTCAAAAGGAGAATAGGAGTAAGTTGGATAAAAAGGATGCAAGTGTATCTTTATTGGACATAAAGGTGGTCTAAAACGTTATAAGCTTTAGGCCCCAAAAAATAAGAAGGTTGTTTATAATAGAGATATGGTATTTAGAGAAAAATAAGATGATGCCAACCAAAAAGTGCTACCAAGGGAGAAAGAAATAAAAATGATAGAGTTTGAATTGAAGGATCATGAATCAAATTGTACAAAAGAATAAGAATCAAAAGAAGAACCACATACTCTAGTATTAAAGAGATCAGTTCAGAAAAGAAGCGAAACAAAAAGGTGTACACCACCTAATTTCCATTCAATTTTTTCTTTGTTTACTATTGATGATGATCCTAGAATTGTTATGGAGGTAGTGGATTCAAAGGATGGAAAAATATAGAAAATGCCATGGTTGAAGAAATGACATCCTTGGAAAAGAAAGAGGCTTGGGATCTAGTGGAGTTGCTAGCTAGAAGAAATCCCAGTGGTAGGAAATGGGTGTTTAAGAAGAAGTTGAACATAGAAACTAGAGTGGAGAAATATAGAGCTTGGTTAGTAGCAAAAGGTTAGTCCTCGGTAGAGGGAATTGACTCCAGTGATATATTTTCTTGTGTTGCCAAGTTAAATTATATTAGATATCTTTCATTTGTTATTGTTTCCTTTGATATTGAAGTAGAACATATGGATGTGAAGACAATATGCCTACATGGGGATCTAGAAGAAGAAATATACATGAAGTAGCCAAAAGGATTTGCAGTAAAAGGAAAGAAAAAGTTGGTGTGCAAGCTGAAAAAGTCCCTCTATGGGTTAAAGAAATCACCAAGAATGTGGTATCAAAAATTTGATACTTATCTTTTTGGACTTGTCTTCACAAGGAGCAAAGAAGATCACTATGTGTATTTCAAATTAGTTGGTTATCATCTTATTTACTTGGTGTTTTATATGGATGATATGTTGTTGATTGGAAATGTCAAGGAAATCATCTGAGATGTGGAAACTTAGTTGTCCACTAAATTTGACATAAAGGATCTTGGTGCTGCAAATTTCATTTTTGGCATGGAAATTAAAAGAGATTGGACAAATAAGAAACTTTGGTCAAATAAGAGGAAATATGTTGAGTCAATTTTGTAGAGGCTTAATATGCAAGAATGTAAACCGAGAAATGTCTATATTCCTATACTAGGTGTAAATTTATCTACATAATAGTGTCCCAAGACATGGGAAGAAGAAGAGGACATGTCTCATGTTCCATATACCAGTGTAATTGGAAGTTTAATGCATGCAATGGTTTGTAGTAGACTGGACATTACACATGTAATGGGAGTGTTGAGAAGGTATATGTCAAAATGAGGGAGGAGCATTGAACAACAATAAAGAGGATTTTCAAGTGTTTGCGTGGAATTATTGGTTATGTATTTTACTACCAAGGAAGACCAAGATTGGACAAGTGTTGGACATACATGGATGGATTTATTGATGCAAACTAGGCTAGAGATATGAATTGTAGAATATATACAAGGTGGTATGCATTTAGCCTATTTGGAGGAGCAATCATTTGGATGAGAAAGAAATGGTTTGTAGTGGCACTTTCAACTATAGAATTTGAATACATGGTAGCTACTCATGCAAGCAAGGAAGAAGTATGGTTACAGAGATTGTCTTCAACTATTGGGTTGGTACAACAAGCTGTGAGGATAGATTGTGCTAGTCAAACTATAATCTTCCTAGTGAAGAACACAACATATCATTATAAGATAAAGCAAAATAATGTTTAGTATCACTTTGTGAAATATATGGTAGAAGTAAAGAAGGTAATGTCGGTGCAGGTGGACACATTAAAAAATGTTTCAAATTCAATAAAAAATTATATGAGCACAAAGAATTTCTCTTGGTGTAGATAAACAATGGCCATTATTTCCCTAGATTAATAATCATGTATTCAAGCAACCCCTTGTTTGCAAATAAAATGACAAGTGGGAGAATGTTGGGTATGTATTATATTATTTGCATGACTATCCCCGTGTATTATATGTTGCAACCGGTGCAACGACGATAAAGTCCCCTTACAGAGGGTTTGAGGGTAGCCACCGCCCCCCAAAAAAAATGGAAATTTTTTTGTGTGTCTATTTTTGGTGCTTTTTGGCACACATCTCTTGCCTTTAGTGGTTTTGTGTCACATGGTAGTTTAGCCCATGGTTTTGTAGTTTTAGTTAAGGAACTATGGTTGTATTCTAATCTAGAATAAATGTATTGGTGGTTTATGTATGCTTTTTGTTTTTTTCCAAAAATAAAAATAAAATAAAATAAAAAACAACAACAACAATGACATAATTTTGGTCATCGGTATGAGTGAAAATTACATTTGTTAGATACACATCGATTTGTATTTAGATATCCAAAGGTACCAAAAATAGAAGCACCTGTGGTATTTCAAAGAAATACAAAGCTCCTATCATTGTGAGTCTGTTTACATGCTAAAACATCATAAAAATTTGCTGATAAATATACATAAACATACAAGTTTTTTGTGGCAGCCACATAAGCAATCAAATAACTAGTTAAATATCGCCAATCATAAAGTATAGAATAGGAAAAAAAGGACAAGATCATAAAAGAAAATGATTTTGATGCTTCTAGTCGTTGGAAAATGTCCTTGCAGGGCTAGTGATGAAAGTCAAAAAGTTGATCATCCCTGTGTTCAACAATTTTCCATAAATTTGGTGCCATATTGAGCCCTTATTTTGAAAATATATCTTCCATTGTATTTTTTTCCCTATAGATATGGTGGCATGAGAAAAGAGAGAAGGAATCCATGATACACATTATTTCCTCCATTATTGGCATAGGGATGATATTTTTGCAGACTTGTGATTTGTTTAAGAAGTTAGAATAGAATTCAACTGGAATTTCTATAGTGGAGTGTTGAATGATCGATATGATCAAGAAATATGGCCTTGTTTCAGGCTAACAAGACCCTCCAATAGGTAATTAGTGGGAGACCCTTGATAGAATGATTGTTGGGGTTGGAGTACCCAACTCTTCATACTTCTTCTAGATCCATGTCTTCCCATGAAGAAGGGTGACCAAGTGTAGTCTGACAAGCAGTCTGAACCTACTGGAAAAAAAAAGGGGCAAGAAATGAACATGTGCGAAACAAATTCATCAATGTTTTTGCATAGCAAGCACTAGTCTGAACCAATCATATATCTTTTTTGCAGAATATCCCAGGTTGGCGCCTTCCTCACCATAAGGCACCATATAAACAATTTTACTTAAGTTGGGAATTTTGCATGTTAGACCGCCTTCCACAACCAAATCTAGTCAAGTTCAACCCTATCTACTAGAAGGGAAAAGTAACCCAACTTAGGGGTGTAGACACCAATAGGGGATATGCTCTAGATGATTTTCTCCTCTTTCTTGATCAATATGTGTGGCCAACTGATAAGGATTGCACATAGGCTTTCCATGGGCCACGAAATACCTCCTCATGACCTAAATCCTCAGCAAAAGTCCAACCTTGACTCCAAATTGAGGCGAATGCATGACTTGCAACATGTGACTATTTGGTAATGCCTCTATCTCTTAGAATGTCAATGAGAGGAGGCGGAAGTAAGTGGTTTTGTCTACTACTAGGCTAGGGATCTAGTCCAATTCTGACTCGGCTCCCCCTTCTAATCCTCTAAACCAGGTCATTTCCTATAGTGTCGAAAGAGTTGAGCAAGACCCTTCATATGACTGATATATGTGAACGAGGTTTGTCTACCTGCTGAATCCAATCTATTTATGTATGTTGATATATATATGAAGTTTCTATAATAAAATATATATTAATGTGTGTGTTTTTCATTACAATTTTTCTATTTTATTAAAAATCTATTTGCACCAATTAATTATACAAAATTAAAACTTACTAATATAAATTACAATATTTAATAATATATTTTAATCACCATCTTAAAACATAATTTTAACCCAAAAAAAAAAACTCCTTATTTAAAATAAGTAAAATTTATTTTACAAATGATGTAAGAAAAAGAAAGGGTATCATCTTTTGGGATAAAAGAGGGATCTCCTCATCAACTACAAGCCCTCTCGCTTGTCTAATTTTCCTTTTTGATTAAGACCCTTATATAGCATAACCATTTTAACAAGAGGTTAAGATTAAGGAAAGACGTTTTAACATGATTAACAAGTTAGATGTGAATTAGGTCATTGTGACCTTCTCATAGAAAATAGATATAGGGAGGTTTGACCAACCTAAGAGTTACTTGTTTGGTGAAGTTGAACAACATTTTTACAATATTTTATTAGAATGCTTTTTTATTTAAATTAAAGGTTTTAATAAATAAAGCATAGCATATATAGGGAAGTCTGACCAACATGAGAGTTACTTGCGTGGTGAAGATATTTGTTTCACTTGCGTGGTGAAGATGAATGATATTTGTTTTACTTGCGTGGTGAAGATGAATGATATTTGTTTTCTTAATATTTTCCTATAATGATTATCATCGTTATCATTTTAAATTAAAGATTCTACTAAGTCATAACCTATGGATATAGGGAGGTGTGACCAACATATGAACTATAGGTGTGACCAACATATATATAATTTAATTTAATTTAATAATTATTATAAAATATATGAATGGAGCAGCCTCAAATCATTTGTCAACCCACTCTTTGTTTTCTCCTATCATATGTAAACTTGGTTTAGTTTATATAAGATTAGTGATGGATATGTTTAGGAAGGAAAAGGACTTTATGCGATGCATTAAGTATATGAGTTTATGATAATATAAAATGATTATACATCGTTTAATGTTATGATTATATGTAATTTAATTTTCAATTTATAAAGTTGAATTACCTTTTAAATTAATGTATATTGTTTTATTATGAAATAAGGTTTTTAGATTATGTATATTTTTATAAGTTATATTATTTTATTGTTTTTAATTAATTACATTATTTTTTAATAATTTAAAATAAATAATTTATTTTAGATTAGAATTTATCAAATATTGAGATCAAAATTTTTAATTTATATTTTTAATAATTTAATTTTATATAATATATTATATTTTTATTAAATGAATACAAAAATTACACATTAAATAAAAATGGTTTTTTTAATATTTGATAAATTTATATTTAAAATAAATTTAATATAGTTTTATTTTTTATATATGGTAGTATTTTATTGTTTTATTTATTATATTTATTTTAAAAAGAAATGATAAAATATTATTATAGGATAATGTTTTAGTGAGATATAATTTATAATATTTTTTTTTGGTAACATAGGAATGGGAAATTGGGTTTGATTGATATTCTCATGACATAAAATTGATTATGATCACTACTTATACTACCACCATATTTCTTGGGCGTATGAGTCTTTTTCTTTATAAATTTAGTTACTCTAGGGATTTGAACCTTGAATCTCTTAATTTACAAAACATTTCATATCAGAATAATCACCAATTGGATTGCTCCCTAAAACTCCCCTTAATAAATTATAAATCACCAAACTATTTTCAATCAAAATTATGAAAATACATTATTAAATTATTATTATCAATAATACGATTAATAAAAAAAATTATAATATTTATTGTAACCGTTATAATCAATAATAATTTAATAATTTTAAATAATACTTAATTAAAAATTTATACATCTATAATTTTAGTTTAGTTTTCTTTTAATTATTAATATAATTTATAAAATAATTGAATTAAAATATAAATATAATATATATATATATTCCTTTTACTAATCAAATCCTTTTGTAAAAATAAATTACTTATTATATAAACAAAAAACAATCATACATCAATTAAATATCTCACTTCACTATTATCTTATACATAAAATATTATTATTTTAAAATATATATATATATATATATATATATATTAATCAAATTATTTTGTAAAAATAAATTACTTATTATATAAAAAAAAACAATCATACATCAATTAAATATCTAACTTCACTATTATCCTATACATAAAATATTATTATTTTAAAAATATATATATATAAAATACATCAATTCAAGTCTAACTTAATTATAATTTTATATATATATTATCATTATTATAAAAAATATCTATATAAAAAAAAAAAAAAAAATAACCCCCACACACATATATACATACTTTAAGTAACCCACACACATATATATACGTAATACATTTTTTTTCAAAAAATAAAAATAAAAATGAATGCGATGCAGGCTACCAAGAGATTGCTAACAAGTTAGGATTATTATAACAATTATTTATGAAGTAATTACCGTAAACGGCATATACTATCTTCCTTTTTAATATTTAATATGTATTAAATGTCCATATGTTAAATTGAAATTGGTTTACGAAGTATTCCAAGTAATCATAAATAATCAAATCTCTTTTCGCCTTTAACAAAAATATAAATAAATAATTTCATTTCATTTTAGCCCTTTTTAAGAATTCAAATATAAAAAATATATATTAAATTATAAAAAATAATAATATTTTATAAAATTATATTTATTTTAATTTTAAATTTATTAAGTGTTAGAGCGTTTTTAACAAAAATATAAATAAATAATTTCATTTCATTTTAGCCATTTTTAAGAATTCAAATATAAAAAATATATATTAAATTATAAACAGATGATAATATTTTATAAAATTATATCTATTTAATTTTAGATTTATTAAGTGTTCAGCGATCAAATAAAAGATATTTGTATCTTAAAATATTTAGTCTCTTTTGGAACTTGTTAGATTCCAAATTAAGATGAATCTAGGTTAATTTGATTATTAATTATAATTTATTATAATTTTATTTATTTATTTGTATTTTTATATTTATATTTTTGTGTAATTTGACCCAGTCAAAATCTTTACATAACATAATAAGACAGGACAGGACAACATCTCTTCCACAGTAGGCTAGAGCTCAGTGCAATTATTTAATTTATTTCTAACCAGCCTAGATCTATCTTAACTCCGAATCTACCAAGTGTTGAGAGGGATCAAATCTCTTTTCATTCTAAAGGAGGTTTGCACCTCAACACATTTGATCCCTCTTGACCCTTGGTAGATCCAGAGTTAAGATGGATCTAGGTTGGTGTAATTATTAATAATTGATAATTATAATTATAATTTACTGTTATGTAATTTGACCTAGCCAAAATATTTTAATTAATAATTGTAATTATTATTTTTTTTTTAATTGTATTTTAATATTAATTTTATTGTTATGTTATTTGACTAAGTCAAGCTGTTTACATAACATAACATAACCTTATATCATCTCTTCCATACTGGGCTAGAGAGCGTCTCTTGGCGCAATTAAAAATTATTATATGATTAATTATTATATATTTGTAGGTCCCCAATGGGAGTGTTAATCGAGGAGGAGGATGGGATTGGGGGTTGTGCCCACCACCCTGGGAGACGTTTGCATTAAATGATAGGGGTGGCATGGTCGCCCCCATGCATGCATAAGCATGCAAATGAATGCCCTTATTTTTGCCATGGTTCACGACATGCAAGGGAGGAAGGAGGGTCGACGAGTCCCAAGGGGGAAAAGTGTTGAGGGGAAATAACTTGGCCTCCTCGAGAAATTGTTTTAGTCTGTTGGTTGTTGGGGGAATGTGTTTGAGCATGTTGCAAATTCCTGGTGGATTTTGACATAGGGTGAGACATATTTATCCACTTTGAGAGAGACGTTGGGGAAAACCAAATACAGGGCATCTCTAGGAGATGGTGGATTGGACAAGAAAATAGTGGTGGCTCTGCAGAGGCCATATTTAAACAGATCTCCAAGTTGCATTTCCTTGACTCCCCCTCAACTATCACACAGGGGACTTCTTCAACTTTACACTCTTGGAGTTTAGCGGTTGTCACCTTCGGGGTGGCTCTAAATCTTTTCAGTTATCATCGTAAATTAAAATATTGTGTGCAATTTGGGTTATCGTGTTGGTATTATTATCTACTTGAGTGGTTTTACAGTGTAAGAGTGGACTTGTTTAGTAGTTTTAAAAGTTTCAGTAACTAATTTTGTGGTGGGGGGCTTTAAAGTGGTTTTGTTGTATAATACTCACAGTGAGACCTTACCCCCGCATTGCATTGGCTTCTCCTTGAATTCTAAATCCTGCTGCATTTTCATGTGTTTTCATTCCACTTGGTGGTGGGTTTCCCTGTGTGTTAGTTAGTCTTTGGCCCACTGGTATTCCCTTAGCTCCATCTCACTGTTGTCCTAGGCTTTGTTTTCCCTATACCGTTGAGACTCTAATAACAATATGACCTGTGTAGGAGCTAGGTTACCCAATTTGTTAGTCACTATGCAGAGACAAATGAGAAGATGACGTGGGGGGGTTGGGGAGGAGTTCATGGACCCGAAGGCCGAAATAGAGCCCAACAACAGGCCTAGGAGGTTGTTACAACCTTCAATTCGACCATCTCCCCTGAGGCCAAAAATGAACCTTGTCAATTTGAAAATTTGGCTCTGAGATATAGGTAAGATTTCTCTGATTTAGATATTATGGAAGATGTTGGTCAATGGATGCTTAACCCTGGTCATACTAGGGGCAAAAGGAAGCAATATTTTAATGTTTTTCTTTATATTGGCAAATGAAAACTCTTGTAAGAAGGGTCCTTACAAAGAAGGAAGTTAATAAATATAACATCTTTGCAAGCCTTGAAGATGTCAAACAGGTTCATAGAAAACAGTATGTGTGCCCTGAAGGAATAGATGTCATGCTAGAACATATTGAGCACCAGATCCAATGTGTCCTTGCCACCTCAACACCTCTAGGCACAAGTGTCGAAGACTCCATGCATATTACTTCATTGGACTCTTAAATTACATAATGATCACTTTTAATTTTTATTTTATAAATTTGGTAGTAGATACTTAAATTTGCTAAAATTGTTAATATTATTAAAATTTTAAACTATTGTTAATATTATTAAAATTTTAGACTAATTATTTCATAAATAGATGGTCAAAAATATATGGTTGGTTGTTAAACAAATTCAACCTACGTACTAATAAACATGCTTAAAATCATATTTAGATTTTGACTTTGTAAAAAAATATAATATTAATTTATATATATATATTAAATTTTTATAAATAAATTTTTATATTTTAACAATATTATTTTTCGAAAGTTTCATTATATATTATATTTTAGTTGTTTGTTAAATTAATATTATGTGAATTATTTTTAAATTTGATCCAAAAATATTGTAAATAACTATTATTTTAGTTGTTTTCTAAATTAATATTATGTGAATTATTTTTAAATTTGATCGAAAAATATTGTAAATAACTATTTAAATTTGTTCGAAAAATATTGTAAATAACTATTAAAAATAAATGATAGAATTTTTTTTTATATATAAATATTATTGAAAAATTTTGGACCTCCCATCCAAGGCATGGGAAATTCTATGGAGGAAACCATTAAGATTGACTCCCAATCCATGTTAATAAGAAAATCTAACACCTATGGAAGTTGACTTTAGATTATTTTAGAGTGTGAGGACCATCGATGATTTTTGTAGTTGGATCATAAGAAAAACCTTTAATTGTTCGAAGTAATGTTTTTAAAAGATTTTTATTCACATATTTTTAAGGAATAAAAATTGGAAAATATATATTTTAAGATATTAATAAAGATTTTTAATATTTTTAAAATTAATTTAGATTTATTTTAATTTTAGATTTATTAAATTAAATTTATTTTTAGTTTAAAATAGGTTTGCATTTCAAGAGATTTAATCTCTTTTGAGGTTAAATAGATTTAAGATTAAAATAGATTTAAAATATAATTAATTATAATTATAGCTTTACAGATAATTATTTTATTTTGATTTTGTTTTGTTTTATTTTGAACAAGTTAAAATGTTTATGAGAGATTTTTCGGTGTAAATCACAAGATATATCATTTATTTATTTTTATTTTTATTTTTTTTGAACTATTAACTTAACAACCAATTTTAAAATTCTTTATATATTTACATATATATATATATATATATATATATATATATATATATATATATATAATTAGTTAGTTATACCTCTATAAATAAATAGTTATACGTTTTATTCTAATATTTATATTTTCTATGTATTTATTAAATAGTTAATACCTTTCAACTAACTATTAAATTAACAACCAATTAAATTAAATTACTTTATACATATAATTTATATATTTATTTAGAGGTAAGGTCCCTTATTATAACTAACTTCCATTTAATTATTAAATAACTGGTTTTTGACCCTGGTCCCTAGTCAAATTTAGTCGTTGGTCTAGTTAGCTGTTGGAGGCTCTGCTCAGACTATTTAACATGCAAAGCTGGATCTGATTCTTCAACTTGTCCTGACGATGAACCACACTAGTTGGTTCGAAACGCGTCGACAAATGATATATCTTGTGATTTAGGCCGAAAAATCTCTCGTAAACCTGATATGGATCACAAAAGTCTCAATTCAACAAGTTAAAATGTTTAATATATATTTATACGTGATAATATCTCTTACATACTCATTTTACTTTATTTTATTTTATTTTAACCAAGACAAAATGTTTAACACAACATAACAACATCTCTTACATATTAAGCTGGAGAGCTCATCTCGGCACAATTATTAATTACTATTTTTATTTATTTTCATTTCTATGTAATTTGACTAAGTCAAATTATGACACATATTACAACATTTCTTCCATATTGGGCTAGAAAATGTCTCTCCAATATAAATATAGATTTCATAATATTAAAGAGTTATGATTTCTTTTATAAGTTTGGCATTGTGATACTATATCATGGTCATGTCCAAGAATAACATCCAAATGGGGCATGGAATTGAACTAAAAACTTGTCATCTAGGAGTATTTTTATTTATTTTCATTTCTATGTAATTTGACTAAGTCAAATTATGACACATATTACAACATTTCTTCCATATTGGGCTAGAAAATGTCTCTCCAATATAAATATAGATTTCATAATATTAAAGAGTTATGATTTCTTTTATAAGTTTGGCATTGTGATACTATATCATGGTCATGTCCAAGAATAACATCCAAATGGGGCATGGAATTGAACTAAAAACTTATCATCTAGGAGTGTCTTAACAACACACTCGATCACAATCTGTCGAAGACCTCGTGGATGATTTCTTTTATAGGTTATCAAAATTGAGAATATCAATCTTTTTGTATGTTCAATTACATTTTTTTCTATATTTCTATATATGTGGGGTTGATATAGTTAAGGTGGATATTGAAATATTTTATTTATGGTCAATATTATTCTCTCTATGGAGATATATGAAGTTGATATTGGAATATATTAATTAACATGGATATTCAAATATTTTGTTTAAAGCTAACATTCAAAAAAATTTAAATGGGAAAGGAATCACACATATCCCTCGTACTAGAAAGTGTGTGTGTGTGTGGGTGGGTGTGTATTCAATTGTTTTTGCTAGGATAGTTCAAGTAAACTTCATTAGGTCATAGCATCAATTTACTGTTTTATAACCCATGGTTTTTCCCATGGCATTTTATGTAATGTATCCTAGAGTTCATGGTAATTTTCCTATGGGCCACCAATAAAATGTTGAAGTCCATATAAAAAAGTTACCATCTACTAGGATACCCTTTTTGTACACGGTTCATTAACCATCTCACATCTTAATATTTCACATTCCCTCCTTCAAGTTAGCACCACCCTCGTACCTATCCAAGTGGCCCATCCCACAACTTGAGACATCCATAACTCCATGAATCACCAGACTCCAACAATTAACCTCAAGCTAGTGTACAAGTACACCTACCACCCTCGTACCTATTAAAGTGGTGCATTCAACAAGTTGAGACATCATGTGCTACCACGCTACATGTATGTCTAAACATTAGTTCGTACAACAACCTTTAGGAATACAACATACTTATGGCTAGGATTTACAACTTGGACCAAAGACCTTTAGGGTGTTCACACATTATTGTGGCTCCCCATAATACATTGACTCCTTCACAAAAACTTAGCACCAACAATTCCATCTACTTTCGCTTATGCATGTGAGTTGTCTCTCTTGCTATATCTCTAGCCTATGTTGATCCATACCTTGACTTGGCCTTCCAACACAATTTGTGCTTTCCAAATCCACACAATCTCTCATCAACACAACTTGTGTCCATATAGTAGGCATCGTTCTCCTTTATTATGACCACCATAGCTTTTCATTGCACATGCACACTACCTTCCCTACATCTTCTCCATGGCCTCTAAAACCTTTTCCATCAATCTAGATCCATGGTCCACTCTAACGACTTAGAAATCCAAGTACTCTCAAAATATATCAACTATGCTCCATCTTAACATTTGTTTATTATTTAATGAAAGGAAGGATAACCACATGTGAAGGAAGGTCCTTCATCATATTTAAGAGTCTCATTCATCCATCTGCTACTTATCACCATAGGACGTCGAACGACTACCCAATAGTTCCATAGTATGTTTTTCCACAATAGCTCTGATCTACTCATTTGAACAATTTTCTCTAATATCGATTGTTAGGAAAACCGCCAAATTTGATCCTCTCTCTCTTGATCCTCCACACAACGATTTGACTATTAAAATCTAGATAAATGTATATCCTCTACTAACCTCATAGGACGAAACACACATTCTTTACCATTAGGCCTAGCAAGTTGATATAAAATTATTTTATTTACATTTTTTCCCCCTTATAGAGACATATAAACTTGATATTGAATATATATTAATTAACATGTATATTTAGATAGTTTATTTAAACCCAACACTTAAAAAAATTTAAAATAGTAAAGGAATTACATATATATATATATATAACTAACTAACTTTCAATTAATTGATATCTCTCTTTATAAAATTTGTATAAAATTATGTTATTTAATATGAATATTGATATATTTTATTTATATTTAACATTTAAATATATTTTTGCTATCAGTATTTTTTTTTAAATATCATATGTCAACTTTATGTTAAGACAAAATGAATTACACAATATTCGGTTGTAATATCTATAATATTACAAATAAAAAGCATGTGTAAACTAAATTAGAGATTTTTCACTTTTAATTAATATTTATGATCAATATTAAATTCTTTATTATTAATAATATTTTCTAATTGATTATATAAATATTAATTTATTTTTTAAATGTAATTTTATGGGCCATATGTCCCCACACTCTGTTGTAAAGCATCCTTCCATAGAAAACAAATTAAGTTAAATAATATGATATATATACCAAAAATTTTGACTTTATTATTTGAAATTTATCTAATTGTCAACTTAATCTAATTCATAATAATTTAACTAAAAAATTTAAAATAATATAGATTAATTAAATTTAAAATAATATAAATTAAAAGAGAACATCAATCTTACCAAACTAAAACTAATTCATAATACTTGTCAACTTAATCTAATTCATAATAATTTAACTAAAAAATTTAAAATAATATAGATTAATTAAATTTAAAATAATATAAATTAAAAGAGAACATCAATCTTACCAAACTAAAACTATAAATATCTTTCACTTGTGAATATTAAAATTCTTTTATTTTTATTATTTTTAAAATAAAATTAAATGTTCTTCATCAATCTTACAAAACTATAAATATCTTTCACGTGTGAATATTAAAATTCTTTTATCTTTATTAATTTTAAAATGATATTAAATGTTATCATCATTATGACTATTAGCTATTGTTATCTTTCCTTTAATGGGTCCACTTCTAAGGTATTTTTTCTTTAATTTAGTAATGTTTTTGTCATTGTATGATTATCTTAATTTTTTATGTAGTGAATAGGTGTATAATATGTGTTTCATTAAATGATTATTTATATTTCTTTTCAATCCTTAAAACTAATAATCTAATAACCAATAATTCATATTATACAACTGATTATAAAATGTGGTAATTTTTTTATTGGTATCTCTTTTATTTCTAGGACTAATCATCATCTAAATTTCTTAGAGTAAAATTTACTAATCCAATATCTAATCACTAGTGGTGCACTTTAATAAGTGGTAGTCTATTAATAAATCTTATGTTTTGGTTCATTAATTTTTAGGAGGACTTTGTTGCTCTCGTCTAAGGTTCCAATCCTATATAGGGATCCATGTAGTTGTAGACCTTAACTAAGAATGATGCTCATTGTAACTAGACTTATTAGACCATGTTTACCTAGAGTAGCCCCTAATAATTATTTATGGACCAAAAAGTGAGAATCCATTTTAGTTGAATAACCAAAAATATTGGCAACGTCACATAGTTGCGTGGACCATAAATGAATTTACACTTTTAAATTCACTATTTAAATTTGAAATAGTCACCTACTGTGAATTTATATCTAATAATGAACAACAAAAATATTTGAAAATCTCTAATATCTCACCTATATCTAAATATTTTGTTAAGATAAACCAAGTTCATATGTAGTGAACAATATACCATCACTACAACACGACATTCCATACATGGATCATGCGAAAGCACAATCTTGAAAATTTTAAAGGCAACTTTGAATGTAGTCTTAGAAGTGCATAGAAATGCTTTAAAGAAAAAAATGCACTCAAGTAAGTTGGGAGTGTGTTCCTAAAATTCTCATCAAGGATGAACTTCTACATTAATTCTTTGATTTGAAGTTTAATTAAATTAAAAACTGAATTACTCTCAATTAACTATAATTTGAAATCTACAATTTCTTTTGTTAAGTATTACTAAGGTGATGTTTAATTTGTTATTATAAACTAACATGTTATACAATGTTTTATATAGTTTATTGGATGTCATAAAATTAAAATCTACCTAAACAAAAAACAAAAGAAGCATTTTCATTTTACTTGACTCCAACAAAAAAGTAAAAGAAGCATTGTCATTTTACTTGACTCCCCTCATATTTTCAACTATTATCTCTAAGGAAGTTTATATGATTGAGAGCATAGACATCATGGGACATGAATCCAAAGTTTCATAAAATCTAATGGATGACCATACATTGTGCATTTGTAGGTAGCATCACTCATGAGTGTTACATGTCATAACATCAATGTCACATATGGAGTTTGACCATACAATTTGCTAGTGTTATTGTCACGTGTTGCAATGTGTTGTACGTCTATTCTTATTATTTATACGCCTCCACTTAATTTCCTTGCAACTTTAAACTTCGTTTGACAATGTTTATCCTACATTATATTAGGATTGTATAATATTGTTATGCATATAAATCACTATTGACTTTATTAGCCCTTGAAGGCCTAAAGTGGCTACTAGCATACTTTATTTGTGAGAATAAATATCATACCTAGTAACCTCAAGTTGCATCCTTATATCGTCCATGGTACAGAGTACTTAGTCACAATATGGTGTTGTTCCATGAGTGCCACATGTCATAATACCACCATTATCCATGGAGTATGACTATACCACCTATTGGCATTCCTATCACATAGAATCATCTATCATACAAAATTTGGTGTTGCATGATTTTAAGTCATTGTTAATGTTCATGCAATTTTATGTTATGAGGTATGGTATTTATCCTTTTCAGATTTTCATTACATCTAAAAAAAAAAAAAAAAAAAACTTTACTTAATGTCTTTTTTTAATTATAAAATGTGTAAAAAAATTGATTTGAAAATATCCTTAAAAAAATTAGCAAAAAAAAATATCATAATAAAATTAAGATAGTTTCCACTCCATTCGATATTATGATAAAAATAATGCAACAATCTTTAATAAACATTCTTTTATTATTTTCACTTTATCAACCTTTATAGCTAAGATACTTCATTATCCTTCATAGTTTTGTTATCCTCAAATATTTCATTACCCTCCATAATTTAATAGCTTTTATTTGGTAAGAATCCTAGTTGGAGATGTACATCAATCTCATTATATCGTTCATTACAAAGTCACAAATGTCTTTTAACATAGATACTATAACACATTCCAAACCTCTTTGACACTTATATCTTTTAACGTGGATACCATAACACATTGCAAACCTCTTTGACACTTAGTATCATTGCCTTTGTAGTCCACCTCTCAACGCTTAGAGATCTAAGATTGTGATCACAAACATCAATTTCATCAGATCTTCCATTATAGGCACAAATGTCTTTTAGTATGGTTACACTGGAACACAATATATATGATTACATTGGAACACGGTATATATAAAATTGTCTTCCATGGTAATGTGTCATAAGGGTGAGAAATCTTAATTTTGTGGGTGATAAATATTCTTTTTCATAGCCTTTTTTGCTGCTGATACAATACATGTGCAATATCGGTGCCATGTATTCATATTTTCCAAGATTGCAGTCATATATGTAATTCTCTTTTATATTTCCATTCATAGTCTTCTTGCTGCCAATACCAGGTTGTTTTTGCCTTGGTAAATAGTTCGCCGATGCTCTCTTTTATATCTTGACACATAGCCTTTTCATGCTGCTGATACTCTACAGGCGCAATATCGGAGCTATGTATCCATATACTCTAAGACTACGGTCTTATATGTAACATGATCCATATCTCAATATATATATGCCGATTTTTTCCTACTGAAAAAAAAAAAAAATATTCTTTTTCATTATATTAATTGGTTAAGGTTTTGTTACTAAAACACTTTGCTATAAGAGGTCATGGGTTTAATTCTCCTCAAGGCCTTTAGGTTAGGTTCAGATTAATTTGGTCAAATTTGTAGTCTTTGTAGTCTCTTCAATTGGACCCTCGATTTTGCTTAATAAAAAAGAGATATTCATAAATGTCTTTTAGTATGGACAATTAATTAATGCCGTTATAGATCACAATGGTCTATTAGTGTGGATATATTGGGTTAAATTATAGGTAACAAAGAAATTAGAAGGGTGCGGTGTACCAAATAAGAACTTGGATTGAAAAAACAAATTTTCGTTGAAGAGAGCAGAGGTGAGGTGCACCAAAAAAGAATTTTGATTGATATGTAAGTGTATGGAGAAAATGTTGAACCTATACATATTTTTGGAGTTTTTGACATTTGACTGGCCTGGAAGTGGGTTTGTTTCTTCATGATTTAAGCACTGTTTGGTGGACTGATTTTTATATTTCGATAGCCCACATAACACTGTCATTCATCATTTGGTTTGACAAGCTTTTGAGAATTTGAGTGCAATGGCAAATATGATTCCAAAAATCAACGTGTATTCCGTGTAAGCCAAGGTAGCGATAAAGTTTTGTTTTCACAGGTAAGAGGGTTTGGTGTTGAATGCAATCGGCGTTGGGAGGGAAGAATAATGAGATGCGAGGACTGAATGAAATGGGTTGTTGAATAGTTACTATTTATTATTGGTAGACATATGAAGAAGCACGTCAGTCCAACGTAACGAGCGATTGGGTGACGGGTCCCCTCTGAGTTCGCAAAGGACGATCCGGAGAAGATGGAACCCACCCGTCACTACCCCTTGGGGACATTCACACAGTTGGCGTTGGCGTTGGCGGGAAGGGTCCGCGTCACGCACCAGAAAAGTCGGGAGGGAACAGAAGCCTTCATCGCATCTTCTTTCAATTTTGTCATCGACGTCTCCTGCAGGTAAAGCGGGTGAGTGTGTGCTTTTCTCGTCAGGAAGGACACACAACATGACACGCACACAGCGCGCCGATGCCAGTAAAGCCTGCCTCACTGACTTTCTGCTCCATTCATTCTCGATTCCCGCCTTGCATGAGACGCGGGCTCGGCGCTGCTTCAAAGTCACGAACTTTTCTCCGCTGTCCATCACGAATTCCAATGCTTTTTAAATTAAGGTACCCTCTATTCACACATTCGCCTTAAATGAAAGTTGTCAGTACGATTTTTCATATTTATAGTTTTGTTGTTTGTTTAGCTTTTTAAATGCCAGCTGTCAGTGTCATCTCTCTCATATTTATGGTAGGTTCCCTATACAATACTCATAAACCCATAAAATCTTCACGTACTTTTGACACAACTATGCTCATAAAACCTGAACGTACCTTTGACCAAACCATGAATAAAAAAACTAAATCCTTGTTTTCTTACCACATATTGTGAAACACTCCACAGTGGTCTTTTTAAGGGGGGTTTAGCAGTTAACCCAACCCACTCCACAGTGTACCTATCCCTAGAAGCGTGGGACTGTGGAGATATTGCGCAAGGTTTTCCTATTTAAGAACGCCCTTACTCCCACGGTTCTGTTGTCAAGCGTGAGATGAGCTTAATTTCATCACTCGGGGTTAATCGATAGAGTAATCCTCCTTCTAATCACATAAAAGATAAAAGTTGTTCTCCCAGATGACTGTAAAAATTAATACAATAAAATAAAATTTATGCCATATTTGTTACATCAAATGTGAAGAGAGGGCCTGTGGACGACCATTCCTCTGCCTTAACATCTTACACATCTCCATGTGAGCAATTTCACAGCCGTGGTTGAAGGATAATTTCCAATTTTCACTTTGATTGATTACTCATAATTACAATTAATCCCAATCCTTTTGGACAATTCCTATTTCGCACCCTATAGGAATTTTAATGCGGCCTGACATGGGGTCGGTATAAGGCGATACAACACGCCGCTAGGTGATGAGAGAGGAAAAAAAATAGCGGCGTGTTGTATCACCTTATACCAGCCCATGTCAGGCCGCATTAAAATTCCTATAGGATGCGAAATAGGAATTGCCATCCCTTTGCCTACATAAGCATTTATATCTATTCAAAGATGGGCAATAAAATTAGAGTTTGAATGTGGACTAAAGAACTAATGACTTTCGCCTAAGTCTCCTTACTTTTTATGGTTAGTTGGCTTATCCAAATTCCTACATGGACATTTATATCTATTATTCAAATGACTTTCACCTAACTCTCCTTACTTTTTATGGTTGGTTGGCTTATCCAAATTCCTTCGTGGACATTTATATCTATTATTCAAAGATGGAAATTACATTGACATTTATATCTGTCATTCAAACTCTATTATTCAAAGATGGAAATTAAGATTAGGCTATTATTCAAAGATGGAAATTAAGATTAGGCTTTGTTTTTACTTTTTATGGTTTCTTGGCTTATCCAAATCTTTATATAGATATTTATATTTGTTATTCAAAATTGGAAATGAAGATTAGGGTTTGAAAGTACGTTAAAACACTCATGACTTTTGCCCAGTTTTTTTTTTCTTTTAATTTTTTTTTTTATGATTGTTTGACTTAAATATATAACAGGAATTTGAGAAGTCTTTTTGCTTAAGCTTACACGTCTTATGGGATAGTTTATTTTCTCCATATATGGTTAGTTAGCTTAACTATTTCCCATGAGATTTGAACTTGAAACTTAATGAGAATTAAACCCCAAACAAACACTTGGTTTACACCTCATGAATATCCTTTATTTGTCTTTTTAATAACATAACATTGCTCACGAGTCACAAACAATGCATTTTGAGTTGGTTTAATTATAATAATAAGAACTTCACAATGGACTTTAGTATTGCAATAGTTTTAGGAAGATTATTTAACAAAAATGTATAATCACTTGATTCTCGATTTATGAAATTGCGTTAATATTCATTGATAGTTTAACCTATGATTTGGAGATCACATCTGTTGATTCATAAATTAGGGATTTACAATGCACTTGCTTCATCAACATGGATCATTTGTGTTGAAAATTGGCAACAAGAAATTGCTAAAAATAGCACTACTAAAAATAGCAGTTTGGGCATCAGTGTTGGATTGGGCAACGGGGAATGAAAAATGGAAGTGCTAAAAATAGAAGTTCTATTTTTAGCAATTCAAGTTGGATTCCTATTTTTAGACAGTCCCTGGTTTAAAATAGGAAGTAAAATTCGAATTTTGTCTTACCAGCAGTTTGGAATATTAATTAATTAATTCTCCATGAGTTAATTAGTTAAGGAAAAGCAAACTTGAAGTCTTTGTGAGAACATACAATTATTTCTCCACTAATTGGGGAATGTGTCCTTGATTTGCTCCACTGATTGAGGAATTAAGGATGAGTTCTATAATGGGAGGATCAGTTGACTTAGTTTAACTTAGTCAAGTCCAGTTAGATTAATTTAACAAGTTGTTAAATTAATGAGATATAGTTTGTTGATGCGTGCATGCATGTGACAACTATTATTTTCAGATAACTGAGTATTCTCTCATGGATAACTTATGCATGGCAGTTTAGATAGAGTCCCAGTTGAGATCAGATGGTGGGGCAGTGTTCTGTCAGTTGCTAGGATATTTCTAGTAAGTATTCCTTGCATGCAGGAGGAACTTGAGTCCTCAAGTATTGCGTAGTTGGACTTGAGGTTGACAAGCAGGTATGATCAGGCCAATTTACATGTGTTTTGTAATTGGACCCCAATCAAAACTGCGCAAGGAAATAGGAGCTTGGACCTGAGGTGCAGCCTTTATATATAGGGCTAGGTAGTCCATGAGCTTCATCATCAAAGTACAGAGAGAGCGGGATAGCTTTTGAGCTGATTCTTTTTGTATGTTGTTGAGGATTTCCACTTGATTGATAATACAGTGTTGGGGTTTTATGTTGGTGCTTTCCCCAATGATATATTCTGTGTTATGTGTGATTGACTCTTTCTTATCAGTTATATGTGTTCATGCTTGATGTTGCTCATGTTCAATTAAGCTTCTGAAAAGTTTATGGTAGATGTAGATCTAGTATTATGCTTTAGTACATTGCATATATCAGTTTGATTTGCAGGTGAAATTTCTACATGATATCAGTGAGCTAGCTGATTTGTAGAGAAAATTCTACATGGTATCGGAGCACAGGTGATCAAGGAAGAATAGTATACAAGAAGGAATTCGAAGTTTATTATTCGGGATATAGATCTCAAGTTCTTATCACATCTATTTCACCAATGGCGTTCTATGGTTTGAGGCTTGAGTATGCCCTTGATGGCAGCTCAAACTATATAGCTTGGAAAGATCGCATGGAGGCAGTATTGAAAAATAATGGCCTTAAGGACTTCATTGATCAAGAAGTCCAGAAGCCGACTGATGCTACTCAACTGGCGGAATGGAAGAAGTGTGTGGCTAGAGCTAGGAGAATCCTCTTGGAGGGAGTTCGAGATCACATTGTCTCGAGCCTCCATGGGAAGGAGACTCCGTTTTCGATGTGGAAAACATTGAAAGATCTTTATCAGAATAGCAGTGATCAAAGGAAGCTGGCACTGAAGGACAAACTTCGAAAGATCAAGTGTGAAAGTGGGGATACGATCTCTATGTATCTGAACAAGCTTACCTCATGCAAGGATGAGCTTGCAAGTGTAGGGGTCGTGACATATGATGATGACATGGTGAATCTAGCACTCCTTGGCCTTCCTAAGAGCTAGCACAACTACCATGACTTTGTCAATGGAAGGGAGAAACTGCCAGATTGGGAATGACTATAGTCGGATTTGATGCAGGAGGAGATTAGACAGAGCACCGGAGACGATTCTTCATCCATGGAGGATGAAGAGAACTGTGCCTTAGAGAGTAAGGCGAAGAAGGGGAAGGAGAAGGTTTCTCTTTCCGAATCCAGTTCTTCCCATGGTGGGAAGAAGGTTGACAAATCAAAAGTGTGATGCTTTCGTTATCATGAGGTGGGCCATTTTGTTACAAATTGTCCACAAAGGAAATCCAAGAAGGGATCTGGGGAAGGATCTAAAGGTGAGGCACTTGCTTCACAGTTCGAGTTGGATTTCACACTCTTCGCATGCATGGTTTCATCCATGGTGGGAAGTGGTTGGTTTCTTGACAGTGGAGCTTCTTTCCACATTGCCGGCGACAAGAGTTTGTTCAGTACTTTGGAGGAGAAAGATCTCTAGATACTCATAGCGATGGGTAATGATGAAAAGTATAGTGTCTCAGGTGTAGGCATGGTTATTATTCAGAGGGAGCATGGAGCTCGCCTTACCTTGACCAATGTCAAGTGTGTATTAGGATTGAAGAGAAACTTGGTGTCGATCGCGATGCTAGAAGACAGAGGCTATGGTGTAGTCTTCAGTAAGGGAAAGGTTTTCCTCAGACACATCATCACTAGACAGGTGAAGCAGATTGGTTCATGTGTCAAGAACCTGTATGCTCTTGAGGTTCAAGATGCATGCAAAGCCTTGAGCAGCAAGGCAACTGATGGAGACTTGGTGGTTGAGAGGGAGAGTATATTACCTCTCAACATGTAGTGCCAGAAGAAGTCTCAGATGATTGTGGAGGAGCCACAATTGGTGCAGCAACTTCAGGAGGTTGTGGAGCAGCCATAACATGGGGAAGCTGAGTGGAGATCAAGTAGAGACATCTACTCATGCAGAGATCTCCAATATGGGGAAACTTCGAGCCAGGTGGGCAGAGGGATCACATGCAACCATACCTCCAAGTAGGAGGTGGGGTGATGTGGAGTGATTGTCCCAAGGAGAACGAGCAGGATCCTTGAGGTACCCAACCTCTTGGATGAGACCTTGCTACGGGAGCCCCGATGTGGAGTAGCGGGAACTGACTGATTGGGTAGAGACAGATGCAGATGGAGCGACAGAGAGAGCTACAGTGTAGGGAATCCTAGGACAGCGTAGAGCATGCAGGCTGCAGCAATGCGAGAGGCACAAGTGTGTTGCACAGTGCAGGGTAGCACAGAGAAGGGTGCAACGGTGCGAGATGCATGGAGATGTTGCAGTAGCGCAGAGGTCAGAGAGGGAGCACTTGTTAGCAGCAGGTAGAGCTTCAGCATCAGAGTATGTTTCTAGCCCAACAGAGAGGTCAGTTGGGAGTTTTTTTTTGTTTCGAGAGTTGCTGGAGCAACCACACTTGGTAGATGTGTTGCATGCAGAACATTCCAGAGGTATAGGATCGGGTTCGAGAGGAAGCCTTTCTTGTTGAGAGGGAGTGTTGAAAATTGGCAACAAGAAATTGCTAAAAATAGAAGTGCTAAAAATAGCACTGCTAAAAATAGCAGTTTGGGCATCAGTGCTGGATTGGGCAATAGGGAATGAAAAATGGAAGTGCTAAAAATAGAAGTTCTATTTTTAGCAGTTCAAGTTGGATTCCTATTTTTAGACAGTCCCTGGTCTAAAATAGGAAGTAAAATTCGAATTTGGTCTTACCAGCAGTTTGGAATATTAATTAATTAATTCTCCATGAGTTAATTAGTTAAGGAAAAGCAAACTTGAAGTCTTTGTGAGAACATGCAATTATTTCTCCACTAATTGGGGAATGTGTCCTTGATTTGCTCCACTGATTGAGGAATTAAGGATGAGTTCTATAATGGGAGGATCAGTTGACTTAGTTTAACTTAGTCAAGTCCAGTTAGATTAATTTAACAAGTTGTTAAATTAATGAGATATAGTTTGTTGATGCGTGCATGCATGTGACAACTATTATTTTCAGATAACTGAGTATTCTCTCATGGATAACTTATGCATGGCAGTTTAGATAGAGTCCCAGTTGAGATCAGAGGGTGGGGCAGTGTTCTGTCAGTTGCTAGGATATTTCTAGTAAGTATTCCTTGCATGCAGGAGGAACTTGAGTCCTCAAGTATTGCATAGTTGGACTTGAGGTTGACAAGCAGGTATGATCAGGGCAATTTGCATGTGTTTTGTAATTGGACCCCAATCAAAACTGCGCAAGGAAATAGGAGCTTGGACCTGAGGTGCAGCCTTTATATACAGGGCTAGGTAGTCCATGAGCTTCATCATCAGAGTACAGAGAGAGCAGGATAGCTTTTGAGCTAATTTTTTTTGTATGTTGTTGAGGATTTCCACTTGATTGATAATACAGTGTTGGGGTTTTATGCTAGTGCTTTCCCCAGTGATATATTTTGTGTTATGTGTGATTGATTCCTTCTTATCAGTTATATGTGTTCATGCTTGATGTTGCTCATGTTCAATTAAGCTTCCGCAAATTTTATGGTAGATGTAGATCTAGTATTATGCTTTAGTACATTGCATATATCAATTTGATCTGCAGGTGAAATTTCTACATGATATCAATGAGCTAGCTGATTTGTAGAGAAAATTCTACAATTTGCGGAAATAAACAATGTTTCAATGCAATGCTAGTTCACAATGCACTTATTCGTTTTTTATAATCATTGTTGTTGTAACATGCCTATATAGTGTTGCATGCAATTAATTGTGTAAAACATCATGTCCTAGTATTGCTCTAGTCACTCAAAAAATAAGGCAACAATTAGGTAGGTGCAAATTTCTAGTGTGTTCATCGACGATAAATTCAATGAGACAAAGCTTTGTTGTTCAAATGGTGCCTTTAACCAATATGTTAACAATTACCCTTGTTTATTCTCTTTAAGGTTTGGTAATGCTTAAGCCAATGGCAATAATGGAAGCCAAATGCACCCTTCCAATCGTAAAGATATATACACCATCCAACAACGGATATCTCTCCTTTTGTTATAGCAATTTGTAAACAATTTTCCAATTGAATGGATGGATATGAAAGTTGTTAACCAAAGTGCCAAAAATGTACTCAAAATATGTTAATACTATTCATGCCCAACATTCATGTTCCAATTGATTTGCATGGTAAAATATAATGAGAGACTCTTTGTTTGATTATAGAAGTGTCAATCCTCATGGCCTTGAGGGTGATCTCATTAGCTATGTATACATTATTAGGTTTG
Organism: Pinus tabuliformis; assembly: GCA_031772625.1. Taxonomy (NCBI): domain Eukaryota; kingdom Viridiplantae; phylum Streptophyta; class Pinopsida; order Pinales; family Pinaceae; genus Pinus; species Pinus tabuliformis. Next base: position 887,609,398 of record CM062812.1, on the reverse strand, counting down.
CATATCTTTGGTAGATGAATGGTTGGACTTTACCTTATTGTGTAATATGCAGAGGAGCAGCATCCAATTATTATCAAATGTCATTGCATACATATATTTGCATTGGATGCTTGTATAATGATTCAAACATACCCAAACTTGGACAAGGTGTACTTGATAACCAAGTGTTGCATGGAATTGCATATGTATTAGTTGTTAGTTTTACATATTGTTGGAAGATGAATGGTTGGACTCTACCTTAGTGTGCAATACCCAAAGGAGAAACGTCCAATTATTATCAAATATCATTACATACCTATTTTCCATTGGATGCTTGTATGATGGTTCAAACATACCCAAAATTTGACAAGGTGTACATGATATCCAAGTGTTGCATTAAATACACACTACATCAATGGCTATTTAATTAAAGGAATGGATATTCAATGAATTTACAAGCAAAGGATTGACCAATGCACAATAAAATATACCCGTCAACAATTTACATACCTAGAATGTAAGTTATGATTTATGGGTACAAAATACTTAAGTATCCTCTATATTGTTGAGTTCGGGCATAATGAATACATTAGGGACCAGTGGCTCATCAAGCATGGAGAGGAAATAATGTACTAAACCCAATTTTCAAACTATTGACAACACATTGTATGCATGAAAATTGGCAAGGCAACAATAATGATTTTGTACAACTACTACTGAAATCTCATATAGTGGATCAAAACATTAACATAAACAAACAACCATGAACTTGACAAATCTCTTAATGGCTTAGAGAACCATGTAAAAGATGGCACTGAACTTGCAATGTTTTAACAATAGATGATGAACTGTACAACCATGGATTAAATGATGTCGGAGATCACAGCAGACGGGTGTGTATGGTATGTACAATCATGTATAGTTTTGGTGACCTCTATAGGGATTTCAAATGGTTTAGGGGATGCGTAGAACTGATTGGACAACTAAGATTAACATCAAATTAGCTCAACACGTAAGAGCATTTCTTAGAGGAGAGGGGTTTGGTCCAAGAAGAGAGAAAAATACACCATTTTAGAAACCTCCTATGGAAGTATGGATTTGAGATGAAAATGATTAACCTTTGGTCCTGGAAATGCATCCTATAGTGGTAGTCATAGCTTTGTTATACTTTGTATTAGACAAGTAAAACCAATAATGCAATAAATCCACAAGTTTGATTACACATTATTCTCATTTACAATTCCACTATTCATTAGTAGCCATTAAAATTAGAACTTAACATACAAATACATAGAGCCCAACCAAATATCCATTAAACACCATAAGACAAACAAAGGTTATTTTATCTTGAAAACTCAAGTTGGAAAACTAGCTTTGAATGGTTATTCAGTGTCTATTTTGACAATCTATAGTTTATAATGTAGGTTGTAGTCTTATGCGACAACAATTTGCGTAGCTCCTCCTTTGCTTTTTCTCCCCTTGGCCAAAATATGTTGAAGAGTGAAAGTAAAATAAGAAATAGGCACCACTAAGGTATTGGGAAGACCAACATGCTTGACCTTTCATTTCTCATATCTCAACTTTTTGTCTCTTATTATTTATTTTCATTTTCATTTTTAGTTTTCAATTTCTTTTGACTCTTTTATGTTAATTTTCATTGTCTTTACTAAAGTATTTAACCTTCATAGATTGTCTAATTTTACTTTTAGGTACTTAGTCTTACAACCATTCAATTGTTTAGATCCATTTTGGATCACACCTTTACCATTGAGAGGATTTTTGGTCTCTAAAAGCTTAGAGGAAACCAATCTCAATTAAAGTGCTTCATCTCTACATTTTTGAAATGTTTATGATAGTCACTTCTAGCGACAACTCTAAATTTGGCTTTGGCTTAGGCTTGTGGCTTTCTTCACTACCTTAGGTTTTAGCTATGGCTCTAGATTTGGTTTTTCGCTTGTGTATTCCTCTAATGTAGAAGTATACTTACTAATTCTCATCTCTAAGCAATCTCTAGATCCAAACTTTGCAATCAAAATTCATTCCCATCTCGATGGTCCATCTTAGCAATGAATAAAGCCATGTCATGTTTGTTCTGTGAGATTCCAACAATGACGCTCTCATGCAACAACCCCATGAAAGGAAGTGTGCCATCTATTCTTTTACTAAGATTAGTTGTTTTCTAACCCATAAACAACTCTCTAGCACATCCTTGCAAGCAATTTGTCTTCACAAAAGTGACATTTGGATGACCATCTTGGTATGTAATCATAACATCTTCCTTTGTCAAAGGCATTTGGTTTTGGGGGTTTTGACATTTGAAAGGCTTTGAAGTGGGTTTGTTTCTTCATGATTTCAACACTTTTTGGTGGATGGATTTTTATCCAACGAATCCTACACATGTATGGTTTTGGGGTTTTTGACATTTGAAACGCCTTGAAGTGGGTTTGTTTCTTCTTGATTTCAACGCTCTTTGGAGGATGGATTTTTAATTTTGGATTAGCCCACATAACACGACCATTCATGATTTAGTTTGACAAGTTTTTAAGAATCCTAGTGTGATGGCAAATATGATTCCAAAAATCAACGCGTATTTCGTGTAAGTGAAGGTCACGCGGAAGTTCTATTTTCAAGGGTGGAAGGGTTTGGTGTTCAATGCAATCGCCGCCGAGAGGGAAGAATAATGAAATGTGAGGACTGGTCCAGCCAGTCACAAGAGATCGAAAGAAACGAGTGGTTGCATAGCTATTATTTATCGGTAGACAAATGAATAAGCATATTAGTCCAACGTAATGAGCGATCAGGTGATGTGTCCCCCTTCGGATTTGCAAAGGACGAGCCGAAGAAGATGGAACCCACCCGTGACTACCCATTTGGGACATTCACACAGTTGGCATTGGCGGAAGGGTCCGTCTCACCAACTACGAAAGTCGGAAGGAAACAATAAAACATAACCCTTTATTGCATCTTCATTCAATTCTGTCATCGACGTCTCCTAGAGGTAAGCGGGTGAGTGTGCTTTTCTGGTCAGAGGGACAAACAACATGAGAGGCACAGAGTGCGCCGATGCTAGTAAAGCCTCCCTGTCTGCCTGATTTTCTGCTTGATTCTCGATTCCCACCCTGCATGGGACGTGGGCAAGCGACTAAAGGCTCGGTGTCCATCACGGATTCCTTGCTTTGCATTCTGATTGCTAGGGATATGGGAAGCTTGTTATGTGTGTATCTTATGGAGTGTAGTAAAGTAGGGGTGGAAGCATTGTCTCCTACCAGTGTGGTAGCCCCGAATCCGATAGGAAGCAATCCAAGCTTTAGACCATTATAGGGAGCTAGGATGAGTGTCTTGGTTGTCCGGCTTGGCCTCTAGGGATGGAATTTCACTCAAAAATTGATTGTCACTAGGTGATTGGTTGGTCAGATATTATTAAAAGATTAGTAAAATTGACAATATTTTTTTTTTGAAATTGTGAAGACTAGCAGGGAAGTGTGAAAACCGTCAAATTTGACAGAGTGTGAAAACCGTTAAATTTGACGGATGATCTTGTTTTGAAATTCGAACCCGACTTCCCTCTAATGTATTGGTTACCTCTAAGAGATAAAATCTTAGAATGTGTGTCGATCTTAGATGTATTGTGTGTAGGGAAGTGGTATCACTTTCAATCAATTCTAATTTGTCCATGGTGTACCAAATATCTATACTGGGGGCTTTAAATGAATTTCTGCCTCGTCGCCTTAGCATTAATAAATTAATAAATCAGAGTATGGATTGTCATGTAGATTGACTTTATAAGTGTCGATATTGGAGTGGTTTTCTCTTTATTAATTCAATTTCTTTTCTAACATAACATTGTGTTGGCCCCCCAACAAATCCCTTTCTATTTTTTTGAAATGAAATGATCTCATGTAAATAGATTACTCCTGTTGATTTTTATATAGTTGATTGGATTGATAATGATGAATATAATCATTTTATTGTTTCAAATTGGGAAAGTTTTGAAAGATCTTTTATCCTCAAAACTTATCGTGATTTCGATTATTTACCTTGTTAAATTTTTTGAATTTCATGACCGTAAGTATGAAATTCAAAACATGATTATGACGAGTTTTCCTATGCCTTTCAATACCATTAACGATTCCATGATATTCTTATGCTTATATGCTCTAATGAATTAAGGGATCTGATTTAGTTCTTAGTTGTAGCCTCAATTATATACAAGGTGTTTATTTTTGTAATCTTAAATGCTTTAACTTTATTCTTTTCTAAAAGTTGGAATGATTTGTCTATTTTTATATATCCCATGTTCATTTTTGCTTTTAAAAATACGAATACCCTAGTCATATAATCACGACTAACCTTTCGAATTGGATTTTTGCAATGAGTCAATGTTGTGAGAAATGTTATGTATATGGTCTAATTCTAAGCAAGATGGTATATCATTTTTCTTAATCAAACTCCATGTTTTGCCAATCTTTCGATCATGTCAAACTTAGAATGACAATCATGTCAACCATATATTAAACACTAAGGATTTTGTCACATTCTTATGATCGAAATCTTTGAACTTAAGTGTTACACTTGGCAATTAAATTTTTTGATGGTTTTCATGAGTCATTTCTAGCATCGTGACAATATTTGATTGTATGGTGGATTATGTGTCTAACACTTGGATTATAATAATAAGTGGGATCATCCCGCGAACTGCTTATGCTCATCATACAACAAATCCTTCAATTACTCTAACCCTATGAACTCGATGATCGAAGTACAATGTCGTCTCATGCTAGTTCAATGCCTATTTTGGTGGTTATCACTAATTCCCTTGATATTTTCAGAGGGTATAAGGGTTTTTCGCTCTTTTACATTACCCAACCTTGTGTTTCTCTCCTCTGTGAGCAAATATAACTATGGATTTGTTTGACCTACTCAGTGTTCCTGTGGCGCAAATTGAACTTGAAGGGGCCTAAATCATAGAAGCCTATGATGAATACTTGTCTTTGTTTAAGAATGTTGGGTGGTGGGAATTTATTAGAGCTTTTCGTGGCCACAACATGGAAGGTGCTAGAGCTTTCGCTCGATCTTTTAATGACAAGATAGCTCAAGTTGGAGACATTGAAATCCGGTGAATGAGGCATTGATACCTCAGGCTACTCGCTTGCTAGTTGTGGGAGAAAGGTGGTCAACAAATTGCCCCATAAAAAACATACCCTAGAGAGAGTTCTTAGTGTCAAATAAATCGTCATATACTAAAAAAAATATGCATGTGGCCCATCTAAAGGATAAATGACTTGATACATACCCTAGAGAGAGTTCTTAGTGTCAAATAAATCGTCATATAACCAAAAAAATATGCATGTGGCCCATCTAAAGGATAAATGACTTGATACATACCCTAGAGAGAGTTCTTAGTGTCAAATAAATCGTCATATAATCAAAAAAATATGCATGTGGCGCATCTAAAGGATAAATGACATGATATGGTCGTAATTGTTAGGCATTACATAACCTATGAAGACCATTACGATCTGGTTTTTTATTATCATTTCTGTTTTGGTTTTCCTCAGTCAAAACTCAATCTCCCCTATTATCTATACAAGAGTCTTACCAAAATGTCCAAGTTTTATCAATGAGGGTTTAAAAATCCCAATAGAAGTTTGTTCCATTATGGTTTAATCTAAATCCTAGTTGAATTTAGGTTGTCACAATTAGGAGACTCTTGGGATGGTTTTCTCCACTAGAACAATTTTGATAAAAATTTTGGTTCAAGCCAAGAACGAAAAAAGAATTCCTCGAAAGGTTGATGATACTTAGGGGGTTATTTATGTAAATGTTTCCAATATCGAGGTATCATCAATCTATCAAAACTTGACACCAAAAACCGTTGATGAATAATCCGAGTTAAACCCAATGAATAACACAACTTATGTCAATGAGTTTGCACACCCAACCTTCTCTCACATTACTGACAACACAACCAAAATATTTAAAATTGGTCTTTGGGGTGAAGGTTCCAAACTTGTATCACCTGGAAAATGTAATCCCAAACTGAAATTAGCAGTCTATCGTGTCGACAAAATCCCTCCACATAACCTTGCAGTTGAAACAATATATCATGAGGAAAATCTAAGCAAACAAAATCATTCTAAAGTTAAGCAATTGGCACGAAAATTAGCTTGAGCTAACATGAATAAATCCAAAATGGTTTCAAGTTTTGCAGTTCCTATTGAAGTTGTTATTGTAGAAGAAACCAAACTTGAAGAGAAAAATCCTAAGTCTAAATCTGATGGGGATTTCGGTTGTGACTCTGATTTCAACCAGTTTGCTGATATCAGGACTAGGTTTAAGGATGATTTCATATGTCGTGTTTCTTCCTCAAATGGCTATGAACATGAACAATATTTAGATAGGTGCTTGATGAGTTGGTTTTCAATGGAAAAGTCTAATGTTTTAGTATGAGTCCTCAAGTATAAAATTGTTGAGTTACAACTTGAAAATCAACGATTGAAGATCCAAAAACAATCCATGGTTGAAGAACAAGAGAAGCAAGTCACAAAATTGAACAAAAAGCTCCAGTTGGCTGAAAAACAAGTAATTATTAAACCCTTTGGATTCAATGTCATTATTACTTCAAATTTGTAGAATCTTGTCAATGCCAAATAATTGATGTCTAGTTTATTTTCTTCTAAGTTTGTTTAAATTTTTGATATCTTTTTTGAAGTGGGAGTACCTATTTGATTTTATGTTTTATTTTTTTTATTCGTTTAATTTACAATAGCTATAGAATCAAAGATTCTGTAGCCACTCTTTTAAAAGATATAAGTTATTATTATAATTCGTTTTATATTTTACAAGTGTCCATTAATAGATACTCAGTTGAGCTATGGTTTCCAAATATGCCAAATCCAATCCATGTAGTTAGTATGTCTTGATGTGACAAGCTCTTTTGTTACATTCAATTGTTAGAATTTGTTTAATTTGAAGAAACTTTGATACGATTTATAAGATCAAATTTATTGGGTAAACAATACCTTCCTAATTTTTGGGAAACTTTGTCTCTAATATTTTAGACATTAGTTATTTAGTATGATTTGTATTATCATAACTCTTTAAAGTATAAATAGAGTATGAAAGACAGGTGAAAGAGGGGACATAAAGGATGAAACTTTCATGAATGAAGCCAATGAAATGTTGTGCTTAACCATACTTCTATAAGTTTTGTGTTGAATGTCTTTAATGCAAAACCATAGTTGTTTATCTTTTGAAATGTCCATTGTCATATGTTATTCATCTGATAATTCTTTGACTGTGTTTCAAGAGTTCAATGGAGATTATATTACTATTATGTTCCTCAATTGTGTATCATGGATTAATGATTGGATATTTATTCATATTTCTTATCTTTGTTAATTCTCTTTACTAGAATATAGATTATATTAGTTCCTGAGGTTGTTTCTTACATGAATTAGTTTAAGTCTTTGTAATATGTACGTTATAATTCGCAAAATGACTTTTATAAGTTAAAACTGTCACATATACATTTCTGATGAGAATAGAATTAACATTGTGATTGTTTTACTTTTTGGATATTATGTCGTAGTATTTTATTTCTGTGAATTAGATGTCTCTGGTTCACAGTGTTGGAAGTAATGCTTCCATGTCATGTGTAGTTGTCATTAAGACTAAAAAAGAGTGAATATATAAGCTTTTGTTTCCTATGTATGAGTTGTAGTCATGATTTAGATGCGTGGAAGTTAAATATTTATGTCCTATATATGTGTAATTGTTGTGATCAATAAAATATCACAGTGTGTTTGGTGTAGTGTGTTTAATCGCTCTCTCGCTCTATAATTTCTAACATGGTATCAAAGCTGGTTCAACCCTGACTCTCTCATGAGAGGGGTTGAGATCATGCAATTTTAGCCATGATACTCCTTTATACGCATATTAGTTTAATATAGTGTTTGATCTATTATTTGTGTGAATATTTGATTTGTGTGTAGATTGTGGATAGTTGCATGCAAATGAGAATTGTGAATATCCAGTGTAGTTGTTGTTGTGTGAAGTTCCATTATGGACAAGTCTTTGTAAAAGAAGAGGATATCTTCTTGTGAAGAAGTTGGATCAACATAGATTTGGTTTGATCTAGTGTGGATCTACAATTTAGAGCAATGTTTACATGTTTTAAATGGTGGTTCTCGAGATTATCAGATGGTGCAAGATGTACAACTACGACATGCAAGTGGAATGTTGACATTTCTCATTCTAGATCTGAACTAATAAAATATTGTGGTATTGTTTATCCAGAGATCAAGATCCAAACACTGCAGATCTGATGGCAAATACCAATATGCAAAGTTATTATTATTATATTTGATTTGATCTACACAAATCAATAAAGAGCAGTCATTGATTTTGTCTCTATATGTTTTGGTGGTTGGTGTTTGTGTTTTTATTGGTTATAAAAAGGGTTGATGGTTGTGTTTTTATTGGTTATAAAAGGGTTGGTGGTTGTGTTTTTATTGGTTACAAAAAGGGTTGGTGGTTCTTAAACTAGAAGCCCCGGTGTTCGAAACATCAATTCTTTTGTGTTAGCAAGGTGAAGTTGTTTGATCAACTTTTGAACACATTCAATATCCATACCTCCATCCTAGCAACTAACGGATAGCTGAAAGCGAAATATCTGACATATGTTGGTTAGTCCATAGGATGGTTCATTACTTGACGAATCTTATAGCAGAAGCCCCGACGAGCTGAGGTGTCAATATTGTTGATCTTGCAAAGTTCATCAACGATGGTAAGAGGCAGTTACGTTTTAAATGGAGGTCAAGTGACAACTTGAAGATGTAGTGGTGAAAAAGCAGTGTTTGCAAGATTCCATAGTGGATGTGAGTGCTGATGAAGACTAGTGAGACATAGATTATCCTTGTTGTTGTAATATGTGTTTTTCATGTTTGCATGTAAGCATTAAGGGAGGGTGTTGGAAGTAATGCTTCCATGTCATGTGTAGTTGTCATTATGACTCACGAGGAGTCAATCTAGAAGTTGTTGTTTCCTATGTATGAGTTGTAGTCATGATCTAGATGCGTGGAAGTCAAAGATTTATGTCCTATATATGTGTAACTGTTATGATCAATAAAAATATCACAGTGTTTGGTGGTGTGTTTAATCACTCTCGCTCTCTAATTTCTAACAACAATGAATGAATGATCATTCTATTAATGCAAAAGTGAATTCAATCATTTAATTTATTTTATCTTTTTACCAAAATAAGTAATTAGTTATTTTTATTTGTAATTTTTAGTGTGAATTAATTAAAATAATTTGAAACTTATTTTTTTGGGAGAATCGAAGAGTTTGGCAATGATCTACCTTGTTGCCTCTTATTTTTGTTCACATTTGAAATTGTTTTGTTTTATAGCTTTAAAATTATTCTAGTTTCTCACTTGGAATTTAAACTTCTTCCTAAATTCTCTTATACCTTATATTAAATATGACTCCTCATCGATTAAGATCTGCTTGGTGATTTTATAATCTGTATAATTATATATAAGAGTTTATTTCTTATAGGTTGTAATATGAATATAAGACCCTTAGGAGAGCTTTTAACGCTTTCTTTTTTCTGGGGAATTCTTTGGCTACTCGACGGGAACAACCGTACCAAATAAGTTGGGTTAGATTTAGAAAACCTCGAACTAGACTAGATTGTTTCTCTGGTTAACCTATAATTAATTATATATGTCAACACACTAACATGACATAAATTAAAAAAATAATATGTACCATAGAACAATAAAAAAATATATAGATTAAATATATACCGTAAGATTCACTTAAATATAAAGTAATGAACATTGTTGAGTATTTGACATGTATATGTACCTAAGAATAGAACCATGAATGATACATGGGAAGTGTAATATAACGTGATACTGACCTGATATATAAATTAGAAAAACATTATATACAACAAAAATAAAAATAAAAATAATATTGTACAAATTAAATATATGTAACAATATTATTTAATTATACAGTAATGAATATGAATATGTACACAGGAATACTGTAATGAATGAGGTATATAATAACATAAATTATAATAAATAATATAAAATAGTATATATATTGAGAATATATACCTTATCCGAGACACTGTAATTTGACTGTTCACACTTCGTCATATAATATTACTTTGTTTATTATTATGTATAAATATCTACTTAGAAACAGAGTAATGAATCATGTACAAGATGATAGGTACTATACTAAATTATACAAAATGGTATATTTATTGAGAATATACACCTTATGGTATAGTGTAATTTGAATTTTCAGACTTTGTTATATAATATGATTGATTTTGTTTATTGTTTTTAGATTATTTTAATTATAAATACGTGGAGCTAGGAAATAAGTTTGTATAATATTTTAAAAGCGTTAAATTTATTTAGGCATATTATAATGAAAAATGGCACTATAATTGTATTGCAAAATTTCAATTTATAAAAAAATAATTTGTTTAAACTTTAACGTCTATACAATATTATTTTTTTCATTTTTTTAATGACATATATTATATTAATATTAAAGATAAAATATTTTTTTCATTATTTATGACATATATATTATGAATATTAAAAATAAAAAGATATTTATTAATATTAATATAAAATTAATAATATATAATATAATAAAAAAGAGATTCATCTATATTATGAATTTATAAAGTTTAAATTTTTTTTGAGGTATAGTTTTTTATTTTATTTTTATTTTTATTTTCTTAAATAATTTTATTTAATTTTTTATTTATTTTTTAAGTTTTAAAAGGTTTATTCTTGATTTTATATGAATCATTTAATTTTTTTTTCTTATTTGAGATTTTGACAAAAAAAAATAATTGAGTTCCATTTATTCATATAGTGACAAAATTTTTGATTATTGAATTGACTTAAAATTGGATGAAATTATTATAAATAATGTTTCATTATTTACATAGTAAAACATATATATATATATATATATATATATTAGAGATTCTATTTGACAAATGAAATATCTTGTGATGTACACAGAAAAATCTCTCATAAAGTTAATATGGATCACAGAAGTCTCAATTCAACAATATTAGAGATTCTTATGAATTTTATTGTGAGTAAAAAATTTTAATATAAGATAAGAGATATAGATAAAAAGTAAATTTAGTGTACCAAGTTGAAAAATATCAAAGAGATTTATGAAGAAAAAGAGTCCATAAGAAAAGAAAATTATTTTTGCATTAGAGAAACACTTTTAAAATTGATGGTGAGAATAAGCCTAATGATATATCTCAATTTACAATGCTTCATGGATCTAAAAATATTAAAAAAAATAATAATTAGAGTGACATAGAGACTCTAAACGATCTATAGTTAGATAGTTGTTGGCACAAATCAAACACAACACCTATCCTCCAATCCATAATAGGGGAGTATATGGAAACAAAACACTCCTCAATCTATGAAGGTATAAAAAGAAAGTATGACAAACACTGTAAGGGAATATAATTGTTTGAAGAAAAGTTTGAATTATACTAGAGGAACTTAGGCAACTTGATTTTAATGTATCTAACATGTTTGATGAATCTATAGTTAAAGAGTTAAAGTGTTTTTAGAAATTAAAAATGTGAATTAAAGGCAAGCCTTGTAAATTTCAGTGAGAATGTTTTTTTTTAATATTTATTCCCAAAACTCTTAAGTATTTATTAAGAATGTGTATAAAGTTGTACAATGCTAATGGCTTAATGATTAATAACATGTGTTTCATTTTTAAAGGTTATAAGTTTAAAGCCAATGAAAGTTTCTCACTATTATGAGGTTCAAGAGATAAGTGTTCTTGCTAAATCACAAATTCTTATCAATATTCACTTCAAAAGATTCTATCAATATTGACTTAAAAACTTGCAATGCTAATTTTACACAATTTTAAAACACAGTTTAATCAATATACATATAATTAGCACAACCATATAAATTCAATGAGTTTTAAAAACATATAAGCATCAACCCATGATACAAATCAATACACTTACCTCATGATACATTTTATATGAGTTAAAAATATATACATCTAAACAAAAACATGTAATAAGATTATTAACCATGTAGATTTACCCCCATTTTACTATGGAGATTAATTTGTAAATAACCATTGTTACAATACCATGGCTTATCAATACCACATACTTAACATGACACATGTTGATATAACATTTTCTTTAATTAATTAATTTGAAATCAATCAATTAAAATGACATAACTAATTTAAACATAAATCTTAATGCTTGATTTGTGAAGGCCATTAAAAATATTCAACTTATTTTAAAGATTAAATATTTACTATCTACCTAATAATGTTTTATAATTAAATTAAAACTCTAAAAAACCTAATTTAAAATAAACACACCTTATACGTAATCATTTCCTGGAATCCCAAACCCAATAAAACTTTACTTTTAAACCCAGTGAAATGGAGGCTTATCTGACACTCTTGGCAACAAATGTTGACTCATTTTATAATCACTAATAACCTCTGAAATTTCAAAACTGTACTACTGGACAGTGAATTACCTGGAAAAAGAAAACCAGCGCCCCAAAAGAGAGAAAAATCACCCCAAACTTCAAAAAACTGATCCAGAAGTGTTAGGTGTAACCACGAATTCATGGGCTCCGTCGGTTTTAGGTAATCCCCGGGAATCCAGAATGATGTCGACGCATGTGGCTCGGCACTAAATCTTGATACCGCCATCACGTCACCAACATTGTATGGGTCACCCTTCCCTTCAATTATGGGCGGTCCGACGGTGACCGTGGGAGAGTACAGACGATAAGAAAATGGTGGGCCGGGCAGCGGGACCCGGACCCAGGCGGTCGGGCCCCTCTGCCTCTGCAACGACAAGGAGTGCGTAATAATCACGCCGTCCGTGTTGTAGATGGATGAGTTGATTTAACTGATACGGTCTACCCATACCGGACCCCACCATCCATCTCAGTACTTGCGTCCAAAAGTGATTAAAAAGCGGGAGATGTGTAGCTTTACGAGACCCACTTTCGATATTTTTTAATGGTGGAGATACAGAGTCACGCCTCCTGTACATCTCGCCGTCGGCAGCGGGGTTTCCTATCTGACCAACCACCTGCCTTGTCTTGAATGATTCTGCTACTACCCGGGTCTCCTGTCTTTTCCTTTACTTCTGCCTTCTCAATTCATATAAAAAACCCTTCCTCTCCTCCATTCCCATGCCATAAGCCATGCCTGCTACTTTTTGTAAAGTTATTATACTTTTACTTAATCTATCGTGGGTATGCATTTAGGACTTAGCCGGTTTGGGGGTTTTTGTATATAAGGGCTTCAGGCTGCTTCTAGCTTTTTATCTCTGGTTTTGAAGGCCTTGCAGTTTACTGTAGTGGGATTATGGATAGAAAACGTGGGCGGGAGGAGAATGATGAGCTTGGCTCTTGTGATGTATCAGAGGCCAAGCGTTTCAATGGCCTAACAGCTCAAGGTGAGGAGCTACTCCACCTGTTGGAGGACATGGATCCCAATGATGAAAAAAGTCTGGAGGATCCTGAAGGGCTTGTTGAAGGGGTCATTAGAAGCCTAGAAGAGGAGATTGGGGTCCATCCCTCTTATAGCACCAATAGATTGGATGAGAATATTGAGTTGGAGGATTTTCTATTAGCTGGTAATAGTTTGGATACCAATGTTGAGCTGGGCTATTTGTTGGAGGCATCTGATGATGAACTTGGCATTCCACCCACACTGACTGGGGTTCCAGAGGATCAAAGTTCATCTGAAGAAAGCTGCGCTGGTATCTTAGATAGCCATGCTGTTGAAAACAAGTGTTATGGTGATTTGTGGCAATTTGAGGATGAGGTCTCTGGTTATAACATGTTGGAGTTTGGGTATGGTTTTGATGTGAGTAGATTCAATGACACAGAGGGGAAGGACTTTGTAGTCAATAATGGTATGCTGTTTGAGCATTCTGATGTAGACCAGCCTTGGAGACAAGAGGCAACCTGTTGAATATGAAGAAACTGAATGAATGTATAGTTTGTGCTTCTGTTACAAACAAAGACTTGTATCATATAGCTCCAGTTGGCTCTTAAAGATAAAAATTATTTATAAAATTTGTCTTTGCAAATATGGTTTCTAAAGTAGATTCTTATTTTCTTTCAACATTTTGTGAAACAATCCATGGTTGTCTGTTTGAAGGGGTTTAACAGGTTAACCATCCCCACAGGGTATCTATCCATATAAGTGTGGGACTGTAGAGATGATTGCGCAAGTTTTAACTTTATGTGTTTTTATATTACCTTTTGGGATTACTGTGCAAGGTTTTCCTATTTAACAACGCTCTTGCTACCACTGTTTGTTGTCAAGCGTGAGATTGGGTTGAGTCCACTATTCAACGTTAATTGATAGAGTAATCCTCTTGTTAATCGTATAAAAAATAAAAGTTGTTCTCCCTCGTGACTGTAAAAAATAATACAATTTTTTTGCATGTAAAATTTATACCAAATTTGTTACGTTAAATATGGAAAGTCTAGGGTCAGCAAGACTACCACTTATGGGGTATACATCTCCATGTGAGCACTTCTCCACTTCTGATGACTGATTATTCATTGCAACTAATTCCAATGCCTACATAAACATTCGCATGGGAAATGGGATTAGGGTTTGAAGGTGTGTTAATGAATTAATGGCTTAGACCAAGTGTCCATACCCTTTTTTTTAATGAGTGCTTGACTTATCAAAATGTCTACATAACCATTAAATATATATATTTTTATAGGTATTTGACTTATTTAAATATCTGCATTAACATATTATATATATATATATATATATATATATATATAAAATATATATATTTTTATAGGTATTTGACTTATTTAAATATCTGCATTAACATTATATATATATTAAAAAATATTTATGGGTATTTGGCTTATCTAAATATATGTATAAATAATATATATTTAAAAATATGAGAAATATTTTTATTGGTACTTGGCTTATCTAAATATCTGTATGGCTTATCAAAATATTTGCATAAACATTATATATATATATATATGAGAAATAAGATTGGGGTTTGAAAGTGGGTTAAAGAATTAATAATGTTAGCCAAGTTTCCTTTAATGGCTTTTGCTTGGTTTGTTGTTGTCTTTAGGTTGTTTTGTTTAAACTATATGCAACCAGAACTCGGGAGATATTTTTTCCAAATTTGAAGTGTCTTATGGAATAGTTTATTTTCTCATGTGTAATTGTCAAGTTTAACCCTTTCCCATGAGGTTTTAACTTGATATTCAATGGATATTAAACCTGACACAAAACAACTTGTCTACATCTCATGAGAATCCTTTATTGCTTTTATTTTATTTTTTATTTTTTGGAGGAAAGAAAAATCGATTGGTTTTTGTAGAGAAATTGGTTACATATAATTGATATACGCCGGTTTAAAAAAATATTACATCATTATCAGAATTTGGTATGCATCCCATAATGTATCTAAAGTTAAAAAAAATCAGCATATACTAACCACTTTAAAAACCACTGGTTAAAGTTTTACTTCATACATGGAGGCAAACTATCAACAACATATAAAAAACTCAAGTAAATGGTATCTTCCCAGTCTTATGAAGTCTGCCAAAACAGAAAGCAGAGAAATAGATCACCTGACGGCTATATTTATGACCATGAGCAATACTGTTTTGTTCCTGATATATATGGGAAAATGAAACCCAATTGATGAGTGCAGTGAACATTTTGATTATGTGCATCCAGTTGATAGTCTTTGAAAACATTCAATGTCCTAATTGATAGCCATCTAGTGCAAAATAATAGGCCCAATAGAGCAATGAACTTTGCTCGAGTGTTTGTCCCTGCACTGCTATTCCAACTAAAAGGATAATAAATATTCGGTTTTATGACAATATATGCTTCACTGCCGCATATATCTAGATGTGTTGTCCCATCAAAAAATCCAACTCGATAACTGTCTCAACATTTTTTTAGATGAATGCATCGTTGAACACCCTTTTGTGTCAAAGGTCCATATTCATTGAGTATGCATATATATTGGCGCAATTTCTATTTATGTCATAAGGAATATTTTTAAAAATGTATGCATCCATGCATCTCCAGATACCCCAAAAAATATAGAAAGGAAATGTTCTAACTTATATCCCGTCTTCCAAGTTAAGAGACATTCTTCAATACATATATAATCCCAAATCACATTGATGTTTAAACTTTGTAATACACGTATCTAAATGGCCACAACATACAAGAACTTGAGAAATAATTGAATGACATTTTCATTTTCTCTCCGACACAGTATGCCCGAACCCATGAAGGCCCACTTGCACAGATTCTTCCATGTTAGAATCTTGTTTTGCCAAACCAATAATCTGAAAAATTTGAGTTTCAAGCGCATATTCCATGACCAAATTTTCCAGAACCACCATCTATCTATTGCAACCTGTTGAGCAAGGGAAATATACTTGTAGATCTCCTCAACAAAGATCATAACCTGTATTTTTTTGCCATCCCATTTGAAATAATCAACCTTATCCATCAATGTGATGCTCTCCATGTATAAATTAACCACATGTTTGTCCCAAATCCCAAGAGCTCATCCTTGTAGGATATAGATAGATATGATCATAAACAATATGGATTTGATTAATGAAATATATACCCTTGTTATGGAGGAACCTAATAAGATTAATAGGCAAAGATGCCCAAAAAACCCTTGATCGGGTCTATTCCAATTTCCATTGCGGTGCCCTATCCAATCTCCAACATAGATTACCAAGCATCCAATTTCATTTTCATGAAACAATTCAAGATATACGAAATATTATAAGGAGCCCTAGCCCCCCGACTTGATATATTTTTGTAGTGGTTGATTTTTAAAATATTTTTCCATGTTAATATATTGCCAAAATCTAGATCCAATTATAGCACACCAAAATCTCTTTATAACCAAAGGCCACCCAAATTTCTCAATATTCTTTAAACCCCATCCATTCTCCTCTTTCCATAAGGAAATATCCTTTGATTGGACAAGATGAATCTTGTTAGCACCTTTCAATCCAGATCATATAAAATTCGATACAATAGAGTTGATCTTTTTAATGATATGTTTGGGCAACAAGTATAGATGCATCCAATAAACATAGATATTTTGCAAGAGCGACTAAGCTAAAATTAATCTACCCCCAAGAGAACCAATTGTGTGCCCATGAATTCAATCTACATTCAAATTTATGAATCAATGGTTGCCAATCTCGAATCTCATATTTGTTTGGCTTAAGATTGAAGTTGAGGTATTTGAAACACCGATCCATTAGAGCCACATCAACCGAAAATATAACAATGATCTCTGAAACAAAGCACAATTCAAAGGATGCTTGAATAAGTAAAGATTTTAATTTGTTCATGTAAATCCCATAAGCATCACCGAATTGAGAGATAATCTAATAAACTTGCATCCATTGAATAATGGAAACTTGTCCGAAGAGAACATCATCCACAAACATGAGATGAGTAATAGAGATATTTTTTGTGACCTTCACTCCCACAAAATGACCCCCATTATAGCCTTTGTACTTTGCTTGGTCAAATCATCAATCACCAAAAGGAATAAAAGGGTGGATAACGAGCATCACTAACGCAACCCCCGTGATGCCTTGAAGAATTTTGAAGGCACACTGTTTATTAACACTGTGTTGTCGTTGTGACAAACACCCTCCCAAATTTTGCCTATGCTTGAATTTTGGAGCCTCTTTGTGATATTATGCTCTGTCATTTCAAGTTGTATGTTGTAGCTTCATGGTCAGTTGATGTTTTCGAAGTGCTTAATCCTTCTTCTGAGATTTTAAGTGTCGAAGCCACTTGCTTACACATGCTTAGTGTTTTGATGCATCCTTAAGTGTACCCTCTTCTGGCAAGCTTAGTAGTCATTGTTTACCCTTGAAGACAGACATTGCATAATCCTTGAGAGTAGTGCCTACATAGTGTCTGGAAATAATCCCTGCGCACTCCCTAGATACAGTATTTATGTTGTGACCAGTGATAGTGACTGCGCAAATCCCAATGATGGTGACTACACAACTGTCGTTGACAATGACTATGCAATTCATAAAGACACTCACTGTGTAATCCATTAAGACAGTGAGTTGCAAGTGTACCATCATCCTAGCGAGTTTTTTCAACTGTCGCTTTTATGCGCATTTGCTTTCATAAGGGTTGCTTTCACTTTTGGGACTGCCATTTTTCTTGCTTTTATTTTCGGAATTGTCGTTTTTTCTTCCTTTAGCTTTTGCATGTGCCACTTTCACTTTCTTTAGCTTTTGCGAGTGTTGCTTTCACTTATTCTTACTGTCGCAAGTGTTGTTTTTTATTATTTCCACTCTTGTATTGGTACACTCAGGCACACCACCAGGGGAAACTCTAGCACACTCTTCTGCATTAGCCAATCATAAATATCATAAGAATATGCACTGACACTCTCCCAAAACTTAGCGTACTTTTCACTAACACTCTCCCAAAACTTAGCGCACTTTCTGGCTGCAGTCAACACTTGTGTCATAAGTTGTATTCTAGGTGTCGCAAAGCAACGCTTCAATTGTCGCACTTAGAAATAAGTGTCACTTTGTCGTTGTTCCAATGGATGCGTGATGATTCTAGGTGTTAAGTGTTTCATTGTCATGTGGTTGATCGTTTATGAGTGTGTGATCATTTTTAAGTCTTGTTCATGCTCTGGTCTCATCCTTCTGCTTCGCTGATCCCACACTTAGTCAATTCTTGAGTTTTCTTGCCTTCGCAACTTCCCCAATCAACCACCCATCCTCTTTCCTTCTTGCACTGCGCACTGCATAGTCATAAGCCCCAGTCAGTCATCTTTGCCTCTTGGAACTACGCACTGCACAATCTCTGCCTCCTAGAACTGCACATTGCACAATTCCAGTGCTTAGTCCCTGCGTCTTGCATTTGCGAACTATTCAATCACTGCTCAGTCAGGGTTCTACTGCGCACTATGCAATATCAATGAACAGTCGACCTTGTCTGAGTCCTTGAATTTCTCAATTGCACAATCACTAGTCGACCTTGTCTGAGTCCTTGAATTTCTCAATTGCACAATCACTTGCCTCAGTACTTTCGGAAATGCGTATTTCACAATCATAGTGAGCAAGCCTGCTTCACTACATCACTAACTCCCTCAACCATGGAAAATTTTAGGGGTGAACATCCTTTGGCGAAATTAAGGGGTTTTACATTTTTAGTGGGCGAATATTTTGTATCATAGTACATTTTTACAAATCACCTCAAATAGCCCACCTTATTTTAAGGGAGAGGGTAAAAAAGGTAGATTTAGCGCTTGAAATTAGGAGTTACAACCTTTCATTCGCCCTAATTTTCAAGAATAGGTTTTATTTAAGTGAATCTTATGGGTCAAATACCATATTTATAAAAGAGGTATGGTAATTTAATAAAAATATAAATAATGAGAGGTATGGTAAATAAATAAAACATTTTTTATATTTACTCCATAATTCACCTTCTATACATGCAAGGGTGTAAACAAATAAAAATATAAATAAAGTGGAGGTATGGTAAATAAATAAAAACTCTTTTTATACTTACTCAAAAAGTATGGTAAGTATGGTAAATAAATAAACCTCTTTTTATATTTAGTCCACAACCCTCTTTCTATTTATGAAAGCTCAAAAAAGAGGTTTTATTTAAGTGAATTCTATGGGCCAAATACCATATTTGTAAAAGAGGTATGGTAAATTAATACAAATATAAATATACGAGAGGTATGGTAAACAAATAAAACATTTTTTTTTAATATTTACTCCATAAGTCACCTTATATTTACGAACACTCAAAAAATGCATTATATTTAGGTGAAACCTATGAGCAAAATACTATGGGCCAAATACCATGGGCTACATTATTATTAAAACCATGCAAAAAAACATTATTAACACTAATATTAGTATTAATAAAAATAAAAATGGCACATGGTATTGACCTATGGTATTCACCTGGAATGTAGCCTATTTAAATAGGGGAATTAAACCAGCATAGATCCATCTTTACTCTGGATCTACTAAGCCCCGAGAGGTATCAAATATCGTGATATGAAAACTAGCATAGAGTCAAAAACTATTTGATCATATCTTGGTGGATCAAGAGTAAAAATGGATGTTGTAATTTAATGTATGTTAAACATTTTAACTTGGTTAAAATAAAAAATAAAACAAAAATCAATTATTAATTTTTTATAAATTACTAATACTAATTTTTAAGCTCCAGATTTATGATAACCCATGGTATTGACCCATGGTAATACTATGGTATTCATGTGAGCATAGACTATTTAAAGGAGAAATTCTATCATCTTAGATCCATCTTAATTCTGGGTCTACCACGTGCTCAGAGGGACAAATAGATATCATACCCCTAAGAGTGGTAGATGTGGAGTGAAGATGGATATAGGTTGGTTTTTATGATAATGAAGATATTAAATAGACTTAGGAAATTATATTGTAAAAACATCTTAAGGTGAATGGTTAAAGCTACATTTAGTCACTTCACAAAATTTAGTAAAAAAATACCAATATCTCCATTAATATTGGTTTTTAACTTTTTTCTGATTTAACAAAAAAAATTCAAAACAATGAAACCTTATCACTCTTTCCGCATCACCCTCGCAGAAGATTTCTCACCATTTTTCAAACATTTTCAATATGATATTTTCATGAAAAAATTTAGGTACTGATGTTGGATTAGTTGTCTGAAAAATAAGTTGGTTTGTACAACCATCTTTTGTGTTATTCTTATTTTGTCCTAATGATCTATAGGGGTTGGAGCCACTGCACCAATATTTTCCTAAAAGGTGGAGATTGTTCACCAAAAAGGAAATTAATCTACATGTTACAACGCTGTTAAAAAATGCGACACCTATGAGGGTAGTGAATTACGCTAATAAGCAATTTACATTGGGAGAGACGTAATTAAATTTTATTATTTAATTGAAGATTTCCAATTAAAATAATAATAATAAATCTACATTTATATATTCATATATTGATTGGAAGTTCTCACAATGGTCACTTCTTTCAATTAGATCCCCTTCAAGCCCTTGGGATATCTAATACTTTCTTATATAATATAGTTGGGGCTTGCTACTTGTTGGCGTGTTGGGGTAAACAAACTTGATGTGTTTTTTTTTATCTCGCAGTTGGAGTCTATGGAATAAGAAAGAAATTTGATAACTTGAAAAAAGTGGTAGTTTGACAAAAGTTGTAGAGAAAAGATTAATCTCTCCTACCTTGACAGAACTCGTTGTCAATATCAACACCTACAAGAACTTTGCTGTGGAATATTATCAAAACTAATAGAAGGATATGAAAGAGTGTATTGTAAGAACCTTGACAAACACGGCCATTGAAACTTGGAACATTGTTTGTAGGAAGAGAAAATTATGTTTCCTTTTCCAAACATGTATGTTAGTATATTACAGTTTAATGAATATGTTTTCTTATTATCATATATGGTTTCATACTTTAACAAAACATTCGCCAAGACTTCCCAATGTTTTATTATTCAGTAAAATTTTTTCCAAGATCTTACAAGATTTTATAATTTAGTGAAAGATTCTCCATCACTATACAAGATAATATAATCTGGTGAGAGATTCGCCAAAAAAATTATATATACATATTATATTATTGATAAAATCGTCTCCCATTTTTCC
Source organism: Pinus tabuliformis (assembly GCA_031772625.1). Lineage (NCBI taxonomy): Eukaryota > Viridiplantae > Streptophyta > Pinopsida > Pinales > Pinaceae > Pinus > Pinus tabuliformis. Next base: position 887,587,611 of record CM062812.1, on the reverse strand, counting down.
AATGTATGATGGGGATTAGCCCATTTATTATACATATAAATTTAGGGTGGTTCTTAAAATTTTCCTTGCCCTCAACTGCGCAGTTCTGCCTTCCAGTGTCTCAACCACTATGCATTGTGCAACTATAGTGACTAGACCTTCACTACTTCCTAGAACTGTGCACTGCATAATCCTTGAGCCTCCTCCTCTGTTCTGCACTCTGTCCTGGATCAATCATTGTGCTGCGTGAAGAACAAGATAGACTAGGAGATTTCCAGATTGATGTCGTCTTGTCATGAGTAAATTCCATACGCAGGTATTGTTAACTTGACATGACAGGATGATGCTCAAGGAGGATGCCAAGGATAACATGTAAGAAGACAATTGAGAAGCTGAAGATACAAAGAGATCATCAAGCCAGAAGATGAAAGGACACTAGATCGTGATAGAAGAAGGAAGATCAAGAACACATAGAGAGTTCCACATCACTCTAGCCTCTTGGAGGATGAAGATGAGGTACTTGAAAAATCTTTCATGAAGATACAAATACGGCTGCAAGGAGGAAAGCTTGACATTGACACATCACTATGAAGTTCCATGTCATTAGTGCTAATTCATGGCTTGTCTGAGTGTCACCATAAGAGTCTCATGTGTCATTGTATTTTGCCACATCATTTGTGGACGTAATTATGTAATTTCTGAAAATGAGAGGATTTAAAATGTGTGGAATCCCAAGGGTCCCACATGGAATGTGAAAAGTCACTACAAAGTTCTAAGGTCATGTAGAAGCTCAAAGGTCATATAGGAATTCAAAAAGTCATAATAGGAGCTCAAGAGTCATGAAGGAGGTTAAGAGTCACATAGGAGGTGGAGAGTCACCGCATTTGTTATAAATACACCCTCATAGCTCAAGAGGGAGGACTTTGGACTTTTCACCTTGGCTTCTCTAGTTTGACATAAGAGAGAAAATCTTTCTTTGGAGGAGCAAGTGGTGACTTAATGTTCCACTATTGGGGTTAGTGTGGTGGAATTTTAATTGCATATCTTGGGACTTTCACATAATATATGAATATCTAAGAGCTGACACACTTTCATGCATATGTTGTGAATGATTGTGAAGCTATTCTTTCATTGTTTGTGGTGTATGTTCATGTTAACACATACTAATGAAAATGAACTATATCGTTGGCTTTGGTATGCTTATTGTTGTATTTGCATTGTTACTTACATTTATGATTGTTCTTATCTTGTGAGCTACTTTGTAGGTTAATCAACGATTATTTCATGCTATTATGCGTCTCTTTTAGAATAGTACTATTACTTTTCTTCTATAGGTACACTCTCTCTTTTCCCTTTCGTGAAAGTACCTTATATAAATTGAAATTGTATGCCTCACAATGTCAACTTACTTGCTTGTCCCAAAGGTCATTTGTATAATCTCTTATGTTGATATTTGCAGCCAAGGCAAATTCCTAAGGATAATAGCAAACCACCTTATTTCTTGGTTGGGGATCCTACTCAAAATGGTGTGAGGTCTAGTTGGGACTTCATACTAGGGAGATCCCCTTGGTTGACGAATTTCTAGCACTGCCAACAGAGTGCATAGCTAACTAAAGTGACACGAGCCATAATCCAATAAATGACCCCCACCAATAGTCCAATTTTATGTAATACCATCTGCAGAAAATCCCAATCCACACAGTCATAAGCTTTATGAAAATCCAACTTTAATAGAAGAGACTCCTTCGTTTAGACCTTTATGGAATGCATGCATGCCTATGAAATGACCACAATGTCCTAAATTTGGTGTTGCTTTAAAAATCCAAAATTTTCAGGGGTGATATAAGAAGAGAGCTTATCTTTCATACGAGACGCAATAATCTTAAAAACCATTTTGTAGGCAATGTTGCAAAATGAAATAGTTCGATAATCCTGGAAGGTAGTCGTCTTTGATACCTTTGGAATTCATGCAATGAATGTAGAGTTTAAAGAACCAAAGATTTTACACAAAACTCTCTATTCTTCAGCTGAATTTAGCAGATCAGACCCCATGATATCCATAAAATTTATAAAAATCTCCACAGTCCACTCGTATGGTGCTGGAAATGTGTCCTTTGCAAAAGACTTAAGAACATAAGCCAATTCTTTGATAGTGATTGATCTACCAATGAAAACATCATCTTCTGACATTTGAGGATATGCCTGAATGACCTCTAGTTTATTATCAATGTCCACATCGATCCATTCATGAAAAAGACTCCCAAAATATCAAACTACCTCCTTGTAGAGATCCTGGAGTTTGCAAATTTCCCTGCCCTGGCCATCCATCAAGTCCCAAATATTGTTTTTACTCCTTTGTGAAGGAAACTTATGAAAATATTTTGTATTTTTGTCACCACGTGTGATCTAGACGACGCAGCTCTTGATTCATCACTCCTATTGTAGTTTTAAAATATGTCTTTTAAGAACCTCCATGATCTTTTGGGTCAGATAATAGGGACATAGCCTAGTCAATCTCAACAAGTTCCATTCTATATTTCATCAAGAACCCTTTACTTGTCTTTTCATAACACAACATTGCTCTAAGTGTCACATACAATGTATCAAATAGTTTACTTTTCCCACAAGTAATTAGCAAGTTTAACCCCTTCCCATGAGGTTTGAACTTGATACTCCATGAAAACTAAACTTGACACAGAACAACTGGTTTACACTTCATGAGAATCCTTTACTTGTCTTTTCATAACATAACATTGCTCTAAGAGTCACACGCAATACATCAAATAGTTTATTTTCCCCATAGGTAATTGTCAATTTTAACCCCTTCCATCAGGTTCTAACTTGGTATCCTTTACTTGTCTTTTCATAACATCACTTTGCCTGAACTGTCACAGGAAATGTACCAAATAGTTTACTTTTCCCATAGGTAATTGGAAAGTTTAACCTCTTTCCATGAGGTTTTAACTTGATATTCAATGGAAACTAAACTTGGCGCAAAACAATTGGTTTACACTTGATGAGAATCCTTTACTTGTATTTTCATAACATTAGTAAAGATCCATCTTAAGCACAGTCTAACATGAGCCGAGAGGGATAAAATTTATCCAGGTGCAAACTTCTTTTAGAATGCAAAATACAATGTGTAATTTTTGATTATTTAAATTGTATCTTTGAATGCTATATACAATACATAACTTAAAATTGTAAGTCGAAAAAATCTTTGTTGGATTTTGACAAAAAAAATTATACATAAAAAACGACCAAACTGTAAAATATTGAGACAACTTCAAATGTTTTAACCATAAAACTTATTTTTTCAATAGCTTTATATGATACATATATGATTTTTTTAAAACAATATATACTATATACATAGTTTACATTAAAATATTTTTCATAACTTGTGCATCGATACATTTGATCTTCACATATTGAAACAATTTTTATGTTAATAATATACTTTTAAGTATACGTCAATATTAATCCGTACAAAAATATTTTATTGATAACCCACATTGAATATTTTATTATATACAACATTAAAATATTTTCTTTTAACATATATATATATATATATATATATATATATATATATATATATATCTATATATATATATATATATATATGAAGTTGATATCCACGTAAATTATTTTTTTTTCCTCAGGAAAAATGTAATTTTCATTAATAATATAAGAAAATTACATGTTGTATAATACTGCATGTATGAGATGCTGTCACTAGAGAGGTTCAGATTCTAAATATTATAAGCAATAACAGAAAGACCACCATGATGTAAACTGATAATAAACTTCAGCGAAGTCCAGTAATCATTAGGAGAGTATATACTAGAGTTTGTTCCAAATAAAAACTGTAGAAAGGACTGTCTATGTACATAGAAAACAAAGGAAAAAAGGAGATAAAACCTGAATGATCTAGCGATCATTCAGTGGGCGATCATTCATATCCATGAATGGTCGGTGATAGTAACTGTAGAAAGTGTCCTCCCTGTATTCCTGTATCTGCCTTTGGCCTCTGATCAACTGCGCTGCCTCTTTGGAAAGACAATCAACGATCTCATTCCTTTCCCTGTATGTATGTAAGCATGTAAAGGAATCAAATTGGGACTTTAGAGAAATGATATCAGTAAGAATATCTCTGAGTGTGTGCATGTGACATTGATTAACTTCATTGGTCCAGTTTATAGTGAGCTGTGAGTCGCCAAAGATCTGAATTTTTTGATAGTTAAGTTTTGTTGTAGTAAGGAGGAGGTGTTTGAGACTACTCAATTCAGCAAAATTGTTAGTGCCTCTACCTAGGCCAAATTCGATTCTATAGTTTACGATGTTGTCGAGATGCAGAATGGATCCAGCCCCACAACCATTGGTTTGAGCCGAGCCATCAAAATAACCCCAAGGGATATTTGAGTCAATGATTTCTGGAGTGATGTTCCGAAGGATTTTGATAGCCGGATCCTCCGAGATCAGGTTGAATATAGCTAACAACAAAATGCTGGAAACTTCCTAGTCAGCCTTTGCATCCATGAAGATGATTTTGTTCCTGTTAAGCCAGATTCCCTAGCAAATGAGCAAAGGAAGGTTTCTGATTTTCTGAGAGTTCACTTTTAACCACCAATTATGACAAGCCTCTTCAACTTTTTTCCTCGTCCAGTCAATATGAATATTCAGTGCAACAAGGATTCTTGACCAAAATGATTTTGAGACAGGGCAGGTAAGAAATAAGTGAGTAGTGTCTTCCTCATGTTGACAACACATGCAACATCTGGAGGGACTGGAGATGGCACGATGCATAGGAATTTGTTTGGTAGGGACTTTATCCATTAAAATGAACCACATAAAAAGTCTGGTTTGGGGGAGCTTTTAATTTCCAGAGATGTCACCACCACCAAGAGAAATCCCCAGAGTGTCTGGCAACCATTGAGTATGCATAACCTGCTTTGGGCATATAGCTGCCTTGTGAATCAATTGCCCAAATAAGGACATCCTGTTTGTCAGTGATCTGCACATTGGCCTCCTCTAGAGTTCTGGTGAAACTCTGCCAGTCCGCAACCCAAGCTTCGGGAATGTTGAACATTATGTGATCCTTCCAAAATAGTCTTTGCATATTGTCCTGATTAACAGTGGCTATCTGTGCTAGGTGAGTGATGCTAGAGGTCTGAAGGAATAAGTAAAGTGGCCTGAGAAGAATATGGGCATTCTCACAGCCATTCCATGCATCTAGACCGATCCGCACTTGCTCCCCGTTGCCAATTTTCTAGGCCAGGCCTTGCTTGATGAGGGGAAGAGATAGAGTAATTGCTTTCCATATTATGGAGGAACCAGCCGAAAGAGTAGAGTGGTTGTGGATCTAGTCCAAAACTATGACTGGATAAATATACTTGTAATAAGTAACTTCTTGCCATAGACTTCTTGAGTTAATAAGTTGCCAACCCAATTGTGCTGCCAAAGCCTCAGCAAATGACTGCAAGTTTTTTATGCCACAGCCTCCCTGATTTTTTGGTTTGTCGATACAGTCCCAACGAACCCAGGCAAAGGTTCTACCCGCACTTTGACCTCGCCAAAGGAAACGACAGAAGAGCTATTGTATTCTTTTTAAGATGCCTTTATGGATCCAAGCCAACGATATCCAATAAAACGGAATAGCTTCTAGGACAAATTTGAGTAGAGTGAGTCTGCCTGCATGAGAGAGCCAATGTTGTTGCCAAATGTTGATTCTGCTTTCTATCTTAGCAATAAGCCATGCCTAGTCTACTATTCGATAACCATTTGGTTTTAGTCTGAAGCCCAAGTATTTTAGGCCAACATCTAGATCTTGTCTCGTATATGCAAATAGTTGACTGGCCAGTCTTGCTTCATTCGGCTGGCAATTGACTATGATAATTACCTGTAGCTTTACAAAAAAGGGATAATATGGATTTGAAGGCATATGAGTCTTGATAGGAGCCATTTAAAAAAATCATAACATCATCTACAAATAAGATATGGGTAAGATAAAACATATCAGAGATCCAGACACTAGCCAAGGAGCCTTCCTATTTTCCTTTAATTATCAACCTGCTAAACCATTCCATAATAAGGAGAAAAAGAAAGGGAGAAAGAGGGCATCCTTGCCTAAGTCCTCCTTCCACATAAAAGAAGCCCGTGGCTGCATCATTGATGAGAATGTTGTAGGTGACTGAGGTAAGACAACCCATAATCCAGTTGATGAAAGAAAAGGGGAAGCCAATGTGGGTGAGTATGAATCGGAGGTAGGACCAACAGGCACGGTCGAAAGCTTTGGAGAGATCAATTTTTAGGATGATTTATTTTTTGTGGAGTTTTTTGATAGAGTGTAGAGCTTCCTGAGCGGTACTAATGGCTTCATGGATCTGGCGATGGTGGAGAAAGGCAAATTGTTCCTTGGAGATCATATGGGAGAGGAAGGGCTTGATTCAAAGAGCAATTGTTTTGGATATGATTTTGTAGATGCTATTGTAGAGGGATATGGGCTTGTAGTCATCAAAGGAGGAGGGGTTGTCGGTTTTGGGAATGAGTGCAAGGAAGGTAGAATTAAAAGCCTCCAAAACTCTGCCAGATCTTCGACATTCTTCTATGGTCTGGAGAAGATCTTCTCCTATTAGCTCAAAAAAGGTACTGTAGAATTCAGCTGGCCAACCATCTGGTCCCGGGCTCTTGTCCTTTTTAAAACACTTCAGCACCACTTCAAGCTCTTCTCTGGAAACCGGGGAATTCAAATCTTCAATTTCCTCAGGTTTGATAAATCTGGGAAGAGTTTCAGCTATGCGGATGATGCTTGGAAGAGTAATTCCTATAGGGGCTTTGAGAAATTTGGAGAAATGTCTAATCCCCATGTCAGCTAGCTGCTCAAAAGAGTCGGCTTTCCTTCCATTCATATCTTGTAGATCCCAGATTGTGTTGATGGCTTTCCTACCCTTGGCATAATGTTGAAATAATTTTGAGTTTTCATCCCCAACTTGTAGCCAGATTGCTCTGCTCTTTAGTCTCCAACTTTCTTCTTTTGAGCGAAGTAGTTTAACTCTATCAGTTTCAAGCTGAACCAACTGGGCCTTTTGTTCAGCTGAGGATGTGCCATTGGGGGCTGATTCTTCAAAGGCTAAGAGAGCCGATTCGATCCTTTGGAGATCTTCATCATCTTTCCTCCATTTTTCTCTAGCCCAGATTATTGTTTTGGCTTTTAAGGTTACTAAATTCTTTGCAAAAATCTCCCTAGGGGAGGAGAGCTCTTCCTGAGAGCAGTGAATCTAGGTAGCCGAGACTAAGTTCCGAAAACTTGGCTCCAACAGCCAAGAGGAGTTGAATTTGAAAGGCGAAGGGGGTTTTGTGGAGTTTCCCTTGATCTCCAGAAAAATGGGAGAATGATCAGAGATCCCACCACTCCCCACCCATTGACGGAAAAGCTTTAAACAGGCCATAAGAGGGGCTTTAATCAAGAACCGGTCTAGCCTTCGGGCCAAAGCATCAGCCCCCACTCTGCGATTCCTCCAAGTTGGTTTAAGCTTCATAGGATCAATATTTAGAAAATCATGGGAGTCCAGGAGATTTTCAAAAAAGACTGTGAGATGGTCGCTTTGCCTCGGGAGCCCTAGGATTCAGCTAAACCAAGAGAGAAATTAAGATCCCCTCCAATGATTATATTCTCTTGAATCATAAAGTCAACACTCAAAATCTGATTCCAATAAACTTCTTTGTTCTGACAAGGCCCATAAATGTTGAAAATCCTGAAAGGTCTGTTGAAATCCATTGATATAATGTCAACCCCTAGAAAACCTTCACCTCCCCAGACATTGAGGATTTTTATGGTGCATTTATTAAATCCCAAGGCACAACCACCAGAGCGACCCTTCACATCCAGGAAGTGGAAATCCCAATCTGGGAGAAAACTTAAAAGGAGCTTATTGACCTGTAGACCTTCTCCAAGGGTTTCTTGAAGGAGAATTGCATCCAGTTTTTCTGACAGACAGAGTCTCTTTAGAGCTAGTTTTTTTATATCTAGGTTGGCTAGACCCCTACAGTTGAAAGAGAGACAAATCATGGGGGGGTAATGGGGGGGGGGGGTTTCTCTTTGCTCTAAGAACCCAGTCGATTGGGGTTTGAACCCCAGAAGCCACTTCTACACTAGCCCTTTTGATTGCCTTGGAGAGTTTTGATTGGCAGTCGCGAGGGGGTTTAGGGGTTAAGGAAGGGATGGGATCAGATTCCAGACCGAGGGCAATCGAGGGAGCAGCAGGTAAGGACCGAAGGAAGTAACGGTGCAACCCACTTGAGGGCGTGCATTCCTCAAGCAGGGAGGAGGTCGGTCCACAGAGGGTTGAGGGATGGGGGATGAAGAAGAAGGAGGTGCAGATGGAACTGGGAAAACCAGAGAGTACAACAAATTAACTTCTACTAAAGAACCAGCGAAACTCATAGAAGTAGATAAATTAACAGAACCCAAAGCAGCTTGTGATAAAAGAGGAAGAGAGGAGGAGGGAATACCCGTAAATGTCGAGTCCCGGGGATGGGATTTGACTGGAGGAGGATCAGCAGCTCTGGCGGATTGATGAAAAGCTGTCTGCTGCGGCTCCTAGGATGAGGGAGGTGGAGACTCTTGGAGGTCCACTGGAGAAGGAAATTCTGATTCCTGAGTTTGAGTGGAGGATGAGACCAATAACTTTGCCGGAGAAGGATTTTGCCCTGTAATTCTCGGGCAGTCTTTATAGAGATGCCCCACTTCGTGACATTTCTGACAACGGAAAGGAATGCCTTCATAATCCAATATTTTCCTACGAGTTATATCGCCCATCTGGAGCAGGTATCTTTCTACCAATCTTTCTCTGGTGTCTAGGTGAACGAGGATACGAGCCATTGCCAGGCAACTAGTATCCTGATAAGTTCTGTCGTGATCCAAGTAGACACCTAAGTCATCTCCTATAACCTTGAAGATCTCCTCCCCCCAGAACTGTAAAGGAAGTGCAGGCAGACGCACCCAAATAGGCCCGGCTCCATGGTTTTCTTTTTCTGGATCGAACATCGACGACCATCTTTTCAACAAAACTGGGGTCATCTCAATATGCCAATACCGAGTGAGAACCCAGTCAACCTGATCTGGGTGAGCGAAAATCAGAGCAAACTAGCCCCGGGAGAGCGAGAGAATGCCTGGAAGCTGAATGAGAAGATTTCCCCAAATCTCAGCCATCCACTTCCGCAGGCGCATCGGGGTGTAGTTCTGGCCTCTTACCCTTCCAACTAACACAGTGCTCTTAGTAAGGGCAACTTGTGCCATAGTGATGCCTTCGCCAAAAATTAAACGCCTATCCCTTTCTCTGATTTTTGAACTTCTTGAATTTTTTGGTCGCTTAGGTGGTGTCTTGGAGGCCTGTATACCTTCTGCAGTGCCAGTGTCCTCGGAGTCTATAGAGTGGATGTCCTTTGTATCATGCTCTTTTCTAGGGATACCAATGAAGCAGCCTGAGGAGGGAGCAGTGCCAACCGGTTGGAAGGCCGTATAGAAAGGGGTTGAACCAAGGATGCCAAGCTGTTCTGACTGCAGACATTGCGAAGGGGGTTGTTGTCCACTCGTTCCTTCACCTAAAGAGCCCGCTCCTCCTTGAGTAATCGTTTCTTTCTGAAGAGCTTACGCCCAATTGTTCAGTGTCGTAGGAGACGGGATGGTTAGGAAAGGTCCCTCCGAGCCCACTTCTGAGGTGTTTATACCTTCCAAAACTGCCAGAAATGGTTGTGGGTCAAAAGTCTGAGTTGTTACCTCCATGTCCTCCATTTGCATAATAACTTCCTCAACCCTTGTGACTGGAGGACTGGCTGACAACGGCTCAGACAGTGTTGGAATTGGTCGGGAGAAATTGACCCAAATGTCTTCTGCGGTTAGTGAGTCTGTAGAGTAGTCTAAGAGTTGTTCATCCATCCATCAACCAGCTGCCCGGGGAATCTGTAACTGTTTCAAGGAATCGATGTAAAGATGATTCTAGGTGACCAACAGAGGATAATAACCTGAGGGGGAGGGATAATAACAGTGGGGAAAGCTCCGTTCCATAAATCTCCCTACCGTCACCGTAACTGCTTAGGTTACCTTGGAAGCAGCTAATAACCTCAAGACCCTAGGGACTTTGTCAGTTCCTTCTTTCAAGCACAACTAAAACCCTTGAAGTGGTAACGGACAGGGTGGAGACAGGGGGAAATAATTTAATGATGCTACTAGGCCTAACCCACAAGCCCGTAAACCCCTGGAAAAAATCCCGTGACTGCAGCTGGAAACCCTTTCAAATGTTAAAATGTAAAACCAAAGTCTAATCTAGAGTCGCATGGATAAACAAGAAGTAGAGGTAAAACCCTAGCGAGGATGTCCAAGAACTGCTGCTCCTCTTCTCTGTTGGGCTTTGGAGGAAGGACCCCCACTGAAAGTTTATTGGGTAGTAAGAGTGGCCATCAAACGGGCGAAACCAGAAACCAAAAAACTGTTGCTAAACCTTCATTGTAGGTTAAGACCCAACTTCGAAACCTGCAACAAAAACCCATCCCCGCTCTTCATCCTATTTCATCCATACATCATCCACGTAAATTAGTTAACATAGATATTCAAATAGTTTATTTAAATTCCTTGTTGAAATATTATTTGTAAAAGTATAAGGTTTAAACCTTTTACTGACACATTTTTGTTACTTTTACTTTACATGAAATTATATTACATCATATGGACAACTAACTAAACATGCATAGACTATTCATTTTTTATTATTATTATAGTCGACATTGATTTTGTATTTAGATAATATTTTATTTTTATTTTAAGAGGGACATGTGTCAACTGCACATTGAGCATAGACGAAATTATACATCACCCTCATACTGGGTTGTAGAATAAGCCTCTCAGCTCAATAACACTGCTCTAAGAGTCACAAACAATGTACCAAATTGTTTATTTTTACCATTGGTAATTGGAAAGTTTAACCCCTTCCCATGAGGTTTTAACTTGATATTCAATGGAAACGAAACCTAACAAAAAACAATTGGTTTACACTTGATGATAATACTTTACTCGTATTTTCATAACATAACATTTCTCTAAGAGGCACAAATAATGTACTAAGTAGTTTACTTTTCCCATATGTAATTGGCAAGTTTAACCCCTTCCCATGAAGTTTTAACTTGATATTCAATGGAAACTAAACTTGACACAAAACAACTGGTTTACGCTTCATGGAATCCTTTACTTGTATTTTCATAACATAACATTGCTCTAAGAGTCACAAACAATGTACCAAATAGTTTATTTTCCCCATAGTTAATTGAGAAGTTTAACCCCTTCCTATGAGGTTATAACATGATATCCTTTACTTGTCATTTCACAACATAACATTGCTCTAAGAGTCACAAAAATGTACCATATAGTTTATTTCCCCCCTAGCTAATTGGAAAGTTTAACCCCTTTCCATGAGGTTTTAACTCGATATTCAATGGAAACTAAACCTAACACAAAATCACTGGTTTACACTTCATGAGAATCCTTTACTTGTCTTTTCATAACATGGCATTGCTCTAAGATTCATAAACAATGTACCAAATAGTTCATTTATCCCATAGGCAATTGGCAACTTTAACCCCTTCCCATGAGGTTTTAACTTGATATAGTTTACTTGTATTTTCGTAACATAACATTGTTCTAGAGTCACAAACAATGTACGAAATAGTTTATTTTTCCCATAGGTAATTGGAAAGTTTAACCCCTTCCCATGAGGTTCTAACTTGATATTCAATGGAAACTAAACCTGACACAAAACAACTGGTTTACACTTCATGAGAATCCTTCACTTGTCTTGTCATTACATAACATTACTCTAAGTGTCACAAACAATGTAGCAAATAGTTTATTTTTCCCATAGGTAATTGACAAGTTTAACTCCTTCGCATGAGGTTTAAACTTTATATTCAATGGAAACTAAACTTGACAGAAAAAAACTAGTTTACACTTCATGAGAATTCTTTACTTGTCTTTTGATAACATAAAATTGCTCTAAGAGTAACAAAAAATATACCAAATAATTTATTTTTCCCATAGGTAATTGGAAAATTTAACCCCTTCCCATGAGGTCTTAACTTGATATCCTTTACTTGTCCTTTCATAACATAACATTGCTCTAGGACTCACATACAATGTACCAAATAGTTTGTTTTACCCATATGTAATTGGCAAGTTTAACCCCTTCCCATGAGGTTTTATCTTGATATTCAATGGAAATTAAGCCTAACACAAAGAAACTGGTTTACACTTCATGAGAATCATTTACATGTCTTTTCATAACACGACATTGATTTAAGAGTTACAATGCACCAAATAGTTTATTTTTCTCGTAGGTAATTGGAAAGTTTAACCCCTTCCCATGAGGTTTTAACTTGATATCCTTTACTTGTCTTTTAATAACATAAAATTTCACTAAGAGTCACAAACAATGTACCAAATAGTTTATTTTTCCCATAGGTAATTGGAAAGTTTAAACCCTTCCCATGGGGTTTGAACTTGAGATTCGATGGAAACTACAACCAACACAAACTAACTAATTAACACTTCATGAGTATCCTTTACTTTCCTTTTCATAACATGACATTGCTCATTAAGAGTCACAAAAAATGCATTTTCAGTTAGTTTAACTATAATAATAACTTCACAATGGAGTTTGGTCCTAGAATAGTTTAAGGAAGGTTGTTTAACAAAAAAGTATAGCAACTTGACTCAATTTATGAATTTGTGTTGCTATTCATTGATAATTTTTAACCTATGATTTTGAGATCATGTGTTGATTCATAAATAAGAGATTTACAATGCACTTGCTTCATCAACGTGGATCCTTTGTAGAAATAAACAATGTTTTAGTGCAATGCTAGTTTACAATGTGCTCTTTAGTTTTTTTATAATAATTGTTGTTCTAACATGCTTACATAATGTTCTATACAAATAATTGTGAAAAATATCATGTATTATTACTGCTCCAACTGCAAAAATAATGCCCTAAGGCAACAATTATGTAGGTGTAAATTTCTAGTGTGTTCACTAATGGAAAATTAAATGACACAAAGCTTTATCATTCAATGGCGCCTTTAACAAATGTGTTAAAAATTGTCTCTATTCATTCTCTTTAAGGTTTGGTAATTCCCAAGCCAATGCCAACAATGGAAGCCAAATACATTTTTCCAATGGTAATGATATATACTTTAATCCAACAATCGATATCTCTCCATCTCCTCAAGCAATTTATAAACAATTTTCCAAATTAATGGATGCATATAAAAGTTGCTAATCAAAAGTGCCAAACCATGCACTCAAAATATGTTAATAATATTCATGCCTAACATTCATGTTCCAATTGATTTGTATGCTAAAGTATAATGACACACTCTATGTTTGATTATAGAAGTGTTAATCCTCACGACCTTGAGGGCGATCTCATTGGCTATGTATTGGTTGTTAGGTTTGCATATCATTGGTAGATGAATGGGCGGACTCTGCTTAGTGCACAATACCCAAAGGACCAAAATCCAATTATTATCAAATATCATTGCATACATATATTTGCATTGGATACTTGTGTAATGATTCAAACATACCCAAACTTGGACAAGGTGTACTTGTGACTATGTATTGGTTGTTAGGTTTTCATATCATTGGAAAATGAATGGTTGAACTCTGCCTTATGGTGCAAAACTCAAAGGAACAACATCCAATTATTATCAAATATCATTACATACATATTATTACATTGGATGTTTGTATAATGATTAAAAAATGCCCAAACCATGGAAAATTTTAGGGGCTAATATTCGCCCAGTGGGCTAATTTTCCATGATTTTTCTAGATTTTTTTTTGCCAATTTCCAATTTTTATAAAATATGATTCACCCAAATTATAGAATATAAAATTATTACCTTAAAAATCGCCAACATTATATAGAGACTATATATAAATTCATTATAAGTTTTAATAATTTTACAAATATATCAATAAACATTTTATAGTTTGCATATTAGGGATTAGTGAGATTCGCCAATGTTTTTAAACTCCAAGAAACATTTTCATCCTTAAAATTTTCCTTGACCCAAACTTAGTTGAGGTGTACCTGATAACCAAGTGTTGCATGAAATGCATGGTAAATTATTTAGTTATTTAATTAAAAGAATGTATACCCAATGAATTCACAAGCAAAGGATTTACCAATGTACAACAAGTTATACCCATAAAAAATTTCCATAAGTAGAAAGTAAGCTATGATTTTGGGGTACAAAAATGCCTAGGTATCCCCTATACTATTGAGCTAGGAATAATGAATACACCAAGAACTAATGGCTCATCATGGAGAAGAAATAATGCAAAAAACTAAATGTTCAAACTATTAACAACATAGTGTATTATTACAATTTGATAAGGCAACAATACTGATTTTGTTGAATGTTTATTATTGAAACCCTATAGAGTGGATTAAAACATGAACATAACCAAACATCAATGAACTTAATAAATCACTTAATGGCTTAGAGCACCATGTAGAAGATAATGCTCAAGTTGCAATGTTTTAACAATAAACGATGAAATGTACCACCACAGATTAATTGTTGTAAGTGAGCATAACAGACAAGTTGTGTATGGTTTGTCAATCTTGTATGGTTTTGATGACCTATACAAGGATTTTAAATGGTTTAGGGGATGCACACAATGATCCAAATTAGGAAGGAAAGAAATGAAATACAAATTTAGACAAAAACATAAAGATGTAGCGAAACAAAACTTCAATTAATAAATAGCAACCGCTAAAATTTTTTCACATGAAAAAAGGAAACTAACTAGCTTAGGCGATGGTAGCTTGTTTTTGAGAAAATATGTAATGGTTACATGCCTTATGAACTAAGTTACAATGAGGTTCTGAGGCCTTTTTATCATGAAGATGTTGGGTATGTGTTATATTCTTTCTACAACTAGAATCAGGTGATGTACGTTGCGCTAGGTGCAGTGGGGGGGGGGGGGGTCATAGGGGGGATGCCCCCCTGCATGGGGTCTTGGGTAGCAGCCCGAGAAATTTTATTTTATGCAGACACAATAATAGTTGGGCGGACCCAAGGATGGGGGGCGAACCCAAATATGGTGGGCAGACCTACCCATTGTTTTTTGCATGGGGTTTGCTCATGGTTTTGGGCATGATGGGTTTTTTCCCATGGTATTTTGTAGATCCAATCAAGGGAACTAAAATTATGTTCTAATCCAGGGTTAATGGATTGGGGTATGAATGCTTCGACATGTATATATATGTATTGTAACATTGAAAGGAATATAATTAAAAATCAATTTGGTAGTCCCAGCTTTGGGATCCAGGGGAAAATCTCTGTGTATAGTTGTTTTATGTTCTTGCCATTCTGTATTTTTCTATTTTAAGAATTCATTTGTAGGTAATTTATGTACAGGGTTACAACCTACAGAAGAAACAATGATAAACCCTAAACATCCAAAAACCTAACCTTAGGATATGAAGCACCAAAATTTTGTGGGCCTCGATGGGGTTAGTTGGAACATCAACTTCCTGGGATTGTAACTTTGTCATACTATCTCCATTTGGTGCACACAATACCTCATTAGAAATATATATATGAGGATATTTTTTTCGACCACAAATGGTAAGCTTGCAGTCCTCGTTTGCTCGTTTCCCCAAAGAACACTCTTTAGGGCCTCAAAACGACTCTGGAAGTTTAGGACCCAATAAATTGCTCAAAATAGAAAGTATGTTGGAAAATATGAAACTGAAAGGAAACAATGCTTGGGGTACAAGTGGAATAGGCAGTTCCCACCAATATCAACATAGATAAATCCTCCCCCCTTAGGAAGCAATGGTTCCCACTGTGTTTAGTGCCTCCATGAGATGGGGAAACTTCTGCTAAACTTGGTCCTTGGTGAGCCACTTGCCTTGGTGCAAGAGATGAACGGCTTTGAAAATCTGATATAATATGATCATCTGTTGGTAAGTGTTCTTGATTTTTATGTTGAGAAATGGAAACAAGAAATTCCAGTTTAATTTGTCCTTGATTAAACTGAGAATTAAAATTGAATTCTATTCTCATAGCAATTTGTAAATAGTTAATTAAGTTTAATTAACTTAATTAGCTTAGGAATTTCGAGTTGGAAGTCTTTCTGTAGTAATGTATATGTTCTCCCAAAGTTTTAGGGGTCCAGTATGAGTTTAAATTGAGTTGGAAATTAGATCACTCAGTTTACTGAGTTAAGTTTAATTAAATTAATTCTAAATTGTTTTTGCAACTAATAGAGGACTAACAGTTAGTTGGTGCACTAATTCATACACTAGTGCTACTCTAGTTAACTGAAGATTTCCTCATGAGAAACTCATGCATGTTAGTTTAGAGAAAGACCTAGTTGAGACTAGAGTGCAGGGACAATGTACTATCAGTTGTATGATTTACTGAGTTGTATAAATCATGCATGCAATCAGGAATTGGACCTAGCTTGGATTGCACAGTTTTGGAAGCACCGGATTCCCATTAATATGGGATATTCAACCATAGGAATTGCGCAAGGAAATAGGGGCTTGGAGAGATGCAATATAGGCTAAGGGTTTAGCTTGAGCTTGCTTGTGAGCTAAGAGAGTTGAGCATACTTGTGCGGAATTATTCTAGTGAGAAGAAGATTTGTATCTTCACTCATATTTCTGATATATGCAATATAGATAGTGGGGTTTTGAGTAGTGGCTTTCCCTAGATACATATTGTGTTATGTTCCATTGATTTATCTTCTTCTTGTTCTTATTGTTTTCATTGATATATTGGCTTCCACTGGTTGAAAGTAGAAGTAGATTCTTGCCCTGTGCTTTAGTAAATTGCATGAACTTGTGAATCTATGGGATTTTCTAAATAGCATCGAAGCTGAGAACATTATACTAGAGGAGATTTCGAAGTTTTGAGTTTTGGGTTACAGGTGAAATTCGAATTTGCAATACATACTTCAGGATTGGTAGATGGTGTTCTACGGTTTACGGCTTGAGTATGCCTTGGAAGGCATCTCAAATTTTATAGCTTAGAGGCACAGAATGGAGGCTGTGCTAGAGGATAATGGCTTGAGGGAATTCGTTGATCAAGAAATTCCTAAGCCAACAACATCAGATGCACAAAATTTGGCTGAATGGAAGAAGTGTGTGGTGAAGGAAGGGCAGATAATGCTTGAGGGAGTTTGAGACCCCATTGTCTCGAGTCTCCATGGAAAGGAAACTGTGTATGCTATGTGGAAAGCATTGATGGACTTGTATCAAAACAATAGTGACCAAAGGAAATTGGCACTGAAGGAGAAACTTCGAAAAATCAAAATGGAGAAAGGCGAGACTATTTAAAAATACTTGAACAAGTTCACTCAATGTCGTGATGAACTTGGAAGTGTAGGAATCACAGTTTCCAAGGATGATATGGTGAGTCCTGATGTTCTAGGACTCCCAAAGAGTTGACATAGTTATCAGGACTCTAGCAATGGTCGGGAGAAACTGCGAGACTAGGAATGACAGTGGTCGGATTTGATGCATGAGGAGATCAAGAGGAACACCGGGGATGGCTCTTCATCAAAGACTGATGATGAAGAGAACTGTGCCTTAGCGATTAAGGCGAAGAAGGGGAAAGGGAAATATTCCCATTCCAAATCGAATTCTTATCATGGAGGTAAGAAGAAAGACATGAAGAAAGTTAAGTGCCTTCATTATCATGGGTTGGGCCATTTTTCTACAAATTGTCCACTCAAGAAGTTCTCAGGAGGAGTGGCGGGTGAGGCTTTGGCCTCTTAATTCGACTTGGACTTTTCACTCATTTCATTCATGGTGTCATAAATGATGGGAAGTGTATGGTACTTAGACAGTGGAGCTTCATTCCACATGACTGGCAACAAAGAGTTATTCACTGACCTGGAGGAGAAAGATCTCCATATGGATATCGAGATGGGTGATGACGAGAAGTATAGTGTTATTGGATTGGGAATGATTACTTTTTAGGGGGAGCATGGGGCTCCACTCACCTTGAAGAATTTTATGTATGTTCCCGGCTGAAGAAGAACTTGGTATCCATTTCCATGTTTGAGGATAGTGGCTATAATGTGATCTTCTTGAAAGGAAAGGCATTCCTTCGACACATAGCCACGGGTCAGGTAAAGAAGATAGGGATTTGGGTGAAGAATCTCTATAAGTTGGAGGTAGAGGAGTGTGTTGCTTTGAGCACAAAAGCAGAAAGGGTGTAGAGCTGAGACGTTGGTGAGTTGTGGCACAGGCGATTGGGCCACTTGCATCATGGAGCTTTGAAGATATTGCAACAGATCTCTACTGGTCTTCCCAAAGGTAAGCTTGAGCAAGTTGATACAAGAAAGGGGTGTAATTTAGGAAAATACACCAAGTCATCCTTTCATGACAGAGACAATCAAGCAGAGGCTATTCTAGAGAGAGTCCATTCATATGTGTGTGGACCATTCTCAACAACATCCATGGCCAAACACAAGTATTATGTTATATTTGTTGATGACTATTCTTGTAAATGTTGGATATTTTTCATGCAGAAAAAGGATCAAACTTTCACAAAGTTTTGTGAGTTTAAAGAATTGGTGGAGAAACAGTTGGGAAAGAAGGTGAAAGCTCTACAGAGTGATAACGATGATGATTATGTCTCAAACGAGTTTAATAACTTCTATACAGTGGAAGGGATTAAACGGGAGTTGGTGACACCCCATAAAACTCACCAGAATGGGGTGGCCAAGAGGAAGAATAAAAGCATAGTAGGGGCAAGGAGGGAAATGTTTCGTGATCAAGGCCTACCACTACACTTGTGGGTGGAGGCATGCAACACAACGTTTTATGTTCAGAGCTGTAACCCACATCAGATACTTGAGATTAAGACACCAGAGGAGGCTTATTCCGATAAGAGGCTAGATGTTGTTCACTTCAGGAGTTTTGGGTCATTAGTATATTTCCATGTGACCAAAGATGCATGGAAGGATATTGAGCTAACAGTAGAGTTGGGGATATTTTTGGAGTACACTGATACACCTCACAACTATCGGGTGTACTTTCCGACCAACAGGATGACAGTGGTTCGCAGGGATGTGAGATTCGATGAGGTTAAGGCCATGAGAGTTTCCCTTGAGAGGGAGCTTGAGCTATATGTGGATGAGGAGATTTTAGCTCCTAAGGTTGAAGAGCCTCAGATTGTGTGGATCAACCAGATGTAGAGGATCTAGGAGTGGAGACATCCACTCAGGTAGAGTCTTCGAGAGAGGGAAGAAAGTGCAATAGAGAGGCTGACAGATTGTTGGATGATGCATGAGAGAATGTGGGAGCACCCACTTCTCAGCGTAGGTAGAGGAGGTCACTTGAGAGGTACACTGGATACATGGCTCTTATGGGCGAATGTGTTGTGACAAAGCCATCTTCCTTTAAGGAAGCAGTGTAATAGCCAGTTTGGGTTGATGCCATGGTGGAGAAGTATGACTCCATAGTTCGTAACGGTGTTTGGGATGTGGTCCCGAGATGGGAGGACAAGTTAGTGGTGAGCTCCCATTGGCTTTACAAGGTAAAGCAATCTACAGATGGTAGTGTGGAGAAGCATAAGACTATATTTGTGAGTTGTCTTTAGTGCGACTTTTTGGAAGCTTTTCTGGTGGAATTTTCACGGTGCTAAATCCATATATACAGTCAAAAAACAAATTTAAATAACACAAATGAAGATTTCACCTCCAAATTTTCCGTCCGATTCCAACACCGGAAAGTCCAAAAAGTTGCACTAAAGGCAACTCCCTATATTTGTGGCCCGTGGCTTTTCACAGGTAGAGGGGATTGACTATGATGAGACCTTTTCTCCTGTTGCAAGGTACTCATCAATCGGATCTATATTGGCACTATCAACATAAATGGGTTGGAAGATACATCAGATGGATGTGAAGACATCCTTCCTTAATGGCATGATTGAGGAAGAGGTGTACATAGAGCAGCCTGAAGGTTTTGAAACCTTTGACCGTGAGTCGCATGTGTGTTGACTCAAGAGAGTGTTGTATAGGCTGAAGCAAGAAACTGGTGCTTGGTGTACCATGATAGATAGCTACTTCACTGGGTTGGGCTTCACGAAGAGTGAAGCAGATGTGAAATTGTACCACATAGTGGTGGAAAGTAAGTTGCTGATAATTTTACTTTATGTTGATGATCTCATACTGATGGGTGATGATCAACTGATCAAATCTTGCAAGGAGGACCTCGCAAGAGAGTTTGAGATGAAGGACATGGGGTTCATGCATTACTTTCTTGGCATGGATATATGGTAGGGAGATGGGGAGTTGTTTGTGTCTTAGGTGAAGTATGCCAACGAGATACTCGGGAGATTCTACATGGAGAGCAACAAACCCATGGAGACTCCTCTAGCAGGTAACTGGAAGAAGGAGGATGCTACTTCAGGGGAAGTAGTGGAAGCTACTGTTTATAGGCCACTTGTGGGTTCACTCATGTACTTGGTGAACACATGACTGAATATGTGCTATGCAGTTAACCAACTTAGTCAAGCGATGGTTAGGCCTACCAATCTGTATTGGAAGGCGACAAAGCATGTGTTGAGATATCTCAGGGGAACTTCTCAGTATGGATTATGGTACATACGGATGGAGGGAGTGAAGATTCAAGGCTTCACCGATGCAGATTGGGCAGGGATTCCATCCGATAGGAAGAGCACATCAGGAGGGATCTTAAGTATTGGGTCAACGAAAATTTCTTAATACAACAACAAAAATAGATAGGTTGCACACAGTTCAACAAAGGCAAAGTACATGGCTGCGAGTTAGGCAAAATGTGAGTCCATCTAGATCAGGAAGACCCTGGTTGGTTTTTTGGTCAATAGATGGATCCAAATATTATTTACTACGATAATCAGAGTTGTATCAAACTCCCTAAAAATAAAGTTTTTTCATGATCTATCGAAGCATATTGATATTTGATATCATCATTTCAGAGATTGTGTATTGAGGTGGATTATGTTGTTAGAGTACATTCCCACAGAGGAGAAAGATGCTGACATGTTGATAAAGGCATTGTCAAGATGTAAATTTGAGTTTCACAGAGACAAAATCGGGGTAGCTGATAATTCCTTTCTTGTTGAGAGGGAGTGTTGAGAAATG
This sequence comes from Pinus tabuliformis, assembly GCA_031772625.1. NCBI lineage: Eukaryota > Viridiplantae > Streptophyta > Pinopsida > Pinales > Pinaceae > Pinus > Pinus tabuliformis. The sequence goes on along the minus strand of CM062812.1, from coordinate 887,566,427 downwards.
GCAACAATAAATTCCAGTTTAATTTGTCCTTGAATTAAACTGAGAATTAAAATCGGATTCTATTGTCGTAGCAACTTGTAAATAGTTAATTAAGTTTAATTAACTTAATTAGCTTAGTAATTTCGAGTTGGAAGTCTTTCTTTAGTCATGTATATGTTCTCCCTAAGTTTTAGGGGTCTAGTACGAGTTTAAATTGAGTTGGAAATTAGATCACTCAGTTTACTGAATTATGTTCAGTTAAATTAGTTCTAAATTGTTTTTGGAACTAATAGAGGACTAACAGTCAGTTGGTGCACTAATGCATCCACTAGTGCTACTCCAGTTAACTGACGATTTCCTCATGAGAAACTCATGCATGTAAGTTTAGAGAAATACCCAATTGAGACTAGAGTGCAGGGACTGTCTACTATCAGTTGTATGATTTACTGAGTTGTATAGATCATGCATGCAATCAGGAACTAGACCTAGTTTGGATTGCACAGTTTTGGAAGCATTGGATTCCCATTAATATGGGCTATTTAGCCATAGGAATTTCACAAGGAAATAGGGGATTGGAGAGATGTAGAATAGGCTAAGGATTTAGCTTGAGCTTGCTTGTGAGCTAAGAGAGTTGAGCATACTTGTGCGGAATTGTTCTAGTGAGAACAAGCTTTGTATCTTCACTCATATTTCTAATATATGCAATACAAATAGTGGGTTTTTGAGCAGTTGCTTTCCCCATATACATCTTGTGTTATGTGCCATTGGTTTATATTCTTCTTGTCTTATTTTTTTCATCGATATATTGGCTTCTGTTGGTTGAAAGTAGAAGTAGATTCTTGTCCCGTGTTTTAGTAAATTGCATGAGCTTGTGAACAAAAAGATTTTCTACATTTTGTGTCCATGATCCGATCAATTGTGGCTTGTTCAATGAAAACTTGGTTGAGCTTTGTTGGTGTCAGCTGATCAACAATTTCTGATGGGTCCATCAATGGTGGAAAGTATTGTTGAAAATAGCAACAAGAAATGTTAAAAATATCATTTAGAAATTCTAATTTAATTTGTCCTTGAATTAAATTGTAATTCTATTCTCATAGCAACTTGTAATAGTTAACTAAGTGTTGACATAGTTGGCTCAGTAAATTCGAGTTGGAAGTCTATCTAGAGTCATGTAGAGTGATCCCTAAATTTTAGGGTCCTAGATTGAGTTCTTATTGAGTTGTAATTAATTAACTTAGTCTAACTGAGTTATAGTCAATTAAACTAGTTCTAACTATTGGAGGAACTAGTAGGAGCTCTAGCAGTGGGGACGTGCACCATTGCATCCTGAGTGCCACACCAGTTAATTGAAGATTCACTCATAAATAACTCATGCGTGTCAGTTCAGACAAAGACCCTGTTCATATTAGAGTTCAGGGACAATGTACTATTAGTTGTATAATTTTTTGAGTTGTACAGATGGTGCATGCAATTAGTTGAGGACCTATGTTTGGATTGCACAGTTATGGAGAGTGGGTTTCCAAATTAAATATGGGCTAATTCCCTTAGGGATTGTGCAAGGAAGTAGGGGCTTGGTAGACAACAAAATTGGCTAAGTGTTGGCTTGAGCTGACTTGTGAGAGAGAGAAATAGATTGTACTTGTGCAAAGATTGTCTAGGTTGAATAAGCATTGAATTTTCTTCTCAGATCTTCTGGTTAATGAAATATAAATAGTTGGGGTTTTGAGCAGTTGCTTTCCCCAGAGAAATATTGTGTTGTGTGCGATTGAAATTCTTCCTTTTCTTCTTATTGTTTTCATTGATCAATCTTGGTTTCTGCTAAATAGTTGAGCAGATTCTTTGCTTGTGTTTTAGCAAATAACATAAGATGTTGAATCTACAGTAAAAATCTACATGGTATTGGAGCTGAAGATAATATAGAATAGGAGAATTTTGTTGTACAAGTGATAATCGAATTTGCAAGTTCATACTTCAGAGGAGAAATATGTCATTATACAATTTGCGACTTGAGTATGCCTTGGAGGGAAACTCAAATTACATAGCTTGGAAGGAAAAGATGGAGGTAGTGCTGGAAGATAATGGCCTCAAGGAGTTCATAGATCATGACATTCCTAAGCCTCCAACATTTGATGCTAAAGATATGGCTGAATGGAGAAAGTGTGTGGCAAAAGCGAGAAGGATTATCCTGGAAGGTGTAGAAATTTCTCTATAGATCAACTAGCTCTAATACCGTGTAGAAATTCTCAGTGTAGATCACCTGATAATGCAATGTAACTAAAGGAAAATACTTGATCTACTTCTACTGTCAAACTTTGCGGAAGCTTAATCGATTTGAGCAAGATCAAACAGAACACATATAACAGAGAAGAAGAATCAATCACACATGAAACACAGAAGAATACTCTGGGGAAAGCCTCAGCTAAAAACCCCGCTATCTGTATTATCATACAAGGTGGAAATATATCAGAATTACACAAATCCTTAGCTCTCACAACTAACCAGCTCTCAGTACAATCCTCCTGGATGCTCACAGGAAAACAAGGCTTCTCACAAACCTTCTCCTCTGCCCTCCAAGCCTCCTATTTCCTTGCGCTATTTCTCCTGGGTGATCCTACTGTTACCAAGTGTAACACTGATCACTCACACTGATCTCACACCCTGTAAAACTGCGCAATCCTCAAGGAACCTTATTCCTTTTGTGTGCATGAGTTTCCTTTATAGGAGAAAACATGCAACTGATAGTACACTGTCCATGTCTTTAATATCAACTGGGTCTTTCTCATAATAGACATGCATGAGTTACTGATGAGAGAATATTAAGTTATCTGGAGTACACTAGTTGGATGCATGCATGCATTAACTGATTGAATTCATAATTAGTTCCTCAAACAGTTTGGAACTAATTTAATTAGACTTAACTCAGTAAACTGAGCTAACTAATTACAACTCAAATACAACTCAATCTTATCTCCTTAATTAAGGTATAATCTCCTTAATTTAAGGGATAACCTCCTTAATTTAAGGGATAACTGTTGCATGACTTCACAAAGACTTCTAACTTGAATTTATCCAACTAATTAATCCATAATGAATTAATTATTTATTTTTCAAGCAACTAGTGAGACTAAATTTGAATTTAATTCACAATTTTAATTCAAGGACAAATTAAAACTAGAATATTCTAGATTCTATTTTTATCATTTCTTGTTGCTATTTTCAACACTTCCTCTCAACAAGAAAGGAATTCAACTGGATCCCGATCCTGAACCTTTGGAATGTTCTGCATGCAACACTTCTCTGGAGTGTTGTAGCTCCAGCAACTCCAGAAACAAAAAAACATCCGACCTAATTCAGAATTATGCCTCTGCCATCAAAGTCTCTGACTGTTATTGCCTCTGTCAACTGAAAACTCTGCACTTCTGCTGACTCAACCTTTCTGCACTGTTGTCAATCCTTATTGGCACACTTCAGTATCTGACTGCTCTAGCCTCTGTCACTTTGATTTCTGACTGCATCAATCCCACCGATTCCTCCCACTACTATGTACTTTAGGCTCCCATAGCAAGGTACAATCCATGAGATAAAACTTCTCAATGGACCCTGTCCAATTTCAGCCTTCTTAGGACTATCACTTCACATCACCCCACCTCACACCTGGAGGTATGGCTGCATGTGATCCCTCTGCTAACTTGGCTCGAAATTTCCCCCTATTGGAGGTCTCTGCATGAGTGGATGCCTCCTTTCGGTCTCCTCTCAGTATTTCCAATTGTGGCTCCTCCACAATTGTTTGAGACTTCTTCTAAGGATGTATGTTGAGAGGTAATTTAATCTCCTTCTCAACCACCAAGTCTCTAACAGTTGCCTTGCTCCTCAAGGCTTTTCATGCAGCTTGAACATAAAGAGCATACAGGTTCTTGGCTAGCACACCAATCTACTTCACCTGTCTCGTGGTGATATGTCTATGGAAAACTTTTCCCTTACTGAAGACAACATCATAGCCTTTGTCCTCCAACATCGCAATCGATACCAAGTTCTTCTTCAGTCTAGGCACATACTTCACATCTGTCAAGGTAATGAGAGCTTCATGCTCCCTCTGAAAAGCAACCGTGCCTACTCCTGAAACACTATACTTTTCATCATTACCCATCTCTATGCGCATCTAGAGGTATTTCTCCTCCAAGGTACTGAATAAACTCTTATCGCCGGTCATGTGGAATGAGGCTCCATTTTCAAGAAACCAACCACAACCCATCATCAATGAAACCATGCATGTGATGAGGGTAAAATCCAATTCGAACTGAGAGGCCAATGCCTCACCTTTAGATCTTTTCGAGGATCCCTTCTTGGATCAATAGAAAATTAGTTGCATAATGGCCCACCTCATGACAATTAAAGCATCTCACTTTAGATTTTTCAATCTTCTTCCCACCACGAGAAGAACTCAATTTGGGATGAGAATCCTTCTCCTTCCCTTTCCTTGCCTTACTCGCTAAGGCCAGATTTTCTTCATCCTCCTTGGATGAAGAACCATCTCGTGTGCTCCTCCTGATCTCCTCCTGCATGAGATCCGACCACAGCTATTCCCAATCCGATAGTTTCTCTCTTCCATTCACCGAGTCCTGGTAGCTATGCCAGCTCTTAAGAAGACCGAGGAGAGCAAGACTCACCATATCATCATCGGCTGTCATTATTCCTACACCTCCAAGCTCATCTCTCCAGGTGGTGAGCTTGTTCAGATATGTAGAAATAGTGTTGTCCTTTTCACACTTGATTTTTCGAAGCTTGTCCTTGAGCACCAGCTTCCTCTGGTCACTACTGTTTTGATATAGGTCCTTCAATGTCTTCCACATTTAAAACAAAGTCTCCTTCCCATGGAGACTCGAGACAATATGGTCTCGAATTCCCTCCAAGATGATTCGTCTCGCCCTCGCCACACACTTGTTCCATTCAGCCAACTCTTGTGCATTAGTTGCAGCTGGCTTGGGGATTTCTTGATCAATGAAATCCTTCAAACCATTGTCTTCTAATACTGCTTCCATGCAATCTTTCCATGCTATGTAATTTGAGTTGCCATCCAAGGCATGCTCGATTCTCAAGCTATAGAACGCCATTGACCAACCCGAAGAATGAGATGAATTCGATTTGTACCTTCAATCCCGAACTTCAAACATTGAATTTCCCTTCTCAGTATACTGTTCACAGCTTCGATCACCTTTGCTCTGATACCAAGTAGAAATTTTTCTATAGATCAGCTAGCTCTAATACCATGTAGAAATTCTTACTGTAGATCACTTGATAATGCAATGTAACTAAAGCAAAATACTTGATCTACTTCTACTATCAAACTTTACGGAAGCTTAATTGATTTGAGCAAGATCAAACAGAACATATAACAGAGAAGAAGAATCAATCACACATGAAACACATAAGAATACTCTGGGAAAAGCCTCAGCTAAAAACCCCACTATCTGTATTATCATACTTGAAGGTGGAAATAGATAAGAATTACACAAAGCCTTAGCTCTCACAGCTAACCAGCTCTCAGTACAATCCTCCTGGATGCTCACAGGAAAAAAAGGCTTCTCACAAACCTTCTCCTCTGCCCTCCAAGCCTCCTATTTCCTTTCACTGTTTCTCCTGGATGATCCTACTATTACCAAGTGTAACACTGATCACTCACACTGATTTCACACCCTGTAAAACTGCACAATCCTCAAGGAACCTTGTTCCTTCTGCATGGATGAGTTTCCTTTATAGGAAAGCTCATGCAACTGATAATAACCTGTCCCTGTCTTTAATCTCAATTCAGTCTTTCTCTGAATAAACATGCATGAGTTATTAATGAGAGAATCTTCAGTTATTTGGAGTACACTAGTTTGATGCCTGCATGCATTAACTAATTGAACTCACAATTAGTTCCTCAAACTATTTGGAACTAATTTAACTGGACATAACTCAGTTAACTGAGCTAACTAATTACAACTCAAATACAACTCATCCTTATCTCCTTAATTAAGGGATAATATCCTTAATCTAAAGGAAAACTGTTGCATGACTTCACAAAGACTTCTAGCTTGAATTTATCCAACTAATTAATCCAAGACGAATTAATTAATTATTTTTCAAGTAGCTGGTGAGACTAAATTCGAATTTTAATTCTTAATTTTAATTCAAGGACAAATTAAAATTGGAATATACTGGATTCTATTTTTATCATTTCGTGTTGCTATTTTCAACAGAAGGAGCTCGAGATCACATTTTCTTGATTCTCCATGGCAAGGATACACCATATGCAATGTGGAAGGCATTGACATACCTGTTTCAGAATAGCAGTGACCATAGGATGTTGGCACTGAAGGACAAACTCATAAAGATCAAGATTGAGAAGGGCGACTCAATTCTGAATTACTTGACCAAGTTCACCCATTGTCGGGATCAGCTTGGAAGTGTCAGGATTACTGTTGCCGAAGAAAATATGGTGAGCCTAGCTCTTCTAGGACTTCTCAAGAGCTAGCATAGTTACCAAGACTTTGTTAATATGAGGGAGAAGCTACCATATTGGGAGCGACTGTGGTCAGATTTGGTACAGGAAGATATTCGACGGAACACCAGAGAAAGGACCTCTTCCAAAGAAGTGGAAGACGACTTTGCATTAGTGAGAAAAAAAAAACCAAGGGAAAGAAGCCCCAAGGTGAGGCGGGTGACAAGAAGAAGGACTTTTCAAAAGTCAAGTGTTTTCATTGTCACGAGTATGGACACTATGCCACGAATTCCCCATAGAAGAAAGCAAGCAAGAAGGAGCCAACAATAGCGTCAATAGGTGAAGCTCTATGTTCACAATTCGAATTTGATTTCACTCTCATTGCATGCATGGCCAACACTATAATGGGAAGGGTGTGGTATCTCAACACCGATGCCTTGTTCCATATGATGGGGAATAAAGATTTCTTCAATGAATTTGAGGAGAAATACCTCAAGCAGAACATAGATTTTGGAGATGACGAGAGGTATAGTGTTACCGAGATTGGTACAATTACATTTTAGAGGGAGTTGGGATCCCCTCTCAGAATCAAAGATGTGATGTGTGTTCCAGGACTAAAGAAGAATCTTGATTTTGTCATGGTATTGGAAGACTGTGGCTATGATATGATTTTGAGTAAGGGAAAGGTTTTCCTTAGACACATTGCCACGGGACAGGTGAAACATATCAATGTGAGAGTCAAGAACCTATATGCTCTCAAGGTCTAAGATGCATGCAAAGCCTTGAGGAGCAAGGAAAAGGTTAGAGACTTGGTGGTTGAGAGTTTGCATGAATTACCTGTCGACATGAAACCTCAGAAAGTTGTGGAGCAACCACAATTAGAGAAGCATAGAGGAGACCGAGTGGAGGCATCCACTCAAGCAGATACCTGCAGTAGGGGGAAATTTTGAGCCAAGTGGGCAGAGGGATCACATGCAACCATACTTCTAGGTGAGAGGTGGGGCAATGTGAAGTAATAGTCCCAAGAGTGCAAAAATTTGGGCAGGGTCCATTGAGATGTTTTGTCTCATGGATCATTACCTTGTTATGGGAGCCCATAGTACACAGTAGCAAGATGGATCAGTGTCAGTTGATGCAGTCAGATGTCAGAGTGTCTGAGACAGAGACTAGAAGCAATTAGATACTGGGGAGTGCAAAGCAGAGTTGGTAGCAGTGCAGAGTTAGTAGAAGCACAAAATTTTCAGTAGACAATGTAGTAGGTAGTAAGCAGTCAGATACTCTAGTGACAAATGCATCATACTGATTCAATTTGGATTATTTTTAGTTTCAGAAGTTGCAGTAGCAACAATATTAGAGAGAAGTGTTGCATGAATAACATTCCAAAGGTACTGGATCGGGATAGAGTTGAATTATTTTCTTGTTGAGAGGGAGTGTTGAAAATAGAAACAAGAAATGTTAAAAATAACATCTAGAAATTCTAATTTAATTTGTCCTTGAATTAAATTAGGAATTAAATTGTAATTCTATTCTCATAGAAACTTGTAACAGTTAACCAAGTTAAGTTGACTTAGCTGGCTTAGTAAATTCGAGTGGGAAGTCTTTCTAGAGTCATGTAGAGTGATCCCTAAAATTTAGGGGCCCAAGTTGAGTTCTTATTGAGTTGTAATTAATTAACTCAATCTCACTGAGTTATAGTTAGTTAAACTATTTCTAGCCGTTGGAGGAACTAGTAGGAGGTCTACTAGTGGGGACGGGCACCAGTGCATCCTTAGTGCCAAACCAGTTAACTAAAGATTCATTCATAAATAAATCATGCATGACAGTTTAGAGGAAGACCCAGTTAAGATTAGAGTTCAGGGACAATGTACTATCAGTTGTATAATTTTCCGAGTTGTACAGATGGTGCATGCAATCAGTTGAGGACCTATATTTGGATTACGCAGTTATGGAGAGTGGATTTCCCAATTAAATATGGGGTAATTACCTTAGGGATTTCAGAAGGAAGTAGGGGCTTGGCAGGGAGATGAATTGGATAAATGTTGGCTTGCGTTGACTTGTGAGGCAGAGAGATAAATTGTACTTGTGCAGAGATTGTTTAGGTTGAACAAGCATTGTATTTTCTTCTCATATCTTCTAGTTAATGTAATATAGATAGTCAAGGTTTTGAGATGTTTCTTTCCCCAGAGAAATATTGTATTATGTTCGATTGAAATTCTTCCTTTTCTGCTTATTGTTTTCATCAATCAATTTTGGTTTCCACTGAAGAGTAGTTTAAATTCTGTCTTTCGTTTTAGAAAATCACATAAGCTATTGAATCTACATGTTGGCTTATTGGGCCCTGACCCAGGTTTGGAAGAGTTTTAGCCAAACAAATCCTGTACTACTGGCCCTTTCGACAACAATCTGCACAGTGCAGACTGAAGTCTCACTCGAGGCAGTATGGGAGGGTGCTGGAACCAGGTTTCCACACCCTAGGGATGTCTTGATGAGGTCTGGAGGATTCACAACCCAATCTATGTACTTATGCTATTCTGCACAACAGTCTGGCCTTCACGCAGATCTGCGGGGGGTGTTTCTTAGATCCTGAGTCCTATTGCAGTTATTATAGATTTGATTTATTCTTCAAGTTCTTTAAGTGAACATTTAACAGTTAAACCCAGAGCGCGTAATCATAAATCTTAAATTCATTTATAAAACCATAACATAAACATAAACATTCAGATCTGCAATCAGATACACAATAATTCAGAAATATTTAACTTTATTAATCTTTCCATTCAATACAATCCAATTCCTCCCTATGCACACAGTTGCAGGGGTCCGCGCACACAGCTGCGGACTCTACTAGGCCTTTATGCACACAGCTGCAGAGCCTACTCTACCCTCTACTACCCACGACTCGGACTTACAGACTCATATTACTCTTGCTTTCACAAACCAATACATCAAAGCTATCATCCAAAAAACTACCTTCTAAACCTATATCCTTGCTCTCTTTATACATTCCCATGGTCCGCAGGCCATGGGCAAGCCGACACATTCTAGATTAATCTATAATATTTTAGGGTGGACTACCTTTGGACTTTACCCATTACAATTCATGCTTCGCGCACTTCGCGGAGCTTCTATCATACTCTTACCCAAAATTACGTGCTTTAAGCCCCAAAACCTTTACGCAGGGGATCCCTTGCCCAACACTACAATAAAAATATACAAGTATGGACGAAGGCAATCCAGATTGAATAATGGGTGTAGGCCAAGGAATGGGGGAATAATTATCTTGAAAGCATTGTAATCAACAACATTGGTGATGGCGTAAGGGCCAAATTAGAGTGGTCAAAGCTTTCGATGGGCTTTTGTAAGGCATTCCTTTTGCAAATGCAACCAAACTTTGTCACCTAATTGAAACTTATGTGGCACCAATGTTGATCATGATGTTGTTTGTACTTGGAATTGGCTTTATCCAAGATATCATGAACCTGCTGGCGGGTGTGCTAGATGTGTTCAATAAACCCGGTGGCTTTATCAACTTCAGAATGAACACATGCATATTCTTTATGTGTACTTGTAAGAGGCATTGCAACATCAATGGGACATAATGCTTGAAATCCCATGCCCAGTTGAAATGGGTTGTGGCTAGTCAATCTATGGAGAGCTCTATTATAGCTGTGTTGCACATAAGGAAGAATCTCTTCCCATGTTCTTGGATGCTTGGAGTTGTACATGCATAGTATGTGCACGATCATCCTATTGAAAATCTATGTTTGGCCATTGGCCTGAGGATGGAATGTAGTTGACTTGGTGATTTTAGTGTCCAATAATGACCAAAGGCTCGACCAAAATGCACTCAGGAACCTACTATCCTGATATGATATAATGGTCCATGGAATCCCAAAATGTACCCTCACCCATTTGAATAAGAGTTTGGTAGTGTCTTTTGCTAGGATACTCTTCTTGTAAGCAGTCAATATAGTCATCTTAGAAAATCTATTAATGACCAAAAATACACAGTCGTTACCATGCTTGATAGAAGGAAGGCCATGCATATAGTTCATGGAAATGGATTCCCAAGGTTGGCTAAGAATAGGAAGATGAGTGTACATGCCTTGCTTATTGATGGTTGGCTTGGAGATGACACAAGCAATGCACAATCTAAATAATTTCCAACATCCTATCATAGTTTTGGCCAATAGAAATACTTCTACAGTATTGCCATAGTTTTCTCCAAACCAAAATGTCTTGCAACCCAACTGTAGTGTGCATCACAAATCAACTTGGCACGCTCGCTTGAAGGAACAAGAAGGTACCGCATGTAGCATAAAAAATTCATCCTAGAGGTGGAATTCTAGTACTTTCTTGCCATTGATCAACGTCTGGTATGTGGGGTAAATTCTAGATCATTTATGTATAGTTGTATTCATCCAGAAGTCTCGTGCCCACAAAAGTTGAGACAAAAGTCAGTGCCACAACTGGGGGTCGATTGAGGCAATCTACAACATTATTGATACTTCCATTTTTGTATTTAATATTAAAATGGAATTGTTGCAGATATGTGGACCGTTTTTGATGGCGATCATTTTGCAACTTCCCTTGTGTTTTCATAAATTGAAGAGGTGGGTGATCTATGTGGATGATCATCTCATTCCCCAGAATGCAATGTTTCCACTGTCGGTAAGCTTGGAAAATGGAGTACATCTCCTTATCATAGGTGGGGTATTTCCAAATAGTGTCAGAGAGTGTCTCACCATGATAGGCCACTATTTTCCCTTGTTGGGTGAGAATTGCACCAATAACATAGTCAAAGGCATCTGTTTCAAATTCTTATCGTTGTTGCAATTCTGGAAATGGGAGTGCTGACAAAGAGAAAATTCATTGTTTCAGCTCCGAAAATGCCTTCTGTTGTGCCTCAAACCAAAAAATCTTTGCTTTTACTCCACCCTTGGTAATTTGACTCAAAGACAAAGTGATATGAGAGAATCGTAACATGAACCTTTGATAAAAATTGTTAAGGCCCAAAAAGCTGCGAAGCTCTGTGAGAGTTGTTAGGGATGGGAAATTTCGAATGACTTGGATCTTAGCTGAATCCACATGCACGCCTTTCTCATCAATTATGTAGCCTAGATATTGGACTTGGTTTATGCCAAAGGAGCATTTCTCCAAGTTGGAACATAGTTTGTGCTGCCGCAAGGTTTGAAGGACCTGCCAAATATGTTGCAAGTGATTTTCATAACTCTTGCTAAAGATGAGGATGTCATCCAGATATACAACCATGAACAAGTTGGTGAAAGGTTGCAATATTTCATCATCAACATCATAAAATTTTCAGGGTCATGTTTCAACCCGAAGGGCGTGACCAACCACTCAAAAAGAGGCCCTCCTTGGTTTCGAAGGTGGTCTTCCATACATCTGTGGGTTCTATTAGGACTTGGTGATAACTAGACCTCAGATTAATCTTGTTGAAGTACTTGACCCCCTTGAGTTGGTCCAAGAGGTCATTAGTCCATGGGTTTTAATATATTTTCTTGAAAATTTTCTTATTCAGTGCCTGATAATCAATGCAGAGTCTCCAAGTCCCATCATTCTTTTGTACGAGTATAATTGGGCTCCCACAAAGTGAGGAACTTGGTCGGATATGCCTTTTTGTAGCAACTCCTAGATCTACCGCTTGATTTCCTCATTTTCTTAGAATAGAGCAGCATTACATTGGCCCATTGGGTAGAGTTTCTCCAAGAGTCAAGCCAATCGAATGCTTGACCTGACAGTGCAACGTTAGCCCTACGGGTGATGAGAAGATGTCCACGTACTCCTCCATAACCTTATCAACTTGCTTTTGCTATGCGAAGGAACCCTTTCTATGGGCTATGGATGTGGCTATGATCTTCTCCTTACTTTGAGATTGAATCGAAAAGTAAACAAATTTCCCAGTCTAAGAGGTGATCTTACTGCATTTCTTATCAAAGATCAAAGAAATGGTGGTAGGTAGGGATACCTCCGATATCTTGTATATTTTTTTGCCAAAGTAATAATAATAGTGCGAGGTCTGAAATCATACACAATGTGATGCTTCCACAAGTATGGTTGGCCTAATAAAACATCATAGACTCTAAGAGGAGCAACATCACATAATACCTCATCTATGAAGGGATTGATGCTTTAGGGAAGGAGGCACTACTAGCAGACACAAAGATTTCATCCTTAGTGGAGCCAATTGATGGTGTATGGTTGCAGTTGTGGTCTGGTCAGTAGGCCCAATCACATAATGAAATCTACTAAGATGAGGTTCTTTTGGCTTCCATTGTCGACAATGAATAGGAGTGGAGAACCCTTCACCCACATACGTGAGTGGAAGAGACGCTCCCCCTCCTCTAGATCTTCAGGATAAATATTTTGGACCTTGGTAGTAGAAACAGTGGCACTAGGTTCTCCATTAATAATATCACTATAAGGAAAAAAACCTTCTAGCAGAGGTTTTTACGGAAGCCCCTATAAAAATAACCCAAAAGTTTGTTTGTAGCGAAGGTCACTAGTTGATCTGAGTTGACTCAACTCCCAGATTTAACCAAGATCTTTTGCTTCTGTGATGTGATTAAAATTGCATTTAAAATAGAATAAAGGAACCTATATGCATGATGTAAAGAAGAAGGAACAAAACAAGAATCAACAACATAAAACACAAGGCATTGATAACGGAGTTTGTCTAGGAGGGACTATGTCTTCGGGTGTCAAGATGGTGTAGGCCGCTGCATTAAGTGCTGTCAATAGTGATGATGTACATAGGTGGTGATGCCGCTATCACACAAGGAAAATTCCCTCACACAGGAGTGGCTCCACGAGATGTTCTGCTACAGGAACTCTCACGCACAAAAAGACTCCTATGAGTATGACATAAACTCCTGCATGATGATAATGAGCATCCCGCAAACATGGCATCAAAGGGATCTCAATGCAAACATACATGGCAACACATGAGTATCCTATCAACATGATGACAAAGGGATATCAAACAAAACATGATGAATCATGACAACAAGTACATCCCATAGATGATTCTGCGTCACATCAAGAAGGAATCCTGAAAGAAGTAAGAAAACAAGATCCCACATCAAAATAAGAAAACAAGATCCCACATCAAACATCAAACAGGGATCTATGCAGCATAATGCATCTCATAGCAAAAAGGAGTACATGAGCACACTGCATATACCTAGCATCTTAGGGCTATCTGAAGAAAAGGATGTCAAATCACTGAAGTTGGCCATACCATCAATCTCGCGACGTCGAATCTCATGGAAATGACTGCTTGCACATGAATGCTAATGCCTGCACTCCACTTTGAAAAGTGGCTTAAAAATGGAATGATCAAATGGAAAATCTGATTGCACCATCAGATTTGTGGCATCGAATAGTGGAAAATCGACTGTCAAATTTCTGAATTCTGAGAAAGTGGAAATCTGGGGCTACATGAATCTTTTAGATTCCTCAAAGATTCCCTCCTTCAAGAAATATGAATATCTATTGCTCAGATCAAAATTATGACTGTGCCATTAGGTTCGTGTCACTGAGAGGTGTAGGATTGACATAAAGTTTGTCCAATTTGGACACTGGCAAAATTTTTCCCTCTTGAGAATTTGGCTCAATCATGGTTCTGCCTGTGTTTTTCCAGGATCATGGTTCCACCTGAAAATTAATTAATTAAAGAAAATACATCTCGATCTACGTGCACGCTCCTCTGCTACTCCATGTTGGGCGCACTATGCAAATGAAGGTTTATAATAAAGTTCGTGGGTGGAAATTTCCAAGGGAACTTGTTGGCGTAACAATGGCACACTATGTTGGGCTGACGGAGGTCACAAGGTCGAAGCCTTGTCCTACCGTTACATAACTTTGGCACGGATTTTAATGTTGGTTTAACCGCACTTTAATTTGGTGTGTTGACCCCTTCATACAGAGGCATTTTTGTTTTGGTAACTGTGATTTTTGTGTGCATTATTGTTTTGGGGCAGAGGTTGGTACATGGGGCCGCCCAGTGGGGGCTGGCCCACATGGGCCAGGCGGGTATGATCCCTGTCAACCTCACATTTAATTAATGACACATGTGGTTGGGGTCTGGGCCTACCACACCCCATGTAATTTTGGTGGTTGGTTGGGGGTCTGACGGGGTCATGGCCGCTGGCCCATAATATTTGTTATGTATGTTGGTTGTTGGGGGGTGGCGGGGTTGGTGGCCCTCCACCCCAAATATATATATATATTTTGATTTTTTCATATAATAATAGATTTTTTAATTTTTGTCTAATATAAGGGATATTAGACATATTAACGACCCAACAAATTTTCTCGCTTTCGAGCACTAGGTTTCATGCCCCGGGGTTGGTCAAATTGTAGGACACTTAAACCTCACCCACTGCCCACCTTTGACTGGCTCATTCTCCCTCATGTGAGCTCGGATTTGAGTGTCATTCACACTGTTGGAATTAGGGCGACCAACACTTCGATCTGGTGCTGGTTCGGGAACAATCTGGCCACTTTGAATTTTGCCCCTTTCTGAGTCCTCTGGGACTTCTCCCTGTGTCTGGAGCCACCTGGATCAATCCTCCCCACTGAGGAGCTTTTGCTACTCCAAAAGCATGAAAAATAATCTGCAACTTCTCTGTACCTTGTTTGCATCTCAAGCGTCTTGAAAAGGTCTCGCTTCCATCTCCTTCACCTTTGTTCTTCGAACCCTTGAGCAATGAGCCGACACCTGCAACCTCTGCAAACTGTAGTACAATTCTGCAAATTACATTCTTGATTCACATGACCAACTAATGACCCAAGAATCCCATACTTGCCACGATTTTATAACACATACTCGGTGGTCAAGTTTACATCAAAATGGAAACAATACCCTAGCTACGAAAACAAGGCCAACATATCATTGTTGCTTCAACAAGTGATGGAAAACACATCATCACTACAACATATGATTTACAAAAATAAGGCCAAATACTATTGTTTCTTTGACAAGTGATGGAAAGATAACATCACTTTCATAGTTTAACATGCAACACAAAATAAGACTAGACATCATTGTTGCTTAACAAGTGATGGAAAACACATCATCACTTTTACATCTTAAAATGAAACAAATGATTTACAAAAGCACGACCATGACAAGCTAACATATCTAGAAACCATTTTCCACTTACAAATGTGAATGGGTCATCCCCCTATGGTGGTTTTGCTTGTCAAATAAGTGTTTCACCTGGTTCATGCACTGACACTTTGTATTTAAGGCACTGTTCTGGATGGAGCCTCCAACACGTGGCTCTTTGATGGCCACTTCTGTCGCAATGACTGCAATAGGCCTTCTTCCTCCAGATTTGCTTAACATGTTTCTTTGCCTGCTGTTGAGAGGGTATTTCATTCCTCATCCTTTTTTGTGCTACCATTATTTTCCAACACTTAGAAAATGTATGGTTATGTAATCCACGAAAGGTACATGTTTTTCGATGCCATGTTTTATGTCCATCATTAACAACATGATTATAATCGAAAAGAACATTCGAATATCAAGATTGGTTATACCTTTCCTTGATGTCTTTGGTGTCATTATGGCGATGAGAGCTTGCCTTGACTCTTTCCCTGCAATGGACACTAGATGATGGTGATGTGTTCCCATTATTCTCTTTCCTCGAAAATTTCGACAATGTCTCAGATGAATTTGACACCTTCGAGCATTCTCCTTCAGTGTATCCCAAGCCTACGAATCGAGGTCTCTGCACAACCTCCAATGGTTCAGTTATGCCTTGGTTATTAACACCAATTTTTTCTTCCTCCTGTGCCTTGTCTGGGTAAGGAGACTCATGCTTGTCCTTGTAATTGGGATCTCCAAATCTCCAGTAGAAATCATACTATGTGAAGATGAAACTAAAAGGAAATCAACATCTTTTACCTCCATTGTCAAGTTGGAAAGAACTTATGAGGGTGCATCATCATCTATTGTTGGTGGTTCGCTATCTGTCTTGGCGCATTCCCCAACTTCCTTCCTGACATACCCAAGTCTTTCCTGACGGGGTAATTCCTCTACTTTGACGGGGTTGAAAATACCTTGGCCATTAATTCCCGAGCCTTTTGCTTCATAACCCATTTTCTTCAACAGTTTGGAGCCAATTCCTGTGGTATGATTTTCAAAAACAACGAAATCATCATCAGGACACATACATGAATTTAGAGAATTACTTTTTACCTCACATGGGTCATGCTACAGCTTTTCCAAGTCCTCGTCCTTAGCTTGCAACTGTTGTAGAAAACTCTATTTTTCCTCTTTCTCTTCATGTAGAAGCAACTTCAATTCAACGTTCTTTGTTTGAAGATTCTATTTGTTGTGCTTCAGTTCTTCTAGGGCCTCTTCCATGGCTTGCAATTGAAGCTATAGTCTCTCCTTTTCCTCTGTCTCTTTTTGTAGAGCTTCATACATTATTTCCACCCTTTGGGAAATTTTGAGCATGGTCTCGTACATCACTTTTTCATCCTCTGTCGTTGCACATTCCATTGTTCACACTTGCAATTCACATCCACACAAAGAACACTCTGATACCAAACTTGATCCGAGTTGACTCAACTCCTGGATTTAACCAAGATCTTTTGCTTCCGTGATGTGATTAAAATTGAATTTAAAATAGCATAAAGGAACATATATGCATGCTGTAAAGAAGAAGGAACAAAATAATAATCAGCAACATAAAACACAAAACGTTGATAACGAAGTTCGTCTAGGAGGGACTACGTCTTCGAGCCCGGTGTCAAGATGGTGTAGGCCGCTACATTAAGTGTTGTCAATAGTGATGATGTACATAGGTGGTGACATCACTATCATACAAGGAAAATGCCCTCACGCAGGAGTGGCTCCATGAGATGTTCCGCTACAAGAACTCTCATGCACAAAAAGACTCCTATCAGTATGACATAAACTCATGCATGATGATAATGAGCATCCCACCAACATGGCATCAAAGGGATCTCAATGCAAACATACATGGTAACACATGAGTATCCCGTCAACATGACGACAAAGGGATCTCAAACAAAACATGACGAATCATGACAACAAGTACATCCCTCTGTCATTTCCAGACAATTTTTGTGCAATATGTATTTTCCTTTGCTTTGATCACATAATGCAGAAAATAGATTCCAAGGTAGAGTAAAACTCCGCATAGCACAATTCGAGATAGATGATTCTGCATCACATCAAGCAAGAATCATGAAAGTAGTAAGAAAATGAGATCCCACATCAAACATCAAAAAAGGATCTATGTAGCACAATGCATATCATAGAAAAAAGGAGTACATGAACACACTACATATACCTCACATCCTAGGGCCATCTGAAGAAAAGGATGTCAAATTGCTGAAGCTGGCCCTACCATCAATCTCGTGGCATCGAATCTCATGGAAATGACTATTCACACATGAATGATGACACCTGCACTCCACTTTGAAAAGTGGCCGTAAAATTGAATTATCAAATGGAAAATATGATTGCACCATCAGATTTGTGGTGTCGAATAGTGCAAATTTGACTATCAAATTTCTGAATTTTGAGAAAGTGGAAATCTGGGGCTACAGGAATCTCAAAGATTCCCCTAAATTCCTCAAAGATTCCCTCCTCCGGATCATCTGAAGATCTGCTACTCAGATCAAAATTCTGACAGCGCCATTAGGTTTGTGTCGTTAAAAGGTGTAGGATCGACATAAATTTTATCCAATTTGGACACTGGCAAAATGTTGCCCTCCTGAGAATTTGGCTCAATCATGGTTTCGCCTGTGTTTTTCCAGGATCATGGTTCCACTTGAAAATTAATTAATTAAAGAAAATAAGTCTTGATCCACTTGCACACTCCTCTGCTCCTCCATGCTGGGCACACTAAGCAAATGAAGGTTTATAATGTTGGATTTTAATGTTGGTTTAATCACGCTTTAATTTGGTGTGTTGACCCATTTATACGGAGGTGGTTTTGTTTTGGTAACTGTGATGTTTGGGTGAATTATTGTTTTGGGGCGGAGGTTGGTACATGCGGCTGCCCGGTGGGGGCTGACCCACGTGGGCTAGGGGGGTTCGATCCCCACTGACCTTGCATTTAATTAATGACACATGTGGTTGGGGTGTGGGCTGGGTCCACTAGAGGTGGCCTGCCCACCCCATGTAATTTTGGTGGTTGGTTGGGGGTTCTTCGGGGTCATGGCCGCCGACCCATAATATTTGTTATGTAATTTGGTTGTTGGGGGGTGGTAGGGTTGGTGGCCCACCACCCCAAAAAATATATATATTTTTTGATTTTTTCATATAATAATAGATTTTTTTTTTGTCTAATATAGGGGATATTAGACAAATTAACAACCCAAAAAATTTTCCCGCTTTTGGGCGCTAGGTTTCATGCCCCGGGGTCGGTCAAATTGTAGGACACTTAAACTTTGCCCAGTGCCTAACTTTTACCAAAACTTTGACTAGCTCGTTCTCCCTCATGCGAGCTTGGATTTGAGTGCCATTCACACTGTTGGAATCAGGGCAACAAGCACTTCGATTTGGTGCTAGTTCAGGAACAATATAGCCACTTTAAATTTTGCCCCTTTCTGAGTCCTTTGGGACTTATGACTGTGTCTGGAGCCACTTGGATCACTAGCAGAGGTGGGTAGGTGGATGTTTAAGCGGATTTTTTTTAAACAATGCATCTACAATATACAAACACATCGATCTTTACCATATACACAAGCAACAATGTCGTATAAAACATGGCGCACCGTGGAATTTTTTTTTTTTATAAAATAAGAAAAACATGGTGCGCTAAATAAACAAAGCACCAATATTTGAATAATTGAAAGCACCGGAAAAAAGTTGACTTTTCAAAATTGTTGGTGCTATATACACCCGCAACATCAGTGCACTTCATGTAGTAAAATGACTGGGTGCATACCAAGAAGGAGCACTGCTATAATTTTTAAATTTCAAACAAATGTGGTGCTATTTTCCAACGATGCACTATTGCGGTTAATGTACTAAAACGCCTTGGGGTGTCTTCTAAAGGGCATCACTAGGCGGTTTTTAATTTAAAAAAAGAAAGAGTGGTGCTATATTCAAATAAAGCACCGGTGCGGTACTTGAATTAAAACGCCTTGGGGCATCTTACCAAAAACACCGCTATAGATTTTTTAATTAAAAAAAATGATGCTCTTGGATATCTTCTGCACCGGTGCAGTTATCATAATGCATCAGACGAGGGTTAATTAAAAAAAAACCTCCTAGCCATAATATATATATATATATATATATATATATATATATATATATATATATATATATATATTATATATATATTTTACCATTTATAGTTTTAGAGATCTCTGAAGCATCGATGCCACTGTTGCCTCATGCAAGCGCCCTGATGTCGATGCTTCTCTTATTTACCATCCTTTTGTACCATGCTCACCACCCGACTTTCCAATTTTTTCAAACCATGGTAAAATTTGTTTTCCTCCATTACGTGCCATCAATGCCTCCCTGATGATGAAATGTCTAGGTAATGTCTATGTTTCTCTCTAATTTAACTTTTTAGTGGATTAAAATTTCAAATTAGCTTAAAATTTCCATTGTTTTTTATTTTTCTTCCCTGTGCGGTGCACTCGATATGTTCGGCTCGCACCGATAGTGGTGCACACTATAAATTTACAGGCTGCACTATAGTTCGGTGCATGAATGTAACACACTGATATTGTTGTGGTTCGTTTCGTAAATGAAAATGTAATGGGAGAGCTATAAATTGTATATCAGTGCGTTACCCCTCATGCATTTATATTTAGCAAACACACCGCAAAAATAATATTTAAAAATATAGCTATAGATCGGTGCGTTCGAGAACCTGAATGTTCCGTACTAGTGTGAAAAGTTTATATGTGCTCACTGGTGCATAAGCGTGATGCATTGATATGAAAATTTAAATTTTTGAACAATCAACGATGTGTCATATATATGTGCGCACCATTTCCGGTGCGACTATGTTTCATAACACATCGGAGCCGGTGCATGACTGTCTTTTGAGTGCACTGATGATTTTTTGCTTCTGTTTTTTAAATTGAAAGTTATGTTTCCATATTTATAAATATATTTTTCATTTAACAAAAAAAATGTATTTTATTTATGAGGCTGATGTATTTTATATGTCAATCATGTAGTAGAGATGTCAGCAATGGGAACAACAACAGGGGTAGGAGAAAATGGCAGACCCATAGACTATGGTCCAACCATAAGAGGCCAGAGAGAGGGAGAACACATGATTGTTGTCCTACAATACACATTCTAGGTGTCTTACCTAGATCTCAGAGGTCCCTACTACAAACTATGATGATGCCATGGATTTCATAAATGGAATTTTGAAATGTTTATACTTTGTTAAACATTTCTGGTTCAAATGGTGAAAAAGGAGTGAAATGAGAAGGTAGTGGTACAAAGAAAAGATATCAAATTAGGGTTTCATGGGTATTACCAGTCACACACCAAACACCGTGAAAACTTGCAGGCATGCCTTTCATGCCACTACTGTATCATACAATTGTTTTCCTTCAAATTGACGATGTGATGCATATGGATTAGGCTTCTGACATTCAATGCCATGATGCATATGGTTTGAGATCGTGACCTTCAATGATCATTCTGGGCAGGATAGATTTTAATAATATATCACACGCAACAACTTATTATGTAGCCTTATCACTTATTATTACCAAAATTTTATATATAATATAATCTTCTTAGCATTGCGGTAATACTCATCATACTGATTTGGGGGGGGACTGGCTATAGATGAAGTTGAGGTGCGTAGAAGAAGGAAGGAAAGGCAAAGGGCACTTTATAGAGTAGAAACGAAAGTGTTTGTATGCGAATGGCGAGTTCTTGTTCTTCGTATCGACGAGTGAATCTCGAGAGCAGAATACTCATCATACTGATTGAAAAATATGAAAAAAAAATCAAAACCTAAAAAATCCGACTACACTTTTTCTAAATATTCAAATCAATTTAAATTTAATTTTCAACTTGGAATATTGGAATAATATTATTGTGACATCGACAATGTCTTCCAAATTTGAAAAAGCTGTTGAATATTATTATCAGGCCATAATGACATCCTCCCAATTTGAAAGAGTTTTTGAATCACGTATTCTAATTATTTGCCGATTTCTTTCAATGAATTTTGTTTTAAATGTTGTAGGAAATTGTTGAAATTATAACTTTGAAATGTGTAATTTGTATGATTTGAATATTTTAAATGTTGTTAAATATATTTATATATTATAACTAAATAATCAAAATTATAATTTATCCTAATTTATGTTCTTTAAAAATAAAAATATCAAAGAGCGAACTTGTGCAGATACACAGTTCCAGTCTCCAAATGATGCTCAAATGCAATCAAATTAAAACACAATGAGCTCAGAGCTTGAGGTAATATAAGATTGTAGTGCAATTAAAAGACATTTCACTGTGGAAAGGGAAAGAAACATATGAACATCGATTTCCACAGTGTCAGAGATGCGCTTGTCCTAATAAGAGGTTTAGACATTTTTGAAAGAAGGAATATTTTCTGCATCTAAACTCGATTATGAATAAGGATCCAAAAAATTTGGATACATTTTTATTCAATTTGACATGGATTTAAAAAACTAAATTCAATTAGATAATTGAAATATAAATAAAATATGAACTTACTGGAGATGGAAAGGGATAACTCCGTGATAACTCTGTGAAGGACTTTGATCAACAATATGGAATGAGTTGGAATTTGAAGAATTAGCCATTTGATATTATTGATATTTTGTCCATGCATTTGAGAAAAATGAGAAATACAATTTTGTGACCATATCTAAAATTAATCTCGAGAACCATATAATCAAAATCTAAATTTCAATATGGTATTCAAACCATTTTTCAAGAATAAGGTGACTTTAAGCAGAAAATGTATATCATGAAATATTGTAATTCATGTGGATGCGTCCTAAGGGATAATATGAGATTAATATGCCATTTTATGTGAAAATAAAATTTCAGATAACTTTTAAGCATGATCGATGCGGTTATCATAACGGAGTGCATCGATGCATTTAAATAATACTAGCATAAGTTCCTTCAAATAATACCTGTATTTGTTTCCTGCATTCTGAAAAAAAAGTTATCATATCGGTGCTCTTGTACAGAAACACACCAATACGCTTCAAAGAAAAGCAACGCCGATACGCACCTATTTCTAGATTTTAGAAAATAAAAATGAATTCAACCATCTCGATGCTCTTATACCAATTATAACATTGATGCTTTTAAATACAAACTGCACCGTTGCGTTAAAAAAATTAATCGCATTGTTTTTGGATTTCAAAAATAAAAAAGAATTGTATCATGTTGGTGCATTGAAAAAATTTGGCGCCTCAGAAATGTCATTGCACTTTTCTTATAAACACACTGGTGTGCTTGATTATCGAACGCATCGAACGTTTAGATAAATTGAAAAAAAACCTGATTCTTTTATTTTTTTAAAATTCAAAATTGAGCAACTATTGATTTTTTGAAATCTAATTTCATAAATTCTTTTAAATAGTAAAAAATTATTCACTATTTCATTATTTTTCCCAAAATTTCAATGGAGTGATTTGCAAGAGAGACATACCAGGAGCACTGTATAATAGCATAATACTTTGGAGAATCAAAACTATTCAAAAGATCAGAAGTTGAAAGGTATGGTGATTCACTCAAAACCCTGCATAATAAATTTTTTAATTATTGTTTAGTTTACTAATATTTTTTTTTACAATTTCTGTTAGGGTTTAGTTAAAAGAGAGGTCATTTTGTTGGGAAAAATATGGAGAGGGAAAGTGAATTAGTATTTTGAACTCAATTAAACTTTTTAATTCTTATTCTAAATTCTATATGCCACTGTTAGTTATGCAACCCACGTATGTACACTCTTTTAGTGAATGCAAACAATGTATACCTAGTTTACTTATTCTGTCATTAATCCCATTAGTGAATTAACTTATCCATTGCATTATTCACTCATTTCTATCCATAATGCAATAAGGAATAGATAAATCACATCACATAAGCAATCACATATAGAACACCTTGATTTTTAGGTGGAAACCCAATGTGGGAGAAAACCATCGCTGCTACTATCTTTGTCTTCTTTCTTATTATATAAAGAAAATATTCATCACATTTTTGTACTGATGCAAATTCTTACCAGTAAATAGGCACCCACCTGCAAGAGGCTACAACCTCCACTTGTTCTCCAACACCCACTGGAAGGGAGATTCAAGCCCCTGGTCTCATTTACGACTCCTACTGGAAGGGAGCACCTACCCCCTTTTTGAAGGCTGTAACCCTCAACTCCTTGTGGACCACTTTTCAGAATGTTTCAAAGTGAATCCACCTATCAAACTGGACCTAGATAAAAAAAAACCTAAATTGGCATAACAAATTGAAATACTGAATCTAGGTCATTGAGGAACAGTAAATCAACTTAATTTTTAAAGAATCAAACCACTGAATGTAGAAC
Organism: Pinus tabuliformis; assembly: GCA_031772625.1. Taxonomy (NCBI): domain Eukaryota; kingdom Viridiplantae; phylum Streptophyta; class Pinopsida; order Pinales; family Pinaceae; genus Pinus; species Pinus tabuliformis. The sequence continues at coordinate 887,542,385 of CM062812.1, read as the reverse complement.
CCAACCAAAACAAAAAAATATAAAAATATGTACGTAACTGTACCGAATAAAAATCATGTATGTATGCGCTTCCTCTGAGTAACACCTACGTAAAAATCTTAAACTACTGAAAAATGATCATGAATAACTGTAATACTAAATCAATCACTGGACCATACATAGATCAATCACAGATTACTGAACCAATAACAGATTCCCACACTGTAGCATCATTACCAATCAATCAACCCAATCATCACTATTATACACAAATCATCAAGATAGATTATCATTGACAGAAAATAGAAAACAAAGAAGAACTCATCAAGTGTCATCATTAAGGCGCACTACAAAACCTAACATATATACATGACTTCCATAGAAAAAATAAACATATGTACGCAACAACCATGTCTGATACCTACATATATATTTCAATATACAAAGTAAATTATCACAAAATTTATATGCTACTTTACTGAACCTCATCCATGTATGTATGCAACTTACCAGAAGAAAATTTGCATAGAGACCTTGAGTTACTAAATCAACCCTTCATTGCAATTCTCAACATCTATTAAAACAAGATCTCGACATACATCACTATATTTAGATCAAACCATCATCATAACAACAAATCTAACATTACAATCATAAATAGATCAAACAAGTATTTTCATTAGCCTTCACAACACTTTCAAATCTATGAGATCTAAACCATCTCTGTGCTCCCTGGTACACACCTGTTTCAAATAAAATCACACATAAATCATTTACTTTGCACGATTAACACTTTGATCTCCATCTACTTATATAGTTCTAGCCTTAGCTAATACCTTAGGTAAATCCCTTATTGATTTCATTAGTATTCTTTGACGGGGTCAATGAACTGTTGTCGCTCCAATTACTATGGGCTAATATCATGGTAAAAATCCCTTGTATCCATATTACCATGGTTCATATTCTGTACATGAATTTTACTTATAGGAATTGCGTATGCACATGACCCTTCTTCATAGGATCTGTGTATATTTTCTCAAAATTCACCTTTATCATAAAAATGTCATTGAACTGTCATTCCTCTATCCATGTCCTCTGTAGTATCTGTACCAAATTGCATGAGAATATTTTAAGTACATATTTATCAATCAAGTTTCCATCAAGGAAAACACATTAGGCAGAATTCCAACAATCTCCCCCTTTGGACTTGATGGCAACCACTTTGGTGTTTGGACACCATCTACAAAAACATCTGGAAACAACTGAGTCTTGTCTCAAAACACACCAAGCTTATTTCCAAGCATTTTTCTCCAAACAACAAGCTCCTCCCCCCCTTTGACATCAAGGGAAAAAGGGTAATCTAGGTTGAATGAAGTGATTCCCTTGTAGTGCTGATTGTTGTAGGTCTAATCGATTGAAAAACTGCATATTGACCATGCCCCCCCTAAGCATATGCTGGAACTTTTGAATATATACAATTAAAGCACAAGGTTTTATGACTAAAAAAAATATGACCTTTCCTATCATGAATGACTTATGATTACATCAAACACTGATAATATTGGGTTTACATATTGGATCCAAATTTTACAAGATAATGGGATTACATACATATCATGACTTAACCCCAATAGTGATCCAGGTGGATATTGGTGGCCACCTGCCAAGTCCACCTGGACCCCCACCACTGTTTCTCTCAGCATTTTTAGTTTCCTTAATTGTAGCACAACTTACTATTTTTAGCAGTTTTTCGGGTCCTGAACTTCCGGAGCCGTTTTGAGGCCCTAAACGACATTTTTTGGGAAATATGGGGCAACATGGGTCCATGGACGGATGTTGCATCCCAAAGTGGTAGTGCTCGGATAGATCTTTCTAACGAGCTATTGTACGCGTCAAACGGAGATCGTATGCCAAAGTTACGACCCTGGGAAGTTGGTGTACCAATTTACCCAAACGGGGCCCACAGTTTGGTGTTTCATCTTCTAGGGTTAGGTTTTGGAATGTTAAGGGTTTTCCATTGTTTCTCAACAATAAATAGGCCTTCGAGCCTCATTATAACACAGTTCAGAGGCATGTAGCCACCACATCTCTTCTCAGAGATAAGCTACCATCGCCCTAGGTGGTTTATTTCCATTTCTGGTTGTAAGCATATTTCAGTATTTTCCATTAATGAAATGAAGTATTATTTCCGATGCATCTTTGTGTATATGGTTATCTCTGTAATTTGTTGCATTCCTATTTAAATCCGGATCAGTGGTATCAGAGAGGTCTGCTTTTTCTCTGTTTTTCTTTGCATGTCCCCAACAAGGTTGGGATATAAGGAGTTAGGGCTTGAACTGGTCGAACCTTTGCAAGACCAGCCTTGCAAATCCCGACGGCCTCCCATGGCGGATGAGAAGAAAGACGAGGGGGCAGGAGATCCCATCAAAATCTTGCTCGAAGAAGTCCTCGAGTGACAACGGAACGCGATGATGGACAACTTTGCCTAGATCCTTCAGCGGCTACCCAGAAGCGACGCATCGGCTTCCAGCAGCTACTCTGGAAACGCCACGCCCTTCGAGGTACAAGTTAATTTTGAAATCCCCATATTCGAGGGTGAGATAGACGCAGATGCCGTGGATAAATGGTCAAATCTGCTAGAGGGTTATTTTTCTGTTCATGAATTTTCGAGTCGGGAAAAGATTGTTTTCGCTCTTCTCAAAGCAGCCCCCCACGTCAAGGACTGGTGGGAAACCTATTGCGAGCAGAAGGATGAAAGTTCTGGCTCACTATTTTCAGCCGCACCCACCTGGAATTCATTTCGGGATGCCATCAAGGAGCAGTACTACCCTGTCGGAAGCTATGAGGATGAATACATAAAGTGGACCACACTGCAGCAGGGAAGGGACCAAGACGTGCCGGAGTTCACCAATCTTTTCCATACCCTTCGCACAAAGTTGGGTATCAAGGATTCGGAGCAACATTTGATACTCAAATACCGTGGCTGCCTGCACAAGTACATCCAGGAAGAAATACAATTCCTGAACATCTCCTCACTTGGCGCAGCATACCGATATACCGTCAAGGTCGAGCAAAAGTTTAAACAAAAGAAGCGAGACTTTGGATCTGTGAATCCAAAGCAGGGGAAAGGTGCCCCTAAACCACAGAATAAAGGACAAAGCCAAGGTGGGATAGCCCAAGACAACCCGCTGAAGCTGCAAGCAAAGAACAACACCGCGAAGCCGAAAAAGGACACGGGAAAATGGTGTGAGTTCCATAAGAGCTCCACTCACAACACAAGTGAGTGTCGGGCCAAGCAGTCACTGGTGGCTGAGCTAAAGGTTTCAGAATCAGATGCATGTTCTGACTCTGAGTCAGAATCCGATAAGGGGAATGACAAAGGGAAGCAGATCATTGATGCGGATCCCAACGCCACTGTTGCTACCGCCAAGATCCAGAAAAATGAACCCGAAGATCCAGAGGAGGAGGAGCGTCTATTCCACTCCCAGATGTGGGTAAAGGGCTCCCCGATACAGTTCATTGTTGATAGTGGGAGTCAAAAGAACCTCATTTCGGTAGAGGTCATGAAGCGGTTGGGCTTACCGACCACAACACATCCACAACCATACACCATTGGGTGGCTTCACCAAGGACGAGATCTTCACGTGAGCCAGCAGTGTCGCCTTCCATACAACATCAAGCCCTTCACGGATGAGGTATTGTGTGAAATTGCTCCCCTTGAAGTTTGTGATGTATTATTAGGACAACCATACTTGTGGAAGCGACATGCTGTGTATGAATCAAGGCCCCGTGCTGTTATTATTACATTGGGAAATAAGTTGTACAGGATACCAGAGGTAGCACCACCTACTGCCATCTCTTTGATTACTGCAAAACAATGCAGTAAGATCATTTCCAAAACCAGGAAATTTGTTTTCCTGATGATACGCCCTCAAGGAAAGAAGAAGACGGTGGCCGTGGCCTCCAGACGGGGTCCCTCTGCACGACAACTACAGATGGACAAGGTTGTGGAGGAGTACGAGGACATCTTCACCTCCCCTGCAGGGGTTCCTCTGCACTGTCAGGTCAAGCACTCCATCGATCTAACCCCAGGTGCGCCGCTACCCAATGGACCAATTTATCGGCGCTCCGTTCTGGAGAACAATGAAATCAAGAGGCAAATTCAAGAGCTCCTGTAGAAAGGTCACATCCGTCCGAGTTCATCGCCTTGTGGGAGCCCGATCGTGTTGGTACAGAAGAAGGATGGGACGTGGAGACTCTGTATTGACTATCGGGCGCTGAACAAGATCACTGTCCGTAATAGGTACCCGATCCCACGGATTGATGACCTCCTGGACCAACTAAAGGGGGCGAAATATTTCAGCAAGATCGATCTAAAGTCAGGATATCACCAGGTACCAATCGAACCCTCTGATGTGTGGAAGACTGCCTTCAAATCCAAGGAGGGCCTTTTCGAATGGTTGGTTATGCCTTTCGGATTGACGAATGCTCCTGCAACCTTCATGAGGCTAATGGATGACATCTTGCGGCCATTCACCAACTCCTTTGTAGTAGTATACTTGGATGACATTCTGATCTTCAGCCAGAGTTGGGAAGAGCACCTCCACCACATCCGACAGGTTCTCCAAACACTGTGGCAACACAAGCTATGTGCCAATTTGGAGAAATGCACTTTTGGCATGACCCAGGTTCAGTATCTGGGATACATCATTGATGAACAGGGGGTGCATGTCGATCCAGCCAAGATCCAAGTCATTCGGGATTGGCCATCTCCAACCACTCTAACAGAGCTCCGCATCTTTCTAGGTCTTGCCAACTTCTACCACAGGTTCGTGTTGGGGTTTTCTCATATTACTTGGCCCTTGAGTCAAGTCACCAAGGGAGGGGTGAAAGAAAAATTCTTTTGGTCTGAATCTCAACAGAAGGAATTCATGGAGTTGAAGGATCGCCTCTGCACGAAACCAGTGCTCGCATTACCATATTTAAAACAAGCATTTGAGGTCGAGATAGATGCCTCTGACTATGCTATTGGGGCAGTCCTTACTCAACATGGACATCCAGTGGCATATCACAGTGAAACACTTTCAGACACAGTCCGGAATTACCCCACTTATGATAAAGAGATGTATTCCATTGTACAAGCCTGCCGACAATGGAAGCATTACATTTTGGGGAAGGAAACGATCATCCACATAGACCACCGACCCCTGCAGTTCATACAGACCCAAGGGAAATTGCAGAATGATCGCCATCAGAAGTGGTCTACATACCTGCAACAGTTCCACTTGAATATCAAGTATAAGAAGGGCAGCACCAATAATGTTGCAGATTGCCTCAGTCGACCACCGATCATGGCGTTAACCACCGTGCTCAACTCTTGTGGGCACGAGACTTCTGATTGGCCACTTCTCTACAAAAGCAACCCAGAATTCGGCCACACATACCAGACACTCTTGGAGGGTTGGCATGTTCCAGATTTTCACCTCCAGGATGCCCTGTTATGCCACCTGGGTCACCTTTGTGTTTCTTCAAGCGAGCGTGCCAAGATGATTTGGGAAGCACACTACAGTCGGGTTGCTAGGCATTTCAGGGTCGAGAAAACAGTGGCAGTACTGCAAAATTATTTTTATTGGCCGAATCTTCGACAGGATGTTGGGAAGTACATCAGATCATGTACTGCCTGTGCCATTGCCAAACCGACCATCAAGAAGCACGACCTCTATACCCCGTTGCCTACCCCTAGTCGACCTTGGGAATCCATCTCCATGGATTACATGTAAGGCCTTCCTTCCACTAAGCATGGAAATGACTGTGTTTTTGTGGTCGTCGACGGGTTCTCGAAGATGGCCATTATGGCAGCCTGCAAGAAGAATATGACAGCAGAAGCCACTGCTAAACTCTTCTTTGAACGAGTGTGGGTGCACTTTGGGATCCCACAGTCTATCATCTCAGATCGGGACAATCGGTTTCTCAGCACATTTTGGTCTAGTCTCTGGTCAATGCTGGACACCAAACTCACGAATTCCACAACCTTCCATCCTCAAACTGATGGCCAGACAGAGGTTGTCAATAGGATGATTGTGCACATTCTACGCATGTATAACTCAAAGCATCCATGCACATGGGACGAGAGCCTCCCCTATGTTCAGCACAGCTACAACCAAGCTCTTCACAACTCCACTGGCCATAGCCCTTTTCAGGTGGGTTTGGGATTCCAGCCACTATGCCCCATTGATGTGGCCATGCCACTTGCAGCTACTCACATAAATTCAGCTCATGTCCAGTCCGAAACAGATAAGGCCACCAGCTTCATTGAGTGCATCCAACATATTCGCCAGCAGGTCCATGACATTCTGGAGAAATCAAATGCCAAGTACAAGCAACGACATGATCAACATGGGGTGCCACACAAGTTTCAGGTGGGCGACAAAGTCTGGTTGCATTTGCAAAAGGAACGCCTTACTAGAGCCTATCGGAAACTGAGACCACTCCGATATGGCCCTTACACCATTACTAAGGCTATCGGATATAATGCATTTGAGCTCAGCATTCCCCCATTCCTTGGCCTGCACCCAGTGTTCAATGTGGACCGCCTTCGGCCATACTTTCCACCATTGCTAGACACATCCGACATTGCAGAACAACTCACACCCACAGAATTAAATCCAGATTGCATGGAACAAGCTGCAACTGATCGGATCATGGACACACAGATCAAGAACACTCGCCAGCAGAATATCCAACTGTATCGAGTTGTCAAAGCAGGCCAACTCCTTCAGTAGGGCAAGTGGCTCACCAGGGAACAAGTTCAGCAAAAGTTTCCTCATCTCATGGAGGAACTCAACGCAATGGGGACCATTGCTTCCTAAGGGGGGAGGAATGAACCAGGTGGATATTGGTGGCCACCTGCCAAGTCCACCTGGACCCCCACCATTGTTTCTCTCAGCATTTTCAGTTTCCTTAATTGTAGCACAACTTACTATTTTTAGCAGTTTTTCGGGTCCTGAACTTCCGGAGCCGTTTTGAGGCCCTAAACGACATTTTTTGGGAAATCTGGGGCAACATGGGTCCATGGACCGATGTTGCCTCGCAAAGTGGCAGTGCTCGGATAGATCTTTTTAACGAGCTATTTTACGCGTCAAACGGATATCGTATGCCAAAGTTACGACCCTGGGAAGTTGGTGTACCAATTTACCCAAACGGGGCCCATAGTTTGGCGTTTCATCTTCTAGGGTTAGGTTTTGGAATGTTAAGGGTTTTCCATTGTTTCTCAACAATAAATAAGCCTTCGAGCCTCATTGTAACACAGTTCAGAGGCATGTAGCCACCACATCTCTTCTCAGAGATAAGCTACCATCGCCCTAGGTGGTTTATTTCCATTTCTGGTTGTAAGCATATTTCAGTATTTTCCATTAATGAAATGAAGTATTATTTCCGCTGCATCTTTGTGTATATGGTTATCTCTGTAATTTGTTGCATTCCTATTTAAATCTGGATCAAATAGCGCATAAATGACTGAATTTTACAATGATTTACAACATGGGTCCTTTTATGACCTTTACATCAAGAGACATATATGGCATTTACAACCGAAAACAGTGACCTCAATAGTGAGGCAACATGATCATGATCATCATCAAGAAACACCATGCGCCATAGGGGAATCTGCAACATAAACATTTGATAACAACAACATAGATGTCATAATGATAGTAGCATGAATATCCTCATCAATAAATATTAACATATCATTAACAACTTCACCAAGTGTCGCTTAAGAAACATATAGGCTTCATCCATAACACCATCACATGCAATCCACACATCAAAACATAATGAAAACAACATATATCTTCTCATCAATGGCAAAAAATAGTTAGTGGGTCACATACTCATTATAAACACCATCATGTAACAAGGAACTATAATTCTAACAATGAAATATTAGAAGCATAGTAGATTCTCCCCCTAAACTTGTGCCATATTCTCACCATAAATTCTGATCACTTTATATTCATCAGACCAACCAACAAATGTACCAAATAACTATTTCAATAGAAGCAATATTATTTGGAAACAACATCATGAACCAATCATCATTCCTAAGAATCACAAGGACATCACCAACAGTCTATAATAAATCAATATTAGAACCAGAATTCCAATAATTAACTGATGGAAGCATATTAGAAGCTCCCCCTGAATCTGTGCCATTCCTCTTGTATTACTAAGAGGCATACACTATCTAACTTACAAACCATGTATATACGTGACTATCTTTCATGCTATCTTATTACATAAAGTAAAATGTAGGAGTTTACAAACACAACTCCCCCCTGAACATGATATGCCTATTAGGACAATTAGCAAAGTGAAGAAGCATGAAACATTCCTAATTTTTTTATGATATATTCAAATGAATCAAGAGGAAGTGGCTTTGTAAATAAGTCTGCAACTTCTTCCTTTGAAGGCACATATTCCAGTTTGACCTTTTGTTCAAGCACATGCTCTCTTAGAAAATGATATTTGATTGGAATGTGCTTAGATTTTGATTGCATGGCAGGGATTTTAGAGATACTTATGACACTGGTGTTGTCACGGAGAATAGGTATAGGTCGAGGACAAGTGACTTGAATATCTTTCAATTTTTGGATCATCCATAAAATTTGAGTACATCAAGATACAATATTTACATATTCTACCTCAATAGTAGATAATGCGATACAAATTTGTTTCTTATTGAACCAAGAAACTAAGTGAGGTCCCAAATAAAATTCTCCTTCACTAGTACTTTTGTGGTTATCCATATTACCTGCCCAATCTTCATTTGTGTAAGCATGAAGTGCAAAGTCTGTGTTTTTGGGATACCATAGACCAAAATCTTGAGTTCCTTGCAGATACTTGAATATTCTCTTAACAACTTGGAGATGAATTTCCTTAGAATTTTCTTGAAATTGTCCAACTATACCAACTGCATACATGATGTCTGATCTTGTATCTGTATGATAGAGAAAACTACCAATCATAAATCTATATTATAGTTGATTAACTAAAGGAGAATCATCATTTTTACTAATATTGCATCATGTTACCATTGGTGTGCATACAGGTTTGCAGCCTTCCATTCCATATTTCTTCAATTTCTATTTGAGATACTTGGTTTGAGAAAGAAATATACCATTGTTAGTTTGCTAAAATTGAAGACCAAGAAAGTATGTTAGTTCATGAGGTAGAGACATTTCAAATTATTTATGCATAGCTGAAGAAAATACTTGACTCATAGATTCTACATTACTTCCAAATATGATGCAATCTAAATAAACTATCAGTATCAAAAGTTTGTCTTTATCAAATTTTATATATAAATTACTATCTGCAGATCCATTTTTGAATCCTTGTTGTTGAAGATACTTCTCAAGACAACAGTACCATGCACGAGGAGCTTATTTTAACCCATAAAATGCCTTCTTAGGCTTGCAAACAAGATTTTTATCATTGCCAAGAATGAATCCTTCAAGGTGTTCAATGTAAACTTCTTCTTCTAGATCCCCATTTAAAAATCTAGATTTAACATCCATTTGATATACATTAAAGTTATCAAAGCTGGAAAATGAAAGAAACATCCTTTTGGCTTCAAGTCTAGCTACAAGTGCAAATGTATCTTCAAAATCTATCCTTTCCTGTCGAGCATAGCCTTTACATACAAGTCTTGATTTGTTTCAAATTACTTCATTTTAATCTAGTTTGTTCTTGAGGCCTTGGTACTAATTCCCATGTATGGTTATTTTCTATTTGATCAAGTTATTCATGCATTTCCTTAACCCAACATTCATCTTTTCTTGCTTGATTCACATTTTTAGGTTCAATTGTGGATAGTAAGGCTAAGTGACTAGAAGTTTCAACAAGAGTTCTCCTATATTGTATTCCTTCTTCCTTTTCACCTAGGATTTGAGATTTAGAATGTTTTTTTTTTTTTTTTTTTTCTAAACATACCTTGATGGTGTATTTTATGATATATCTTTATTTTGATTTCCTTATATTGATGCTTCTTTATCTCCTTCTCCTAGAACCTTTTGGCTTGTAGTAGGGAGAGGTTCATTATTTGCTTGTTCTTCCCTTTTGGTACTTGTGGATGCTTCATCAATCACAACATCTATGCATTCAACAATATTTTGAAGCGTTTTATTGTAACATTTATATCCTTTGCTTATAGAAGAGTATCAAAGGAGGATTCCTTCATCAACTCTAGATTTGAACTTTTCAAGCTTATCATCATTTTTCTTTATGAAAGATTTACTTCCAAAAATTCTGAAGTGTTTGACAGTTGTAGGCTTACTAAAATAGAGTTCATATGGAGTTTTATCACTGTTTACTCAAACACAAGATTTGTTAAGAATATCCATGCCTCTATGTGCTGCATCTCCCCAAAAGGTGTGAGGTGTCTGTGACTCATCAAGCATGGCATGTGCCATTTGTTGAACTATCATGTTCATTCTTTTTTCCACTCCATTTTGTCAAGGAGTCTTGGCTATGGGAAAATGTATTTTGATGCCATGTTGTTCACAAAAATTGAAAAACTCATCCGATATAAACTCCAGTTTTCTATCAGATCTGATTCATTTTCTATTTAGATCTAATTCATTTTCTACCAAAGCCTTGAATACTTTAAACTTATCAAATTCCTCATATTTTTACTTTAGTAAACCAGTCCAACACATTCTTGTAAAGTCATCAATAAATAATATGAAGTATTGTTCACCATGAGGAGACTTCTTTCTCATAGGACTACATAAATCAGTGTGCACAAGTTCAAGGGGTTTACTTGAAGTACTTATTCTTGTAAATTCATCAATAAATAATATGAAGTATTGTTCACCATGACGAGACTTCTTTCTCATAGGACTACATAAATCAGTGTGCAAAAGTTCAAGGGGTTTACTTGAAGTACCTTCTTTAGCTTTAAAATGAACTGTAGATTGCTTACCAAATTGACATGATTCACAGATGTTATTTTTAGGTGAATATTTGTTTGGAAAGTCACGAATTTCTCCCATCCTGCTTGATTTGTATAATTGATAAAAGCTAAGGTGCCCCAAACTTTTTTTCCAAAGCCAACTTTGCTCAAATAACAATGTTCTTAGCTGCCTTCTAAGACATAGACATTTCCTGGAGTTCTCGTTCCTTTTATTATGATATTACATGTATCCAAATTTCTTACCACACAATTCTTTGATCTGAAAATAAATTCATGCCCTTGATCACACATTTGTCTAACACTTAACAAGTTATGTCTTAACCCATCAACACATAATACATTTTCAGCCTTGACCTTTTTCTTTAAAAACATAGTTCCTTTCCCATTGATAGCAGTAGGTGAGTTATTACCAAGAGCCACATTCTTTTATTTCTTTATTTCATTAAAATAAATAAACTTATCCTTTTAATCTATCATATGATTTGAAGATCTGCTGTCAATGTACCATAGATTCTCTTGACCCCCTGCATATAGTGCTAGAACACAATTTTAAGAGGAAATAATTTTGCTTTTCCATACCTTGAGTGGCATTGTCTTCTATTCATACTTGTAAGATGCCTTCATCCTGATTCTGCATTCAGTTTCTTCATGACAAAAGTTATTGCAAATAGAACATTCAATTTCATTTTGAAGAGGTGAGAAAACATTATAAGAATATTTCTTTGCCTTGATCTCATTTTGTTGTTTTCTTGCTTCTCTAGTGATAATTGTTTTATAAGCAACACAATGAATTGCTTTGTGACCAAAATCATGAGAAGTGAAACATTTACAATTGAAGTAAGAATCCTGGGTGTACAACAACTTCTTGAGTTGCTTGCCTTTTGTTCATGGGAAGGTTGTTTTGCATGGGAAAGATTTGATCCTTCAATATTTTGATGAGGTTTATAATTCTGATGACTGCTTCCTTTTACCGCATTGATGTAGCTTCCTGTACCTATTTTAGAATATTTCATAGTTTTTTATGTTCCACCATTTGGGTTGTATCCAATACCTATCTTGATTAAAGGATAGAATTTCACTTTAATGATTTTTTCTAAAGTATTAGATCCTTTAGAAAATCTGAGATTTAGGTCCTTAGTTTTCTCAAGTTCCTTTCTTAGACCCAAAATTTCAAGTTCTAAATTTTCACAGTGCCTTTCCTTTTCTAGAACTTGTTTCTTCAAAGACTCTTCAACTAATTTAGCTTCTTCTAGACAAATTTTCAGCTGAGTTATTTATTCAACAACAATGTTTTCCTTATACATACTGATTTCCTTTTCTTGATTCTTGTTTATATCCCCGATTCTATCAATTTCTTCTAGAGAATTCATAAAGGCATCATCAAATTCATCTACATGTGTTTATTCAAATGCCATAAGTAATGGATAATTCTGATCTGATTCATCATCCTCATTACTGGAAGAACATTTATTAGCTTCATGAGTATAAAAACTTTTCTTGCTATCAAAATTTATTTTAACATTCCTATTTGGAACATTCTTCCCTTTCTCATTATTTTAATTATAAGGACATTTAGCGGCATAGTGACCTACTCTTCCATAGGCAAAACATTTAAAAGGAAGCTTAACTTTAAATCTGCCAGTTACTATTGGAGTTTCTTCACAAAATTGGCTTCGTCTTCGTCTGAAATGTAACCTGTTTCCTTAGGATCTTCCTTTTCTTTCCCTTCGTTTGTAGCTTAGAATGCTACTTCTCTAATAACTGATGGACCCATTTTCTCATCTCATAAGCTGTTAGAATCCCATGGAGATATTCAATAGTGATATTCTTCAAATCCTATCTTTATTCAATGATAGAGACTTTGGAATTGAACTTTGAGGTTAGAGATCTTAAAAATTTCTCAACAATACTAGAGTCCTTTATTTGTCAACAAGATTTTTCATTGAGTTAACGATATCATCTACCATAAAGAAAATTTTTGTAATACTTTCATCATCATGCATTCTAAGAGTCTCATATTTAATTATAAACGTTTGAAGTTTAGTGCTCTTTACCTTAGTGTCACCTTCATAGCTTTGAACAATCTTGTCCCATATAACCTTTGCAGTATTCAATTGCATGACCTTCACAAATTCAAATTCATCCAAGCTTCCCAAGATAGCATTGACTGCCTTCACATTGGTCTCATACTGTTTCTTCCCTACATCATCTATGTGAATGGAGATTGGGTATTGATATCCACGTTCAACAATTGCCCATACATTAGTTCCAAGTGCCTGCAAGTATGTTCTCATTCTAACTTTCCAAAATACAATGTTAGTTCCATTAAATAAAGGTGGCTTAATAGAAAATTCCCATTCTTGACTGCTCATCTTGATGGATCTCCTTTTAAGCGATCAAGCTTCTTTTGAGGGAACTGCTCTAATACCAACTATTGGGAAAAATATTGAGGGGGGGGGGGGGGGTGAATCAATATTTTAAACTCAATTAAACTTTTCAATTCTTATTCTCAATTTTGTACACTACTGTTAGTTATGTAACCCATGTATGTAAGTTCTTTTAGTGAATACAAATAACCTATACCCAATTTACTTATCATGTCATTAATTCCATTAGTGAATTAACTTAAACATTGCATTATTCATTCATTTACTATCCTGAATGAAGTAAGGAACAAATACACCACAACATGTAAACAATCACACAAGAACATTAGGATTTTTAGTTGGAAACCCAATGTGGGAGAAAACCACCACTGTTCTTGTCTTTCTCTTCTTTCTTATTATATAAAGAAAATATTCATTACATTTTTATACTGATGTAGACTCTTACCAGTACGCAAACACGCACCTGTAGGAGGTTGCAACCTCCACTCATTCTCCAACCCATTAGAAGGGAGCTCCAACCCCCTGATCTCGTTTACTGACTCCTACCAGAAGGGAGCACCTACCCCCTTTCTCAAGGATGCAACCCTCAACTCCTTATGGACCACTTTCCAGAATGTTTCAGACTAGATCCACCTATCAAACAATTATCAAACAACCTATAGGCCACGTTTCGTCATATTTTCAAACTAGACCCATATCAACACAAAACTGAAACTAAAATAACAAACTAAAATACTAAATGCGAGTCACTGAGGCACTGTAAATCAACTGAATTTCTGCAAGATCAAACCATTGAATGTAGAACCCAACCAAAACAAATAAATATCATTATATGTACGTGACTTTACTAAATAAAAATCACATATGTACATACATCCTCTGAATAACACCTGCATACAGGTCTTAAACTGCTAAAAACCGATCATGAATAATTGTAATACTGAATTAATCACTGGACCATACACAAATCAATAAAAATTTACTGAACTAATCATAGATTCCCACATTGTAGCATCATTACCAATCAATCAACCCAATCATCACTATCATATACAGATCATCAAGATAAAGACATCATTGACAGACAACAAAAAATAGAGCGTAACTCATTAGTGTCATCATTAAGGCACACTACAAACCCTAACATGTATACATGACTTCCATAAAACATATCAACGTATGTACACAACTACCATGCCTGACACCCACTTATATATTTTAGTATACATAATAAATTATTGCAAAATTTATATACTTCTATGCTGAACATCATCCGCGTATGTAAGCGACTAATCATAAGAAAACCTACGTACATATATTGAGTTATTGAATCAACCCTTCACTGAAATTCTCAACATCTGTTAAACCCAGATCTTAACATGCATCATTATATTTAGATAAAACCATCATCATAACAACAGATCTAACATTACAATCATAAATAGATCAAACAAGTACTTTCATTAGCCTTCACAACACTTTTATATCTATCAAATCTGAAACATCTCCTTTCTTCTTGTTGCACACCTGTTCTAAATCAAATCACACATAAATAGATCATTTACTTTGCACACTTAACACCTTGATCTCCATATCCTTATATAGTTTTAGCCTTAGCCAATACCTTAGGTAAATACCTTAGTAATGTTGTTATTATTCTTTGACGAGATCAAATAACCATTGTTGCTCTAATTACTATGGGCCAATACCATGGTAAAAGCCCCTGGTATCTGAATTACCATGGTTCAGAGTTTGTATACGAATTTTACTTATAGGACCTGCATATGTATGCGACCCTTGTTCATAGGATCTGCATATACTTTCTCAAACTTCAACTTTATCATCCAACTTTCATTGAACTATCATTCCTCTGTCCATGTCCTCTCTAGTATCTGTACCAAACTGCATGAGATCATGTTAAGTACATCTTTATCAATCAAGTTTCCATCAAGGACAACACATTAGCCATAATGCCAACACATTTGCAAGAGAGACATACTCAGAGCATTGTGAAGCAGCAAAATATTTTGGAATCGTAGAAAGATCAGAATTTGAAAGATATGGTGATTCACTCAAAACCTTGGATATAACTTTTTAAATTTTACTGTTGAAATATTTTACAAATTTCTGTTAGATTTATTCACAATTCAAAAAAATATATTAAAAACCTTGTATAATAAAAAAATTAGTATCGATTTTACTAGAAATTTTTTGATGATCTCTATTCGTATTTAAATTTAATTAAAATTCAGAAAAACAAAAAAAAAATCAATACTTACCTTAAACTCTTGCTTCTTCCTGCAAAATTTCACTTTAGGGTTTAACTTCCTCTACAATTTCACAATTAGGGTTTTTCATTTTAATCATTTTAGATTTAATGGGTTTGTGTAGTTACTATATATAGGGTGTTTGACATGTAAAGAAGGGGAATTGCTTATTGAATTAGATCCAAACCTTGTTAGCCCTATCCGTTTTTTTAAAACGAATATATCTTCCACGGTGTGCCCTGTGTAATATAATGCATCGGTGAGCCCTATGTAATACAATTTACCGATATATTATAACACTATCAGTTTTGCCGAATCTGTTCATCATTGTTCTTGGTGATATATAACACACCAATGCGCCTTTTCCAAATAGCACCTGTAAATCATTCAATGCATTTAGTGTTACAAATCGCACCGTAATGATTTAAAATAATTAATTTTCCTTGGCATTGTCGAATAATTAAATGCCTAATGCATTTAAAGGGATAAACGTACATGTGTGTTTATTCAGATAAATGAATTGGTCACTAGAGCTCTTTTTGGCTGAAAATTATTTGATTTATTTATAAAATATATTTAATGGATTATGTATTGAATGGTACAGGTTGTATATTGATAAAAAAATGTTTGTGAAGGTGTAAAGTAACAAAAATACCGATCGACACAATGATAGCACATCGAAGAAAGAAGAGAAGGCAAGTTCTTTGTAAATTCTTTACAAAGTTGATATGTTTGAACCATATGTAAGTTTAACTAATATGTATTAGTTAGGGATAGTCATGCAGGGACACAAAATGAAGAGGGTTGATAATATTATTCTAATATAAGTCTAGAAGAGCTTAAAATCCTGATAGAAAATTTGCAAAAGGATGAATCAGGTGGATGAAAAAATATTATTTATTTATTTTCTTTCGCATTTTCGTTAATAATATACTTAAGAATATTAGATAACATGTTTCAAACAATCTATTAATTCATATATGTTTAATTTTCTATAGGGAGCAATAATGAATGAAAATATCAATTTCATTCTAAGAAAAGAAAAATTATAGAACATGTAAATGATGATGAATTGATCCTTTGCTCATTTGGAGTGGTGTTAGAGGTTAATGAAAGGGAGTTTTTTTTTTACAAAACTATGAGGGATCTAGTGGAACAAATGTATAAATATACGTTCCACTTACAATACAAAAATCAATCCAATTATTCTAAGAACCACATTATATATAAACTATAGGAAGCATTTCCAAGGCAATGATCAATGAGACATGTCATACTTGCAATAGAAAGAACATACAACAACAAAAAAGGATCATTCAAAAGGTAGTATTCCTAATTAAAATGATTTTCTAGAATTATATGTATATATTACTACAAACCATTCATTTTTTAATATAAATTTTGTTATATTTAGTTTTCGTATATCAATATAAAAATAGTTTATTACATTTTTATGGAAGATTATGAAAATACAAAATGATCAACGAGCTGATATGTGAAACATGCCAGTAGGAATGTACAAAAAAGTGTACAAGGAGATGGTAAAAGAAATGGGCATAATTTCATCACAGGAGGAGCCGTCTCAACTACATCGTGCTTCAAATGTATGTAATCATTATTGAATTTGTACATATTGTTATAGACATATTTGTGCCTTACA
The DNA here is from genome assembly GCA_031772625.1 of Pinus tabuliformis. Taxonomy (NCBI): domain Eukaryota; kingdom Viridiplantae; phylum Streptophyta; class Pinopsida; order Pinales; family Pinaceae; genus Pinus; species Pinus tabuliformis. Next base: position 887,525,117 of record CM062812.1, on the reverse strand, counting down.
GCTCTAAGCATGAAATGTCCATAATCCAAGGGATCCTAAGTCCCTAAAAGTGTTGTTCCTACCCCTAGAGGAACAAGGTCAACCAATTACAGCTTCTCCCAGAAGTTCTCCACTAGAAATTGCTCAGAATCAGTCAAATCAAGATCATTTCAGCTGCTCCACTAGCTAGCTGCGTTGCATAGCACCCCAGTACACTAGCTAGGTGCATTGCAACGCACCTAAATGCACTACCAGGGTGCACTGAGCGGGAAATGACAAATGGCAGTGTCATTCCGCGAGGTGGACAGACAATGGAAGCTTCCAGAATCTTCCCCAATGACACTTGCCTCACTGAGTTCGACCAAGGATGAGTAAGAGGCTCTCAGTCTCCAAGTGGAAGAAAGAACTCACAGAGAGAAGCCACTAGTCAAATCATAAGCTGACTCATCCTCTTTGCATACATCTATATATGGATCCCTCATCCCAGAGATCCAGAGGCTGGAATTTTGTACATTGCAGAGAATTGCTGTTGGTTTTGAGATAGAGATCAGTGTATTGGGTGATTTATGCTTTGTTGGAGGTGAAGAGGGGATTCCTTTGCTGGGGGGTTGATGCTGGATCAGGAATCATCGGTTGTAACTCCTCCTGGACCTTCTTGTTATATCAATAAAACTATTTGAGTTTCTCCTACATGCTTGTGTATCAATGATGTTTTGTTATATTTGCATGTTTAGCTTAAATCTGATCCTAAGCTATTTATGAATGTAAATCCATGTCTTTGTGTAGTTTTCCTCTTCTGTGATCTTGCAGGAACTTGGTGAAGCTGGGCAAGTAAGGGAGCAGGTAGCTGGAAGCTGTCAAAGAGGAGAGAGATTGGATCAAAGGACTAGCGCAAGACATAGGTCGGTTCATCCTATTCCTCTTCGTTTATAGTTCATAAAGAAGAATACGCAAGTAGTTTTCCTTGTTTGTTTCTAAGGTACTGTCACACCTTAGTGGGATAGGGGCGTTCTGAGTAGACACTTTTCCCGTTAACAAAATGGCGACTCCGCTGGGGATCGTGTCTAGTTAGTTTGTTTGTGTTTCTCTTGTTGTTTGTTTCATAAACACAGAAGTAGCAATCGAACTGCATTTGCCATTATCAAATGCAAAGTAGACACCTGCTACTTCAATCCATTCATTGGATTTGTTTATGATTTGGATAGCTGATTCACAAATGATCTGATTACCCTTTGTGATAGCTCTTAGACCTCCTTTAAATCCACCCTCTGATTGTGCATTACTGATTGCTTTTACTCGGCCAAAAACCATAGATTAAACTGCAAACCGTGACCCAGAACCCGGATAGAAGTCTCATTTCTGCCCCAGCGCAGGCACAGTGAAGAGATTCTGCATTTCAACGCAGTTCCCGAGAGGGCTACCTGCGCTGCAATTCAGTTTCTCTGTGTAACAGGTGCGCTGATCAGCCTAGCCCTGTGCAGCTGAGGTTCTTTGCTTCATTTTTTCAGTTTTGTCTCTGATTTTGCAGCCTGTGATCAGTGTGTGTCTGTTTAAAAACCCCTTTTCTTTGCCTTAATTCCGCCTCCTTTGTACAAAAATACTGTAGATGTTCTTTGTGTGTTGGTTACATCATTTACAATTTTCCATTGAAAAAGTAGAATAGTCATACTGTCGTCCTTGGATTTAGATCTGTCGTAAGTGTCGATTTTGATCTTAGGAGAAAATTTATTTGCTGTTGACAGTCGATTGTGCTTTTACTTTTGCCTTTGGTTTGAATTTGTCACTTTCTAGTGTCAAAACGAGTGTTTATTTCAAAATCATAAAGTGTCGTAATCTTCTCTACCTTTTGATTTCGAAAAGAAGCTTGTTTGTGTTTGTCGCTTGAAAGCAAATTTAGATTTGTACATCAACTTTCTTTTTAGGCATCAATATTAAGAAAGTGAAAACAAATACATGCATATGTGGATTTGCATATTGATAGTCTGTTTGGCTTGATTTAGGAAAAGTGCATTTACAGTGTGCTCTTTGCTCTTTGAGAAAAGATTGTGTCTTTCTTTTCCCCTTGTAGCTAGGATTTTCATTGCTGAAAAGAGATAAAATCTTGCTTATCATCTTTCGATTTCATTTTAGGAATTACATCTACATCTCGTGGTGATCCCAAAAGGCAAACTTCTAAGAAAGATCAACTTAAAATAAATTGAATGAATCTAACAACGCTTTGGAACTTAACGCACAACATTTAGAGGTCTAGGCTAGAGACGTATTCCGGCGTCGTAAAGCCTGGTAACTGTTGTCCTCGCTGATGGTTGGGTGATTCCTCCACTTTGAGACGATAAGTGCCAGTACGGACTTGTGCTCCCACGTACCGTCGAGTATATATTGGGAGACCCATATAGGCTTAAAACCTTTTATCCATAGGAAGCCGTGTCGGCTGCCCTACTGATCGCAATGCACCGAACACAAAATTCGGGAAGATTGACTGCCGTACCGTAAAAATTATTCTGCAGTTTTGCGATTGGTTTGGTACTCTCTCTTCCTAGATCTCTAGAGCAATCCCTTTCGTTCCTTTTCAGACTCCTTAACGGAAAAGGTCCATTTGAGCACTTGTCACTTCAGGCTCATTAAAAATCAAAGGAGACTAGAGTCATCTTTTGTTTTTTCTCGACTCTTTAAAATTGAAAAAACAAGTTGTGTCAAAGCGTCTTAAAATTTATTTTAAACGGAATATTCACCCCCTTTTCCTACGTTGATCTTAGGTTGAGAAAATGGAGTCTACCAACCAAGGAATTCCCCTTGGTGGAAATCCTAGTCCCTTCTCCTGTTGGGGAGATGTTGGTGCACCCCATATGGCCACATTGTCGCTTCCAGGACTGACAATTGGCTTGCCAGTCTGGTTCTTCTCAACCAATGTTGTTCAGAACACCATGTTGGAAATAATACTGAGGGGGGGGGGGGGGAATCAGTATTATCTAGCAATTTACCAAATCTTCCTTATTTGATCTTTTGAAATATTCTTGCATATCAGTACCATAAAACAATGAGCATGAATAAAGAAAATAGACAGTCACACCAAAGAACACAAGATGTAAGGTGGAAACCCAATGCGGGAGAAAAACCACCTGCTGCAATAATGTCTCTATCTTCTTTCAAGAAATTCTTTTTACAATGATTTTGTACTGGTGCAGTCCTTTACCAGCACGCAGGCTGCAACCTGCAAAGAGCTACAACTCTTTCTCGTTTTCCAGACTTCTCCTGGAAGGGAGCTACAACCCCCTACTTCTTTTTCAAAATGATCAACAAGTATACAACAGATACAGTCTACTACAGATATCAGATCAGTAATTACAGAAACAACCCAGAACACCTTATGAACAGAAATATACAGTTAACAGATCATCTTGAGATAGGGACGCATATTTTCTTTCTGTGGCCTGCGACTGGACGCAGTATACCTTATGCTGTTCTGCGTGCAGACGCACTGTTACTTTTGCTTGTCTGCGACCGACGCACACATCAACACTATCGCGCCGCGTCTTTTGCTTCAGAGACGCACCCAATACCACAGTCGCGCCGCGTCCTTCGCTTCAGAGACGCACCTGATCCTTTACTGTACTGCGTCCCGGCGCACTTTCCCTTCACTGAATCTGCGTCCCTTTAGATATAGAAGATAAGAGGACTTCAGAACCAACCCAAACACTCAGATCCACAGATCTGATCATGCGCCATATAGATCGTAGTCCATTAGAAGATTTACCCTTAAAGATATGGACTAGATCACACCAAGAGATGATCAACCAAGATGATGCATAATCCAAATGAACTCCTTTGCTTTATATAGGCAAGCTTCTCCCCAAAGCGTGGAACAATACCACGAGCCGACACCATAGAAACACGCAACCGTCGGCTAGATACCACACAAGAAGCCCCCACGAGCTTTTCTCTACCTTGAAATGTGTGCACTGGGCGGACGCACCTTCTGAACGGCTGGCCAGCGTCCCTGGACGCGGGTTCTGTATGGAATACCTGCGGGGACGCACTTGCTGAACAAAATTTCCTGCGTCCTTCTTGATTTACCATCTGAAAGAGTTTGCCATCAAGTACAACACCTGAATCATAATGCCAACAAACTCCCCCTTTGGACTTGATGGCAACCACATAATCTTCAGCTTCATCATTCTCCCCCTTTGACATCAAGAGCAAAGGGTATGCTCCCCCTATGCTCATGCTTCTCCAGATTTGTAACCAGAAATCCATCATGAAGGAGACAGAGACATATTGCAGCTATTTCCAAGATCTCCTTCTCCATAATGACAACAATGCATTATGTGCTCCCCCTGAGCCTATACCATCAATAGGAAGATGGTCAACAGTGAGATGATGCATCAACAACCCCCAGATTTTGCCTGAGGTATTCAAAAGTGTCCCTGGGCAACGGTTTGGTGAAAATATCAGCAACTTGTTCCTTAGAAGGAACATACTCCAACTTGACCTTCTGTTCAAGTACTTGTTCCCGGAGAAAATGGTACTTGATTGGTATGTGCTTGGTTTTTGAATGCATAACCGGATTCTTTGAGATGCTGATTGCACTTGTGTTGTCACATAAGATAGGAATAGGAGGTGTACAAGTGATTTGATAATCCTGCAAAGTCTGCATCATCCAAAGAAGTTGGGTGCAACAAGATGCAGCCGCAACATATTCCGCTTCAGCTGTAGACAAGGCAATTGAACTCTGTTTCTTGCTGAACCAAGATACCAGTCTAGAACCCATAAAGAATGCACCACCACTTGTGCTTTTCCTGTCATCCACGCTTCCGGCCCAATCTGCATCTGTATAAGCATGAAGAGTGAGATCTGTATCTCTAGGATACCATAGGCCATAATTTTGAGTCCCTTGAAGATATTTGAAGATTCTCTTTACTGCTTGAAGATGAGTCTCCTTTGGATTTGCCTGAAACCTTCCAACTATTCCAACTGCATGCATGATGTCTGGTCGGGTACCTGTCAAATATAGTAGACTTCCAATCATAGATCTGTAGGTTGGTTGATGAACTGCTGCAGATTCGTCATTTGCACTGAGACTACATCCTGTAACCATGGGTGTACATACTGGTTTTGCATTTTCCATGCCATATTTCTTCAAAATCTGCTTGAGATACTTGGTTTGAGATAAAAGGATTCCTCCTTTCTTTTGTTGGATTTGCAAACCAAGAAAGTATGTCAGTTCTCCTAGCAAGGACATCTCAAATTCTTTCTGCATGACTGAGGCAAAGCTTTGACTCATAGCTTCTTCATTACTGCCAAAAATAATGTCATCTACATACACAACAAGTATTAGTAATTTGTCATTTTCAATTTTTATATAAAGATTGCTATCTGCTGAACCTTTTGAAAAACCTTGTTGATGAAGATATTTGTCCAACCGGTAGTACCAAGCCCTTGGAGCTTGTTTGAGACCATAGAGAGCCTTTTTTAATCGACATACAAGATTTGGATCGTTTCCAAGAATGAAACCATCTGGCTGTTCAATGTACACTTCTTCATCCAAGTCTCCATTCAGAAAAGCTGATTTCACATCCATTTGAAATACTTTGAAGTTCTGACAACTTGAGAGAGCAAGAAACATTCGGATGGCCTCAAGTCTTGCAACAGGAGCAAAAGTTTCTTCAAAGTCTATTCCTTCTTGCTGTGCATACCCTTTACAAACAAGTCTGGCTTTGTTTCTAATTACTTCTCCATTTTCATTCAATTTATTTTTGAAAACCCATTTTGTTCCGATAACATTCTTATCCTTTGGTCTAGGAACCAGCTCCCAAGTATTGTTCTTTTCGATTTGCTCAAGTTCTTCGTCCATTGCTTTCACCCAACATTCATCTTTGCATGCTTCTTTCACATTTTGTGGTTCAGTAGAGGAGAGTAATGCCAAATAACTTGAAGCTTCTGCAACTGTTCTTCTAGTTTGTATACCTGCTTCCTTTTGTCCCATGATCTGAGATTCTGGATGGTTCTTTTGAACATATCTGGATGGAGTCTTTTCTTCTATTCTTGTTCTTTCTTCTGCTTCTTCGTGAGGTCCGTCTTGAAATTGTTCTTGCGGTTCTTCTTCTTCATCATTTTGTCTTTGAGGGTAGCTTTCATCTTCTTCAGTGTCTTCACGATGTATTTGCCTAGGAATGTATCCTTTCTCATCAACCACTACATCAATGCTTTCAACAATTCTGCCAAGTCTTTTATTGTAGCATTTGTATGCTTTGCTATGTGGAGAGTAGCCAAGAAGAATTCCTTCATCTGCTCTAGGATCAAGTTTGCCAAGCTGCTCCTCAGTATTTTTGATATAGCATTTGCTCCCAAAGATTTTGAAGTGCTTTACTGAAGGAGTTTTACCACTCCAGAGCTCATGAGGAGTTTGAGTGCTGTTCACTCGGACATTTGTCTTGTTGAGAATAATAACTGCCGCATGTGCAGCTTCACCCCAGAAGGTTGCAGGAGTTCCTGATTCATCAAGCATAGCACGAGCCATTTGCTGGACTGTTCTGTTCATTCTTTCCACTACTCCATTTTGCTGAGGAGTTCTAGCTGTAGAAAATTCTCTCCTTATTCCATGTTCATCACAGAAATCGAAAAATTCATTTGAAGTAAATTCTCCACCTCTGTCGGATCTGAGGCACTTAATCTTGTGACCTGATTCATTTTCAGCCAAGGCTTTGAAGGATTTGAATTTTTCGAAAGCTTCATCTTTGTGCTTCATAAGTCCTAACCAAACAAACCTGGAGAAATCGTCAATAAATAATATCAAGTATTCCTCTCCTCTAGGTGTTCTTTTTCTGAATGGTCCACATACATCTGTATGTACTAGCTCAAGAGGCATACTGGCTGATCCTTCTTTCTCTGGAAAGTTAGTTCTAGTCTGTTTTCCAAACTGACATGATCTGCACATGGTGTTGTCAGGAATTTTGATATCTGGAAGATCGCGAACTGCCTGATATTTGCAAGCTTTCCTTATTTGTGAGAAGCTTAGATGTCCCAATCTTCGATGCCATAACCAGTGCTCTTCATCCTTGCTTAAATAGCATTGTTGTTGTTCTTCATCAAAAATGTATAGATTATTTGAAGTTCTTTTTCCTTTGAGAACTGTTTTACCTGTATCAAGATCACGAACAAGACATCCATTTGATCTGAATATAACCTCGGTTCTTTGATCACACATCTGGCTTACACTTAGAAGATTATGCTTTAGTCCATCAACAAACAAAACATTTCCAGCCTTAACATCTTCTTTTAAAGGAGCAATACCTTTTCCTTTTATAGTTGCAGGAGTATCATTTCCAAAAGAGACTTTCTTTCCCTTTTCTAAATTAGAATAAGATTCAAGTTTTTCTTTATCACCTGTCATGTGCTTTGAACATCCACTGTCAATGTACCATAGATTTTCTTGTCCTTCTGCATAGAATGCTATCCCACATCTTTCTGTTTGAGGTTCCTTTATTTTCCATGTTTTGGTGCCTGAGGTTTGTTCCCTTTTTTGTTCTTGTACCTTTCTTTCTGGAAACCTGCTTCTACATTCAACATCTTCATGTCCAAAATTATTGCAAATAGAGCATTCAACTTCATTTTCAAGAGCTGAAAAATTGTTATAGGTCCTTTTTGTATTCCCTGTCATGCTTCTTTGTTTTTGAGCTTCCCTAGTCATGATTGTTTTATACGCAACACATTGGGCTGCTTTGTGACCAAAGTTATGGCAAGAAAAGCATTGTCCATTGAAGAAGTTTCTGCGATTATTGAATCTACCAGCCGACTGATTGTAATTTCTATTTTCATCTATTCTTGAACCAAATTGAGAAGGTTTTACCTGTGGCTGGTTGTGGCTTTTGTTCACCCTTAAGCTGGATTGCCCCTGATAGTTTGAAGTTTGTCCCTGCTTTACCTGATGATCTTCCTTGTGTTCTTGCTCATTTCTTCTTGCTGCATCAAGATAACTTTTTGAAGTGGAAGCTTGAGAAGTTTCTCCATTGTAGCCCAGACCTGTCTTATTTAGAGGAGATCGCTGCACACTGATAATCTCATTCAACGTTTCAGATCCTTTGACAAACTTGAGATTAATAGTTTTTGTTTTCTCAATTTCTTTTCTAAGACCAACAATTTCACCTTCTAATTTTTCAAGATGTTTTTCCTTTTCATCAATCTGAAATTGTAGAGTATCAATAATCATGTTCTTTTCTTCTATACATCTCTTGAGTCTAGTAATTTCATCATAAAGGTTATCCACATCTATAGCATCCTCATAATTATCATCTTCAAATGCCATTAACAATCTATATTTGTTACCTTGTTCATCTTCATCACTGTTTGATAAGCCATCGCTATCTTCATGGGTGTAGTAGCTTTTCTTATTTGTACCCTGTTTCTTGTTCCATCTAACTGGTTCCTTTCCTTTATCCTTATAAGAGCATTTTGCAGCATAATGACCTACTCTTCCACAAGCAAAACATTTGAAAGGTAGCTTACCTCTGAACCTTCCAGAACCCCTTTGAAGATTTCTGACAAAGTTTGATTCTTCTTCCTCTTCTTCTGGAACATGACATGCTTCATAGTGATCTTCTTTGCCTGATGCTTTAAAAGCAGCTTCCCTTCTGTCTGATGGACCTCCCTTTCTCATTTCATAAGCAGTTAGAATTCCATGCAGCTGAGACATAGTGAGAACACGGAGATTTTCCTTTTCTTCTACTGCAGATACTTTAGATTCAAACTTGGGAGATAAAGATCTTAGAATCTTTTGAACTACTATAGTCTCTTTTATTTCTTCACCCAAATTTTTCATACAATTAACAATCTCATCTACTCGAAGAAAATAATTAGCCACACTTTCATCATTATACATCTTGAGAGTCTCATATTGAATCCTGAGAGTTTGAAGTTTAGCTTCTTTTACCTGTTCATCTCCTTCATAGCTAGTGATCATTTTGTCCCATATCTCTTTTGCTGATTTGAAGTGCATGACCTTCATGAACTCTGTTTGAGATATACTTCCTAATAGAGTACTGACTGCTTTTGCATTTGTTTCATACTGCTTTTTCTCAGCTGGATCTGTAGGAGTAACTGAAGGAAAGGCATAGCCTGATTCTACAATGTTCCAAACTTCTGTACCAAGAGATTGAAGATATGCAGTAACTCTTACCTTCCAATAATTGAAGTTTGTTCCATCGAAGACGGGTGGCCTGATTGATGCTTCTCTCTCGTAGTTGCTCATGATGAACGATCTACCTTCAAGCGATCAAGCTGTTCTGAAGGACCTGCTCTGATACCAATTGTTGGAAATAATACTACTGGGGGGGGGGGGGAATCAGTATTATCTAGCAATTTACCAAATCTTCCTTATTTGATCTTTTGAAATATTCTTGCATATCAGTACCATAAAACAATGAGCATGAATAAAGAAAATAGACAGTCACACCAAAGAACACAAGATGTAAGGTGGAAACCCAATGCGGGAGAAAAACCACCTGCTGCAATAATGTCTCTATCTTCTTTCAAGAAATTCTTTTTACAATGATTTTGTACTGGTGCAGTCCTTTACCAGCACGCAGGCTGCAACCTGCAAAGAGCTACAACTCTTTCTCGTTTTCCAGACTTCTCCTGGAAGGGAGCTACAACCCCCTACTTCTTTTTCAAAATGATCAACAAGTATACAACAGATACAGTCTACTACAGATATCAGATCAGTAATTACAGAAACAACCCAGAACACCTTATGAACAGAAATATACAGTTAACAGATCATCTTGAGACAGGGACGCATATTTTCTTTCTGTGGCCTGCGACTGGACGCAGTATACCTTATGCTGTTCTGCGTGCAGACGCACTGTTACTTTTGCTTGTCTGCGACCGACGCACACATCAACACTATCGCGCCACGTCTTTTGCTTCAGAGACGCACCCAATACCACAGTCGCGCCGCGTCCTTCGCTTCAGAGACGCACCTGATCCTTTACTGTACTGCGTCCCGGCGCACTTTCCCTTCACTGAATCTGCGTCCCTTTAGATATAGAAGATAAGAGGACTTCAGAACCAACCCAAACACTCAGATCCACAGATCTGATCATGCGCCATATAGATCGTAGTCCATTAGAAGATTTACCCTTAAAGATATGGACTAGATCACACCAAGAGATGATCAACCAAGATGATGCATAATCCAAATGAACTCCTTTGCTTTATATAGGCAAGCTTCTCCCCAAAGCGTGGAACAATACCACGAGCCGACACCATAGAAACACGCAACCGTCGGCTAGATACCACACAAGAAGCCCCCACGAGCTTTTCTCTACCTTGAAATGTGTGCACTGGGCGGATGCACCTTCTGAACGGCTGGCCAGCGTCCCTGGACGCGGGTTCTGTATGGAATACCTGCGGGGACGCACTTGCTGAACAAAATTTCCTGCGTCCTTCTTGATTTACCATCTGAAAGAGTTTGCCATCAAGTACAACACCTGAATCATAATGCCAACACACCACTATTCCTGAACAATCAAATCAGCAATTAGGCGAGTCCAGGGTTGCCCACCAACCTTCTACTTCCTCTAATTCTTCCTCTCCTCCTTCCTCTTTGCTTGATGGGGCTGGCAAAGCCAAAAGTCAAGTTCCTAAGGAGAAGAAGGAGAAGAAGAAGAAAGAGAAAAAGAAGAAGGAGCCAAAGGTAAATGGTGGAAAACGAGTGTCGTCTAATGAAAATCCACACACTGCACCGACCAGGCATAAATCGCCATGTGTCATTTTCAAAGGAGACCACTTTCACAGAGATTGTCCTTGCATCCCTCGGATACTAAGGGACTGGTCTCCTCGTTTGCACAATCCAGTGTCATCAACCTCTGATGATCATGTTGAAAGCACACCGTCGACTAGCGAAAGTGAAGCCCCAGGACAAAAAGGGAAAGCTAGATTTCCCTGTAAACTGTCCGAAGGCAGTCACGCCATCCACCGTTGTCCCTTCTTAGACGAAGCGAAAAGAGTTTTGGATGATCGTCCGGTTCACCGTTACGACTTCCTCCTGGATATAAAAAACTCTTGCCGAGTCCGTCGCTAGTTGAGAATCCAGCTGGCCCGCTCAAGTGGTCGGCTGAGGCGCCTATCATTGAAGATAAACCATCTGAATCCATACCAGACGAAAGTCAAAAGGTCGAGGCGGTAGTTGACCCGGTCTTGCCTTCAGAGGTTTTATCTTCGGATGATACAGTCACTGAAGAAAACAAGGATGACACCGTCCATATTCTCTTCATCAACACAGACTCCGACGAACATGGGGGCAATTTACCCATTCCCTTACCGCAGGAGGGAAGTTCGTCAGAGCCATACCCGGCCGTCTACTCGGTCCCACCTCCAAACAACCTAGTTGTCTCCTTCGATTGGAATCAACTAGGCAGACCCCGTTTACCAACAAGCATACCATTCCGAATTATCGTTCAAATATAGAGAATGGTCATGGCTGGTACCATCATAGATGAGGGGGCTTCTGTGAGTATCCTTTCCTCTATTGCTTGGAAAGTGCTTGGTTCGCCATCGCTATTGCCTGAGATGAGAAATCTGACAGGCTTTGATAAAGGAACCAGTAGACCTTTAGGGATCCTTCCCAATGTGCCCATAACATTGAGAAGGAAGACAGTTCAAATGAATGTAATGTTTGTTCAAGGACCCTTGGATTATAACCTACTCCTTGGACGAGACTATATTTATTGCATGGGAGACATCGTCTCCTCACTCTTTAGAGTAATGTGTTTTCCACACGAAGGAAGAGTGGTCAAGCTCGTGGACCAGCTTTCATTTCCCAGATCACGCATAGCAAATAGTCATATACCATCCCTAAATGGTCTCTTCACGCAAGAAATGTCTCAATCCCCAGTCCGTCCTCCCGATGAGCGCGAGTAATTCGGAGGGATATGACTGAAACCCAGGGGGCATGTATCCTGGTCTGCTTCGGCAGGAAAACTTTGGGTATAGAGTAGGTTTCCGTGGGAGAATATGACTAGTCTGTACCCCGTCCGTGATTGGAAGAGGGGTTATTCTAGAATAAGATTCTTTTGTCAAAGTTATGTGAGTTGGCGGGCGTCGTTGCTCACCTTTGTTTATCTCGGTAAACATCGCCGAAGAAGTGTTATGTTTACGCTGTAAATAGAACAATCTTTGGGTAACCTGTAAGAGGTAGTACCCTTCCTAATAAAACGAATGTTTTGTCAGCTCGAATAAAGGGTGACCCTTCCTGATAGAACGAATGTTTTGTCAGCTCAAATAGAGGGAGACCTCGAAACTCTGTTTTACACTTGGGGGCATGCAAACCTTTTGGAGTGCAAGCGAGGGGCGGCTATTTATTTTTTAAATTTTTAGGACCTCTAACCCTTTAAACTCGTAGGATTAGTCGTCACCTAACTTGCATAAAGAAAGGATGTGGGGAAAAAATCTAAAAGTTGCCATTTTATATGAGACACTCTTATCATATGACTGGATTAATCGAGCAGTTTTAGCACATAGTTCAAGCTCGTTAAAAAATAAACATAAGACATGAGCAAGTGTTTCCACCCGCGTTTAAGCTCATTAAAAAATGAACTATTCCCCGGTAAATAACCACCGTGAATGAAGATTTCAGCCATTAAAGCCTTGGTCGTGTTTGCACCGTCACCTCCACTTTTCCATTGGCCGATCATTCACCTCCATTTGATTGTTTACCCATTTTGAGGAACAACTACGAAGAGTGATTTCACTAGCCATCCTTGTGACACTGCCGTGATTGGAAAATTCCAACCATTACCTGGAATCAACTGCTACCCTTTTTATCACTCGTTCCTCAAAAGACGAGTCTTCTTTAAGCTCTTTTCAACTGACTCGTAAAATATGAAAAGATTGCCGAGTTTTGGCCTTCCAGCTCGTTAAAGCGACCAGAAGTGCTATCCCTCCTCTAGATTTTAATCTTTTTGGACCTGAGGGATTATTGCATAAAAAGATCGAGCGCTTGTTTTGTTCGGCTCATTAAAACTATCGAAAATTCATCCCTTCTATATTGTTTTATACTTTTTCGGACTTAAGGGATTAGATGACGAAAAAGGAATTTCGGAGTTACCTTTACGTACCTTTTCAGACTCTCTAAAAATGAAAAGGACCGAGTTATCTTTGTCGTTAAACTCGTTAAAAAGATTAATAGCGACAAACTTGTCTTTAGACGAGAACGAGTTTCACTATCGCTAGGCTCGTTAAAACATAGCGATGGGTTTGCCCGAAGGGAACATTATAGAACAAGCATATGTTATCCTCCTCAAGCTTGACAAAAATAAAGAGGTACTGGTCAGCAATGACTGGGGAAAAATTGGGAAGAAACTCAAAGAATCTTTATTGGTAGCAAGTCGCTCTTGAACATGACACTTCCACTCCGTGCCTAAGTCGGGTTGGGTTGTTTCATTCACCGGTCACATCACCATGGTCACGCTATACCATCCACATTTGGGGTAAATGCTACCAATCCATCACATAAGTGTCGCAGACATGTTCAAGAGAAGTCATCCAGAGAAGTCACCCGTGTCCCATCCACTACCATACATTATACTTCATTCCTTCATGACCGCCACCCTGAACCATATATCATCAGATCATTTTCACCTCCATCAAAATCATTTGCTCCGTTTTGTGTCATTGATGTGGGATTCATCAAGGTCCTCCTTTGATGGATCGCTTCTTGTCGACATCGGCTCATTATCCAAGAAGTTGATCTAGGAACACCCCATTCAGTACTTTGAAGCTTGCATGCCTCAATGCAAGTTTCTCACTTCCGGCGACAGGTATACATCAATGACCTTCGACCGAAAGATTTTGCGTGGCGTTCGACGCCAAGTCCTTTATTCACACCACGTGAATTGTACTGCAGTACCTTGAGGGTCATCATCATTATCGGTGATTCCTCTCGCGCTTGTTAACAGTTTACATCATCGATTGGTAATCAAGTGATGTCTTTCCATGTTCGACTTCAAAACATTTTTCACATGGATCGACTTGTACTTCGATTAAAGATCGGACGAGATTGAAGACCCCGGATCTAGTTTCATCCATCCGGGCTGCGATATATATTCAGGAAAAATAAATACATTGACATGTACAACATTGCATCACAGATAATCATCCTACCAAAAGGATGATGACTTCATCAGAATCATCAGTCTACCATCAGACGATTGTATGTCCTGTGTACATAAAAATGAATTTATAAAGCTGAGCATGGGAATGCCCACCTCAGCTAGATCATGAAAACAGTATGAAGATAATGTATTGTATTGTATCTTATTACAGGTCTCCTCCCAGCATTGAAAGAACTTCAGATCCTCCTAATAAAGCATTTCACCCGATAAACGACCTCATACTTTAGGGGGCAACTGTTATAGACATATTTGTGCCTTACAGCTCTAAGCATGAAATGTCCATAATCCAAGGGATCCTAAGTCCCTAAAAGTGTTGTTCCTACCCCTAGAGGAACAAGGTCAACCAATTACAGCTTCTCCCAGAAGTTCTCCACTAGAAATTGCTCAGAATCAGTCAAATCAAGATCATTTCAGCTGCTCCACTAGCTAGCTGCGTTGCATAGCACCCCAGTACACTAGCTAGGTGCGTTGCAACGCACCTAAATGCACTACCAGGGTGCGCTGAGCGGGAAATGACAAATGGCAGTGTCATTCCGCGAGGTGGACAGACAATGGAAGCTTCCAGAATCTTCCCCAATGACACTTGCCTCACTGAGTTCGACCAAGGATGAGTAAGAGGCTCTCAGTCTCCAAGTGGAAGCAAGAACTAACAGAGAGAAGCCACTAGTCAAATCATAAGCTGACTCATCCTCTTTGCATACATCTATATATGGATCCCTCGTCCCAGAGATCCAGAGGCTGGAATTTTGTACATTGCAGAAAATTGCTGTTGGTTTTGAGATAGAGATCAGTGTATTGGGTGATTTATGCTTTGTTGGAGGTGAAGAGGGGATTCCTTTGCTGGGGGGTTGATGCTGGATCAGGAATCATTGGCTGTAACTCCTCCTGGACCTTCTTGTTATATCAATAAAACTGTTTGAGTTTCTCCTACATGCTTGTGTATCAATGATGTTTTGTTATATTTGCATGTTTAGCTTAAATCTGATCCTAAGCTATTTATGAATGTAAATCCATGTCTTTGTGTAGTTTTCCTCTTCTGTGATCTTGCAGGAACTTGGTGAAGCTGGGCAAGTAAGGGAGCAGGTAGCTGGAAGCTGTCAAAGAGGAGAGAGATTGGATCAAAGGACTAGCGCAAGACACAGGTTGGTTCATCCTATTCCTCTTCGTTTATAGTTCATAAAGAAGAATACGAAAGTAGTTTTCCTTGTTTGTTTCTAAGGTATTGTCACACCTTAGTGGGATAGGGGCGTTCTGAGTAGACACTTTTCCCGTTAACACATATAAAAAAATAATTTAGCATTGAATGTTAATTTTCAATAATTTTGTTGTAGAAAAGAAAACAAAATGGAACTCATTCAACACATAAAACAAGATGACAAGGAAGAAAAGGGTTGATTCAAAGTTTGTGAGTAATTCTTAATATTTCCTTATAACAACTCAAGTTTTCATTTTTGTATATTTTAAGTTGTTTTACAACAATCATCCTTGAATGTCTTTAAATAGGTGCTAACATACGCAGAAGAGCTATCAGAGGAATTGATTGAGATTGGGTTAAATATGGGTTGTGAGTATATGTTGGCATATCAAAACTTAATTGTATAATTTGTAAGTATCTATGTTGTTTTACTTCTTTGAGTTTATAATTAATAGAACAAAAAAATCCTTTATACTAAATCTATGATTTATAATGGGGTTTAAAACATGCAGGAAAAAAACGATGGAATTATGCTAGAAAAATACTTGTTGCAAAAAGGCATGGGACTTGGTTTTAAAGCCATGTGCACAGTTTGAGTCACTTCTTGTTATGGTACATTTCTATTCGTTTTACATTGATTTTTATTATTTATTTCAACTTTAATTATTCTCACCAATGTAGATACACTCATTACACCTTATTTTTATGTTTGTAGATGGAACAAGATCAAGAAGATGAAAATAATTGATGAAATCAACAAAACATTCCTCCAAATAACCCAAGTCATGGAAGGAGCTCGAGCATTAACAACAATTCTAGTGAATAATGATGATCTATTTGGATACCAATGCAACCTATTGTATTTTTTGAAAGAATTGTCTCTGAAAGTCAGACATTTTGTTTAATGTAATAGACATAATGGCCCAATTGAATGACAAGGGGTTACCAATAAAAATTCAATTTTGTATGACAAAAATCCTCTTATTGATATATAGTAAAATACATTTTAATTTATTCTATTGTGTTATCCAATGTTGCTGTGAAATATTAAACCATTGATTAAATATATTTATGATTAAATATTATAATGAAGAGATACAAAATTTGATAATATAACAAATTAATCCAAAAATCGTATACAAATGCACTAATCAAATTTTAATTTATATGAATACTATTATAAGATATATGTCGATTTTTCGATGAATAACAGATTTAAAAAATTACAATAATTGCACTATCCCAAGACGGTGTTTCCAAAAAAGAGAAAATCTCATACAAAAAACCGGTGGGTCCATAACATAAAAACAAACGGTGTGTTATGTTATATAAAAGCATAGTGACGACATCTTTTTTCATGACCGGTTCCTTTTCAGAAAACGATAGCATTGAGGCATTTATTTCTTCAAGTACCAAGATTGTTTGCAATTAACACCTTAGTGAATTGTAATTCTTAACGCACCAATGCTTTCTTAGAACTAACAACTCGGTCCTACAAAATATTACTTCCAGCCCCAGTGGATTATTAAAATTAATAGCACTGGTCCTTTTATATCCCTAACGCATCAGGGTGTTTATATAAATAATACACATATGCACTCCAAGTTTAAACAAAAGCACCAGGACTACAATCATTTTTTTGCGTGCTCCCGTATCGTTCCTTAAAAGAACATCCTGGGACATTTTTTTATAGATAAGCACTAGGGTGGTATACATTTCAGTATCTAGTGTGATTTGCATTCAATTCCTTGGTTCTTTTAGTTATGTATGTAACTCAGTGATTTTATATATGTAGTGCACCAGTGCTACATGTTCCATGAAGCACACCACAAAAAAAAATCCGTTAAAACCTCCGACTGCCCAATTTTTTTTAGTTGTGATGAAATTTCGTTATAATCTACGCTAAAACATCCACTATCACCAATGAATGTTTTAACATATGTTTTTTTGACAAATTTTCCAATTTTATAACACTAAAAACCTCCCTTTTAACCTCCACTAGAAGCTATTTTCCTTGTAGTGTCTACTTCCGCTTATCATTCCCTTGTCAGGTTCTGGCTTAGATTCAGAACATGCATCTAACTCTGAATGTTTTAGCTTGGCCGCTAGTGACTACTTAGCATGACACTCATTTGTGTTGTGGGTGTGGCTTTTATGGTTTGTCCTAGCTTGCTACACCTTAGCTCTGTACTTTGTTATTAGGTTTGGAGGTACCTTTTCCCTGCTTCAGATTCGCAGATCCAAAAGCTTGCTTCTTTTATTTAAATATCTGCTTGATCGTCACAAAATATTAGTACGATGTGCCAAGCAAGGAGATGTCGAGGAACTACACTTATACCTATATGTATTTGTGCAGACAACAACGATACTTGAGTATCAGATGCCACTCAAAATCCTTGATACCCAACTTCATGCATAGGGTATGTAAAATGTTCATAAAATTCGACACGTCTTGATCCCTTTCCTATTATAGTGTGGTCCACCTTATGTACTTATCTTCATAGTTCTCGACAGGGTAATATTGTTCCTTGATGACATATCAAAAATAATTCCAAGAGGGTGCAACTAAAAATGGTGAGGGTTCCTCCTTGTCCCTATGCTCATAGTAAGTTTCCCACCAATCCTTGACATGGGGGGCGACTTTGAGGAGTGCAAAATAAATATTTTCCCTATCGGAAAAATTATGGACCTAAAAATATCTTTTTGGTAGATTTAACCATCTATATAAGGCATCTGTGTCTATATGACCTTCAAATATAAGAATGTCCAAGTTAACTTGTACCTTAAAGGGGATGACACCTCTAAAGTGACTGCTGGATGAAGATGATTTTCCAGCTGATACTAGCCAAAGGATTTGGAAAATTTTTCCATCATCTTGTTCCTTTATCGCTGAAGGGCCTCTTTGAGCAACAATTTGAAAAGGATATCCTACTCTCTCATCTTTATTTTCTTCCACCATGGGAGGGCATCGTAGTTGGCGAGGCCGGTCTTGAAAGGGTTCAACTAATTCAAGTTTGAACTCCTTATACCCTGTAACACCTCCTCCCACATTTACCCAAATTCACAAGTTTGCCAGGGTAAACATGAGACAAGTGTCACTATGGCATGACGTGACCTCCAAGTTTGAGTGATGGAAGTGGGGCCAACACACTAACAACTTACATACATCCCTTAGGAACACTACATCACCCAAAAGTTAGTCCACAACCTCTGATGACCAAATCCTAACCTCGAGATGCATTTTCACAAGCTTAACCCCCAACCACATGCACAACACAGCGTGCATGTGGTTATGATCCTCCAACCGCACTCATAAACTAACTTCCATGTGGTTATGAACTAAAATCCCCAGTTCAATGCCAGCTAGTTTGAGATTTGAGCCACTTTTGCATGCTAGCCTCTAGACCACTGCCCAAAATTGTCTGCAACTTTCCATAAGGAAACAAAGGTAATGAAAATTCTAATCAATAGAAACTCAAGCAATGAGTTGAACTAGACATGTCTAATCAATGTTAGACATTTCTTCAAACATAGGTATTGAATGCACATCTAATCATAAATTGATAGTATCATTTGAGAATCACCAAGAAGGCTCCAAGACTTCTGTAGCTAGCTGCAACAACACTTGTTAGCTCATGCATTCATCCACCATTGAATAACTTATCAAAAAATGTCAATAACCATAGATAGAATAGATCATGTAACCAACATATAAACATAATCAAAACCGTGGAAACCATAAAATCACCAGCATAATCACCACAAATTCTCATAGATCACATTAGGAAAATATCTCATATTAATATATGAAAATTCCAACCAAGTCAGGGACTTCTACATACCACACAACCATAGATTGGGCTGAACCAAATCTCTTTTTTAGAAAATCACCCTAACACCATATTCCAAGCATGAATGTGGGATCTCATGGGTTAAACTAAAATAAAATCAACCAGGGATTCCAGAGGCAAAACCACCTCAAACCTCAACCATAGTGATTCCACCTCTATGGTTCGGAAATCACTAACATCAACCAGATCAGTCTTTACTCAAGCTGTCCAAGGCTCTAGGAACTAGTAAATCAACGCATAGCCTTCCAGGGCTCCAGAGAATTTGTTCCAATCAAGGCTCCAGGAACTAGTAAATCAATCCACAAAGGGCTCCAGAGCATATTCCCCAACTACGACTCGAAGAACTAGTAACTCAACCCAAACTATTCTAGGACTTTTAGAGTGTTTGTTCCAATCCACAACCACAGGGAACCTGGACACTAATCACAAGTGGGAAACCCACAACACCATGGCTATCTAGGAAATGGAAAGGAAAGGATGAAACCATTTTAAATCCAGGAAAATTTCCATGCTAATGACAACACATAACCAAGGAAAAACATGCATATACCATGCATCCAAAAATCAACAAGGAAATCACACATGAAACCTCTTACCTGCAAATTATCCTCGTTGTAGCTGTTGATCAAACTATTCCCTTGCACTCCCTTTCTTTCCTTTGCTTTCTTTATCCAATCCAAGTGAATACTAGAATGCTCCAAGCATGCTCCAATAATTCTCTAAGTGTGCAAGAGTATGAGAGAATGAGACAATGAAATGAGAGAGCCAAAAACTAAACTGACAAAAGTTGTGAACTAATTCATTGAATCCTTTTTATCATTGAGGTCTCATTTTTCTTCATTTTCCTTCATTTTTCCTCTAATTTCCATTGCATGAAAATCTATGTCTCTTCACCTTCCTTTTCTAATATTTCCCTTTATTTCCATAATTAAATGCCAATTATTTCCTCTTTTCCTTTTCCAATGCTTTTTCCAATTTCCATAACCATTATTAACCACAAGTGATGCCCACTAAAGTGTTTTCCCCACCATTCAGCTTGGAATACGTGTCCCATGACCTTGTTATTATTTTATTTACATGGAAAGTCATCTAGGGGATGTTACAAAAGCCCCCCCCTTGGGGGAACACTGTCCACAATGTTTAATGACACTTATATCCAACAAAACATGCTGCCCATGGAGATTTATAACCCCACTCGATGCAACATTTATATCACACAAAACTACTGAAACCATGAGCACCATACTACTTATTGAAGCTTTATAATGCAACTTGATGCAATATTTACACCATTATTACTTCTTATTGGAGCTTTATAACACAACTCATTGCAGTATCTATTATACACATATCCATAAACATAAACCAAAACACATAAATAAAACTCATCTATTCAAGTAACAAATAAAGAAGGATACATAGCCCGCATCTTATCAGCGATCTCCCATGTAGATTCATTGGGCACAAATTGCTTCCACTGCACTTTAACTTGCTCGATTGCTCTATTTCAGAGCATAAGCTATTTTCATTGCAAAATGCACCAAGGTTCTGGCTAGAATTATCCCTACGGTTCCACTTGAAATATAAACTAATCAATCACATGATCAACATCTTGGACATATCTCTTAAGTAATGAAACATGGAAAACATCATGGTATTTCACTATTGGCGGCAGTGTAAGTCTATAGGCCATGTATCAATTCCTCTCAAGGATCTTAAAAGGCCTACAATACTAAGGTGCTAGCTTGGCACATGATCCAATCCTTAAGGAGATCCTTTTAGGCTTGATGCATAAGTACACATGATCCCCAATCGGAAACTCCTTGAATGTTCTATGTTGATCTGGATAACTCTTCTACCTGTCCTATTTTGCCTTTAAATTCTTCTTAAGAACCCACATCTGCTGCTCTATCTTAACCAAAATATCTGGTCCAATCAACACCATATTCACTGGATCACTCTAGCTGATAGGAGTATTACAACTATGCCTGTATAAAAGCCTCAAATGGACTCATCCTCACGGACTCCTAGGACCCATTATTATATACAAAGTCCACTAGTGGAAGATAGTCTTCCCACTTCGTCTACTGATACATGAAATGCATCCTTAACATGTCCTCAAGAATCCTGTTGACCATCTCTGTCTGTCCATTTTTCTGCAAATGATAAGTTTGACTGAAAGCTAACTTTGTCTCCAAACCTGCAAAAAACTCGTTCCAAAATCTGGAAGTGAACTTGGAACTTCTGTCTAATATGATCTTCTTGGGAACACCATGCAACCTCACTATCTCCCTGATAAATGTTGAAGAATGTAACTAGTTTTAGTCTTCATAATTGTATTTGTCTCATGACGCAATGTAATTATTATTGTACTTAAGAAAATGAATTTTTTATTATAAAACAAAATTACTTATTTGTATGGGTTTCATGCTTTGTTCAATGGTCAAATAGGTCAAAGTGCTGAATTGCTGCTCTAGGTATTTTTTATATTGAGTCGAGTCAAAGTCACGATGTAAAGTTCCTTGGAAGGTTCTTGTATCAAAGTAAAGAAATGTATTTGATGTAATAAAAGGTTTGTAAACCTCCAAAAGTTCAGGTTGTGCAACCCATGAAGTCAGCCTAGAAGAGGCATGTGCACCCACTCAAAAGAATATATAAAGAGGAATATTAAACCTCCTTTGGATACACTTGAGAAATCAATCTTCATGAGTACACATAAGGTAGATAAGAAGTTCTTAGAGGAGCATAAGATAGTAAAGAAGAAGGGTTTCTTTGTTTGTAATAATTGGATGAATTCTTTCTCTTAGAAGAGGAACAAAAGAAAATGAAGAAGAAAGGTTTTCCTTGTAGTAGGATGAATTTTCTTAGTAGGTAGTAAAGAAAAAAAGTTTTCTCTGTTCTTGATAGTTGGACAATTTTTTCTCTTGGCATTCGAATTTCTATGGAAAGCTAGGGTTTCCACAAGTCCAAAATTTTGTCTTCATTAAAAGAATTTCTATAAGAAGAGGAAATTCTCTAGGTTTTCCCCTTGTAGGTTTTTCCTTGGCTTGGAGCCTATCTCTGGTTTCTTGTGATCTTCTTGTTTTACATTTATCTTGATGATGAAAAGAGCATAATAATAATGGAAGTGAAATAATAATATATCAAAGTAAATGTCAATATAAAGAGAAATATTGTAATAATTCAACCCTAATGGAAGCCCTAAATTTCTCAACATGGTATTAGAGCTAGGGAATTGGGATAAAGGGAGGTTATAAGGTCACTAAATGTGTCAAGTGCCAAGCTATTAGTGAAAAATCATAACGAATTATGGGCACTCCAATTAGCCCTATATTCTATGGCTAGGCCGCAAGCCTATGCTAGAAGGGTGAAGGAACTAAATGATCTATTTTGTAAAGATAAAAGGCTAGACCATTACCTCCAACAAGGATGAGTTCTTCGAGCTGAAGATAAAAGTCCTAGTCTTAGTTAGAGATCACTAAACAAATACAAACTTTGAGGTAAGAATTCTGGACACTTTATATTAACCATTACTTTAGTCACTAGGCTGCAGTCCGGAGAAAGGTATGCAAAAGGTCTAGGAAAGTTGCTACAAGATCATATGGAAGGAAAATTGAAATCCTGTGTATAGATACTAAGGATTGAATTTACCATTCTAGTGTTACCTTAGAGGGGCCAAAATTCAGAGCTTTGTGTATCATTTTAGAGATATCAAAATTAATATAAAAGTGCCAAGGACGAGTTCCTTATGAAGCGAAGTTCTAGGCATAAAATTTAAGGGTATCATTTTTATAAAGAAAAAAGGTCCCAAATTATTGTGTCATTACAGAGATTCAAGTCCTATGCAATATTAAAGGATGATCAAATTATTTGAAGGCATTGTAATCCTACCAAGGCACAATAAGGGGTCGAGACTCCCATTTAGAAAGGGTGGATAACTATTGCAGTCACCCATGTGAAGTCCGAATTCTGATCTGATGAGTAAGACACAATTATGAGCATATATATATATATATAGATATAGATATATATCTATATGTAGGTTGAGATACCTCAGTGACAAAGGAAGCGAACTTTAGAAAAAAAGTTGAGTGGTTGTTTATTTAACAAGAAGCCTCTTGGGAATTCTGAGTACAAAGAACATATCTCTGTAGTGAGCTTGTGTAAAACATATCTATATCTCTTGGAAGTAAGTCCTTGACTAAGTATCTTGTCTATTAAACAAATCTATATGTGTTCCAGTTAAAAAGACAATAAAAAGAGATCACTCTGAAAAGCATATAATCCTATCTCCTTGGAAGCTTCTACTATAGAAGAATTCTATTCATTGCTGTTCACAAGGAGTAGTCCATATAAGAACCTGAAGAATCTCCAATATTGAAAGAATCAGTGGCATCATCAAGAAGACCTATAGTTTCACTCTTGTTTTACTCATTAAAGACTCATTGGAAAACATCCTGTGCTAGAAATGACGTTGAAAGAAAGAGTCTTTCTGATAACATGTAGCAACTATCCTGAAGAGTAGTAGAAATGTATTCACTCTTGAAAGCGATCAGAAGAGCATGGAATCCAGTAGAAAGCATTGTGGAAGCCTCTTTGATCATGGAGAACAAATGTACATAATTGTAAGGTATGCATATTCTTTCATTAAGGGTCTAACATGAAATATTTTCAGGGTTTAGTGGATTATATGATTCTAGGGTTTGTATACTTCGTTGGGTGAAGGTATTTCCATTATATAAATTATAAATCTTAGATGGTTCGTAAAAAAACCTATCCACATGGAAACCCTAACCCTGATTCACTTGTTCCCTCATAAAAACCCTAACCCTTGGTGTCTAGGGTTTGTGAGCAATCTAGGACATATCACAAGTATTAATGGATGAGGATAATGAGTTGTATATGTCATCTAGTCCCTAGATATAGGGTAGGTATTTGTAAACTGTATATGTCCATCCTCTAAGGCCCCATGGAAACTCTATATTTTTAGATTGACATCATTCATTTGTTATAATATATTTTCTTAGTTGAGTTTGTTAATAAGTATTGCAGGAGCATCACAAATAAAGAAAAGGAAGATGGCTTAGGAAAACAAATCATGTGGTTTGGTAAGTATGATAGAAGGAGGGAAATGGAAGAACCCTGAGAATGGTAACTTGGTAAAAAATTTGTATCTTTGGGCACTATGATGTGTATAATTCATATAAAATAAGGTCGCATCGATACATGATTGAGAAGATCATAATTGTGAGCTAATTGATGAAAACGATTTGGCACAAAATACTAAGAAAGTCAACTATACATCTATAATAGAAGATCATGCAACAACTAGTTGGTGAGGGTCAGTCAAGAATCCTCCATTAGATGAATTCATGGGAATATTTTTTCACCTAGTAGAAGAAGGACCATGATGAAACTGCAAACATTTTCTACTCTCTCAGATTTGGGGCAAGCTTCCTAGAATTTTGCTGATACAGTTTGAGTATGATGAAGTCCCATCCTTAGGATAGGGAATAGTTTTAAGAAATCTAAATGACCAGCTAAAGGAAGAGACATGTTGGTAGTAATCAACATCTGATATGATATGAAATACTTCCGAATTTAGAGGAAGCTACAAGAATCCCTAACAACATGACCTGATGTGAGAATGAATCTTCCTAATAATTGAATAAGGACACTGACAAAGACAAGGAATGGCATAAATAATCTATTGTAATCCGATGAGTTTGATGGTTCAATATAGTTTTTATACAGAAAGAAGATGCTTTGTAGGAATATTTAGTGATAAACATATATGATATGATTGAGATTCAATTGCATAAATTAAGTGGATGACTTTGATAGTCTAAGTCCAAAGGATATATATCATTGATAGGAAAGATAGTAGGTTTCTGATGATTCATGTCTTGGTAGCTCACTTTCCTGAAGCTCAGAAGGAGCTATGTTCAAACTCCATAGTGTATGGTTTGTGAATATGCAATAGATAAAGATTGATGATATGGAAAGTGATGGTTTGTACCTATGAGAAGTTGTAAAAGAATATGGCTCCATGATGTGCATAGAAGTTGATGATGCATAAAAAAGGAGGCCACATAGTACCATGATCCCATAGAAGAATAGACATCTAATATTGGAAGCAAGTCCCTAGTTGAGAGGGAGATTGGATATATTCCTTTCATGTGTAAAGGAATGAGTAGATCCTTCTTGATTGAAAGGGAGAGATAGACACATCATTATTGTCTTCGTATAAATGAAGAACAAAGGAGGATTGGGTAAGCATATGAGACTGATACTTCTTGATGATAGAAGTATTCTCGAGAGCCGATTCTCTTTGAGGATGAGGTAGGGAATAAAAAAGAAAGAGTAGTCAAAGAGGAGATTCCTCGAGGATGTGTAAATCAAAGAGAGGAATGGTCTTAAAAAGGCATACCTTGTGAACATACGGATGGGGTACGTGCCTTGAGAGACAATGATGAAGGTGTCTATAAATCATTGTCTCCCCAACATTGTGCTCTGATCTGGTGGAAAGATAGAGTTGTTAGTCAAGGCCTTGATATATGACAATGCTCGTCGATATGATGAGATGCATTAACATAAGTAGAAACGATAGCTTATGAGATGGCTTACCAATCCAACTCTTCTTATGAGAAATTTTAAATGGAAGAACTGTCCTTGTACTTGTGGTCAATTATGAATATCTCCCTAGTTAAGAGGGAGGCTTGAAGAATGTAATTATTTTTGGTGTTCATAGTTGTATTTGTCTCATGACACAATGTAATTATTATTGTACAAAAGGAATTTTTTATTCTAAAAGATATTGACTTATTAAAGAATGGGTTTCATGCTTGGGTCAATGGTTAAATAGGTCAAAGCACCCATTGTGTGTTCTAGGCATTTTTCATATTGAGTTGAGTCAAATTCATGATGTAAATTACTTAGAAGACTCCTGTATAAAACAAAAGAAATTTATTTTATGTAATAAATGATCAAGAGACCTTCAAAAGGATTAGGTTTGCTAGCCCATGAAGTCATCCTAGAAGAGGCATGTGCACCCACTAAAAAGAATATATAAAGAGGAAGATTGAACCTCCTTTGGATACACTGGAGAAATCAATTTTCTTGAGTACATATGAGGAAGATAACGAGTGTGAAGAGGAGAAAAATATAGTAAATAAGAAGGGTTTCTTTATTTGTATTAGTTGGATGAATTTGTTCTCTTGGAAAAGGAGTAGAACGCGAAGTGGAGCAGAAGATAGTGAAGAAGAAAGGTTTTCTCTGTAGTAGGAATAATTTTTTCAGTAGGCAGTAAATGAGAAAGGTTTTCTTTGTTTTGATAGTTGGATGAATTTTTCTCTTGAAATCCAAATTTCTGTGGAAATCTAGGGTTTCTAGAGGTCCTAAATTAGGCAAGAAGAAGCTATAGATCTTGTCTCTAGGTTTTCCCTGTTAATGTGAATATTCTTAGTATGTGTACCAAAAATGCTTCACTTAACTCACTGGTGACTAGTGACCCTAACAACATAATATGGTTGTCTATGCCTTTAGATCTGCAATTAAAAAGGAAGAAAAACCCTGTGGTAAAATATCATATGCAACCAAAAACATATAACAAAAAAGATAAAAGTGTAGCAATCCAATGGATCATATGAATAAGAAATTTTTTATTAATAGAAATGATACACCCGGTGAGGAGAAATTATAAACTTGGGTCTATAGATCCCCCTCCATGGTATGGGTCCTTTTTTCCTTATGCTTCAGAAATTTGTTTCTCTCTCTCAACTTGCAATGGGCAGAAAAACAAAAAAGATAGTTTGAACTCAAGTGGGAGTTCAAACGTGATGAGACGATAATGGTGACCATGAGAATGATGATGGAAAAGAATGAATGGAAACCCTCTATTTAAAACAAAGTATTGAGATGGATTAGGAATTAGAAAATAATAAAATATTATTGACTAAATCAAAATCTATCCGTTGAGAATACTTTATTATATTTTTTGAGAGGGAAAAGATATTCAAAATGGTCAAATATATTTATTTATAAAGTTGTTGAAGTAATTAACAAATAAAAATGATTTATTAATCATTTTGTGAGAATTAAAAAAGAAATAATTATTTAATAGTGGTTTAATAATTATATCATAAGGAAAATATGGAATAAAAAAGGAATAATAAATAAATAGTGATTTATTTAATTATTCCAAGGTAATTAAGTCAAAAGTAACTAATAAATAATTATCCAATAAGGATTTAATAATTATTTCTAGAGAAAATTAAATAAATAATGATTTATTCAATTATTCTCATGGGGTTTTTGAATTTTAATGAGGAATAATTTAGGAAAAATGGTCTACTAAATTATTTCCTATGGTGAAAGCGGGTTTACCATGGTAAACTTAATCCTACATGGTGTATTCCGATCCACCTAGTAAGAAATTGCTAGGTGATCATTGTTTGGGTGATAAAAGATTGCGCCCCAACGTAAGAGTGTCAGGAGAAAATCATACGACCAAAATATGTTGCAGGTTGCACTTTCACGAGACACTGAAGGGGATTCATAGATAGCGAGAGAGAGAGAGAGAGAGAGAGAGAGAGAGAGAGAGAGAGAGCTGAAGCAAGGCAAGGAAGGAATGAGAATGGAGGGGGCGAGACCTACTTAGCTGGTAGAAGTCTCCTTTTATTGGTAAGTACACAATCTCAAATGATGCGGGGGAGGCAGACCCATACTTGCTGAGATAATTTATTACAAATAATAATGAAGTACCCAACAATGTGGGTATGAGAAACAAAGTACAAGATACATGATATGATGAAATCAATGGGCCAGAAAGTGATACAAAGATACAATGAGTATCATATACATAATGTGCTTGGAAAAATAGAGGCCAGGACTGAATAGAATAATATTTGCTAATTTGAGCACATGAGACATA
Source organism: Pinus tabuliformis (assembly GCA_031772625.1). Classification (NCBI taxonomy): domain Eukaryota; kingdom Viridiplantae; phylum Streptophyta; class Pinopsida; order Pinales; family Pinaceae; genus Pinus; species Pinus tabuliformis. The sequence continues at coordinate 887,496,992 of CM062812.1, read as the reverse complement.
ATGCTCCCCAAGATGATATGGTGGGGGGATCAGAACCAAAGAAGCCCTGCTGAATAAGAAAGGGCTCTGGAGATCTAAATGGATCATTTGAAGGAGACATGGATGATGTGGGCACTACATGTGGTTGAAACCAAGCCAATCAAATTTACAGAATTGCATCAGAGGCAAGATCATAATCTACTATGTTCCAGGCATGTGGGGGGATACCCAAATGGCCACCCCCTCATGAGGTCTAGAACATGTCACACACACCCAATAAATGCTGTTACAATATGTTGGATCATGGGACCATTAAGTGTATGATTCTCAATTGCCTGATGATGAGTTGAAGTCGAGCACACGAGAAACAACCAAGTCATAGGGAAATTATGATTCCCTATGCTTGATTCGAGGCAATGAAAAATGATGAAGGCTAGATCTAAGGTAAACTTTACTCTAGACCTATCAACTAGAATAGATGTGCTGAAGTTGACAGAGGAGGGCTCGCCAGGGTCGAGGCAATAAGGAGTCCCCAACAAAGGCACGAGGATCATAGTATTGTGATTGATAGAATGACACAATGGATGAGGAGGTAAGGATAAGATGAATAGTAGACTGACGACTTCCCTTTTAAGAGCATAATATGCAAGGTTCACCTGGCAGTGACTAACTTGATTCTAGAGGGGATGGTCAGTTACTTAGATGGGGTATTTTCAAAGATAGATCCGTAGAGCTAGAGTCCAAATATGAGTGAAATTGGATGAATGCGATGAAAATATGGATGATACACTGTAACAAGACTCAATGCGACTCTAAAAAAACTCCATGGATGTAAGGGAGACTCATCTCAGATACTCTGAATAATGTTGCCACATGGAGTAAGCCCAAAGGGGACCATAAAAACATGAGTAAATAATGGTTACCCATGATGAAACTTGACACATAAGTCAACAAGTGCAAAGGAAAACTGGTACTAGAGTATAGGTGACTGATATGACGGGAGTCAATTTTGAGAGGCGGAAAGTGAGACTCCATGGAGAAAATGGCATCTTAGTGAAGTGTCAAATTACCAAAAATAAAGGGAAAACCATGATAGAGCTCAGTGAGAGCTTTCTAACGGTGCTAATGGTTCGTCAAAATGAGCTACAATTTTCTCGTAATGACCAAGGGAAAAACTAGGGGTTTTCCTATAAAAGGGCTTCTTGCCCCCATTTCCAATTCATTGGCACATTGATCTGTTGGAGAATTTGGAAAGGAGGAGAAGGCCATAAATCTTGGTGAGATTGTAGCTGAAAAATCGATAGTCAGAATTTGGATTTGCGACTTTTAGGTAGGTGGCCTAACCTTACTCATCATTTGCAGTGAATTAAGTTCTTAGATTATGGCTTTACCTGATAGGGGGAACCCTATCTTTTCTTCATAGTCACAATGCACCTGTTGGGTCTTTTTATGCAATCTAGGGCATAGAAAATGGGCTGAAAAGTTCACCCAACACAACTTTTGGTGGAAAAGCTGTGCTCTAGACCCACGGGAAAGACAGCTCTAGTGGTTTCCAGGAAGTTGAAGCTAAGGATTGGAAATGCATTTGATGGCTCTGCATCGACAAAAAATGATGTTTTTTCTTTTCAGGTATGGTAGAGCTAAAGTTGGTGTGGAGAAAACAAGATTTTGATGATCTTCATACTGAGACTTGAGGGAATCAAGGTGTTAGAGGGGCTCTGGCACACTATGGGATGGTCAAGTTCGTGGAGAACCCTTTGATGAGGGTGGGTGACCCATTTTCATCCTGGATTCAGAGTTACTGAGATCCAGATCATGAGGCCTTTGTGATACAAGGGCACATGATCAAGATCAGGATTTAGGACATATACAGTTTACCAAGATTGCCACCCTTAGGGGTAGTGAGAGAGATTCATCTAGTGCTATCTAGTGGGAGGCACATTGGAGAGTTTTTGGTCCATCATTATGTATCTGGTACTCAGGTAAAGGACACAAGTATTTAGATACATGACTTATATAGGATTGAGACATGAGCTACATCCACAAGAGTGGTGTGGATCTTGAGTAGTCATGCCTTCCATCACATTTATGGAGGGAAGATGATGGTGGTGGAGAGTGTGTTGGTAGGAGCCTACTATGGGTGCGTTTAGATGTTGCTGACGTCATTGAAACACCAGTTTGTTCTATGTAGACAGTGGGCAAATTATAACTGTTCTTTTGGGACAATACTATGCTCATTCTTCTTTGAGAATATCCCTAACCTCCAACCACATGTACAGATCCATGATGGGGGCCCATAGGAGCCTAGGATTTGTAGCTAGGGTTAGCTATTGCAATAGGATGGGGTGGGGGGGGGGGGTGCGCTGAGTCCAACAGGTGTTCTGACCTAAGTTATTTTCTCATTGGGAGCAATTCCACTGCACATAGATGACTATCCATACAACAGGAATGAACTTCCAGGGAGATCTTGATCTACTATTACCACTAGGATGAGAATGGGGTCTAAATGGTAAGTGATAGTTACTATATGGTGGTTGCATGTATAGTTTAGAAAATATGTGTACATGGTACTGATTTTCAAACTTGTGGGATGCAGATATAGCATTGCTGAGGCCAACATGATATATGGGGCAAGTTGCAGCATCTGGGGTTATAGACCACGGGGGTCGACATCACTGCAGAGACCAGATAGCGATGAATTATTGGAGTATATCCATCATAGGTTTGAATTGATATTGACCGGGGTGATATAGCATGGGTGGTACAAGCTAGAAGACCAGTATATAGATGCATGTACCAGTCTTTCCTCTGAGTGGTGAGGTATCACCATGCACATAACAATGGCTGGTTAGGAAATTCAAGACTTATGAGATGGGGGAATGGACCCATTGGCATGGGATATGCCAGAGGATGATGAGTAGATGAAGGGATACAGCTGCAACCCAGTTGTATGTATAGTTATAACATGTGATGGGCATGCTAGATATGTTTGGAGTAGTGGGCTTCAAACACTATATGATGGATATTTTGATGCTTTCATTCACCATTTTTTTATTTTATGGTTATGTTCTTATGGTAAGAATTGATAGATATAGTTAGAGAAAGGAAACGGTAGATTACAAATCTCATTTGGAACTATATATATGAGTCAAATGGACTAAATTTTTGGGTTCACATACACGATGTCACCATACCAAAGAGTGGCTTTGGACATAATGAAGTAAAGCTCACTTAGATGACATAGGTGTTGGACAATAACAATGTCTAAGGGATTGGATTGTTGATGTAACATGCATGAATGATGAAGTGGATCATCCCTAGGGTGATCTGGAGAAAGACGAGACTCTAGAATTTATTCAAGGTGGGGAACAATGATGGGACTAGAATCAACACTACTAGATGCAATAAGAGGGTTGGAGAGAATTTCTTCTCTTGGACTCTAAATAATGTATGCCCCCTTACCCAAACATTGAGTGGAAATGTAATGGACACAAGGTGGATGTGCTTCAAATTCGTGGGTTGGAAGTAAGGGTTGGTTTAACTAATCATCATCATGGGAGACATAGTTCACATGTGCATCGTCAGAAAGTTTTAACAAATGACTAATAGATGTGACATCTACCGATGTTGAGAACGAAGTGTCTTCCCGAAGGAGGTTCGAAAGAAGAACAATAGGAAAATCTTAAAGAGTCCAAATATATAGATCCCACGGATGATGATAAGTAGAGAATAGGGGTTGAACTATCCGTCATCTTGACATCACAAGGGGGAATCACAATGGTGGGTTGAGAAACCTCCTATCCTAGTGATGCATTGGGGCCAAGGCCCACAGGTAAAGTGGAAGTGGAGTCACTATGAGTGACATCTAACTCATTATGCACTTGAATTTTATCATAAAAATATTCAAGATAGGGACAATGATGCGAATAATGTCCATAATTATCACACAATCCACAAGGGTAATTCGTGCGTAAGGTTTTTTTCTTCTTAGGGGACTTGGGTAAGGTAACATGTACCTCAAGAATGTTAGGGTCGGGAAAAGCATCAGAGCCCACATTTTTAATATGAGGGAGCTCATGACAGTTATTGGTGGCATGCACAAAAAAATCACAGAAAGCACATGGAGAATAAGGCTTTGGTGGTTTGGGAGGAGTGGGAGTTGCTTGGGGTTCCTTGTCTTTTTTCCATTTTTTTGGGCTCCCCCCCTCACTTGATTCTTTTGCAATAGGAGTGGCTTCCTATTGAGGTTACTATGGAACTAAAGCAAAAGAAGGGGAGGGAATAATGGGTTGAAACAAAGTCAAATATGTATAAGAATTGAGTTGGATGGGAGGAGTGTTTGTGGGAGGATCAATGTACCAGACTGTGATCCCAAAAGTGATGTTAGGAAGACTCAACATAGTCATTACAGGGGTAGGAAATATTCCTGATGGAAAGAACAAGAAAGGTATATGACCAGAGGGGTAATGACCTGGAGGAACTTCTCCTGGATGAGAGAGACCTAGGGGAAAGGTTCCAGGTGGAAAAGGATTGGGAGATATACTAGGAGTAGGAACTGGCCTGGAGTAATTATAACAAAAGGACGAGTTGAGTCTTGAGCAGGAAGTTGCGGAGAGGCTGGCTGCTGAGAAGGTGTACCAGACCACTTGCTAGCGGACCCTGACACTTAAAGCATGCAAATAATCGAAGCACTAGGGTCAGAAGAAGTAGGCGATGGGTCGTTGTAAGCCCCAAGTAGCGTGGAATTCTTATAGACCCTAGCGGAAACATCGATAAATGAGGACATGGTATGATTTATAGTCTTTGATGAAATAGTGGTATGAGGAGAGGTCTGATATTAAGGGTCATAGTAAGTCAACTGATCGATAGTGGTGATATTTTCATGATGAGGGAATCACATCTTGAAAAAGACAGAAGATGAAATAGCTAACATGGCATAGGTGTAACTATTTCCCAAAAAGATATTATAATCTAAATGGGCGTGAATAACTTCAATATCAATCAATACTGTTTTTCCAACAACAGTGATGGGGAAATTGCATATAAAATGAGGGGCAGCGAGGGGTTACCATCCCAAGCATGAAGAGTGATAGTGGATGGTGATAGGTCAGGGTAACCAAGTTTCTTCCAAACACCAACGACCATCACACAGGTGGAGGCGCCTTCGTCTATTATACACCTTTTAATATTGATACTTTTTATGGAGGCTGGTATCTGAAAGGAAACAAATGAAAGTAAGGGGGTATGCTCCACTTTATCAACATTAAATAAAATCAATCAATCATCAAAAGGACCCACAATTCCCACAACAGATAGTAGATATATCTGTTGGCATGGGCTCATTTAGAGGATTTCCATTGTTGACATGGAAGTAGGAGACTACGCCAAGTAATATACTATAATATAGGTATGGGTGGATTTATAAGAAGTAACATTTCAACATAATGGACCTTTTGAGATCTTGGGATTGACCTCTACCTTAGGCTGAGGGATTTTTAAAGTACCATTTGGTGATGAGAAGGGCTCAATGGAACTTTTGGGTTGGAATTCATTCACTGAATTATTAGGAGGGTTGTCATATTGGCGTGACTGAGTCTAGAGGTTGACATCTTTGCAATCCATCATGAGAATCTGGTAATTTCTTAGATCAGATTGTGAAGGTTGGGGGGTTTTAGTACTATGCGTGGGTTGGGCAACCACATATCCTTGATGAGGAAAAGGGTTGGTAAGCACTACTAGTTGTGATGAAGTAGGAGGGGGAGGAGGTGGGGAAATAGGATGAGATCCTCTCGAGGCAGCTGCTTGAGCTTCCTATACTTGACACATCTAAGGTAAAGGGGACATTCATGAGTATAATGGAAAAAATATACACAAAAATCATAAGATTGATTAGTTCTAAGAGCTTTTTCTTGTTAGGGTTGTCCGTCCCGTTGATGGGTTCCAGGATTAGGCTGGTCACCCTTAGCGACATTAGGTTGTTGACCTTGATTTCCTTAGTTACCTTAAGATTTCTAATTCTGGTTACCCTTCCCCTTATTCCTTCTCTTGGGGTTAGGGGGATTGGTAGCACTCTCATTATCATACACTTCATTACGTGGAGGTGGTTATTGTTATGACAGAGGAGGTGGAGGCATGGGAGGTTAAGGCACTGGTTCTTGTGGGGCTGGAGTGTTAGGTGGTGCATAAGGATAGTAAGGATTCATGACAACATTTGGATTACTAGGTTGAGCAATAGCTAGCCATGGCATCAATTAATGTGGATGGGGATATTCATATGATGTGCTTGTACCCTGGTTAGAGTTGACACGCGAAGGATTAGGAGGGTGATAGGTGCAAGCGGAATTGGTCCCCTCTTGGGGTTGATCATAAATCACGGGAAGCTAAGGATATGGTGTTGGTTTAGGGTGGGAAAGATATCAAATGATACTGTCAATGACATGAGATGCCCCCAATGCATTAGCAGTACCAGGCTAAGGCAGATTGGGGTGGATAATATAAACATAACCTGACTAGGAATATATCAGATCATATTTCAGGGCTATCTGGAGGGCTTCATCCTCAGTCTTAGGAAAGTGAGAAGAAACATATTTACCTATGGGGGCCAAAAGAGTTCTTAGAAACCAATCCCTATATACAAAATCTTCAAACTCAGGGGCTATATGACGCCATTCTTGAACATGGGAAAAAAGGTGGGTGGAAAAAGTTTGAAAAAAAGAGGTCAAGGTTTTGGTACCTGTGTCATATCAGAGAGGTAACTGGAAATATGAAAGAAAATATTTGGAAATAGTTTCAAAGGTAGAATGGGAGGCATGTGGTTGGTCCACATACCATTTGGCAACTACTCCAGTTAGAGTGCGTTGGAAGAGATGAAGACAAATGGAGTCTTCAGTAATGGAATTTGATGAACACCATGTGTGAAAAGAGCAAACATAATTGGTGGGGTGTTCTCTAGGATTACCTTAAAACTTGAGAATGTTAGAAGGAAGCTTGGTAGGCATAGGAGGCTAATTGGGGTTATAGAGAAGAGGATTGATGATACGCTGACTGAAATCAGGGAGGCTCAAACAAGCCATATAGGGAAGCAAGGGTGGGTTAGTGGCCATACCTGAAGAGGTTCTGACTGTGGGGTTACCATGGGTAAGACCTTGGTTACCACCTAGGTTTCCACCACCAAAATTGGTGCTTGACATGGTGGTAGTGCAGGGATGGGAAGATACTGAATTAGAGGAATAACTCAAAGAATAAGAAGAACAAGAGTTAATACGGGGACTCAATGAAGGACTAGGTGAATGTCTTCAAACTTGATGAGAGGGAGTAGGATGTCCTAAAGGAAACTGGGGGCAAAGGCCATGAAGTCTCCATTACAAATTCCTAGGGATGCAATGGTGTCAAGACAAATATGACTCAAGAGGCTAGGGGGTGATGATAGAAGAAAAGAGTAATAAACAAAAAGAAAACACCTAGTGCAGTGGTGCTAAGTGTAAACTAACTATAATGATATGCTAATATAATTCAAGAAAACATGTCCTATCAAAGAAAAAATGACCTCTAGCCTAAATTTTATCTAAATCCTTAAACAAGTCCTAATTCGACCATTTTAGATGGCCTTCCAAAAGAATTCTTACTTGACAGAATATGAACCCTGCAAGAAGAGCTATCTAGAGAAAGGTGGGGTAGAGGACCAATTTCTTACCCACAACCATTCCTATAGTGTGTTTTCCTAATATTAGGCACTAATTTTTCCTTCATCCCATGGGGGTGGTTGAGTCTTGAGCTTCTTAGTGATCAACCATGACACAAAATTCCCTACCATGGGTTGGGTAGCCATGAGGAGATCTTCCCACATAGTGATCTAGCCTAACCCCCTTTGAATCGGCTTTCTGAATCACTCTGACTTTGGACTATGGGATGGTGAAGGATTTTAAGCTTCCTAATATGTGAATTTCTATGTCTCAATGTAAGTGATCAGTGGGTGTTATTGGAAATCTATCCCACTGATCCTACACCTAACTACAAATATTGTTTTGGCCTTGGTACCCAAGTGGCCTTAATCTATGTGAGTTAAGTTATTAAGGTCAATTGTTTCAAGTATTAGATTAGCGGTGTTAACCAAGCTCACATTCGCTTAGGGTTTGAATGTGTGACAAATGTGTCAAGAGGATGAGTTAATTAAGCATGTTTTGATGATGCCAATGCTGCTAAAAATAAAGTGCATAAAACTATAAATATCGTTGAAAATGGACAGTAAAATAAATAGCAAATTGAAGCACACAACTCTCCACCCAGAAAGGAAATCAAGTAGAAAAATAAAAGAGGGAAAACAAGCAACTCAAGGACAAACAAAAAGGATAAAATATCTAATGTCTATGGGACTGGGATCTAAAGGCAAAAATCTACTGAAAATGGAGCATAAAATCAACAAAAAACAAAGGTAAAAATGCTGGAAAAAGACAAGAAAGAAGCTGTTAAATCAATGATACACAAGGGGATCTTAAGGGGTAAAGGAAACACAAGAATTCAAAGGGAGTAACGTGTTTTAAAAACCTATCTATAATGACCATAAAATAGTGGAAAAAACACTAAAAAGTAGTGGTTAAAAAGGCTGCACACTCCTCAACCCAACAATTCCCTTCTTAAATGATGGAGGGTACTCTAAACCCTAGGGGAACTTTTACTTCCTCAACAAGAAACTACTAATTGAATCCAGGCCTAGAGGCAACTTGGTAAATAATATAAACCCTTCCTGACACACATGCAATAGTCTCAACAAAAATTGAAAAATATGATTTTTTTTTTGAAAAATTGCAGAGTGCAGAAATCGACCTGAAAAATGTGTTGGGTGAAGTTTTTGCGTTGAAAAGTGCATTGGGCACAGTTAATGGGCCAAAAATTTCACTCTATTCCCATTTCTCTCGCTCGACAAATATGACCTAGATTGTGCTGTCTCTTGCTTGGCTAGTACCTGTGACCTACGGAAAGATGTGAAACACTAAGAAAGTGGAAATTTTTCGAGAAAATAGATGAGATATAAAAACAAAAATTGAGAGGAATGAAAATTATGAAGAAACACTGAAATTAGCTGAAGAAATAGTCACCAAAGTTATGAATTACTACACCAATAGAGTTACCATTTGTTAGTGTGGATATTCTTAGTATGTGTACCAAAAATGATTCACTTAAGTTACTGGTGACTAGTGACCCTAACAACAAAATATGGCTATCTATGCTTCATATCTGAAATTAAAAAGGAAGAAAAACACCACAACAAAAGATCATATGCAACTAGAAACATATAACAACGAAGATAAAAGTGTAGCAACCTAATGGATGATATGAGTAAGCAATTTTTTATTAGTAGAAATGATACACATGGTGAGGAGAACTTGTAAACTTGGGTCTATAGATCCCCTTCTGTGGGATGAGTCCTTTTTTCATTACGCTTCAACAATTTTTTTCTCTCTCTCAACTTGCAATGGGTAGAAAAACAAAAAAGATTGCTTGAACTAAAGGGGAGCTCAAATGTGATGAGACGATAGTGGTGACGATGAGAATGGTCATGGTGAAGAATGAATGGAAAGCCCTCTATTTATAACAATGTATTGATCTAGATTAGGAATAAGAAAATAAGAAAATATTATTTACTAAATCAAAATCTAGCCGTCGAGAATACTTTATTATATTTGTTATGAGGGAATATATATTCAAAATGGTCAAATATCTTTATTTAGAAAGTGGTTGAAGTAATTGACAAATGAAAATGATTTATTAATCACTTTGAGAGGATTAAGAAAGAAATAATTATTAAATAGTGGTTTAATAATTATCTCATAAGGAAAATATGGAATAAATAAGGAATAATAAATAAACAGTGATTTGTTTAATTATTCCAAGGTGATTAATTCCAAAGTAATTAAGAAACAATCATTTAATAATTATTTCTAGAGATAATTAAATAAATAATGATTTATTTAGTTATTCTCATGGGGTTTTTGAATTTTAATGAGAAATAATTTAAGAAAAATGGTTCACTAAATTATTTCCTATGGTGAAAGTGGGTTTACCATGGTAAAATCAATCCTACATGGTGTATTCCGATCCACCTAGTAAGAAATGGCTAGGTGATGATTTTTTGGGTGATAACATTCACCTCCTAGTTTTGCTCTGGTTTGGAGCTTATCTCTGGTGTCTTGTGATCTTTTTTTTTCTTTCTTTTTTTCCATTTATCTTGATGATGAAAATAACACAACAATAATGGTAATGGAATAATAATATATCACTAGTAAATGTCAATATAAATATAAATCTTGTAATAATCCAACCCTAATGGAAGCCCTAGATTTCTCAACAATGAAGATCTGAGCTACCTCACTAGTTGAATTTGTAGACTTTACTACAATGGAGTGAGCTACCTTACTCAACATTTCAACCACAACCATGATAGAATTGTTGGCCCTCAGTTTTGGTCTATTTTTGCTTAGGGAAACCTACTTAATCCTTATATTTTCCATCCATTTTCCATCACATCCATCTCATTTTTATGTATTTTATGCATATTCAGGTGTTTAATTTTAATTTTGCAATTTCTAGAAGTTTTTATGAAAATTGAGTTTCAAGTGCAATTTTGGACTGAATCAGAAATTCTCGTAATAGCTATGTGGATGACATATTTGCAGGACACTTGGGCTCAAGTTTGATGCATGGATGGACAGCTTGGGAACTAGGACTAAGCTAACTCCACTTGGTTCGGCCAGAAAAATCTTTATTAGGACCGGTCAAGGCTGGTCAAACATGACTAGTCACCAGAAAATCCCTAGGAAATAGGGCAGTTTTGAGATTTTATGGGATTGACCATATTTCTTGGGATGAATTGGATGAGTTTGACTTAGATAGGTGGATATGAGTAGATATGAGTGTTATAGATAATATAGATCAGTTTGTTTCATTAAACCTCTATTTAAAGCCAAGACTTTGATGGCTTTTGTATTGGAATTTATATGTAACTTTTGTATAATTTGAGTTGGAAGCTAATTTGAAGAACTTGTTTCATTTCAATTTGTTGTTCATGCTTGGTTGATTTGCTGAAGTTGTTGTAGCTGAGATTTCTTCAAGTGTGCAAGGCGAGGGTGGAGGGCCCCCACACTAAGCTAAGTACACTTGGTTCAATTTTCATAGTTTTCATAGACTAGTTTTTGTTTCAAATGTATTTAGATGTGTGATGATTGCTGAATGAATATTGGTTTAATTCTAATCTACATATGAAGGGACACGAAGGAATTTAAGTTAAATTCCCCTTCTATTTGATCTTGAACTAAAACTAAATTTCATTCTCCATTTCTCATTTGAAGTTATTTCTGCATTTCTGGTTTGAAGCAATGGTGATTGTGATATAGTAGGATTGTGAAGAAGGACAATTTGGACCTCCTTAGTTAGGAGCATCTTCTTCTACATCTTCTGCATCATAAACCATTGTTAATTAGTGTTCTTAGATTTATCTTCATGAAAGTAGTATTGTAGGGAAAGACAACCTGGTTCTCCTAAGTTAGGAGCCTCTTCCCTCATATATTACATAAATGAATTAGAAATTGTTAAAATAGGTTTATATTTGTAATATGTACTTCTTTAAATCTTCAAATTTTATCTTCTAAACTTGATTATATCTGATGTCCATATACAGTGGATTTGCCTCCAAGTTTTACAAACCCGGATTGATAATTAAATACTTGTGTTAATTTAGTCAATAAATTAGCTCAACATTTTGGCGCCGTTGCCGGGGAGGTAATTATCAGCATAGTCAAATAGAAGATAAATAAAAACACTAAAAATTTAGTTAAGATACATTTCTTTTAGTTATGTTTCTTTATGCCTAGAAATAGAGATCCTAAAATTAGGTTTCCAAAACAAAACCCCCCAATAAAAACATAAAATCAAAAAAAAAAAAAAAAAACTACAAAATCCATTTTCAACGACAAGATGATGTTAAAGAATAGATTACAACACTACTCCATTCTTCAACATTCTTTCTCATCAAATCATTATGATTAGATAAATTTTCATGTCCAAAATTTCATTAAAGTATATTTTTCAAATTTGGATATGAGTTTACTTATGATCTTGTTACGAAAATGGATGCACTGGAAATTCTCTTATACTTGAGAGAATGAATTAGTTTTCTAAAATAGAATAGGATAGAATAGAATAAATAATCAAGTAGAATAAATTCACAATAAAACTTCCATAATAAATTTGTTTGAAACAATTTCTTCAAATCAAGGTTCAATATTCATTTGAAAGGACTACATGGAAAAATGCAGTAAGAACAAGCCTATTTTGGGTAACCATATAGGATCATTTGAAATGATGTTGTTTTTTTTACATATCACTTGAAATCTAGTTTTGGAATCCATTTTGAAGTTCTCAATTTATATCACAAATAAAAATGTGATCAAAATCAAAACTAGGTCTCAAGTGAAATGTTGAGGACAGAGTTAGTACAACCTATATTTGAAGTGTCTAATGGAAACATTTTTATCTGAAATTCATAGGGAAGATATCCCTTGGAATCTAGTTTCCAAATCAATTTGAATCACTTCAATCAGGTATCATATGAAAAAGTTATTCTTGAAATACTAACTGCTTGTCGAAAAATCTGCAAGGTGACAATTCTAGGTCTTGACTGTTCATTGGCATATTTGAAATACCAAATCATCTTCTTTTCAAAATTGTTTATATGGGAGATATATATTCAAGTCTAGTTTAAGACACAATTTGAATCATCCCATTTGGAGGTGAAATGAAAAAGTTATGCCACATTTAATGACTGCATGTCTTCAAAACAATATAGTAAAACTCTGCCTCCTAGCCCTGTTCATCACCAATTTTGTGATATCAAGCCTAAGAATTTTTAAAACCTGTTTCTACTGGAAATAAAAAAATGAATCTACTTTAATATCCAAGTGGAATCACATTTATCTGATCTTTATCAAAGAAGTTACGCTTCAAATAGTGACTGTTGGTCTAGTTAAAAATTAACAAACAACTCTATCAAACATGGAACTCCTTATAATATTTACCATATCATTTTAAACCATTTTGAAAACCTATTTATACTGGAGGTAGCCATATGAATTCACTTTAACTTGGCTTTGGAATCACTCTAATTGTATATAAAACAAATATTTTGTAAACAAAATACCGCTAGGAGGTCTAGGCTGGCCACCATTCCTCAAAGGGGTAAATAAATGCATTATGTTTGTCTATCATCTTTGTACTTGTTTTCTAAGAAATGATTGTAATGATTTACATGTTTATTGGAAGAAGAGAGACTGTACACCTCTCTTCCTCCATTATCTAATGTTGTATTGCAGGCAAGTGCTATGTTTTTACAGGTCATAGGAAGAATGAAGGAGTGAATTCCATGGATGAAGTAATTTTCAAAGTCAAATTCATATTCCAGAATATGAATACAAATGTTCAAGTCAAAGCAAAGTGAAAATTCACTTGATGTTGAGTTCATTCGATGGAACTCCAACTCTTGAAGCGTGCTCTTCAATGTTGACCAACAACACCACCAAACCCTACAACATGATCGAGATCAAGGCAAAAAGACATGAAGACAATCATTAGAAGAAGCAGTCAAGTTCAGTACTATGTCAAGTCACATCAATATTCAAAGAAGTCTTTCATATTGAATTCATATTGTTCATGATTTGATCATCATCATTTGTTCATGATTTGAATTCATATTGTTCATCATCCATACTGTATGTTAAGCTCCATGACCAAGCATGTTGAAGTCCAGATTTACTACTATATCATGACTTCAATATAACCTATTTTCATAAGATTTTCATACTTCCCTACTCCATTACACCCCACCTCCATTGAGAAAAGGAAAAAATAAAAAAGTAGAAAAAATAAAAAATAATAAAGGAGTTTGGTTGTGAAAATCCATGAAAGTAGCACAATACAAACTCGAATTCATATTGGAAAACCAACCAGCTTGGCCAATATGAATTCTCTATTTTGTTTTACCATTTCTTCAGTTTGAGTTTGCAGGAATCATCCTCCAAAACAAAGAAGACTTGAGGACAAGTCTTCCCATCAACAAGGGGGAAGGTTCACAAAAAGAAACTTAGTTATGCAGCTGCATTGACGACGGAACTTGTATTGTTGGCAGTTGGGACCTGAAATATTTTTCAAATCAATTGCAGAGGGACCTGAAATGTTAGAGAATGCACATGTATATATTGCATAAAAATGTACATGACAGAAGGGACCTGAGTTATTATGAATCAATTGCAGAGGGACCTGAACGACATCAACAATCAATGGACCAGAACCAATGAAGGATGCTCGAATAGAAGGCAGAAATAAGCTCTATGTTTCTATCTATCTACGATATTCGAACAAGACAATTTCATCCAATATTGTTAAAGAAGAGCAGCATTCATCCAATACTATCAGGGAAGTACAAGTATAGTAAGTTCTCTTGCTCTTGTAAATTCAAATTTTTGTAGAAATTTTTAGACTTTATTAAAATTGAGTTAATACTTGAATGCATATATTCATTACATCACCCATTATCTTAGACCTAATCTTATATTTACATTCCATTCATTATAATTCATATCCATTATCCTTTCCTCCATTAACCACATTCCTATTCATTATATTCATTTCCATATTCATTATCCTACCCATTTAACTATCATTCCATATTCATTATCCTACGCATTTAACTATCATTCCATATTCATTTCATAACCCTAACCCTAAGTATCTTTCCATAAAGAAAAAGGGATCAAAGTGAGGATTTAATAAGTTGAAACCTGCACCACAAATAAAACATTAGTATTATGGGAAATAATTTTAAATATGACCAAAATGGTCATTTTAAAATTAAAGAGATATATTACCAAACATATGGGATGTGCGCATTATGAGAAAACATACAAAATAATTCATGAAAAGTAATACTATTGAAATGGTAATATGATACGATGGTGTGAGTTATAATGGCAAAAACGATTTGGTGGCAAGTATATAGTAATATGATGGGGTAAGGTTATTATCATAGCAGACTTATGGAAATACAATTCAAACTTAAATGATGAATTCAAAACGTCGTAGGTAATGCCGAAAGTACCATGATTCATGCAACAACGTGGAAATCAAAACAAAAACAAACAGTCAAAGGCAGGGTGATTTGATATGCAACAAAGCTTAATGATATGTGCACATCATTCCGGTCAGCGGACAACAACCAAACAGTGAATGGTCAAAACATTTTGCACAAGCAGAAAAACTTTGTGCGTATTAACAAAGAAGTAAAACGTTTTGGACAAAAGCCCTATGCTTTGCTGAACACACTCTCTCAGCTATTATGCAACGTGGCCACAGGAAGGATGCAACTATGAATGATGCAGAACAAAGAAATCTGTGCTGCAGAACCATGAAAACATTTTTTTAAAATTATGATCAAGCAATGTGAAGTATCGTATAGGAAATGGGTCAAAACGTTTTAAAAAAACACAAGGAAAAAACCACGTTGCATTCCAGTCAGAGCATAGCAAAGGTAATAAGAAAACAATCAAATGGTTTTTAAAAAAACAACAGCGGAAACCTTGTACAAATACAGTCAATGGTAAAAACGTTTTGAAATGAGCCCTGTACGTTCACCAAAGAAGAGCTATACCATTGTTGCAGATCAGAATCATGAATTTTTTCCATCACAACCCTTGAAAGCTCAGGAGAATAGCAGCCAGAGGATTAAAAGCGTTAAAAACGTTTTGACAGAGGAGGTAAGTAAAAATAGCTGAGTCTATGCAGAGCTAAGTGGGTAAATAGTGTCGTTGGTTGCCCACAATCTCGTGGAAACAAATCAGATAAGACTAGATTTGATTTCCTTCTTTTTTGAAGAAGATCGCAGAGGTAAAGTCGGGATCATGATTGCCGAAGTCTTTGTTTAGAATTGTCTGTCATTTATTTAAAATTCCTTTATGCCACCAGTCAACAAATAAGCATGTTTAATAGGGGGAAATGATATGAAATGCAGCTAATTGGGCCACGAATCAAGGGGATCACGACACTTCAACAACAATCTGGTAAATCGATTTCGATATTCCATGAAATCGCCAAGTCTGCTAATAAAAAGAAGTGTTTATACAATGAGCTTAAATGCACATGCAGTGGGCTTAATTGCACAATCAATAAATGGTGACATAGCTGGAGATTAAAAAAAAAACGAAATGAACTCAGTGGTGCATGAAAAATCTTCCACGGGAATTTAAAACAGAGTCTGTTCATATATTCTGATTGCATGAAATAAGGAGCTTTGTGTAGTTTTGTAAAACGTATAGCAGCCAAGTTTACAACTGCAATTTATCAAACAGTATGACAGGAATTTCAGTTTGATTTCAAAATGGAAATTATCAATGAAAATAGTGTACAGGGTTCATAATGAGAAAAGAAATTCGTTGATTATAAGGTACGAGTGCACATACAATGGCTTCAATTCAACAATCTTAAGAAAAACGAAAATCGAAAGGAGGAATTATGATATGATTTCGTTTTTTTGTATATTTCTTTTCCAAAACAGAGTTCAATTTCTTTCTTACAGAAGTGTGTATAAAGATGGATATTTTGTTTGCATGGAAAGAGCAGAGATGCTGCAAAGACAGAGACAAAGGTGTTTTTAAATTTTTTTTTGATGAAACAGAGGATAGAATATAAGAAATAGATTAATAAAAACATGTTTATTATGTTTTTATAATCTTTTTATATCAAAGCTTTGTGTTTGCGGAAGCAGTAACTTCACATTTTTGGAGGATTGGTCTCATCTCTTTGTCAAGGGCATTAGAAAAGAGGTAAGCAGGATGATGGAGAAACATTTGAAGAGAAAAAAATTGATTTCAAATTAAATGAGCATTCAATCTCAGGAATGCATTTCAATTTTGATAAGCCATTATTTTTCGTTGCCTTTTTCTGAGTAAAATAAAATGAAATTTGAAAAACGGAAACATGGGTTTTCTTCAGAACGAGCCTAATTACACTCCATGCGAACAGTTTTCTCAAGTTCATTTCTATTTCGGGATATTTTTATGGTTCTTTCAACCCCTATTTTGCAGATTGCATGGGTAAACGAGTGGCTAAATTGAAAGTGAATGCCTAGACATAAAATATTTTGCTTCTTTTAATGAGATGTAAGGGCAACTGGATATTAGATCCTTTGAGTAAAATTGTTGATTTGAGAGGGACATGAATCTTGTGTCAGAATGTATTGCAAAATTCAAGTTTTAATTGTCGTCCGAAGCTGCTCATCCAGAATGATATATTGGTAAAGAAAGTCATCCACAAGAAAAGAGAAGAAGTACATGAAAGCATAGATATCCTTTTACAGGTAGCTCAAGAGAAAGCTTCATCTTCAAGGGACAGAGCCATCGGTAGAATAGCAAGGGAGGTCAGCATACAGAGGCAGAAGATCAATGAGACAAAGACAAGCATGAGGACATGCTTGAAGATCAGCAAGGGGGAGATGTTGGCCCTCAGTTTTGGTCTATTTTTGCTTAGGGAAACCTACTTAATCCTTATATTTTCCATCCATTTTCCATCACATCCATCTCATTTTTATGTATTTTATGCATATTCAAGTGTTTAATTTTAATTTTGCAATTTCTAGAAGTTTTTATGAAAATTGAGTTTCAAGTGCAATTTTGGACTGAATCAGAAATTCTCGTAATAGCTATGTGGATGACATATTTGCAGGACACTTGGGCTCGAGTTTGATGTATGGATGGACAACTTGGGAACTAGGACTAAGCTAACTCAACTTGGTTCGGCTAGAACAATCTTTATTAGGACCGGTCAAGGCTGGTCAAACATGACTAGTCACAAGAAAATCCCTAGGAAATAAGGCAGTTTTGAGATCTTATGGGATTGACCATATTTCTTGGGATGAATTTATGAGTTCGACTTAGATAGGTGGATATGAGTAGATATGAGTGTTAGAGATAATATAGATCAATTTGTTTCATTAAACCTCTATTTAAAGCCAAGACTTTGATGGCTTTTGTAATGGAATTTATATGTAACTTTTGTATAATTTGAGTTGGAAGCTAATTTGAAGAACCTGTTTCATTTCAATTTGTTGTTCATGCTTGGTTGATTTACTGAATTTGTTGTAGGTGAGATTTCTTCAAGTGTGCAAGGCAAGGGTGGAGGGCCCCCACACCAAGCTAAGTACACTTCTTGGTTCAATTTTCATAGTTTTCATAGACTAGTTTTTGTTTCAAATGTATTTAGATGTGTGATGATTGCTGAATGAATATTGGTTTAATTCTAATCTACATATGAAGGGAAACAAAGGGATTTAAGTTAGATTCCCCTTCTATTTGATCTTGAATTAAAACTAAATTTCATTCTCCATTTCTCATTTGAAGTTATTTCTGCATTTCTGGTTTGAAGCAATGGTGATTGTGATATAGTAGGATTGTGAAGAAGGACAATCTGGACCTCCTTAGTTAGGAGCATCTTCTTCTACATCTTCTGCATCATAAACCATTGTTAATTAGTGCTCTTAGATTTATCTTCATGAAAGTATTATTGTAGGGAAAGACAACCTGGTTCTCCTAAGTTAGGAGCCTCTTCCCTCATATATTACATAAATGAATTAGAAATTGTTAAAATAGGTTTATATTTGTAATATGTACTTCTTTAAATCTTCAAATTTTATCTTCTAAACTTGATTATATCTGATGTCCATATACAGTGGATTTGCCTCCAAGTTTTACAAACCTGGATTGATAATTAAATACTTGTGTTAATTTAGTCAATAAATTAGCCCAACAAGAATCATTCATCTTCGATGGCCTCAACAAACTTGTAATTAAGTTCATGGAAATGACCCAACATTTCCACTTTGGAAACAGAATCAGTTGTAACAAACCAGCTAGATACTTACACTCTGCTACTTGTTGACAGTCCAAAAATCTAGTAGCAAACTCAACCACCTCTTTCTTCAAGTTCTTCCAATGATAGAACTTCTTAACAACTATTAAAGTCTTATGATATCCTAGGTGACTTGAATACGGCTTGAAATGAAACTTCCTCAAGATAAGATTCTTGAGCTCACTGCTGCCCGACACATAAATCCTATTCCTGAATCTGAACAAGCCATCTACTATTAGGTGACAATCCTCATCCCTATCACCTTCACCCTGCTGCTGCAATATTTGCTTTAGCTACTGGTACCTGTCATCATGCTGCCTTACATGCAAGATCCGATCTTACAAATCTTTCCCATATGAACTCATAGTTGAAAGGTTATTCTCATGCACTCTCCTACTACGAGCATCTGCATCCCTATTCTCCTTACCCTTGATGTACCTGATATCAAATTCAAACTCATTGAGCATAGCCAACCATCTAGTTTTCCTGGCATTCATATTAACTTGGTAACAAGTACCTCAACCCACTGTGATCACTCATCAAGACAAACCTACTACCAAGAAGATAATGTCTCCACATTTTGAGTGCATGAATAATAGCTTCCAACTCAAGATCATGAGTCACATAATTATGCTTGTGCTCATTCAATTTCCTTGACTCATAGAATACCACCTACCCTTCTTGCATCAGGACTCCACCAAGTCCTTCCTTGTAAGCATATGTGCATACCATGAACTCTTTATCAGGATCTGCAATCTTCAAGATTGGATAATTTGTAAGAAAATGCTTCAACTACTCAAATCTAGGTGAACACTCCTCAGTCTATTCAAATTTCTTCCCTTTTATCTACAAAGATGTAATAAGATAGCCAATCCGTGAGAAGTTGCTGATGAACTGCCTGTAATTACCTATTAGTCCCATGAATGATCTGACTTCAACCACATTACTAGGAGCTATCCACTCCATGAAAGCTTTAATATTTTCGAGGTCCACTACTATACCTTCCTTGGAAACAACATGTCCCAAGTAATGAACTTCAGTTTGAAAGAAACTGCACTTGTTGAGCTTAATATACAACTGATGATCTCTCAACAATCTTAATAATGCTTCTAGGTGCTCTGCATGCTCTTCTTCATTCTTGAAATGTATCAATATATCATCAATGAACACTATCAAAAACTTGTCCAGATAAGGGAATGTGACACACTTTTCATCAAACACATGAAAGTAGTTGAAATATTAATAATACCAAGTGGAGACACCACAAACTCATAATGCCCATACCTGGTATGGAATTCGGTTTTGTAAATGTCTTCTTCTTTGATGCGTACTTGATGATATCCTGATCTCATATAAATATTTGAGAAGATTGCTGGTCCCTCCAGTTAATCAAAGAAGTCATCAATCCATGACAATGTATAATTTTTCTTGATAGTCACCTTGTTCAATTGTCTGTAATAATTGAGCAACCTTAGAGTACCATCCTTCCTATTTACAAGCAACACTAGTGCACCCCAAGGCGATACACTTGGCCTTATGTGTTCCTTATCAAGCATTCCCTTAAGTTGCAACTTCAATTCCACCAACTTTGGAGTACTCTTCTTATATGGTGCCTTAGAAGCTGCTGCTACTCATGGTATCAACTCAATAAAAAAGTCCACTTCCCTATGAGGAGGAATGTTATGAAACTAGCTCAAGAAAAGATAGAAAAGATAGATCAACGCCTTAGAATTTAGCCTCTTCGAGGGGGAAACCTCCTTTATATTAATAAATGAACAATTCTTGGATGATTCAAATGAAAAAACCTCCTTTTTATATATAGGAATCTAAGGAGTCACAATATAACCCATCCGACCTAACAATAATAATATAAAGCCACAAAAATAACAATAGAGGGATTCTATGGGGCACAGTAATAACAATATGGGGACAATAGGGGCACAACAATATTAATAAGGGGTACAACTACAATAGTAATGGGGTAATCACTAGTATTATAGGGACCCAACATGCCCCTCTCCTTCAAAAACGTGTTGTCCTCAACGCTTGAGTAGTTCTGGATGCTTTTGTACGAAATTCTCATCCTCCCATGTGGAATCTTCAGCAGATAAGTTCTTCCACTTGATAAGATACTCTGAAATTGATCGATTTCGTAGCTGTCGAGTTCTTGTTTCTGTGACTGCTTCTGGTTCCAATATAATTTTCCTTCCTCGTCAAGTTCTGGCAATATTGTTTGAACTGAGAGCTTATCGCCTATAACCTTCTTTAAACATGAAACATGGAAAACTAGGTGCAATCGAGAAGCTGCAGGAAGCTCCAATTTGTATGCCATAGTACCAATCTTTTGCAACACCTTGTACGGACCATAATACTTTGGTGATAATTTATTATCCTTCTTAGCTTGCTTGAGGGACATTTGCTTATATTGTTGTAGCCGTAGGAATACCTAATCACCTACATCAAAACTTCTTTTGCTGCAATGTTGATCTGCCTGTTGTTTCATTCTATTCTGTGCCAACACGAGGTTATCCTTTAAGAGTTGGAGGACTTGTTGTTGATGTTCGATGTGATGTTCAACTGCTTGAACCTTAGAATTTTCTATTAAATATGATGTGATGGATGGTGGCTGATACCCATAAAGTGCCATAAATGGGGTCATTTTTGTTGCTGTATGGAAGGAAGTGTTATACCACCATTCAGCCAGAGGCAACCATTTGACCCATTGTGTCTGTTTATCAGATACAAAGCAATGAAGATATCCTTCCAAACATTTGTTTACTATCTCAGTTTGCCCATCAGATTGAGGATGATAAGATGAGCTATGAGCTCACTGAGTACCAAGACAATAAAATAATTCTGTCCAAAAATTTCCAGCGAAAATGGGATCTCTGTCACTTATAATAATCTTTGGGTTTCCATGTAGCTTTTGAATTGTTTCCATAAATGCAACATAAACTGTACTGGCTTTAAATGGATGTGATAATGCACAAAAGTGTGCATACTTGGTAAGTCTGTCAACTACCACCATGATGACACTCTTTCCCTCAGACTTGGGTAAACCTGTGATAAAATCCATTGAAACCTCCTCCCAACGTTGGCTTGGAATGGATAAAGGTTGTAATAGAACCGGTGTCTTAATTGTTTCAACTTTATTTTGTTGGCAAATCAAACATTCCACCACAAACTTTTGAATATCTGATTTAAGGCCATCCCAAAAAAAATCCTTCTTAACCCTGTGGTAAGTTTTTAAAAATCCCGAGTGCCCTCCTAAGGGAGAAGTGTGCAGTTCCATAAGAATCTTTTGTTTTAGCTGGGAATTCTTACAAAGGTATAAGCAATATTTGTACCATAACGAATCATTTTTCTAGCTAAATGTATCCGACGTATTGGAATCTTGTTGTAACTTTCAAATAAGTGCCCACACTTCTTCGTCATTCTTCCATTCCTCCCTTGCTTCATTTATCCAATTTGGTTGGATAATAGAAATGGCGTAGAACAATGCTTCCACATCCTCATCCTTTCTTGAGAGTGCATCTGCCACCACATTTTGCTTCCCTTTTTTGTAGATGATTTCAAAGTCATAACCCAACATCTTTGTGACCCACTTTTGTTGCTCTTCAGAGGATAATCTTTGTTCAAAAAAGTATTTAAGGATATCATGATCTGTTTTCACCTTGAAGTGTCTTCCCATTAGGTAGGGTCGCCATTTCTTAAGTGCATGGAGTATTGCCAACATTTCCTTCTCATAAATAGCTTTGTGTAAAAAATTTCACTTGATTGGACGACTTTCAAAAGCAATGGGTCTTTCATCTTGCATTAAAACAGCACCAATTCCATTTCCTGAAGCATCACATTCCACAATAAAGGTTTTTGTGAATTCCAGTGTAGCTAAGACAGGTGCTTGGCACATTGCCTCTTTAAGATGTTCGATGGCCTTTTTTGCTTCTGGAGTCCATGAAAATGCATCTTTCTTCAATAGTGTTGTTAGAGGTGTTGCTATTCTCCCATAAACTCTTAACAAACTTGTGATAATACCCTGGCAACCCGAGAAATCCTCGCAGATGCTTTATGGATGTGGGGATTTTCCATTCCTTAATGGCTTTAATTTTGCTAGGGTCTACCTTAACTCCTTCATGAGATACAATATGATCCAGATATTCCACCTCTTTTACTCCAAAGAAACATTTGGATCTTTTTTCACATAATTGTTTCTCCTCCAATAGTTGTAGCACCCTGTCAACATGTTCAACATGATCCTTCCAAGAATTGTTGTAGATTAGTATATCATCAAAAAATACTAACACAAATTTTCTAAGGAATGGTTTGAAAATTGAATTCATTGAACCTTGAAATGTAGAAGGTGCATTGGTAAGGCCAAAAGGCATGACCAAAAATTCATAATGACCCTCATGAGTTCTAAATGTTGTTTTCAGAATGTCTTCAGTCTTCATTCTGATTTGATGATATCTTGAACGAAGATCCAACTTGGTGAAGTAAATTGATCCATGCAATTCATCCAGTAATTCATCAATGACAGGAATGGGAAACTTATCTTTAATAGTGAGCTTGCTGAGCTCCCTATAATAAGGACACATGCGCCATGATCCATCCTTCTTGTGCACCAATACTACTGGAGCAGAGAAAGAACTTTGACTCAGTTGAATTATACCAGCCTCTAGCATTTCTGCAACCATACATTCAATTTCACTCTTTTGGGCATAGGGATATCTGTACGGCCTGATGTTTGGAGGAACACTTCCTGGAATCAGATGAATAGCATGATCATGATCACGAATAGGTGGGAGACTTTTGGGAGTCTCAAATACCTTGGAATGATTGTCCAAGACTTTTTGGAGATCTGGAGAAATAGATGAATTCGATGTGGAAACATTTAGTGAACATAATTGTGCAATTATGCCTCATTGTTCATTTTTTAGAAGCTTTGTGATACCGTTAGAGCTTATTATCTTTCCCGGTTTCCTTGCGATACCCCTTAATCCAACTTCCTTTCCTTCCACAGAAAATTTCATGAAAATTTCTTGAAAATTAAAAGCTATTGTACCTAAGGATTGTAGCCATTGGACTCCTAATACAACATCAACACCTCCCATTGGAATGGAAAGCATTGGGCTAGTCAATACATATTCTCCCATGGATAGCTTGATATTATGGCACTTTCCAGAGAAATTTATTTTTCCTCCATTTGCAACCATTACTTGACACTCTGGTGCTGGATAGAAGAAGCAATTCAATTCTTTTGCTACCTTACAATGAATAAAATTGTGGGTACTTCCTGAATCAATCAACACTATTACCTTTTTCTTCATGATTTGTCCTTCTATCTTGATGGTTTGAGGAGTGGTAATTCCCACCAATGCATTACAAGATATGGTTGGATTCATTTGTTCTTCATCTAGGCTTTGTTCCTGGAGTATATCCTCTTCTTTTGACCTTTCTTGCTCCTTTTCTTCTTCCTCTTCACAATCTATGTAGAATAATTTCTTCTCAGCACACTTATGACCTTTAGTGTATTTTCTATCACAACTATAACAAAGCCATTTTGCTCTTTTTTCTTCCAATTGTTGTGGTGTCAACCTTATAGGTTGTGGAAGACTAGCGGCAACAACACTTCCGTCTTTATAGTTGTGAGTGGTATGCTTCCTGGTTGCCATAATTTTGCTTTCCATTTTTCTTGCTAACCTGAATGCCTTGTCTAATGAATCAGGTTCCCAAAGGCGAACATCATGTTGGATATTATCCTTTAAAGACCCTATGAACACATCAATCCTATGCTCCTTTGGAATATTTTTTACCCTTATGTTCAATTTTTGGAACTCCTCAATGTGCTCCATTCTTGAACCCTTTTGTTTGAGACTTATCAATTGGCTAAAAAAAATGTTTCTTTTTGTATCCTCATAATGTGCTATCAATTATTCCGTAAAAATTGCCCAAGTGATAAATTGTTTACGAGATCAAAGCCATTGATACCATACAAACTGATTTGGTTCCAAATATAAAGTTGCAATACGTACCTTTTGTGTGTTTTGCACATTATTGAGATCGAAAAATTTCTCCATCTGTAATATCCATGTTGTGGGATCCTTGCCATCAAACTTCCTCATATCGATTTTTGGAATATGGTGCATCTTCGATCCAACATTAGAGTCTATGGAATCATGATTAACATTTCCTTTGTTCGCATCATGAGTTTCCTTTACTCCCCTTTCACCATTAGTAAGTATTTCTTGTAGAAAATTTGTCAAATCTGCCTTCAAATATATCTTCAAATCGTCAATCTTGGCTTCCACGCCCTTTATCTTAGATTCCACGCCATTTATCTTAGCTTTTGTTAGCTTTTGTGAGAGTGAAATTTGTTGTACTTGGTCTTGTAATTTTGATATATCATGTAGCATTTCTTCCTCTTCTTCATGAGTCATGCTAGAGCTTTCAGTTTGCTTACTAGGTGTTTGCATTTTTTTTCCTCGGGGCATTAGTTACTGATACTAATGCTCTACTATGCCCTTTGAATTCCTTCAAAATAATTTTTCAAACCAAGCTTAAGCAAAAATTTTAAAAATCTACACACCTTTTTTCACTTTGTAGGAGCTCGATATTACCTCTGATGTATCTCTGTAATTTTGGATCATCCAGTTCTAAAATTATGTCCTGCGATAGCCTTCTGTGTCCTCTTTCCAATGCCACCAGTCTGACCCCAATTGGATTCTCCAATGAAGAGTTATGCCAGATCTCCCATAGTGACCTGATTATAGACTAATTTAGTAGAGCGAACTTGTACGACGTGCCACGTGTCCCTGTTTCAACCTGTGGCTCTAAAAAATATATACAAGAAACTATAGTCTATCCTCTTTCTGTACCTTCTTACAAAATTTCAATCCGATACCCAGAGAGAAAGTTATGATGATTTTACGCAGATCACCTGTTTGGAATGTAATTTAGGAGTTTGCAAAAAGACCAGCTTCCTCATATCATATCTCCGCAAATATAGTGCAAAAATCTCTGAATTTCAGACCCAAGGTTTAGTGTGATTTCATCTCAAATGGGTTTTTTTTTTTCG
This sequence comes from Pinus tabuliformis, assembly GCA_031772625.1. NCBI lineage: Eukaryota > Viridiplantae > Streptophyta > Pinopsida > Pinales > Pinaceae > Pinus > Pinus tabuliformis. The sequence continues at coordinate 887,470,993 of CM062812.1, read as the reverse complement.
CTTCTGAAACGTCGCAGAAAAAAGGTTATAGCGAAAATGCCAAGATGACTTTTTTGGAGCAGCGAAACCCTAGAATCCAAAGCTCTGATACCAAATGTTATGAAACTGACTCAAGAAAAGATAGAAAAGATAGATCAACGCCTTAGAATTTAGCCTCTTCGAGGGGGAAACCTCCTTTACATTACATAAATGAACAATTCTTGGATGATTCAAATGAAAAAACCTCCTTTCTATATATAGGAGTCTAAGGAGTCACAATATAACCCAGTCGACCTAACAATAATAATATAAAGCACCAAAAATAACAATAGAGGGATTCTATGGGGCACAGTAATAACAATATGGGGACAATAAGGGCACAACAATATTAATAAGGGGTACAACTACAATAGTAATGGGGTAATCACTAGTATTATAGGGACCCAACAAAGAAACTCTGAAATATCTGCACAAAACACATCCTAAAACAGCTATAAAAATGGATACCTCTTCAAAACTTCATTTTGCTCAATGTTCTTCCCTTTGTCACTGGAAATATGAATTGCAAACAATAAACATCCTTTCCTACAACTACACTTTTCTTGCATAGTTGTAACGATTCTCACTGATGTAGGATTCTTCTTTTCCTACAAGATTCTCCTTCCCCATCATCATCTAGGTGCTCAATAGCCTTGTCATAGCAGTCCACTTTAGTGTTGTGAATGAAAAACCAATACATGCCCAAAAGCATAATATATGAACCCAAAGGAAGAACATTTATATATGTTGATGTAGGCATACTATTTAGATCACATGCACAAGATCTCACCCAATGATGAACTCTTCTCTTGGTCCCTATCACCAATTGCACCAACAAATATTCTGCATGCACTTCTTTATTCAAGAAACACTTATCCACCAGGTTAGGATTGATATAAATATAATTAGATCATGGGTCAATCAAAATAGAAACAACTTGATCGAAAAGCTTACCTTCCATCTCAATAGTGGATGCCTAATGATCAACCTGCCTATTATCCACTACTACATAAATCTGAGGAATACTCTGCCCAACATATCCAACTGTCTGTGTCTCCTTAGCATTGTAAATATGATGTCTGCCACCCTATTGTGACAGAAAATCTCTCCTGCGATGCTCTCCACCACATGTCCAACACTATAAAGTCCTACCATCACCCTTATTATGCTACTTAGACTAAAATCCATGTCCTCTATCAACTACATTTAACTTCTTACAAGGTGCCATATTCTCCTTATCACTTGCATCCTAAGGCCTTCCTTGTTTCTTACCCCACTTTCCTTTAGTCTTATCATTACCTTTCCAATTCCACTTAGGATTAAACTTACACTTAGACTGCTCATAAAAATGCTTCAACTTCCCAATGACTTCCTCCAATGAACGAGGCTCATCATACTCAATCCAATCTTTAAATACTAAAGGAAATGCACTAATTAACCTTTGAATCTTTGTCTTCTCATCCTTAATATATGGCACATACATTAACAACTCCAAAAACTTAGTTGTATACTCTTCATATGTCATAGAACCCATCTTAAGATCATAGAAATCCTTTGCCTTTCCATCATAATGTATCTTTGACAAGTACTTCTTTCTGAAGAGTCTTTTAATATCACGCCAACTCAACTACTTTATCTTGATTCTACTGGGAAAATTCTCATCTTCCCAGGAGATAGATGCTTTTCTCTTAAGAATGAAGATAACTATCTTGGCTTTTATATTCTCTGAATAATCATGCAATCTAAAGAACTTATTCATCGCAAGTAGCCATGCTTCTGCATCTTCTGGTTTCTTCATCTCTCCATAAAATGTAGGAGGCTTGGATTGCCTGAACACTATTGGAAATACTATTTCTCACTCCTCTTGTAAGGATGCTGGTGGTAATGATCACGATGTATCTCACAACTATAACTAGAATAAAATCCATGAGGGCTAGCCCACCTGTCGGGTGTATCCAAAGAACTGCTACCTTTAACTGTGTCATCCTTGTCCAACTTGTATCCTGATTGAGACCTACTACCATATGCCCCATTAGTCCTTTCCTCCTGTCCATGACTGATTTGTGGCTATCCCTGTCTCTGCAGATCTGATAAGATCTGAAGTATCATTGCATTAACTTTTGCTTGCTTTTCTTGAGCTTTGGAAAGTCTTCCTGTGACTCAATTATCCCTTTATTGTCTACCTTCCAACTTCTTATTTTTGCCTTCAAACTTATCATTATATCCTGTAAATAAGGAGAATACTAATCTCCTCTCTTCTCATTTGATCTGCAAGGAGAGTCACGTGAGCTGTAATCCACCATTATTCTCATCATCCCTGATTTGCTATCTTTTACAAACATGCCATGTTAGATAAACCAAATATAGACATAATAAAAATCATACCTCAGTGAAGTTAAAGGGAGGAAATATCATATGCACAAATTAGTCCATATTATCACAACACACACACACACACACAATGACATCGACATATGAACATCTCAAAATTGACATCATGCATGATAGCTCAAACTATAACATTGACTATATACATGGCATCCATAACCACTGCAATGCATGAATACACCTGATATGCATGGATAAAAATCACATCTAGCTCGTCTAGTACAAGTGTTTGAACCTGGACGATCTGATACCACCCTGTGGTACCAGATATCACCCAAAGAGAATGAAACTTGCTTTGATACCACCCTATAATGGCCTACTCCCACATTTACCCAAATTCACAAGCCTTCCAGGGTAAACATGAGACGTGTGTTACTATGACATGATCCGACCTCCAAGTTCCAGTGATGGAAGTGTGGCCGAAACATTGGCAACTTACAAAATTCCCTCAGGAACACAAGATCACCCAAACGTCAGACCAAAACCTATGATGACCAGATCTTGAGTTGAAAATTATTTTTCAAAATCTTAACCCAGAACTGCACACACAACACAATGTGCATGTGGCTATGAACCTCCAACCACGCTCATAAGTGTGTTGAAAATAGCAAAAAGAAACGATAAAAATAGAATCTAGAATATTCGAATTTTAATTTGTCCTCGAATTAAAATTGTGAATTAAATTCGAATTTAGTCTCACGAGCTGCTTGAAAAATAAATAAATAATTCATTATGGATTAATTAGTTGGAGAAATTCAAGTTAGAAGTCTTTGTGAAGTCATGCAATAGTTATCCCTTAAATTAAGAAGATTATCCTTAATTAAGGAGATAAGATTGAGTTGTAATTAGTTAGCTCAGTTTACTGAGTTAAGTCCAGTTAAATTAGTTCCACACTGTTTGAGGAACTAATTGTGAGTTCAGCCAGTTAATGCACGCATGCATCCCACTAGTGTACTCTATATAACTAAAGATTCTCTCATCAGTAACTCATGCATGTCTATTATGAGAAAGACCCAATTGAGATTAAAGATAGGGATGGTGTACAATTAGCTGCATGTTTTCTCCTATAAAGGAAACTCATGCATGTAGAAGGAATAAGGTTCCTTGAGGATTGCACAGTTTTACCGGGTGTGAGATCAGTGTTACACTTGGTAAAAGTAGGATCACCAAGGAGAAACAACAAAAGGAAATAGGAGGCTTGGAGGGTAGAGGAGAAGGTTTTTGAGAAGCCTTGTTTGCCTGTGAGCATCCAGGAGGATTGTACTGAGAGCTGGCTAGTTGTGGGAGCTAAGGTTTTGTGTAATTCTGATATATCTCCACCTTGTATGATAATACATATAGTGGGGTTTTTAGCTGAGGCTTTCCCCTGAGTATTTTTGTGTGTTTCATGTGCATTGATTCTTCTTCTTATGGTTATATGTGTTTAGCTCTGATTCAACTCAATCTTTAAGCTTCCGCAAGTTTGATAGTAGAAGTAGATTATAGTATTTTGCTTTGGTATATTGAATTATCAAGTTAATCTACAGTCATATTTTATACATAGATTTTAGAGGTAGATTTGTAGAGAATTTTCAGGAAATTTTACATGGTATCGGAGCCAAGTTTATCAGAGCTGTGAACAATATATTGAGAAGAGAATACAAAGTTTGAAGTTCGGGGTTGCAGGTGCAAATCTAATTCATATCATACTTCAGGTTGGTCAATGGCGTTCTATGGCTTGAGACTCGAGTATGCCTTGGAAGGCAGCTCAAATTACATAGCATGGAAGGATCACATGGAGGATGTATTAGAAGACAACGTCTTGAAGGATTTCATTAATCAAGAAATCCCAAAGCCAGATTCAACTAATGCACAAGAGTTGGTTGAGTGGAAGAAGTGTGTGGTGAGGGAAAGATGGATCATCCTTGAGGGAGTTCGAGACCATATTATCTCGAGTCTCCATGGGAAGGATACTCGATATTCAATGTGGAAGAAATTGAAGGACCTCTACCAGAACAATAGTGACTAGAGGAAATTGGTGCTCAAGGATAAGCTTCGAAGGATCAAGATGGAGAACTGTGATACTGTTTCCACATATCTGAACAAGCTAACCACTTACAGAGATGAGCTTAGCAGTGTGGGAATAACTATTGTTGATGATGATATGGTGAGCCTTGCTCTCCTTGGCCTCCCAAAGAGATGGAATAGCTACCAAGACTCTGTGAATGGAAGGGAGAAACTACTGGATTGGAAATGATTGTGGTCGGATCTCATGCAGGAGGAGATCAGGAGGAGCACTCAAGATGGTTCTTTATCCAAGGATGATGATGAATAAAATCTGGCCTTAGCAAGTAAGGCAAGGAAAGGGAAGGGGAAGGCATCCCATTCTGAATTGAATTCTTCTCATGGAGGGAAGAAGGTTGACAAGTCTAAAGTGAGATGCTTTAATTGTCACGAGATGGGTCATTATGTGACTAATTTCCCATCGAAGAAGTCCAAGAAGGGATCCTCGGAAGGATTTGAAGGTGAGGAATTAGCCTCTCAGTTCGAAATGGACTTCACCCTCATCGCATGCATGGTGTCATCGATGATGGGTTGTGGTTGGTATCTTGATAGTGGAGCCTCATTCCACATGACTGGTGATAAAAGTTTATTCAGCACCTTGGAGGAGAAAGACCTCAAGATGCGCATAGAGATGGGTGATGATGAAAGGTATAGTGTTTCAGGAGTGGGCACGATTTCTTTTCAGAGGGAGCATGGAGCTCTTATCACCTTGACAGATGTGAAGTATGTGCGTAGATTGAAGAAGAACTTGGTATCGATCGTGATGTTGGAGGACAAAGGCTACGATGTTGTCTTTAGTAAGGGAAAGGTTTTCCTTAGGCACATCACCACGAGACAGGTGAAATAGATCGGTTCACAAGTTAAGAACCTGTATGCTCTTCAGGTTCAAGATGCATGCAAAGCCTTGAGGAGCAAGGAAAATGTTAGAGACTTGTTGGTTGAGAGGGAGAGTAAATTACCTCTCAAAATGTATCCCTAGAAGAAGTTTCATACAATTGTGGAGGAGCCACAATTGAAGATGCTTAGAGGAGACCGAGTGGAGGCATCCACTGATGCAGAGACCTCCAGTAGGGGGAAATTTCGAGCCAAGTGGGCAGAGGGATCACATGAAACCATACCTCTAGGTGTGAGGTGAGGTGATGTGGAGTGATAGCCTTAAGAAGGCTGAAATTGGGCAGGGTCCATTGAGAAGTTTTATCTCATGGATTGTACCTTGCTATGGAAGCCCAAAGTACATAGTAGCGGGAGGAATCAGTGGGATTGATGCAGTCAGAAAACAAAGTGACAGAGGCTAGAGCAGTCAGATACTGAAGTGTGCAGAGAAGGATTGACAACAGTGCAGAAAGGTTGAGTCAGTAGAAGCGCAGAGTTTTCAGTCGACAGAGGCAATAACAGTCAGAGACTTTGATGACAGAGGCATCATTCTGAATCAAGTCGGATGTTTTTTTGTTTTTGGAGTTGTTAGAGCTACAACACTCGAGAGAAGTGTTGCATGCAGAACATTCCAAAGGTTCATGATCGGGATCGAGTTGAATTCCTTTCTTGTTGAGAGGGAGTGTTGAAAATATCAACAAGAAATGATAAAAATAGAATCCAGAATATTCTAGTTTTAATTTGTACTTGAATTAAAATTGTGAATTAAATTTGAATTTAGTCTCACCAGCTACTTGAAAAATAAATAAATAATTCGTTATGGATTAATTAGTTGGATAAATTCAAGTTAGAAGTCTTTGTGAAGTCATGCAACATTTATCCCTTAAATTAAGGAGATTATCCCTTAATTAAGGAGATAATATTGAGTTGTAATTAGTTAGATCAGTTCACTGAGTTAAGTCCAGTTAAATTAGTTCCAAACTATTTGAGGAACTAATTGTGAATTCAGTCAGTTAATGCATGCATGCATCCAACTAGTGTACTCCAAATAACTGAATATTCTCTCATCAGTAACTCATGCATGTCAATTATGAGAAATACCCAGTTGAGATTAAAAACATGGACAATTTACTATCAGTTGCATGTTTTCTCCTATAAAGGAAACTCATGCACGCAGAAGGAATAAGGTTCCTTGAGGATTGCACAGTTTTACAGGGTGTGAGATCAATGTTACACTTGGTAACAGTAGGATCACCCAGGAGAAACAATGCAAGGAAATAGGAGGCTTGGAGGGTAGAGGAGAAGGTTTGTGAGAAGCCTTATTTTCCTGTGAGAATCCAGGAGGATTGTATTGAGAGCTAGCTAGCAATGGGAGCTAAGGATTTGTGTAGTTCTGAGATATTTCCACCTTGTATGATAGTACCGATAGTGGGGTTTTTAGCTGAGGCTTTCCCCTGAGTATTTTTCTGTGTTTCATGTGCATTGATTCGTCTTCTTATGATTATATGTGTTCAACTCTGATTCGTCTCAATCTTTAAGCTTCCACAAGTTTGATAGTAGAAGTATATTATAGTATTTTGCTTTGGTATATTGCATTATCAAGTTAATCTACAGTCATATTTTCTACATAGATCTCAGAGGTAGATTTGTAGAGAATTTGCAGGAAATTTTACAACATGAACTTCCATGAGATTATGACCTAAAATCCCCAGTTTAGTGCCAACGATTTTGAGATCTGAGCCACTTTCTAAGGCTAGCCTCCATACCACTACCTAGAACCGCTTGTAACTTTCCATAACTCAAAAAAAGATAATGACAATGCTAATCAATCAAAAACCAAGCAATAACTTGACCTAGACATGTTTAATACATGATATAAATTTCATGAAACATATGGAAAACATATAAACTACATGTCATGAATTCATAGCTGATCATAAACTGATAGTATTCATACGAGAATCACCAAGAAGGCTCCAAGCCCTCTCACATAGCTGCAACAACACTTGTTATCCCATGCATTCATCAACCATTCAATAACTTATGAAAACATGTCAATATTCATAGATAAAATGCATCATATAACCAACATATAAAAAGAATGAAAAAAATGGCAAATCAACCATAAAATGACCAACATAATCACCACAAATTCTCATAGATCACATTAGGAAAATATATCATATTAACATATGAAAATGCCAACCAAGTCGAGGACTTCTACATACCACTTGACCATAGATTGGGCTAAACCAAATCTCACTTTCAACCAATCACGCCAGTGCCATATTCCATGCTTGAATGTGGGATCTCTTGGGTTAAAGCAAAACAAAATGGACCAGGGATTCCACAAGCCAAACCACCTTAACCCTCAACCATAGTGATTCCACCTTTATTGTTTGAAAATAACTAACATCAACCAGATCAATCTCTACCCAAGATATATAGGGCTTTAGGAACTATTAACTCAACTTGCAACCTACAAGGGCACCAATTTTTTTTTTTTTTTTTTTTTTTCCAACTGCGGCTTTAGAAACTACTAACTCAACCCACCAAGGGTTCTAGAGCATTTGTCCCAACCTATGGCTCTAGGAACTAGTAACTCAACCCAAATTGTTCCAAGGATTCCAGAGCGTTTGTTCCAACACACTTCCATAGGGAACCTAAGTACCAATCAAAAAAACAAGTGGGAAGCCCACAAGACCATGGATATCCAGGAAATGGAAAGGCAAGGTTGAAACCACTGTCAATCCATGAAAATATCCATGCCAATAACAACACATAACCAAGGAAACACATGCATATACCATGCATCCAAATATCAACAAGGAAATCACACATGCAACCTATTACCTGCAAAGTATCCATGTTGTAGTAATTGATCCAACTGTTCCCTTGCACTCCCTTTTTTCGTTTGCTTTCTTTAGCTAATCCAAGTGAATACTGGAATGCTCCAAGCATTCTCTAAGTGTGCAAGAATATGAGAGAATGAGAGGATGAAATGAGGCAAAAATTGAATTGACAAAAGATGTGAATTGATTCTCTAAAGCATTTTTGTCATTGAGGTCTCCTTTTTCTTCAATTTACTTTATTTTTCCTCTAATTTCCCTTGCATGAAAATCTGTGTCTCTTCACCTTCCTTTCTCCTATTTTCCTTTATTTCCATAATTAAATGTCAACTATTGCCTCTTTTCCTTTTCTAGTGCCTTTTCCAATTTCCATAGCCATTATTAATCAAAAGTGATGCCCACTAAAGTGTTTTCCTACCATTTAGCTTGGAATACATGTCCCATGACCTTGGTCTTATTTTATTTACATGGAAAATCAACTAGGGGATGTTACATACCCCAACCTCGTTGGGGACATGCACATAAAAATAGAGAAAGAGAAAACTACTTTGATACCATTGATCCATATTTATGAAGGAACGAAATGAAATATATGTTTAAACAAAAACATAAAAATGCAGTGAAATAGAACTTCAATTGATAAATAGAAACCGCTGAAATCTCTTTACATGCAGAAAAGAAACAAACTATCTCGGGTGATGGTAGCTTATCTTTGAGAAGAGATCTGATGGCTACATGCCTTTTGAAGTAAGCTAAAATGAGGCTCTAAGGCATTTTTATCATGAATAAACAATGAATACCATAAAGATCCAAAAAGCTAATGTTAAGAGATGAAGCGTCAAAAGTTTGTGGGCCTCGATGGGACTATGTAGAATGTCAACTTCCCTGGGTCATAACTTTGACATATGATCTATGTTTGGCACATGAAATACCTCATTAGAGATATCTATTAGAGGACAACAATTTTTCGACCAAAAATAACAACTAATATCCTCATTTTCCCTTTTCCCCCAAAAAAACCGTTTAGGGCCTCAAAACGGCTGTGGAAGTTCAAGACCTGAAAAACTGCTAAAAATAGAATGTATGTTGGAAAATAGGAAAATGAAAGGAAATAGTGTTGGGAGTCTAGGTGGAATATATGGGTGGACACCAATATCCACCTAGATCACACAACCTCTTGGACAACTAATATTAACCTCAAATTAGCTCAATAGATAAGACGGTTTCTTAAAGGAGATGGGTTAATGTCCTAGGAAAAGAGAAAAACTCAAATAAACCATTTTAAAAAATCCTATAGAAGTGCAATGGATTTGAGATGAAAATGATTAATATTTGGGCCTATAAATGCATCCTATAGTAGTGATAGCTTTGGTATACTCTATATTAGACAAAGAAAACCTATAATGTAGTAAATCCATAAGTTTAATTTCATATTATTCTCATTTATATTTCAACTATTCATTAGTAACCATTAAATTAGAATTACATAGGAATACAAAAATCCAAAACACATAGCCATTAAACAACACAAGAAAACATTGATTATTTTATCTTGAAAACTCAAAAGGGAAAACTATCTTTTAATGGTTGTCTAATATCTATTTTGACAATATCTAGTTTATAATTTAGGTTGTGGTCTTATGAGGCATTCAACAATTTACATACTTCCTCCTTTGCTTTCTCTCCTCTTGGAAAAAAGATGTTTGAGATTGAGATTACAATAAGAAATAGGGATCACTATGGTGTTGGGAATACCAACAGGCCTAACCTTTCATTTCTCATTTGTCAATTTTTTGTCTCTTCTTATTATTTATTTTCATTTAATTTTTCATTTTAATTTTATTTTTTCAATTTCTTTTGTCTAATTTGTATTTACATTTGCATTCTATATAATAAATTATTTAACCTTCATAAATAATTTAATTTCACTTGTAGGTACTTAGTGTTATAACCATTTTCATGTTTAGATCCATTTTGGATCACACCTTTCCATTGAGGGGACTTTTGGTCTCCACTTTCTTAAAGGAAACCGATCTCAATCAATGTTCTCTAGCTATACTTTTATAGAATGTCTCTGATAATCACACTGCAACTTTACATTTGGCTTTAGATTTGGATTGTGTCTTTGGTCATTACATCAGGTTCTGGATATGGCTCTAGATTTACTTATTTTCTAGTGTATTCTTGTAATGTAGAAGCATTCTCATTGATTGTCATCTCTAAGCCAATCTCTAAATCCAAACTTTGCAATAAAAATTCATTCCCATATCTCTCAAACTTAGAGATGGTCCATCTTAGCAGTGAATGAATCCATGCCATGTTTGTTTAGTGAGACCCAAACAATGATGCTCTCACACAACAAACCTATGAAGGGAAGTTTGGTTGATGTTCTTTTGCTAGGATTAGTTTTCTAACACATAAACAACTCTCTAGTGCTTGCACATATTTGGAAGCACTTTCTCTTTGCAGCGATGTCATTTAAATGAAAATCTTGGTGTTCAATCATAGAATATTCCATGTTCAAAATCATTTAATGGATCCTGCGCATGTACAGTTGTATGGAATGATCATCAATAGACTACAATATTAAGGATGAGGGAATGCTTTAATATTTGGATAGCACAAGGATGCAGGCTTATCATTAAACTCCCTACACCAATATCCAACACATATCCAAGGAGGGAAACCTATTTTGAGATATTACAGGAAACCATTGGAATGTGGCTACCTTTATTGTTGGCATCAATGTGTAGTTCCCTTCGATGGTGACACATAATTCCTATGTTGCCATTTCTTCTTGAGTTAGAGATGTAGGAAACTCTTCATCTTCTTTACTTTTTACTATCCATGCTCATTTCTTGGTTGTGCAATGTCAACCTAATTTATTGGCATAAATTAGGACATGATATTTTAATCAATCCGGGAGTTTGTAAACATAGAAGCACACAATTGTTTGTCATATTAGGAAGTGGAAAATTATTATTTGTTCTAACGATTGGATCTAGGTTTCTTAAGTTAACTAGGAGACAATTTAGCAAATTAAAATCTAAAGCTTGTGAACTAACAAAATAAAAAAATCATGAAACAAAACTATGATTAACAACCAAAACAACTAAAATAAACTAATAACACTTCTTAAAAGTAAAAGAACAAGTTCACTTAAAATCTTTTGGAAGATCAAGCATGCACTATTTTCCCTCAAGTTGTATTTTCTTTGGATTCAAAGGCTAATAATAGTTGACTTAGTTTTGTACTTACAATCAGAATTTATTTCAAGTATTAAAATAAAAATTACATACTTAGAAATGGATATAATGCTTGAGTAGGTCTAGTTTGGTGGAATGTGCTTGCATTAAGGCCTTTTCTTGACATAGTGTCTCTCCTAATATTTTATCTAGTCTATCAACAAGCTTTCTTTCAAGAGAATTGTCTAATCTATAATAAAAAAATTTGATTTGTTCATGAAGAACAACAACAAAATCAAGATGACTAATAAAGTAACAAGCCTAATAATTGAAAACAGTGAGTTATGAAGAAATATGGACAAAAAAAAGCATGACATGGAAAAGGTAGTTAAAATATCATGAAAGTGAAGACTTGTTTGCATAAGCATAAACATGAAAGGAAAATATACAAAACTATGTATCAACATCTATAGATATGAACAATAATGAAGAAATTGCACACATTGAGACAATGGATGCCCTCATGCTTTAGCTTGTACACCGAAGCCTACTAGATAGTGAAAACTCAAAAGGATTGCATATATTACTAATAATGAAGCTTAATGATTAAGTTTTAGAAGATCAAGATTACAATATCATCTAAGTGTTTGAAATCTAACGTTTTATAGGAAGCTTCACTCAATATTTTCTTTTATATAGAAAATATGAAACAAACTATTGAAAAATATCTTTGGGGCTAATACGAGACTAATATAAGCCTTCTTCTAAATAAAAAATTATTTTTCCCATGGAAAAAATTGTGGGAAAATCACATTTGCTCATACATAGGGCAAATTTCTTCACAAAATCTAGGTTTTTAGCATATAAAGTGGCTACATTGATCGTGAGTTGACCAAACTTCTCTATGTACTGGTTTTTGGGAAACCAAGGAGAAACTAACCATCTCAAGATCATGGGAGACAAAACCCATGTTCCCTTTTTTGCCTAGTTGGCCTATGAGTATCAAAACAAAGGATCATGTATGAAGATTTCTACTTTCAATAAAAATCTATTAAACTAGACTTACAAGGCATACATTTTCATGAAATTTCAAAAAATAAAAATTAAAAGAAAATTACCTTAGGAAGTTGTTTATTGATAAAAATAAGTTCAAAATGTAACAAAAATGGCATGAAATAAGTTTATTAAGACTAGCATGTGGTATTTTATCATAGAAAAATCATGAAAATAGAGGATTGACATGCAATTTCTAGCGTGAAGCTTTGTGTAGCATACTGAATACCTTCAGTACATCATTGAGAGTATGGAGTTGTTGTTGGTGGGCCAACCTGCTCCCTTTTATTTTTGACAAAAAATAAGGGCCCCTCCTAAACTTTTAATATTTTTCTTGTTTTGACTTAATCGGATTTGTAGTCGTGTATCCCTTCCTCTAATCATCATTTTGATTTTTATGGCATGATGGTTCACTGTATGGTATATTACTTCATACGTTGGGATATAAGGATTATTTTCTTATATCGATATGATTAATATCAATCAATATTGCTCCTAATATCAAACACATATTTCAGTTCAAGGGCCACTACAAAATCACATATTTTGTAGCAGCCCAAAATTGAGTTTCTGATGCTAATGGAATAATATTATTGAACTATCATATTGATTCCTATGATTATCTTTTTATTCCAATGTGATGTGTGATTTTAAATATTTCATGTTCAGATCAATGGGTCCTAACCTAAATTGTATAAACTATATGGGTGGCATTGTATGTTTTAATTTCTCATTGATATTTTTTAATTACACCATATCCACCTTTCATATGCACTCATTAATGGTCCACTGATTTCAAATTAAATACATGATTTTAGATGATTTTCTTTACGGATTCACACTTATGGTAAATACTTCTTTTAACTAATGTGTTATGCTATTAAGCCTAGTCATCCACTAATATGGAACCTTAAGTCCCAAGTGTCGATCTGTAGCAATGTCGATTGTCCTGTGGCTCATTACCCAAAGAATACCACTCATTGATCATATCCCAATGCCATCCTAGCCCTGTATAATATTGGTACTTGATAGTTGTTGATTTGATCATGAGGATTTTCTTAAGAACGTTTCATCAAACCAGTTCATTTCGATGCTTCTCATTTTGGTCCTGAGGGTTCTGCAACTTAGGGTTTCATGTCTAGTCTTTATTTTCATGAACCTTGTTTGATTTATACCTATAGATTTTCCTCTGAAACATGCCACCAGTAGTCTGAACTAAGCTTATCGATGCAAAACTTATTCAGGAAAATGAGGAATGCTTGGCTCTATTTTTCCATGTCGATGGGTGGGATTTTTGTAAATATTTCAAGGGCATAGAAATGAAGTAGTCAAAGCCTTTTCTTATTCATTCAATGGAAGGAGATCCTATGTGGGAAACTTGGAGATTAAAGTTATCTTAAATTTGTGGTAAAAACCATGCATTTACCTCTTGAAGGCGAATTCTAGTCCAATAATGTTCCATGGAGGAAATTGCTAGCTAACAAGAATTGTAAATATTTTGTCAACATTATGCTAGTATCATTCTTGAAACCCAAATGGCACGAACATTTGTATTTGATTCACATATACATAGCTTGTGAAGGCTGATATAGTTTTTTTTTCATGTATCATGTTCAACTTTTAATGACTTTCTTAGGCCAAAAACTTAACTTGCCTTATTATTTGCTTAAGAGTTTAACCAGAATGTATAGGGCTTACCAAGCCATCCATAAGAAACCTGGACGATCCCTTTTTTACCATAGCTTAATCTACATGTTAGGCAAATATAATTTGCCTAAGATTGGTGATAGTTGGGAGTCTTTTCTCTCCTGTAAATATTATGGTAAAACTTTGGACTTTGACCCTATTCAATATTCCACCACCATGGCGCCCGACCCTTCTCATACAGATTCAACTCCATCATTGGCCAAGGAATTATGGCAAGATGAGTGAGAGGCATCTATCCAAGCACTAGGGTCACCTTCCTCAGAGGATAGTCAGGTTAAGGTTTCGAAAATTCTAACCTCTCTCTGAGTTACCAAGAGTGCAAATAAAGCTCACAATTGGAAGCCGTTTACTGAATCTCCTCAGCCTAAACCTCAGTCAGTTCAACCTACACAAAAACGGGAAACTGGTCAAATACATAGAAATGAATAAGACCATTAGAGAAATTTTGCAGTATAAAATGGGCCTCCTAAGGAATATTATAAAATAATAGTGGAAATAATAAAATAAGATTAGATTACATCATCAAATTTTAGAGGGAAAAATAAAAAACTACTTTTTTCAACTCGTATTTTCAACTTATCTCCCAATGGTTTTACTCAAGTTTCGAGCAAGAGCACTGATTGGATGTAGAATTTAGTTCCTCATCCAAGGAGCACCCATGTTGCATACTTTCAATGGACCTTGCTACACAAAAAATGAGAGATACATGAAAACATGTGTTTACAATCATGTTTTTCATGTTTCTCATTTTTCATGTAGCAGCTAATCATTGGATGAAGGCTTAAATTATGCATTCGCTTGAAATTGGAGTAAAATCGTAGGGAGATAAATTGAAAAAGTATTTATTTATTTATTTATTTTTTAATGTATTTGTTTTTTACTCCAAAAATGGTGAATCATCCCCATGGTTGACATCATCATATTGAATCGTATTGGTTCTTATAAAGTTTATTTTGGTTCTTATAAAGTTTATTTATGGCAGGTAAAACAATGGCAAAGGAAAATTGCTAGAGCTCGAAGGACCATGCACAAAACTCCCCTTGAGACTATTGATAAGGCTCACCATTGGGTAAATATATGGACCTTAATACACCTCCAATATTACTAAAGTCAACTCTTCTCATAATTCCTTACATGTTCTAATTATATTTTTCTTAATGATATGAGTAAAAGTAAGATGTTATGTCTAGTGGTCTAATGTGCATTGATTGCAGGTTTTTGGGAGAAAATTATGGCAATATGGCTAATTAAGGTGCATCAACTCGAATGAGACAAGAAGGAGAGATTATAGGAGATGGATCTTCCTCATTCATCCTCACTCATTCAAATATCCTTCAATCAAATCACACTAGCTCGGAGTTGCACGCAGCCGAGTCATGAAGATCATTGGCAGCTGAGCTAGTGATAGTTAAAGAACCAGTTCATCTTGAGATTGGGAGCCAAGCCTCCCTAGATTTAAGGAAGTTGTTGGGAACTTCAGTTGTATAGATAAGGAGGCCTAGAGCTTCATTAGGATTCAGATTTTTTATGCAAGATAACTAAGCACTTTCGAATTAAAGGATTGTGGAAAAACACTATTATGTATTTTTTTGATATGTTAATGAAAATGAGCATTTCGTTGATCCAACACTGAGTTGATTTAGAGGGCTGAAGCTCTTGGGTTAGGGCCCAACCCTAGCAATAGATGTTCCTCTTACGATACTTGTATTCTTAGGTTATTTCATAGATTACTTGTTGAATTAATTTTGGCATTGTTTCCTTGCAAGTATTGGTGAATTTTGTTAGTTTGCTTCCATTTGTGCATAGATTTTGCAGTAGCTTTAGAGAGATAAAGTAATACCAAAAAGGCTTATAACAGGTGGTTCTTGCCTCACTCCTCCTTTCAGGGACCATGGTTTGAAGGTGAAACTCCCATTCAGCCCCAAAAAGACAGAATTATGGTTTCTTATGAAATTTAGGGTTTTCTGCTCATTAGGCTAGCGTCTTTCAGTTTTCAAGGATAGGTTGCAGTTGTTATTTATGATATCTCGAACTTGGTATTAGATTTCATGGTGTTTCACAATAGGTTGCAAGTATTTCCATGGATGAACTAGGCAAATGAATGATGAACTTTTGTTTTCTTATGTTGATGGAGATCTTTCTTGTTTTGACATGATTTATGGGTAAATGCCAGTGATGTGTGTATTACAGGAGTTTCAAGAGTGTAGGAAGAATCTCATGTCAACAGCCCCAGCCTAACCTCATCCATCCACAATTTCCAAGAGCCACTAAGTCCATAAATCGAGTTATCATTTCATAAAACCAACTTTCCATGCTTGTTGAGAAAATCCAACCATCCTACAAAGTTTGGTTTGAATTCTGAGGAAGTCCTAGCCAATTCCTTAACTTATTCCTTTCATCACTCACCTTCCCTAGGTCCTATACCACTGTCTAAAACACTCCTTTTTCTTTCGGCCTGTTCCTGTAGGAATACAGGGGATCCTGCAGGTGCATTATGACATCCTGTAGGACAACCTGTAGTGCCCTATTTTAAGGCCAATTTGTGAAAAATGCATCAAGAAAGATAAGAGAAGACCCCTACTTACCTCTTGTTGGCTTGAGGGGGCCCGACCCAGGTTCAACATTAATTAGCCAAACAAATCCCTATACTACTGGCCCTTTTGACATCAGCCCATAGAGCACGGATCAAAGTCTCACCCGAAGTAGTATGGGGGGATGCTGGAACCAAGTTTCCACACCCTGAGATGGTTATGATGTCATTTGATTCCCTCTACCCCTGCCTTCGCATAGGTGGCTTCACTCTAGGGCTTGCAAGACAAACTTGCTATTCCAACCTTTAATACCTTCACAAAAGTATACGATCAACCTTTGTTTAGCCCTAATCTGTGGCTCAGGTACTTTCATGCTGCAATGGTAGCGTGCCATGTAGATTCCCCAATTATCCTAAGTGATTTGCTTAGCTCGTCAAATACTTAAAGTTAATGAAATGTAAGCAGATATTCGTAATTACATTCGATTATTCAATGTAATTGCATTAATTCGTGCATCATATCAGTATAATAAAGGAAATTCATACATAAAATATTCAAGCACATCAATAAAACTAAGACATAGAATTGCGGAATAACTCCTTTTATTAATATCTTCCAAATTTGTACAAAATCTGTCCACCCTATGCTCACAGCTGTAGGGGTCCACGCACTCAGTTGCAGACTTCTACCCTAGGCCTCTGCACACTCAGTTGCAGACTTCTACCCTAGGCCTCTGCGCACTCAGCTGCAGAGCGTCTATCTACACTACAACCCAAGACTTAGACTTCTTCTTTAGAGCTATCACTCTATTACATGATCTACCATTCTATTCCTCTTTTTAAACTACTTAGAGCTTAGCTTTTTTTATACAATCCCATGGTTCGTGGACCATGGGTAGGTCTCTTACAGTAGACTTTACTTTACAAAACTAACGATGGACTACCCTTTTGGACACATAACACCTTCGCACTCCACGACCACAAAATGTGGAGTCTTTACAATTATATTACAAAAATTAACTTAACATGGGTTTTTAGTCCCAAAACTGCCCTTGGGGGATCCCGCTCCCAATAGGCCCCCAACACAAACATTGTGACTCACCCTCGAGTCACTCGGTAGGTGGGAAGATCTTTGCATGAAGCCCATCCAACTCGACCCGGATGAGCACAACTTTGGTCGTGCACTGAGCTATTTCCTGCTTCACATCTTCAACTGTCTTCTCGGTTACTGCCCCTGCACTGTTAGCTTGAAGTTGTTGTTGGGTTGCTTGCAGTGTCGCAAGCTTGCCTTCAATGTTTCCTGTGATTGCGTAAGCTTCCTCCATCCAGGGTTTTAGTTTCTCCTTCAGAACTGCTTCCTTGTGCAACGCTGTGTCCACCTGTTCCTTCAGCTGCTTGGCTTCGTGCAACTTGGGTAACCTCTGTGTCAGCGCGACAGTTCGCTTTGTGCCCTTAACTTCGTCATAGTGTTGTTGGACTTTGCACACTTCTGTCTCTATCCTCTGGATGTTCGGGTCTTCCTGCAAGCTAGTCAGGACCTTAAATGATTGTTCGAACAACTATGTGCAGTCTGCTACTGCACTCTCTATCACCGCAACTGATTCTATGACAACGGTGCCTACTGTTCCTTTACCTCTGGCGGTGTTGAAGGCTAGGCCTTCAACTGGAGCTCTGTAATCTGGAGGTTCAGCTCCAACTGAACCCGCACCATCTTTGTCCGAGTGTCGTGCACCCCTGTGGCCAATTTCTGGATGTGGACCTAGACTAGCTCCTCCTCTGGAATGGCCAACTCTAGGACCGTTCTGCATGCCTCCTCCATGACCTGTATGATCTTCTTGCTCTGGCTAGTTGCCTTGGCCTTAACGATGATGGTAGCATTTCTTTGTAGGGCCATATGTTCATTGTTTATCCTTTGTTAATTGATCAACTGGAGGGAACGGTGCTCATGGGCCCTTAGCTCTGTAATTACTCCATCCTACAAGAGGTGGAGTGCTTCACACGGAAGCGCTGCCAGGTTTAGTCCAACTCCCTTCAAGGCGATGACAGTGGGCCTGTCAGCCTCATTTTCTGTTGTCAGTGCTCCATATGGCAGCACTATCAGACTGGAATCCTTTGTGCACATCATATCAATTGTATCTGACGTGTCGATAGCCAAGCTGGTGGATAGTGTACCAGCTTGCAACGTGCGGGTCTACAACTCCTGCAGCCCAGTGTAGATGGCCCTTAGGATGATATGTTTCTTCTTTTCAAATTGCTGCAGGGCCTTCACGGTGACATCTTCAATTGTGTCACCAATGTCATATAAGTCACCCTCCATCAATGTGATAGGGTGCAACGAGGTCTTTGTTGCCTTGGATTTCTTGCTAGACCCTCCCTTCTCCAGCTCTCTTGGGCACTTAATGCGGGTGGACGTCTCCTGAGGGTTCGCACCATGCTGCTCTATGTCTTCCTCTTCGGTCTCAGGTGAAGGCAACCACACGCCTTTGTCAGAGCCCCACTCTGTGCCACCTATTTGTTTTCCTTCCTACTTTCCTGCCTGTTCCACCTGGGCCTTCTCAGCGGCTTCCTTTTTCCTCTTTTCGACCAGCTATGCCATCTTCATCTTGGCCTCTTCCTTCTTCTTCTGTGTAGTGGACCTGCTTCCACCCACCGCCAAGTCTGTGGTAGTGTGCCACTCTGCCAACCATTCATCAAGCACCACATCGATAGCATCATCTGTGGCTAGGTACGAAAAATTGTACCACTTCTGCGTAGGGTCCTTCTGTGCCCTGATTGATATCCATTGGAAATCATCTTTAAACTCAGCATAGCTCTGAAGTTTGGCGTATACCACAGCTAAAAATTGTGGCTTGCAATTAATGGCCATCCTGATATTCATTTCCATCAAGATCTAGAAGATCTTGTTGTCCCGAAGTCGCTCCGTGTCCTTGGTTGCCCACAGCGAAGCATACTTTGCTGCTTCAGGAAGGTCTAGCACGATCGAGGGGAATTGGATTTGCTCTGGTAGCTCCCACGCTAGCAGCATGATCGACAACAAGAGCCACACATAGTGGAAGGTCTCACTTTTCTCTTACACTTTGCGACAGTTCGCCAGTAACTCTCCACTACTGTGCAAGCATGACGACAGGCACCAACACCTCATCTGTGTGGCACTTCCGCATCACCTTCTTTGCAAGGATCTGTGTTGCCACCTTCATAGCAGGGTGACAAATTTTGGAGATAGCGTACTTGCGCAACTTCTTCACCAGTTTGAACTTCTCTTTCACTGATTTTGCGAGTGCCTTCTCACCACCCTTACCTCCAAAGATCATAGCTGGATTTTTGCCTATATACGATAGGCGCGTTATTCTATGAATCAACATATCAGTGATGGGTATCGACTCCTCCAGCCATAGACACCCATCATGCACCAAGCACAACAACTGCTTGATGACCAAAACTGTCACGGGGGTGCGGTTATAGTGCGGCACCCAGAGTAGGTTGAGTAATCCTGCCTTCTCTACTCTTGTGAGACACTTATGTGGCTCCAATGTAGTCATCCCCATATTCGTGTCTATGATGCGGTGCATCAACGACTCAGTCGCTAGGTGCGAGAACTTCTCGCGGTCTGCCAAGTCCCAGTCTTCGAGCTTCAATATCAGCACTCGTGCCAAACGCGGACCGTCAAAAGCAATTTCATCTGGTAGCAGAGGGGTTTGCAAGGGAGTCTTACTTTCATCAATGTCCTTAGGGACCTTGGACTTAGGCTTGCATGGAGGGACATACTTCGGCAACTGTGTAATCGGGTCTGCACCTTGGGCTTCAACCTCCTCTATTTCCACTCCCACATCCTCATTGTCCATCGAGATGTCTTCGATATCCTCCTCCTCTGCTTCTAGGTTTATAGCCTTGCCTTTCTCCTAGGCAGTGGGCTTTGGTGGGTTTCGTCTTGGTGACACGCACACTGGTATAGCAGGCTGCTTGCCCTTATTATCTTTCATAGTCTCCTTGGTTGGGGTTGGCTTTGGTCTTGGCATTCTCAGGGATTTACAGACCTTAGCCAATACTTTGGCCACTTCCGAGGCAGATACTTTGGCCCCCATATCAATTTCCTACACATTCTCCTTGGCTACTTCTCGTTTGGTGTCCATAGCTTCGGTGCGTGTCAATATGACACTATTCACTAGTTCTTGTGTCTCTTTTGACAATTGTTCAAACGCTGGACTCACTACCGGATCTTGAAATAATTCACAGTTCATGTGCACCTGAGAGCGCAACAACTCAATTCTCAAAATGACAAGTGTTTTTCGCTGGATAACCACTTGTAATTTATAGGACATTTTGAATTCAAATCCAACCGTTCCCCCAAAAATTGTTCCATTAATTCCAGATTGGTGGCAGATTTTCAAGGATCTGAGCCATAAATTTCATCTTAAATGCCGGTTGCTTGCTCCATTTTGCCTCACTTCTACCACTATTTCATGAACAGTGACTTTAATGGTCACTTTTTGGCCAACCTGTGCGATTTCGCCTTGGGTAGCACAACTCCCTCTGCACTGCCGCGGACCCAGTGACATGTCCTTGCTTTGCACCATCTTCCAATTGTGTAGCTCCCTGACCCGGGCAGTGTAGTTTATAGTCCCACACCTCCTTTCAGTTTTTTGGAGTGCTAAGATTATGCTACTTTCATTTAGTCACATGGCTGGACTGCCGGTGTATGGATTCAAGCGACTGCCATTCACCTTTCTCGAGAAGGGTTCTCCATTTAATTTGACCAGTTGTACCGCTCCTCCTTCGGTAATCTTCTTAATAACATAAGGCCCTAACCAGTGCATCTTGAATTTCCTTGGAAATTTATCAAATTTACTATCATATAACAAAACCAAGTCATTTACCTTAAATGTGTGCAGCTTGATGTGTCGATCATGCCATGCCTTTTCGCGCTGCTTTTGGACCTGCTGGTGAAATCCAGCCAAAAAGCTTTCTTCTTTGAGCTCATCTAGTTGTACGAGCCTCTCCTCCAGGGCTCTACGGTCTATCAAACCTGTGAGCGCTGATATGCGCAGACTAGGCATAATGTATTCCATAGGAATTACCGCTTCCACTCCATAGACAAGCCTAAAAGAGGTTTGTCCAGTCAACTTCTTGCTTGTCGTTCGATAAGCCCATAGTACTGCAGGTATGTGTAGGTCCCAGTGACTTCGCTGAGCATTGCAAACCTTGGTCAACGCGTTTTCGAGCACTTTTTTGAACGCCTCCACTATCCCATTAGCCTGTGGGTGATAGGGTATGCTCTTCTTGTGGTAAACCTGAAATTCCTATGTTAGTGCACTGATCGTCTCATTCAGGAAGTGCGTACCGCGATCAATCATCAAGATCTTCAGACAGCCAATCATGTCAGTACATGCTCAAATAAGAACTTCATGGTAGTCACGTCTGTGCAATCCTTCACTGGCTACGCTTCTGCCCAATGAGTCAAGTACTTTGTCATAGTGATAATATACCTTGCTCCTATCTTTCCTTGTGGTTGAATGGGTCCTACAAAATCTATTGCCCACTTCTCAAAGGGTTGCAACGTCATTTGTGGATTCAAAGGCATTTCATTCCTCCGTGATGGCCTTCCCATTCTTTGACATACATCACACGCCTTGCAATATGCTTTTGAATCCTGATGAAGGGTTGGCCACCACAACCTTGCACGTAGAATATTCTGTGTGGTTGCTCTTCCTACATAATGTCCTCCCGCAACGTCCCCATGAATGTCCACGAGGATGCTGCTTCTTTCAAACTCAGGTACATACCATTGCAATATCTCATCAGTCCCCATTTTGTACAGATGCCCATTAATGAAAGAAAAATCTACCGTGCACACCACTAATTCCTTCTTTTGCTAGACAATGTATTCTTCCGGTGCAGTTGTTGTTGTTAGGAAGTGTACTATATCCTCAAAATGACCATCTGCGACACACACTACAAATAGCTACGCATCAGGCAATCCTTCTTCCAAATTAGTAGGTTCCTCCCATGTTTCGAGGAGCGACAAATGGTCTGGTCCCGCGTTCAATCATCCAGGCTTTGCAACAACTTCAAAATCGTACTCCTGGAACAATAAGAGCCATCTACAAATTCTCCCCCCCAACACAGGCTTGTTGACTAGGTACTTCAGCACGGAGTGATCTGTATACATCTTAAAATGGCCTCCCAACAAGTAGTGCTTATACTTCTGGAGCACATACACCATAGCTAGCCCTTCACGTTTAGTGGTGGAATAGTTCTTCTCTGCTTTGGATAATCTGTAGCTTATGAACGCAATAGGATGGTCCAATCCTTCTCCACTAGCCTGTGTCAGTACTGCTCCAAGCGCTATACATGATGTATCAACATGTACATGAAACTCTTTCTTATAGTCTGGGAAGACTAGAATCGGCGCAGTAACCATCTTTTCTTTCAATATATCCAAGCTCTTCTTGCAGTCATCGTTCCAGCAGAATGTGACGTCTTTCTTCAACAATTTCTCCATAGGCACGGTGATCTGGGCATAGTCTTTGATAAACTTTCTATAATATCTTGTATGTACTAGACTTGCGCACAACTATTTCACACTCCTTGGTGCTTCCAAGTTCAGTATCACCATGATCTTCACGGGGTCTACCATCAATCCCTGTCTGCAAACCACATGCCCCAATAGGTTTCCAAAAGGAATGCAAAATAGACACTTCTTGAGATTGAGTGCGATCTGGTACCTTCAATAGGTATCCAACATCAGGTGCAAGATTTCTACATGGCGCTTAACCAACCCAAATATAGTCCAGTCATCAAAATATACCTCCAGGAACTTATGAATAAATTCCTTGAATGCCACAACAACCACGCGTGAGAAGATCATAGGTGCATTCTTCAATCCAAACGACATTACAATGAACTGAAAACAACCCCACTTAGTTGCGAAGGTTGTCTTTCTCCTATCCTCCGACACGATTTTGATTTGGTGGTACCCAGAGAACCCATCAGTGAAGGAATATGCTTCCTAGACACCTACATTGTCCAACACTTCATCAGTGAATGGAGTCGGGAAAGGATCATGCACACAAGCATCATTCATTTTTCTGAGATCCATGCATATCTTATCTCATCCTTCTACTTCTTCTCTTGCACCACCATTGAGCTTACACAATTAGATTCTTCCATAGGCTCAATGATGCATGCCATGAGCATCTTGTCTAGCTCTAAGCAGACCTTCTCCTTATATTTCGGATTGAGACGGTAATGCCTTTTCTTAACTAGCTTCACGTTGGGCTTTAACGTGATCTTCATCATTCGTAGGTCCCCAATTATCCCTTTCAGATACGTAAACATGGTAGGGAATAAATCCTCGTATTCGTGGAGTAATTCAGCAACCTTATCCACCACTGCATCATCCCAGTAGTCTCCAATCTTCGCGAATTTGGGGTCTGCCTTAGTACCAATGTTTACTTGTTTCGTTTTCAATGGTGCACATATATCAGGGTTCTAAATCTGCATCCCCGAACCTAGCGGTGACATTCTGTTTTTGGAATGTTAATCTTTAAAGGATCCTCGTCCTCTTCTTCAACAGTTACATTATAACATTCCAGAGCACGACTTAGCTGAGTGGCCCATTCAGGCCGAATCAGGTCTAAAGGATTCTGCGGTATCCTAAAGATTGCTGCTTTCACCTCCTGTAGCGCTTCATCAATACTATCAAACCCATCCTCAAAACTGAACGTCATCATGAATCCTTCACATAGGATATTCCATTCACCTGTCCCATGGAAAAGCTCTGTTTCTATATACTAATTCATTGGGACAACATCCAAGGTATGACAGAACAAGTGCACCCACTCAGGTTGGGGCTTTTCTCCATAAGCCTGGGTCCATTTGGCCAGATGCGCATGCAGATCATTCTGCCCATCATACTTGTCTGTCAGTCACATCTTAGGCTTCCCAAATCATGTTCTCATCATCCTCCTACATTAGCGCCAGTCATCAAAGCTTCCCTTGTGCATGCCCCACCATTTTGCGGGCATAGCGTGCAGTGCGCAGTCCAATGCTTGGAAGCACTACTTTTCTATTACCTCCCTTTCAAATGCATCCAAAAATATATGTACCTCATTCAGACCATCATAAGTAGGCATATTTCTTACCTCTGAGGACACATAGTGCAGCGACTGGGTCATCATGTTGCAATTCAGCGTAGTTACTTCATGTAATCGATTATGCGAGCATTCTGTTTCTTCATTGGAGTCCGAAGTGCAGGAAATCTCACGACCCCATGTAATCCATCCATCCGCGGTGGGATTCAACCAACCTTGCTCTCGCGAAGTTGTCTTATAGATACAGTCTAGGTCGTCATCACTCCCATAATAGCAAACAGGTTCAGTATAGTGCAATCCTTCTGTAGGATCAAGGGGTACTATTACACGCAACGACTTCTCCTCAAAGGTCATCTTTCACTTGTTTAGATTGATTACCTCGTTCATATCAGTAGCCCAATCAATTCCCAGGAGCGCAAGATAGGGATTGTTGTCATCCACTATCTTTATTACTTCAAAATCAACTAGCACGCTCACTTCCTCAATATCCACGGTCACCCCCTATAGTCGCCCCATGAGGATGATCTTTTGCTGATTCTCCATCCTTAACTAAATCAAGGACCATTGCAGTGCATGTCTCCCCATTCACTCCCAAGTCTGCTTTGGTAGGACATTCGCATTTGACCCAAGGTCCAAAATGACCTGATCCATTTCATTCTCTCGTATCTGTGCAGTCAGTCTCATCTCCCATCCCGTCCTTGTTTTATGCTTGCCAATCTTTCGTACTACGCGCGGCTCACCTGGCACGGTTCCAGCACATCTATTGATGAGTTCTTATAACCCATTCATAGCCTTACTATCACATAGTAACTTCATACAGGTTTCTAGGAAAGTTGTGAGCATAGAGGGGTCCATCTCCTGCTCAGGCTTATCCTTGCTTCTCGAGGTGGAGGCCTTAGTGAAGATCTTCTTAGCTTCCATGAAGGTTTCACGTGCACGCTCCAAATTGAACTCAACCTCCTTTTCTAGGGCATTGCGAACCCATGTACTATCTTCTGGTTGTTTCCCCTTGTCATATCCTATAACGATTCCACTTTTGAGCACTATATTTACATTTTGATCCTCTTGGCTTGGCTCATATCTCATCAATTACAGGTTCTAAGTTAGTTGAAGTGGTAGCTCCCCTTTGTCACATATCCTAGCTATCAGTGTAGGAAAATCTTCCGTTTCATGATCAAACAGTGTACAATACTTCCACGACGGATGCATTGGATTAGTGCAATCACGGGCATAGTGTCCTGGTCCTTCGTAATTGTAGCAAATCAACTGTCCTCGACCCCTACCAGGTCCTCCTCGGCCTTGACCTCTTTCGTGCCCCTCAAATCCTATCCGCGCCATTCCTGTGCTCTGGTTAAGGGGTCGCGTTTCCACCTGAACCCTAGAGGTCGGAGTTCTATCCATCATCAGTTCATAGCTCCTGCAAGTACACTCATCATGCCCTACCGACCTACAAAAGTTGTAAAACAATTGTTGCGGTGTTTGTACAAACTTTTGTAGCAAGTGACAGTTATCCGTGGCATGTTTTCTGGCTACCCGACAGATAACGCACCATAATGCAGGCCCCACGCTAGGTCCTGCTTGAGCTTCTAGCCTTAAAGGCATCGGTCCCCCTCCTGAAATATAGTTTGCAAAGACCGGATGATGGTCTTGTCATGACCCTGACTCTTGCTTTTTAAGCACCATACCTCCTCGCGTACCTCTAAGTGAACCGTCCTATCCTAATTCAAACTTTGCATCTCAAGGCACAGATTCTTCAGCAACACACAGATTTTCTGAACTCTTAAATTAGGATCTTGTATTGGAGTTTCATGTAGTCTCATGGAAATCTCCAAGGTCTCTGCCTAAGTTGTTATCTTCTGTTGTGACAATGCACTCCTTATGGGTGGTAATAGGGAAGCCACAAACCACTCGCGATGTTGTCCATCTGTCAAATTCATGTTGGCTTCGCGGATTGTACATTTCAGCCTCTGATCTACTTCCCAAGGCATCTCACCTGGTTGCATCCTGATCTCTTTGAATCCCACAATCGACTGTGCCTCATATTTAGGCCTACTAAATTCCCTATTTAGTGCTTCCTGGATGTTTGCTACTCTAGCATTCAGGTTATCATTAGAGTACTTAATATACCAGGTTAGCGTGTGATCTTACAGAGCACTAACCAGTTTTTCCTTCTTGATATGATCATTTGTAGCACCTTGATCTTCCCATACAACCCTCACAACAAACCAAAATTGGTTCGTCTCATTTCCCAAGCCTTTGAATAAAGGAAACTTCACAGTATTTGCCATACTGAACCGCGGTGGAGGTGGAGGTAGTATGGGTGAAGTTGGAGGTGAGGGTGGTGAAGTCGGAGGTGGTGTGGGAAGAGGTGGTATTCACGGGAATCCTTGTCTTATTAATTGAATAGCACTTCGCAGAGAAACCTTTGCTATCCCTTCTTCATCACCTCGCAAAGGTGAAATCAAGGGACTATTCTCTGGATCCTTTTTCCTTCAGTCTTGTAAGTTTTTCCGCTTCACGTTGTCCTGAACATCAAGGTAGCTGCATAGCCCGTTTTTCAGACAATATCATTTTAATCCAGGTATTCAAATATTTTACGTACTTACCTCGCGGTCCTTTGAAAAGGTGTTACTCCACCTTGCTGTAGCTGATTGAGGTGTCGACCGCGAATTCAGTCACAAATCCTCCTATGACGTGATGGAGCCAATAATTGACAGCACGGATGATCTTATCCTTCGATGCTTCCAACCTTCACACTAGCTCTGGGGTCCACACAATAGGATCGTAAAGTTTCCACCTTCCTTGGCTATCTGCTAGCTTTGCAATCCACTCGTATAGCTCAATAGGGAAGGAGCAGAAAAAGATCTCGTGGAACTCTATATACAGGTATCTGTCCAACCACTATTCCTTTGTCAGTCATGGGTTTTTGTTTTCTTGCACCATGAATTCGTGGATCTTTCTATCCAACCAGTCTTCAATCTCCATCTTAGTTGGATTCCAGTGATACGACATCACACATCTCTTTTGCAGATTCCGGTCCCAACAACGGAACCATTTGTTGGCTTGAGGGGGCTTGACCCAGGTTAAACATTAATTAGCCAAACAAATCCCTACACTACTGGCCCTTTCCGAATCAGCCCACAGAGCGTGAACTGAAGTCTCACCCGAAGCAGTATGGGGGGATGCTGGAACCAAGTTTCTGTACCCTGAGATAGTTGTGATGTTATTTGATTCCCTCTGTCCCTACCTTCGTAGGCGGCTTCACTCTAGGGCTTGTAAGACAAATCTGTTATTCCAAACTTTAATACCTTCGCGAAAGTATACAATCGACCTCTGTGCAACCCTAATTTGTGGCTCAGGTACTTTCGCATTGCTATGGCAGCGTGATGTGCAGATTTCCCAATTATCCTAAGTGATTTTCTTAGCTCGTCAAATACTTAAATTTAACACTGCGTAAGCAGATATTTGTAATTGCGTTCAATTATTCAATGTAATTGCATTCATTTTCACATCATATCAGAATAATAAAGGAAATTCATACATAAAATATTCAAGCACATCAATAGAACTAAGACACAAAAATTGTGGAATAACTCATTTTATTAATATCTTTCAAATGTTTACAAACTCTATCCACCCTGCGCACACAACTACATGGGTCCGCGCACTCAGCTTCAAACTTCTACCCTTGGTCTCTGCACACTTAGATGCAGAGCCTCTATCTACACTACGACCCAAGACTTAGAATTCTTCTTCAGAGCTATCACTCTATTACATGATCTGCCATTCTATTCCTCTTTGTAAACTACTTAGAGCTTAGCTCTTTTTATACAATCCCATGGTCCGTAGACCATGGGTAGGTCTCTTATAGTTGACTTTACTTTACAATACTAAGGGCGTACTACCCTTTTTGACACATAACACCTTCACGCTCCACGACCACAAAATGTGGAGTCTTTACAATTATATTACAAAAATTGACTTAACATGGGTTTTTAGCCCCAAAATTACCCTTGGGGGATCCCGCTTCCAACACCTCTCAAGCCATCTAACCCTTCACAACCACCTCTCAAGCCATCTAACCCTTCACAACCACCTCTCTCCACACCTAATCCAGCAGCCATATAGTGAAGAAGAATTAACATTCATGTTTTCACAAAAAAGACAAAAAGAAAAGGTTGTTCTGTTCAATTATATGCACAACAGTAAAGTGTTTGATTAGATTAGATTGCATGCTTAGGATAGTTAGGGTTCCACATGGGTAGCTTAAAACTCTCCTGAAGTAAGATATCTTAACATATAGATATATGAGTGGTGTGTTTTAAGCATTTATCTCAGTCTTTCATTACTGCAGTAGATAATATTTCAATTCTCGTAATTGGGGAAAAATTCCCCTTTCTCCATTGGTAATCAAACTTCTTCTAAATTAATAGAAGGATGGTTTGAGAAACCCTAGTGGTCTATCACCAGCTCAGCAGTGACAAAGAGTGGATCCATTGCATCTATTTGTGTATACAACACTGTCACCTCCAAGTTTGTACAAACCATGGGTTGATAAAGTAAAGTTGGTAGCCCCAGGAGTTGTAGCATTTTTACTGCAATACTGGTACTCATCAACTGTTTCCTTGGTTAACTTGGAAAATAATCCTGAGCCATCATTGGAAATAAATAAGCCCCACTTGTAAGGTGCTCCTTGTGGTCATGATAACATTGCATATTGTGATGATTATTCCTCGGGTAACCCCCATTTGGATGATTTAATTGCCAATATGTATTGGAAGAAATAGTATTTGCTCACTGTCCCTCATTTGGAACACCGAATTAGCCAAGTAATTTATTAAAATAACCAACTTAGGGCTTTTCTCCAGACAAAGGATAAGTCTAATGAAAAAGAATCATCCAGTTTCAAAGGTAAACCTCAGTCCAACGATACTCACATTGTGATACACTTTTTGAATCTAAAAATTACCATTT
This sequence comes from Pinus tabuliformis, assembly GCA_031772625.1. NCBI lineage: Eukaryota > Viridiplantae > Streptophyta > Pinopsida > Pinales > Pinaceae > Pinus > Pinus tabuliformis. The sequence continues at coordinate 887,441,283 of CM062812.1, read as the reverse complement.
CTTCTAAATTAGAGGAATATGATGCAGGAAAATAGTCAAATTATTTTTATTAATTCATCAGAAGTGTTACAAGTAATCTTTGTTTTATTTAGTTTTCTATTTTTGAATAAAACTTGGGTCAATACAAAATCAGATATTCTGTAGCAACATCCATTAAAACATCATTATCCGATTATCGACTTATAGTTTATTTCTTTAGTAGGTTTTCCATGCTGGCATGACACTCATCTTGGATATCATGACCGAGGGTACTTCCAGTCATTGTGTTCCCTTTCTTAACCCTATATGGGAATCTTGTCTGCCACACGTTTTCTTTTAATTTGGTCATTCGGCCGAGAGGCCTGAAAATGCAACAATTCACTTTATTTTTTGCAACTGACTTATTTAAAGACAATTTTTAGTTTTAATTTGTGTGGAAAGACTGAAGGCCTAGGGTTATATATACCCTATACTTTGATTGAAAACAAGATTTGAAAAGGGAAAATTTGGCACAAAGAAATTTTGTTTATATTTTGACTTTGGAATTTTTTTAATACAAGTGCATAGATTTGTTTTTTTTCAATCTGGTTCTTGAGCTATTATGTTCCATCGTCATGTGAATGTCCTCTTTATTTTTCCTACTATTAATTCTTGAATATTGAGAGGATAATTTTTGTTTGCTTAATGGTTTTAATCCTTAAGAAAAAAATTCTATTTATTACATTTCTTTGTCAATTACAACATTAAATTGATTTGTAATAATTTCAAGTTGATTGATATTGTCCTTCAATGAATTATGTCCTAAGAAGAAATATTAGACTAAACATTAGTTTAATTTGAATTTATGTGAATGAATTCCAGATTTTCAAGTTCATAGAAAATATCAATATTTATTTGCAAGTTAATGATAATGTTGTTGCTGTAGATGATAATCATATTTCTAGTGTTACTTTAGCTAATGGTCGATTAAATGTGTTCATTAGCTACTAATTATATTACATGAATTCTAAAACAATATCATTTGCAATTGTCCCTTTTATTAATTTGGCCAAACAAAAGCTAGAGTTAGAGATCAGTTAGCTTTTTCATATGTTTCTTAATGTAAAACATGGAAAGAGACATAGTTGATTTGTGTTCATCTTGCAGGATAAACAACTTGTCATTTACAATTACTCGTTCTAATTCTTATTTACATTGAGGAATATCTTGAATTTAGTTTTCATTGGATTTAGGGAAAAAAATTAATTTTATTTCAGTTTGTGAAATAGTTCATCTTCTTTAATCCAATTGCGTTTTGTTCTGGCCCATTTCATTTACCGTAACATAGTACTGTACATTCTATATCATAATATGATTTTTCAACAAGATTATTGTATCATACTATAATTATAATTTATAAATGAAATATATAAATTAGAATTACCTAGTATATCTTAGTTCATTTACGATGAAACACTGAACCCTTGTTTAAATATTTATATATATCAGACATAGCTTGTTTGATTTCCATTATTTCTTTTACAAAGGTAACTTAATAATTTAATCATAGTATATTGTCAACCATAGTTTAGCGTAGAAATAGTTTAGATTAATATAGAATAACCATAGTTTATATTATTTTAGATTAGGATTAATTTTTCCCCAGATTCAATCCTTCATAAGAAGAAAGGATCCAAGACTAACAGAGCCTACAAACCCATCAAGGGTAGTTATACCAAATGACCTGGGATATTAAAGAATCTTGATCTAGGCTATTCCTCCCTTGTTGACTTAGGTGCATAACACCCATGTCAACAAAATGGTGCTATAAGGAGGGAAAATATGACTATAGATTGAAAAGAGTAGTCATAAATGACAAAGCATTAGGTCACAAATTGTCACTAGGAGTCACAAGGACCCTCCCCTTAATGACACTTCAGTGAGTTCTCTGCCACAACCTGAAGAAACACAAAATGGCCTACTACCTTGACTTGGCCATATTCATAAGTTGAATTGACCAGGTCCTTCAAATATCTCGAGAACTTATTAATCAAACTCAAGAGAGATCTGAAAGGACTTCTTCTCTTCAAAGAAGATTATCTCAGTACTTGGTCACACTTCTTGATTTGCACATACAAGAACCTACGGTGCTTGAGTCACATGAAGGCATTCGTAAGGCTACCGTCACAACAAATGATAGGTTGCATGACATCCTTATTGGTAAACTTACTGACTTGTGTGAATGACCCACTGGTGAGATCAATCAACCAAATTTTCTGATTTGATTCTCCTCCTTCTCCACCTAGTTTGCCTTCATCCTCAGGAAATTCCTTGGGTGAAGAAGGCTCTTTCGAGTCCTCTGAATCAGAGGGATCCCCTAGGATGGAATATAATCAATGTGACAATCAAGGCAACCCACAAAATGATCATGTGGTCCCTTGATTAGATATGGATGTCGTGACTATTCATGGTGTATAGAATCCCTTGCCAAGGAACCCCCACAAGTTCTTACCAATGTTTGACCCCGATTCGAAGAAATTTTATAAGGGTCACATCAAAGCATTTATTCTTTCTATTAGGCAAAAAAGTGTCCTCCATGAGGATGTAGTCTGTAGATTGTTCACATATACCTTAGAGGGAAAGGCCACTACGTGGTATTTTTCTCAACCTCCTTAAAGCATCATTTCTTGGGTATAGTTTGAATAAGATTTTATTTAGATGTTCGAAGATGAGAAGCCACCAAAGGTTCTAGTCAATGAAAAATCAAACATGAAAATGTAGAACAAAGATAAGGTAAAGGGATTCAATGTTATATTTTTGTCATTGAAAAACAAGATACCCGTTGAATCCTTGCTGGCTCAAAATATCGTAGTCACTTACTACATCAAAGCTTTCTCTCATGATATAGCCATTTTGGTAAAAGGGGAACAAAATACAAACTTATGGAAACCTTTGAGGAAGCCTTAAAAGTTTAAAAGGACATTCTTAGTTTAAAACCTGTTACTGATAAATAGTCAGACATTGTCTCCTCTTCTAAAAAAATACCAAAACGATCAAAACAACCTACAGTAATAAAGGACCAGTTAAGTTTAGACTTAGAAAGCTTCCAAAAGGTCATAAATAATTATCCAATGAGATAATTGACCTTAAAAAAAGAAAATTTGAATGATCAACTGATAGGGGAAATTTTAAGCAATCATTTAAGAGATATCCTCCTCAAAAATAACCTCTCCTAAATGAAATATTGCTTGTTGAAGGAATAGAAAATATTTACAGGATTTGACAAAATATCTTGATTCAACACCTAATAGTAGTGAAGAAAAAGAAGTTGGATCGGATTTTAAAAATCAAGATGAAATTTAGCCCCCTGATTTTTTGTTGAATTAATTTGAAGAGGATATTAGCCCTGTTTTTACTCGTAGTAAATATTTAGATAAAAGTCAAACACCACCTACATCAGATAAAAATGCAAACAAACCATCAGCTAGGACTCATAAATCTACAACTTTAAATATTGAATATGATCCACTAGATGATATGAAGAAAATAATATCTCCTTGTAGGAACTTTGGAAAATTCTTGTAATTCAAAAAAACGTTCAGCATCATATTGTTGGCTTAAAACTTCCTTCAGATAAATATATAACTTCTTTTGATAAAGCTTCTTTGGAAAATGTTCAGATCTTAAAACACCCTTCTACTCAGAAAAAGAAACCCGCACCATTCTCATTAACCCTGAAAATTTGTAACCGTAATGTCCACAATTGTATGATTGATACAGATGCTTCTTCAAATGTAATGTAACTTTCCATTTGTAAGAAGATTAATGCAAATATTAAACCTTTTAATATAAAAAATGTACAATTGGATAAAACGTATGTTAAAGTAGTAGGGGAATTGAATGATGTTTTGATTATATTTTCATAAGACCATAAAGTCCATCAGATTATAGATATTGTGATTGCTAACATTCCTGAAGTATATGGATTATTTTTGAGTAGGGATTGGCTGCAACACCTTAAGGGATTTATGGACAATGATTTCATTCAATTGTGGCTACCCTAAAATGGGGAGACAAAAAAAATCAATATTAAAAAACATCCATACATGAAACATATCATTACTAATTTGAATGATTCAAATGAATGAGTAAAGACTGTTGATTTCAATGGATGTTGACTCTTTCTTTGGAAATTTTGTTTCTCATTTTTCTCCTTTTTTGAATTTAGAACAACAACTTGATTTAGAAATAGTCAATCCATTAGTTAAAGTTGATCAAATAATTCCACATATTAGTGATGTGTTGAACCTTGCGAAATATGAAATATGGTCATTGTATTTTGATGGTTTTAAGTCTAAAGAAGGAACTGGTGCTAGATGTATGCTTTTAGATCCTCATGGAAGCAATTTTTTTATTGCATGTAGATTATAATTTCAATGTAATAATAATTTTGCAGTGTACGAAGCTATTATTCAAGGACTTGACAATGCTCTAGATGTTGGATTTAATTGTATAAGAGCTTACGGTGATTCTGAAATAATTGTTAGACATGTAAATAATTCTATTCACTTCCTTTCACCACACTTAAAGGTTTATCAAGCTTAAGTATGTGAATTAATATCAATGTTTTCAGATTTTAATATTTATCTTATTTCTAGAACTACAAATTAAGAAGCATACTTGTTAGCTAATGTGACTTCTAGATTCCAACTGAAAATTTTGACCTTGATTCTTTTAGAGTAGAATTACTTTTTATACCATCCATGCCTAACAACATCACTAACTGACATGTGTTTGATGTTGATAAATAGATCATTGAATTTCTACATATGGAGGGTACATTTAATGATGAAATAATTGGTGAGGCCACTCATGAGGAGAATTTTTAATACTTCTCTCAGATCAAAAAATATTGTTCATCATATGAACTCTTTGACATGGTAAAACCAATCCCTAAATCTATTGTTAGATTGAAGAATCTATATGAATTGCATGATAGGTTTAAGAGATTTAAGAACTATAAAACTAACAAATTTACCATGGAATTCAAAGTTATAAATTTGGGGTCAAAAGATAATTCACAATGCATCAATTTAGGAATAAAATGTTCTCCCAAAGAAAGGTCAGTTTTCATTAATTTGTTTAAGCTATACAAAAATGTAGTTTCTTTGACTTATAATGATTTCAATGTTGGCATTATGAGACAAGTATTGTCCTTGATGGCAAATCACACTGATAACAAATCATAGTGCAGAAGGATAGCAGCAAGGAATTGATGATCAGTCTACAAGTATGAAGAAAAATATATACATGCTGGTTCACTATATACCAAGTCGCGTATACAAGCAGGTTCACTATATACCAAGTCGCGTAAACGCAGGTTCGCTATATACCAAGTCGCGTGTACACGCTGGTTGGCTTCAGTAAAAGCGCGTGTACGTGGAAAACTTATCTTTGGTCCACGGCGGTTATTCCTTGGAAGTTGTGCCTATGGTTTTGGACCTTGGTGTCTCGACGGACGTGTTGATCCCTAGTTTTGAAGATGATGGTATTGGATTTCTATGGTTTTGGCCCTTGGTATTGAACAAGGCCTAAGGCTATATAAGGAGAAGGAAATCATTAGGCAAGTGTATCTGAAATGTCTTGAATATCTGATGAAGTATTAGATCCAGTATGCAGGTTATTGGTTGATGATGTATTGCTTGATCTGAGCTAAGGAGAGATCTCATCGGTTGATGGAGAACAAGATCTAAGGAGAGATCGGGATCAAATGGTTTGAAATGAACTATCTTTATATAGTTGATTATGCGTATTTCTAGATCTGCATACTGACGCAATGTTATGTTCTGGGTATAACTGATGTCTGGTACAGCTGCAAGTTATGAAAAATTATTTTTAGATCTGTACGCAGGTTGTCTTCGGTAAAACCGCGTGTATATGCGAGTTTCCTTCATTGAAGTAGCGTATATCTTTTGGAGCGTGATTTTTGGGTTGCAGCTGGGTCTGACTGTTATTGCAGAGTTCTGTAGTCTGCTCTGTGCTCTGGTGACTGGGTTTGATAGGGTTTCAGTGGTTCAGTGATTGTTGGTTGTTTTGTAATCTGCTATGAAAGTTGAATGAATTATGGTCTTCAGATTGTAATGTTGTGCTTCAGGAGTATCCAGTCTGAAAATTGATGAAAAGTGGTACCTGAAGGAAAGAAGATTGTAGGCCAGCACCTACGTACTAGTATCTTAGCTAGTACAAGAGCAAAGGGGGTTGGAGCTCCCTTCCAAGGAAGTTTGGAGAACGAGAGAAGGTTGAAGCCTTCTGCAGGTTGTAGCCTGCGTACTGGTATAAGGCTGCACCAGTACAAAAGATTGTAAACTGAAGTTCTTATTAAAGAAAGATAGAGACGACTTGCAGCAGGTGGTTTTCACCCACATTGGGTTTCCACCTTATATCATGGTGTTCATGTGTGTGGCTTTTGTGTGATGATCTGTTCTGTTATACTGCATCTTTTTACTCTTAATATGATGAATAATGTCCTGATGCATTTAACTGAAGATAAACTAACTGAATTATAAGATTTATGGTTATACGCTGGTTTCTTTAGACACAGTAGCGTGTACACGCTGGTTCACTTAACTGAAGTAGCGTATATGTTTCTGAGCATTGAAAAAGTTTTATTGATCTGATAATACTGATTCACCCCCCCCTCTTAGTATTATTTCCAACAATTGGTATCAGAGCAGGTCCTTCAGAGAAGCTTGATCGCTTTAAGGTAGATCGTTCATCATGAGCAACTACGAGAGAGAAGCATCAATCAGGCCACCGGTTTTTGATGGGACAAACTTCAATTATTGGACGGTAAGAGTTACTGCCTATCTTCAATCTCTTGGTACAGAAGTTTGGGACATCGTAGAGACAGGCTACATTTTTCCTTCAGCTACTCCTACAGATGCAACCGAGAAAAAGAAATATGAAACAAATGCGAAAGCTGTCAATACTCTATTGGGATGTATATCTCAATCAGAATTCATGAAGGTAATGCACTATAAATCTGCAAAAGAAATATGGGACAAAATTGTCACGAGCTATGAAGGAGACGAACAGGTAAAGCGTGCTAAACTTCAAACTCTCAGGATTAAGTATGAGACTCTCAGAATGTATAATGATGAAAGTGTGGCTAACTATTTCCTTAGGGTAGATGAGATTGTTAATTGCATGAAAAACTTGGGTGAAGAAATAAAAGAGGCTATTGTGGTTGAAAAGGTTCTAAGATCTTTGTCCCCCAAGTTTGAATCTAAAGTGTCTGCCATAGAAGAAAAGGAAAATCTGCAAATTCTTACTATGTCTCAGCTTCACGGAATTCTAACCGCTTATGAAATGAGAAAGGGAGGTCCATCAGACAGAAGAGAAGCTGCCTTCAAGGCTTCAAGCAAAGAAGATTATTATGAAGCAAGTCACGTGCCAGAAGATGAAGAAGAGGAATCAAATTTTGTCAGAAATCTTCAAAGGGGTTCTGGAAGGTTCAGAGGTAAGTTACCTTTTAAATGCTTTACTTGTGGAAGAGTAGGTCATTATGCTGCCAGATGTCCTCACAAAAATAAGAATGACAAGGGAAAGGAACCTGTTAAATGGAACAAGAAACAAAATGAAAAGAAGAAAAGCTATTACACTCATGAAGATAGTGATGGTCTTTCAAATAGTGATGAAGATGAACAAGGTAATAGATATAAACTTTTAATGGCTTTTGAAGATGATGACTATATGGATGCTATAGATGTAGAAGGCTTTTGTGAAGAAATGAAAGATCTCAAAGTTTGCTTAGAAGAGAAGAGTGCTATTATTGATTCTCTACAATGTCAACTAGCTGAAAAGGAAAAACATCTTGAAAAATTGGAATGTGAGATTGTTTGTCTTAGAAAGGAGATTGAGAAAACAAAAGAGATTAATCTTAAATTTGTTAAAGGATCTGAAACCTTGGATGAGATTATCAATGTGCAGCGATCTCCTCTGATCAAGACAGGTCTTGGATATAATGGAGAAACATCTCAAGCCTCTACCTCTAAAAGCTATCTTGATGCAACAAGGAGAAGCGAGCAAAGGCCAAATAAAAGTCATCAGGTGAATCAGGGACAGTTTACCTCAAGAACAAATAAAGACCATCAAGAAATTCGGGGACAAACTGCCTTAAGGACAAACAAAAGCTACAATCAGCCTCAGGTAAAATCTTCCCAATTTGCTCCAATAATGAATGTGAATAGAAGCTACAATCGGTTGGATGATAGATCTGATTATCGCAGAAGTTTCTTTAATGGCCAATGCTTTTCTTGCCATAACTTCGGTCACAAAGCTGCTCAATGTGTTGCCTACAAGACAATCATGACTAGAGAAGCTCAAAAGCAAGGGAGAATGACTGGAACCATGAAAAGGACTTATAACAACTTTTTGGTTCTTGAAAATGAAGTTGAATGCTCTATTTGTAATAACTTTGGTCATGAAGACTCTGAATGCAGGAGCAGGTTCCGGAAGACAACTCAGAAGGAACAAACCTCAAATGTCAGAACATGGAGAATAAAGGAACCGCAACCAGAAAGATGTGGGATAGCCTTTTATGCGGAAGGTCAAGAAAGCCTATGGTACATTGACAGCAGATGTTCGAAGCATATGACAGGGGACAAAGAAAAGCTTGAGTCATATACCGCATTAGAAAAGGGGAAGAAAGTTTCTTTTGGAAACGATATCTCTGCAGCCATAAAAGGAAAATGTGTTGCTCCATTAAAAGAGAAGGTCAAAGCTGGAAATGTTTTGTATGTTGATGGATTGAAACATAATCTTCTGAGTGTCAGTCAGATGTGCGATCAAGGAATAGAAGTAATATTCAGATCAAATGGATGTTGTGTTCGTGACCTTGACACAGCTAAAACAGTGATCAAAGGAAGAAGGACTCCAAATAATCTATACATATTTGAAGAAGGACCACAACAATGTTATTTGAGCAAGGATTATGAACACTGGCTATGGCATCGAAGGTTGGGGCATCTAAGCTTTTCACAAATAAGGAAAGCATGCAAATATCAGGCAGTTCGTGGTCTTCCAGATATCAAAATTCCAGACAACACTATATGCAAATCTTATCAGTTTGGAAAGCAAACCAGAACTAACTTTCCAGAGAAGGAAGGATCAATCAGCATACCTCTTGAGCTAGTCCATACAGATGTATGTGGTCCATTTAGGAAAAGGACACCTCGAGGAGAAGAATATTTGATATTATTCATTGACGATTTCTCCAGGTTTGTTTGGTTAGGGCTTATGAAGCACAAGGATGAAGCATTCGAAAAATTCAAATCCTTCAAAGCCTTGGTTGAAAATGAATCAGGACACAAAATTAAGTTCCTCAGATCTGACAGAGGTGGGGAGTTTACCTCAAACGAATTTTTCGATTTCTGTGAAGAACATGGGATAAGAAGAGAATTCTCTACAGCTAGAACTCCTCAGCAAAATGGGGTTGTGGAAAGAATGAACAGAACAATCCAACAAATGGATCGTGCTATGCTTGATGAATCAGGTACTCCCACAACTTTCTGGGGTGAGGCTGCACATGCTGCGGTTATTATTCTTAACAAAACAAATGTCCGAGTAAACAACACTCAAACACCTCATGAGCTCTGGAGTGGTGAGACTCCTTCGGTGAAGCACTTCAAAATCTTTGGGAGCAAATGTTATATTAAGAATACTGATGAGCAACTTGGAAAACTTGAACCAAGAGCAGATGAAGGAATTATTCTTGGTTATTCTCCACATAGTAAAGCATACAAGTGCTACAACAAAAGACTTGGCAGAATTGTTGACAGCATTGATGTAGTGGTTGATGAGAAGGGATATATTCCTAGGCAAGTTCATCATGAAGACATTGAAGAAGATGAAGGCTACCCTCAAAGGCAGAATGATGAAGAAGAAGAACCTCAAGAAGAAGAAGAACCTCAAGAAGAACCTGAGGAGCAGACAAGAATAGAAGAGAAGACTCCATCCAGATATGTTCAAAAGAATCATCCAAAATCTCAGATTGTGGGGCAGAAAGAAGCAGGAATACAAACAAGAAGAAGAATTGCAGAAGCTTCAAGCTATTTGGCATTACTCTCTTCCACTGAACCACAAAATGTGAAAGAGGCATGCAAAGATGAATGTTGGGTCAAAGCAATGGATGAAGAACTTGAGCAGATCGAAAAGAACAACACTTGGGAACTGGTTCCTAGACCAAAAGATAAGAATGTCATAGGGACAAAATGGGTCTTCAAGAATAAATTGAATGAAAATGGAGAAGTAATTAGAAACAAGGCCAAACTTGTTTGTAAAGGGTATGCACAGCAAGAAGGGATAGATTTTGAAGAGACCTTTGCTCCTGTAGCAAGACTTGAGGCCATCCGAATGTTCCTTGCTCTCTCAAGCTTTCAAAACTTCAAGGTATTTCAAATGGATGTGAAATCAGCCTTTCTGAATGAAGACTTAGAAGAAGAAGTATATATTGAACAACTAGATGGTTTCATTCTTGGGAATGATCCAAACCTTGTATGCAGATTGAAAAAGGCTCTCTATGGTCTCAAACAAGCTCCAAGGGCTTGGTACTATCGGTTGGACAAATATCTTCACCAACAAGGCTTTTCAAAAGGATCAGCAGATAGCAATCTCTATATAAAAGTTGAAAATAACAAATTGCTAATACTTGTTGTTTATGTAGATGATATTATCTTTGGCAGCAATGAAGAGACTATGAGTCAAAACTTTGCCTTGGTTATGCAGAAAGAATTCGAAATGTCACTACTTGGAGAATTGACATACTTCCTTGGATTGCAAATCCAACAAAATGAAGGAGGCATCTTCTTGTCTCAAACCAAGTACCTCAAGCAGACCTTGAAGAAGTATGGCATGGAAGAGTCAAAGCCAGTATGTACACCCATGGTTACAGGATGCAGCCTCAGTGCAAATGATGAATCAGCAACAATTCATCAACCAACTTATAGATCCATGATTGGGAGTTTGCTTTATTTGACAGGTACCCGACCAGACATCATGCATGCAGTCGGAATAGTTGGGAGATTTCAGGCAAATCCAAAGGAGACTCATCTTCAGGCGGTGAAGAGAATTTTCAAATATCTTCAAGGGACACAAAATTATAGATTATGGTATCCTAGAGATACAGATCTCACACTTCATGCTTATACAGATGCAGATTGGTCCGGAAGCGTGGATGACAGGAAGAGCACAAGTGGTGGTGCATTCTTTATGGGCTCCAGATTAGTATCTTGGTTCAGCAAGAAACAGAGTTCGATTGCCTTATCTACAGCTGAAGCAGAATATGTGGCTGCGGCATCTTTTTGCACACAACTTCTTTGGATGATGCAGACCTTGCAGGATTTCAAATCACTTGCACTTCACCAGTCTCTATCTTATGTGATAATACAAGTGCAATCAGCATTTCAAAGAATCCAGTCATGCACTCAAAGACCAAGCACATACCAATCAAGTACCATTTTCTTCGGGAACAAGTGCTTGAGCAGAAGGTCAAGTTAGAGTATGTTCCTTCTAAGGAACAAGTTGCTGATATTCTCACAAAACCATTGCCCAGGGAAACTTTTGAATATCTCAGACAAAAGCTGGGAGTATTTGATGCTTCATCCTGCTGTTGAAGCTTGTCTGTTCTACAGAAAAGTTGGTATACGCAAGTTACGTAAGGGATATCCGCGTATATACGCCGATCTATGCTGGGAAAGTAGCGTGTATGGTGTACGCGTGTTGTAGAAAGCATATCCGCGTGCATACGCTGTTTTATGCAGAAGAAGTCGCGTATATGGAGTTCTGAACAGCAAGGGCAGACTCTGGTTGGAGAAGGTCTGAGATGGGTATGCCAGAATGCAGCAGGCACAGGTTCAGGGGGAGCAGCTTAAAGTCTCATAAAGAATTGTTGGCATTTAGATGCTTTTGGTTCTAGTACACAACTGTTGTTGGTTTCAGGAGAAGGAGCTCAGAAGGAAATCTTGGTTGCTGATCTAAAAAGATGTTTATCAGATGCTGCTTGTGATCTTCATAAGTCTTGGTCTAGATCTGTTGTCTCTATGTCATGTATTTTTTTGTAATATCTCTTTTATGGTGTCAAGGTCATGTAACGGCCTATGTTGGTTTCCCCACTATGCCTGGGATGAATGATGTAATATAATTGGTTGTTTCTGATGTATCCCCTCTTGGTTGGGAGTATGGATTGAGTCTTTTGGTGATAGGGAGGTCCCTTATGGTGTATAAGTCTTGGTTCTTTTGAAGAACATCTTTTGCAGACCTTGCCTACAGTCAGGGGAAGCATTATTTAGCACAGCCAAGCAAAGATATCAGCATGTACTCAGGGGGAGCACAGCCCTTTGCCCTTGATGACAAAGGGGGAGAGTGATTTGATTTGGTGTTGTTTCCATCAAGTCCAAAGGGGGAGATTGTTGGCATTATGAGACAAGTATTGTCCTTGATGGCAAATCACATTGATAACAAATCATAGTGCAGAAGGATAGCAGCAAGGAATTGATGATCAGTCTACAAGTATGAAGAAAAATATATACATGCTGGTTCACTATATACCAAGTCGCGTATACAAGCAGGTTCACTATATACCAAGTTGCGTATACGCAGGTTCGCTATATACCAAGTCGCGTGTACACGCTGGTTGGCTTCAGTAAAAGCGTGTGTACGTGGAAAACTTATCTTTGGTCCATGGCGGTTATTCCTTGGAAGTTGTGCCTATGGTTTTGGACCTTGGTGTCTCGACGGACGTGTTGATCCTTAGTTTTGAAGATGATGGTATTGGATTTCTATGGTTTTGGCCCTTGGTATTGAACAAGGCCTAAGGCTATATAAGGAGAAGGAAATCATTAGGCAAGTGTATCTGAAATGTCTTGAATATCTGATGAAGTATTAGATCCAGTATGCAGGTTATTGGTTGATGATGTATTGATTGATCTGAGCTAAGGAGAGATCTCATCGGTTGATGGAGAACAAGATCTAAGGAGAGATCGGGATCAAATGGTTTGAAATGAACTATCTTTATATAGTTGATTATGCGTATTTCTAGATCTGCATACTGACGCAATGTTATGTTCTGGGTATAACTGATGTCTGGTACAGCTGCAAGTTATGAAAAATTATTTTTAGATCTGTACGCAGGTTGTCTTCGGTAAAACCGCGTGTATACGCGGGTTTCCTTCATTGAAGTAGCGTATATCTTTTGGAGCGTGATTTTTGGGTTGCAGCTGGGTCTGATTGTTATTGCAAAGTTCTGTAGTCTGCTCTGTGCTCTGGTGACTGGGTTTGACAGGGTTTCAGTGGTTCAGTGATTGTTGGTTGTTTTGTAATATGCTATGAAAGTTGAATGAATTGTGGTCTTCAGATTGTAATGTTGTGCTTCAGGAGTATCCAGTTTGAAAATTGATGAAAAATGGTACCTGAAGGAAAGAATATTGTAGGCCAGCACCTACGTACTAGTATCTTAGCTAGTACAAGAGCAAAGGGGGTTGGAGCTCCCTTCCAAGGAAGTTTGGAGAACGAGAGAAGGTTGAAGCCTTCTGCAGGTTGTAGCCTGCGTACTGGTATAAGGCTGCACCAGTACAAAAGATTGTAAACTGAAGTTCTTATTAGAGAAAGATAGAGACGACTTGCAGCAGGTGGTTTTCACCCACATTGGGTTTCCACCTTATATCATGGTGTTCATGTGTGTGGCTTTTGTGTGATGATCTGTTCTGTTATACTGCATCTGTTTACTCTTAATATGATGAATAATGTCCTGATGCATTTAACTGAAGATAAACTAACTGAATTATAAGATTTATGGTTATACGCTGGTTTCTTTAGACACAGTAGCGTGTACACGCTAGTTCACTTAATTGAAGTAGCGTATATGTTTCTGAGCATTGAAATTTTTTTATTGATCTTATAATACTGATTCACCCCCCCCTCTCAGTATTATTTCCAACATTCAAGACCTTAGATCTAAATAGAATGCAACATGTTAGTCCTATGAAACCCAAAACCAAGCCCTTTCAACAGAAACTTAGGAAAAGGCACCCAAGTCTCTAGTCCTCGGTTAAATAAGAATTAAATAAACTCCTGATAGCTAAGATCATTTTCCATGTGTGACACAATCGGTGGGTTGCTAACTTAGTATCTGTTAGGAAGAAAAATGGTGACATACGTCTTTGTGTTGATTTTAGAAATTTAAACAAAGCCTCTGAAAAATACAAGAACCCGATACCATCCATGGAATAAATTATCTAGCGTGTCTTATGCTCCAAGATTCTATCCTTCATGGATGGATCCTCAGACTACAATCAAATTATGGTAACACCTGATGACCAATTGAAGAACAAATTTTGAACTCCTTGGGGTACCTTTTCCTACAGGAAAATGCCCTTCGGATTGATAAACGTTGGGGAAAATTTATAGTGGGTAACAAATATCACTTTTAGATGTTTGATCAATGAACCCGTGTTTATATACTTGAACGATATCATTATTTTCTCCAAACAGAGGTTGTTAGAAAATAAAAAATGAAGAAAATATTTTCTTATATTTCTAATTACTTGTGATTTATTTTGTCCTTGTTAGTTATTCTTTTAACTTCTTTATGTCTTCTTTTATCTTCTCATCATAAAGAAACCATCAAACCATAAAATCATGAAGACCAAAACAACAATGACACAAGATGTAGGTTCTCAGCCAGGGAAAAACCCCTCTCCTAGGGGAAAATCCAAAAAATTCTCTTCTCTTCTTTTAGAACCAAATCAAATGAAACAAAAAATACACTTGACACAACGAGATGACCTTATCCACCCACAAGGACAACATTCCCAAGAAATCTTCTTTTAACAAGTCAAAGATCCAAGTCAACAAACTTTGATTCTCCAAAAGTCAACTCAAACAAAGTAAATTTTCTAAGAAATAAAGTTTCAACGTTTTCTCTTATCCTTGCAACTTCTTTGGCCTTGCAATTCCTTATTCTTACTAGCATGTGTGAGCACAAACATAGAAACTTTGGTCTATTTGGCTTGAAAAAGGTTCTGCTCTTCATTGCTTGAATTTTCCTTTTCTCTTGTATACTTTTCACTTTTCTTCTCTTCCTTTCTATTGTATATCGAATAGATTATTAGATGATCCCCCACAATAGGTCGAATACTTTATTTATATATAGTATTCAAGGTGGTCGAGTCTCTTCAAAAGGTTGACATGTGGGAAGGGTGGGATGACTTGGTGGAGGAGGTCTACATGATCAATTACATAAAAATAATTTTCCTTTATTTACATAATATACCCAAGAAGGGTATTTTAACTATGACTATGAATTTTGACACAACCCTAGTGGCGTTCAATGGAGGCTTGACCTAGAAAAATAAATAAATGAGCATGAAATCCATGCTTATAAATAATTTTCTTTTACATTAAATTTTATTTTATTTCCTTTTGACAAATAAATTACATCATAACTCAAATACAATTATGAAGATTGACACTAGTTACATTTCTCAACACTCCCTCTTAACTAGGGAGATATTTATAATTGTTCAACCAGTACAAGGTTGACCTCAATTTGAAATTTTCTTAAGAAGAGTACAACAATAGACACAATTTTTGGGATACCCTTAATGCCAAGGTATCCTCCCAACTAGGACTAAGGT
This sequence comes from Pinus tabuliformis, assembly GCA_031772625.1. Taxonomy (NCBI): domain Eukaryota; kingdom Viridiplantae; phylum Streptophyta; class Pinopsida; order Pinales; family Pinaceae; genus Pinus; species Pinus tabuliformis. The sequence goes on along the minus strand of CM062812.1, from coordinate 887,425,633 downwards.
GTCATAAAAGAAATATGCCACTATAGGTATGATCAGGCTATAACCCTGGCATCAATCCATCAGGATATATATACCATCTAGGCCTCAATTCGTTGACACCAACCCTCCCATGGATCCACGTATCATCAAGAAGGTCAACACTAAATAGAAGCTCCATAAGACCAATATACCCTCCAAAAATGGGATCCAAACATCATCTGGGTGACCTAACCACAACATGAGATATCAATACCAACCTGGCCAAGATTTCCTCCCAAGTACCATCATATGGGTAGTTTTATGGTACTTCATCTCTTCCTTTCAACCAAATCAAAGACAATTATCATTATCCCGACTTTTAGGAAGAGATCAACACATCAATCAATTCAAGCATGCTCCTAAAACTAACTTGGGAAGAGATTTCGTCAACACTTCAGCGACTTGTTCATCTGTTAGCACGTACTCTATCTTCATGCACCTAATCATGATCCAAACTTCAAATGTACATATTATTGTATTCTAGGGTAATATTTGGGGTCATTCAACTATTCTAATGCTGCTTAAGTCATCACAATATCCAAAACATTTCAACAAAAGATTCCTTCTTCAATTTCTCTAGTAGCACCAGACTAAACCTTAGCACTTTCCAAAACATCCAATTCTTATTTACATCTTCATTAATTACAACTTTATTAATTATGAATACAAATCATGAATAACCATCTTTAGTGCTTCAACTATTCTCCAATCTCAAACATCCCCATGGTATTTGCATTAAGTTATCAACTGGAGGAGATTCACTTTTCAACCAATCTCCCTCTCAACTAGGGAGATATATACTTTTATCCAAGTTTCTTCTCAAATAGGGGACAAGTCCATCAATAGTTTTATTCTTCCAGCCACACAAGCTCTTTCATTAGCATCATCATTTCATCAGAGAATTTTGATCTTCCAAAACTTTATTTCTTCAAGGACATCATTCCTTCTAATTTCACATGGTAACAAGGTCATTTTTTTAATGCCATAAATATTCTTATAGCTCCTTCTTTCCATCATGCCCAGCATCATCATCAAATATGATTTAGGTAAGTATCTACAACATCTTGAAGAATATGTACCTGCAAACCTTAAACAACAAGTAGGACCAAACACACACATATATATATACAAGAGAATGAAGTCAATATAAGTTTAGCACATCATAAAAATGGGAGCATATAGATTTATAAAAAAAATAAAACTTTAGATATCTAAAACCTAAACTTAGATTTACAATCAACAAGGGTTACACCTTTCATGTCCTATACCTTCACAACCATATTTGATAGGGTTTTTGTTACAAACCCTAGATTTCATCATCAAGATGAAATCCTAAGATATCAATAAATAAATCAAGTTAGGATTTCAATCACAACGAAACATTATTACATCTAGAGTTTCATTATCATGCCCTAGAAACTTATGACAATCTCTACTAGGGTTTTGTCGTAAACCCTATACATAAACATCAAAACTTTAATGTTATATATGCAACAACTCAATCAAGCTATGGTATCAATCATGTGGAAACACATACACTTAGGGTTTCATTCCTAGGATCTTACATTAACTATTACAAGGATTTTTCCATAAACCCTAATTCACCAAACCATAAAAATATAGGGTTTCATCATATAGCCTAAACATCAACAACAATCGTTAAAAGGATAGGGTTTCATAGCATCAAAAAAACCTAAAAATTAGGAGAGTAGGATTTCATCATATGTTCTATAATTTTTAAACAAACCCTAATTAAACTAAGGTTTTATAGTGTGTTAGTACTCTCTGATTTCCTTAGGCTGAAAAAGGAATCCCAGAGGTAACCACAAACTGCTTTAGACTAGAATCTAGTTCGTCTAGCTTGAAGAGGGCTCTCCCACTTAGGTTACTAAAAAAATAGGATTTTAGGGTAGGTTATAAACTCAACAAAGTTTTACTTTTATAGGTCTGTTGATGAGAAAAGGGGTAGATCCATTGCGCATGGAGTCATGTCAAATCATATTTTGTCTAGTGAGATGATGGAAAATAGAGGGTTTCTTCACATCGGCAAGGTAGGCAGCTTTGGTGGTGGATTTAGATAAAATTGTTGTAGGAGGAGAATTTAGAAAGGATGAAAAGTCTAAAACATTAGAGCATCAAATCATGGATTAATTCTAAAGTGTTTATTTTAGCTAAAAACATTAATAACTTGGCAAACTAAAATAGAGAATTCATTAAAGATGAATTTTGAATTAATCATTTGGTTTTCCAAGCAAGTCAATGAACGTTTAAAGAGATGTAAACAAATATATTAACTTACAATACCAAAGGATCTCAAAACCACCAAAATTCTGACTCACAAATCCCTGCAAATTTCACCTTTGTATTTCATTCATTCACTAGAAAAAAGTATTAAAAAAATAGTGCACAAAGTCTTATCCTCTAATCTCAAGAAACAAAACCATTTACAATGTTTTTTATATATTTATACATCATTAAAGATTTTATCTCCTACCATAGGTGGTCAAATTCATTGACCAAAACCAACTTTAGCTAGATACATCCAAAAAATAGTGCATATACTGAAAAATAGGATTAGTTTCACCTACTACCAATCACTACCTAATACATAGTTAACTTGGAATATATGAAATTAAGCCTTAATTGCATCTCCTAAAAAGTATGCCACCTATCCATAATGATCTAACTACTAAGAGAAAAAAATCGAAATTTGAAACAAAATAGAGCTCACTGTCCAAACTCGTAGTGCATTAGGCAGACTCACAACACATTGAAGTGGCTTCCATGATTTGTATGGTTGCGGCTCCTATCACTTAAAAATAAGCAAATGGGTATGGTTCAAATACCCTTTTGATGGTGCTGGACCTCCTAATTCAAAACCCATGTAGACATCCCTTTGACCCGAACCCCACTTTCATAGCGCACTGTCTGTTTTCGCAGCGCCTCCAAAAAATGAAACACATGATGACTTTTTCTTAATGTGTAATGTCGGAAACATCAAAATGGGTTCTGGAACCATAATATAACTCCCTCATGACATCAAAACTTCCAACTTCACTATCCCACAATTCTCAAAATGTATATATGAAAAGTGCAACAAGCCCCTTGTTGCGGTTTTGCAATTTTCATCAAAATTTTACCTTTTCTGATCTCCTGAGCCAAAAACAAGGTTTCAGAGTTGGGTTGAGGTTTCTTGTTGGAGATTCACATTTTAATTAGCCTCTGGAAGTAAGTCCAACTTACCTCTTTTCCTATTCCTTCTAGATTCTTTGACTTTAGTAAACTTGCTCTTCACTAACCTAAGTCTTCGTTTTAGGACCAAGTTTTGTACATATAAAATTTTCACTTTCCTATGCAGAGTCAAGTTCCACTTTAGTTTATTCTTAGCTTTGTCAAGGACTGGTATAATAGTCTCCACCTCTCTAAACACGACCAACTTATCCCTATGATATTTCTCTGCAAGTTGGTCTAATTGATATTGTATTCTTTCAAGATGTTCTAGTAGCTTCTCGAATTCCTTCTGTTCATAAAAAATGACAGGATGAACAACCTCCTTTTATTTCATATGCACCTTGGAAGCAGTCCTAGTCTTAGGTCTCCTAGAATGCTCAACTATCTCCTTCAACTCTTTGACATTAATGACCATTTTACCCTTACCTTTGGCAACAAGTGCCAATGTTTCCTTTGATGGCTCTTCTCTTCTAACTTGGATAATCTCTTGAGACACTTTTTTCCTAAGATATGTATTATACTGCTACAAGAATGTTATTGTCACATGGGTCTTGTCCAACTGACCTTGTAAATCCCTAATTTTCTGGTCTTGTTCATCAATTTCTACTTCTCTTTGTGTTCTTTCTAATTCCATAATTTGAATTGGTGATTATGGAGGAACCACTAGTAATTTCTTGATTTCAACTCTAGTTCTTGGCACCTTTACCACCTTTTCTACCTCAGGGGAAAACTGTAGCTTCTTAGCACTTTTCTTACCAACCAATTTGATTTTAGTCAAATATTTCTTGGCCGAGCTAGCTGCTGCAGGTGAAGCTTCTTTAATCACAACTGAAGGAGTGTATTTCTTAGTCTTTTGACTAGTTGAATATTGGTCTACCCATCCTAAAGAAACCAAGAGCTCCTGCCATGAATTCTCTTTCTTCTCAAGCTCCTTAAGTACCAACAATTTAGTTAATGAAAAATGGAACAAACTGGCCTCAACTTGAATTCCTTTAGTTTGAACCTAGTCAACCATTTTACATAAAATCCTAAAGAAATAATAGGGAAGATTCAAAGATTTCTTGCCAGTAAAACGCATTAAAAGTCTAATGTGATAGTGATACACCCCGCTGAATCTACCCTCACATGTGAAGTACCTTTGGATGACCTCCAACAATTTTCTATGATGATCTTCTAAATAATTCCTTGGAATAAATGAATCATACCTTTCCTATGTTTTGGCTTGAGAAAGTCCTTGAAAGAAACCAAATCAAAATCCATTCCTTTGAACCATTTCTCTCCAATCAAAGGTATCTCAGTGGACTCAGCTATTGATTGAGCTAAGACAAGAAAATTCATACTTCCCACCTTTTCTTATACACCATGAAAACCCCTAACAAATTACTTTGTCAATTGCAAATGATATCCCTGATTTCTCTCACAGAATCTCATACACCCTACCTGTTCAAAATCCATCCTAATGGCTGGATATGCATTATTGGATGTGGTGTACTGTGGTTCAAAACGTACAATGGCTCCTGCTTTGTGTTTTTTGTCTTTTGGTGCTGACATGGCTTCAATTTTGTAGCAAAGGATATTTTGAATTTATGAACAACTTATTTGCGAAATTATGGAGGTCTTATGGATTTTAAATCTTGTGACAATATCTTAAAATACAACCCAACAATTTCACCAAGAATCAGAACCACAAAATTTCTTAGGCAAACCCTATTGGACTCAGAATTTTGTAATTTTTGGCAAAAGATTAAATTAAGGACAGTCACAACACACAAGCCAAAAATGCAATTCCTAAGAAAATTCGACCTCTAAACACCTTTGAATATAAATTTTAAAGGCAAAATCTTAGTTATAGTCTTTGGACCAAGGAAACAATTTGTAGGTAGAGGTTGTCATAGTGGAAAGGAAGATTGACAATGAGAAAAGAGGGAAAAGTCTCATTGTGTGCATTTGCATTGGGTTGGGATGAAAACATAGTGTAGAAGAGGAAAAAACATAGAAAATCTCAGAAAGACAACGATTGCAATATTATCCTATTTGCAAGATCTAAATGGTGTGCGTTGGCTTCAAAATGCAATTTTATAGTTATATTGTGATTGAAGGACAAAGAGAAAAATGAATTTGCACTTGTGAGGGGGTTTTGACTATCGATATGCAAGGAATTGAGCATTATGTGGATTTGCACCACCCTTACCTCCCTTTCGCAGGAAAATAACCAGACCTCTGAGCTTTCCGTTGTCGAAAATGAATAACCAAGCATTAAGTGTTGTAGTGTTTTCTTCTCAATGATGTACGAAAAGAACCTGCTTAAGATTGTGGATTACAAACAATCTGAACAATAGAAATGACTGCTAAACATTGTAGATCTGCAGCTATTGATAGAAACAAAACCTACCGAAATTCTAATCTATGCTACGATCATAGTTAAACAGTGAAAGAGTAATAACCCCAAACATCCAATGGAAACCAGATATGTAAAGAAATTTTTTATAATAACACCTGTGAAGAGAACAGATAAATGTTAGTAGTCCCCCTCTATGAGATGGGTTCTTGGCTATCCTCAAACATTTTCAGCTTCTGTAGAGTCTCTCTCCTCTATAATGCATAAACCCAACAAAAATATGGCGTGCGACGATGAAAATAATCAGAGTTACAACAATGAGTGCAACAACGAAATAATCAAAATTCAATAATGAATGGAAAACCCTTCTATTTATAATGAAATATTGAGTTATCCTCAAATAATGAGCAATAATAAAATATTATTGATCCCATTCTTGGAATAACCACCTAGAATATTTTGTTATATTTGTTTAGGAGGGAAAAAGTATTTAAACTTTTATTTAGAAATAATAAATTAAAAAATGATTTATTTATCATCTCAAGGAATTAGTTAAGGAATAATAATAAATAAGGATTTATTTAATTATTCATAAGGGATTTAGTCAAATTTAACAAAGAAAAATAATTAATTAGCGATTAATTAATTATTCTTAGAGAAAATAAGATAATTAATGATTTATTTGTTTATTTTTCATGATTGGGTCAAATATGACAAGGAATAATAATTAAATAGTGGTTTAATTAATCATTCCAAGAATAAAATCATGTAAATAATGATTTATTTAATTATTCTTCATGGGTTTAACTATAAATTACTTAACCAAGGTGGTTTTTTAAGTAATTTCTCATAGTGAAAGAAATTTTACTATGGTAAAATTGGATTTACATGGTGTACCTCAATCCATCTAGTAAATTAGGCTAGATGATCAATTTTTTGGTGATAACAGATTTCCCCTCAATGTACGAGTGTTAGGAGGAAAACATATGCCCGAAGTACGTTGTAAAGAAACAATCACTTAGACAACATAGGAGAGTCAAGGAGAGAGGGAGGGAGCGAGAGAGAGAGAGAGAGAGAGAGAGAGAGAGAGAGACTAATGAAGTTGAATATGAGAGAGGATAGTGACAGAGGGGGTGAGACTAATGCAAGTCTCATTTTATGTTGTGGTATCAGACCTCAATGAGGTGGGGGAGGCATACCCATACCCGCCAAGATAACCTAGTACAAAAATAATGGTTTGCCTAGAAATATGACACTGTGCAATAAAGTACATGCTGAATGGTACATGAGATGTTGGCATAACAGAGCCAGAAAATGATAGAATGTGTCCCATATATATAATGCACCTGGTAAAAACATGAGCCAGTATTGAATACAATAATATATGAATACATGAGATACAAAGCCCCTTCCCTCAAGAAATGGGTGGGAGGGATGGTAGAACAACCAGAGAAGCCCTGCTGAACAGGGAAGGGTTCCGCAAAACTGAACAGATCATTTGAAGGAGACGTGCATGCTTTGGACACTGTGATCGGTAGGAACTGAACCCATCAACTCCATGGAACTGCATCGGAGGTTGTAGCATAGTAGGTATGCATCTGGGCATGTGGGTGGGCTACCTGAAGGGCCACCCCATCATGAGGTTTGAAAACATCTCTCACACACCCGGGAATCACTGGTATAGTCTACTGCATCATTGGACCATCAAGTGTATGGATCAAGAACATGAAATGATCAAGTCAAAGGGAAATAATGGGACCCTCTTCTCGATCCAAGGCACAGAACAAGAATGGAAGCTAGAACTGAGATACACTGTCCTCCAGGCCGTTATTTTGGAATGAATGAGCTGATGTTGAAAGAATAGGGCCAATGATAGATGAGGCAATGAGGATACTCAACTAAAGCACAAGGGAAAAGAGTAATGTGACTGATGGACTGACACCAGGGATAATGGGGAAATGGGACTGAGGGATAAACATACGACTGCCCTTATCAGAGCATAAAGTGCATGGTTGACCTTGTAGCAACTGACTCAACTCCAGAGGGGATGGGGACAGTATGAATGGAGGCCAAAATGGGCAACACAGGATGAACATTATGCAAATATGGATGGACTATGGTGACATGAGATGATGGGAGATGAAATAGACTCCAAGAATGCAAGGGTGACTCATCACGGATGCTCTAAACAAAGATGACTTGATGACGCTGCCACACAGATAGGGCTGAGTGGGGACCATGAAAACATGAGTAAAGGATGGTTACTCATGAAAAAAATAGACATATGGTACGATAAGTATTTAGAGGAGGTGGACCTCAAAGTACAAGTGTCTCTTTATGATGAAAGTCGATTTTGAGGGGTAACAAAGTGACCTTTCTTGGAAAAATGGTTTCCTGGTGAAGTGTCAAATCATCAAAACCGAGGAAGACCCATTTTAGAGCTTGGTGAGGTATTTCCAATGGTTCTAACATTTTGTCAAATTGAGCTATGGTCTAGTAATAATGGGTGATAGAAAAATTAGGGATTTTTTTATGAAAGGACGTTTTCCCTCCAATTTGGATTCATTTGCTAAGTGACCTGTGGTGAATTTGGAGAGGAGGAAAAGGCCCTAAATATTTTGGAGATTGTGGTAGACAAAGCAACCATCTAAATCATGAATTGTGACTTTCAGGTAGGTGGCCTTACTCATTTCTTCAATTTTAGTGGTTTATTTCCTAATTTTTGGCACTTAGCAGCTCCCTGAGAGACCCTTGCCTTTGCTCATGGTTGCGTCACACTTTTTGGGTCCAGAAGTGCGATATGGCTCGCTGGAAACAACTAGAATCCTATGAGCTCACACTTTCTAGGATAAAAATTGTGATTTGTGGTTGGAGGAAGGGTTGGTCTACTGGTCTGGTGGGGGTTGTAGGTTGACCAGTGTAGCTAGTTGTTTTCTTTTCTGAACTGACAAGACATGTGGGTTTTTGTAGATATGACAGAGCTAAAAATCAACTGGCATGAGTGAGACTTGGATACTCTTCGATCTGATATATAGGGGTATCAAGCGGTTCAAGGGGCATTGGTTGGTTATGTGTTTTTGAAGTTGGTAAAAAACCCATTGATGTGGGCAGGTGAGCCCTTGCTATCGAGAACTGTGAGCTATTGGGATCCAAAACAGGAGGTCGCTGTCATGCAGGGGCACAAGATCGAGTTCACATTACAGGATATTTACTTCTTGACTAGACTTCCTGCCCTTGGAGTGGTGGGGGGTATTCATCCAGTGTTACCTCGTGGGAGGAAAATTTACGAGTTCGTGGAGTGCCATTGTTAATGGTGTGTTCGTGTCAGGGCATGACTATCCCGCTTGTGGATCTAGAGAGGCTAGAGACACAGGCAGTTTCCGCAGTTTTGCTACAGTTCTTGGGAAGCCAGGCATTCCACCACATCACTAGAGGGAAGATGATGTTAGTTGAGAGCATTTTGGCTGGGACCTACTATGGGTGGGCCTAGATGATGTTATCGTTGGTGAAACGACAGTTGAGTCTTTGTGAGAGACAGGTGAATCGTGACTGCACTTTTGGTATAGTACTGTGTGCATTCTTATTTGAGAAGATACTCACTATATGTCCTCATGTACAAATCTGAGACGGGGGCCCACACGAGCCCAGGATGCGTCGCTGGAGGCAATTACTGCAGAGAGGAGTAGGAGGGGGAGTTAGATGGGTGTTCCGACTCGAGTTTTTCACACAATGGGACCAGATGCCCATTTTCATTGATGACTACCCTTATAGTGGGATGAGCTATTAGGGGGATCCTGACTTGCCACTTCCATCTGGGTGAGCATGGGGACTAGACAGTAAGTGTTAAGTTGCTGTGTTTTAAGGTGCATTTTATATTTCTTTCACCTATATGTGGTACTGAGTGTGAAACATGTTGTATGCAGACATCGCACTAGTAAATCTGGTAGGATATGCAGGTCAAGTAGCAGTGCCTGGGGCTGCAGATCAAGGGACATAATCATCACATCAGGGTCTAGAGGATACTATGCTGCTTGCTGATTTGCATCGTAGGTTTGATGTACTCTTGACAGGGGTTTCAGAGTGCGAATGGCATGAATTAGATGATCGGTACACATATGAGTGCATCAGTCTTCCCTCAAAGTGGCGAGGCATCACGCGGCACGTGGAAATGGCCGGTGAGGCAGTACGTGATCTACGTATAGGTGAAGCAAATCCTTTGGCACGAGATCTGCTGGAAAATGACTAGATGTAGGGACATGTGGGTCCATTTGATTGTGATTTTTGTAACGTCTATGGGCATGTTAGATGTATTTAGGGGTATGGCTCCAAACACTTTTATGATACATAATATGATTATGCATTTTGTATGATGATGATGGTTCACCATTTGTGCGGTTATCTTTTGTGGTATACATTTGATGAATGCCAATATATGAATGTCGTTTGTAATGGTATCTACGTAGTGATTTTGGGCTCTAGGCACGACTGAAATTAATGGTTTCAAATTCATGTACCAATAGCTTCACTCGTAGATATTTTATAAATAAGACTTGGTTATGCACATGATACACACCATTCAATTGCATGACAAGTAGCGAGGAATCTAAATGAACATGAATATGAAGGATGCAATGAGCAAGGGCATTGAATAAAAAACCTATCACTACATCATATTCGGCCTAATTATTGGTGGCAGATCCAATGCACATGTCGTTTGAAAGGACTAACGTATGAAAGGAGGTAAAAATGGCCCAGGCTGTCAAGGCTAGATTCCGAGAAAAGCGACTTGCACCATCGGCATGACCAGTATATGGTGTGGATGATGGATCCATCTAAAAGGTGAAGAAGACAACGAATGAGATGATGCCATCTACTTAACTTGATGGCAGAAATAAAGACACACAAATCAAAGGGCTGTGCTATGAATAGAATTTCTTGAGGTAGAGCACATTGGGGGAATTAAGAGGGAAATGGCCTGAAAATCCTATGAAGAAATGCTTCATTAATAAAGGGTAGGGGTAATGAGGGGTAGACATAGCTTCCATGGTGTCCTCATCAGGATGGGAGATGGGCGGACGGGAGGAAGACTGACTACATGATGCGGCGGCATTACCTGGTGCATTAACCTGCAGAATAAGGTTCACATACACATCGTCTTGAATGGTAGATGACAGAATGGTAGATGGAGGGGGAAAAATAACAATAACAATAAGGGGAATACAATAGTATTATAGGGACATAACATGCCCCTCTCCTTCAAAAAAGTGTTTTCCTCAATGCTTGAGTAGTTCTAGATGCTTCTGTATAAAATTCTCATCCTCTCATGTGGAATCTTCAGCGGGTAAGGAGGGTCTACTGATGTTGAGACCTTGGATTCTATCGAAAAATGTTCGATATAAAGGCACGCAACAACCTTAGGAATATTTTCTAGTGAGGAACTCAAGGAGGACGATAGGTAAAGCATGGAGCATGTGGTGTCTGTCATCTCGACATCGGGGGGAGGGATCAATAGTAGGGCCAGATTTTCGCTGTTCTGGTTGAATGGTGGTACTAGAATCCATAGGTAGAGGAGCAGAGGTTCCACTATGAGTGGCCTCGTATTCACAAATTTCCCCAAGGAAATCACGAAATTCATCAAGATGATGGCAACAATGGGAATAGTTACCATCAAGGTCACACAAGGCACAAGGATGGTTTGTGTGAAGCTTTTTGAGTTTCTTAGGTGGGACCAATATGTTAACATGGAATTTTGGAATATTCAACTTAGGGAACACTTCATGAACCAACAGTTTGAGTTGAGGAAGTTTAGGACAATTGTTGGTGGTGTGCCCAACAACGCCACACAAAGCGCACGGGGGTGTCGAAATCCTATTCATCCTTTACAATGATCTTATAGATCATTCGATAGGGTTGGTAGCTTAGTGGATCAGAGTTCATGGTTTCGGACCGTGAAGTCAATGGTTCACTTTGGGGCCTTAGGGGTTGGAGGAGGTTGGGGAGCCTTTTCCTTCAAATAGTTCCTTTTAGCTTTGCCCCTCTGACTAGATGCTTTTGCAATAGGAGCTGGTTCTTGTTGAGGTTGTGATGGAACTAAAGCAGTAACAGAGGTCATGGGGACCGGTTGAACTGGGATAAAGTGTGATATGGTCTTGGCTGACCAGGTGGAATGTTTGAAGGGGGATCGATGTACCATACTGGGATCCCGAGAGTCATGTTAGGAAGGACCAACCAAGCCATGATAGGTACAAAAAAAATTCCTGGAGGGGTGAATAATAAATATATCTGGCCAGAAAGATAATGTCCCAGTAGAATAGCTCCTAGATGGTTAAGACTTGGAGGAGCAGTTCCTAGAGGGAACATAGGAGAGGAACCCAAAAATGGAGGAGGTCTTGGGGGAGGGGGTCCAGAGGGTTCAGCTGGAAGAGCAACAACAGGATGTTGAGGAGTAGGTTGTTGATTAGGTGTACTGGACTATTTAAGGGTAGCCTGTGACGCTTGTAACATGCAAACACTCATGGAAGTAGGTTCAAAAATGGGGGGGGGGGGGGGGGGGAGGACCAGGGAAGGCACCCAACAATGAGGAATCCTTATAGACTCTGGGTGAGACACTGGTGCAAGGAGTTGAATACTAGTTGTCGGACATCGACAAGATGATGGACTCGGAGGAGGTCACAAATGCTGGCTCGTAGTAAGTCAACTAAGCAATGATAATGATCTTCCTTTCATGGGGAAAGCACATCTTGTGGAACACTGCAGATGTGACAGCTGACATGGGATATGTGTAATTACGACATAAGAGGATGTTGTAATCCAAAGGGGCACCAATGACTTCGATATCGACAAGGACAATCTTGCTCACAAGGGTCACTGGACAGTTGTGGTACATGCCAAGGGGATGGGAGGAGTGTCCATCCCACATATGAAAAGTGATGGTGGAGGGGGACAACTCAGGTGACTTGAGTTGTTTCCAAAAATCAATGGACATCACACAGGTGGATGCGTCTTCATCAATAATGCATCTGGGGATGATGGCATTATGGAATCTAACTGGTATCTGGAAAGCAACAGATGAAGGTAATGAGGGGTGCTTTGATGTATCAACCAGGAAGACAATCAAACGATCGTCGGAATGATCCAATGCACCCAAGGTGGTTAGTAGAGCCTTCTTTTGGGAAGGGCATGACTGGAGGACTTCCATTGTCGACATGGTGACAGGTGATTGCACCAAGTCGTCTACTATACTGTATGTATGCATAGCTCGGTTAGAATCCGCATTACAACATAATGGTTCCTTTTGGATCTTAGGAATGGCCTCAATTTTGGGTTGAGAGATCTGTAAAGTACCATTTGGTGTTGTAAGAGGCTCAGCGGATTCTTTGGTTTTGGACTCGGTAGCAGATGAAGTGGAGGGTTTTTCATATTGGTGCGACTGAGTTTGTTGATATTGGAGGGTTTGACCTCATCAGAGTTCATCATTAGTATCTGGTAGTCACCAGGACCAGAAGGTTGGCAAAGGTGGGCTGCTTGACCTAGTTGAGGTTGAGCAGCAACAAATCCTTGCTAAGCGAAAGTATTTGTGAGCACAACCCGTTGAGGTGGCGTAGGATTCTGGGGTGATTGTTGACCTCTAGAAGCTGCTTAGGCTTCCCACATTTGGCGCATATAGGGTAAAAGAGGACACTCATGTGTATAGTGGCCATGTACACCACAACATGCAAAGGGCTTGTTCATATGAATAGCCTTGTTCTGCTTGGGCTGGCCACCCTGTTGCTGGTTTTTGGTGTTAGGCTGGTTCCCTTGGGGTTCACTAGGCTGGTTACCTTGGTTACCCTTGTTACCCCTGTTACCCTTCCCCTTATTATTTTTCTTCGAATTTGGGGGATTGGTAGCATTCTGTTGTGAAAACACCTGACCCTGAGGGGGTGGTGGCTGCTGGGGCTGAGGATGCATGGGAGGTTACAACGCTAATGCTTGAGGGGCTAGAGTGCTAGGTTGTGCATAAGAAGGAGAAACAATTTGATAGATGGATTGGGGCCCTGGAAACATGTTTCTAGAATGAGGGGTATGAATTTTGGAGGAATTAGTGCCCCCTATGGATAGCCATAACTATGTTGAGAATATGGCGAAGAGTGTGAAAGGGATCTAACAATACCATTGGCGGCATGAGATGCCCCCAGTGCATTGGCACTTCCAGGATGAGGGAGGTCTAGAATGATGATATAGACATAATCAGATTGAGCATAAATCAGATCATATCTCAAAGTGGTCTGGAGAGCTTCTTTCTCAATCTGAGGAAAATGGGATGCAACATCTTTCCCAATGGGGGATAAAAGGCTCTCAAGAAACTAATCTAGATAGACACGGTCTTTGAAAGGCGGGGCACGACATGTGATCCTCCTCCGACACCACTCTTGAAAATGGTTAGAAAGGTGAGTGGTGAAGGACTGATGGAATGTGGTCAAGATCTCCGTACCAGTGTCATACCAGAAAGGTAACTGAAAATATGATAAGAACACTTTAGTAAGCGTCGCAAAAACAAAATGAGAGGCAGAGGGCTAGTCTACATACTATTTCACAGCATCTTCAGTGAGCGTGCATTGGAAGAGCCGAAGACGAATAGAGTCATTGGTTATGGAATTGGACGAAAAACAAATGTGGAAGGATCAAACATGGTTGGTAGGATCCTCTCCAACAATACCATCGAAATTTGGGATGTCTGAGGGAAGCTTAGTCGGCATAGAGGACCAACCAGCATCATGGTGTATGGGGTCGTTTATCAACTAGTTAAGATCCAATAGACTTAAACTAGTCATAAAGGGGAGCATGGGAGCTACCAGAATGGTTCTTGAGACTATTCCGCCTGATGTGACCATTGGTATAGCACTGGAGGAACCATGAGTTTGGGTTCCTTCACCCGCTGTGGGTCAAGAGATGGTGATGATATGTGGTGAAGGAGGCTTGAAATAAGAAGGAACAGGAGAAGAGTCAGTATGGGGACTTAGTGGGCTATGAACTCGAACTCGACGGGGAGGGGTAATATTCCCAAGCAGAAACTAAGGGTGAAGGCCTAATAGTCTTTGTGACACACCCCTTGGTGGCGCAATGAAGGAAGGACACACAAAACATAGAAATGGTGAAGGGAGAACAACAATATATCTTCTATCTTTGATGCGGTGAGATAAATTTATTATGTTAAGTCTTGGCTTGGTGGTGTAAACCAAGTGCCCTTCGCTTAAGGTGTTCTTGTGTGTGCAAGTGTATAAATTGATTAAGCCCAGATCATGTTTGTAAAAAATAAAAAAGCTTGTTGTAAATAAACTGAAATAAATAATAGAAAATAAACAACAAAACAATTAACCAAACCCCACCCAAACTGGGTTTTCAAACACTATACTTCCTAGTGGCTAAACTGATGGAAAACATACCGAAACTGTCAAGAGATCTAAATGTTAGTGTGACTGGGATCAAGTGACTCTAAGCTGCTGGAAAGTGGTGCAGCATCAACAAAAAACCAGAGGGGAAGATCGCTGAAAAAGATAGGGAGATGGGTGAAACACCTAGGGAAACTCATGGGACCCTAAGCGAATGACCAAACAAGTTTGAATGTGAAACTATGGATGGTAGAAACCTATCTTATCAAATCTGAAACAAAAGGTCATAGATCTGGAAAATGTGGCTGAAAGTGCTGCAAAAACTCAAACTTCTCACTCAGCTAAACTCCTCCTAGAAAGGTGGAAGTGTACTAGAGGCCCTAGGGGAGGCTAAGTTCAACTTCGATGAGTAAAAAATAATGGATCAAGGCCTAAGTGGTATAAGACAGAGGTCAACACCCAACAAAAGCTCTCAGCAAAACCTAGAAACAAATATGAGAACCCTAAAACCTAGAAATCATAGGTTCTAACCTGTTTTTTGATGAAATCAGACTTTTTGGGCTGAATTTTGCATTCTGGAGCCCATATCACACCTTTTGGGCTGAAAACTATGAGTTCTATTCTGAGACTCCCGGTCTACAAATTTCAGCAAAAAGTGCCGCCTTTGCTGCAACTGGTTCCTGTGACCTACGGAAACGATTAGAAAGATTACAAAAGTTAGAAATTTATTAGATCTAGGGTTAAAACACTTGGAAACACTAATATAATTGAAAAAAGAATAAACCCTAAGTTGAAAACCAAAGGTCACCCAAGCTTCTGGATCTAAAGTATAAAGCCCAACGGAGTCACCAATTTGTTGTAGTGTTTTCTTGTCAATGATGTATGAAAACAACCCACTCAAGATTGTGGATGACAAAAAATCCCAACAATAGAAATGACTGCTAAACATTGTAGATCTGTAGGTATTGATAGAAACAAAGCCTACCAAAATTCTGATCTATGCTATGATCATAGTTAAACAATGAAATAAAGAGTAATAACTCCAAACATCCAAAGGAAAGCATATATGTAAATAATAATTTTATAATAACACCTATGAAGAGAATAAATAAATCTTACTAGTCCCCCTCTATGGGATGGATTCTTGGCTATCCTCAAACCTTTTCAGCTTTTGTAGAGTCTCTCTCCTCTATAATGCATAAACCCAACAAAAATATGGTGTGCGTTGATGAAACTAATTAGAGTTACAACAATGAGTGCAACAATGAAAATAATCAAAAGTCAATAATGAATGGAAAACCATTTTATTTCTAAAAAAATATTGAGTTATCCTCGAATAATGAGCAATAATAAAATATTATTGATCCCATTCTTGGAGTAACCACCTGGAATATTTTATTATATTTGTTTAGGAGGGAAAAAGTATTTAAACTTTTATTTAGAAATAATAAACAAATAAATGATTTATTTATCATCTCAAGGAATTAGTTAAGGAATAATAAATAAATAAGAATTTATTTAATTATTCCTAACGGATTTAGTGAAATTCAACAAAGAATAATAATTAATTAGTGATTAATTAATTATTCTTAGAGAAAAATAAGAAAAATAATGATTTATCTACTTATTTTTCATGATTGGGTCAAATATGACAAGGAATAATATTTAAATAGTGGTTTAATTAATTATTCCTAGAAGAAAATCATATAAATAGTGATTTATTTAATTATTCTTCATGGGTTTAACTATAAATTACTTAA
Organism: Pinus tabuliformis; assembly: GCA_031772625.1. NCBI lineage: Eukaryota > Viridiplantae > Streptophyta > Pinopsida > Pinales > Pinaceae > Pinus > Pinus tabuliformis. The sequence goes on along the minus strand of CM062812.1, from coordinate 887,408,915 downwards.
CAAAGGTGGTTTATTAAGTAATTTCTCACAGTGAAAGCAATATTACTATGGTAAAATTGGATTTACATGGTGTACTTCGATCCATCTAGTAAATTAGGCTAGATGGTCAATTTTTTGGTGATAACGCTAAGGGATAATAAGGTAGGTTCAAATGATGACCTTCAATGGTGTAGAGAGTGAGAGTGGATGTGCTAATTATGATTTGGAGAGAAACATCATGAATGAAAAAGATTTTTTCTGAAAACGTAACGCATTGGGAATTTAAATGACTATCCTTTGACCATTATCCCTTGCTAAGCTCATATGTTGTCCTTTTGAAATGGAACCCAAACCGATATAAGAAAGCCTCCTAAATATTTTCATGATCATTACATTATTTCTTTGATGAAGACATTATTTCCAAACTCAGGTGTCTTAATAACTATGATTTAAGATGGGACTAAACAACTCACTCTAACTTAGGACTTGCAACATGATTTTTGTACCCTTTTACAAGTGACCAAAGACCTTTCATGATTTCCCTTTGTAAGGAAAAACATAACTTTAGACATTGGCCTCTTAATAAAAATGACAAGCCTTACATGATACCCAATCTAGACCTAGACCTTTTAAACAATAATAATCAGTTTATTCATGACTAATATTTACAATTTTGACCTTAGATACATTGAAAGACTAACAAGACTAAGATTCCTAGACATAGGACACTAACATAGTGAACCCTAAAGATTAAGGTTTTACCAAAGTTAACAAAGATAAATAGTATGAAAATGGTCTTTCTGATCTAAAGATCAATCATCATTAACAACATAAGAATATTTATGATTCTATGTAGAAACCATAGACATGAGAGAGTTAGTAATATAAATAAAAGTTCAAAATTATCACACTTGCTTATTTACTACAAATCTTGCAATTTTACATACCTAATGGTGCTCTTGTAACAAAAATTGTAGGGTTTCCTATTGAAGGACTTCCTCTTAATATTCTCGTTATTCTTTAGTATATACCTACAATCTTAGTTCTTCCAAGGAAAATATAATAGAGAGAAAAATAATCAAGAAACAAAGATGACTATATATATATATATATAGGAAATACTTATCTCTTGTGGGAAGGTGAAAGATATTTCTTGAAGGGCTCCCTCTCATCATGAAGTATCCTAATGGTATAGGGTCAACATTTCTTTATATAAGTTAGTTCTTCCTGAACACAAGAAGTTTGTTGAAACTTTTTCTCTTAGATGTCGAGGGAAAGGACTGCCTTCAAAGGTATTGCAACTTTCATCATGATCTTTTCACAATATGACTTCAAACTTATTATAGACTTTGTAACTTTATGTTACTGAGATGACTTGAAGACCTTTTTATAATGCTAAAATCTTCAATCTCTCTTTTGGAGTTGACTTGCATCATATATTTACATTGTAACACCCTCCTCCCACATCTACCCAAGTAACCAGCCAATCGGGGTAAACATGTGATAAGAAGTTACTATGATATGATTCAACCTCCTATGTCACTTTAAGGAAGTGGAATCGATGTAAACACACCATATAGACCTTCCACATTAATAATAGGACTCTCAGGAACCATCCCAACCTCTATGGTAATTATCCCCTGGGTCCCACTAAGTTTTTAGACTAATTAACCACTAGACGCTCCCATGATATGGGCATGCCAACATCTAGAGGGATCTGGACGCTCCCACAACATGGTATGCCACCATCTAGGGACTATTTTTCTCAGTGTTGTGCAAGCATCCTCAGGATTTGAGCTAATTTTTCAGGCCCATAGCCCACGTCACTACCCAGACTTCAATGATACCTTTAGAATAGAAATATAATAATGGAATGATGATACAAATGCAATTACTTGAACAAGCCCTTAACTAGACCCCTACTAGTCATGAAATAAATTTCATCAAACATATTACAAATATGTAATCTATAGTTGTAAATAACAGATCTAAGCATAGGGATTTCACACTCATCTGTGAATCACTAAGATGCATTGATGCCTCAACATATTAGCTACAGTTTCATCCATTAGGCCATAGATACATTGTTTCTTCATTTACAAGTGTTAACATGATGAGATCCATACATAGATACTGCGATAATACATGTTCATAACTAACATGATAACCACATAAATACCAAGGAAACAACAACCATATGATCGACATATAAACTGGTACAATACTCATAAAATAACAAGGAGAAATAACCTCATATTAATGATGCAAATGCCAATCCGTTGTGGGACTTTCATGAATCACCCGACCGTAGACATCGCTGAGCCAAAACAATCTTCAACCAGTCACCCCTGAGCCATATTCCAGGCATGAATGTGGGATCTCATAAAAACATCAATCCAAAACCATCCAGAGCTTCTAGAGGCCAACCACCTCAACCTATCAAATAGTGATTCCACCTCACAGCCGGACATCACAAAACCATCATCAGATTGGTCTCTACCCAAGCCTTCTAGGGCTCTAGAGTGTTTGTTCTAACCAAGGCTTCTAGGACTAGTAAATCAACCCACAGTTACCACTAGGCTTCCAGAGCATTTTTCCAATGAGGGCTTCTAGGACTAGTAACTCAACCAGCCAAGGGCTTCTAGATCATTTTTCCAACCAAGGCTTCTAGGACTAGTAACTCAACCCAAGTTGTTACAGGGATTTTAGAGCGTTTGTCCAACCATGGCTTCCAGGAACTAGTAACTCCACCCAAGCTAAAGGAAACATGAGAACCAATGAGAAAAACAAATAAATGAACTAACAACACCATGGCTATCCAAGAAATGGTAAGGTGAGGAAAATACGCTATCAATCCAAGCACTCCTCCATGCTAGTGATAGATCATGACTAAAAAACCACATGATTATGCCATGCATACCAAAACTAATAAGGAAAACATACATGTAACTCGGTACCTACAAGAAAAATGCATTATAGCTATTGATCTCGATGTCCTCTTGCGCTTTCCTACTCTTTCTTTTCCTTCTTTCTCCAAACATCCAAGTATTCCACACTCTCCAAGAGTGCTCCAAGAAAACTCTAAGTGTCCAAGAATATGAGAGAGAGTGAATAGAGAGAGAGCTCCAAAACTAAACTGACAACAATCTGTGAACTGATCCTCAAGAGCCTTTTTATTAATGAGGCCTCTATTTTATTCATTTTCCATTATTTTCCTTCATTTTCCTCCTCACATGCAACCTGCGACCTTTCACCTCCCTTTTCTCCCAATTTCCATTATTTTCATAAATAAATGAGCCAGAATGCCATTTTTCCTTTCCAAAGCCTTCACCATTTCCTTTTCCAATTCCTTATCCATTAGTCAATCACCAGTGGTCCCCATCACTATGATTTTCCCAACATTCAACTTGGAATAAGTGTCCCATCAACCGTGATTATTATTTTTCCTTTATTAACTTTTATTACATGGAATTTGCACCAAGGATGTTACAGAGCCCTCACCCTTGGGGGAACATTGTCCTCAATTTTCAACAAAACCTACAACCAACAAGGTTGATGTAAGCAAAACATACATCACATGGAGCTTTATAACTTAGCTCATTGCAATATTTACAATGATCATTCCGCTGAGAAGTAAACCAACATGAAAACATAACAAGTATACATCATAATGGCATGACACCCATACCGCTTATTGGAGCTTATAACATATATCATGGAAGTATTTACATCCATATACATAGGTACATATAATAAACATCACCAAAACATGTACCGAAAACATATACAGAAGACATATACCAAAACATATACCAAACACCCGCTCAACTTACGAATAGGAAGGATACATAGCTCACATATGATCCGCCATATCCCATGTAGCTTCATCAGGGCCAAAGTGCTTCCATTTCACTTCAACCTACTCGATTGCTCAATTCTGGAGCATGAGCATATTTCCCTGCAAAATTCACTGCGGTTCTGGATGGAATTCTCCTTCTAGCTCCACCTGCAATATAGACCAGTCAATAACATGATCAACATATTTACCATCTTAAGCAATGACACATGGAAAACATCATGGAATTTCACTATCAGTGGCAGTGCAAGTTGATAGGCTACTGGCCTAATCCTCTCAATAATCCTGAAAGGTTCGCAAAACTCGGGTGCCAACTTGGCACATGATCCAATCTACAAGGAGCTATTCTTCAGTTTGATGTGCAATTACACATATTCCCCAACGTGGAACCCCCTTAACAACCTATTCTGATCTGCATAGCTCTTCCGCCTGTCTTGTACTGCTTTCAAATTCTTCTTGATTACCTGCATTTCCTGCTCCATGTCTGCCAAAATGTCTGGTCCAATCAACATCGTGTTAACTGGATCACTCCAACTGATGGGAGTATTACAAATCCACCCATACAATACCTCAAAGGGACTCATCCTTAAGGACTCCTGATACACATTGTTGTAAGCAAAATCTACTAGTGGAAGGTACTCTTCCCACTTTTTCTACTAATGCATCACATACATCCTCAACATGCCCTCCAATATCTTCTTGATCCTCTTTGTCTATCCTTCTGTCAGTAGATGATAAGCTATACTAAAGGCCAACTCTATGCCAAATCCTGCAAATAACTCCTTCAAAAATTTGGAAGTGAACTTTGCATCCATGTCTAACATAATCTTCTTTGAAACACCATGCAATATGACCACACCTCTGATGAATACCTATGCTATATCGTTAGCTTAAAATGTAGACTTCAATTGGATGAAGTGTACAACCTTTGTCAACCAGTCCACCACAACCATGATGGAATCATGCTGTCTCAATGTCCTCGGAAAACCTGTGATAAAGTCCATGGAAATGACCTACAATTTCAACTCTAGAATCACAATTAGTTGTAGTAGTCCACCTGGGTGCTTACATTCCGCCTTCACTTATTGATAATCAAAACACCTAGCCACAAACTCTCCTACATCCTTCTTTAGATTCAGCCAATAATAAAATTTCTTCTCTGCAGTCAATGTCTTCTAATTTCTTGGGTGACCTGACTATGGTTTCACATGAAACTCCCTTAAGATCATCTTCTTTAGCTCACTTCTATTCTACACATATATCATGTCTCTAAATCTAACTAAGCCGTTTGTCGTGAGACGATAGTCCACATCCTATGCACCTATACGTGTACTTGTACCTTTACCACTACATGTGCTACCACCTGTACCTGTATATGTTCCACCACATGTACCTATACCTATACCACCACATGTACCTATACCTATACCACCACATGCACCTGTACCTATACCACCACCTATACTTGTACATGTACTACGACATGTACCTTAGCTGTACCACTATCTAAACTCTGCTGCAGCCTATGCACAATCTCCATATACCTGACATCTTGCTGACCTTTCTACAAGATCCTATCCTGTAATTCTATCCCATAGGTGCTCATACTTGCTAAGTGATTTACTTATATCCGCCTACTAAAATAATTTTCCACCATGTTCTCTTTACCTTTGATATACTTGTTCTCAAAATCGAACTCACTGATTGTGGCCAACCACTGAGCGTGCCTACCATTCACATTTTGTTGGTCAAATATATACCACAAACCACTGTGATCACTCATCAATACAAAACTCCTGCCAAGAATGTAGTGCCTCGACATCTTCAATGCATGTATGATTGTTGCCACCTCAAGGTCATGTGTGGGGTAGTTCTGCTTGTGCTCTTTCAATTTCCATGACTCATAGCATACCACCTGTCCATCCTCCATAAGGACTCCACCAAGTCCTCTCTTTCAAGCATATGTACATACTACAAATTATTTGTCTGGATTTGCAATCTTTAACACTGGTGCATGTTTCAACAACTGCTTGAGCTGCTCAAAACTTGCCACACACCCCTTTGTCCATTCGTACTTCTTACCTTTCCTTTGCAATGATGTGATAGGATAAGAAATCTACGAGAAGTTACTCATGAAACTCCTGTAATAACTTGCTAAACCCATGAAAGATCTCACCTCATCCACATTCCTGGGAGCTTCCCACTCCATGATAGATCTTACCTTTTCTAGGTTCACTGCTATGCCATCCTTGGAAACCACATGTCCCAAGTAGTGTAACTCAGTTTGAAAGAAACTGCAGTTGCTAAACTTATCATAGAACTGATGCTCTCTCAACAATATCAACACTACTGCTAAATGCTCGACATGCTCTTCTTCATTTTTCGAATATACCAATCTATCATCAATGAAAACAATAAGAAACTTATCCAAATACGGATGCAACACACTATTTATCAAGCACATAAAGGTATTTGGAGCATTAGTTAAACCAAATGGAATGACAACAAACTCATAATTCCCATAGATGGTATGGAAAGTTGTCTTGTAGATTTCCTCTTCTTTAATGCGTACCTGATGATATCCAGATCTTAGATCAATCTTCAAGAACATTGTTGCTCCCTTTAGCTGATCAAACAAGTCATCAATCCTCAGAAATGAATACCTGTTCTTGATGGCACTTTGTTCAACTTCCTGTAGTCAATGTACCATCCTTCTTCTTTAGAAACAATACCAATGTACCCCAAGGTGATACACTTGGCATAATGTATCCCTTGTCAAGCATTTCCTTTAACTACAACTTCAGCTCTACCAACTCTAGAGTGCTCATCCTATACGGTGATTTTGGTGTTGGAGCTTCCCGTTGCACCAACTCAATATAAAAGTCTACTTCCTTGTGAGGTGGAAAATCTGAAATATCTGTAGGAAACACATATTGAAACTGCTATAGAACGGAGTACCTGCTCAAAACATATATATCCTCAACTTCCTTACTTTTGTCTCTAGAAATAAGCATTTCAAAAAACACACACCCTTTCCTTGGACTACTCTTGGCCTACATAGCTGTCACAATTCTAACCAATGTTTCTTTATTCTTACCCCACAAGACTCTTGGTTCTCCATTTTCATCCAAGCACTCAATATCTTTGTCATAACAATCCACCTTGGTTCTATGAGGGTACAACCAATCCATACCCATCAACATACTGTATGATCATAATGGTAATAAATTCAAATGTGTTGTGGTAGGCATAACAATGAAATCAAATGCATAAGCTCTTACCCAATGATGAACTTGCTTCTTAGTACCTGTACCCAACTGCACTAACTAAGACTTTGCATGCACTTCTTTATTCAAACCACACTTATCCACCAGGTTAGGACTAACATAACTATAATTAGATCTAGGGTCAATAAAAATAGAAACAACTTGATCACACAGCTTACCATCCATCTCAATGATAGATGCTTGATGGTCTACTTGTTTATTATCCAGTGTTGTATAGATCCTAGGAATACTTTGCTCAACATATCCTACTTTCTGTGCCTCCTATGCACTATATATCTGAGGCCTACCACCCTGATTCTGTGGAAAATCTCTCCCGCAACAATCCTTGCCACAAGTCCAACACTCTATGGGATTCTGGCCTGGATCCTTATTTTGATCCTCAGATCGAAATCCCTATCCTCTGTCAGATGCATTGAACTTATTAGATGGCACTGCATTCTATTTATTACTTGTACCCTGAGGTCTTTCTTGCTTTTTGTCCCATTTTTCTTTGTTCCTTGCATTACCTTGCTAGCCCAACTTAGTCTCAGATCTATGCTTCATTTGTTCATAGAAATTCTTTAGCTTTTGAATGGCCTCCTATAATGATCTCGACTCATCAAACTCAATCTGGTCTTTGAATGTAATCAATAATCCACTAATGAATCTCTGAATCTTTGCCTTCTCCTCCTTGAGGTAAGGCACATACCCCAGTAGCTCTAAGAACCTGCTAGTGTACTCCTCATCTGTCATTGATCCCATATTTAGCTCATAAAATTATTTTTCCTTGTCATCAAAGTATCTCTATGATAGGTACTTATTTTTAAATAATCCCTCAAACTCACTCCAAGTCAAGTCCTCCTCATGAATACCTATGGCATTCTTCACATCTTCCCACCAAATATCTTCTTTACCTTTGAGACTGAATGTAGCTATTCTGGATTTCATGTTCTCTGAGTAATCATGCAATTTGAAGAACTTCCTCATACTAAGAAACCATGCCTTTGCATCCTTTTATTTCTTCATATCTCCATAAAAAGTAGGTGGATTTTATTTCTTAAACTCATCTAGCATCCCCTATCACTCCTCCTATAAGGATGATAATGACGTCAATCATCATGCCTATCAGAACCAGAACTAGAGTAATACCTGTGTCCATCACCTCTCTTATCTGGAGTGTCCAACAACCTGTCATCTCACATTGTGTCATCTCTATCTAATCTGTGACCAACATGAGACCTACTACCATATTATTCCCCATTAGTTCTGTCCTCCTACTCATGATTAATCCAAAGTGGTCCCTGTCGCTACAATTTTTACAAAGTCTAAAACATCACTGCATTTACCTCTGCTTGTTTCTCCTATGCTTGTATGATTTTTTCATTGTTGGCCTTACAAATCATTATTTATACCTTTAATATTCTCAATGTGTTTGCCAAATCAGAAGAGTTCCCAACACCATGCTGCTCATTTGATCCATAGGGAGAGTCTTGGGAACTGTAATCTACCATCTTGCTAGTCATGTAATCTACCATCTTGCTAAACCAAATCAAAATAAACCAACGTACCTTAGAATAGTTTGGGGAGGATACCTCATGTGCAAGATCAACCGATCAGCGTAATACATGTATTAAAAAATAAGACAACACATATACATATAGCACATAATCATATACATATATAACCATCATTCTTGCTGGAGACCAATCATCAATGCATGACCATATCACTACACACACCATGACCTCATGCATGACAAAAACCACCACACTGATGTACACTTGAAAACATGTGAATACTAACATGCATAAGCAATGCATAATCAACCATACACTCATGACAACCCACTTCATAACAACAACATCAACTTCCCATGGTGAGCTCACTAGAACCATGACCCATACCGTACAAATGCAACAAGCAAATGGTCTAAAAACACAAGAAACACATATGCAACCGACATGAATGCATGAAAAACACACAACCCATCCAGTTCGAGGGGTAAACCATGCTCTGATACCTATTTATAACAACCTCCTCCCACATCTACCTAAGTAATCAACCAACTGGGGAAAACATGCCACGAGAAGTTACTATGATATGATTCAACCTCGTATGTCACGTTAAGGAAGTGGAATTGATGGAAATACACCATATAGACCTTCCACATTAGCAACAAGACTCATAGGAACCATCCCAACCTCTAGGGTAACCAATCCCTGGGCCCCACTAAGTTTTTAGGCCAATTAACCCCCAGACGTTCCCACAATATGGTATGCCAACGTCCAGGGACTATTTTGCTTAGTGCTATGCCAATGCCTCCAGGATTTGAGCCACTTTTTTAGGCCTATATTCCAGGTCACTTCCTAGAATTCAATGATACATTTAGAACAAAAAGATAATAGTGGAATTATGATACAAATGTAATTACTTGAAAAATACCTTGATTGGACCCATACTAGCCATGATAGGAATTTTGTTAAACATATCACAAATATGTAATCTACAGGTGTGAACAAAAAATCTAAGCATAGGGGTCTCATACTCATCTGAGAATTGCTAAGAAACATTGATGCCTCAACACATTAGCTACAGTTTCATCCATTAGGAAATAGATATATTTTTCATTCATTTACAAGTGATAACATGATGAGAGCCATACATAGCTACTGTCATAATACATGTTCACAACCAGAATAATAACCACATAAATACCAAGAAAAAAACAACCATATGATCCACATATAAACTAGTACAATACTCATAAAATAACAAGGAGAAATAAATGCATATTAATGTTGCAAAGGCCAACTAGTTGTGGGACTTCCACGAACCACCCAATTGTAGACATGGCTGAGCCAAAAATCTCTTTTTCCTATCACTCCCATGCCATGTTCCAAGAATGAATGTGGGATCTCATAAAACACATCAATCCAAAACCATCTAGGGCTTCCAAAGTGTTACATGGTATTTTATCAAACTTCCTTTCCCGTATCCTAAAGCGTTAAATGACAAAAGTTGTTAGTGTATTGACCATGAAACATGTTTAGAAGTACCCATGAAGAACAAAAGAAAAAATTGCCTTGAAAGATTTATGAAGAAACTTGTCCAAAACCTTATTTTCAAGATCAACGCTTTTTGCATCACTAGTGACCTGTGCTAGTAACTTGTTGCACTATACTGACCTAGTGCTGCCAGCACAACTTTTATAAGGAAACCCCACACTGAAACTCTGTAGACAATTTTTCCTAAAGAGACGGATAATATTCTCTTACTAGAATTCTTGAGAACGATGAGATGGTTATAGGTGAATAAGGATTAGAGCGAGATCTCCCATTCTAGGTCCTTGATCCTACTTTTATGTATATTTCCCTTAAGATATGGAGCCTCTCCATCCTTTTATGAATCCTTGACGCCCTCTCCTTCCCTATATATAAGATCCCTAATATCCACAATTAGTTGGTTGTTGCTTGGTTTCCTTCCTATACTTAAATTATACTAAATGATGCACATTTTGCTAAGGAGAAAGGAGTGCTTGAAGGTCTCGGATAGGTCATGGAAACTCATCCAAAGGAGGCTTCCAACACCAAGGCTTAAGTGGTTGTATTCTTCCCTTAATTTCTATTAATAATACATTATGTGTTTGCTTTCCATAAGTGCGTAAATTATTAATAATTTAGTGTGATACTCCTTGATCTGTCACATATTTTATGTTAGAATGAAATATGTTATGTATGCTTTTGTCGTATTTGTTTGAACTTCCTTGCAGGTATTCATCCACAATAATGTAGAGAAGATTGAACTTGGAAGTGAGAAGATCGAGAACGACATCAACCAGTGTTAGTATGAGAGTGAGGTAGGTCATCTATCTTCCTTTTTATTTTATGATATAAACTAGGAAAGTTTACACATATTTTTCTAGTTTGTTGCTCATTCCTCCAAGGGGACTAGAGGGATCGTTTCTGTCTGTAGAAAGGATTTCCTACACAACAAAATGATGAATCCACTGGGGAACCTATAACCCTTCAAACCTCCTTTTTATGTTTGGTCTTTTTTTTTTTAGTTCAAGGCCAACCTCCTAGTGGTCTATAATTAGGTCCATTATGGGTCTGAATTCTAAGTAGTATGTTATTTAGAGTGTCAAGTTTGAATATATCTTTCTTTAGAGTTTCAAGGTAATCCTTTTTGCTGACAGAAATGATCCCTCTAGTCCTATGGGAGGATCTAGCAACAAACTAGACAAATATGTGCAAACTTTCCTAGTTTATATAAGAAAATACAAAGGAAGATAGATTACCTACCTCACTCTGATGCTAGCACCCGTTGATGTCGTTATCAATCTTCTAGATTCTAATTTCAATCCTCTCTATTCCGTTGTGGATGGATAACTAGAAGGAATATCAAACAGAGATGACAAAGGCATACATAACATAATTCATTCTAACATAAACTATGTGACAGATCAAGGAGTATCACACTAAATGAGTAATGATTTACACACTTATGGAAAGAAAACACATAATATATTATTAATAGAAAGTAAGGGAAGCATACAACCACTTAAGCCTTGATGTTGGAAGCCTCCTTTGGATGAGTTTCCAAGTCCTAGCCAAGACCTTCAAGCAACTTCTTTCTCCTTAGAAAAATGGGTAGCATTTAGGCATAGTTTCAACATAGGAAGGAAACCAAGCAATAACCAACCAGTTGTGGATAGTAGGGATCTTATTTATAGGGAAGGAGAGGGTTTCAAGGATCCATAAAAGGAGGGTGAGGTTCTATATCTTGAGGGAAATATACATAAAAGTAGGATCAAGGACCAATAATGGGAGATCACTCTCTAATCCTTATTCCCCTGTAACCAACTCATCGTTCTCGAGAGTTCTAGTAAGAGAAGCTTCTCCTCCACTTTAGGAAAAGCTACCTGAAGAGGTTCAGTGTAGGTTTTCCTTATAAAATCCATGCTAGCAGTGCTAGGTCAGTATAGTGTAACAAGTTAGCAACATAGGTCACTAGTGATGCAAAAAGCATTGACCTTGAAAAATGGGTTTAGCACAAATTTCTTCAGAAATATTTCAAGGCAAGTTTTTCTTATATTCTTCAAGGATACTTCTGAACATTTTTCATGGTTAGTACACTAAAAAATTTCATCATTTGATGGTTTAGGATAAGGGACAGGAAATGTGACAAAATACTGTGCAACGCAGAGGTCAACCACCTCAACCCATCAAACAATGATTCCACCTCACTTTTAAACATCAATAAACCATCATCAAATTGGTCTCTACCCAAGCCTTCCAGGGCTCTAGAGTGTTTGTTCCAACCAAGGCTTCCATGACTAGTAACTCAACCCATAGTTATTGTAGGGCTTCCAGGATTAGTAACTCAACCCACTAAGGGCTTCAAGAGCGTTTGTCCAACCAAGGCTTCCAGGACTATTAACTCAACCCAAGCTGTTACAGGGCTTCCTGTGAATTTTTCCAACTGGGGCTTCTAGAGCATTTTTCTAGCCAGGGCTTCTAGGAACTAGCAACTCCACCCAAGCTAAAGGAAACATAAAAACCAATCATATAAACAAATAAATGAACCTATAACACCATGGCTATCCAGGAAATGGAAAGGCTAGGAAAATCTACTATCAATCTAGAAAATACTCCAAGCAAGTGACAGATCATGACCAATAAACCACATTCATATGCCATGCATACTAAAACTAGTGAGGAAAACATACATGCAACTCGGTACCTGCAAGAAAAACTCATTGTAGCTGCTAATCCTGATGTCCTATCGTGCTTTCCTACTCTTCATTTTCCTTCTTTCTACAAAACTCCAAGTATGCCACACTCTCCAAGAGTGCTCCAAGAAAAATCTAAGTGTTAAGGAGTATGAGAGAGAGAGAATAGAGAGAAAGTTGCAAAACTGAAATAACAAAAGTCTGTGCATTGGTCCTCATAAGCCTTTTTATTAATGAGGCCTCTATTTTCTTCATTTTCCATTATTTTCCTTCATTTTCCTCCTCATATGAAAAATGTGACCTTTCACCTCCCTTTTGTCCTAATTTCCATTATTTTCATAAATAAATGTGCCAAAATTCCATTTTTCCTTTCCAAAGCCTTTGCCATTGCCTTTGCTAATTCCTTAGCCATTAATAAATCACCAGTGATCCCCATCACTATGATTTTTCCCAACATTCAACTTGGAATAAGTGTCCCATAAACCGTGGTTATTATTATGACTTTATTAACTTTTATTACATGGAATTTTCAACAGGGTTGTTACATACATTGTATAGCAAATATTTTTACCAATTGCAGTTACTGGATTTCGAATCCTTATGATAGAGTTTTATATTGACTTGCAACAAGATACTTTCTCGGATTACTTGTCATGGTCAAAACTTTATTGAACTCCCTTATATACTGAGTTAGTTATAACTCCTTTCAACCATGTTTTACTTTATCTATGATGTCGACCTAATTTTTTGCAGAGACTATCTTAACTGTATGTGTGTATTGATGTCAATGTATTGTTGTCACCTTTCCAATGTCAAGTTACCTTCAGATCTCAACATCACTTTTATGTTACTATATTGTATTAGTAATGTACCTCATATTATTGTCATTATGTAACTTGTATCACACAAGTATTGTAGCTTCACCATAGGCCTTTCAATTAGGCCTTTAATGCTTCTATGCAATTTAGACTAGGACTGTTATTTTTGCTCGCTATGAGAGCTAAATTTAGTCTACAAATTACATGACATAGTGACCCATGAAAAAAATTGGATCTCTGAGGTGACATGTAGTAAATGATGTAGGATTCATACAATTTTGAGATCCTAAAATTTTGAGCACAAAATTTTGCTTTTTATCACAAGGGACTCGACCTTGTTAAGCCTTAATTTTTAGTCTTTCGGATCTCCAAATGATGCTATTAATATCCTCTTATAGGCTTAGGTCTATGGCCCAATTGCAAAGGTATGAAATTTTAAATGCGCCTAGAAAGTTGCTCCTATAACATTGATCTTCTAGCTGCCTTTTTCCAATTACTCCTTTTCCTTAGCTCTGAAACCTTGTTAGAAAATAAAAAAATCAAAACATATTCTCTTATATTGATAATTAATTGTTTCTTCTTTTAACTGATTCATGTCTTATTTTATCTTCTGATCATCAAGAAAGTATCAAACCATAAAAGCATGAAGATCAAACAACAAGGACACAAGTTGTAGGCTCTCAGCTAAGGAAAAACCCCTCTCCTAGGGAAAAACCCGACAAAAATATCTTCTCTTATTTTAGAACCAAATCAAATGAGACAAAAAAGACCTTTGACATAACAATATGACCTTCTCCACCCACCAAGTCAACCTCCCCAAGAAATCTTCATTCAACAAGTCAAAGATCCAACTCAACAAACTTTGATTCTCCAAAAGTCAACTCAAACAAAGTAAATCTTCTCAAAAATAAAGTTTCAGCCTTTTCTCTTATCTTTACAATTTTTTCGGCCCTGTATTTCCTCAATCTCACTAGCATGTGTGAGAAAAAATACACAAATTTTGGTTTATTTGGTTTGACAAAGGTTCCCCTCTTCATTGCTTGAATTTTTCTTTTCTCTTCCAGACTTTGCACATTTCTTCTTGTCCTTTCTATTGCAAATCAAATAGATTATTAGGTGATATCCCACTATAGGTAGAATACTTGATATCTATATCTATATCTATATCTATATCTATATATATATATATATATATAGATATATATATATATATATATATATATATATATATATATATATATATATATATATATATATATATATATATAGTATTCAAGGTGCTCGAGTCTCTTCAATGAGGATGACATGAGGGAAGGGTAGGCTGAATTGGTGGAGGAAGTTTACATGATCAATTAAATCAAAATAATTTTCCTTTCTTTACATAATAAGCCCAAGAAGGGTCTTTTGACTATGACTATGAATTTTGACACAACCCTAGAGGCCTTCAAAGGAGGCCTTAGCTAAAACAAAAAATAAAATGAGCATGAAACCCATGCTTATAAATAATTTTCTTTTAAAATAAATCTTCTTTTCTTTCATTTTGACAAATACATTACATCATGACTCAGATGCAATTATGAAAATTGATACTAGTTACGTTTCTCAATGAATGTTTGGCCATTTATTGCACTTAAAAAATGTGCTTGGAAGATGCCGCAAATTTGAAATCTCCCTTAATCCTAAAAAATATATTTGCGTAGTTACTAAAGGGAAATTGTCAGGATGTATCTCTAAATCTGGAAATATTGTTGAAAATGCAACATGAAAAACCTAATTTATTTTTTTCCTTCAATTAAATTGGGAATAAACTTGTAATTACACATCTCAGGACAACTTGTATTAGTTGACTAAGTTAATTTGACTTAGTTGGCTAAGTTAATTCGAGTTGAGGATCTAACTAGAGTCATTTAGAGTGTCTCCTACAATTAGGAGAACAGGTTGAGTTTATTTTGAGTTGTAATTAATTTATTCAGTCTAATTGAGTTAAAGAAGTTAAACTATAGAGTTTAGGCTTCTGTGATCCATATCAAGTTTATGGAAGATTTTGAGTCCAAGGCTCTTAACTCTTCCCGGCTCTTGCCTAAGCTGTGGAGAAGGTATGTGGATGACACCAATGTCATCTGGTCTCATGGCCAGGAGGAGCTTGATCTCTTCTTTGATCATCTCAACAATCAATCCTCAGCCATTAAGTTCACTAAGGAGCAGGAAGTTGATGGATGCCTTCCATTCCTTGATATTCTTATTTCTAAGAATAGTGATGGTTCCCTCGCCCATCAAGTTTTTCGGAAGAAAACTCATACGGAGCAGTATCTTCATGCCAGTTCCCACCATTTCCTGGCTCAAAAGATGGGTGTTCTCAATACCCTTGCTACTCGGGCCCTAAGGATCTCGGACAAGAAGAGCTTTGAGAAAGAAAAATCCCATCTGCTTGATATCTTTGTTGAGAATGGTTATAGTAGATACATGGGTCAGAGGGCTTTCCTTAAAGCTTCCAATAACTCTTTAACTAAAAGGGAACCGAAGGAAAGAGTTCCAGGTGTCCATCTTCCGTATGTTCAGGGGACCACTGATAGAATTGGTAGGATTCTCAGGAAGCATAGTATCCCTGTAACCTTTAGGCCCCTGAACACCATTTGTATGTCCCTCAGATCGGTGAAGGATCCTATCGACCCTAAGGATATGAAAGGTGTTTATATGATCCCTTGTTCTTGTGGGACCCCCTATATTGGGGAGACTGGTCGCTCCACCAATCAAAGGATTAGCGAACACATAGCGGACCTTAAGCATAGGAGAGCTAAGTCCTCCGCTTTAGCTGAACATGCTAAGAAAACCAATCATCATGTTTGTATTGAGGAGCCTAGTGTTATTGCTAAGGTTTCGCATTTCCATCATCGAAAGTTTAGGGAAGCGCTTGAGATTGAAAAGAGGCCAAGCAATCTCAATAGGGAGGATGGCTGGAAAATCAGTAGGTGTTGGGTCCCAGCACTCTCTTCCTAGTCGTTTTCTGTCCTCCTCTTTAGGGCGTCTTTATTATTATTATTATTTTATTTTTATTTTTATTTTTATTATTTTTATTTATTTATTATTATTATTATTATTATTATTATTATTATTATTATTATTATTATTATTTTTAATTAATTAATTATTATTATTATTATTATTATTATTTTTTTTAATGTCTTTTTGTTTTCTCATCATTATTTTTTCATTTAATTATTTATTTTTAAAGAGTTAATTTTTTCATTATAAGGTCCTTTGGGTCTAATTTTTCATGTGAATTCTAATCAGCTTATTATTTTAATAATTCTCCCATTTCATTATTTTTATATATGTAGAAGGTCCTTTATATAACCAATTCTCCATTTTAATTCTAATCTACTTATAATTTTTAACTAATTTTCTAACTAATTTTACTTTATTTTATTTAGATATTATAAAATCCTTTATGTAACTAATTTCCATTTAATTATTAATTAACTTATAATCTTTGATAATACTTTTTTACTTTATTTAGGCATTTAATTTATTCATATATTATTTGGTCCTTTATTTAACCAAAATTCCTTTTAAATAATATTTAGCTTATAATTTTTAATAATATTTTTTGAACTTAATACCCTTTAAAATTATTTTTATATATATTCTAAGGGATTGGTCCTAAATATTATTTTTTAAAATTATATATATATTTGATTATTAATAAATAAATTATTTAATTACTTTCTCGACCTATGATTAATTTATTTATATATATATATATATATATATATATATATATATATATATATATATATTATTTAATTACTTTCTCAACCTATGATATATATATATATATATATATATATATATATATATATATATATATATATTATTTTAATAATAATTATTAAATAATTTAAATAAATAAATAAAGTATCTTTTTAATCTAACTGTTAATCCTAACTTTTACCTTAATAACCGAATATTATAACTTTAATTATAGAATATATATATATTTTTTTGTTAATAAATAAGTTAAATAAATAAATAATTACATCTTTAACCTTAAAATTATTTTATTTTTATATTTTAACTAACTTCCATAAAAATAAACTAACCATTGAATTATTATTGAATAAAAATACTAGTCAACTTATGATTTTAATTAAATATATATATATATATATATATATATATATATATATATATATATATATATATATAGAATACCAATAATAATTATTTAATAATTTGAATAAATAAATAAATTATCAAACCAACCATTAAAATTTTTAATCCTACCTTAATAACCTAATATTATATATATATATATATATATATATATTAATTTTAATTTAAATAAATTCCCTTTTTAAAACCAACCATTTTACCTAATTTAACTTATTTCCATAAGAAAAATAATAAATAATAATTATAATAATAACATTAAATTAATAAATAAGGATTTGACCTGGGTCCTAATGTCAAAATTGGCCGTTAGTCAATTTAGCCGTTGGAGTCTTTGCTCAGACTATTTATCATGCTAAGCTGGATCTGTTTCTTCAACTTGTCCTGACGATGAACCACACTAGTTGGTTCGAAACGCGTCGACAAATGGTATTCCATGTGATTTTCGCTGAAAAATCTCTCATAAACTTGAAGTTAAACTAGTTCCAACTAATGGAGGAACTAGTGGGAGGTCTAGTAGTGTGGTGTTGCTTGTAGTCGAGTTTGGTGCTTCCTGAAGTGCAGTGTGGTGCTGTCTGAAGTGCAGTATGGTACTGCCTAAAGTGTAGTGTGGTGTTGCATGCAGTGATTACCGAGTAAACTAAAGATTCACTCATAATTAACTCACGCATGTCATATTAGAGAAACACCCAGTTGAGATTGGAGTTCAAGGATAGTGTACTATCAGTTTTATAGTCATCCAAATTGTATAGATGTTGCATGCATTTAGAGGAAGGCCTATGAGGATTGCACAATTCATTATTGAGGAATTTTCAAATTAAGTATGGGCTAATTCCTTGAGGAACAACGCAAGCAAATAGGGACTTGGGAAAGCCCAAAATTGGTTAAGTATTGGCCAAAGCTTGTCTAGGAAGTAGTGAGATAGATAGAGATAGTGCAGAGGTTCCTTAGGCTTGAGAAAAGCATCGTAATCTTCTCATATTTTTTGACTAATGAAATATATATAGTAGGGGTTTTTAGCTGTGAATTTCCCCAGGAAATCATTGTGTTATGTCTTGATTGAATTATTTTTCTTGTATGCTTCATGATTTCATGATAATTTAATTTCTTATGCTAATGAGTAGAGTAGATTCAAGTCTATTATTTTAGAATTTTACAATTAGCAATTTGAATCTACAAGGAATTTCTACATGGTATTAGAGCTAAAATCACTATAGAAAAGGAGAATATGAGTTTGTCTTTTGTAGGTGAAATCAAATTTGTAGTATCATACTTCAGAGCCAACAAGATGTCATTCTTTGGTTTTAGACTCGAATATTCCCTTGAGGGTAGTTCAAACTATATTTCTCGGAAGGATATGATGGAGGTAGTGTTTGAAGACAACGAGATTAAGGAATTCATAGACAAATATATTCCTGAGCCTCCAACAACTGATGTTCAAGATCTGGAAGAGTGGAGAAAATGTTTGGCAAAGGCGAGAAGGATTATCCTAAAATGAGTTCGAGATCATGTTGTCTTGAACCTCCATGGCAAGGAGAATCCATATGCAACTTGGAAGGCCTTGACAAACTTGTTTCAAAAAAATAGTGACCACAAAAAGCTGGCACTGAAGGACAAGCTCAGAAAAATCAAGATGGAGAAGGGCAACACAATACCAAAGTACTTGACCATGTTCATCCAATGTGGGGATGATCTTGGAAGTGTCAATGTTACAGTTGCTGAAGAGGATCTAGTGAGCCTAGACCTTCTAAGCTTTCCCAAGGGCTGGCACATGTACTAGGACTCAGTTAATGAGAGGGACAAGCTACTAGAGTGGGAGCATTTATGGTTTGACTTGGCACAAGAAGATATTTGACAGAACACTAGAGATGGATCCTAATCCAAGCATGATGATGAGGAGAACTATGCCTTAGCTAGAAAGGTCAAGAAAGGGAATGGGAATTCATCCCATTCAAAATCAGATTCCAGTAAGGGAAACAAGAAGAAGGACATGTCGAAGATTAAATGTTTTCACTATCACGAGCTGTGACACTATGCCACAAAGTGTCTGCAAAAGAAGGTCAAAAAGAATCCCTAAGGAGGAGAGGCAGGTGAAGCTCTCTCTTCACATTTCGAGTTGGATTTCACCCTCATTTCTTGAATGGTGACATCGTTGATGGGTAGTGTGTGGTACCTGGATAATGAAGTCTCATTCCATATGACCAAGAACAAAGAGTTCTTTAGTGAATTGGAGGAGAAGGACTTCTAGATTCACATCAAAATGGGAGATTATGGGAGGTATAACACGACCGACATCAATACTATTAGCTTTCAGAGGGTGTTTGATTCTCCTCTCAAATTAAAATATGTTATGTATGTTCCAGGTTTGAAGAAGAATTTGGTTTTAGTTTCCATGTTGGAGGATCATGGCTATGATGCGATATTTAGCAAGGGAAAGGCTTTTCTTCATCACATAGCCTCAGGACAAGTGAAGCAAATCAGGTGAAGAACCTCTACAAATTGGATGTAGAATATTGTGCTTCTTTGAGCACAAAAGTAGAGAAGTTGTAGAGCCGAGACATCAGTGAGTTGTGGCATAGAAGATTGGGTCACTTTCACCACAGATATGTGAGGATCATGCAAAAAATTTCTATAGGAGTTTCCAAGAGTACAATAGAGTAGAGAGACACATGAAAAGGATGTACATTGGGGAAGTACACCAAAGCTACCTTTCATGATAAAGACAGTAGAGTGTAAGCAATTCTTGAAAGAGTTCACTCACATGTGTGGGGACCATTCTCGAGAGCCTCCATGACCAATTACAAGTATTATGTAATACTTGTAGATTATTTTTCTTGTAAGTGCTAGATTTTGTTCATGTAGAAGAAAGATCAAACATTTGCTAAATTATGTGAATTTAAAGCACTTGTGGAGAAAGACACTAGTAGGAAAGTTAGAGCTCTCAGGAGTGATAATGGTGGATAATATGTGTCGAATGAATTCAAGAACTTATGTGCATCAAAAGGTATTCAACATGAGTTAATAGCACTCCATAACCCATAGCATAATGGGGCAATGAAAGGAAGAACAAAAGTATTGTGGGAGCTACATGTGTGATGTTACATGATCAAGTCCTAGCATTGCACTTGTGGGATGAAGCATGCAACACAAATGTTTATGTGAGGAAAAAAATACCTTATCGAATTCTTGGGATGAGTACACCAGAAGAATATTTTTCAGGTGAGAAACCAGAGGTGACACACTTCAGGATATTTTGTTCATCAGTCTATTGTCATGTTACCAAGGATGCATGAAAAAAGCTAGAGCCAATAGTTGTGTTGGGCATAATTTTAGGGTACACTGATACACCTCACAACTATCAAGTGTACCTACCGTATGATAGGATGAAAATAGTTCGTAGATATATGAAGTTTGATGATGAGAAGGCCATGAGATGCTCCCTTGAGAGGGTGCTTCAGTTGCATGGAGAAGAGGAGCTTTTAGATCCTAAGGAAGAACCTCAAGATGATGTGGAATAGCCGCATGTAGAGGAGAAAAGAGTGGAAGCATCCACTCATGCAGAGACTTCCAGAGATGGAAGGAAGTGCATGAAAGAGGCTGACAGATTGATGTATGATGTTAGAGAGAATGTGGGAGCACCCACATCATGCGTACGTAGAGGAGCTCACCAGATCGGTACAATGGCTACATGGCTCTGATGAGAAATAGTGTAGAGGTTGAGACATCCTCATTCGAGGATGTAGTGAAGCAACTGGTATGGGTGGATTCCATGGTTGAGGATTACGACTCCATTATCAGAAACAATGTTTGGGAAGTGGTACCAAGACTGGTAGACAAGTCAATGGTGAGTTCCAGATGGATTTACAAGGTAAAGAAAATAGTAGATGGGAGTGTGGAGAAACACAAGGCCATATTTGTGGCTAGAGGGTTCTCTTAGGCAGGGGGAATTTATTAAAAGGAGACCTTTCCTCTAGTAGAAAGCTACTCTTCAATCAAATATATTCTAGCACGTTCATCATATATGGGATGGAAGATATTTCAGATGGATGTGAAGACAACATTCCGTAATGATGTGATTGAGGAAAAGGTGTAGTTTGAGTAGTTGGAAGGATTTGAGACCTTCAACAGAGAGTCACATGTGTGTAGAATCAAATGAGCATTGTATGGACAAAAAAAAGCACCTTGTGCTTTGTACACTAGGATTGATATTTATTTCACTAGGTTGGGCTTCACCAAAAGTAAAGTAGATGCGAACTTTTACCATATTTTGGTTGAAGGTAAATTGCTGATTATAGTATTATATGTGGATGATTCGATTCTAACAAGTGATGAGAAGATACTAAAATCTTGCAAAGAGGATATTGGAAGAGAATTCGAGATGAAGGACCCAGGGCTCATGCGTTATTTCCTTGGTATGGAAGTATGACAAGGAGATGGGGAAGTGTTTGTCTCTTGGGAAAAATATTCCAATGAGACACTGAAGAAGTTCCACACGCAGAGCAGAAAACCCATGGAGACTCCTCTAGCAGGTAATTAGAGGAAGGAAGATGCTACTTCAGGTGAAGTAGTGGATGTTACGATTTACAGGCAGCTTGTGGGCTCACTTATGTATTTGGTGAACACACGACTGAAAATATGTTTTGCAGTTAACCAGTTTAGTCAAGAAATGGTTAATCTAAGTAAACTCTATTAGAAGGCAGCTAAACATGTGTTGATATACCTCAGAGGAACCATCCATCTTGGTATTTATTATAGATGGATAGAGGGATTGAAGCTTCAAGGCTTCAAAGATATAAATTTGGTAGGGAGTCCATCCGACAAGAAGTGAACATCAAGGGGAATCTTTTGTATTGGGCCAACAACAGTTTATTGGTACAACAAGAAGCAGAAATTAGTTGAACCCAGTTAAGTAGAAGTAGACTAAATGTGATCTGGATTTAAATAGGAACACAACAAATTATAGATATAACCATACATACAGAGATGCAGCAGAAACAATACTTCATTTCATTACTGCAAAATACTGAAATATTCTTACAAATGGAAATGGAAATAAAGTGTCTCACTGTGATATGCCACTAGATGCTCGTGTTGAGTAAGGACCACCCCAATAGCATAGTCAAAGGCATCTGTCTCGACCTCAAATGGTTGTTGCAAGTCTGGTAATGTGAGCACTGGTGCCGAGCATAGGTGATGTTTCAACTCTGTGAATGCCTTCTATTGAGATTCAGACGAAAATAATTTCGCTTTCGCTCCTCCCTTGGTGACTTGACTCAAGGGCCAAGTGATATGAGAAAATCCCAACAGAAACCTGCGATAGACGTTGGCAAGACCCATAAAGCTGCGAAGCTCTATCAGAGTGGTTGGAGATGGCTAATCCCGAATGACTTGGATCTTGGATGGATCCACATGCACCCCCCTTTCATCAATAAAGTATCCCAGATACTGAACATGGGTCATGCCAAAAGTGAATTTCTCCAAATTGGCACATAACTTGTGTTGCCACAGTGTTTGGAGAACCTGTTGGATGTGGTAGAGGTGCTCTTCCCAACTCTGGCTGAAGATCAGGATGTCATCCAAGTATACCAATACAAATGAGTTGGTGAATGGCCGCAAGATGTCATCCATTAGCCTCATGAAGGTTGCAGGAGAATTTGTCAACCTGAAAGGCATAACCAACCATTTAAAAAGGCCCTCCTTGGCTTTGAAGGTAGTCTTCCACATATCGGAGGGTTTGATTGGTACCTGGTGATATCCTCACTTCAAATCAATCTTGCTAAAATATTTTCCCCGCTTCAGTTGGTCCAAGAGGTCATCAATTCGTGGGATCAGGTACCTATTCTAGAAAGTGATCTTGTTCAGTGCCCGATAGTCAATATTGAGTCTCCAAGTCCCATCATTCTTCTGTACCAACATGATATGGCTCCCACGGGTGATGAACTCGAATGGATGTGAACTTTCTGTAGTAGCTCCTGAATTTGCCTGTTGATTTCATCGTTCTCCAGAATAGAGCACCAATAGATTGGTCCATTGGCAAATGATGCACCTGGGGTCAGATCGATGGAGTGCTAGACCTGATAGTGCAGAGGAACCCCTGCGGGGGAGGTGAAGATGTCCTCATACTCGTCCACAACCTTGTCCATCTGTAGTTTTCATGTGGAGGGGCCCTGTCTAGAGGTCGTGGCCACCATATTCTTCTTTCCTTGAGGGCGTATCATCAGGAAAACAAATTTCCCAGTTTTGGAAATGAGCTTACTGCATTGTTTTGCAGTAACCAAAGAGATGGCAATAGGTGGTGCTACCTCCAGTATCCTGTACAACTTATTTCCCAAAGTAACAATAACAACATGAGGCCTTGATTCATACACAACATGTTGCTTCCACAAGTATGGTTGGCCTAATAATACATCACAAACATAAAGGGGAGGAACGGCACACAATACCTCATCCGTGAATGGCTTGATGTTGTATGGAAGGTGACACTGCTAGCTCACGCGAAGATCCCGTCCTTGGTGAAGCCACTTGATGGTGTACGGTTGCGGATGTGCTATGGTGGGTAAGCCCAACAACCTCACGACTTCTGCCAAAATGAGGTTCTTTTGGCTCTCGCTATAAAAAATGAACTGTAGTGGGGAGCTCTTTACCCACATTTGGGAGTGGAAGAGGTGCTCCTCCTCCTCTGGATCTTCGGGTTCCTCCTTCTGGATCTTCGTGGTGGCAATAGTGGCATTGGGCTCCACATTGATAGTTTGCTTCCATTTTGGATTCCCCTTGTCGGGTTTTGACTCAGAGTTGGAACATGCATCTGATTCTGAAAGCTTTAGCTCAGCCACCAGTGACTGCTTGGCCCGACACTCACTTGTGTTATGAGTGGAGCTCTTATGGAACTCACACCACTTTCCCGTGACCTCTTTCGGCTTTGCGGCGCCGTTCTTTGCTTGCAACTTTGGCGGGTTGTCTTGGGCCACCCCACTTTTTCTTTGTCCTTTGTTCTATGGGTTGGGGGCACCTTTCCCTTGCTTCGGATTTGTAGATCCAAATTCTCGCTTCTTATGATTAAATTTTTGCTCGATCCTGACAGCATATCGGTATGTTGTGCCGAGCGAGGAGATGTTCAGGAATTCTATTTCATCCTAGATGTACCTATGTAGGCAGCCACAGTAGTTGAGTACCAAATGCTGCTCCGAATCCTTGATACCCAACTTTGTGCAAAGGGTATGGAAAATATTGGTAAACTCTGGCATGTCTTGGTCCCTTCCATGCCACAGCATGGTCCACTTTATGTATTGATCCTCATAGCTTCCGACAAGGTAATACTGCTCCTTGATGGCAGCCTGGAATGAATTCCAAGTGGGTGCGCCTAAAAATAGTGAGGTTGTACTTTCATCCTTCTGCTTGCAATAGGTTTCCCACTAGTCCTTGACGTGGCGGGGGGGGGGGGGCTTTGAGAAGAGCGAAAGTAATATTTTCCCAACCGGAAAAATCATGAACAAAAAGATACCCTTCTAATAGATTTAACCATTTACCTATGGTGTATGCATTTATCTGACCCTCAAATATGAGAATGTCAAAGTTAACTTGTACCTTAACGGGTGTGGCGCTTCGAGAGTAGCTGCTGGAAGTAGATGTGTTGCCCCTTGGTAGTCGCTGACGGATCTGGGAAAAGTTGTCCATCATCGCGTTCCTTTGTTGCTCGAGGGCCTCTTCGAGTAAGATTTTGATAGGATATCCTACCCCCTCATCTTTCTTTTCATCCACCATGGGAGGCCGTCGGGATTTGCGAGGCTGGTCTTGCAAGGGTTCGACTAGTTCAAATCCTAACTCATATCTCGACTTCGCTGGGGACATGCAAAGAAAAATAAAGAAAGAGCAGACCGCTCTTATACCATTGATCCGGATTTAAATAGGAACACAACAAATTACAGATATAACCATACATACAGAGATGCAATAGAAATAATACTTCATTTCATTACTATAAAATACTAAAATATGCTTACAAACATAAATGGGAATAAACTAGCTAGGGCGATGGTAGCTTATCTCTAAGAAGAGATGTGGTGGGTACATGCCTCTGAAATGTCTTACAATGAGGCTCAAAGGCCTATTTATTGTTGAGAAACAATGGAAAACCCTAAACATCCAAAAACCTAACCCTAGGAGATGAAATGCCAAACTATGGTCCCTATTTTGGGTAAATTGGTACATCAACTTCTCGGGGTCGTAACTTTGGCATACAATCTCTGTTTGACACATACAATACCTCGTTAGAAATATTTATTTGAGGAGTACAACTTTGGGATGCGCAACATCAATCCATGGACCCATTCTGCTCCTAGTTTTCCCAAAAAACGTCGTTTAGGGCCTCAAAACGGCTCTGGCAGTTTAGGACCCGAAAAACTGCTAATAATAGTAAACTATGCTACAATTAAGGAAACTAAAAAATTGAAAGAAGAAATGGTGGGGGTCCAAGTAGAATTGGCGGGTGGCCACCAATATCCACCTGGATCAACATCATTGCTAGTCAAGAAGCTTGTGACGCTATTTGGATGAGGAAGATCCTTGTTGGGTTATTTGGTCACCAGATGGATCCTACAATGATTTACTGTGACAATCAGAGTTGTGTCAAACTCTCTGAGAATATAGCTTTTCATGATCTGTCCAAGCATATCCACATCCAGTATCTCCATCTACGAAATTGTGTACAGAGGAGAATCATGTTATTGGATTACATTCCTATAGAGGAACAAGATGCATATATTCTGACAAAGTCATTGCCAAGATGCAAATTTGAGTTTCACAGAGGTAGGATTAGGGTAGTAGATTATACCTTTCTTGTTGAGAGGGAGTGTTGAAAATGAAACAAGGAAATCATAATTTAATTTTGTCCTTGAAATAAATTGGGAATAAAATTGTAATTCCACATCTCATGACAACTTGTAATAGTTAACTAAGTTAATTTGAATTCGTTGGGTAGTTAATTCAAGTTGAGGGTCTAACTAGAGTCATGTAGAGTGTCCCCTACATTTAGGAGCATTGGTTGAGTTTATTTTGAGTTGTAATTAATTAATTCAATCTAACTGAGTTAAAGTAGGTTAAAATAGCTCCAATTGATGGAGGAACTAGTGGGAGGTCTAGTAGTGTGGTATTGCCCGCAGTCCAGTGGGGTGCTACTTGCAGTCGAGTGTGCCACTACTTGAAGTGCAGTATAGTGCTACCTGAAGTGGGTGTGGTGCTGCCTGAAGTGCAGTGTGGTGCTGCTTGAAGTGCAATGTGGTGCTTCCTGAAGTGGAGTGTGGTGATACCTAGAGGGTAGTGTGGTGATTCCTACAATTATAAAGTAGTAAATTGAAGATTCCCTCATAATTAACTCATGCATGTCAGATTAGAGAAAGAACCAGTTGAGATTAGAGTTCAGGGACACTGCACTATCAGTCTTATAATAATCTGAATTGTATAGATGGTGCATGCAGTCAGAGGAAGTCCTATGAGGATTTTGCAATTCATAATTGAGGAATTTCCCAATCAAATAGGGGCTAATTACTTGAGGAACAACGCAAGGAAATAAGGACTTGGGAATGTAGAACATTGGTTAAGTATTGGCCAAGGCTTGTATAGGAACCACTGTGACAGATAGAGATAGTGTAGAGGTTGCTAGGGCTTGATCAAAGCATTGTAATATTCTCATATTCTCTGACTAATGCAATATACATATAGTAGGGGTTTTAGCTGTGGCTTTCCCTAGGAAATCATTGTGTTATGTGTTGATTGAATTCTTTCTCTTGTATGATTTGTGATTTCACAATGAATTAATTGTTTTCCCTGATGAGTAGAGTAGATTCAAGTCTATTGTTTTAGCATATTAGAATTAGTAGTTTGAATCTACAAGGAATTTCTATAATTATAATCGATCCCGATGGGATGTAGGCCATTAAAAATTTAACCCCAGAAAATTCTAAAAATTCTTTACAATCTTTTATGGGAAAGATTAATTTTGTTAGATGATTTGTTCCTATATTTTCTAAAATTGTAAAACCTTTTCAACATTTAGTGAAGAAAACCGTTGTTTTTAAATGGGGAGAATCATAAAAACAAGCTTTTAGCACTAGTAAACAAGTAATCACAGATGCTCCTACCTTAATAAGTCCCGATTTCTCTAAAGAATTTCTTTTGTAAACACTCAATTCAGACTTTGCCTTTATTGATATGCTTATGCAAAACGCTGATCCGAATATTGAAACCCTTGTTTCTTTCATGAACTCAACTTTTAAGGGAAAAAATTTAAATTGTGCACTAGTGGAGAAACAATCCTTTTCTGTTTGCAAAACATGTAAGAATTTTCATTTCTATCCGCTTAAATCCAAGACAAAAATTTTAGTCCCATACCCGACAATTAAAAATATTTTAATCCAAAAGGAACTCTGATAGAAACGTGCTCATTGGATGACATCCTTGCAAGAATTTGATTTCAAAATCAAACCAACACGAATCATCAATGGTCGGGGTATTTGTAGATTGGTTGCCAAATATGTTTCTTCCCCTACCGGCTATTCCACTTTTCTAGATGATTCATCGCTAAAGAATGGAGTATCTTTATTACACAATGAAGTCTTGCATCAACAATATAGTCCCGATTCTTGGTATTGAAACATTAGATTTTATTTGGAAAAGGGTACAACTGCCTCTCATTTTAATACAACTGAAAGAAGAGCATTAAGATTAAAATCAACACCTTAACATCTTATTAATTATGTTATTTAAAGAATACATTACAATGGGGTGTTACTTCACTATCCAAGGTAGGGAGATGATTTAAAAATACTCCTTGAACTCCACTTTGGCTCTGTTGGTAGACATTTTGGTGGTGATATCACCACACACAAGGTTCTAAGGGAAGCTTATTATTGGCCCACTCTATTTAAAGTCATCCATGCCCTTGTAAAAAAATGCAAAACCTACCAAAAGACCGTTGGTATGGTAAATAAATCTACTTTTCCCCTACATCCAATCACCGTTGTAGCTCCATTTCAATAATGGGGCTGAGACATAACTGGACCAGTTAATCTTCCCTCATCCCAACAACATAAATTCATTATAACAACTACAAAGTATTTTACTAGATGGGTTGAGGCAACAACTCTGCATATGGTAAATGCTAATTAAGTTATTAATTTTCTTGATTATCAAGTTATTATTGGTTTTGATGTTCTTAAGTCATTGGTATTTGATAATTCATCTTATTTATCATATAATGAGTTAGGTGCATATGCCATAGAAAAAGGGATAAAATTTAAATATTCTACAAACTATTATCCGCAAGGAAAGGGTCTTTGTGAATAATCAGACAATAAATTGCTATTTTTTTTTAAAAGAATACAATCAAAAAATCATAAAAACTGTCATATTGCACTATGTAATGCATTATGGACTTACAGGGTCACACCAAAAGCTGCTATTGGCAACTCACCCTTTTTCCTCCTTTATAGCAGAGAAGCCATATCATCTCCTCATTTTTTCTTCCTTTTCTACAACTATTCAAAAGTGTCCAAGAAATTAAGTCATTAGTTATGGAGGATACAATCTATGCTTTATTAAAATTAGAAGAAAAGAGAAAGAAAGCTAAAACTAAGTTAAGTCAACATCAACAACTAGTAAATTGATAGTCTGATAATAATTCTTCTTCTAACTGGTATATTGAAGATGGTGATCTAGTTTTGAAATGGGACAAGGACCATGAGGACAAGAGGGTACACAACAAGTTTCAGATATTGTAGTCAGACCAAATACATTTTGACTGCAAAATTTGAAGGGTTAAATTGAGTCTCTCCCAGTCAATGGGAAACTTTTAAAAATATATTTTGCATGATCTCCTTGAGGGAACTTTTGTATATATTTATGTTTATGATTTTATTTAATTTTGTGTGTTTGAGTTTGCTCTTTCGAATATGTTATTACTTGGTTTGGATTCCTTTTGATGTTTCTTTTCTGTATCATTCCATAGTCAAATCTACCTGGAAACATTTTTAAACAAGATTTTTATTAGATAGTCTATTAATTCATGTATTAGTTGCTGAATCAATTCTTTCAGTTTGATTTTAGCAAAGAGGTTTCTCTGTTCAGAGATATATCTAGATATTGCCTTATTTATAGGAATTATCTCAGCCCCCTCTTATTCAAGTAGAGTTCATATTTAGAAAAAACATATTACTTTTAACAACATTATTAATCTGAGGTTGGATAGGTAAACTTTTCATGCCATCTCAAGCTCTTACTAGAGCAGATTTTAGTTTGCATCTATTAAGCAATCCGTTAAAGATTATTTTTTATGAGGGTGTAATTCAAAAATATAAAAATGAAAAAAATATATACACTGAAATATAGGAGGTCTCATCATAAGCTGGCCTACCAAGATCATGGGTCCTAACAAAAGTGGCATTATTGTTGTTGGTCACCAAACCAAGGTAAGGGTTTTAGTCAGAAGGTTGAAAGACAAGAGGTCTCATTACAAGACAACTTTTTCACTCTTGTTACTTCTTGTGAGTGTCACTGCCACTATCTGGTTACCAAGACAGGACAATGAATTTCAGTTACTTACTAAGAAAACTTTTGAGGAAAGGAAAAACTCTTAAAAGATTGGAATCATTACCTAATGAATGGGATACATGCATATTAGCGGGTTAAAAGGTACCCCTGTCAAGGCTATGGATTCTTGTTGGCACTAGTGGCTCTACCTGTGGTATTAAAGTTCATCATGCAAACTTCCATATTTTGATGTGTATCTCTTGAATCCGTTATCCTTATGGATCCTTTTGAATATTTAGAGAGTTTTATTCTAATTTCTATAAATTTCTAATTCTTTTAACAAATGTATTGATTAATACTTATATTGTTTTGCAGATTGAATTGAAAGAGACTACTTTTCAGTATGTAATGCATGATTATAATTGTTTTTGACTCTTTCTCCTTGCATTTTATTTTTCATGTAGAGAAAATTAATTTGGCCCACTGAATCGCCAATGTTGGCAAGCCAACCTACTCCCTTTTATTTTTAACAAAAATAAAGGGCCCCTCCTGAAATTTTACCATATTTCTTGTTTTGACTTAATCTAATTTGTATTGGTTTGATTCATGCATCCCTTCCTCTAATCATCATTTTAATTTTTATGGCATGATGGTTCACTGTAGGGTCTATTCCTTCATTCGTTGGATTATAAGGATTATATTCTTATATCATTATGATTAGTGTCAATCAACATTACTCCTAATATTAATAAAATATTTCAGTTCAAGGGCTACTATATAATCATAGATTATGTAGTAGTCCAAAATTGAGTTTATGATGCTAATGGGATAATTGTTTTGAACTATCATATTGATTCCTATGTTTATCCTTTTATTTCAATGCAATTTGTGATTTTAAATATTTCATGTTCGGATCAATGGGTCCTAACCTAAAGTGTATAACCTAGTTGGGTGGCGCTATATGTTTTAATTTATCATTGATATCATTTAATTATGCCATATCCACCTTTGATATGCACTCATTAATGATCTATTTATTAAGAATTACATACATGATTTTAGATGATTTGTTTTACAGATTCACATTTACGATAAATACTTCTTTTAGATGATGTGTTATGCTATTACGCCTACTTATCCACTGATATGGAACCCTAAGTCCCGAGTGTCAATATGTAGCGGTGAAAAGTTTCATGTGGCTCATTATCCCATTACTCTCACTTATTTCTCATATCCCAAGGCCACCTTACCCCTTTCCCAACTCGGTACTTGACAATTCTTGATTTTATCATCAATATTTTGTCAAGAAAGTATAATCAAACTACTTCATTTCCATCCTTCTCGTTTTGGTACAGAGGGTTATGCAACCTAGGGTTTCCTGTTTGGTCTTTGGTTTCCTAAAACCTATTTCATCCTGACCTATATCTTTTCCTCTCAAACATTCTACCAATAGTATGAATCAAGCTTATTGGAGTAGAAATTGTTGAGGAAAATGAGGAATGCTTGACTCTATTTCACCAAGTTAGTTGGTGGGAATTTTTGCAATTATTGTGGGGACATAAAATTGAAGTGGTCAAAGCCTTTTTTTTATTGATTCAATGGAAGGAGAGTGTATGTGGGTGACTTGGAGATTAAATTTGATCTAGAATTTGTGGCACCAACCACACATTTGCCTCTTGAAGGTGAATTCTTGTCCAAAAATGTGACAATTCAAATCGTTTCATTCAAGAAATTGCTAGATGAAAAGTATTGTAAATATTATGACAAATATATGCCAATATCTTTCTTGAAACCAAAATGGAATGAGTTGCTGTGTTTGATTTGTAGATACATAACTTGTGAAGGCTGGTATAGTGTTGTTTTCATGTATCATGTTTCGATTTTAATGGCTTTCTTAGGCTGAAATCTTAACATACATTATTATTTTCTTAATAGTTTAACTGGAATGTCTAGAGCTTACCAAGCTGACCAAAACATCCTTGAAAGGTTCCTTTTTCATCATAGGTCAAAATGCATGTTATTCAAACATCATTTGGTTCCTATTGGTGATAGTTGGGAGTCTTTTCTCTCTCGTAATGGTTATGGTAGACCTTTAAAGTTTGACCCTATTTAGTCTTCTGCCACCATGGTTCATGACCCTTCTCCTATAGATTCAACTCCATTATTGGCTGAGGGATTATGACATAATGAGTGTGAGGCATCTATCTAAGCACCATTATCACCTTATTCAAAGGATAGTGAAGTTAAACTTTCGAAAATTCTGACCTCTCCCTGAGTTACCAAGGGTGTAACTATAACACATCCTGCCACATTTACCCAATTTCACAAGCTCACCAGGGTAACAAGAGATCGATGTCACTATGACATGACTTGACCTCCTAGTTCCAACAATGGAAGTGGGGTCGACACACCGACTAATTACTAACATCCCTCGGGAATGCTAGATCGCCTAGAAATCAATCCACAACCACTGATGACCAGATCCTGAGCTGGATTTTTTTTTTTCACAATCTTCACCCCAAACCGGATTCATAATACAACATGGATGCGATTATGAACCTCTAATCACTATCATAAGACAACTTCCATGCGGTTATGACCTAAAATCTCCAATTCAGTGCTAACGGTTTCAAGATCTGAGAAACATTTTTAGTCTAGCCTATAGACCACTACCCAAAATTGCCTGTAACTTTCCAGAATGAAAACAAAGGTAATGACAATGCTAATCAATCAAAACTCAAGAAATAAATTGACCTAGACATGCCTAATCCAGGATAGGAATTTTGTCAAACATATAGAAAACATATAAGCTACAGGTCATGAATACATATCTGATCATAAACTTCTGAATTTCATCTAAGAATAACCAAGAAGGTTCCAAGCCCTCTTTTTCTAGCTATAGTAACACTTGTTAGCCTATGCATTCATCCAAAATTAAATAACTTATAAAAACATGTCAATATCCATAGATAAAATGCATCATATAAGTAGCATATAGACAAAATGGAAACCATGGAGAATAAACAATAAAATAACCAACATAATCACCACAAATGCTCATAGATCACATTAGGAAAATATCTCATATTAACATATGAAAGTTAGAGCTAAGTCAGGGACTTCCATGTACCACCCGACCATAGATTGGGCTGAACCAAATCTCTCTTTCATCCAATCACCCCCACGCCATATTCCAAGCATGAATATGTGATATCATGGGTTAAACCAAAACAAAACCAACCAGGGATTCTAGACAGCAAACCACGTCAACCCTTAATCACAATGATTCCACCTTTATGGTCCAGAAACCACAAACACCAACCAGATCAGACTCTACCCAAGCTGTTCATAGATCCAAGAACTATTAACTCAACCAATAGCCTTCTAGGGGTCTAGATCATTTGTTCCAACCCCGACTTCAAGGACTAGCAACTCAACCCACCAAGGGCTCTAGAGAATTTGTCTCAACATACGGCTCTAGGAACTAGTAACTCAACCCAAAATGTTCCAGGGTTTCTAGAGCATTTATTCCAACCCACAGAAACAAGTGGGAAACGCACAACAAAATGGCTATACAGGAAATGGCAAGGCAAGGATAAAACCAACTTCAATCTGGGAAAATCTCCATGTAAATGACAACACATAACCAAGGAAACACATTTATATACCATGCATCCGAAAATCAATAAGGAAATAACACATGCAACCTATTACCTGCAAAGTATCCCTGTTGTAGCTATTGATCAAACTGTTCCATACACTCCCTTTATTTCCTTTTCTTTTTTATCCAATACAAGTTAATACTAGAATGCAATGAGAGATCCAAAAACGGAACTGACAAAAGCTGTGAACTAATTCTCTGAAGCCTTTTTATCATTGAGGTCTCCTTTTTTCTTCATTTTCCTTCATTTTCCCTCTAATTTCCCTTGCATTAAAATATGTGTCTCTTCACCTTCCTTTTCTCCTATATTCCTTGATTTTCATAATTAAATTCCATTTATTTCCTCTTTTCCTCTGTCAATGTCTTTGCCAATTTCCATAGCCATTATTAACCACAAATGATGCCTACTGTAATGTTTTTCCCACTATTAAACTTAGAATACATGTCCCATGACCTTGGTCTTACTTTATTTACATGGAAAATCAACCAGGGGTTGTTACAAAACCCTCTCCATTGGGGGAACACTATCCCCGATTTTCAACGATGCTTATAACTAGAAAACATGCTGCCCATGGATCTTTATAACCCACCTCCATGCAACATTTGCATCACACCAAACTGCTGAAACCATGAACACCATACTACTTATTGGATATTTACAATACAACTCGATGCAATATTTATAACATACTGCTTAATGGAGCCTTATAACGCAACTCATTCCGGTTACAATAAACATATGCATAAACATAAACCAAAACACATAAATCAAACTCATGTTCTCAAGCAACAAATAAAGAAGGATACATAACCTGAATCTGATTAGCGATCTCCCAAGTAGCTCCATTGGGCTGAACGTGCTTCCATTGTGTTACATAGTATTTTTTTCACACTCATCTTGTATACTAAAGTGTCAAAATGATGAAAGATTTCAATCTATGCACCATGAAACATGTTGAGAAGCATCCCTAAAAAAAGAAGAAAAATTGCCTTGAAAGAATTCCAAATAAACTTGTCAAACAACTTGTTTTCAGGATAAGTGCTTTTTTAATCACTAGTTACCCATGCTAGTACCTTGTTGCACTATATTGTCCTAGCACTACCAGCATAGCTTTTATCAGGAAAAACTGCACTAAACCTCTTCAGACAATTTTTCCTAAAGTGGAGGAGAAGCATCTCTTACTAGAAGTCTCTAGAATAGTGAGATGGTTACAGGTGAATAAGGATTGGAACAATATTTCCCATTCTTCGTCCTTGATCCTACTTTCATGGATATTTCCCTTAAAATGTGGAACATCTCCCTCCTTTTATGGATCCTTAACTCCCTCTCCTTCCCTATAAATGATATTCCTATTATTCACAACTAGTTGGCTATTGATTGGTTGCCTTCCTAGTGCTAAACTATGCCCAAATATTACCCATTTTGCTAAGGAGAAAGGAGTGCTTGAAGGTTAAGGCTAGGACATGGAAAATCACCTAAAGGAGGCTTCCAAAATCAAGGCTTAAGTGGTTGTAATGCTCACTTTACCATCTATTAATAATACATTATGTTTTTTCTTTCTATAAATGTATCAATCATTCCTCATTTAGTATAACACTCCTTGATATGTTATATGGTTTATATCGGAATGGTTTTTTCTATGTATGTGTTTGTTGTCTCCACATGATTTTATTTGCAGGTATTCGTTCATAATGGCGAAGAAGAGATTGAGCTTGGAAGTGGAAGAATCAAAGATGACACTAACGGACATTAACATTAGAGTGAGGTAGGTCATCTATCCTCCTTTGTTTTTCTTTGGTATAAACTAGGAAATTTTACACATATTTGTATTTGTTTGATGCTAGATCTTCCCATAGGATTAGATCGATCATTTTTGTCCACCAAAAGGATTACATGCACAAAACAGTGTTGACTCCACTAGGGAGCTTATAACCCTTCAAACCTCCTTTCTATGTTTGGTCTTTTTTATTATTTTTGCCAACCTCCTAGAGATCTTTAAGTTAGGTTCATTGTGGGCCCGCATTCTGAGTAGTATGTTATTTAAAGTGTCAAGTTTGGATCTCTCATTGAGTTTCTTTTCATTTTCCTATGTATTTCTCACCCAACGCGTTTTCTTCAAAAATAGTCGCTTTGTCAGCACTGATGTTTCCCATTATAGTCACACTGAAGACCTTGTCAGCCTGTTAGCACAGATTTTTACCATTAAAGTAGTTCTAAAAACCCCTGTGAATGTAGATTTTGACAATTAGAGAAGCGTTGATTTGAAAAATCAGAATTTTTAGGGTTTCTACAAGTAAGGTCTAGTGTGTTTTTATCTATGAAGTGTCCTCCTCCTCTGTGTGCATAGAAATTTCCATTATTTTTGTTGATTTCTCATTGGTTTGCAAAAGTCCATCCCATTGGTTGAAGTAGCGAGTGAATTTTGATTGGGTATTTAGTTCTTTGGGTCAATTGAATTTACTGTTTTCTTCTTGTATGTGTGGAAGGAATACTGATTTGTTGTTGGTTAAAGCATTATTAGTTCTTTTGGAAACCATAAAAGAAATGACATTTTCATTTTCTTAGCTTTCATCTCAAAGTTTACTTTTCGAAATTGCATTAGATTACATTGCATTGAAAAGTCATTTTTGGGATTATCATTGAGCATAGATTACATTGCTTAGTGTTGAAAGCTGAAAAGTGCATTCTCATTCATTGAAAAGAAAAAGTGAAAAAATTCATGTAGGTGCATCTTAGTGAATTGAAATTCATTTTACTTTTGGTGGGTGCATTGGAATAGTGAAAGTGAAAGATCTAGTTAGGAAGTTTTTTTTATTGCATATTTTGTTATTGTATCAATGTTTGAAACTTATTGTCTATGCTAGATAGCCTTCATTGAAATGGAAATAATATTTTTTCTTATTAGTTGCATCATAGGCGTGTTTAGATGACATTGATTTTTGAGCTTTGAAACCAAAACATAATTCAAGATCAACTTTAAAATTCATCTCAATTAACCTAAGGAGCATTTGGAACATTATCACAAACATCTAGAGGTCTAGGTTAGAGACGTGTTCCAGCGTCATTAAACATACGATATGCCATTATTTTCTAGCATTTCATCTTAGGGGTGAAATCCTCTTGTGCGTACAGAAGTGTATAGGACCATTCTCTAGTACTTTCAGGTATATCGGAGGTTCTCCACTCATGGTAATTATATGGGAACACTCTCATTGAACAGTTATGCATTAGACAACACTACTATAGATTGCACTCCCATGTACCATTGCATATATTTTGGGAGTCCCATATAGGTTTCTATGCATCCATAGGTAACCAAGTCTATTGCCTTGTATACCATGATACACCAAACAGAATATTTGGGGAGATTGGCCACCATACGTTAAGCCCTTGGTTCACCAAGGTGTATATTGTTGTTCATGGTTGCTTGGTATACCTTTATTCCTAGTTACTCGTTTTTTAAATTTTTTTGTAAAGTTATAAAATTAATTGACCGCAAAACAACATCCTTCCTGTGGCAATACTCCTTAGTAGATCTCAGGTTGAGACTGATGGAAGCAATTGTTGAGTCCACCAATCAAGGAAACCCCTCTAATGGGAATCATGGTCCTTTATATTCTTTAGGAAATATTGGTGCTCCTTATATTGCAATGTTGTCCCTTCCTGGATTTACCATTGGTTTGCCCTTTTGGTTCTTTTATATCCCTATGCTTCCGAATGTCCAAACTACTTCTCAACTGATTTCTCCTCCACCTAAATAGTATCAACCTCCAGTTGATCCTAAAGTTGACTCTTTGCATTCCTAGCCTATTTAGTCTTCTTGCTCTTCTTCCTCTTCGTCCTGCAAGGAAGTAACTAGGACGATAAGAAGAAGAAGAAAAGGAAGATTAAGAAGAAGAAAAGAAAGCAAGGGGACAACCAAGCAACCATTGCTATGGATGCAACTAGTAGGGAGAAACCTTCCAATCAACCCTTCAAAGTGAAATTCCCTTGCATGATTTGTAAATGTGACCACCTTCTTAGAGGTTGTCCTAGTATTTTGAAGGTATTAGAAGTGTAGTCCTCAAGCTTACATCGGCCTTCATCATCAACCTCTGGATATCATGCTGGTGACAAACCCTCAACTAGTGATAGTGAGGTTCATGGGAAAAAGGGTAAAGTCAAATTTACCTATAGGTTATGTGAAGGGAATCATCCTATTCACCTTTTTCCTTATATGGATGAAGCCTCAAAAGTGTTGGAAAACCTTAGAACTTCTCAACCTTGTCTTACGACTAGTTATGGAAAGCTTTCCCATGATCCTCCACTAGTTGACCAAGTGATTAGTCAGAACTCAGCTCTAGCCAATCCCACTCTCTCTGAATGTGAATCCCATGAGCTCATTCCTGAGCAGCCATTGGTTGAGAAAATGGTTGACTTGATTCCACTTTCAGTCGATCATAACTTTTTCTTAGAGAGTGAACTTCATACCTCTTAGGTTCTTCTTTTTTCTTCAGATTCCAATGAATTGGGGGGCAATCCTCCTTTTCTCAAAGAATTTGGGGAAAATCCCCACGTTATCATAATACAGGGGGGAAATCCTCCCATTCCCATAATGTAAAGGGGAAATTCTCCCATTCCCATGGAACCCCCTGCAAGTAGTATGGTCACTTATTTTGATTGGATTCGACTGGCAGGATATTGTCTTCCTTCTTACATGCCCTTTCAGGTCACAATACAAGCTTATAATATACCCTTACTTGGAATAATCATAGATGAAGGCGCATCTGTTAGTATTTTTTCCTCAACTACTTGGTAAGATTTAGGTTCTTTGGAGCTTGTGCCAATTACCCAGAATCTGTTGGCTTTTAACAAAGGAACCAATCAAACGTTAGGGGTCCTTCCTAAGTTTCCTAAGCTCCTTAAAAAATGAATCAAGGTTCTTAGAGCAGAGTTCCTTGTCTTATTTCAAGCTCCCTAAAAAATGAATCAAGGTTCTTGGAGCACAGTTCCTTTTCTTCTATCAATCTCCTTAAAAAATGAATCAAGGTTCTTGGAGCACAGCTCCTTTTCTTGTGTCAAGCTCCTTAAAAAATGAATCAAGGTGTTCGGAGAAGGGTTCCTTTACTTAATTCAAACTCGTTAAAAAATGAAATAAGGTTTCACAAGCATGGTTCTTTTCCTATGTCAAGCTCATTAAAAATGAAACAAATCCCCTTCAAATTTGAGTCTTTTATTAGAACTTGTAAAATCTTAGTCGAGTATTTCACTTGATCTCGTAAATGAACCCTCATTCCATCCACTTCTTAGTAACCAATAGTCTACTTAGGTGAATGAAATGAATATTGGGGAGCATATGCCTAGAATTGAGTTATTAAGTTGGGGGCATGCAAACTTATCTCAAGCCTAGTTTTTCTTTGTTTCAATCTTGTTTAAAAATGACACCAATCTCAAGCATAGTTTGTCTCTATTTCAAGCTTGTGTAAAAATGAAACCAAATCCATGCAATATAGTTTTTTCTCATGTTTCAAGCTTGTGAAAAAATGAAACCATTTTCAAGTGTCCTAAAGCATAGTTTCCCATGCTTCAAGATTGTGTAAAAATGAAACCATTCCCACTTTACCTCTCGTGATTTCCATTTTTATCATCTTGTTTTTGCCAAATGAGCCTTGGTTTTTTCATTCCATCATCACCATCTCTTTGGCCTATCATATGCTTTCACTTGGTTTTTTTACCCTTACCTAAGGAACATTTGCGATGAACAGTATTATTAGCTAGCCCCTTGACCTTTACATGTTTTGAGAAGTTCCATCATGACCGGAACCAGTTGATATCCTTTTACACCACTTGTTCCTCTAGGTGGAGTCCTATTTTATCTCTTTTCAGACTCCGAGAGTATGAAAATATTGTCGAGCTCTTGTCTCTTCGACCCGTAAAAGTAAATGAAAAGACATATACTCAATATAAGTTTAACCATTTTCCAGACTAAGATAGACTAGCTATGAAAAAGGAATACCTTAGTCGAACATAGCGAAGCGTTATCTTGAGTATTTATTTCTACCTTTTTAGACTTGAGAGACTATCAACGAAAAGGGACATTTGGAGTTTTGTTTTCTTCCTATTTTTCAAACTCTTTAAAAATGAAAATGATGTCGAGTTACCCCTTCGTCGAACTCATAAAACTGAAATGATGAAGGACCTGTCACGATGATGAGACCAAGCTACTCCTTTCTAGGGAAATTTATAAATAATAGGATGGATTCATCCAAAGGATGAACTTATACGACAAGAATATGGTATCCTCTTCAAGCTTGAGATTAAAAATAAAGTGGTACTTACTAGAAATAGTGGGGAAAATGGATGTAAACATATATCCTGTATTTTGTATAAAAAAACATGTCGCTCTTGAACACAACACTTGTCTATATCTCATGTCGGGTTTGGGTTATCCCCACTTTGTCACTTGGCTTACTATGTATTTGGAATCCATTTTCCTCTCATCTGATTATATCCTATTGTCATCATGACCTCTGATCGTATGCTGAGTCAAATGTTTCCAAATTATAGAGTCATGTTGTAGATATGTTCAAGAGAAGTGCCATGTGAAATTAAACCACTTATACCCTGTTTGACTTTTCTGCAAAATCCTATGTTTCATGTTGATGATGTGGGAAACATTATGGCCGTCCTTCAACAAATCACTTCCTGTCGACTCTAACTCATTATCCAGAAAGAAGATCTAAAAACTCACTTTCAGTACCTTGGAGCTTGCATGCCTTAATGCCATGTTCTTCGCATTCGTCGATAGGTTCACATCATTTCCTTCGATCGAATCATTCTGCAAGTGTTTGAATTCAAATTCATTATTCAATCTCATGGATTGTGTTTTTGTACCTTCAGAGCCATTGTCATTATTGGTGGTTTCTCTCGTGCTTGTTAATGGTTGCCATCATTGGTCGGTAATCAGGTGGTTTCTACCATCTTTGACTCTCACACATCTATTCACATGGTGGTATTCCTATTTTGGTTTAATCGAGACAGAGATGAAGACCCTGGGTTTCATCATATAATTCTAGGCTATGTGGATTTATTACATATTCATGATTGCACACATGATCCCTTCTATTCGGATAGTTGCGTCCATGCCATGGATTCATACACATGATACTTTCTATTAGAATGGCTATGTCCATGCTGTGGTCATGTATTGTTAGATTCCTACTCAAAGATGTCTTATTAGGCATACATGCATCAGATATGTGAAATATCTTGTATCGTGTTTGATTTACAGGTCTCCTAATGGTGTTTCTTTGGGTCCTTTCCTTGAATTGTAAAGCATTTCAACCATCACTTCCCATTTTGCCTTCATGCTTTAGGGGGCATCTGTTATACAATATTTTTTCACACTCCCCATCTCATATCTTGAAGTGTCAAAATGACGAACGTTGTAAGTATGTTCACCATGAAACGTGTTTAGGAACATCCCTAAAAAAATAAGAAAATTTTCCTTGAAAGAATTATGAAGAAACTTGTTAAAACCTTGATTTCGGTATCAACAATTTTTTGCATCACTAGTGAAATGTGATGTTACCTTGTTGCAATATACTATCCTAGCACTAATGGCACAAATTTTATCAAGAAAAATCATGTTGAACCACTTCAAACATTTTTTCCTAAAGTGGAGGATAAGCTTCTCTTACTAGAAGTCTCAAGAACGACGAACTGGTTACAAGTGAATAAAGATTGGAACAAGATTTCCCATTCTTGGTACTTGTATCCTACTTTCACGGATCTTTCCCTTAAGATATGGAACCCCTACCTCCTTTTATGGATCCTTAAATCCCTCTCCTTCCATATAAATGAGATCCTTACTATCCACAACTGGATGGCTATCGATTGGTTTCCTTCCTAGTGTTGAACTATGCTCAAATGCTACCCATTTTTCTAAGGAGAAATGAGTGCTTGAAGGTTAAGCCTAGGAATTGGAAACTCACCTAAAGGATGCTTCCAACATCAAGGCTTAAGTGTTTGTAATGATCCCTTTATCCTCTATTAATAATACATTATGTGTTTTCTTTCCATAAATGTGTCAATCGTTGCTCATTTAGTA
Organism: Pinus tabuliformis; assembly: GCA_031772625.1. Taxonomy (NCBI): domain Eukaryota; kingdom Viridiplantae; phylum Streptophyta; class Pinopsida; order Pinales; family Pinaceae; genus Pinus; species Pinus tabuliformis. The sequence goes on along the minus strand of CM062812.1, from coordinate 887,366,822 downwards.
TAATACTCCTTGATCTGTTATATGGTTTATATTGGAATGGTTTTTGCTATGCATGTGTTTGTTGTCTCCACATGATTTTATTGCAGGTATTCATCCATAACGATGAAGAGGAAATTGAGATTGGAAGTGGAAGAATCAAAGATGACACCAACAAATGATAGCATAAAGTGAGGTAGGTCATCTATCCTCCTTTGTGTTTTCTGGTATAAACTAGAAAAGTTTGCACATATTTGTCTTTGTTTGTTTCTAGATCCTCCCATAGAACTAGAGGGATTATTTCTGTCAGCAAAAAGGATTTCTTGCACAATACACTGCACTTTAACTTGCTTGATTGCTCTATTCTAGAGCATGATCTATTTCTGCTGCAAAATGCAATGAGGTTTTGGTTGGAATTCTCCCTTTGGTTCCACTTACAATACAGAACAATCAATCACATGATCAAAATCTTGGAGATATCTCTTAAGAAGTGAAACATGGAAAACATCATGGACTTTCACTATTAGCGACAGTGCAAGTCTATAGGCCATCGTTCTAATCCTCTCAAGGATCTTAAAAGGCCCACAATACCGAGGCTCCAACTTGGTACATGATTCAATCCACAAGGAGCTCCTCTTGGGCTTGATGTGAAAGTGAACATGCTCCCTAACCTGAAACTCATTGAATGCTCTATGTTGATCCACATAACTATTCTACTTGTCTTGTTTTGCCTTGAAATTCCTCTTAATAACCTACATCTCATGCTCCATCTTAACCAACATATCTGGTCCAATCAACACCCTCTTCACTTGATCAATATAGCTGATAAGAGTATTACAACTCCACTCATATAGAGCCTCAAATGGAATCATCCTCAAGAAATCCTGATACCCATTATTATATGAAAAATCTACTAGTGGAAGACACTCTTCTCACTTCCTCTATTGATGCATGACATACATCCTCAACATGTCATCAAGAATCCTATTGATCCTCTTTATCTGTCCATCTATTTACAGATAATAAGTTGTACTGAAAGCTAAATATGCCCCAAAACCTACAGACTCATATTTCATCAATCTAGAAGTGAACACAGAATCTATGTCTGATATGATCTCCTTGGGAACAACATGCAACCTCACTATCTCCCTGATGAATATCTAAGCTACCTCACTAGTTGAATTTGTATACTTTACTGCAATGAAGTGGGCTATCTTACTCAAATCATCAACACAACCATGATGGAATCATGTTTCTTTGATGTCCTCTGAAAACCTACAATGAATTCCATGGAAATGACCTCCCATTTCCACTCTAGAATCAGAATTAGTTGTAAGAAACCAACTGAATGCTTACACTCTACTTTTACTTTTTGATAGTCTAAACATCTAGCAACAAACTCAACCACCTCTTTCTTCAAGTTTGGTCAATGATAGAACTTATTAACAATTCTCAAAGACTTCTGATATCTCGGGTGACCTGAATACAAATTAACATGAAACTCCCTCAAGATAAGCTTCTTGAGCTCACTACTTTCTAACACATAAATGTTGTTCTAGAATCTGTCTGAGCTATATTCCATGAGGTGATACTCCTCATCCCTATCAACTTCACCCTGCTGCTGTAATCTCTGCTTCCACTGATGGTACCTATCTTCATGCTGCCATGCATGCAATATCCAATCCTACAAATTTTTCCCATAAGAACTCATATCTTAAATGTGATTCACTTACACTATCCTACTAAGAGAATCTAAAACCCTGTTCTCCTTACCCTTGATGTACTTGATCTCAAATTCAAACTCACTAATGGTATCGAACCATCTAGCTTGCCTAACATTTAGATTGGGTTGGTCAAACAAGTACCTTAGCTCACTATGATCACTCATCAAGATGAACCTTCTACCAAGAAGATAATGTCCCCTCATCTTTGGTTCATGAATAATAACTTCCAACTCAATATCATGAGTCACATAATTCCACTCATTCTCATTCAACTTCCTTAACTTGTAACATACCACCTTTCCTTCCTGCATAAGGACTCCACCAAGTCCTTCCTTGCAAGCATCTATACATACCACAAACTCTTTATCTGTATATATAATCTTCAATATTGGAGCACTTGTAAGAAAATTATTCAACTACTCAAAGCTAGTTGCACACACCTTATAACATTCAAACTTCTTCCCTTTCCTCTGCAAAGATGTGATAGGGTAGCTAATCTTTGAGGAGTTCATGATGAACCTCCTATAATAACCTGCTAGTCCCATGAACGATCTCACCTTATTCACATTCCTAGGAGGTGGCCATTCCATGATAGCTTTAATATTTTTGGGTCCTGTTAGGGCCTCGATCTACCCTAGGCTAAAGGAAGGCCGGTCTAGGGTAACATCAAACCATGCTTAACCTGGTAGCTAACCCTACGAGGTCGGAAGAGTGCTCTCTCCTTGTCAATATCAATTAGGATATTGGCAATTAGGGCTTGAGATGATTGAATTTAATGTAGATTTTAGGTTAGGTATAGTAGACCAGGGTTTCTGGTTTGATTTTTAGGTTTTGGTTGCTGGATCAATTGGAGAAGGCAAATTGGGTCCGGGAAATCAACTCAGGGATACAGTCATGTTCTGTTGGGTGAGGTAGACAAGGTTTTATGTACTAGAAATGGATTAAGATGGTAGATTAAGACATCTGAGGAGTTGATGAGGGCATAAAGAAACTATTAATCCTCTTCAAATAGTTGAAAACATTGAAAACCAAATGCATTCCCAAGACAAAGCACAACAATGTATTTTGTCCATTCACCTTGATTCATTTAGTTTTAGAAGAGAAATATGGATTTGGATACATATAAAACATAAGAAAAACTCATTACAAAGAAGAAACAATACATAAACTCACTGTCACAAGAATCCCACAAAAATAGCTGTGAAACCTGGTTTTATTCCTTGCCAAATTGCTGATACAAATGTTCAATGAGTGCCACCACTTCCACCAAAGTCCAACCTTTACAAATGACTAAGAAATTACATAATATAGGCAAGGAAACCACTCATGCTAGCTATTAGGGTCGAATCCATGAGAAAAGGGGTGGTTTCAACCATATCTAAACTAGGAACACAAAAGTAGGCAGTGGAACAACTTGCCTCTAAAACTTAGGGAACCAATTCATTACAACTCAAAACCACTTGGAACTTGATGTATCTACCCTATGAGGTGATTTTCATCTATACTTACATCAAATACATCATTTACCATGAATACATTTACCTAAACAAGAAGAAAAGTCAACCACTGAAGAAACTAGGCGAAATTTTGAGTTTTAGGCAAAATTGACAAAATCTTCTTGATGCGCAACACCTTGAACTTGATGCGTAGCGCCATTTTAAGGCTGCCTTTGGAGGCCTTACACTTACCAAAATCAGGCCCAAGATGGATTTTTGGAAAGCTCTGCCTATCTAGTTTCTGGAACACTTTGAATTTTCTAATTTAGAGTTGATTGGACCCTCCAAAAGCTGATTCTCCCAAGACTGCTTCGTGTGGGTCCAGAAAGTGGTAGAGAGGGCATTTTTTAGGTGTTTTTTTTCCCTTTTGGTGGCCTGGATCTTCTCCAAAATTGATGAAACTTTCTGGGTTTGCTTAATTTTTGATGCTGAATCTAAATCTATAATCCATTTGTCAAGAGGATGCACCAATTCAATGCGTAGCACCGGTGGCACTGCACATCAGCCGGAATTTCCTGTGTTTCTATTTTCAAAAATGCAAAATGACAAAAAATTTCCAAAATTTCCTCAAATTTGGTAAGAGGCAACCTCATTAAGTGCTTTGCTAAGCTAATGAAGCTTCAGCCAAGATTTTGAGTTTATCATGTTCTTTCTTGGCCCTCAAGGCTCTCTTTAACTTAGCTTTTAGCCTCTTTGTCCTTGCATTGCAGATTTTGTTCCGGGTTAAGTAATGATAAGCCATATGGTGCAAAATTCTCTTCTCTTTGTTGGCTTTCTCAAGCAACTTCTCAAGGTGAATGTTCACCCTTTCCAACCATGTCTCTCGGTCATTCTCAATTTCTTGCTCAAGGGAGGTCATCTTGATCTTTGTTTTCTTTGCCTCTTGCCTATCTTCCCTAATCATCTGTAGCTCCATAATAGCTTGCTTATCTGTCAATTGTTTGTTCTCCTGCTCAAGATAGTTGATGATCCATTTGGCCCTCTCAAGGTTAAGTGATAAGGCTTGTATTTCTGCCTCCTTCTCTTTGATAATCATGTCCTTAATTCTTGAGCTTTGAGAGCCCAAGTCAGTGACATCCTCCTTAATCAAAATAAACGCCCTGTCTTTCCCTTCAGTAGGGCTCTCCTTATGCATCTTTTTCTTTCCTTTGTCTCTGATCTTTGACTATCGGCCAACCTATATAGATCGAGAAGAAGGCAAAGCCCCTTCCACCCCTAGTGAAGATAGCATTTGCTTGTGGTCTGGTGAAGAAAATGAGACCCCTTCCACCCCCGGTGGAGATAGTACTCGCCTGGCAGCAACAAAAAGCTTCCTTGTGCCTCTCTCATAGGTGAAAAACACAGGAACCTCCTCTGTTTTATTTTCAGGCTCCTTTTGTTGCCCGGAAGGTTCACCTTCCTCTTGGGGATCTGAAAATATTTGAGGCCCTTTGAAGCACTCATGGGCAATGAAAGTTTCCCATGTTATTCCAAACTGAGTGAGTTGATGCAAGACAATAATTTTGATGACATAAAAATGATAAATGCTATTGAGTTGTTGTGGATATGGTTTTCTCTTTGCAATCACTGTCATCCTCTCTATGTTTTTGCATATGAAATAAGGGATGCTCATCATTCTAACCCTGGTGAAGTGCATGAGCAATCTGATGTGGTAGGCATAAAGTTTGGAGAACCTACCTTCACATGTAAAGTATTTAATGATAAGTTTCATGAGTGGAACTTATCGATCCTCCAGGTATTTAAAAGGAAACACCCTGCTGAGTTTGCCATGGTACTTGGCCTTGATATAAGGCTCATAATGCTGCTTACTAATATTTTTCCTTTTGTTCCACTTTTCCCCTACATCTGGAATTCTTGTGGCCTCTGCAATGATAGTTGGGGAAAGAGTAAAGTTTACCCCAACAAGATGTACCACATTGTTATCCATGTTTATCACAAACTGCCTTGCTAATTCATGATGAAATTTGACCCTCTTAACCATTTCACAAAACTCAAAACAGGACTGATATCTGAAACATGAGGTGGCTAGTGTGCAAGCAAGGAGTTCACTCATGCTGATAGGTTCCTCCCTGTTGATTTTTCCACCTTTGTGAGGCTTCCTGGACTGCACATTACTTTCTCTTGAGCTATCGCTAAGTGTGTATTCTTCAAAATCTGATTCACTGCCTCTTTCGATGCGTGTCTCTATGAGATAATGTGGTGATGATATGGTGAATAATGGATAATAGGTGGGAACAAAAAGGTGAGTATGAAGAGATTTTGTAAATGGAACAATAATAATTAGGTGAGGTAGGGGAACGAAGGGAATGATTTGGGGAACTAGGGTTTTGATGAATGAGGGACTTAGGGTTTGATAAAGGGTATTAGTTTCTTAGGGAAAATAGGGAAAGGGAAAATAGAATCAAGGGGTAGTTTTAGTGCAATGAAGTTGGGAAAAGAGACAAGGGATTGTGGTTTTGAAATGATGTGAAATAGAGTATAGAGGCAAGCTAGGGTTTGACCTTTAGGAAGCAAAAAGCATGAACCAAACATGAAAAACCTTATTTAAGCTTAGGAAGTATTGACACTTACTTGGTAGGAGGTGAATGCAACATTTGGGAGGATTTGAGATGAATTTGTGTGGTTTTGAAGCCTCACTGGACAATGCGTAGTGCACTGAGCCCAATGTGTAGTGCCAGTGTATTTTTACATAGGAAAACGCTGTCTGATGCGCAGTGCTCCTCTAATGCACAATGCCGACCCTCTGATGTGTAGCGACAGGCATACTTGCTGCAAATTTCGGGTTTTCTTCCTCCTTTGCTCAATCTTCCTTCAAAACACGATTTCAGCTCTCAAATTGATTTTTTGCACAATGGAATGGCTTGCTATCATGAATTTGCTTTATATACCATACACTTTGATTTTTCTTCATTTCAAACCCACTTTTATAAAGTCTTGGTAACTTTTTCAAAACTCTGTTTTTCAGTTTGAAGCTTGACCCCTTTTCTTGGCAATTTGATGGATTGATGTCTTGATACTTTTGCTTTTGCAGTGGTAGGAATTGGCATGGTGACCAGGAACAGCTGCTGAGTGCTTATTACATATAGAAACAATTAAATTACATGAAATTTTACAAAAATGGAACAATACTCTGTTTTCACCTCAAAACATAGTTTTGAGGTGAAAAAGATTTATTGAGCATACAAGAAGTAAACTTATGAATTTATGAACCTTCATGTGCCTGCTGACCTCTTTATTTGAGCAACCCTAAGACCTAATGGGACTAAACCCTAGGACTAGTTGTTATACATGAAATGAAACATGATGACTGTGAATGACTAAAAAAAATGAGTAAATAGGTCAGCAGGTGGATGTCATGAGGGAAATTGACATGAAACCACTACAATCAGTTGATCCATGACCTAATGGAATGCAGCTGATCGAATGGGACACCTAATATGCATGCAAAAGAGAAATTTGATCACTGGTGGTAGTGTGAAGACACTGACACTAACAAGCGCACTGCTATATATTCCTTAGAAAAAATATGTCCCAATTAATGAACTTAAGTCTGAAAGAAACTACACTTGCTGATCTTGCCATACAATGTTTTCTCTCTCAACAATCTCAATAATACTTCTAGGTGCTCTGCATGCTCCTCCTCATTATTATAATATATGAATATATCATCAATGAAAACTATCAAAAACTTATCCAGATAAGCATGCAACACACTGCTCATCAAACACATGAAAGTAGCTAGAGAATTATTAAGACCCAAAAGGAACCACCACAAGCTCATAATTCCCATACCTAGTAAAAAAATTGGTCTTGTAAATTTCTTCTTCTTTGATGCGCACCTAATGGTATCCTAATCTAAAGTCAATATTAAAAGAAAATGTTTCTCCATTCAACTGATCAAACAAATCATCAATTCGTGTCAATGGATACCTATTCTCGATAGTCACCTTGTTCAACTACCTATAATCAATGCAAAAACTGAGAGTACTATCCTTATTGTTTACAAACAACACTGGTGCAGCCCAAGGTGATACACTTGGCATTATGTATCCCTTATCAAGCATTTCCTTAAGCTGCAACTACAATTCCAACAACTCGAGAGTACTCATCCTGTACGATGCCTTAGATGCTAGTGCTGCTCCTCACATCAAATCAATAGAAAAATCCACTTCACTATAAGGAGGAAACTCTGAAATCTCTATAGGGAACACATCCTAAAACTGCTGCAAAACATAATACCCCTTCAAAATTTCATGATCCTCAATATTCTTCCCTTTTTCATTGGAAATATGAGCTGGAAACAATACACATCCTTTCCTACAACTATACTTTTCCTACATAGCTATAACCATTCTCGCTGATGAAGGCTTATTCTTTCCTTTCAAGATTCTCGATTCCCCATCAGCATCCAGACACTAAATAGCCTTTTCGTGGTAGTCCACTTTAGTCCTATGAATGAAAAACCAATTGATGCCCAAAAGCATATTGTATGAACCCAAGGAAGCATATTTAGATGTGCTAAAATAGGCATACTATTTAGCTCAAATGCACAAGATCTCACCCATTGATGAACTCTTTGTCCTTGTAGCCAACTACACCAACCAAGATTTTGCATGCACTTCTTTATTCAAGAAACACTTATCCACCAGGTCAGGACCGGTATAACTATAATTAGATATGGGGTCAATAAAAATAGAAACAAATTTATCACAAAGCTTACCTTTCATCTCAATAATGGATGCCTGATGATCAACCTGCCTATTATCCATTGCTGCATTAATCCGAGGAATACTCTGCCCAACATCTCCAATTGTCTATACCTCTTGAGCACTGTAAATATGAGGATTTCCACTTTGTAAATCTCTCCTGTAATGCTCTCCACCACAAGTACAACACTACAAAGGCTTCCTTTCATTGACCTTATTATTCTCTTCAAACTAACATCCATGTCCTCTATCAACTACAATGAACTTCTTACAACGTGTCACATCCTCCTTATTGCTTTCATCCTGAGGTCTTCCTTGTTTCTTACCCCACTTTCCTTTAGTCTTATCATTACCTTTCCAATCTTGCTTAGGCTCAGACTTATGCTTAGACTATTCATAACAATGCTTCAACTTCCCAATTAATTCCTCCAATGACTGAGGACCATCATACTCAATCCAATCATTAAATGCTAAAGGAAACCCATTGATGAACCTTTGAACCTTTGTATTATCATCATTAATATATGACACTATTGACGTTGCTGGACCTGCCAACATTCAGGGGATCGCCCTGATATGAAGTCCCAATTAGAACTCACACCATTTGGTGTGCGATTCCCATCCTGTATGATGGCCAGTTGCCATTGTCTTAAGGATTTGCCTAAACTCTTGCTTGTCAGCACATGAGAGTGGTCTTCTTTGTCTTCAAGAAGTGAGGTTCATGTCCTTGGTGATTATAAGTGTCACTTGTGTCAATGGTTCTTTTACTATAGAGGGAGAGGGTGGGAGTGAGTCCCAATTTGGTTGGGATGAAGTCCCAACTTGGCTATGAACACACAACACAATAGGACATACATAACTTCCAGAGGAGCAGTCCACACGAATGCAGTAGTCACAACACACAAGGTAAGATAACACGTATGACACTCAACGAATGAGTCGGAATGTGTGAAACGGTTGTTAATTTTTTTTTTATGTGAAAGGTCTGTCTGGTGTCTGTGAGAGTAGTCTACACAGGTGAGACAATGTTAACAACATATACAACACATTTCCATTGATAAATTATGTATTACAACAAGTGAAATAGTTTAGATGTAGAACACAGGTTAAAGAAACATGCATCACAAGCGTTAAAGATTAGTCTTATAATAAATACAATACATGTGTGAAAACGTGCTGGCCTGTTAGCAGGCTTCTAAATTAAGCGAAAGTTCCAAGACACATTGTTACACCATCCATCACTAACCCGGAGTGCAGGGCGTTGGAGCCACTACTTACTCCTCAAAGAAAAGATTACAGACTCTCTTGGCTGTGTGGGAGGAGCTGAGGTGAAAAGTCCTTCATGTACAAATGAGGGGGGTATTTATAGCCAAGGATGAAACTGACCCTTGTGGTTGTTCGACTACCCTCATGACTATTTGAATTCCATGGATTTTCAAATTTGCATGAATCTTTGTACAACAAGTTGGTCTCTTTGACTTCCACGTTACATTACATTAATTGACAACATAACCCATAATAGAGATGTGGATGACATGACTCATGACATGACTCGACATGACAGTGTTGGTACATTCGTGCTACTATTGGAGTGTATGTCGAGCTATAGCGATGATGGGTGATGGATGTCTTTATGGTGTATCACAACTTCACCTCCACATGGAAACGTGTGTTGAGTCTTCGATGGTCTTTGGTTCGCTTGATGAAGCTTTGGCATGTTGTTCCTTTCTTACATGTTGGGAGGCTTGATAGGTTCATCTGTTCGCGAAGGTCCATGTTCATTAGTTCGTGAGCACATCTCTTTGTATGCATCATTCATTTGTCTGTTGGTGAACATGTTCTTCTGCATGTGCTCCCTTCATTCATCCCATTATTCGTCGCACCATGTTTTTTGGTGTACTTGTACCTTTAGTCACTCATGATGACACGACATCAAATCCAAAACCTCTTAGTTTTCCATGACACATGATCATTTTGGATGTAGGTGATGGGGAGAGGCAGCAAGGTTGTGAAGCCGGATGATGGCTTTGAGCACTGCTGATGAAAATTGTGCAAGAGTCATTGAGTGATGAAGATGGGCAAGCCAAGTTGACAATGATTATCTATGAGGTATGGCTCCACTGGAAGGAAAAGTTGCACAAATTTTGGGAGGGACAGTTCAGGCTACAGGAAGGCAAGGTAAGTAGGATCTGCGTAGTTTATGGAACGAGTTGGCAGCAGGGGCTGGAAGGACAAATTTGCACAATTTTCTAGAGGAACAGGCCAGGCTGTAAGGAGGGTCAATAGGCAGAGATTGCACAGTTTTTGAGAGGAACTGCCCGAGAGCCTAGCAGCCAAAACTTCACAATTCCGAAAGGGAACTAGTAGTTGGCTGTTGGGTCACTAGCAGCCAAAACTACGCAATTCCCAAAAGGAACTGGAAATTGGCTGTCGGGTCAGTGGAAACCAAAACTATGCGATTCCCAGAGGGAACTAACAGTCGGCTGCTTGGTCACTGGTAGTAGAAACTGGTGGTAGACTCACCGAGTTTTCCGAGTTTTCTTCATGTCATCAACAATGTTGTAATCTAGAGGTGGTACACTCACTGAGGTGTCCGAGGTAAAATGAGTGTTCGTGTTGTCCAACAGAGTGTTTTACAGCTTGCTTCTCATGGATGTGCTTTTGTCCGTTGCTGTCTTCCTGGACTTTCTTTGTGTTTTTTGCTTTGGGGCGGCGGGTGGATCAGTCCTCCTTATCAGTAGTCTGATATTTTCTTGCATCTCCCCAAGTGTGGGGGGAGCCCCTTTACTCCTAACATTGAAATGGTCAGTTTTCTTTTGGGGCTACTTCTCGATGTTCATCTTTGACATCGTTTGCGAGCATTGATACACACTCACCACATGCCCAGAGATTGATGGCTCATTAGGTGCAACCTTTTCGTCATTGTTAGTGTCTTCCGATTGCTCCTTCTTATTGCTTCTTGCATCGAGTGTATGACCGTAGAAAGAATTTGTAACTCGCTTCCAATCCGAACAAGAGTCCTCAGGATGATGTTCTTCGTGGAAAGAATAGAATTTCAGATCTGTACACTGTTCGAGCTGGAATATAGGATTCCGCACAAGTTTTGAAGCGAATTAGCTTGTGCTGGATGAGCTACTTGCCTGTATCTGCCTAGGTGGTGACTGTTTGCAAATGTGTCAGTTTTATGTTGTTTCAGTTTGGACATTTTAGTGGTCAAGCTCTTTACAAGACGAGTGAGGGTCTCAATATCGGTTATTTGCTTGTCTCTACCCTTGCTCGCCATTTCTTGGGACTTGCTTCTTGCATCCTTGGAGTCCTTTTCCGATTCGTGATCCTTGATGACTCCAACTGCACGCAGGTCTTTCTCAATAGTAATAGCCTCTTCACAGTTTTCCAACAGTGCTGGTTTTGCAGCTCACTTGATGAATTGTGCAATGCTGGTTGGTAGTGTGGACGTGTAGTAATCAGTGGTGATGGATTCATGAGGTTTAGTGTCTGCTGCAAACTTGTTCAATATACGTGTAAACCTCTGATTGAAATATTTCACTTTCTCTTTTCCATCCATGTTGAGGCTTCCCAAATCTTTGATTAGCATGGTTGGAGTCTTGTCATCAATGAACTTCTCAAGGAACATACCTTTGAATGCAACCTAGTTATATATAGAGTTCGGTGGAAGGTTGTGATACCAAGCAGCTGCACCACCATCCAAGGTACATGGGAAAAATCTACATGCTACATCATTATAACGTGCCTCAAGGGTCTACAAATTTAGGAAGAAGTTTTCTAAGTGGTCTTTTGCCTTCAATGTGCTATCAGAGTTGAACTTGATATTCATTCTCTCCACTCACTTCGTCATCTTGTGTAGAAAAATTGGGAGAGCCAATGGTCCCTGAGTCATCCATTCAATATATGGGTCAGCCATCTCTTCTTCTTCTTCATCCTCTTCCTCTCCTTCGGATTTTGATGGTTCCAACTCTGAGTCAGTTGGTTCATCTTCGCCTCCGCCTCCTCCACTACCTTCCCCTCCACCTCCTATACTGGAGTCTGATCCCAAGATCAAAAGAGTGTCTTGTTCACCTTGCTAGAAGACCAAAGGTTCCTCTCCGTCTTCAATAGCTTCTACCAGACCTACAAGTGTGGAAAGGACTGCTTCTTCCATCACTGATACAACAACTTTGGTGGGAGTGGCTTTTGACTTATTTGATGAGTATGGAAGATGTTGTATGCTTGGGATCAGTCCGACTGCTTTCGCGAACTGGCGAGTGATGGGATGGATGGTGTGAAGGTCTTGATATGGAATATCGTGTTCAATTCTAGGAGGTGAGGAGTAACCAACTGTAGATTCGTGTGTAGGTGAGAGGGAGTGCAAGTTACTACCTTGACCAGATGGTTGATGAATGAGTGTGAGGGGAATTTCAGCCATATACAACTATCTTCCCTCCTTCTAGCACCAGAAATGTTGACGTTGATGGACCCGCTGACATTCAGGGAATCACCCCGGTATGAAGTCCCAATTATACCTCAAACTGTTTGGTGTGGGAGTCCCATATGGTATGATGGCCCAATTGCCATTGTCTTAAGGATTTGCCTCAACTCTTGCTTGTCAGCACATGACAGTAGTTTGCTTTGTCTTCGAGAAGTTAGGTTTGCATGCTTGGTGAGTGTAAGTGTCACTTATGTCAATGGTTCTTTCGCTGTAGAGGGAGAGGGTGGGAGTGAGTCCCAAGTTGGTTGGGATGAAGTTCCAACTCGGATATAATCACACAACACAACAGGACATGCACAGTTTCCGGAGGAGAAGTCCACATGGATGTGACAGTCACAACACACAAGGTAATATAACATGTACGACACTCAATGGATGAGTCCGAATGAGTGGAATAGTTGTTAGAGAAAGTTTTATTTGAAAGGTTTGTGTGGTGTCCGGGAGAGTAGTCTACACGGGCGAGACAATGTTAGTAGCATATACAACACATTTCCATTAATAGATTATGTATTACAACAAGTGAAATAGTTCAAATTTAGAACATAGGGTAAAGCAACATGCATCACAGGTGTTAAGGATTATTCTTACAACAATTACAATACATGTGTGAAAATGTGTTGGCATGTTAGCAAGCTTCTGAATTAAGCGAAAGTTCCAACACACATCATTACACCATACATCACTAACCTCGAGTGTGGGGTGTTGGAGCCACTACTTAATCCTCAAAGAAATGATTACAGACTCTCTTGGCTATGTGGGAGGATATGAGGTGAAAAGTCCTTCATGTACAAATGAGGGGGGTATTTATAGCCAAGGGTGAAACTGACCCTTATGGTTGTTCGACTGCCCTCATGATTGTTTGAATTCCATGGATTTTAGAATTTTCATGAATCTTTGTACAGCAAGTGGGTCTCTTGGACTTCCATGTTACATTACATTGATTGACAACATAACCCATAATAGTTTTGTGGATGACATGACTCAACATGACAGTGCTGGTACATTCGTGCTGCTGCTGGAGTGTATGTCGAGCTATAGTGATGCTGGGTGATGGATGTCTTCATGGTGTATCATAGCTTCGCCTCCACATGGAAAAGTGCGCTGAGTCTTTGATGGTATTTGGTTCACTTGATGAAGCTTTGGCATGTTGTTCCTTACTTGCATGTTGGGAGGCTTGACGGGCTCATCTGTTCGCGAAGGTGCATGTTCATCCGTTCATGAGCACATCTCTTTGTATGCATCATTCATTCATCTGTTGGTGAAAATGTCCTTCTACATGTGCTCCCTTCATTCATCCCATTCGTCGTCGCACCATGTTTTTTGGTGTACTTGTACCTGTAGCCAAGCATGCCGAGACGACATCAAATCCAAAGCCTCCTAGTCTGCCATGACACATGATCGTTTTGGATGCAGGTGACAAGGAGAGGTAGCAAGGTTGTGAAGCGGTATGATGGCTCTGAGCACTGCTGATGAAAATTGTGCAAGAGTCATTGAGTGATGGAGATGGGTGATCCAAGTTGATAGTGATTGTCAGGAAAAATTGTGCAAATTTTGGGAGGGACAATTCAGGCTGCATGAAGGCAAGGTAAGCATGATCTGCACAGTTTTTAGAACGAGCTGGAAGCAGGCGATGGAAGGAAAAGTTTAAGCAATTTTCTAGAGGAACAGGCCAAGCTGTAAGGAGGGCAATAGGCAAAGATTGCACAGTTTTTGAGAGGAACTACCCGAGAGATTGGTAGCCAAAACTGCACAATTCCCAGAGGGAACTGGTAGTTGGTTGTTGGGTCACTAGTAACCAAAAATACGCAATTCCCAAAGGGAACTGGTAGTTGGCTGCTAGTGTTGTGGGGAAAAGTATCCGATGCGGATGACACTAACCCTTTCTAAAGGTGACAGACTTTAGCAACAACTGAATGACAAAGTTTTCATGTTCATCTTTATGAAAGCACAGAGAGAATAGAAAGAAGATCAACCAACCTGGTGTCTTGCGCTTAGTCGATCCTTGTCCTTCTCGCTTTGTATCCCGCTCCCAGCTCTTTACTCTCCAAGCCGATCCAGCTACACACAGAATCTGCACAACAAAAGGGAGCAAACTACGAGATACAAGCAATCATAATTGAAGCATGGATTAGGTTGCATCAAATATACATGTAAACACAAAAGCATCTATGTAAAACAAGTATATAGAAGAACATGCAAACTTTATTGATAGAAAGTAATAGGGTTCCAGAGGAAGTTACAACCAATGATGTTGGCCCCAATCCAGCAGCACCTCCTCGGCAGCAAGAACTCTCTTCTTCACCTCTAGTAAAACAATCACCCAATAATCCTGGCAGTATACCAACAGCACCTCCTTGCTTATACAAAATTCCAGCCTCCTTAGACCTCATAGAAGAGCTCTATATATAGGAGAGAAGAAGAGAGGATGAGTCAACTTGAGGCTGGCATAGAGCTGACTAGTGTCCTCTCCCTCTTCAGTTAATCTTCAGTTCTTGAGTCCACTTGGAGATCCTTGGTTACACATGGTGATCAAGTACCTCTTACTCATCACAAGGCGAATCTGATGAACCAAGTGTCAGTTTGGAAGCTTCCTGGGCAATTGACACCTTGCAGGAGGACTGTGCCACTTGGCCAATCTCGCCCAGCGCAGGTAGCCTTCATTGTTTTTGACTTCCAGCGCAGGTACAGAGTGGGACAGTTGCAATACAGCGCAGAAGCTCAGTTAAGCAGCTGACATGATCCAAAATAAGCCTGTTCTGAAGTGTTTTCAGGTGGAGAACTGATTGGAAGTGCTGTTGATTGATGACCTTGTTCTTTTAGGGGTAAGAACAACATGTTTAGGGACTGAGGATCCCTGTAATTATCGACATTTCCTGCTCCTTGACGCGAGGCACAAAAATATCTATAACAGTTGCCCCCTAAAGTATGAGGCCGTTAATCGGGTGAAATGCTTTAGCTAGAGGGTCCGAAGTTCGTTCCAGTGCTGAGGAGAGTGCCCTGTAATACAATACAATACAATACATTATCTTTCATTCATCATTATTCTCATGATCTAGCTGAGGCGGGTATTCCCATGCTCAGCTTTCTATAAATACATTTTGGTACATATGACAGACGATCGTCTGAAGACAGACTGATAATCTTCCGCTAAAATTATCATCCTTTGAGGAGGATGATCATCTGCTGCAATGATGTACATGGTAAATGCTTTTATATTTCCTGAATATATATCGCAGCCCGGATGGATGAAACTAGATCCGGGGTCTTCAAACTCGTTCGATCTTCACTCTAAGTACAAGTCGATCCATGTGAGAATTACGCTGAAGTCGAACATGGAAAGACATCGCTTGATTACCGGTCAATAATGAAAACCGTTAACAAGCGCGAGAGGAATCACCAATAAGGACGATGACCCTCAAGGTACGGCAGTACAATTCACGTGGCGTGAATAAAGGACTTGGTGTCGAACGCCACGCAAAATCTTCTGGTCGAAGGTCATTGATGTATACCTGTCACCGGAAGTGAGAAACTTGCCATTGAGGCATGCAAGCTTCAAAGTACTGATGGGGGTGTTCCTAGATCGACTTCTTGGATAATGAGCTGATGTCGACAAGAAGCGATCCGTCAAAGGAGGGCCTTAATGAATCCCACATCAATGACACGGAACGGAGCTAATGATTTAGTGGAGGTGGAAACAAACTATGACATATGATTCAGGGTGGCGATCATGAAATGGATGAAGGAAAATGTATGGTAGTGGATGGGACACGGTTGACACTTTCTGAATGACCCCTCTTGAACATATAACGACACTGATGTGATGGATCGGTAGCATTACCCCGAATGGATGGTGTGGCGAGGACCATGGTGATGAAACCGGTGAATGAGACAACCCAACCCGATATGATACGGAAAAAGTGTCATGTTCAAGAGTGACTTGCTACCTCTAAACTTTGATGTTCTCCCAATTTTTCCCCAGTCATTTCTGACCAGTACCTCTTTATTTTTGTCAAGCTTGAGGAGGATAACATATGCTTGTTCTATAACCTGCCCTTCGGGCAAGCCCATCGCTAAGATTTAACGAGCCTAGCGATAGGGAAACTCGTTCTCGTCTAAAGACAAGTTTGTCGCTATTTAATTATTTTAACGAGTCTAACGACAAGGAAAACTCGGTCCTTTTCATTTTTAGAGAGTCTAAAAAGGTACAGAAAGTCAACTCCATAATTCCTTTTTCGTCAGCTAATCCCTTAAGTCCGAAAAAGTATAAAACAATACAGAAGGGATGGCTGTTCGGTATTTTTAACGAGCTGAACCAGGCAAGCGCTCGATCCTTTTGTGCAATAATCCCTCAAGTCCAAAAAGATTAAAATTTAGAGGAGGGATAGCGTTCCGGTCATTTTAACGAGCTGGAAGGCCAAAACTCGGCAAACTTTTCATATTTTACGAGTCAGTGAAAAGAGCTGAAAGAAGACTCGTCTTTTGAGGAACGAGTGATAAACAGGGATAGCTACAGATTCCAGGTACAGGTTGGAATTTCCAATCACGGCAGTGTCACAAGGATGGCTAGGTGAAATCACTCTTCGCAGCTGTTTCTCAAAAGAGGTAAACACACAAATGGAAGTGAATGATCGGCCAAATGAACGGTGGAGGTGGTGGATGAAAACACGATCAAGGTTCTTATGGCTAATGAATTTACGATCTCAAAAGGTTATTTACCGGTTCATTTTTTCCATGAGCTTGAACTCTGGGGGAAACATTTGCTCACACTTTTCTATTTTTTAACGAGCATAAATTCAGGCCTAAAACTGCTCGAATTTCGCGTTTATTTTTTAACGAGCATGAACTATATGCTAAAACTGCTAGATATACCAGTCATAAGAATGCCTCCTATAAGGACCAATTTTTATAGAGCTTATGCCTTACTACAGCTATGCTCTTATTTTAGCAAATTTTACTTCTGCCCCACAGGCTTTCTTTCATGCAAGTTTGGAAACGGCTAATCTTAAAACCAGATAAATAACCGCCCCTAGCTTGCACTCCAGAAAGTTTGCATGCCCCCAGGTATAGGATAGAATTTCGAGGTTGCCCCTCCTCTCTCCTACTTCTGCTTTTCTTTGGGTGTTCACAGTTATTTGTCATCTTGCTAATCTAATGCTAACGATACTTGTCTTCTCGTTATTTTAAGGGGTCTTACGCAGTACTCAGACTTCCTGTCGGCCCACTTTTAACAAACAGCTATTGTGACAATAGAAGAACACTACTCAAAGATAAAACATTGGTATTATCGAGGGAGGCTTGCCTCTTTCTTATTATCCGAAGAGTGGTTCTATTCGCTGCCGCAAATCAATCTCTTTCTTCGGCGGTGTCTATCATTGGGTTGTCCAAAGATGGTTACCCTCTGTCACAACAATACGGTCTCCTTCTTAGTTTACTGCCCCTGCTTATCCTTCAAAACATATGTTTCGATGGGCGAGGCTTGAATTTAAAGATGGTGACTACTTGTTACAATAAGGGAATTCCTACTTGGGCATTGCCCACTTTTTAGACAAAGGTGAATGATTCCCAAACACATAACTTTAACAAAAGATCATTATTCCAGAACAACCCCACTTCCTTCGGACGGGGTACGGACTAGTCATGTTCTCCTGCGGAAATTCTTCCTTATACCCGGAGTTTCTTCTGCCCGAAGCAGACCAGGGTGCATGCCCCCTGGGTCCTAGTCTTTCTTTCCGAATTACTCGCGCTCATCGGGAAGGAGGACTGGGGGCGGAGGCGAATCTTGAGTGAACAGACCATTTAGGATTGGTATTTGACTATTTGCGATGCGAGATCCCGGAAATGAAAGCTGGTCTACGAGCTTGACCACCCTTCCTTCGTGTGGAAAACACATTACTCTAAAGAGTGAGGAGACTATCGCTCCCATGCAATAAATATAGTCGCGTCCAAGGAGTAGGTTATAATCCAAGGGTCCTTGAACTACCAACACGTTCATCCTGACGGTCTTCCCCTTCAATGTAACAGGTACATCGGGGAGGATTCCTAATGGTCGACTGGTTCCTTTATCAAAACCTGAGAGATTTCTCAACTCAGGTAAAAGCGCTGGGGAACCCAGTGCTTTCCAAGCAATAGAGGAAAGGATACTCACAGACGCCCCTTCATCAATGATAGTACCAGCCATAACCATTCTATAGATCTGGACAATGATTCTAAATGGTGTACTGGCTGGTAACCGGGGTCTGCCTAGTTGATTCCAATCAAAGGATACAACCAGGTTGCTTGGTGGTGGGACCGAATATACGGCCGGATACGACTCAGATGATGTTCCTTCCTGCGATAAAGGAATGGGCGCATTGCCCGGATGCTCGTCGGAGTCGGTGCTGATAAAGAGAACCTGGATGGTGTCATCCTTGTTCTCATCAGTGAGGGTGTCACATGAAGACGACACTTCGGTGACGGTGTCATTTGAAGATGGGTCTTCAATGACGGAGTCATTGGACGATAGAACCTTTGAAGGAAGAACCGGGTCAACTGCCGTTTCGACCTTTAGACTTTCGTCTGGTCTAGATTCGGTAGGTTCATTCTCAATGACTGACACATCAGCTGACCACTTGAGTGGTTCAACTGGATTTTCAACTATCGAGGGATTAGGCGCGAGTTTTCGGTATCCAGGCGGAAGTTGCACCGGTGACACCGGGCGATCTTCCAAAACTCTCTTTGCCTCATCTAAGAATGGACATTTGTGGATGGCATGGTGACCTTCACACAATAGACAGGGTGATCTTGGTCCCCTTCTTCGTCCTTCACTCTCGCTAGTTGAGGGAATGCAATCAACTTGACAACCAGAGGTTGATGCTACCGGATTGTGCAACCTCGGGGACCAGTCCCTTAGTATCCGGGGAATACAAGGACAATCACGATGGAAATGGATCCCTTTGCAAATGACACATGGCGATTTAGGCCCGGTCGGTGCAGTGTGTGGGTTTTTGTCAGTTTTCTTCTGCTTGCCCCCAGTCGCCTTCGCCAGAGGCTCCTTCTGCTTCTTCCCTTTCTTCTTCTTTTCCTTCTTCTCCTTGGGAGGCTGACTTTTGCCGGCTCTACCCTGCGAAGATGAAGGATCAGAGGAAGTATCAGAAGAGGTAGAAGGCTGGTGGGTAGTTCTAGATTGTTCTGACAGTTGATTCGACTGCTCAGGATTAGTGGCGATTTGGACAACATTAGTTGAAAAGAGCCAAACAGGAAGGCCGATTGTCAATCCTGGAAGTGACAATGTAGCCATATGAGGCGCACCAACATCTCCCCAAGAGGAGAAGGGATTTGGACTTCCGCCAAGGTTACTTCCTTGGTTGGTGGGCTCCATACTTTTCAACTGAAAGATCAACGTGGGAATAACAGGTGATTATGTTCCGCTTTAAAATAAGTTTTATTTACGACGCTTTTAGACACAAACTTGCTTTTTCATGTTTTAAGAGTCGAGAAAAAGCTAAAGATGACTCTAGTCGCCTTCGATGTATTAACGAGCCCGAAGTGACAAATGCTCGGTTGGACCTTTTCAGTTATAGAGTTTGAAAAGGGCCAAAAGAAACTGCTCTGGAGATCTAGGCAGAGGGTGTGCCAAACCTCTCGCGAAACCACAGAATACGTTTTACGGTACGGGTGGTCGATCTTCGTGAATGCTGTGTTCACTGCATCGCGATCAGTAGGGCGGCCGACACGGTTTCCTAAGGATAAAGGATAAAAGCCTATAGGGGTCTCCCAATATACGCGACGGTACGCGGGAGCTCAAATCCGTGTTAGTGCCACCGACTCTCAGGAGGAATCACCCACCTTCGTAGAGATCGACAGTCACTATGTTTAACGACGCCGGAACACGTCTCTACCTAGACCTCTAGATGTTTGCGTTAAATTCCAAAGCGTTGTTATGTAAATTGAGTTTATTTTAATGTTGATCTTCCTTAACAGTTTTCCTTTCAGGTTCGCCACGAGATGTATATATACAACTTCCTACATGCAATCTAAGAATGAGAAGCAAAATCTTTTCAATCTTTCAACTTTGAAAACCTTAATCTACTTGAGGAAAGAGCAAGACACAACTTTTTCCACAGATCAAAGAACACACACTAAAATGCACATTTTCCTAAATCGTCAAGCATACAGTCAAATGCAAAATGCACAATGCATGTATTTCTTTTCGTTATCCTTAATGTTGATGCTTAACAAAAGGAAACTGTTGTATGATTTTTGAATCAACTTTCAAGTAAAAATAAACAAGCTTGTCCACAATCAAAAGAACACCTTATGAAAGACTTGTTTTAAATACAGGAAAAGTATAGATTCAAACCATAAAGTGAGAAGCAAACCAATCCAAAACAGCTATGAACAGCAATAACACTAACTCATAAGATCGCAATCTAAGAGGCCACAGCTACTAGGTTCGCTTTTCACAATGGGAAATTGTAACTGAAACAAGAAATACTGAAAGAACGTTTACAATTTCATCACACAACTGAGGCGGAATAATGTCAAGGAGAAGTGGTCTACAGCAAATACAATAACCAGCAAGCAATCAGCCAAAAACAAGTGCAAACAGGGCCAAGACACAAAGGAAGAGCTGAGCTAGACTAAGGCCAACTGGACCAGCGCAGGCACTGGTCTGCCAGTTTCACTCTCAGCGCAGTTCCCGAAGGGAGCACCTGCGCTGTAATGCAGACTGCCTGTGGACAGCCTGCACTGACTTACGAGAGTTACGTCTGCTAAGAATTCCGGGTCATAAAAAGCTCAAAAATGTACTGTTTTGACTGAAATAAAATGCTATGGGTTAAGTACAGGCTAAGGGATGATCAAGAGGATAAAGATCTATCACTAAGAGTAAGGATTCATCTGTAGATTAGCTCTTTAAATCTTGAATTTGCTCAGCAAAGGAGCAAGAGTAGCAAAACCCTCTACTTCGCTTTTGATAGAGTCAAAAGCTTTTCGATTCGGTACTCCTTTCTTTAAGAAATGAATAGCAAAATTCTACAACAACAAGATACTAGGATCTCCCCAGCAGAGTCGCCAGTTTGTTGTGGGGAAAAGTATCCGATGCGGATGACACTAACCCTTTCTAAAGGTGACAGACTTTAGCAACAACTGAATGACAAAGTTTTCATGTTCATCTTTATGAAAGCACAGAGAGAATAGAAAGAAGATCAACCAACCTGGTGTCTTGCGCTTAGTCGATCCTTGTCCTTCTCGCTTTGTATCCCGCTCCCAGCTCTTTACTCTCCAAGCCGATCCAGCTACACACAGAATCTGCACAACAAAAGGGAGCAAACTACGAGATACAAGCAATCATAATTGAAGCATGGATTAGGTTGCATCAAATATACATGTAAACACAAAAGCATCTATGTAAAACAAGTATATAGAAGAACATGCAAACTTTATTGATAGAAAGTAACAGGGTTCCAGAGGAAGTTACAACCAATGATGTTGGCCCCAATCCAGCAGCACCTCCTCGGCAGCAAGAACTCTCTTCTTCACCTCTAGTAAAACAATCACCTAATAATCCTGGCAGTATACCAACAGCACCTCCTTGCTTATACAAAATTCCAGCCTCCTTAGACCTCATAGAAGAGCTCTATATATAGGAGAGAAGAAGAGAGGATGAGTCAACTTGAGGCTGGCATAGAGCTGACTAGTGTCCTCTCCCTCTTCAGTTAATCTTCAGTTCTTGAGTCCACTTGGAGATCCTTGGTTACACATGGTGATCAAGTACCTCTTACTCATCACAAGGCGAATCTGATGAACCAAGTGTCAATTTGGAAGCTTCCTGGGCAATTGACACCTTGCAGGAGGACTGTGCCACTTGGCCAATCTCGCCCAGCGCAGTAGCCTTCATTGTTTTTGACTTCCAGCGCAGGTACAGAGTGGGACAGTTGCAATACAGCGCAGAAGCTCAGTTAAGCAGCTGACATGATCCAAAATAAGCCTGTTCTGAAGTGTTTTCAGGTGGAGAACTGATTGGAAGTGCTGTTGATTGATGACCTTGTTCTTTTAGGGGTAAGAACAACATGTTTAGGGACTGAGGATCCCTGTAATTATCGACATTTCCTGCTCCTTGACGCGAGGCACAAAAATATCTATAACAGCTAGGTCACTGGCAACCAAAACTATGCAATTCCCAGAGGTAACTCGTAGTTGGTTGCTTGGTCATTGGCAATAGAAACTGCACAATTCCTGGGAGAAACTAGCAGTTTGCTACTAGGAGCTGCTGGAAAGGGGAATTGCATTAAGGCTAGGAGGCTGACCTGCTGATCACCTCTACGCAATCCATGAGTTGGGTAGACTGCTGGGAAGAAAAATGCCTCCTCATGAAAACTGCACAATTACTTGGATGAGCATTCGGTCGACTCTCAGGATGATTGACTAGGAAAACTGCGCAATTTTATTATGGACCGAGGGTGGTGGGCTCCAGTATTGTAGCAATAATGCTACAACTCCTGGAGCTTCCTTCTTTAATTTTATCAACCCGGTTGTTCGTAACAAACTTGGAAGCGACGGTGCTGTATGCACAAGTACTAGCTCTTGCCGCAGCTGTCACTTGGTCAGCTGGCACAAGTTCGCTAGGGGCTTAAGCCAACTTCTATGAGCTCTTAGAAGAATCTTTTTAACTGATGGACGAAAGCTAACTCAAAGGAAGCTAATCTACTTGCAGAAAGGAACTGAAAGCCAATGAGAAACGCAAACCCTAACAAACCCTAATTCTACCAGCTAGTCCTACTAATGCAAAGATGGGCATGCAAACTACTGAAAGAGATGCCATTACTTCTATGAAGGTAAGATGCATGTGTCTAGACTACTTCTACCTAAAGAAAACATCTTTTTGTATTTTTGAATAAGTTATTTAGAATTATCATGCATGTACTTGTAACTGGCTTTTTACTGTGCAGAGGCGGATCATGGAGGGGAAATGCTTGGAAGAGGTCGAGAAGGTTCAGAGAGGGTCTAAGGAGTCCCTAACATCCTCCCAGAGAGTTTCACAAAGTTTGGCTGCCAAGAGACCGTGTTTATGAGCTTCTACAGGAAGTCTGCAGGGGTTCTACAGGATGTTTCAGAATTTCTACAGGATGTTCAGTAATTCCTACAGGATGTTCTACGATTGGATTTTGGATGATGGGTGAGTGGAGGAGGCTGCATGGATGGATAGGGAGGTAGGAGAGGGGTTTGTGATGACTTAGTGACAGAGAGATGAGGTGATGAGAGGGTGTGGAAAACTAGTTTGTCTCAAAGAGGGCAGAGGGAATGGAAGGCCAAAAAAACGTAGGATGACGTGGGTAGTAGAGTAGTTGTGAGACGAGGGGTCTAGTTTGGAGATGAGCAGTTGGCCTAGACGAAGCTTAGAAGGATGAGAGAGTGATGGAGTAGCACTGCACAGTGTAAACTGAACCAAATCATCCACGTCCTGCACATAATCAAAACATTCATAATCTATCCTAACTATTTAATGAAACCAATGAACAACAACGTTATTTCTAAAGAGAATCATGTATTGTACCGAAGAAAAGAAACATTCCAAGAGGTCTGAGCGCATGGATAACTTCTACAAATGAAAATAGTGCACCAAAGATTGCATGAGGGCGTAAACCAATGTTTTTGGTGGGTAGCACTGTCTGCAATTCCAGCCCCTAGAAAGAGGTGAAAATGAGAGTGCCGGCAACCCTTTTCTGAAACTTTTATCAATCCTAATCTCTTCACTCTATTCTAAACATCTGAAGCAACTCTATCTTCTAACAGTGACCTACTTAACCATACCACGAAATCTAACTCAACAAACTGCGTTGCAAATGCATGTAAAGAAAACCATACTGCTGAAAGAAAAGATATCAATACAAAAGAAGGAGGCCCTAGGCTCTCAGGTTGGGCCCAACCCCGAGAGCTATGGCTCCTTTAGAAACTCAGAACTGAGATCAAATCTGACTGCTTCCCATTAAAAAATAATAATCATAAGTCAAAAGGTCTGCCAATGATGGCTACAAAAGAGCAAAAACAGAGCTAGCAGCTCGTAGTGCAGAATGTGCAACAATTTTCCAAAAGTCCTTTTCGAAGGCTAAAGCCTTATCATTTATACATCACGAGGCCCCAAGCTGGCCTCCTAAATCTGTGGGACTCGGCTGACCAAACTGGGAGTGAACAGCTGCTTCCTCAAAATCCGTTTGGCTGCCTTCTAGATCCGGTTGTGGTGGCTGTTGGAGCTCGGAGTTGGGGGTGAAGATCCCGAGGAAGGCCATTTAATGCTGTGGAAAACCCTCCTACGAATCCTCAACCCCATCTTGGCTGTCTCCTAGCCCTTATCTACTCGATTTTGCTCCAACATGTGTCAAAAAAACCTGAAATGAGCACGTGTTAGCCACCTAGGAATAGTGACTGCCCTTATTCGTACAAATGACATAAACATACTAAAAAATGATGCATAAGTTATGAAAAATGAAGGATTGAGCAAGGGTAGTTAGGCCAAATGAGCCCAAAATGTTACCAAATTTGGGGCTCATCATCACCCCCCAGCTAAAATGATTGCTCATCCCTGAGGAACTAATCCAGCTCCTCGTCCTTCATTGCTTTCACCGCCACCCTCACATCCCAGGCTTCTGAAGTAGTATCGTCCTCACTGGCATGGAACCCAGCCTTCCTTTCCACCTCTTCCCACTGCTTATGCTTGTCTTTTTCTGTGCTGCCTTCCATCAATCCTAAAAGCAAAGGTGGGCTTAGCTTGAGGCCAATCCAGCTGGCTTGGAGGTTCTGTATGGACTTCTTGTAGAGGGGCACCCGTGCTAGAGCTTCCCTCATTCGAGTTGGAGTGTGATATTCTCTGATTTTGAGGCTGTGGGGCAATGTGTTCCATCGGCGGGTGCAAGCATGAACACAGTTGTCCCCTAATAGTCGCTCCATATCCTCAAAATGTGCTATAGCCTGAGCCTGTTGATCCATGTATTTCAATAAAGTTTGAGGGTTGGTGGCTAAGTGTTGGTGGGCCGATATCAATGCAGTGGGATCCCCTGGCTCTGCTCTAATCAGCAGTGGCTCATGTAATTCTCGGTTCACGACCTCTTTGACCTCTGCTGCTTTCTTTTCTTCATGGTTCAACCATGAGGCAAATGCCATCAACTGCATATCTCCTACAACTGTGTTGGGATCCCATGAAGTCACATTAGGAAGGGCCAAATTATGGAGATAGAACTCCGATAGCTTGGCCTTGTCCTCTAATGAACTGCTATTACATAACTCTGTGAACTGTTGGGGGTCTTGGATTTGGGAGATACCCCTCTGTGCCAATGCATTAATTTGAAATTACAGCCACTGGTCCCGTAGGTATAGGCCATAAGATTTGGCCGGTTGTCTACACTGTAGAGCATCCATGGCCCAACTGGCCATGCAGGCTAGTTGTGCCTCTTTTTGCTGCAACTGCTGTTTGAGAGCTTGTATCTCGATTCGTGCTTGCAGTTCCCTTTCCTGTAGATGCGAGGTTAGCTCCCCAAGACCAACTTGCAGTCCTTCTTTGCCTTGATGTTCTGTTGTAGTGTCCCCTGATGATGTGCCCCTTTCTTTCCTCAGTTCCTGTAGCTGCAGTTTGAGTTTCTCATTCTCTTCCTGTAGGAACACTCGCTGGCAGTTTGCCACGTGTTTGGCCATAGCTAATTCTCTTCGTGCCTCCTTGAGTTTTTCCTCCAAGGGGCCTATATCTGCCACTCCTTTTGATTTAGCTATCTTCATCCACGTGTGGGTTCTCACTCTTTCTTCCTCCAACGCAAAGAAAAGCGGCACTGTGAATTTCTGTGGTATAATTTTTCCAGCCTCCAAAAAGTTATAATACGAGCTCAAGCTTGGCTGGGGACTAGGTTCCAGAATATGCTCTACCCCTTCTTCCCTCGGTGGCTCTACTCCGTCTTCCCTCAGTGGTGATGTGGCTGCCTCTCCCTCCATTTTCTCGGTCTCCTTGAGCAGGGCCAATGTTTCTTGTAGAATGGCCTCAGCATCCTGTAGCGGGGTTTTTGAAGCCAACCTGTCCATTCTCTCCTTCCAAGCAGTTGTCTTTGGGCTCCGCCGCTCATAAGTGACTGATATTTTTGAGGGGGACCTCTCCCTTGGCGAGGTAGGGGTGTCTTCTATAGTAATTGGGTTGGTGGATGGAGGTTGGGGCCTGCCTGTTTTGATCCTCACACTTCTCCTTGCTTTGAAATACAGAGGGATCTCCCTCTTTCGTTTTTCCCTCGGCTTGGGAGGGGTACTAAGGGTGGCCAGCACGGCTACTGCCTCCCTTGCAAGGATTTCGGCTGTCTTCTCCTTTGGTTTTCCTTTCTCAGGACTTCCTGTAGAAGGCCCTGTAGCGGCTGATTTCTGGCTTCCTGTAGAAGCCGTTTTTGGTTTTCCTGTAGAAACAGGTGGCACCGTTTTAGCCTGTTTGGCTGAGGGTTCTTTGTCTTTTGACTTTGCTTAGGCTGCTTTCGAGGTGCCTTTACTGACGTGGACTTGGTCAGTCCTTTCCACCCTACTTTGTAACCTTTTTTCCCTGGGTGTCAATGTGGGTTTGTCATCCTCTTTTTCGGCAACCTGGTGTTTCTCTTGTTTCCCCTTTTGTTCTTTCTTCGGTGCTTTGGCCTTGGTTTCTTGGCCTTTCCCTTTCTTCTCTGTGTGTATTGGTTCCTTCTCCTCGTTGTTGGAGGAGGTGAGCTCCTCGGTCAACATTTTGATATCGCCATCCTTAGTCAAATTTCGGAAGGCTTCCCATGAGAGAGGGACAGTGTATGTGTGGAGTGCATCCTCCACGAGGAGCTTAATGAGGCCATGATGGGCTACCTGGTCTGGCGTGCCCTCTCGTAATTTGGTGGCACATTCAGTCATGGACTACAGGAGGAAGTAGGGAATACTTAGCTTGTTTTCTGAAGGTAGGTCCATCTGGTGCCTAAGTTCTGTGAGCAGCCGGAAATGGTACCCATATATGATGCTAAATCGTCCTTCGCACGTGATATATTTCATAATTTGGAGGCTGACCTCACTCCAGAGCGGCTATAGGCTAGTTCTACGAACCCCGTTCTTATCCTCTAAGAATTGCTCCTCCGGCAGAAAGAACTCCTTTTTAGCCTTCTGGCCTAGTTTTCTTTCCTCCTTATCCCACGGTACCCCCATTGGGAGATCAGTGAATCTGCTGATGAGCTGTGGGGTGAGTATGAGATTCAAACCCCTGAAATTAACAACGGCCGGCGTTTTTGATTTTGGCTTTAGAGCTCGCAGGAATTCCTCTGCCACCTCGTCATCGTAACCCTGCAGCTTGTCGCAGAACGACAACCATCGTGCATGAGAAAAAAGGTCTACCACCTCAGGGTTTTCCCGTAGCTTCTTTGAGTCTGTCCGTTCCTTCCTAATGAACCCACCCGGCATGGTGAAAGTTTGCTGTGTTAGCCGGAGGTGGCTGGCGCGTATCACAAGATGGGCCTTTGGGATTTCTTTGGACAGAGCGTAGAATTACGCCTCTGTTAAGCACACAGTGCATGAATTCTCGGCTATCTACAGGTGAGCCTTGACAGGGCCTTAATTACGAACCAAATCCTGTAGAAAACCCCGCATATACTACGACGACAATTCTCATGCAAAAGGAAGACGACGGTTGCAATTTTATGCTCAGACTGTAGTTTTACTTTTTTAGGACGCCGACTTCGCCACCCTTCAAACCAATTGCATGGGAGGAACAGGTTCAGGCTTACCTTTTCCAATTTTCCACCTTTGATGTGAATAGATTGATTTCCTCCGTAGCGGCGAGCTTCCTGTAGCGCAACTTCCTGTAGAAGTCGCGCACAGGTTCTGGAGAGCGCGTCAGTGGTTCCGGGCCTTCTGTGCAACCACCAGACGTTTGAACAAGTCGAGGACTCGGAGTAACAAGCTTCAGGGAATTCCAGACGCTTACTCGACTGCAAAGCGGTCAATGATAAATGAGTGGAGTGACGATCTAGCCGGTGGATTTGAATCCCTGCGGAACTCGTGGCGCGGGGGTGAGCTGTCCCTGCCGGACCATTGGACGACGTCACCTATTCATTTCACTGCAAGTCTGCCTGACCGCCACATCATTCCCTGCATATCTACCGCTGCCATTTCTGTTATATCGCCGCTTCTCCCCAACTGGACGCTTCCCACGTGTCCATTTCCTGTTTTGCTTGACACGAACAACACTTTCCAAATCTAACGAGACCATCGGACTGGTCGTGGTGGCCAGTTGAATGGCTACCCGACTGGCTCAACCCATTCATTTTCATACTCGCAAACATTTCAGAGCATTGTTCATGTAATTTGACGAAAAAAGGGTGAGGCACTTACCTGTGCGGCCGCGACGTTATTTTCAGGCTTCAGGACGAGCGTGACGGATCCGTTTGCTGCTGCTTCATGCACAGGCACGGTGGTTCCTCCTTGCCGACTGCTGCTGGTTATGAAACTTATTACCTGGCTGCGGATGGTGCATGTGCCCGCTCTATGTGTTGCAGGTGTCTTCATGGTGTACGCTCTAGCCGGATAAACTGCTACGGGATTCCTGTAGGATATCCTGTAGCTGTTTCTCCTCCTCGGGTGCATGCCGAAACGGTGGAGACGGTGGCATCACGGTTACGGTCGCAGGGTCCTCGGATGGCTTTGATAAGTAGCGCATGGGGCCTCTGCATCCTTTATTCCATTTGAGAATTGTTTCTTCTGAGAATTCACCGTTCTGATTTGACTGTGCAGGTATTTCCATTGCATGGCAACAGGGGTGGTAGAAGGAGGCGACAGCAGTGGATGATGGAGAAAAACATTGGCTTGCATGCCTCCGTATTGGACCTCGGGTTTCAGATATTCCCACACAGTCAGTCCTGGGCCGTCCAAAGATTCTACAGGAAGTTTCCTGTAGAAATACAAAACTTCCTGTAGAAAGTCCTGTAGCTTCCTGTAGAAGGCTAAACTGTGATCAAATCATGCCCAGACCTTGGAAGAGATGAGTGTTTCTGGAGGGAGTGCTGGTGAGGTCACCTGGTAGCATAGTAGGGACCCTTGTCCTTGAGTTGAGGGACCTCTTTCCCTGCATGGAATACTTGCAACCTACATAAATTGTCAAATCTTGAATCTGTTTTCCCTGTTTCTTTGTTTGTTTGTTTTTTTTTTTTCTTTTTTTTTTTTTTTTTGAAAGACAGCAGGGGCGCCTCCATGAGGTTTTCACCCTTACCATCTGCCTTGAGCGCCTCAGAGAGGTTTTCACCCAAGGGTCTTTTTTCAAACATTTTCAGAAGACAACATGGACGCCTCAATGAGGTTTTCACCCCTACCATCTTCCTTGGGAGCCTCAGAAAGGTTTTCACCCAAGGATCTTTATTTATTTTTATTTATTTTGAGATCTTCAGGGTATGCCCAAAACAGAGGTAGAACCCTTCTCTATGACCAGCACTGATTTTTCCACAGTTTTGATGAATTCTTGCCTTGAAAGAGGTTTTCTGTAGATCTGTAGTCGATGCCCATTGACGAGCATGGGGATGGCCTCCTCATCAATGGTCCGAATAAGAACAGATCCATTGTCATTACATTTTTCCACTGCATATGGTCCCAGCCATCTGGTTCTCAGCTTCCCCTTGAAATCCTTATGCCTGGAGTCATACAACAGTGCCCAATCTCCCGGTTGAAATTGCTTGTCATTGAGGTGTTGGTCATGCCATACCTTCCTCTGAAGTTGAACCACTTTTAAGTGAAGAAGGGCCTGCATTCGGTGCTTGTCCAATCCATTCAGCTGCAATAACCTTTCTTGTTGGGCATGGCTGAGATCCAGGTCAAGCTGAGCTGCCATCCTCAAGGTGTTGTACTCGAACTCAATTGATAGCAAAGCTCTCTTCCCATAGACCAGCTCATAAGGTGTGAAGCTGGTTGTGGTCTTCCAGGTGGTGTTGTAAGCCCACGTGGCCTCAACTAGGCGATCTGCCCAATCTTTTCTACTGCTGCTCACCACCTTAGTCAAGATCCCTTCCAATGCTCTATTGGTGACTTCCACCTGCCCATTTGCTTGAGGATGATAGGGGGTGGAAGTCCTATGCTTGATTTTGTGATGAGCGAGTAGGTCTTCAATTAAGTTGGAGGTGAACTGGCTTCCTTGATTGGTGACTAGCTCTCTTGGGTAGCCAAATTTGTAGAAGATGTTTTCTCTTAAGAACTCGGCCACCTTTTCTTCTGTCGCTGCTTTGATTGCCTTGGTTTCTGCCCACTTTGTCAGGTAGTCTGTGCACACAATGATGTAAGACCTTTGCCTTGAAGGAGGATTGATTGGAACCACAAAATCCATACCCCACTTCTCAAATGGCTCAAGAGCCACTTGAGGTTGGAGAGGCATTTCGTCCCTTGGAGTCGGTTTCCCCATCCTTTGGCATCGGTCACATTGGCTAATATAATTTCATGACATCTTGATGAAGCGTGGGCCAATAGTAGCCTGCCTGTAGGATTTTGAAGGTAGTCCTTTTGGCTGCAAAATGTCCTCCACAAGGCCCGTCATGACAGGTTAGGAGGATATCAAAGACTTCCTCCTCCCTTACACAAAGCCTTAAGATCTGATCGGGGCCAAGCTTGAATAGGTTGCCCCCGATCCAAGTGAATGAGGCACTCTTCCTTACGATCCTGCTCTTCTCCTTTGAGGATAGGTGCAGAGGGAACTGTGCTAAGACAAGGTAGTTTGCTATATCAGCAAACCATGGAGAGAGTACTGAGATAGAGAACAGATGTTCATCTGGCATCTGGTCATCCACCGTTCCATCCTCACCTGCAGGTAAATCCAATCTAGACAAAAAGTCAGCAACAACATTTTCTTTACCTGGTTTGTCAACGATAGTCAAACCAAACTGCTGCAACAAAAGTAACCATCTAATAATACGAGCATTCACATCTGGTTTATTCATTAAATATCTAATTGCAGCATGATCAATATGTACAAATGTTTGATAGCCAGTGATATAATGTCGGAACTTGTTCAGTGCATGGACCACGGCCAAGAATTCTTTCTCAGTTACAGTATAATTTAGTTTTGCCTTGGATAAGTTTTTGCTGACAAAGTATATGTCATATGGAAGTTTTTGTTCAACTTGTCCTAAGGCTGCCCTTATGGCTTTGTTCGAGGCATCAGTGTGGATGTGGAAAGGTAGGGCCCAATTTGGACCTCTCAAGATTGGGGCAGACACCAACTTGTCCTTTAATCCATTCAGAGCCTTCTGACAATCGTCAGTCAATTTAAACTCAACATCTTTTGTCAAGAGGCTAAATAATGGCGAGGCTAGCTTGTTGAAGTCTTTAATGAATCTCCTATAATACCCTGCTAAACCTAAGAAACTTCGAACATCTCTTACCTTCTGAGGAGGTGGAACTTTCTTGATGAGAGCAATTTTGTTAGGATCCACCTGTAACCCTTGGCGAGAAATGGTATGTCCTAGCACGGTCCCTTCAGTCATCAAGAATTCACACTTTTTAGGACTAAGGGATAGGTTCATCTCAATGCACTTGGTTAGGACTTTTCCCAGATTGGACAATGCTTCCTGGAAGTTGGACCCATAAGGAGTGAAGTCATCCATATAGATTTCCACCGAATCATGGACCAACTCAGAAAAGATGCTCAAGACGGCTCTTTGGAAGGTGGCAGGAGCATTGCATAGTCCAAAGGGAAGAACTCGGTAAGCAAAGGTGCCCCAAGGACAAGTGAAGGTGGTCTTATCTTGGTCTTCCGGGCTGATTTGGATTTGGTTATACCCGCTAAACCCATCTAAGAAAGAGAAAAACTTCTTTCCTGCCAGTCCATCCAACACTTGATCTATGAAGGGTAGAGGAAAATGGTCTTTCTTGGTGGCTTTGTTCAGTTCTCGGTAGTCCACACAGATTCTCCACTTCCCATTTTTCTTGGGAACCAACACCAGAGGGGACACCCATTCGCTATCCGAGATGGGGTAAATGAATCCGACATCCAACAGTTTTTGCAATTCTTCCTTGACGATGTCCTTAAGAGCTGGATTCATTCTCCTTTGGGGTTGCCTAATTGGTTTACAATCTTCTTTGATGTAGATGTGATGGGTACAGACCGAAGGATGGACTCCTTTCATCTCCTTATAGCTCCAAGCAAAAGCATCTAGATGACTGGCCAACAGACTACACAGCTCCTTTTCCTGGGAAGGAGATAGGGAGGAGTTGATCTTTAACGTTCTCTCGGGGCCGAACTCCACATTTTTGACTCTGGGAGCGACTGGGTTGGTCACACAAAGGTCCACTAAGATGCTGGCTTGGGCATCCTCCACCAATTTCTCTAAGGACAATGCACTGGGAGGTGGATTCTGAATCAAGGTCTCAATCAAATCATCCTCGGCTGGGGGGCCTCCCCTAGTGGTGTCTAGGGTGCACAAAGGTGCTGAGTACACCTCATCCTCTTCTCCTTCCTCCAACCAAAGTGGTAAGTCATGCTCTAATGAGGGTTGGGCAGGAGGGTACAGGAATAGCTGCTTGGACATAGGACCATTTTTGATGGTCATGTTTCCTGCACGGCAACTTATGTAAGCATCTGCAGTGGCTAACCAAGGCCTTCCCAAAATAAGGGGGTATCCAGTAAGCTCTGCCTTTGGTTGCAGAACCAGGAAGTCTGCAGGGTACTCCCAAGAGTCAACAGAGACCAAGACATCCTCTACAATCCCTTTGGGAGTCACGGTGGAGCGATCTGCTAGTTGCAGGACTGTCGAGGTCTTTCTCAAGGAACCCTGAAGGTTGAGTTTGAGCATGGTATCTCTGGTCATCACATTAATGGCAGCCCCCAGATCAATCAATGTGTGTGGTATGATGGTGCCATTGATGTGTACATCAACTACAGGACTCCCGGGATCCAAATACTTTGGGCAGATTACTTGCCCCAACATAAGATCAGACAGTTGTCCTATGACATTGATGGTTGAAGCATCTCTTTTTCGCCTGCCTGGGTGTTTGAAACACTTTTCCTTAACCAGTTTGTTGTATATCGGTACATCTTTGATGGCTTGGAGAAGTGGTATTCTCACACACAACTGTTTGAGTTCTCCTAGAAGCTCATCCTCCTCTGGGTTGGGTTGTGTGGTGGCCGTTAGTATCTCAGGGAAGGGTGGAATGGATTTTGGTTCACTTTCCTATTTATCTTCCTCGTCCTCTGGGGGAGGAGGTTGGCGATCCAAAAGAGTCTTTCGAGATCGCAGGTTGATCTCCTGGATCTCCACAGCATAGGTAGGGCATGATGTCTCCCCAGTATATACTTGCTGGGCCTGTCGGTTGTTGGGGTTCGGGTTCGGTTGAGCAGGCATTTGGGTTGCCTTGGAGGAGGAGGAGGTAATGGTTGTGGTTGAGCTGGTGGTGGAGGCAAAATGGCGGGGGGAGTATTGTACTGGGGCCTCCACCCCGGTTGAGGTGCATTCCACTGAGGCTGTGGCTGGGCATGTGAGTGAAACGAATGAGTAGTGGGCTGAGTATGGTACTGAGGCGGGTAAGACCATGGAGGAGGCACAGACCAGGAAGGATGAGCAGGGGGACCCCAGGAAGGCATAGGAGAAGATTGGTTGGGGCTATAATAAGCTTGGGGTGCCCCTTGCATCCCTGTGTGGTAAGGTCTAGGTCCATGTGGCCTCCTTTGGTTGAGGAAATAGAGAGGTTCAGTGGGCGCTTCTGTCCCTTGATACATGGCTTTAAGCCCAGGTAAGGTTGGACATTGGTTTGTGGGATGGTCCTCCTCACAAACAAAACATACCTCAACCGAATGTAATGGGCACTAGTTCTTAGGGTGCTTCCTTGTACACCTAGGGCAGAAGATAGCCAAAGCCCTCTGAGCTTCCTCTTTCTTCTGCTGGATTCAGAATGTATCAAGTTGCATGGCAATGGTCTGTCTCACCTCACTCTTGAGGTCCTCTAATTGATTTGCAAACTCATGTTTGGAGAAAGGAATACCAGCTGAGAGGAGGTTTCCTCTACCTCTTTTCCGGGCTGCCCTAGATTGGTTTCTAAACACAATCTTTATATCCTCATAAGGTAGTTGGTAAATATCTCCTCCAGCTAGCATGAGAAGGGTATCTAAGAGGTCTTCAGGGACTCCTCGGAGTAGGACCAACTTGAGAGATTCAGGGTCAAGTGTACACCTGGCCCGTTTATAGCTAAGTTGGAACCTTTCCTCATAATCTTCTAAGGACTCATCATTCCCCATGGTCATCCGAAAGATTTCTCCCTTGCCTTCCTTGGACCTACAGTAGTCCCGGTATTTGGTATTGAAAGCTTGCTGCATCTGGGCCCAAGTGGTGATACTGTTCCCAGGTAAGCCCATGAACCAGCGCAATGCTGCATCCTTAAGGGTAGAGGGGAAGAGTTTCAGTTTTTTCTCATCTTCGGTATAGTCATAGGTTCGACAAAGGACGGCAAACTCAAACAGGAAGGTATCAGGGTCTTCAGTAGTCAGTCCATGGAAGTGAGGTAAAGCGGAGGGGCTTATGTTCTTCATTTTCATGTCTCCATTGGTCTCTCAGATGGGGAAGGCACCTTCAATTCTCTCATATTCTCCCTTATTGTCAGCCATAGCTTCAGGTGGAGTGTTCTCTATCTCTTCTTCTGCTATAGGATCTTCGTATATCTCAGGAGGTTCGCCTATAGGTTCTTCTGGATCACTGTCACCAAAGAAGAGAGAAGGGTGACTCAGTGATGTGGTGGGGGTGTTGGGTAAGAATTTGCTTGTTTTATCTCGGTTTCTACGAGGCATGAAATGGAAAGACTTTTGATTGCTTTTGTTCTTTTTCTGGTACCTGCAAAACTTAAAATAGATTGAACTGCAACTAACTATCTTGCTGAAATGGAAATGCAGAATTGAAATGAAAGCGTGAAAGAACTAATCTATTTTGCTCAAATGAAATTGCAGGAATGAAATGCTAGGTTACGCTTGTGGAATTGAAATGCTAATCTACGCTTGCAGAACTGAAATTGTGGAATTGAAATGTTAATCTATGAAAGCAGGAAATGTCTATGCTACTTTTGCAGAATGGAAATGAAATAAACTACTTAGCAGAAGGCGAGAGTAGGAAAATAGAAGAAAAGCAACAATCACCAATACTCTGACGCTTCCTCGGAAACGGCGCCAAAAAGATGGTGGGCTCCAGTATTGTAGCAATAATGCTACAAATCCTGGAGCTTCCTTCTTTAATTTTATCAACCCAGTTGTTCGTAACAAACTTGGAAGCGACGGTGTTGTATGCACAAGTACTAGCTCTTGCCGCAGCTGTCACTTGGTCAGCTGGCACAAGTCCGCTAGGGGCTTAAGCCAACTTCTATGAGCTCTTAGAAGAAGCTTTTTAACTGATGGACAAAAGCTAACTCAAAGGAAGCTAATCTACTTATCGAAAGGAACTGAAAGCCAATGAGAAACGCAAACCCTAGCAAACCCTAATTCTACCAGCTAGTCCTACTGATGCAAAGATGGGCATGCAAACTACTGAAAGAGATGCCATTACTTCTATGAAGGTAAGATGCATGTGTCTAGACTACTTCTACCTAAAGAAAACATCTTTTGTATTTTTGAATAAGTTATTTAGAATTATCATGCATGTGCTTGTAACTGGATTTTTACTGTGCAGAGGCAGATCATGGAGGGGAAATGCTTGGAAGAGGTCGAGAAGGTTCAGAGAGGGTCTAAGGAGTCCCTAACATCCTCTCAGAGAGTTTCACAAAGTTTGGCTGCCAAGAGACCGCGTTTATGAGCTTCTACAGGAAGTTTGCATGGGCTCTACAGGATGTTTCAGAATTTCTACAGGATGTTCAGTAATTCCTACAGGATGTTCTACGATTGGATTTTGGATGATGGGTGAGTGGAGGAGGCTGCATGGATGGATAGGGAGGTAGGAGAGGGGTTTGTAGTGACTTAGTGACAGAGAGATGAGGTGATGAGAGGGTGTGGAAAACTAGTTTGTCTCAAAGAGGGCAGAGGGAATGGAAGGCCAAAAAAAGGTAGGATGACGTGGGCGGTAGAGTAGTTGTGAGACGAGGGGTCTAGTTTGGAGATGAGCAGTTGGCCTGGATGAAGCTTAGAAGGACGAGAGAGTGATGGAGTAGCACTGCACAGTGTAAACTGAACCAAATCATCCACGTCCTGCACATAATAAAAACATTCATAATCTATCCTAACTATTTAATGAAACCAATGAACAACAACGTTATTTCTAAAGAGAATCATGTATTGTACCGAAGCAAAGAAACATTCCAAGAGGTCTGAGCGCATGGATAACTTCTACAAATGAAAATAGTGCACCAAAGATTGCATGAGGGCATAAACCAATGTTTTTGGTGGGTAGCACTGTCTGCAATTCCAGCCCCTAGAAAGAGGTGAAAATGAGAGTGCAGGCAACCCTTTTCTGAAACTTTTATCAATCCTAATCTCTTCACTCTATTCTAAACATCTGAAGCAACTCTATCTTCTAACAGTGACCTACTTAACCATACCACGAAATCTAACTCAACAAACTGTGTTGCAAATGCATGTAAAGAAAACCATACTGCTGAAAGAAAAGATATCAATAAAAAAGAAGGAGGCCCTAGGCTCTCAGGTTGGGCCCAACCCTGAGAGCTATGGCTCCTTTAGAAACTCAGAACTGAGAGCAAATCTGACTGCGTCCCATTAAAAAATAATAATCATAAGTCAAAAGGTCTGCCAATGATGGCTACAAAAGAGCAAAAATAGAGCTAGCAGCTCATAGTGCAGAATGTGCAACAATCTTCCAAAAGTCCTTTTCGAAGGCTAAAGCCTCATCATTTATACATCACGAGGCCCCAAGTTGGCCTCCTAAATCTGTGGGACTCGGCTGACCAAACTGGGAGTGAACAGTTGCTTCCTCAAAATCTGTTTGGCTGCCTTCTAGATCTGGTTGTGGTGGCTGTTGGAGCTTGGAGTTGGGGGTGAAGATCCCGAGGAAGGCCATTTAATGCCGTGGACAACCCTCCTACGAATCCTCAACCCCATCTTGGCTGTCTCCTAGCCCTTATCTGCTCAGTTTTGCTCCAACATGTGTCAAAAAACCTGAAATGAGCACGTGTTAGCCACCTAGGAATAGTGACTGCCCTTATTCGTACAAATGACATAAACATACTAAAAAATGATGCATAAGTTATGAAAAATGAAGGATTGAGCAAGGGTAGTTAGGCCAAATGAGCCCAAAATGTTACCAAATTTGGGGCTCATCAGAGGGACGAGAACTTGATGTTTTTCTGGCATGTTTGTGCAATTTCCTCAGTCAGCCAAGCAAGTAAGGTCAGTTGCCTCTACGTAATTTTGGAAGGGAGTCAGTCCTGGGGTGGCTATTGGGTCTGACTGTTTGGGTGGCCAACATGAGATCTGATTGAATTTATTGCGATCAGTGTAGCTTGGAAAGAATTGCTTAATGGTTCTAAGTTACTTTGGGTTGTAGTCGATCAAGTCGACAATGAGGTGATATTCCAGCTGTAAGAGGGGAGTCTGGTCATCAGAACTTCAGCAAAATGACTAAGTGTGTGAATGATCGAAAGATGCATAGGTGATCATTCGAACACACACTCACATGGCTTAACAACGAGACAGATCAAACCATCCAAACACACATGATCAACATGACTGAATGATGGTGCAAGTGGCAAGTGCGACACTTGTGACTGATCATTGATCGACTGTGATGGTGCTTGTGTGACAGTGAATGTGACATTATGTGTGAGTGTGACAGATGCTTTCATAGATGACACAACAAGTACACACGAAGTGAAGACTTTGAGAATAACCAAAACATTGTCATAAGCATGACTTAGATGCCAAGATGCAGAAACTTGAATGAAATTCACAAGCAAGGTGGATGCAAAGGCTTACACGGGCTCATGGAGTGAACTTGGGTGTGTGTAGTCATCAAGCGAAACTCTCAAGGGAGGCTCTAAAATTGGGTGCAGGCAGAAATTTTGGAGGGTGGTTTAGACGCTACAATAGACACATACCTCAACAACTCAAGAAACGTATCTGTATAGTTTTCATCTATCATATAACACATCTTAATCTCATAGAACTCATTAGCCTTTCCATCATAATATCTCTCTAACAAGTACTTCTTTCTGAATAGTCTTTTAAAGTCATGCCAACTCAACTCCTTTGTCTTGATGCCTCTAATATGCTTCACATCTTCCCACCATATATATGCTTTTCCACTAAGACTAAAGATAAATATCTTGGATTTCATATTATCAAAACAATCATGCAATCAAAATTACTTCTTCATCCCAAGCATCCATGCTTCCACATCCTTTGGTTTCTTCATCTCTCCATCAAATGTAGGAGGCTTGGATTTCTTGAAATCTTCTAGATGATACTACTTCTCACTCCTCTTATAAGGATGTTGTTAGTAATGACAATGATGTCTCTCAGAACCAGAACTAGAATAGAATCCATGAGTGCTAGATTGCCTATTAGATGTATCCAAAGATCTGCCACCTTTGACTGTGTCATCCCCATCCAACCTCTATCCTGATCAAGATCTTCTACCATATACCCCATTAGTCCTTTCCTCTTGTCCATGAATGATTATTGGCTGTCCCTATCTCTACAAATATGATAAGCTTTGAAGGATCACTGCACTAACTTCTCCATTCTTTCCCTGATCTCTGGAATGTCTTTCCTGTGACTCAATTAACTTGTTATTCTCTTCCTTGAAACTTCTGATTTCTTCCTTCAAATTTCTCAGTGTATTTTCTAAATCAAGAGAATACTCATTTCCTTGCTGATCAACTCATCTGTAAGGAGATTCTTGTGAAACATAATCGACATCATGCATGATAACTCAAACTGTGACATCGACTATATACATGACAACCATAGCCACTGCAATGCATGTATATGACTGATATGTATGTATAACATGCACATATAGCCCATATAGTCCAAATGTTTGAACCTTAAAGCTCTGATACCACCTTATGGTATCAAATATCACCCAAAGAGAACACAACTTGCTCTGATACCACATTGTAAATCCTCCTTCCACATTTACCCAAATTCACAAGGTCGCTAGGGTAAACATGAGACGAGTGTCACTATGACTTGACCCGACCATTCAATAAATTATCAAAACATGTCAATAGGAATTGATAGAATACATCATATGACCAAAATATAACCAACATATAGATATAATGGAAAACATGGTAAATCCACCATAAAATCAGCATCATAATCACCACAAATTCTCATAAATCACATTAGGAAAATAT
The DNA here is from genome assembly GCA_031772625.1 of Pinus tabuliformis. Classification (NCBI taxonomy): domain Eukaryota; kingdom Viridiplantae; phylum Streptophyta; class Pinopsida; order Pinales; family Pinaceae; genus Pinus; species Pinus tabuliformis. The sequence continues at coordinate 887,327,164 of CM062812.1, read as the reverse complement.
CTCATATTAACATATGAAAATGCCAACCAAGTCAGGGACTCCGAAGTACCACTCGACAATATATTAGGCTAAGCCAAATCTCTCTTTTAGGAAATCAACCCCGTGTCATATTCTAAGCATGAATGTGAGATTGCTGTGTTAAACCAAAACAAAACCAAGCAAGGCTTCCATGGGCCAAAAATCAAACCTCAACCATCTTGATGCCACCTCTAGTGTTTGGAAATCACTAACATCAACCAGATTGGTCACTACCCAAGTTGTCGAGGGCTCCAAGAACTAGTTACTCAACCCACAACCTTCTAGGGCTCCAAGAACTAGTAACTCAACCCACAACCTTCTAGGTCTCCAAAGTGTTTGTTTCAACCGTGACTCTAGGAACTTGTAACTCAACCTACCAAGGGCTATAGGGAATACAAAACGTTTGTCCAAACCTATGGCTCCAGGAACTAGTAACTCAACTCAAACTATTCCAGGGCCTTGAGAACCAATTAGAAAAATAAGTGGAAAACCCACAACACCATGGCTATCTAGGAAATGGAAATGCAAGGTTGAAACCACTATCAATATGGGAAAATATCCACGCCAATGACAACACACAACCAAGGAAAGACATGCATATACCATGCATTCAAAAATAAGCAAGGAAATCACACATGTGACTTGTTACCTACAAAGTGTCCCTGCTATAGCTAATGATCCAACTATTCCCTTTTGTTCCCTTTCTTTCATTTTCCTTCTTTCTCCAATCCAAGTGTGTTATAGGCCATTTTGTCACATCTGATCATTGAGCCTCCTAATGGGATCATCCACCATCATATTCGTACTTGTCACTATCCTGTACAAATACCTAAGCATGTTTCCTTCATCGCCAAGAATTTTAGCCATAAACTGCATCATCTGATCCATTTTTAGGACGAACGCTCCCAGTATGCACACTGGGGTGTGATCACCTATAGGTTGCTCCATTGTGGTCTGTGTTGGTCACTAGCAAGTTTCTCCCCTTTTTAGCTGTGTTGGTTCTAGAAATCTAGGAGAATGATTGGGGTTCTGGAGGCTTCCCCTTATAGGCGTTTTTAGAAGTTGTTTCAACTACTTACCTTTGATAAAACATTTAACTCCTATCCCACCCTACTTTTTCACGACTTATCCTTTGATCCCATCCTCCCATCACTTTTGGATCTCAAGCCTAGATTGGTAAATGGATAAGAATTCGTGAGCTATCTCTCCTTCCTATATATTTACCTCATTCCACAAGCACCTGGTTAGTTTTGGGTTGGCTTTTGGAGAGTGATTTTGTCCGTATGTTGCTGCAATGAGTGGTTATTATATCATGCATTTATGGTGATTGGAGGTGCATATTGTGACAAGGAAAGGACAAGTCAACAACTTGGAGCAGCTCTTCTACAAGATCAAATGCTACTTATGGTTGTAATCTCCTTCCATTTATATTAATGAAAATATTTCATTGTTTTCTACATGTGAAGTTGTTATTTCATATATTTCAATACCATTTTGATCTATTGAATGAAGTATTTAGATGATATTGCATAGATCTTGTAGTTTCTTGGCTTGTGTTACCTAACTGTGCATGTTCTAATTTTTGCATTCGGAGTTGGAATTGGAGCTTCCAAGCTATTAAAGAATGATTGAATTGTGTGAAGGATTCCATGTAGGCCTCACTCCGTCATCTATTTACGTTAAGGAAAAGCATTGGGTTCCTTGCCTTTATATAGTTTTAGGTTAGCCATTGACCCAAGGGAGATACTTTTGTTTGCAATCGTAAATATTGTCTATCAAAGTGAATATTAGAATGCTCCAAGTGTGTAAGAGTATGAGAGAATGAAATGAGAGATCCAAAAATTGAATTGAAAAAAGTTGTGAATTGATTCTCAAAATCCTTTTTATCATTGAGGTCTCCATTTTTGTCCATTTTCCTTCATTTTTCCTCTAATTTTCCTTGCATGTAAATTTGTGTCTCTTCACCTTCTTGTTTTTCTATTTCCCTTTATTTCCATAATTAAATTCCATTTATTGTCTCTTTTCCTTTTCCAATTCCTTTGCAAATTTCCATAGCCATTATTAACCACAAGTGATGCCCACTATACTGTTTTTCCCACCATTCAACTTGGATTATGTGTCCCATATGTGTTCCGTAACCTTGGTTTTATTTTATTTACATGGAAAATAAACCAAGAACACATATTTCATTAAATTTGGAATTAAATGGTAGATCTGGAATTTCAAAATAACCAAAAAGCTCAATTCTAGTCATTGTCCTTGTAATAAAATAATTCCAAATTTAATGAAATATGTGTTCAAGGTCTATTACAACAATGTAATATCACAATTGGAAACCCTTTACTGAATCTCCTTGTCTTGAACTTATGTCTGTTCAACATGCACAAAAATAGGAAACTGGTTAGATACATAAAAATGAATAGGACATGGCTAAGGTAAAATAACTACAAAGGAAAATTTCTAGATCCCGAAGGACCAGGAAAAAAAGTTCCCATGAGACTTTTATTGATTTACTTCAAAACTAATGTTGAGCCATCACTGAAAAGAAATAAGCCCCACATGCAGGGTGCTCCTTTTGGTCACGATAACACTGCATATTGTGATGATTCTTCCTCGGGTAACCCCCATTCAGATGATTTAATCACCAATATTTATTGGAAGAAACAATATTTTCTCATTGTCCCTCGTCTAGAACACTGAATCAACTAACTCATTTATGAAATAAACCATCTCAGGGATTCGTTCCAAACAAAGGATAAGTCTAATGAACAAAAATCATACATTGTCGAAGGTAAAACTCGGTCCAAGGATACTCACATTCTGATAAACTCTAAAAATCTCAAAGTTACTATTTCCTCATAATTAGAGGGATATGATGTAGGAAAATAACCAATTTATCTATATCCATGTATGAGAAGTGCTTCAGCTAGTCTTAATTTTATTTAGTTTTCTATTTTAAAATAAAAGGGTTGCTACAAAATCACTAATTTTGTAGTAGCCTCCATTAGAGTATCATTACCATATTATCTAATTTTAGTTTGTTTATTTAATAGGTTTTCCATGCTAAAAAGACACTCATCTTAGATATCACGACCTAGGATAGATTTAGTCACCCTGTGCTTGTTATTAAGCCCGTATGGGAATATTGTTTGCCACATGTTTTATTTTAATTTGGTCATTCCACTGAGAGGCTTGAAAATGCTACAATTCACTTTATTTTCTGTAATTGACTTATTTAAATAAATTTTTAGTTTTAATTTGTGTTGAAAAGCTGAAGGACTAGGGTTATATATACCCCTAACTTAGATTGAAAATGAGATCCCAAGAGGGAAAATTTTGGCACAAAGTAATGTTGTTTATATCTTGACTATGGAATTATTTTAATATGAGTGCATATATTTGGTTTTATTCAATCAAGTTCTTGAGTTGTGGCTATTCGCCTACCCTCATGACTGTTTGACTTTCATGGATTTTTGATGTTACATGACTCTTTGTACTACAAGTGGGTATCTTGGAATTCCACGTTACATTACATTGATTGACAACATAGCCCATAGTAGAGATGTGGGTGACATGACTCATGACATGACTCGACATGACAGTGCTAGTACATTCGTGCTACTTCTAGAGTGTATGTCAAGCTACAATGCTACTGGGTGATGGATGTCTTTATGGTGTATCACAACTTCACCTCCGCATGGTGAAATGCATGAAGTCTTCGATGGTCTTTGGTTTGCTTGATGAATGTTTGGCATGTTCTTCCTTGCTTTCATGTTGCGTGGCTTGACAAGCTCACCTGTTTGTGAAGGTGCATGTTCGTCTGTTTGTGAGCACATCTCTTCGCACGCATCATTCGTTCATTTATTGGTGAACCTATCCTTCTGCATGTGCTCCCTTTGTTTGTCCCATTCGTCGTCGCACCATGTTTGTTGGTGTACCTATACCTGTAGTCACTCATGACGAGACAACATCAAATCCAAAACCTCCTAGTCTACCATGACACATGATCATTTCGGATGTAGATGATAGGGAGAGGCAGCAAGGTTGTGAGGCGAGATGATGGCTCTAAGTACTTCTGATGAAAATTGTGTAAGAGACACTGAGTGATGGAGATGGGCGATCCAAGTCGAAGGTTATTGTTTGTGAGGTATGGCTCTGCTAGAAGGAAAAATTGTGCAAATTTTGGGAGGGATAGTTTGGGCTATAGGAAGGCAAGGTAAGCAGGATCTGTACAGTTTCCAGAACGAGCAACCAGCAGGGGCTGGAAGGCAAAATTTGCGCAATTTTCTAGAGGAACAGGCCAAGCTAGAAGGAGGGTCAATAGGCAGAGATTGTGTAGTTTTTGAGAGGAACTACCCAGGAGCATGGCAGCCAAAACTACACAATTCCCAGAGGGAACTGACAGTTGGCTATTGAGTCATTGGCAACTAAAACTACACAATACCCAGAGGGAACTGGAAGTTGGCTGCTAGGTCATTGGCAGCCAAAACTATGCAATTCCTAGAGGGAGAGGCAACAAGGTTGTGAAGCAAGATGATGGCTTCGGGCACAGTTAATGAAAACTACGCAAGAGTCATTAAGTGATGGAGTTGGGCGATCTAAGTCGACAGTGACTGTCTCTAAGGTTTGGCTCAACTGGAAGGAAAAATTGCGCAAATTTTGGGAGGGAAAGTGTGGGCTACACAAAGGCAAGGTAAGCAGGATCTACGCAATTTTTGTGATGAACGGGAAATAGGGGTTGGAAGGCCAAATTTGCACAATTTTCTGGAGGAAAAGGGTCGGCTTCAAGGAGGGTCAATAGGCAGAGATTGTGCAGCTTTTAAGAGGAACTGCCTGGCAGCCTGGCAGCCAAAATTGTGCAATTCCTAGAGGGAACTGGAAGTTGGTTTCTGGGTCACTGGCAACAAAAACTGCATAAGTCCAGTTAGCTGCTTGGTGACTGGCAGTAGAAATTGCATAATTCTTGGGAGAAACTGGCAGTCTGATGCTAGGAGCTGCTGGTGAGAGGAACTGCACTAAGGCTGGGAGACCAGCTTGTTGATCACCTCTACACAATTTTTGAGCTGAACGGATTGTTGGGCAGCATAAGGCATGCTCATGAAAACTGTGTAATTCCTTGGATGCGCAGTCAGTCAACTGTCAGGATGACTAACTGGGAAAACTGTGCAATTTTCTTAGGGAGACAGGGATGGGCACTTGATGTCTGCCCGACTTATTTGTGCAATTTCCTCAGTCAGCCAAGAAGGTGAGGTCAATAGCCTCTGCATAATTTTGGAGGGGAGTCAGTCTAGGGGTGGCTGCTGGGTCTGACTGTCTAGGTGGCCAACATGAGATCTGATTGAATTGCTTGTGATCATTGCAACTTGGAAAGACTTGCTTAATGCTTTTGCACTGCTCTGGGTGACAGTTGATTGAGTCGATGGTGAGGTGAGGGTCTGACAATCAGAGGGGAGTCCGATTGTCAGAACTTCAGCAAAATGACTAAGTGTGTGAATGATCGAAAGATGCATAGGTGATCATGAAAACACACACTCACATGGCTTGACGACGAGATGGCTCAACATGACTGACCAATGGTGCAAGTGACAAGCACAACACTCATGACTAATCGTTGATCAACCGTGATGACGCTTGTGTTATAGTGAATGTGACACCGTGTGTGAGTGTGACAGATGCTTTCATAGCGGACACAACAAATACGCATAAAGCGAAGACTTTGAGCATACCCAGAACATGGTCGCAAGCATGACTTAGACACCAACATGAAAAAACTTGAATGAAATGCACAAACAAGGCAGATACAAGGATTTACATGGGCTCACAGAGTGAACCTGGGGGTGTGTATTCATCAAGCCAAACTCTCAAGGGAGGCTTTGAAATTGGGTGCAAGCCAAAATTTTGGAGGGTGGTTGTAGCTGCTACAACACTTGGCGACACACTGGTAGGACTCCAACTTCTCTGTTTTGGTTCATGTCTAGCACAGGGCCTTGGTATTTTGAGGAGTATTGAATCACTGTGCAGGTTACTTTGGCTTGCCCACTTACGCAATGGACATGCATGGTTCACCTTTTTCCAACTCAGTCAAGCACAATCAAAAGTTCAGCTTAATCTCAATGTTTCGAATTTGGGAAGGGTAGTTTAGCTCGCGAGTTGAAGATTTTCAGAGTATAAGTTTTCATCTCTGGTGTTGCTCCACTGCTAGTAGGCTTGGGTGTACCCAGGCTGAGTCACATAGGAACACACACATTGCTCCACTGCCAGCAAGCCTAGTCGGTGCCCTGGTGGAGTTGCATGCTTCACCTCTATGTGTAGGAAGCCTTTCTCTTCTTTCGCCTTTGAATTTTTTTCAAGAGGACTGTGCGTAAGCACTTATTTATTTTTGGGGAAAAAGAGGGATCCCAACTTATTATGTTGTTCCTTTAGAGAATCATGTAAGACCTATGACATAGGTTTGCTCGTTTAGATTTTCCCCTTCTCCATTTCTACTAGTTGGATGAGCTTGAACGCACATAGCAGAAGGCTAAGTATAGGCATGGGGCTTCGCAGTGTGGACACAAGTTCATGGTTGGACCAAAACTTCCCTTGCAGATGGTTCATATTTTCCATCAAGTCTTCATAGGCCAAAGGTTACAACTAAGCATAGAGAAGACAGACCCAAGACTAGCCAAGTGCTATAGTGTCACAAGTTTCTTCAAATTTCAGCCACATACTCTATTCAGAAACTAGAACGTAGTAGCTGATAACACTTATTTTTGGAAACAAAAATAATAATATATCAAACAAACAAAATGAACATGAATAGAGCTAGTAAGAAGAACCAAACAAAGTAAAAACAAAGATGATAAGAAAGGCTAACAAGATGAAAATAACAAGCAACAAGCAGACTATGTAGATGGCACGGGCATGGCCCGACCTACTGAAAATAATGCTTGAGATCTTGGCCATTGATAGGAAGGTTGTCAATCCTCCCATCAAGTGATCGCAAATGATATGTGTGTGGGCCAAGCTTCTCATGGACTGTGTATGGGCCAATCCACAGGGATTGGAAATTCGTATGTTTGTCTTTGTCTTCATAGGGCTTATACCATTTCAGAACTAAGTCACCCACATCGAAGTTAGCTTTCCTTGCAAACTTCTTATTGAACCATATCTTGATACAGTTTTGGTGGAGTGTGATTTTTTCTTTTGCTTTCATAATTTCTTTCTAAAGCTTATGGAGAGCATCCATCCTACGCTGAATTAGCTGGCAAGGCTTGCCATGGGATTCTTGGGAAAGCTGAAGTGCAGGCAAGTAGATATTTGGCGGTAGGATGGATTCTTTACCATAAATTAGGAAGTATGGTGAGGTATTCAGAGAGGGCTTAGGTGTTACATGGTCAGCCCATAATGCATTCATCAGGGCGGTATGCCTGTTACGCTGCTCAGAGAAAACAGTCTTCTTGATTATACGGATGATGTTTTTATTCGTGGACTATGCTAGACTGTTTCCTTGTGGGTAGTAGTTCAATGAATGCTTTATCACAATACGACTATGTAATGCAATGTCATAGAGTTTCAAAGACAAAAAATAAGTTGCATTTTTTAAAACAAGTGATACAAGAATGCCAAACCGTGAGATGATAGTCTGCTGGAGGAAGTTGATGACCTCCTGGTCGTTCACTTGCTTGAGTGGAACTGCTTCTGTCCACCGCATGAAGTAGTCAGTTGCTGTTAGGATATAGTCGTGTTGTTTTGACGAATGAGGGAAAATTTCCCCAATGATGTCCAGGTCCCACTGTCAGAATGGTTCGGTCACTACAAGAGGCTGGAGTGGGGCTACTGATATTCGTGTTCTGCTGGCGCATCGCTGATAGACCGGGCACTTGCAGGCATAATCATGTGCATCATTGAATAATTTGGGCCAGTAAAAAGCAACTTGCATAACTTTGTGTGCAGTGGTATTTATCACAAAGTGACCCCCGATGGGTCCGTCATGAAAATCTTGAAGTACCTTCTCTGATTCATGTGCCTGTAGGCACCTGCGAAAAACTCCATTACTGTGCTTTCTGTAAACCACTCCATGCATCGACTGATATGCTAAGCCTTTCAGGTGCAATGCCCTCTTCTGTCTGATAGAAAAGTGAGAGAGTATGGTGTCGTTCTCAAGGTACTGGCACACATCTGCATACCAAGACGTTCTGTCTTTAGTGGGTGTTACTCACCTTATGTCATACATCTCAATCTCCTGATCCCAATCGGCAAGCTCTTCTTTGTTCTCCAGAGCGTGCAATGCTTTAGCTGCAAGTATATAGAGCCCATGTCCTTTGATCCTGTGCACTGGAATGATTTCAAGATCATATTCGTGCAAGCCTATCATCCAATTCGCATGTCGTTCACCCAATTCTTGTTGTACAAGCAATGTGTGGACTGCTAGGTGGGGGACAAAGACTAAGTAGGGCCTGAAGTGTTTCACTTCCTTGTAGAATGCATAACCTTTCTTGTCAATGGTGGGGTAGTTGAGCTTTGGGCCTTGCATGCTTGCACTTACGAAAGAGATGGGACATTCATCATTGGATTTGTCTTTCTAAGTGAGTATTACAACTAGTGAGTTATCAGAAGCGAATGTGTATAACAGGAAATATTTCTTGAAATTTTGGCTATAGAGTGGATGCGCTTCTACAATGGCCTACTTGATCTGAGTGAATGCATACTTTTCCTTCTTACCCCAGCTGTAGACTACATCTTTCTTGATCATGTCCTGCATGGGCTTAACTATCTGCGCATAATCTGAGATGAACTTCTAGAGGAAGTTTATCTTGCCCAAGAAGGATTGCATAGCTTTCTTGTTGACTGGGTAAGGAATCTGTGTAATGGCTTGGACCTAGTCTGGATCCACCTTGATCCCACTCTTGGCAACAATGTGTCCGAGGAGGTTCCCCTCCAACACAGTGAATATGCTCTTTTTGGGATTCAAGGAAATCCCGTATCTCCAGCATCGCTCAAAGATTTTCTTCAGATGGTGTATGTGATCTTCTCGTCTTGTTGAGCACACAGTCACATCATTGAGGTATAAGACCACGGTCTTTCCAATGAGTCCACGAAAGGTGATGTCCATAGTGCACTGAAATGTTGTGCCTGCATTTACAAGCCCAAACGACATTGGTCTATAAGTGAACGTACCCCACTTGGTACGGAAAGTAGTTTTGAGTCTGTCAGGTTCTGCCACCAAAACATGAATGTATCCTGAGAAACCGTCAAGGAGAGAAAACATCTGTGCCCCAGATACTATTTGCAAAATATGGTCCATGGATGGAACGGGGTAGTTGTCTTTGTTCAAGGCACAATTTACATCGGAGACCCACGTGGAATGTCAAACTTTGTATATGATCCATGCATCCAACAGCTTAGTAAGCTCTTTTTGTATGAGGGGTTCAAGCGACAGATGTACTTTCCTCAACTTCTGTTGATATGGCTTGACCCCTTCCTTGTTTGGGATGATATTTTGGATGATCCGCGTGTCATAATTTTTCAGATCATCATACGTCCAGTGAACACATCTCGGTATTGTTTGAACAAGTGGATAAAGGCTTGCCGCTCTTGTTGTGTACAAGATGTACCAATATTGACAAACTTCAGATCCTCTTCTGTTCCCAGGTTTATCAGTTCATGCCCCATGGTGGAACTCTGGGTCCTGCTGTTCCTTAGCCACTGGAACCATTCTTTGCAAGTCATATAGCTTTTCCAATGATTCCACACCTTTTGTGATAACGTGGTCTTTCATGTTACTAGTTTCAACTTGCAGAGAGCACTCATGCTCATCATCAATTATCACTACATCTTTGAAGACGTCAGCGTTGGCCATGAAATGTAGTTGTTGATCATCATTAAACACGCATAAGTTAGTTATGTTGTATGGGATAGATGGTTTGTACAAAATTTCAATTGTAAATCTATCCCTAATCAGTGACATTCTTGAGGCTTCATTTGCCAGTGCATTGGCAGCTATGTTACACATACATGGTATGACAATGATATTAAATGCTTGAAAGTTTGAGATAAGCTTCCATACCTCTTTTTGGTAACTTTTGAGAGGCGGTGATAAATAGTGAATGGTGTTGCATACTTGCTGTACCACTATCTCTGAATCACCTACCACTTTGAGTATGACAACGTTGAGGCTGATCGCTTTCTGCAAGCTGAGGAGCCTCATCATTGGGTAACTATATGGACCTTAATTAACCTCCTAGCTTAGTCAAATCAACTCTTCTCATAATTTATTACATGTTTTGATTATGTTTTGTTTAATGAGATGAGTCAAAGTGAGATATTATGCCTAGTGAACTAATGTGCATTAAATGTAGGTTTGTGAGAGAAAAACAAGGAATTTTGGCAAGATTAAATACTCCTCATTTACTCCTCCCTCATTCGAATATTCCTCCATCAATCACACTAGATCGGAGTAGAAGCAGCGAAGTCATGAAGATAAAAAGGCAGTCGAGCAAGTGATAATCAAAGTGTTAGTTTATCTCGAGTTTTGGAGCCGAGCCTCCCAAGATTTAAGGAATTCATTGGGAAATTCAGTTGTATAAATTAAGAGGCCTAGAGCATCATTAGGATTTGAATTTTTCCTGTAAAAACACTAGTTATTTTTGAGCTCCAGAATTGTGGAAGACATCGCTATGTAATTTTTTGTTTTGATAATAAGAATGAGCTTTTTCTTGATCAAGTACTGAGTTAAGTTAGAGGGTTGAATCTCTTGGGTTAGGGCCCAACCCTAGCAGCAAAGGCTCCTCTTCTTGTATATGTATGCTTAGATTAATTTCATAGATTCATGGTTAAATTGTCCTTAGAAATATTTCATTGCAAGTAGTATATATTTGATTAGTTGTTTATTAGTTTGCTTCCATTTGTGCTTTACTTTAGTAGTAGCTTAGAAGGTATAAACAACCATAAAAAGCTATCAATAGGTGTTTTAGCCTCACTTCTCCCTTCAAGGATCATGATTTGAGGAAAGGACTCCTATGCAGCCCCAAAAAGACATAATTCTACTTTCTCATAGAATTTAGAGTTTTCTGTACTTAAGCTAGCATTTGATCAAGTTGCAAGAGTAGGATCTAGTCATCATTTCTTCCATCTTCAACCTTACCATATATATCGTCAATGATTCCATCTCATTTTGCAAGTTTTCCTCATGCATGAAATAGACATCTAGCTCATTAAACTCTGTTTTCCTAGCTTATTGAAATTCTCCTTGTTTTCATGACTTTTGGGCAAATATCAATGTTTGATGTAGTGCAGGTGTTTTAGAAACAAAGAGGGATCTCATAGCCAACAACCTCCTTCAAAATTCATCCATCCATGATCATTCTTTTCTTTCACTAAGACCCTCACTAATTTCATCATTTTACAAGGAAACTTCTCCAAGCATGTTAAGAAAATCCAACCATCTCCCAACCTTGGTTTCGATTTCTGAGTGATCCTAGGAATTTTCTTGCTTCATTCCATCCACCAAACACATTCCCTAAGCCTTCCATCACCTTCATCACCCATAATATTTCTCACGGTTGTATCCCGTAGAAATACAAGGAATCCTGTAGGCTTTTAGGACATCATGTAGGTTTTCCTGTAGTGGCCTGTTTTGCAGCCAAATTGAGGGAAAACCTCTAGGAAGCCAAACAAGGTCATCTAAGAGTCCCCCAAACCTTCCAACCATCCACCAAAATCCCTGAGCCACATGCCACATCACCGAGAGAGATTAGCTTTCACACTTCTACATAAAAAGGGAAAAAATACAAAGAAAAAAACAGATTGATTTTAGCCATTTACATGCACAGTAGTAGAATGTTGATGTTTTGAATTTACATGCTTAAGGCAATAGAATTTTATACATGTTAATCTAGCATTCTTTCTGAAACATAGTCTCTTAGAAGTTAGGTAGTAAATGGTGTGTTTTAGCATTGGATTTTAGTCTTTTTCCTTATTGCAATAGACAAGATTTCTCTTAGAGTAGATTCCTCTTTCCCTCATTAGTAATCAAGCTTCTTCTAAATCCATAGAAGTTTGTCTTGAAAAACCCTAGTGGTCTCTCGCCAGCTGAATAGTGACAAAAGGTAGAACCATCGCTTTTACTTGTGTATATAGCACTGCCACCTCCAAGTTTGTACGAACCCTGGGTTGATAAAGTAAAGTTGGTAGCCCCGGGAGTTGCAACATTCTTGTTGCAATATTGGTGCACATCACTTTTTGGCGCCGTTGCCGGGGAGGTGTCTGAGTAATATGTGATTACTGCTTTCTTTCTTCCATTTCATGTTTATGATATTTTTCTATTAGTTTCATTTCTGCAAGAGTAATTTAGTTTCTTTCTTTTTCCATTCTTCATTATTTAATTTCCTTTCCATTCTGCAAGTAATATTCCATTCAAATAGTTAGTTTTCATTCAGTTAGTTAATTTTCATTGAATATGCAATTTCAATTCTACAATCACCTTCAAAGTTTGAAAAAAAAACTCAAAACAAAAGAAAAATATGTATTTCATGCCTCACAGGATTAGGGATAACTTAGGGAAATTTTTTCCAAATACCCCCACTGCTTCAAACAACCAACCTTCCCTCTTCTTTGGTGGCTATGAGTTGGAAGAACCCTTAAGTGAGCAACCTGAAATATTTGAAGAAACTACAAGGGAAGAAGAAGAACAAGAACCCATTCCTACTGATCCAATGCCTGAAAATAGAAATGACAGAGGAAATAGAGAAAGAGTTGAGGGTTCCTTCCCCATCAGGGAAACCAATGGGGATACTAAGATGAAGAACATAAGCCCCTCTGCCCTTCCTCATTTCCATGGCCTAACCACAAAATATCCAGACACTTTCTTATTTGAATTTGCTATCATATGCAAAACCTATGACTACACCAATCATGAGCAAAAGTTGAAACTATTCCCATCCACTCTCAAGGATAGAACTATGCACTGGTTCATGGGTTTACCCGGGGATAACATCACCACTTGGGCTCAGATGCAGAAAGCCTTCAAAAACAAGTATCGAGACTATTGTAGGTCTAAAGACACTAAAGAGGAAATTTTTAAGATGACCTACGGGCATGATGAATCCCTAGAATATTATGAAGAAAGATTCCATCTTAGCTACAGAAGGGCCAGGTGCACACTTGACCTTGAGTCACTAAAGCTAGTCCTGCTTAGAGGAGTGAGGGAAGATATGCTGGATACCCTAAACATGTTAGCAGGAGGGGACATCTACCAGTTACCCTATGACGATATCAAGACTTTCTTTAGAAACCATTCTAGGGAAGCTAGGAAGAAGGTTAGGGGTAGTCAACCTATGGTCAGTCCATCCTCTTCCACCTCATCCATCAAAGGTGAAATTGGAAACATGTTGGAGGATTTCAACAGCGTGATGCTGCAAACCCTTACCCTACAGATGGACACTATGCACATTAAGAGAAAATAGGAGGAAGCAGAGAAAGCCTTAGCCATTTTCTGCCCTAGATGTACTAGGAGGCACCCTAGGAATGAATGTCCATTGAATTCGATTGAAATCTGCTTAGTTTTTGAAGAAAGCCACTCCACATACAAGTTCCCTTCTCTACCTGGACTAAGAGTTGTATATCAAGGAGCTGAAGGGGTAACTGAATAGCTCTGCTACATAAACCAAAGAAGACCCCATGGGATTAAGCCATACCAAAAGGTCATGCAAGGGTCATCCCATGCATATTACAACCCACAACAGACCACATCCATTCCCTCTTAGGGACCACCTTCTCATCCTTCCTAGCCTACACCTCCTCCTTGGTCCTTTGCACCTCAGTATCATTCCCAACCAACCAGCCAGTCATTTCAACTATATGCTCCACCACAACATGAGTGGAATGCACCGCCCCAGGGGTGGAGGCCTTCATACAACAATGCTCTAGACTTATTGCCTTCACCACCTACTCAACCATAGATTTTAGACTCTGCTCCACCTAAAGAACCCCAGATACATGCCTAGCCAAATCTGAATCTGAACATCAGATATGCACATGAAGTATACAGTGGAGATACATCCTATCCAGCTTATGCTGTGGAAATCCAGGAAATCAACCTGAGATCTGGGAGAGTAATCCCAGACAACCAACCTCTACCTCCACCTAGGAAGGTTGAGGAAGAAATATAGGAAAGCATGCCTAAAGTAAATCCACCACCCTTTCCTGAGAGATTAACCCAACCACTCCAGCCTACCCCATAAGAGATTGAACTTCTGGGAGAATTGAAAAACTGTTAGGTCCCTATACTACTAGTGTAACCCTTATTATTATTAGTGAAACCCCCTTATTATATTTTTGTGCCCATGTAGTACCCATATTGTTATTATTGTGCCCCATAGAAGCCCACTATTGTTATTGTTATGCCCCTTAGACTCTTATATATAGAAAGGAGGTCTTGTCATTTGTATCATCCAAGAATTATTCATTTGTGTAATATAAATGAGGTTGCCCCCTTGAAGAGGCTTATTTTGAAGGCGTTGATCTCTTTTTTCTATCTTTTTGTGAGCTAGTTTCATAACATTTGGTATCAGAGCTTTGGATTCTAGGGTTTTGTTTCTCCAAACAGGTCATTGTGGCAGTTTTGTTGTAACATTTTTCCTGCGATGTTTCAGAATCTAAACCAAAAACCCATTTGAGATGAAATCTTGTTGAACCTTGGGTCTAAATTTTAGATATTTTCTCGCTAGATCTGAGGAAGTTAAGGTTTTTGTGAGGTCCAAAATTTCATCTAAAACAGGTCATCGTGAATTTTCACTATAAATTTTTCGCTACGAAGTTTCAGAAGCTAAAACAAAAACCCATTTGAGAAGAAATTGGTCCGAACCTCGAGTCAAAATTTCAGATCTTGAAGCTCTATACTTTCAAATATATGATCTGAGGAAGTTAGGGTTTTGTAGACTCCGGAATTACATCCTAAACAGGTGACCTTGGGAAAATCATCATAACTTTCTCTCTGAGCATCAGATTGAAATTTCATAAGAAGGTATAGAAAGAAGATGGAATGTATGTTGTTTGGGTATAATTTTCAGAACCTAAGGTTGAAAAAGTGACACGTGGCACGTCGTACAAGTTCACTCTACTAAACTAGTCTATAATTAGGTCATCTTGGGAGATGGGGAATACATCTTTCTTTGGCAATCCAATTCGAACAGACTTGCAGAGTTAGAAATAGGACTCAAAGGGCTATTACAAGCCAAAATTTTAGAACTTAAAGATCCAAAATTACAGAGTCACAGGCATTTCAAGATCGAGCTCCTAAAATAAAAAAAAGTGAGATGAGGAAGTTTGATGGCAAGGATCTGATAAATTGGATACTACAGATGGAGAAATATTTTGATTTACATGGTGTACCACTATTACAAAAGGTATGTATTGCATCTAATTATTAGAATCGAATCAATTTTTATGGTTTAAAGGGCTTTGTTCTCGTAAACCACTTGTTAGGTGGTCAATTTTCATGGAGGAAATGATAGCACATTATGAGGATACAAGGAGAAACAACTTCTTTAGCCAATTGATAAATCTCAAACAAAAGGGTTCAATGGTAGAGCACATTGAGGGCTTTCAAAAATTGACTATAAGGGTAAATGATATTCTAGAGAAGCAAAAGATAAATAGTTTAATCTATGCCATGAAAGCTGATATCGATGGTATGAAAGCATATTGGAAGAAAGGCATGGAAGATTTGAAGAAAGACATGGAGGGTTTGAAGGAAGGTGGGACAAAGCTACTACAAGAAAGTCCTCCTAATGATGAAAAGGATCAAGAAACATCAAAAGAAGAGGATATACACCGGGAATCAACCCTAGAGAAAGAACAAATGAATCCGACCATATCTTGTATTGCAATGGCAGGAATTACCACTCCTCAAACTCTCAAGATAGAAGGACATATATAGAAGAAGAAGGTTCAAGCAGTGAAATATCAGGAAGAAAAGTATCAAGAAACATCAAAAGAAAATGATACTCACCAGGAACCAACCCTAGAGAAAGAAGAAATGAATCCGACCATATCTTGTAATGCATTGGTCGGAATTACCACTCCTCAAACTATAAAGATATAAGGACATATCAAGAAGAAAAAGGTAATAGTGTTGATTGATTCAGGTAGTACCCATAATTTTATTCATTGTAAGATAGCTAAGGAATTGAATTGCTTCCTATATCCAGCACCAAAGTGTCATGTGACGGTTGCAAGTGGAGGAACCATAAATTTCCTTGGAAAGTGCCATAATATCAAGCTATTCATGGGAGAATATGTATTGAATAGCCCAATGATTTCCATTACAATGGGTGGTGTTGATGTTTTACTAGGAGTCCAATGGCTACAATCCTTGGTTACAATAGCTTTTAATTTTCAAGAACTTATCACGAAATTTTTTTCGGAAGGAAAGGAAGTTGAATTAAGGGGTATCACAGGGAAACCATGAAAGATAGTCAACTCTAACGGAATGACAAAGCTTCTAAAGAAGGAAAAATGAGGCATAATTGCACAATTATGTTCACTAATGGTTCCCACATCAAAATCATATATTTCTTCAAATCTCCAAAAAGTCTTGGACAATCATTCCAAGGTATTTGAGAATCCCAAAGGTCTCCCACGTATTCGTGATCATGATCATGATCATGCCTTATAGATATCCATATGCCCAAAGGAGTGAAATTGAACATATGGTTGCAGAAATGGTAGAGGTTGGTATAATTATCCAACCAAATTTGATAAAAAAGCAAGGGATGAATGGAAGAATGGTGAAGTACGGTGGAAACTCATTCAAAAGCTGCCGAAGATCCTAGTTCCAATGATATTGCCAAAGCTTGACAAGGAAGGAAAAATCATATTGGAACCTAAAGCATTCACAAAACCGAGAAGTTGACAGCTACAAAAGAGATCAATTTCAAAGTATCTCATCAAGTGGAATAACTTACCCGCTGAAGATTCCACATGGAAGGATGATAATTTTATATAGAAGCATCTAGAGCTACTCAAGCATTGAGGACAACACTTTTTGAAGGAGAGGGGCATGTTAGGCTCCTATACTACTAGTGTAACCCCTTATTATTATTAGTGTAACCCATTTATTATATTTTTGTGCCCATGTAGTACCCATATTGTTATTATTGTGCCCCATAGAAGCCCACTATTGTTATTTTTATGCCCTTACATCATTATTGTTATGTTGGCTCTGATTATATTATGACCCCTTAGACTCCTAGAAAGGAGGTCTTGTCATTTGTATCACCCAAGAATTGTTCATTTGTGTAATTTAAAGGAGGTTTCCCCCTCGAAGAGGCTTATTTTGAAGGCGTTGACCTCTCTATCTTTTTGTGAGCTGGTTTCATAACAAAAACCTATGTGTCAAAATTCCACTTCTCCAAGATATAAATGATGTGCCTATTTACAACAAGTTGATCAAGGAGAAGTGCTTCAATCATCCAAGGAAGTGAAGAAGAGATTCCCCTACCATTAATGTCATTGGACAACTATTCGACTTAATGTCGGGGTAGGTAATCTGTCCAAAGTATTTGGACCCTAGAAGCCTTGTAGTAGATGTGCACATCAATGGCACCATTGCCTCACACACTCTGATTGATCTTGGGGCTGCCATTAATGTGATGACCAAGGACACTATGCTCAAGCTCAACCTCCAGGGTTCATTAAGAAAGACCACAATGGTCCTGCAACTTGCAGACCACTCCACAGTGACCCTTGAGGGGGTTGTGGAGGATGTGATGGTATGCATTGACTCTTGGGAATACCCTGCAGATTTACTAGTTCTCCAGCCTAAGACTAAGCTTATTGGTTACCCTCTTATCCTTGGGAGGCCCTGGTTAGCCACTACCGATGCCTACATTAGTTGTAGGGCTGGAAATATGACTATCAAGAATGGGGATATGTCCAAAAGTTAGTCCTATATCCTCCTACCCAACCATCTCTAGAACATGACTTACCTTTATGGCTGCAAGAGGATGAAGAAGATGAAGTGTATTCCGCCCAACTCTATACCTTATTAACAACCATGGGAGGGGGACAACTGGATGAAGATGATTTGATTGAACACATACTCTAAAGTCCAACTCTCAGTACATTGTCCTTAGAATAAGTAGTAAAGGAAACCTAGAACAACCATCTGATTGATCTATGCTTAGCCGATTCTAACCCTATCTGTGTCAAAACCATGGAATTTGGCCCTTCGGTCTGTACTCACCACATTTATATCAAAGAAGGGTGCAAACTAGTCTGGCAACCCCAAAAGAGGATTTATCAAGCTCTCAAAGATATAGTCAAAGAAGAACTGCAAAAGTTGTTAGATGCAAGATTCATTTACCCTATCTCCGACAGTGAGTGGGTCTCTCCTTTGGTTTTGATTCCAAAGAAAAATGGTAAGTGGAGGATTTGTGTCGATTACAGAGAGTTAAACAAAGCCACAAAGAAGGAGCATTTCCCTCTACCATTCATCGACCAAGTGCTAGATGGCTTGCCAGTGAAAACGTTTTTCTCTTTCCTAGTTGGATTCAGTGAGTACAATCAAATCCATATCAGCCTGGAATACCAGGATAAAACCACCTTCACTTGTCCTTGGGGTACTTTTGCCTATAGGGTCCTTCATTTTGGCCTATGCAATGCTCTTGCCATTTTCCAGAGAGAAGTCCTGAGTATCTTTGCTGAGTTAGTCCATGATGTAGTAGAATTTTTTATGGATGATTTTACACCTTATGGATGTGATTTCCAGGAGGTTCTTTCCACCTTAGGTAAGGTTTTTAAAAAACGAATTGAAATGAACTTGTCTCTTAGTCCCGAAAAATGTGAGTTCTTAATGACTGCAAGGATTGTGCTAGGTCATTCAATCCTAACAAGGACTGCAGGTGGACCCAAACAAAATAGCTATCATCCAAAGGGCCCCACCTCCAAAAAAGAAGAGAGATGTCAGAAGTTTACTAGGGTTATCTGGATACTATCAAAGGTTTATAAAATACTTCAGCAAGTTAGCTTCTCCTTTATTTGGGTTGTTGGCCAAAGACTTAGAGTTTTTATGGTCAAAATGCTATCAAGAGGCCTTGGATACCCTGAAGGACAAATTGACCACTGCATCGATTCTCTGAGGCCCAAATTGGGTCCTTCCTTTTCATATACGTGCTGATGCCTCAAAGAAAGACATAGGATTAGATCTAGGCCAGATAGATGAAAAATTGCCTTGTTTCATTTACTTTACCAGTAAGAATCTGTCAAAGGCCGAACTGAACTACACAGTGACCGAAAAGGAGCTCTTGGCTGTTGTGCATTCATTGAACAAATTTAGGCATTACATTACAGGTTATCAAACATTTGTACATATTGACCATGCTGCAATAAAATATTTAATGAATAAACCTGATGTGAATGCTCAGATTATTAGATGGTTACTTTTATTACAACAGTTTGATCTAACCATTGTTGATAAGCCTGGCAAGGAAAATGTTGTTGCAGATTTTTTGTCTAGATTAACTTTGCCTGCAGGTGAGGAAGGAATGATTGATGATCAGTTACTAGATGAGAACCTATTTGCCATTTCAATTCTCTCTCCATGGTTTGTTGACATAGCAAACTATTTGGTATCCACATAGTTCCCACCGAATTTGTCCTCCAAAGAGAAAAGAAATATTGTGAGGAAGAGTGCCCCATTCACTTGGATTGGGGGCAACCTCTTCAAACTAGGCCCAGATCAAATTCTGAGAAGGTGTGTCAGGGAGGAGGAAGTCTTTGACATCCTTCTAACCTGTCATGATGGGCCCTGTGGTCACTTTGTAGCAAATAGGACAACATTCAAGGTGTTACAAGTTGGTTATTATTGACGCACTATTCATCATGATGTGAAAAGATATACTATTCAGTGTGATCACTGCCAAAGGATGGGAAAGCCTACTCCAAAGGATGAAATTCCTCTGCACCCTCAAGTAACTTTCGAGGCATTTAACAAATGGGGCATGGATTTTATTGGACCCATTGACCCTACTTCCAAACAAAAGCAGTACATCATTTTGTGCTTTGACTATCTAACTAAGTGGGTTGAAACGTAGGCAATCAAGGCAGCAACAAAGGAGAAGGTGGCTGATTTCTTAAGGGAGAATGTATTTTACAAGTTTGGGTACCCTATAGAATTGGTCACTGATCAAGGTAGCCATTTTACCTCCAAGATGATTGAAGACTTGTTAAGCCAGCACAAGATGAAGAATAGAACCTCCACTCCCTATCACTGACAAGCTAATGGACAAGTGGAGGTGACCAACAGAGCGCTAGAGGGAATTCTAACCAAAGTAGTCAGCAACAATAGAAAAGATTGGGAAAATCGACTAGTTGAGGCCACCTAGGCCTACAATACCACCTGGAAGACTACCACTAGATTCACACCCTATGAGTTGGTCTATGGATAAAAGGCCCTACTGTCCATTGAATTTGAGTACAATACATTGAGGATGGCAACCCAACTAGATCTAGATCTCAGTAGTGTACAAAAAGAGAGATTGCTCCAGTTGAATGGGTTAGATGAGCTCAGAATGCAGGCCCTCTTACACACATAGGTAACTCAAATTCAGAGGAAGATCTGGCATGACAAGAAAATCAAGGACAAGCAATTTCAAGAAGGTGATTGGGCTTTTTTATATGATTCCATATATAAAGAATTTAAGGGAAAGTTAAGGACTAGATGGTTAGGGCCTTATGTCATAGAGAAATTTCATGATAATGGTTCAGTGTAGATCAAAACCATAGATGCAGAGGTCATTCCTTTACTTGTTAAGGGGCACAGATTGAAAGTTTACAAAAGGCCATTGTCAAGGCAAGAGTTCATTGATGGTATCAACAAAACAATGATGGTGATGGAGCAACTCTCATCTCCTATCTCATTAAGTCACTGAGAAAAAGAAAAAAAAAGAAAAATAAGGAGACTCGGGTGAAAACCTCCATGAGGCACCTGAGTCCCACAATTGGGTTGAAAACCTCTTGAGGCAACCCAATGGTGTCAAAACACAAAAAAATAGAAAAAAAGAAGAAGAGAGAAATAAAAAGATATCTTCGTGAAAAACTCTTTTGAGGCACCCAGGGAAAGCAGCTAGGATGAAAACCTCTTAGAGGCAGACTAGTTGTTTTTCAAAAGAAAAAAAATAAAAAAAAATAAAAGAAAAATTATGAAAATATTGTTTGCAAGTCAATAGGAGGATGATCATAGTGACAATGGAGAATCAAAAGGGACATATTTAGCTCATATTTTTATTTCTCCATGCATTATCCTTCATCATTCCACCACTCATTTCATTTTTTCACTCAGTTGCCTCAATTTTCAAGGGTTCTATGTTTTCTACAGGATTACCTGTAAACCTACAGGATCCCCAGAAAACCTATAGGATGATCTTGTAGGAATTACAGTGGCTTGGGAATCCTAAAGGAAGTTACCCTAGAGTAATAAAATGACTTGTCCCTGCCAAAGAAATAAATTCCTACATCACCATCTCATTACCATACCTCTCTCCACCATGATCACCCCCTACATTCATCAAAATCATCAGTTTCGAAAAAAATTATAGTTTAAAAAAAAACACATAAAAAAATGATGAAGACAGAGAGCAAGGGGAATACACTTGAAGGTTATTTTTCATCATTAACAAAACCCTAGACCTCCTCTCTACCCATGCTAATCATCCTCAGGATCCAATAGTAGAATATGATTAATTTTTTTGAGGGAGAAGCAGCTACAGGACATCCTTTTGCAACCTATCCCATGAAACATAAATCATAGGTTGTAGCAAGTTTCAAGCATGGAGATCCAAAGGTAGAAGAGGCTCCTCCAGAGCCTAACAATAGCATCAACATCAACATCATCAACACCAGGTACCTGCACAACAAAGAAAATCATCAAAGGACAATATAAAGAGAAGGGAGAAATCACATGCAGCTAACACACATAAAAAACCTCATCTCTTCAGCAAACTGCAGCAAGGTATTGTTACCATAGGTAAGTATCTCGCTTCCACTCTCTTATTCGCATAATGTGATCAAAAGATGTAAAAATTGTGAACAAGTTGGTTTATAAGAGAAAGGTGGCCAATTAACTTGGCCACCTTCATTCAGTCAACAAGGACAAAACAATTAGTCGTCACACACATGGTAGCAGTCAAGTCAAAGAAAAGGAGGTTGATGTTGAAAGAAGTTAAGACTACGGATGCCCAAAGTGGGAGTTGATTACAAGGTGAGGGGAATGATGATGTGGTAGTGGGACCAACGGCCCAAAAATAGATATTCGTACCTCGACTGCCAGCACACCACCTCACTCAAATCAACGAAAAGAGGAAATAAATGTTGATCCCCATGCATAGATGCCTTCACATTCACGAGGCTCACAATAGAAAAGTAGCTCTTGGTCCCCAAGCAACCTACAGGAGAGGAAAAGTTCACTTTTTTTCTGCGCATGACCTCCTACAAGACCCTACAGGAAATCCTATAGGATCCCATAGGAATCCTACAGGATATAGTTAGGCAGTCTATAGGATTGGCAGTGAAAAATTTCAGAGGGAGAAAAATAGGGGTTGGATACATAAAGCATTGTAAGGAGGTAGGCTCTACATTTCCTCCTATTTTTTCAAGTGAATGGAACATAAATCTTCTAGTTTCTTGAAATTGATTGCAGTATAAGGAAATTATATCCACGAAAATTTCAGTTCCATTTCCTCCATTAAAATTTTGTATCAGACATCTCTACTCCTCCATTCATCAGACAAAATGACAGGGGGGTTTAATAGGAGGGAGCCCATCAACAGCGTGAGGATTCACTAACACCCTCCTATGCTAGAAATATTCACAAGGCATAATTGGATGGGGTACTTTGAGAAATTGAGGGGGTATGATCATGAAGTAGCCCAAGATTTTTCTCTCTCCTTCATTCCACTAACCAAGACCCATGCTAATGTTGTGGTGAAAGGCCTCTCGATAGAGCTCACCCTTGAACTCATACGCAAAATTACCACACTTCCCTTAAGAGTGCCTTAGAGAAAGAAAGACAAGGGAAATAGCCAAACTGCAAAGGAGAAATTCTTTTTAGAGGGAGAGGAGGCCATGGCAGACAAGAATGGAGTGAGAAGAGCAAGCCTACCATACCCCTGGAATGAAATAATCTACCACCTTATAAAATACATATCATGTGAATGCAGGTATAGTGTGGTATATGGATACCACTTTAGGCTTCTTGAAGAATTGAGGTTTGGAGCAGATACACCTCCTCACCATAGACTCAACATACCCTACTTCCTTCTTCAATCACTGATAGATATGAACATGAAGGTGAAGGAAGGAAACTACTAATAGCTGGCCCATCATGGGTTAATTAGACTCATCATAGAAGATGCCCTCCACAACCTTAGAATTCCTATCACATGTGCAATTTTTAGAGACATGCAGACAGAGGAGGATATAAAAGAACTCACATATGACAAAATCCCTATTACCAGTGAAAGGGATGAAGAATAATTAGAGAGGGATGAAGAGGAAATAAATGAGGAAGAAGAGGAAGACAAAGAGAAGGAAAGTAGTGAAGAAATAGAGGAAGATGTCAAGGAGGAAACTGATGAACAAGGTGAGGATCTAGAGGGAGAAGAAGGGGAGACAAACAAAGATGAAATTGGAATGGAAAAGAGGATGAAAAAGACAAGGAGGAGTCACCGAGGGTGTCTCCAGAACCCACTGAGAGAGAGGTAGAAACTGCTCTCACTGCCATTAGCACCCCTATCAAACAAAAAGGCAAAATATAGAGAAAAACTCCATTATACTTATGAACAAGAAAAAGTACAAGCATAAGGCAGAGAAAACCTCAAACTGCCACCAAGCTACCTATTTTTATTGAATACTCACCTAAATAGCAGGAGAAAATGACTCCTCTTATAAAAAATAAAGGAGAAGGATCCTCATGGAAAAATCTCCCCTAAGTCTCCTATCACTTATGTAAGAAGGCTTGTGACTAGATCTACCTCATCCAAAGGAAAATACATCCTACAGGATACATAATAGGACCTACAAGAAGCAGAGACAATCCTATAAGAAACTCTACTAAACCTACAGGAAACTCAAAAATTGGATAAGGAAGGGAGTATGCAGCAAGAACCAAAGAAGGAGGACCGAGAGCTAAGGGAACCTAGTCCTCAACCTAACCTTGACTCCTACTATATATTTAATGAATGAGGTGGGGTCATTCCACAAAATTTTTCCATCCCATTATTCTTTGAGCTTGAGGAAGAAAGAGAAAGAACACATAGATGGATGCAAATTTCCAAGTCCAAGGGAGTGGAGGACATATTTCACATGGAGGAAACGCTGAAAGAGATGGACAGAGAACTAAGCAGCCTAATGGATAGAGAGGCTATAATTAAAACTTAGTTGGAGGCAGAAAATGCATGGTTGAAAGGAAAATTGCAATAAAAAGAGAATAAATTGGTAACCATGGCCAGTCTATCTTTAGAGGCAATATCGTGGAGTATGCTAGCTAAGTCCTATGCATTATACCTTAAGGAACAATGGTTGTAGTTCCAAATCAAGACCTTAGCACAAAGAGGCACTATGCCATTCTAGGATTATAGACAGTTCATTGATGTTTGTGATCAAAGCACATTGGAGGATAGGGCTAAGATGTCTGAGTTCTACTTGCGTAACATGGCCTTGACAGATCTGAATGTATGGGACCCTAATGCAAAACTAGGGGATTTACTGTTGATGGATTTGGCATCATGGATGAACCACGAGGAAGCAAGTGCTGCAAAAATGAAGAATTTATTGGCAAGGGAACAAACCAATCGTCTCATGATAAGAGATGAGCAGTCAAACCCAATGGTTGTCATCAACACCCATAATTTAATTGCAAATGATTCTCAACTTGCAGCCAGGAATCTTGCTTCCCAAGAGAAAGAAATTACATATTTTGAGGATATGTTCAAGCTGCTAGGGGATGACAACATGCAAGCCTACCAAAGGAGATGGAATACTTTTCCATATAGTTTGAAAATTAGAGAGTACCATTCTCCTCAAAGAATGAGAGAAACATTGAATAGGACACCCATGTACAAGAAAACCATCCAATGACTCAAAATCAATCGGATTGGCTTGAGACTCAGTCCACCACTACTCTTGGGGATGTTAGAAGGTAGGAAGGAAGAAGAAGAAAGAAAGCAGTGGGAGGAGATATAAAGGAAGGCATGATTAGATGCACAAGAAGAGGAAACCATAATAGAATCATGGAATGTGAGGGAGGCCACTAGGGCTATGAAAGATATGGATATTGATTGAGTTGCTCAGAGGATGAGCAACACTTTCAGTAGGGGGTGATGATGAGACTCATCATTGGATAACTATATGGACCTTAATTCACCTCCTAGCTTAGTCAAATCAACTCTTCTCACAATTTATTACATGGTTTGATTATGTTTTGTTTAATGAGATGAGTCAAAGTGAGATATTATGCCTAGTGGACTAATGTGCATTAAATGCAGGTTTGTGAGAGAAAATCAAGGAATTTTGGCAATATTAAAGGCTGAAACACGAATGCAACAAGGAAGAGAGATTGTAGGAGGTAAATCATCCTCATTTACACCTCCCTCATTAGAATATTCCTCCATCAATCACACTAGCTCGAAGTACAAGCAGCCAAGTCATGAAGATCAAAAGGTAGCCGAGCAAGTGAAAGTCAAAGAGTTAGTTTATCTCGAGCTCGGGAGCCAAGCCTCCCTAGATTTAAGGAATTCGTTGGGGACTTCAATTGTATAAATAAAGATGCCTATAGCCTCATTAGGATTCAAATTTTTGCTATAAAAACACTAGTTATTTTGAGCTCTTGACTTGTGGAAGACATTGTTATGAAATTTTTTTTTTTGATAATAAGAATGAGATTTTTCTTGATCTGGTATTGAGTTAACTTAGAGGGCTGAAGCTCTTGGGTTAGGGCCCAACCCTAGCAGCAAAGGCTCCTCTTCTTATATCTGTATGGTTGAATTGTCCTTAGAATTATTTTATTGCAAGTAGTATAGATTTGATTAGTTGTTTATTAGTTTTCTTCCATTTGTGCTTTACTTTAGAAGTAGTTTAGAAGGGATAAAGAACCATAAAAAAGTTGTCAATAGGTGTTTTGGCTCCGTTCAGGGATCATGATTTGAGGAAAGGACTCCTATCAACCCCAAAAAGATAGAATTCTACTTTCTCATAGAATTTAGAGTTTTCTGTACTTAAGCTAGCATTTGATCAAGTTGCAATAGTAGGACCTAGTAATCATTTCTTCCATCTTCAGCCTTACAGTAGATCTCATCAATGATTCCATCTTATTCTGCAAGTTTTCCTCGTGCATGAAATAGACAACTAGCTCATTAAACTCTATTTTCGTAGCTTATTGAAATTCTCCTTGTTTTCATGATTTTTGGGAAAATATCAATGTTTGATGCGGTGAAGGTGTTTCAGAATCAAAGAGAGATCTCATAGCCAACAACCTCCTTCAAACTTCATCCATCCATGATCATTCCTTGCTTTCACTAAGACCCTCACCAATTCCATCATTTTACAAGAAAACTTCTCCAAGCATGTTGAGCAAATCCAACCATCTCCCAACCTTGGTTTTGAGTTCTGAGTGATCCTAGGCATTTTCTTGCTTCATTCCATCCACCAATCACCTTCCCTAAGCCTTCCATCACCTTCAAAACCCATCATTTTTCTCTCGGTTGTATCCTGTAGAAATACAGGGAATCATGTAGGTTTTTAGGACATCCTGTAGGTTTTCTTATAGTGGCCTGCTTTGCGGCCAAATCAAGGGAAAACCTCTAGGAAGACAGGAAAGGTCACCTAAGGGTCCCCCAAACCTTCCAACCATCCACCAACATCCCTAAGCCACTTGCCACATCACCAAGAGATTAGTTTTCACACTTCTCCATAAAAAGGGAAAAAAGACAAAAAGAAAAAAAATAGATTTAGTTTAGCCATTTACATGCACAATAGTAGAATGTTGATGTTTTGAATTTACATTCTTAAGATAATTGAATTTCATACATGTTAATTTAGAATTCTTTCTTAAACAAAGTCTCTTAGCAGTTAGGTAGGAAATGGTGTGTTTTAGCATTGGATTTCAGCCTTTTTCTTTACTGTAGTAGACAAGCTTTCTCTTAGAGTAGATTTCTCTTTCCCTCATTAGTAATCAAGATTCTTCTGAATCCATAGAAGTCTAGCTTGAAAAACCCTAGTGGTCTCTCGCTAGCTGAACAGTGACAAAAGGCAGAACCATCACTTTTACTTGTGTATACAACATTATCACCTTCAAGTTTGTACGAACCTCGTGTTGATAAAGTAAAGTTGGTAGCCCTAGGAGTTGCAACATTCTTGCTGCAATACTGGTGCTCATCACAAGCCCAATACGAGTGCTTCATAATCTGCTACATTGTTTGTGCACTCAAAATCTAACCGACTTGATACCAGATGCTTCCTATTGCAAGGGTCGATCGGAACAAACTTGGCTCTTGAGCCATCCTGTGTCTTTGATCCGTTAAAGTACATGGTCCGCAGGACATCTGTACATAGACCACTTGATGTGCTAGTACTAGTGCTACTACTATTGCTGCTACTACTGCTACTATTGGTACAATGTGCTATACAAGTTTCATTACATTCAGTTGGGAAAGGAAGGAGTCCCAACTACACGTCTGGTGGGGTTGGAGCTAGACAAGCAGGATAACACCCTAATGCTGTCTTAAGGAGGCAGTTGCTGAACATGAGTTTTGTGAAGGCCAACGGTTTGTTCACACCATTGATTTGAGTGACATTATGTTTCATGTACCTCTCAAATTCTACATGGATCTGGTTTCACTTTCCCTTGTATGGAAGCCACATGTGAGAATA
Source organism: Pinus tabuliformis (assembly GCA_031772625.1). NCBI lineage: Eukaryota > Viridiplantae > Streptophyta > Pinopsida > Pinales > Pinaceae > Pinus > Pinus tabuliformis. Next base: position 887,299,240 of record CM062812.1, on the reverse strand, counting down.
GTTTGTAGAAAAATTATCCATCTAGCTTGCTGGACTAGTCTATGTTGAGTAATAGACCATATTCTTCTAGTATTTCCACAACAACTATGTTGATGCATTGGTGGAATCGACTGTCATGGGATAGTCGGCTAATTACGTCTCGTAGTTCACCAATGGCTAGGACCGATGTTCGATCAAGTTGGATGATTCACGCGGATGTCTCACTCCATTGTGCATTGATATTCTTAGTAATGGAGAGCAGCATGACGTTGGTCACTGCGCTGGAATCAACCAAATAGTTGTGAAAAATGCAGTTGAAAACATCAAATGAAAGTAGGAATGGAGGGAAACCTAAGTTTTCTTCTTCCATCCAGAGTGTTTTGAGCACCATGGAAAGTGATCCAGGAGGTGTGCTTTCTCCCTTGCTGGTAGAGGCTACGCTATCTGTCTAAATGTGCATAGCAGGATATCTCACTGACTTTGGATCATAACCAACTTGAACAAATTGATGTGCGCCCGAGTTTTCTTCATGTCATCAACAATGTTGTAATCCAGAGGTGGTAGACTCACCGAGGTGTCCAGGGTAAAACAAGTGTTCGTGTTGTCCGACGGAGTGTTTTGTAGCTTGCTTCTCATGGATGTGCTTTTGTCCATTGTTGTCTTCTCGGACTTTCTTTGTGTTTTTTGCTTTGGGGCGGCAGATGGATCGGTCCTTCTTATCAGCAGTCTAATATTTTCTTGCATCTCCCCAAGTGTGGGGGGAGCCCCTTTACTCCTAACATTGTAATGGTCAGTTTTCTTTTGAGGCTACTTCTCGGTTTTTGTCTTTGACATCGTTTGTGAGCACTGATACACATTCACCACATGCCCAGAGATTGATGGCTCATCAGGTGTAACCTCTTCATCATTGTCAGTGCCTTTCGGTTGCTCCTTCATATTGCTTATCGCATCGAGTGTACAACCGTAGAAAGAATTTGTAACTTGCTTCCAACCCAAACAAGAGTCCTCGGGATGATGTTCTTCGTGGAAAGAACATAATTTTAGATCTGCACACTATTCGAGTTGGAATACAAGCTTCTGCGTAGTTTTTGAAGCAAACTGGCTTGTGCTGGATGAGCTACTTGCTTGTCTTTGTCTAAGTGGGTGACTGCTTGCAAATGTGTCAGCTTTATGTTGTTTGAGTTTGGACATTTCAGTGGTCAAGCTCTTTACAAGACGAGTGAGGGTCTCAATATCGATTGCTTCCTTGTCTCTACCATTGCTCGCCGTTTCTTGGGACTTCCTTCTCACATCCTTGGAGTCCTTTTCCGATACGTCATCCTTGATGACTCCAACTGCACGCTGGTCTTTCTCAATAGTAATAGCCTCTTCACAGTTTTCCAACAGTGCTGGTTTCGCAGCTTGCTTGACAAACTGCGCAATGCTGGTTGGGAGTGTGGATGTGTAGTAATAAGTGGTGATGGATTCATGAGGCTTAGTGTCTACTATGAACTTGTTCAATATATGTGTAAAGCTCTAATTGAAATTTTTCACTTTCTCTTTTCCCTCCATTTTGAGGCTTCCCAACTATTTGAGTAGCATGGTTAGGGTCTTGTCATCAACAAACTTCTCAAGGAACATGTGTTTGAATGCAACCTAGTTCTATATAGAGTTCGGTGGAAGGCTTTGATTCCAAGCAGCTGCGCCACTATCCAAGGTACATGGGAAAAATCTACATGCTACATCATTATAACGTACCTCAAGGGGCTACATCTTTAGGTAGAAATTGTGTAAGTGGTCTTCTTCCTTCACTGTGTTATTAGAATTGAACTTGATGTTCATTCTCTCTGCTCCCTTCGGCATCTTGTGTAGAGAAACTGAGAGAGCCAACGGTCCTTGATTCATCCATTCAAGATGTGGGTCAGCCATCTCTTCTTCTTCTTCATCCTCTTCCTCTCCTTCGGATTCTGATGGTTTCGACTCTGAGTCAGTTGGTTCGTCTTCGCCTCCGCCTCCTCCGATGCCTTCCCCTTCGCCTCCTATATTGGATTCTGATCCCAAGATCACAAGAGTGTCTTGTTTGCCTTGTCAGAAGATCGAAGGTTCCTCTTCGTCTTCAATAACTTCTGCCAGACCTGCAAGTGTGGAAAGGATTGTTTCTTCCACCGTTGATACAACAACTCTGGCGGGAGTGGCTTTTGACTTCTTTGATGAGTATGGAAGATGTTGTATGCTTGGGATCAGTTCGACTGATTTCGCGAACTGGTGAGTGATGGGATAGACGGAGAGAAGGTCTTGATATGGAATCTCATGTTCAATTCTGGGAGGTGAGGAGTAACCAATTGCAGAGTCATGTGTAGGTGAGAGGGAGTGCAAGTTACTGCCTTGACCAGGTGGTTGATGAATTAGTGTGAGGGGAATTTCAGCCATATCCAACTATCTGCCTTCCTTCTAGTGCCAGAAATGTTGACAATGATGGACCCATTGACATTCACGGGATCACCCAAATATGAAGTCCCAATTATACCTCACATTGTTTGGTGTAGGAGTCTCATCTGGTATGATGGCCCTGTTGCCGTTGTCTTAAGGATTTGCCTCAACTCTTGCTTGTCAGCATAGGACAGTGATCTGCTTTGTCTTCGAGAAGTGAGGTTTTCATGCCTGGTGAGTGTAAGTGTCACTTATGTCAATGCTTCTTTCACTATAGAGGGAGAGGGTGGGAGTGAGTCCCAAGTTGGTTGGGATGAAGTCCCAACTCGGCTATGAACACACAACACAATAGGACATGCATAGTTTCTGGAGGAGCAGTCCACACGGATGTGGCAGTCACAACACACATGGTAAGATAACATATACGACACTCAATGGATGAGTCTGAATGAGTGGAACAGTTGTTACAGAAAGTTTTATGTGAAAGGTTTTTCTGGTGTCCAGGAGAGTAGTCTACACATGCGAGACAATGTTAGTAGCATTTACAACACATTTCCATTAATAGATTATGTATTACAACAAGTGAAATAGTTTAGATGTAGAGCATAGGTTAAAGAAACATGCATCACAAGTGTTAAATATTAGTCTTACAACAATTACATTACATGTGTGAAAACGTGTTGGCCTGTTAGCAGGCTTCAGAATTAGCAAAAGTTCCAAGACACATCGTTACACCATACATCACTAACCCCGAGTGCGAGGTGTTGGAGCCACTACTTACTCCTCAAAGAAAATATTACAGACTCTCTTTGCTATGTGGGAGGAGTTGAGGTGAAAAGTCCTTCATATACAAATGAGGGGGGTATTTATAGCCAAGGGTGAAACTGACCCTTGTGGCTATTTGACTACCCTCATGACTATTTGAATTCCATGGATTTTCAAATCTGCATGAATCTTTGTACAACAAGTGGGTCTCTTGGACTTCCACGTTACATTACATTGATTGAAAACATAACCCATAATAGAGATGTGGATGACATGACTCAACATGACAGTGCTGGTACATTCGTGCTGCTGATAGAGTGTATATCGAGCTATAGTGATGCTGGGTGATGGATGTCTTCATGGTGTGTCACAACTTCACCTTCACATGGAAAAGTGTGCTGAGCTTCAATGGTCTTTGGTTCACTTGATGAAGCTTTGGCACGTTGTTCCTTGCTTGCATGTTGGGATGCTTAATAGGCTCATCTGTTCACGAAGGTGCATGTTCATATGTTCGTGAGCACATTTCTTTGTATGCATCATTCATTTGTCTATTGGTGAACATGTCCTTCTGCATGTGCTCCCTTCATTCATCGCAATCATTGTCACACCATGTTTTTTGGTGTACTTGTACCTGTAGTCATTCATGACTAGACGACATCAAATCCAAAACCCCTTAATCTGCAATGACACATGATCATTTTGGATGCAGGTGATGGGGAGAGGCAGCAAGGTTGTGAAGCGGGATGATGGCTTTGAGCACTGTTGATGAAAATTGTGCAAGATTCATTGAGTGATGGAGATGGGCGATCCAAGTCGACAGTGATTATATGTGAGGTATGGCTCCCCTGGAAGGGAAAATTGCGCAAATTTTGGGAGGGACAGTTCAGGCTGCAGGAAGGCAAGGTAAGTAGGATCTACACAATTTCCAGAACGAGCTGGCAGCAGGGGCTGGAAGGACAAATTTGTACAATTTTCTAGAGGAATAGGCCAGGCTGTAAGGAGGGTCAATAGGCAGAGATTCCGCAGTTTTTGAGAGGAACTGCCCGAGAGCCTGGCAGCCAAAACTGCACAATTCCCAGAGTGAACTGGCAGTTGGCTGTTGGGTCACTGGCAGCCAAAACTACGTAATTCCCATAGGGAACTGGTATTTGGCTACTAGGTCAATGGCAACCAAAATTATGCAATTCAGAGAGGGAATTGGCAGTCGGCTGCTTGGCCACTGGGAGTAGAAACTGCACAATTCCTCGGAGGAATTGGTAGTCTGCTGTTAGGAGTTGTTGGTGAAGGGAGCTGCATTGAGGCTAGGAGGCTGGCCTGCTGATCACCTTTGGAAAATCCATGAGTTGGTAGATTGCTGGGCAACAAAAGGTCTGCTAATGAAAACTGCACAATTCCTTGGATGAGTAGTCAGTCGACTCTTGGGATCACTGACTAGGAAAACTGCGCAATTTTCTCAGGGAGAGAGGGATGGGAACTTGATGTTTGTCTAGCGTGTCTGTGCAATTTCCTTATTCAGCCAAGCAGATAAGATCAGTACCCTCTACACAATTTTGGAGGGGAGTTAGTCCTGGGGTGGCTGCCGGGTCCGATTGTCCAGGTGGCCAGCATGAGATCTGATTGAATTGCTTGTGATCAGTGTAGCTTGGAAAGAATTGCTTAATGGTTCTACATTGCTCTGGGTTGCAATCAATCGAGTCAACAATGATGTGATAGTCCAGCTATAAGAGGGGAGTCCGGTCGTTAGAACTTCAGCAAAATGACTAAGTGAGCGAATGATCGAAAGATCCATAGCTGATCATGCGAACACACACTCACATGGCTTGACGATGAGACGGCTCAAACCATCCAAACACACATGATCAACATGACTGACCGAGGGTGCAAGTGACAAGCGCGACACTCATGACTGATCATTGATTGATTGTGATGGTGCTTGTGTGACAGTGAATGTGACATTGTGTGTGAGTGCAATAGATGCTTTCATAGATGACTCAGACACCAACATGTAGAAACTTGAATGAAATTCACAAGCAAGGTGGATGCAAAGACTTACATGGGCTCACGGAGTGAACCTGGGGGTGTGTAGTCATCAAGCGAAACTTTCAAGGGAGGCTCGGAAATTGGGTGTAGGTAGAAATTTTGGAGGGTGGTTGTAGACGCTACAACAGACACATACCTCAACAACTACAAAAACATATTTGTATACTCTTCATCTATCATATAACCCATCTTAAGCTCATAGAACTCATTAGCCTCTCCATCATAATATCTCTCTGACAAGTACTTCTTTCTGAAGAGTCTTTTAAAGTCATGCCAACTCAACTCCTTTGTCCTGATGCCTCTAAGATGCTTCACATCTTCCCACCAGATATATGCTTTTCCCTTGAGACTAAAGATATATATCTTGGATTTCATCTTATCAAAATAATCATGCAATAAAAATTACTTCTTCATCCCAAGCATCCATGCTTCTGCATCTTCTGGTTAATCCATCTCTCCATCAAAAGTAGGAGGCTTGGATTTCTTGAAATCTTCTGGAGAATACTACTTCTCACTCCTCTTATAAGGATGTTGTCAGTAATGACAATGATGTCTCAAAACCAGAACTAGAATAGAAGCCATGAGTGCTAGATTGCCTATTAGATGTATCCAAAGATCTGCCACCTTTGACTGTGTCATCCACATCCAACCTGTATCACGATCGAGACCTTATACCATATACCCCATTAGTCCTTTCCTCTTGTCCATGAATGATTATTGGCTATCCCTATCTCTACAAATATGATAAGCTTTGAAGGATCACTGCACTAACTTCTGCATTGTTTTCCTGATCTCTGGAAAGTCTTTCCTGTGACTCAATTAGCTTGTTATTCTCTTCCTTGAAACTTCTGATTTCTTCCTTCAAATTTCTCAGTGTATTTTCTAAAACAAGAGAACACTCATTTCCTTGCTGATCAACTCATCTGTAAGGAGATTCTTGTGAAATATAATCATCATCATGCATGATAACTCAAACTATGACATCGACTATATACATGACAACCATAGCCACTGCAATGCATGTATATGACTGATATGCATGCATAACAGGCACATCTAGCCCATATAGTCCAAATGTTTGAACCTTAAAGCTATGATGTCACCCTATGGTATTAGATATCACCCAAAGAGAACATAACCTACTCTGATACCACCTTGTAAATCCTCCTTGCACATTTACTCAAATTCACAAGGTCGCTAAGGTAAACATGAGATGAGTGTCACTATGACTTGACCCGACCATTCAATAAATTATCAAAACATGTCAATAGGAATTGATAGAATACATCATATGACCAAAATATAACCAACATATAGATATAATGGAACACAGGGCAAATCAGCCATAAAATCGACATCATAATCACCACAAATTCTCATAGAACACATTGAGAAAATATCTCATATTAACATATGAAAATGCCAACCAAGTTAGGGACTCCAAAGTACCACCCGACCATATATTAGGCTAAGCCAAATCCCTCTTTTAGGAAATCACCCTCATGTAATATTCTAAGCATGAATGTGAGATCGTATATGTTAAACCAAAACAAAACCAAGCAGGGTTTCCATAAGCCAAAAATCAAACCTCAACCATCGTGATTCCACCTATAGTGTCTAGAAATCACTAACATCAACCAGATCGGTCACTACCCAAGTTGTCTAGGGCTCCAAGAACTAGTAACTCAACCCACAACCTTCTAGGGCTCCAAAGTGTTTATTTCAACCATGACTCTAGGAACTAGTAACTCAACCCACCAAGGGCTATAGGGGATACAGAGTGTTTGTCCAAATCTATGGCTCCAGGAACTAGTAACTCAAATCAAACTATTCCAGGGCTTCCAAAGCATTTGTTCCAACCCAAAACCATAGGGAACCTGAGAACCAATTAGAAAAACAAGTGGAAAACCCACAACACCATGGATATCTAGGAAATGGAAATGCAATGTTGAAACCACTATCAATCTGGGAAAATATCCATGCCAATGACAACAGACAACCAAGGAAAGACATGCATATACCATGCATTCAAAAATAAGAAAGGAAATCACACATGTGACTTGTTACCTACAAAGTGTCCCTGCTGTAGCTGATGATCCAACTATTCCCTTGTGTTCCCCTGCTTTCATTTTCCTTCTTTCTCCAATCCAAGTGTGTTATAGGCCATTTTGTCACATCATATCAGTGAGCCTCCTAATGGGATCAACCAACATCATATTACCACTTGTCACTATCCTGCACAAATCCCTAATCATGTTCCCTTCATCGCCGAGAATTTTAGCCCTAAACTGCATCATGTGATCCATTTTTAGGACGAACACTCCATGTATGCATACTGGTGTGCGATCACCTATAGGTTTCTCCATTGTGGCCTGCATTGGTCACCAGTAAGTTTCTCCCCTTTGTAGCTGCGTTGGTTCTAGAAATCCAGGAGAATGATTGGGATTCTGGAAGCTTCCCCTTATAAGATTTTTCAGAAGTTGTTTTAACTACTTACCTTTGATAAAACATTTAGATCCTATCCTACCCTACTTTTTCACCACTTATCCTTTGATCCCATCTTCCCATCGCTTTTGGATCTCAAGCCTAGATTGGTAAATGGATAAGAATTCATGAACTATCTCTCCTTTCTATATATTTACCTCATTCCAAAAGCACCTGGTTAGTTTTGGGTTGAATTTTGGAGAGTGATTTTTCCTGTATGTTGCTGCAGTGAGTGGTCATTATATCATGCATTTATGGTGATTGGAGGTGCATATTGTGATAAGGAAAGGAAAAGTCAACAACTTGGAGTAGCTCTTCTACAAGATCAAATACTACTTATGGTTGTGATCTCCTTCCATTTATATTAATGAAAATAATTCATTGTTTTCTATATGTGATGTTGTTATTTCATATATTTCAATACCATGTTGATCTATTGAATGAAGTATTTAGTTGATATTGCATAGATCTTGTAGTTTCTTGTCTTGTGTTATCTGACTGTGCATGTTTTAATTTTTGCATTCGGAGTTGGAATTGGAGCTTCCAAGCTATTAAAGAATGATCGAAGTGTGTGAAGGATTCCAAGTAGGCCTCACTCCATCATCTATTTACTTTAAGGAAAAACATTGGGTTCCTTGCCTTTATATTGTTTTAGGTTAGCCACCGACCTAGGGGAGATACTTTTGTCTGCAATCATAAATATCGTCTATCAAAGTGAATATTAGAATGCTCCAAGTGTGTAAGAGTATGAGAAAATGAAATGAGAGATCCAAAAATTGAATTGAAAAAAGCTGTGAATTGATTCTCGAAATCCTTTTTATCATTGAGGTCTCCATTTTTGTCCATTTTCCTTCATTTTTCCTCTAATTTCCCTTGCATGTAAATTTTTATCTCTTCACCTTCCTTTTTTTCTATTTCCCTTTATTTCCATAATTAAATTCCATTTATTGTCTCTTTTCTTTTTCAAATTCCTTTGCCAATTTCCATAGCCATAACCACAAGTGATGTCCACTATATTGTTTTTCCCACCATTCAACTTGGAATATGTGTCCCATAACCTTGGTATTATTTTATTTACATGGGAAATAAACCAAGGGCTGTTACAACAATGTAATATCACAATTGGAAACCCTTTACTGAATCTCCTTGTCTTGAACTTATGTCTATTCAACCTGCACAAAAATAGGAAACTGGTTAAATACATAAAAATGAATAGGACGTGGCTAAGGTAAAACAACTACAAAAGAAAATTTCTAGATCCCGAAGCACCAGGCACAAAATTTCCCATGAGACTATTTTATAGATTACTTCGAAACTAATCTTGAGCCATCACTGAAAAGAAATAAGCCCCACATGCAGGGTGCTCCTTCTGGTCACGATAACACTGCATATTGTGATGATTCTTTCTCAAGTAACTCGCATTCAGATGATTTAATCACCATTATGTATTGGAAGAAACAATATTTTCTCATTTTCCCTCATCTAGAACACAAAATCAACTAACCCATTTATGAAATAAACCATCTTAGGGATTCATTCTAAACAAAGGATAAGTCTAATGAACAAAATTCATACAGTGTCGAAGGTAAAACCCGGTCCAAGGATACTCACATTGTGATAAACTCTACAAATCTCAAAGTTACTATTTCCTTATAATTAGAGGGATATGATGTAGGAAAATAACCAATTTATCTTTATCCATGTATGAGAAGTGTTTCAGCTAATCTTCATTTTATTTAGTTTTCTATTTTCGAATAAAAGGGCTGCTACAGAATCATTGATTTTGTAGCAACCTCCATTAGAGTATCATTACCATATTATCTAATTTTAGTTTGTTTATTTAATAGGTTTTCCATGCTAGAATACACTCATCTTGCATATCACGACCCAGGATAGCTTTAGTCACCTTGTGCTCGTTATTAAGCCTGTATGGGAATATTATTTGCCACACGTTTTATTTTAATTTGGTCATTCCATTGAGAGGCCTGAAAATGCAACAATTCACTTTATTTTCTGTAACTGACTTATTTAAATAAATTTTTAGTTTTAATTTGTGTTGAAAAGCTGAAGGACTAGGGTTATATATACCCCTGAATTGGATAGAAAATGGGATCCCAAAAGGGAAAATTTTGGCAGAAAGAAATGTTGTTTATATCTTCACTATGGAATTATTTTAATACAAGTGCATATATTTGGTTTTATTCAACCTGGTTCTTTAGTTGTTTTGTTTTATGGTCATGTGAATGTTCTCTTTATTTTTCCTATTATTAATGCTTGAAGATTGAGAGGATACGTTTTATTTGTTTAATGCTTTTATTCCTTAAAAAAACAATTATGTTTATTACATTTCTTTGTCAATTAAAACATTAAATTGATTTGTAATCATTTCAAGATGATTGATATTCTTCTTGAGTGACATATGTCCTAAGAAGAACTATTAATCTAGACATTAGTTTAGTTTGAATGTCTGTGAATGAATACTAGATTTTCAATTTCATAGGAAATGTCAATCTTTATTTGCAAGTTAATGATAATGTTGTTGTTGTAGATGATAATCATATTTCCATTATTACTTTAGCTAATGGTTGATTGAATGTGTTCATTAACCATTGATTAATGTACATGAATTCTAAATGATATCATTTGCATATGTCCCTTTTATCTGTCTTATCCAAGTAATAGTTTAAGTTAAGTATTAGTTAGCTTTTGCATCTGTTTCTTAATGTAAAATCGTAAAAGAGACATAGTTGATCTATGTTCATCTTACAAGATAAGAAACTTGTCGTTTACAATTACACGTTCTGATTCTTATTTACATTGAGGAATAATTCAAATTTAATTTTTCATTGCATTTAGGAACATAATGTGATTTTATTTCAGTTTGCAAAATAGTTCATCTTGTTTGGGCTAGTTACGTTCTGTTCTGGCATGTTTCTTTCATTGTAACATAATATTGTACATTTTGTATCATAATCTAATTTTGTAACAAGATTACTATATCATACTTTAATTCTAATTTATAAATGAAATCTATAAATAAGAATTACTTAGTATATCTTAGTTCATTTATTGTGAAATATTCAACCCTTGTTATATATATATATATATATATATATATATATATATATAAGATCTAGGTTGTTTGGTTTCCATTATTTATTTACAAAGCTAACTTAATATTTAATTGTAGTATATTTTTAACCATAGTTTAGCGTATAATTAGTTTAGATTAGGATTAGTTTTTCCTTGGATTCAATCCTTCATAAGAAGAAAGGATCCAATGCTAACAGAGTCTATAAAATTGTCAAGGGTAGTTATACCTAACGACTTGGGCTATTAAAGAGCCTTTGACTAGGCTATTCCTCCCTTTTTGACTTAGGTGTACACTGCCCATGTCAATAGGGTTAATATAAATTTCACAAATTTTCCCTATGTCTATGCTATAATACCACATTGTATTAGACATATGTTCCATACACATGGTACATTTCAACATTGTTTTGACTTGTTTCATATTTTCTATAATTAACAAATTTAATTCCATATAATAATCTATTGTTCAACCATAATATACACTGTAATATACATATAAACTACTCTAATATTGTATGTATAATATTTTGGCATATGATACAATAATGCAAGAGAAACAAGATGCAATTTCATGTATAACAACATAACCATATAGAAAGATAATATAAAATATTCATTAATTTTAGGAGTAGAAATTAAACATATAAATTGACATTATAAATAACAATAAAAACATATATACACATAACACTTGAATGAAATCACCATTTTTATACAAACCTTAGACATTTCACTTAGTGATATACATTGTTGTTCTAGCTCTCTCATGATGTAGGAGCATCTTTCCTCCAAGTCAAAACATGTTTTGACTAGATATAGGGGTCTTTCATTTACCAAGGGAGTCGGTTCCCTAATTGAGTGTAATTGTTTAAATTATTTGTATTTCTTATGTTTTTATGGAAATCTAGAAATATGATGTAAATAGGATTGAGACTTAGTTGTAATAATATCTAGAGGATTTGAAAATTATTTGGAGTTAGAGAGATCATAGAACTAGTTAGATATCTTGAGAAATAGGTGGATCAAGAGGATCCTAGAGATAGAGATTTGTTAAGGATTCTCTAGACCTGAACTGATTATGGTTACTAATCCTATTGTAAAAATGTAAGCAAAAAAAGCATGAAGTGTGTGTGAAAGAGACATCGAGAGGATTGACAGAGAAAGGCTAACTATGGCCAAATATAATTAGAGACCAATCATATGTAGATCAAGCCTCAAAGGCTAAAATGACTTGTGCGTAAATATCATTTATTGGTTGCATGAATATTAATGGAAATAGACACGATGTTCGAGTGTGAAAAGTTTGTGTGAATCCTTTGTTGTTGTGTGGATTTGAACCCTATATATTATGTTGAATTCGAGTGTGATATAAGTGTTTTGCAGACTTATTAAAGCTCAGGAGGGGAAGAGTAGCAAAATAGTGTAGACAATACCGAAGGTCCTTTTATAGCTGAGGAAGGTTCCTAATTGATCGTTGAACAATGTGTGGGATCAAAAATTCAATTCAACCAGTGAAGTGTAGCGAACGAATGATGAATCAGGGAATATTGTGAAGGATCGAGGGAGTGAGTGAGTTTTTTTGTAAGAATTCAAATGAACGGGCCGAGAAAAGAGCATAGAAGAAGTAATACTTAGTTTTAAAATCTATGGGGGTCCATCTTAAAATAGATATATGATGGCATAAAGGAAGAATCATTGTCTAAAAATATAAGTTACTCTAGAAGGTCAAAGGAGCAGAGAAAGTCAAAGCACTAGGGCCAGTTCTTAACAGAGGTTGGGGACAACGGTTAACAAATAAATTCCCACCCCAGAGTTTGTCTCCCCTAGAGTTTACAAGTGAGGCTTGGTTCCATATCACTGGGGTCCGGGGATGACATTTGATAGAAGTTATAAGTTACAATTAATGGTAAATATTCCTGTCCCAGTGTCTGTATCCTGAGGAGTTTTAGAAAGTGGCTCAATGTAAAAGTTCAAGGATCCAAGATACATAATCAAAACTTGACAGAAAAGAATAAATAGTAACTAAGGGAGAAGAATTCCTATCTCGATTTATGTTCCCTAGGAGTTGTGGAAGGTCAAGGTGCCACGATGACATGGAAGGTGCTAGGTTGATGTGGAAAGCATCATGACGATGTGGAAAAAGTTGTGAGGACGTGTCAAGTCTGGAAAATTTTTTGAAGCACTAGTGTGTTAGAATTTATAATCATTGGGTGAGGGATTGTTAAAAGATGAAGACAAAAATATCTTCATCCCCAAGAATCTTTTTCTCTGGAATAAAATGGGGTTGTGTGGAATTGAAATGCTAGGGTCTAGGGTTTTGAGGACCCAAGTCACAACATTAGTCACATTAAAATTGGAGTAAAGCAACGAGGGCATATGACTTAGGCGTGTAATTTGTATGGTCATGTGAATATGAGAAGTATGAGTATGAGCCTCCATTGTGAATATGTCGTGGTCACAAATGTTGTTGAGAAAGGAGATTTGTCAATAAATGAAAGGAGTTCGACCAAGGAGAAGGTTTGTGATATAAAATAGGCATGCACATATGATAAAGATAAGGTTCCTCCCTATGCACATTATTGTATAATTGAGCCTGTGTGCATGTTGTATAGTATCTTGAATACAATGGTTTTTATGTTATGGGACTATCCCTCCACCCTTGTGGTTCCTCCCACATGGTTTTGAACTCATTCCCCTGGGTTGTGCTATCACCCATCTCATTCCATGATCATGATTGAAATTTAATTATAAGGGGGAATTACTCCTCTATAGGAGGGTTGAGGGAAGTGCCCATTTGAATTTGGATTAGATGGATTACAAGTAGATCTTGTCCCTTGCATCATCTCAAAAATAGGTTACCCGTGATTTGAGGATATGACTCCATTAACATGAAGGATATTTGAGCCAACTAGGTGTCACAGTCAGTATAAATGGTGTCCGGGTCAAGGTAACAAACTTTGGTAACAATTCTAACAAGCCACTCTCATTACCCTCAACTTGCACAACCAAAGGAAGTGTACTCGCTTCTTTGCACCACAATCCCTTATGCTATCCCACTTTCTTTCTATGGTTCCAACATAGGTCAGATAGGAATTCTTAGAGTTTTAGAACTAGGAGAACCATTTATGCCAATGGAATCTCTAACCCTATGGGCCTCACACACTTGGTGATCTTACCCACATAATTCTCCGTTTAGGGCTCCAACCTTTCCCAAAGAAACTCAAGGAGAATTGTTAGACCCAAATCCATCTAGGATTCACATGGTTCATAAGGTAATATTTGGTTCTCTTGGTTCCCACCATACATACCATATTAGGAATTCCAAGAGTGGAATAAATATTCAATTGAGCCCTCATCTAAGGGGATCACTACTTGTGAAATTATTACATTTTCAAACTTTGGACAAATTTTGGAATGATTTAAATGTAAATTATTAGTACTTTCTGTGAGCTTAAAGTGCTCTTGTATTTCTCACTAATTTATATAAAAAAGGAAAGTAATTATGTGTGAGAATCCACCTCACAATTAGTTTCCTAGTCTCAAGGAGAAGTTGAGAATCTCATGGACATGGTTGGGATTGTCTTTCATTTTTATCCCTTGAGTGGTTGTAGATCCTAATTTCGTGATCTTGTATTTTCTTAAAAAGCTTGTAGATCCTCTTTCAATGGATTTGGTCTCCTTGGATTATGGAGTCATGAAAATTATTTAAATCTCTTGTGTGATCTTTTGAGGGTGCCTTTTAGGGAGCTTTTAGAGGATCTTTATAAGAGATAAAATCTTGGAGCTTGTATTGATGGAAAATTAGCCTCCTTGTGGTATGAAATGTCGTTTATGTGAGTTCCTTTCCCTTTTGTGAGAAGGAAAATCCTTATGGAGCGTGATCCATATATCATGAGATGTTTCAACATTTTTTTAAGAATGAGATTACCTCAATATCAAGCAATTATTAGTTTAAAGTGAATCCAAAGACGTAGCCCCTTCCCCCACAATGAAATCCATTATCCAAATGCTTGTTTTGCTCATTTCTTTGATGTTTTCTTCTTTTAATAATATTTATGTGTCAGAAAAATATTATTTAAATATTGTTTTGATCATGTTCACATGTGAATCTTGTCAGTAAAAGGTCCTGCAATGAAGATTTATGTTTAAGTAAGTACTAACAAAATTTTTCAGATTAAACCCCCAAATTATATATTCGCGGCCCATTTTTTGACTAGTTCCACCCTAAGAGCCCATTTCCCACCACTTGGGAACTCACCCCATTCATTAGGAACTTAGGATCATGATATGAGGACTTAAGCTAATAATATTATATTATTTCCTTTTCTTAACCCCTTTCCCTATGCCCTTATGCCCCTTTCCATCTTATGGAGTCTTATGCCCCCATTTTCTTTTCCTAGACTAAGTTTGTAATAATACTATTTTTTAATTCATCACTGTATATACATATTATAATGTTAGGATCTCCATAATTTGATCATTACAAGCTCTCCAATCCAAAATATTGCATGCACTTCAACACAAAATCAAACTAGATCACCATCCTATAACTAATATGCACATAAATATATTACAATCTAGGGAAAAAGCTAGGGGTAGTACATTCCCATGTACCTACACAACCTAATTAAGCATGCTCTCTTCATTGCTCCATGGTGCCTTAGGCTGTCCCACTTCCCTTCCAAGGGAATATCAAAGGATGGCTAGAAAGTTTGAGAGTTGTAGCTCTAGGAACTTCAATTTTAATTGTTACACAAAATATTGTCACCATGACTATTTGCAGTCAGTGTGAGTCTATAACCACTCATACTGTCCTCCTTTGCAAGTCTCAAACCTCAGCTCTTCATGTCAAGCTTTAAAAATGAGAGAAAGTCCTTAAAAATCAATAAGGCTCTGGTTCCGCACTTTCTCTTACTATTACCTGCGGTCCTGCACCCCTTGGTCATGTTACCTACGGACCTACCCGCTCTGTCTCTAAAGGAGTGGGTGCGGACCCCTGTGAAAGTAAAAAAGGAGCAAGTTTATTCCTAAAAACTCACTTTGAGTTAATTCTGGATGCTTCTAGAAGGAATCTTGATGTGGATTGTTTGCTCCTAGGTGGTCCATGCATCCCATAACTAAAGGAGCTAATCCCTTGATGAGAGGAGCTTATCCCTTTGAAGGAGGGCTCTATCCCTTTGAAGGTGGACCTAGTAACTTCCCTCCATTACACTATAAATTAAGGCATTGGGATGGTTGCTGGAGAGGTTGAAAGCTAAACATTTTTTAGGGTAAATGCTGTTGGAATTAAGACTTCCTAGTTAAGCTTGAGAGGAGAGATTACATACCTTTTGGCTTCTTTGGGAAGAGAGTGAAACTTGTCAAAGTAGAGGGGATTCTTGCTGGACCCTGGGAGGAGCTTGTACAGCATCAAGGCACCAAGGTTGTAAAGTTCTTCTTTGATTAAAGTTAATACAATCAGATTAATTTTTCTCAATAAATTTTCTTATATGGTTTATTTCATGAATTCCTTGATCATCATGATAAATATGTTTTATTATATTGGCTTTTTAGATGCTATTTGATGTGTGTGCCTGTTTGTGTTTGTAGATTCTTTACAAGGGATCTCATTTGGATCAACAGAGCGTGGCTTCCACAAACTAGCACTGGACCCGAGGTAGGCCTAAAACATCTGTTTGCCTTTATTTATAAATTGCATATTTAGATAAAGATAGAATTTTTTTGGTTTGCTTGTCGCTAGATATCATTAGATACTAGGGAGGTCGGTCTTGTCCGCAAGAACGACTTATTCGGCTGAAAAAATGGCAACTCCACTGGGGACTTGAATTTTTTATTTTTTTCCCTTTGCTTTTACTTTGACTTGAGAAATTGTGTCTCTGTTTTTGGTTTTTAACTTGATGTGTGTGGGATTGGGTAGGTTCTGTAGATTTTGAATTATTTTTTGTTTTTCGAACTTTTGGAAGAGGACCACACCCTCTGCTTGTAACATAGTGCGGACATACCCACACTTTTGCTTCACATACAGAGCGATACCACACCTGGGTATACTGGGAGCCTGTGAACCCTGTCAAAATTTTTGAAAAACTTGAAATTTTCTCATTCAGTCAGCTTATGATTTGTTTATGTGTTTTTAGCCTCTGCCCAGATCTGTACGTGACTTGTCAGAAACTTTTCGTAGGTTAATTCCATTGGCATTTAGGTTTTAGGTGAAATTCCTAGAAGCTTTGTGTGTCAGGCTTGATTTTCGTTTTGGTATTTGTAGTAACTCAGAGCTTAGAAGCCTTAGAAACCTCATATCATCTTGGTTTTTTCAGGCCTTCTTCTGAGTCTGACCGTTTTGTAAAATCTCCCTTTGTTGAGGAATCCATTTTGTTTTTCTCTTTGCGAAACTTTGAAAGAACTTGTGTTGAGAGTTTTGGATTTCATTTTTAGAAAAGAAAACAAAAGCTGGTTGTTTTTTGATTAATTTGTGATTCTGGACAAATTAGTCCTTAGTTTCATCATAGCTAAGTAAAACATCCTTGAAAAGAAATCTTGTAAGCTTTTACTTCAATTAGTTTTTTAGAATTTATAGATCTTAAGATTAGATTTTTCAATAGTTTTGAGTGTTTATAAAAATAAAAAAAATCTCTTTTGAAAAAGTTTGTTTTTGTAGTATTTGTTAGGATATTCCGACACATAGGAAATAGTTAAGTACAACTTGGTCTAGTATAGAGTTAAGTATAGAGTTAGGTAAAGTGTGTTTCTTTACTATGTACATTTTGTAACTTACAATCCGACGGTCACGATATGTAGTGATCTAACGGTTCATTCTCTCCTTGGTATTACCGACACTTGATCCGTGGCTTAACACCTGATTGGTCCATGATCTCTATTTAAAGAGCATGGAGGGTCATTTGTAGGGTAATCCGTCTATGAGAGAAGCATATGTAAATTTTCATTCTTTTATTAATAAATTGCCTGAAGTGGCTGCGTTGGCTCAGGCCGTGGACTGTTTTCCTCTTTGAGGGTTTTAACCACGTCAAAATACTGGTGTATTGATCTGTGATCTGTTTGTGAGTGGTGTGCTTTGGTGTTCTGTCTGAGGAACTTGCCCTATAAATTCCTCCATGGTATCAGAGCTATTTGAGGGCCGCGTCCGTTGGTGATCCAAATCTGAAGCCAGTAGAACTGCATCCGAAAACCGTTTCCTAGATCTATTGTTTCTGACTGCTTTCGGGCCGAGAGGACTGCTCTTTTGTGTTCGGAGCATCTGTTCCAGTGAGGAACCCCTTTCGTTTCATGCGAAAAGGTTTCCGGTAGCCCTAGCTACGTCATTTTTAAGATCTGGAGGTATATAGTGTTTATTTGCAGTTTACAGTCATTTTCTCTCTGTTTATTTTGGTTTCGATTTATTTAGCCTTTTTATTACCGGATCTGAACCTTTCATTTCTGCATATGCTCTTTGCCCCACGACTCTGTGCGATCTGGGCAAATAAGAAACAGAAAGGAAGGATTTTTCTCATGCGTATGCTCTTTTCCGCTGCGCCTTAGTGTGATCTCGGAAAATCAGAAACATTGAGAAAAATATTTAGTTTCCGGCTAAAGCTAACTTCAAGCCATAAGGTTCGTTTTTTTTTGTATTTCCATGTTGGGTTTTGTGTTTTTTGTTTTGTATGGAAAAAGAGCTTTCTCAAAGCAAGCACGCAACCCAAAGCTTCACCCCCCTGCCCCCCCTCTCTCTCTCAAACTTTTTGTATAGCTCACTTGGTCCAAAGCTAATTTATGAGAGTAGAGGTCTTGGGTTCAAGTCTCCATTTTGTGGGGGCAGATTTTTCATTTCCGTACATTCCCGCACTTCGTCGGCGACTTCATCAAATTTTCTTCAAAAAGCCCTAACTTCTTCATCCGGAAGCCGTTTTCAGAACCGTTTTTTTTTAAACAGCCTAATTTTTCGAGATCTTTCCATTGCAACACTTAGTTTCAGCATCTATAGCTTCAATTGTTTTTTTTTTAAATGGAAATTCCATGCCAAGTTATTCTTGACAGCACCAACTACTTCCAATGGTGGTCCTACATTGTGGATTTACTTAGAAGTAAAGGTCTTTACAGAATAGCCACAGGCCAAGAGACCAAACCAAAAGATTAAGACAAGGCAACTAAATGGGAAAATAGGCAAGACCAAGCACGTGGGTTGATAGGGATGTCTATTTCTCCAAATCTTAGATTCCATATTGCAGAACTTGATACTCCTGATGAAGCAATGAAAAAGATTACTAAAGTCTTTGGAATTAAAAATGAACTTAAAGCCCATCAACTTGAAAATGAATTGCTTACATTGGACCCCAATAATTTTTCTTGCATTGAAGATTTTTTGTCTAAGTTCAAGACCCTTAGACTTCTCTTGGAAGGTGTTAAGGTTAAGAAAGAAGATAGTAGCCTTATCTACTCCATTCTTACTAAGTTGGGACCAGCCTATTCTGTGTTTGTTTCCACCTTCCATTCTACAAGAGAAGCCTTCATTTCTCAAGGACAAACCTACAAGTCCCCTTCCTTTGATTCCTTTTGTGATTCTTTAATAAGAGAACAAGAAAAAATCTTACACCTTGGTCTTCTTCATCTTGGAAACGCTTATAAGAAAGCGTTAGCCGCCTAGCAGCAACCAAATCCAAAGAATCCTAAGAAGTTGTATCCTAAAAAGAATGGTCCTAAACCAAACAAGGGTCCTAAGCAATTTCAGCCTCAAAATGAAAAATCATTTCAACAAAATGATAAGAAAATAAAAACAAAGGGAAGAAGACTGATAGACATTGCAACTTTTGTAATCGAGATGGCCACTTAGAATCCAAATGCTTTAAGAAGATGAAAGCCTTGGAAGCAGCAATGAAGAAACATAACATCCATTTGGAGCACTTTTCAACTTCAACTTCATCTTCAGGAATGGCACTTTCTGCATGTTGTTGTCAAGCATCTCGGTCTGGCTATGCACTAAATGTATCTTCTTCTTCTCATTCTCATGAGTGGCTCATTGATTCTGGAGCTTCTTATCACATGGCCAAAAACAAAGCCATGTTTTCTTCTTTAAATGATTGTAACACCAAAAATATATATGTTGGTGATGATAGATCTCTTAGTGTTGTAGGGACTGGAACTGTTCATATAGACAATGGTCAGTTTAATGATGTATTATGTGTTCCAACCTTAACCTGCAACCTTCTATCTGTATATCAGATAACTCATTCAGGTGAAGGTAAAATCGTTGAATTTTCACCTCACGATGTTGTAATTAAGGACCTAAGAGATCCTAGACAGATTTTAACTACTGGCATTGCTGATGATTCTACAAGGTTGTATAAGTTTCACAACTTTGGGTCATCAAATCTTCCCTCAGTATTTGTTGCTCATAATGATGAAGTGATCAAACTTTGGCATGAGCGATTTGGTCACTTAAACTATCGCTCTCTTCAGAATCTATGTAAAGAAAATATGGTGACAAGTCTTCCAATGGTATCTTGCAGAGATGGTGTTTGTTCCGGATGTGTACTCGGAAAACATCATCGCGAAAGTTTTGAAAAACATGCCTCTTGGCACGCCTCAGCTCCTTTACAACTTGTGAATAGTGATTTATGTGTTCCACTTCTAGTTGCTTCATTCTCTGGCTACAAGTATTTCTTAACTTTCATTGATGATTTCTCCAGACGCACTTGGGTATACTTCTTAAAACTCAAGAGTAAAGTATTTAACATGTTCTTGGCCTTTAAGGCCTTTTTGAAAAACAATCTGGACATCAAATTCTTAAGTTAAGATCTGATAATGGCGGAGAATATGTTAAAAACACATTCATCAACTTTTGCACTGAGAATGGAATTCAAATGCAACATACTGTTCCATATACTCCACAACAAAATGGTGTAGCTGAAAGGAAGAATCGCACCTTAAAGGAAATGGCTAATTGTATGCTTCAATCTAAAGGACTTAGTCTTAATTATTGGGCAGAAGTGATTAAATGTGCAAATTAAATAATAAATCGTACTCCTACTAAGGTTTTAAAGAATATCACTCCAGAAGAAGCATGGACCTCAATTAAACCAGATGTAAGTCACTTTCGTGTTTTGGGAAGTGAAGCATGGGCCCATATTTCAGATGAGAAACATAAAGATTTAGAACCTAAGAGTGAAAAATGTATTTTTGTTGGATATTCTGAAGATGTCAAAGGATATAGACTTATTCCACTTAAGTCCAAAAATGTTATCATTAGAAGAGATGTAAATTTTGCTGAAAATATATCGACCTGCGAGCCTAGTTCGGCGGATGTGCCACCTCTCCCTATCTCTTCTACTTTTGAAAATATTTCTTCTTCAGATGATGAAAGCGAGGATGAAACTCCTCCCCCACCTTCTCAAGATCCTCCTTCAGCTCCTCAGCTTCCAAAATAGGTCTGTGGTACTCGGGATGCAGCAGGTGATCTTGTCGGTGATCCTACAGATCAGCGACGTACACGTTCTCAGTTCGATAGAGCCTCTTCTTTACTGGCTCAAGCTTCAGTGAAGTATGATCCTGACACCTTTGCAGAAGCTTTAGGCCATCCAGATTGGGAAGCAGCTATGAATGAAGAATATCATTCACTATTGGCAAATGATACATGGGATCTTGTTCCTCTACCAAAGGGACGAAAACTTGTTAGATGCAAATGGGTTTACAGAACCAAGTATGGACCAGATGGGAAAGTGTTGGCATTATGTTTCTGGTATGGCTATGTGTTACAAATGTTGTACTTGATGGCAACTCCCGTGGCAAGGCCCTCATTTTGTTGAAAATAAAGAAGTACGCAGGAAATCAGATCATAAGGTGCGTACCCGCAGGTACACCATGCAGGGACCGCGTCCAGATACGCAGGCCAGCCGTTCAGGAGGTGCGTCCCCCAGTGCACACATTTCAAGGCAGAGAAAAGCACACGTGGGGTTTCTTATGTTTTACTCTTGGTATTTAGCCGACGGTTTTGGGTTATTATGGTGTCGGCTCGTGGTATTGTTCCATGATTTTAGGAGGAGCTTGCCTATATAAAGCAAAGGAGATCACTTGGCTAAGCATCTTTTTGCAATTGAATATCTTTAGATCTGAAATGTTGGGTTATGGTCTTAAAAGCTTGATCTATATGAAAGGGAAGTTGAAGGCGATTCTGTGAAGGGTGATCTCTCGAGCGCATGATCAGATCTGAGCAACTGTGCCACTCTGGTGGACTGCCTATTCGGCCCTAATCAGAAGGACGCAGGTGTTTAACAGAAGAGCTGCGTGGGTACGCAGTGCAGAAACAGGAGATCTGCGTCGGGACGCAGTGCAGAAACAGGAGATCTGCGTCGGTACGCAGAGCAGAAGAAAGATACCTGCGTCGGTATGCAGAGCAGAAGAAGAAGAGCTGCGTGGGTACGCAGAGCGACTAAGGTTCAGGTGCGTCCGCATAGTAAAAGTACGCGGTGCGATAATGTCTTTGGGTGCGTCCCTGCAGTAACAGTACGTGGCGCGATAGTATCCTTGGGTGCGTCCCTGCAGTAATAGTACGCAGAGCAGTTCAAGGAACAGTGCGTGGGCACGCAGTCCGGCAGAAGGGTCTCTGCGGGTAGACGCAGGAAAGCAGAAGGTGAACTGCGTAGCGACGCAGGCCACAGAAGGGAAAACTGCGTACCTGTCTTAAAAAGTTCTGTTGATTGAATTTTTCTGTTGATAAGGTGTTCTGGGTTAGTTCTGTTATTGCTGATCTGATAACTGTAGTGAACTGTAACTTTCATGTACTTGATGTTCAATTGATGCTTTATGAAAAGAAGTAGGGGGTTGTAGCTCCCTTCCAGGAGAGACTGGAAAACGAGAGAGAGAGAGAATTGTAGCTCTCTGCAGGTTGCAGCCTGCGTACTGGTAAAGGACTGCACCAGTACAAAACCATTGTAAAAGAAGTTTCTAAGTTGAAAGAAGATAGAGACATATTGCAGCAGGTGGTTTTCACCCACATTGGGTTTCCACCTTACATCTTGTGTTCTTTGGTGTGACTATCTGTTTTTCCTTGTTCATGCTCATTATTTTATGGTACTGACATGCAAAAATAATTCAAAGAACAAATAAGGAAGATTGATTAAAAGAATTAGATAATACTGATTCACCCCCCTCTCAGTATTATTTCCAACAATTGGTATCAGAGCAGGTCCTTCGAGAAGCTTGATCGCTTGAAGGTAGATCGTTCATCATGAGCAACTACGAGAGAGAAGCATCAATCAGGCCACCGGTTTTTGATGGGACAAACTTCAATTATTGGAAGGTAAGAGTTACTGCCTATCTTCAATCTCTTGGTATAGAAGTTTGGGACATCGTAGAGACAGGCTATGCTTTTCCTTCAGCTACTCCTACAGATACAACCGAGAAAAAGAAGTATGAAACAAATGTGAAAGCAGTCAGTACTCTATTAGGATGTATATCTCAATCAGAATTCATGAAGGTAATGCACTATAAATCTGCAAAAGAGATATGGGACAAAATTGTCACAAGCTATGAAGGAGATGAACAAGTAAAGCGTGCTAAACTTCAAACTCTCAGAATTCAGTATGAGACTCTCAAAATGTATAATGATGAAAGTGTGGCTAACTATTTTCTTCGGGTAGATGAGGTTGTTAATTGTATGAAAAATTTGGGTGAAGAAATAAAAGAGGTTATTGTGGTTGAAAAGGTTCTAAGATCACTGTCCCCCAAGTTTGAATCTAAAGTATCTGCAATAGAAGAAAAGGAAAATCTACGAATTCTTACTATGTCTCAGCTACATGGAATTCTAACTGCTTATGAAATGAGAAAGGGAGGTCCATCAGATAGAAGAGAAGCTGCTTTCAAGGCATCAGGCAAAGGAGATTATTATGAAGCAAGCCACGTCCCAGAAGAAGAGGAAGAAGAATCAAATTTTGTCAGAAATCTTCAAAGGGGTTCTGGAAGGTTCAGAGGTAAGTTACCTTTTAAATGCTTTGCTTGTGGAAGAGTAGGTCATTATGCTGCAAAATGTCCTTATAAGGATAAAGGAAAGGAACCTGCTAGATGGAACAAGAAACAGAACACAAATAAGAAAAGCTACTACACTCATGAAGATAGTGATGGTCTATCAAACAGTGATGAAGATGAACAAGGTAATGAATATAAGTTGTTAATGGCATTTGAAGATGATGATTATATGGATGCTGTAGATGTGGATAACCTTTATGATGAAATTACTAGACTCAAGAGATGTATAGAAGAAAAGAACATGATCATTGATACTCTACAATTTCAAATTGATGAAAAGGAAAAACATCTTGAAAAATTAGAAGGTGAAATTGTTGGTCTTAGAAAAGAGATTGAGAAAACAAAAGCTATTAATCTGAAGTTTGTCAAAGGATCTGAAACTTTGGATGAGATTATCAATGTGCAGCGGTCTCCTCTAAACAAGACAGGTCTGGGCTATAATGGAGAAACTTCTCAAGCATCCACCTCAAAAAGTTATCTTGATGCAGTAAGAAGAAATGAGCAAAAGAACAAAGAAGATCAACAGGTAAAGCAGGAACGAATTACAAACAGAAACTATCAAGGGCAATCCATCTTAAGGGTGAATAAAAGCTACAACCAGCCACAGGTAAAATCTTCTCAATTTGGTTCAAGAATAGATGAAAATAGAAACTACAATCAGTTGGCTGGTAGATTCAATAACCGCAGAAGTTTCTTCAATGGACAATGTTTTTCTTGCCATAACTTTGGTCACAAAGCAGCTCAATGTGTTTCATATAAAACGATCATGACTAGGGAAGCTCAAAAGCAAAGAAGTATGACAGGGATTACAAAAAGGACCTATAACAACTTTTCGGTTCTTGAAAATGAAGTTGAATGTTCTATTTGCAATAACTTTGGTCATGAAGACTCTGAATGCAGGAGCAGGTTTCAGCAGAAAAAGGAACAAGCCTCAAGCACCAAAACATGGAGAATAAAGGAACCTCAAACAGAAAGATGTGGGATAGCATTTTATGCAGAGGGACAGGAAAATCTATGGTATATTGACAGTGGATGTTCGAAGCATATGATAGGTGATAAAGAAAAACTCGAGTCTTATTCTGCTCTAGAAAAGGGAAAGAAAGTCTCTTTTGGAAATGATACTCCTGCAACTATAAAAGGAAAGGGCATTGCTCAGTTAAAAGAAAAGGTCAAGGCTGGAAATGTTTTGTATGTTGATGGATTGAAGCATAATCTTCTAAGTGTCAGCCAGATGTGTGATCAAAGAACCGAGGTTATATTTAGATCAAATGGATGTCTTGTTCGTGATCTTGATACAGGTAAAACAGTGATCAAAGGAAAAAGAACTCCAAATAATCTGTACATATTTGAAGAAGGACAACAACAATGCTATCTGAGCAAGGATGATGAGCACTGGTTATGGCATCGGAGGTTGGGGCATCTAAGCTTTTCACAAATAAGGAAAGCATGCAAATATCAGGCAGTTCGTGATCTTCCAGATATCAAAATTCCTGACAACACCATATGCAAATCATGTCAGTTTGGAAAACAAACCAGAACTAACTTTCCAGAGAAGGAAGGATCAGCTAGCATGCCTCTTGAGTTAGTTCATACAGATACATGCGGTCCATTCAGGAAAAGAACACCTAGAGGAGAAGAATACTTGATATTATTCATTGACGATTTCTCCAGGTTTGTCTGGCTAGGGCTTATGAAGCACAAAGATGAAGCATTCAAAAAATTCAAATCCTTCAAAGCCTTGGTTGAAAATGAATCAGGTCACAAAATTAAGTGCCTCAGATCCGACAGAGGTGGGGAGTTTACCTCAAATGAATTTTTCGATTTCTGTGAAGAACATGGGATAAGAAGAGAATTCTCTACATCTAGAACTCCTCAGCAAAATGGAGTTGTGGAAAGAATGAACAGAACAGTCCAACAAATGGCTCGTGCTATGCTTGATGAATCAGGAACTCCCGCAACTTTCTGGGGTGAAGCTGCACATGCTACGGTTGTTATTCTCAACAAAACAAATGTCCGGGTGAACAGCACTCAAACTCCTCATGAGCTCTGGAGTGGTAAGACTCCTTCGGTAAAGCACTTCAAAATCTTTGGGAGAAAATGCTATATCAAGAATACTGATGAGCAACTTGGCAAACTTGAACCTAGAGCAGATGAAGGCATTCTTCTTGGTTACTCTCCACATAGCAAAGCATACAAATGCTACAATAAAAGACTTGGCAGAATTGTTGACAACATTGATGTAGTGGTTGATGAGAAGGGATACATTCCTAGGCAAGTACATCATGAAGAAGAAGATGAAGGCTACCCCCAACAACAGAATAATGAAGAAGAAGAACCTCAAGAAGAACCAGAAGAGCAAACAAGAATAGAAGAAAAGACTCCATCCATATATGTTCAGAAGAATCATCCAGAATCTCAGATTATGGGGCAGAAAGAAGCAGGTGTACAAACAAGAAGAACAGTCGCAGAAGCTTCAAGCTATTTGGCATTACTCTCCTCTACTGAACCACAAAATGTGAAAGAAGCATGCAAAGATGAATGTTGGGTAAAAGCAATGGATGAAGAACTTGAGCAAATCGAAAAGAACAACACTTGGGAGCTGGTTCCTAGACCAAAGGATAAGAATGTTATCGGAACAAAATGGGTCTTCAAAAACAAATTGAATGAAAATGGAGAAGTAATTAGAAACAAAGCCAGACTTGTTTGTAAAGGGTATGCGCAATAAGAAGGAATAGACTTTGAAGAAACCTTTGCTCCTGTTGCAAGACTTGAGGCCATCCGAATGTTCCTTGCTCTCTCAAGTTTTCAAAACTTCAAAGTATTTCAAATGGACGTGAAATCAGCCTTTCTGAATGGAGACCTGGAAGAAGAAGTATACATTGAACAACCAGATGGGTTCATTCTTGGAAATGATCCAAAACTTGTATGCAGATTGAAAAAGGCTCTCTATGGTCTCAAACAAGCTCCAAGGGCTTGGTACTACCGTTTGGACAAATATCTTCATCAACAAGGTTTTTCAAAAGGATCAGCAGATAGCAATCTTTATATAAAAGTTGAAAATGACAAATTTCTAATACTTGTTGTGTATGTAGACGACATTATTTTTGGGAGCAATGAAGAAGCTATGAGTCAAAGCTTTGCCTCGGTCATGCAGAAAGAATTTGAAATGTCTTTGTTAGGAGAACTGACATATTTCCTTGGTTTGCAAATCCAACAAAAGGAAGGAGGAATCTTTTTATCTCAAACCAAGTATCTCAAACAGATTTTGAAGAAATATGGTATGGAAGATGCAAAACCAGTATGTACACCCATGGTCACAGGATGTAGCCTCAGTGCAAATGATGAATCTGCAGCAGTACATCAACCAACCTACAGATCTATGATTGGAAGTTTACTTTATTTGACAGGTACCCGACCGGACATCATGCATGCAGTTGGAATAGTTGGAAGATTTCAGGCAAATCCAAAGGAGACTCATCTTCAGGCAGTGAAGAGAATTTTCAAATATCTTCAAGGGACTCAAAATTATGGCTTATGGTATCCTAGAGATACAGATCTTACACTTCATGCTTATACAGATGCAGATTGGGCCGGAAGCGTGGATGACAGGAAAAGCACAAGTGGTGGTGCGTTCTTTATGGGTTCCAGACTGGTATCTTGGTTCAACAAGAAACAGAGTTCGATTGCCTTGTCTACAGCTGAAGCGGAATATGTTGCTGCTGCATCTTGTTGCACTCAACTCCTTTGGATGATGCAGAATTTGCAGGATTTTCAAATCACTTGTACACCACCTATCCCCATCTTATGTGATAACACAAGTGCAATCAGCATCTCAAAGAATTTGGTTATGCATTCAAAAACCAAGCACATACCAATCAAGTACCATTTTCTCCGGGAACAAGTACTTGAACAGAAGGTCAAGTTGGAGTATGTTCCTTCTAAGGAACAAGTTGCTGATATTCTCACCAAACCATTGCCCAGGGACACTTTTGAATACCTCAGGCAAAAGCTGGGGGTTGTTGATGCATCATCTTATTGCTGAACCTCTTCTCATTGATGGTACAGGTTCAGGGGGAGCATATAATGCATTGTTGGCATTATGGAGGGTGTGCAGAAGGAGATCTTGGAAGTAGCTGCAATATGTCTCTATCTCTTTCATGGTGGATTATGGTTCTTTGCTGCAGATCTGGTTCATTTTCAGGGGGAGCATGATCGTAGGGGGAGCATACCCCTTTGCCCTTGATGTCAAAGGGGGATAATGAAGCTGAGGTTTGTGAGGTTGCCATCAAGTCCAAAGGGGGAGATTGTTGGCATTATGTTTCTGGTATGGCTATGTGTTACAAATGTTGTACTTGATGGCAACTCCCGTGGCAAGGCCCTCATTTTGTTGAAAATAAAGAAGTACGCAGGAAATCAGATCATAAGGTGCGTACCCGCAGGTACACCATGCAGGGACCGCGTCCAGATACGCAGGCCAGCCGTTCAAGAGGTGCGTCCCCCAGTGCACACATTTCAAGGCAGAGAAAAGCACACGTGGGGTTTCTTATGTTTTACTCTTGGTATTTAGCCGACGGTTTTGGGTTATTATGGTGTCGGCTCGTGGTATTGTTCCATGATTTTAGGAGGAGCTTGCCTATATAAAGCAAAGGAGATCACTTGGCTAAGCATCTTTTTGCAATTGAATATCTTTAGATCTGAAATGTTGGGTTATGGTCTTAAAAGCTTGATCTATATGAAAGGGAAGTTGAAGGCGAATCTGTGAAGGGTGATCTCTCGAGCGCATGATCAGATCTGAGCAACTGTGCCACTCTGGTGGACTGCCTATTCGGCCCTAATCAGAAGGACGCAGGTGTTTAACAGAAGAGCTGTGTGGGTACGCAGTGCAGAAACAGGAGATCTACGTCGGGACGCAGTGCAGAAACAGGAGATCTGCGTCGGTACGCAGAGCAGAAGAAAGATACCTGCGTCGGTACGCAGAGCAGAAGAAGAAGAGCTGCGTGGGTACGCAGAGCGACTAAGGTTCAGGTGCGTTCGCATAGTAAAAGTACGCGGTGCGATAATGTCTTTGGGTGCGTCCCTGCAGTAACAGTACGCGGCGCGATAGTATCCTTGGGTGCGTCCCTGCAGTAACAGTACGCAGAGCAGTTCAAGGAACAGTGCGTGGGCACGCAGTCCGGCAGAAGGGTCTCTGCGGGTAGACGCAGGAAAGTAGAAGGTGAACTGCGTAGCGACGCAGGCCACAGAAGGGAAAACTGCGTACCTGTCTTAAAAAGTTCTGTTGATTGAATTTTTCTGTTGATAAGGTGTTCTGGGTTAGTTCTGTTATTGCTGATCTGATAACTGTAGTGAACTGTAACTTTCATGTACTTGATGTTCAATTGATGCTTTATGAAAAGAAGTAGGGGGTTGTAGCTCCCTTCCAGGAGATACTGGAAAATGAGAGAGAGAGAGAATTGTAGCTCTCTGCAGGTTGCAGCCTGCGTACTGGTAAAGGACTGCACCAGTACAAAACCATTGTAAAAGAAGTTTCTAAGTTGAAAGAAGATAGAGACATATTGCAGCAGGTGGTTTTCACCCACATTGGGTTTCCACCTTACATCTTGTGTTCTTTGGTGTGACTATCTGTTTTTCCTTGTTCATGCTCATTATTTTATGGTACTGACATGCAAAAATAATTCAAAGAACAAATAAGGAAGATTGATTAAAAGAATTAGATAATACTGATTCACCCCCCCTCTCAGTATTATTTCCAACAGAAAGTTGATAAACATAAAGCTCATCTTGTTGCTAAGGGTTTTTCACAAGTTGAAGGCATTGACTACACTGAAACCTTCTCCCCTGTTGCCAAAATGAACTCTATCCGCCTTGTTCTTTCCCTTGCTGCTTCTTTCAAATGGGAAGTCCATCAGATGGATGTTAAATCTGCCTTCTTGCATGGGGACTTGCATGAAGAAATCTATATAGAACAACCTATTGGCTTTATACAAACAGACTCCAGCCTTGTATGTCGGCTTAAGAAATCCCTTTATGGTCTCAAGCAAGCTCCTCGAGCTTGGTATGCCAAAATGGATAAGTTTCTTTTAGAATCTGGCTTCTCTAGGTGTCATTTTGACAATACTGTCTACACCAAGAAAGTGGGCAAGTCTCTTATCATTCTTGTTCTTTATGTTGATGATCTTATCCTGACTGGTAGTGATCCCAACCTTATAAACCATGTGAAGTCTAGCCTTAAAAGGAAGTTTGAAATGACAGACTTAGGACACTTACATTATTTTCTCGATCTTCAAGTCTTGCAATCCAAGGAAGGTATTTCCCTTTCTCAGTCCAAGTATGCCTGTGATATTCTACGCCATTTTCACATGGAAGACTATAAGCCAGCCCCTTCTCCCTTTCAGTCTGGAGTCAAACTTTCAGTCACTTGTACTTCTCATGAAGTTGATGCTACCTTATACCGTCAACTTGTAGGAAAACTTTTGTATCTAACCCATACTCGTCCTGACCTTTCCTTTGCCGTTGGCCTTGTTGCTCGGTTTATGCAAAACCCACATGAAAGTCATTGGAAAGGAGCTAAAAGAATACTTTGTTATGTTCGAGGTACAATTCAGTTTGGGATTCATTACAGTGCCGAAGCAGCTCCTCTATTGGTTGGTTTCGCTGATTCCGATTGGGCTGGTGACCCTGATGATCGGAAGTCCACTGCAGGTTATGTGTTCACTCTTGGTTCAGGACCTATTACATGGGCTTGCAAGAAACAAGGTGCCATTTCTCTTTCTTCAGCAGAAGCAGAGTATCGTGGTGCCGTAGAAGCTAGTAAGGAAGCCTTGTGGCTTCGTCAGATCCTGTCAGAGTTTGGCTTTCAGCAGTAGCATCCGACTACACTTTGGTGGATAATCAAAGTGCCATTCAGCTATGCAAAGATCTAGTCCAACATCAGCGTAGCAAACACATTGAACTTCACATGCACTTCATCAGAAAGCTCATTCACGACCATGTTCTTGAAGTGTAATATTGTTCAACAGATGATCAAGTTGCAGACATCTTTACAAAGGCTCTCACAGAGGCGAAGTTCACTAAACTTCGATTTATGGTTGGAGTTCAAGAAGTTGTCACTAAGGGGGGATAGGCTCTAGTGCCTCCTTCCTTCTCCTATTGTGTCATATTTGTAAATCCTTCAATCCTATCCCAAGTTGTTCTTAAGGGGGGATGTTAGGATATTCCGACACATAGGAAATAGTTAAGTACAACTTGGTCTAGTATAGAGTTAGGTATAGAGTTAGGTAAAGTGTGTTTCTTTACTATGTACATTTCGTAACTTACAATCCGACGGTCACGATATGTAGTGATCCGATGGTTCATTCTCTCCTCGGTATTACCGACACTTGATCCATGGCTTAACTCCTGATTGGTCCATGATCTCTATTTAAAGAGCATGGAGGGTCATTTGTAGGGTAATCCGTCTATGAGAGAAGCATATGTAAATTTTCATTCTTTTATTAATAAATTGCCTGAAGTGGCCGCGTTGGCTCAGGCCGTGGACTGTTTCCCTCTTTGAGGGTTTTAACCACGTCAAAATAATGGTGTATTGATCTGTGATCTGTTTGTGAGTGGTGTCCTTTGATGTTCTGTCTGAGGAACTTACCCTGTAAATTCCTACAGTATTTGAGTGTTTGAAAAGAAAGGGAAATTTTCGTGAGCATAACTAGTTGTCTTGTTTTGAGTGTATTGGAAAAGACAAAAAGTTCTTCTTTTGATTTGATTATTAAGGAAAGATTTGTTTTTTCAAGCATTTGCATTCTCAACTCTTTCTTTAGCTAGAAATTCATTGAAGAAAAAAGGATTGTTTTTCATCTTAAGTGCATTTTTAGTGATTTGGAGTCGAGTATTCACACCATAAAGTTTCATCTCCGCACCTTTTGACTTAAGAAAAAACCAATAAAAACAACGCTTAAGGTAAAATATATCTAGCAATCTTTTTATTCTCTAGGGCTCTTTATCACCAACATAGCTTAGGCTAGTATCTTGGAGTAGGGAGTAATTAACTCTCCAAGATAGTAAAATAAACAAGTAGCTGTATCTTGCGGTAGGAGATAAATTCCAATTGTTACATCTATGCACTGGGAAGCTCCTCCTAGAGGAGTCAAGCACGAGATCATGTCCGAACCAGTGGGGTAATCAATCCTTCGTCATTGGGAATGATACTAGATATACACGTATTAAAAACGGTAAACCTCAGATTAACCATTGTCGAGGAGCCTGGGGTCATTTGTTGGTAAACCTTGGATTATGTCAAGTAGTCTTCAAGGGGATTGACCTTGCTACTCTGCCCTTGCGTGTGTATCGGATCACAGACTATTCCCCCAGGTATATTTGTTTCCGTTGGTAACCATAGTGACCATATTCTATAGGATTCTTTCCTAAGGTGACGGTGGAGGGAAGATCCCACTGTACCTGGAGCAGACGTCGACTAGACTCACTTGGATTTTCTGGGGGGTTCTCTTCACTCGAGACGGTTTAGTGGAGAAACTTGTGCCAGTCTATTCATTAAGCAGGTTGCTAGGGTAACTGTTCCAACCGCCATTTCTGTATTGAATTCTACGACGTTGGATTTCATCACCAACTAGTGTTTTCGGTACGGAAAGTTAATGTTTGTGTGTGGTTTGACCTCCTAGATTCTTTAGGCATGTGATTCAAAATTGTTTGGTTCTTTAGAGACTTTAGGTGGTTTTCATTGATATTTTTCTTTGTTTGCGTGTGAAGTAGTTAAAATATTTAATCGTGGCTGAATTACCAAGGAAGTCTCGTAGACTTCAGGGCCAACCACCTGAGTTTTCATCGAGCCAGCTTGAAGGGCTACGAGCCCTTGTAACTCCTAGTGACAGTAGAGTTGGGTCACCTGAAGAAGGAGAGTCTTCTTTAGTTATACATCCTGATTATCAAGTGCAAGCACCAGAGTATATTTTAGAACCTGTTTCTTTTTCCGAAGTTACTGGTAGTCTTCCTTCTACTAGTGAATTAGCCGAGGAACCTGAAACTGAACCTGCTGCTACTCCAACATCAGGATTTGCCTCTCTAACTTCCAGTGGTCCTGGTTCACCTAGGGTAGAAAGATTCATTACCCAAAATCTTCCTTCTGGACTTATTGCTATTGAAGAACTTGTTACTCTGGAAGAAGGTATACCTATCCCTGAAAATCAACCAGCTATAGAACTTATGGAGCGTGAATCGATCTTTTACAGTCCACCTAGGAGGGACGCTTGGTATCTTTCACTGACCAATTTTTTGGAAAACCCGGGACTAAGTTTTTCACCACCTCGCATTCATTTTCATCCAACACCTAGGGGTTATTATCCTCTTTGAATATGTCGAGACAATCGTTCATGCTTTCTCAATCTCCAGAAGCCTTTTTATATGGCGGTCCTTCTGTTCCCTCTGGGTATCAGTCTCTTACTGGTACTTTTTCGGGAGCATCTCCTCAACCTATTAAACAAGGGTTATTAACTGGTAATAACGGAACTAAGCCATTGAGTGTAGAAGATATTCTTATGATGTCAGGTA
Organism: Pinus tabuliformis; assembly: GCA_031772625.1. NCBI lineage: Eukaryota > Viridiplantae > Streptophyta > Pinopsida > Pinales > Pinaceae > Pinus > Pinus tabuliformis. The sequence goes on along the minus strand of CM062812.1, from coordinate 887,265,904 downwards.
CCATTCCAAATCCGCAACCTCAAGGTGGCCAGTTACCGCTTGGGGGGCAGCCTCAAGGTCCTCAATTATCGCCTGGGGGGCAACCTCAAGGTACCCAATTACCACCTGGGGGGCAACCTCAAGGATAGTGGTGAGCCCCAGTATTGTAGCAATAATGCTACAACTCCTGGAACTCCCTTCTTTAATTTTATCAACTGGTAGTTCGTAACAAACTTGGAAGCGACAGTGCTGTATGCACAAGTACTAGCTCTTGCCGCAGCTGTCACTTGGTCAACTGGCACAAGTCCGCTAGGGGCTCAAGCCAACTTCTATGAGCTCTTAGAAGAAGCTTTTTAACTGATGGACGAAAGCTAACTCAAAGGAAGCTAATCTACTTGCGGAAAGAAACTGAAAGCCAAAAAGAAACACAAACCCTAGCAAACCCTAATTCTACCAGCTAGTCCTACTGATGCAAAGGAGAGAATGCAAGCTACTGAAAGAGATGCCATTACTTCTATGAAGGTAAAATACATGTGTATACACTACCTCTATCTGAAGAAAACATCTTTTTGTATTTTTGTTCAAGTTGTTGGAATTATCATGCATGTGCTTCTAACTGGCTTTTTACTGTGCAGGGGTAGATCAAGAGGAGAAATGCTTGGGAAAGGTTGGGAAGGTTCATAGAGGGTCTAAGGGGTCCCTAACACCCTTTCAAAGAGTTTCACAAAGTTTGGCTGCCGAGAAACCGCGTTTATGAGCTTCTACAGGAAGTCTGCAGGGGTTCTACAGGATGTTCTAGGATTTCTACAGGATGTTCTGTAATTTTCCTACAGGATGTTCAGAAATGGGGTTTTGAAGCATGGATGGAGGGAAAAGGTGGAGGAATGAGTATGGAGGTGAAATAGGGGTGTAAGGGAGTTCAAGACTTGGAGGATGGAGTTGAGGAGTGGCGTAGATGGTGAGATTTGTTCAAGGAGGGATGAAACGATGTTGCACAAGAAGATGAGAATCATGGCAAAGTAAGCGAATGAGGCAAATGTAAGGTAAGGGTTCTGAGTGAAGGGTGAAGCAGGTAGGTTGGATGGAGTATGTGCAGGTAAGGATGGGTAATAGGTACTCTGCAAGTGGTTTTCCAAACTGAACAAACACACACTTATAAAACCTATGACCTAGTTACTTTACTCTCTTCTGACCTAAGTAACAACAGAAGGAAACGAACAGAAGTTTATTCAAAATGGAATGCGTGAACTAACTTATGCCACTAAGAAATCATGAACTGAAGCATTTAAACACTACTAATATCAACATCTACAAAAGAGGATTACAACACTAAGAATTGCATGGCAAAGCAAAACAACGTTTTTGTTGGCAGCAAAGTCACATTGGTCCTAGCTCATGATTCCACTGAGGGGGAGGTGAGATCCAAGGTGTTTGGTAGCCTTTTTCTGAAGATCTTCCCTATGATTAACCTATCAAACAAATCTGAACATGAAAAACCTTTTTAATCATCAAAAGCAACCTAAACAACAACACAATATTGAAATCTAAATAGCAGATTTTATTCTAAGAATGCAGCAAAGACACATGAAAGTAAACAAAGGAGGTATTGGGCACTTGAGATGGGCCCAACCCCAAGAGCTACAGCCTCCTAAGAGAGATTTAGAGCTGGTGCAACGCTGGATTCATCTTTATTGATCAAAAGAAATGTTACATTCCAAAAACTGTCCACAAGGAGAACTTGAAAATGTGCTGAAAGCAAAGCTAATCTACTGCCTAAAAATCGAACTACAAAATGACTACAAAATGAATACAAAATGACTAACTACTGGCTACAAAATGACTAACCACCAGCTAACTACTAGCTAACCAAAATGAGGCCCTAAGCCTTCTTATTTATACACATTGAGGACCCCAACAGTCCTCCTAAAGTTTAGGGACTCGGCTGCCCAAAACTTGTAGTTAACAACAGTCCTACTTGACTTGCTTGGCTGCCCTTGTGCTAATTGATTTGGTGGTCCTTGAACTCTGAGCTGATGGTGGAGAATTCGAGGTAAGGGCCCATAAATGAAGGGGGCACCTTCCTACAAATCCTCTCCCTTGTTCTCCCACGAATTTTCCTGCCAAGTGCTCATTAAGACCTTCAATTTTGTCTCCAAATTGACCAAAAAGGCTACACAAAGCACACATTAGACTTGTTGGCATAATGACTAACCCAATTCACTCTATTAGCATAAATATAATAAAAAAAATGCAATAAACTAATGACAATGGTGGATTAAGTAGAATTAGGAAGTTGAATGAGCCCAAATAATCATCCATTTTTGGGGCTCATCATCACCCCCCTACTGAAAGTGTTGCTCATCCTCTGAGCAACCAATCTATCTCCTCATCTTTGATGGCCCTGGTAGCCTCCCTGTCATCCCAAGCTTCTGAAGTGATTTCCTCTTCTCGGTCATGAAACCATGCTTTTCTCTCCGCTTCTTCCCACTGCCTACTTCTTTTCCTAGAGAATCCTCAGCCTTGGTATGATTGTGCAAGCATATTCAATCATATGAAAGGAGATGAAACCAGTGGAGGATGGAAGAAAATAGTGGTTGCATGCCTCCTCAACTGACCTCAAGCTCCAAATCCCTCTTCATAATCAATTATGGCCTGCCCAACGGCTCTACAAGATGTTTCTGGTAAAAATACAGAACTTCCTGTAGAAAGTCCTGTAGCTTCCTGTAGAACAGTTTTCTGACTTCCTGTAGAAACTGTTTTGGTCTGTTTCGCTGGATGTGGCTTTCCTTTAATTCCTGTTTGGTTGCCTTGGTTGTGCCCTCCTTTGTTTGGACTTTTTCAGTCCTCTCTGCTCCATCATCAAGTATCAAACTTGTCAAATTTGACTCCATTTCAGCTACCTGTTCGTCAAGGTAAATTAAGAAGCTTTGATATGAGTCAATCCCTTTGAAAATTGCATGGAAGTAATCATCTTCGATCTTCTCTCTTTTTGCCAAAAGGCCCTTGGTGTCTACTTTCTTATTTATCTTGTTGCCGTTTTCACCAGCATCATTTACATCAGTTCTTAGAACTTAATCCATATTAGTATCCTTGCTGCCTGGATCCAACTGAAATGTTCTACTAATTTTTTCTGGCACAAGATGCAACTTCTTTGGAAGAGACAACTCTGGCTGGTCCCTCAGTCTCTTTTTCAATATCCATGTCAAAACGTGTAGACATTATGGTTTTAATTAATTGGGTTTCCTTTACTGAGATTGCCTCACCAAGCTTTGTCAAAAGCTCATCAAGAAGCTCCACACGGTTTTTACAATTCTCCAAAGCTTGCAGCACTTTCTTTTTTCCAGAAGCATTTCTCTTGCAGAAGATTCCTTTCCAGCCTTTACACTAGCAGCAGCCTGGAGTTTAAGTTTGTCCACAGCTTCTGTTAACCACATAAATCGAGATCTTGCACGGTTTGCTCTTTCACAACTGCAATCTCGATGAAGAAAAGTCCAAGCTTCTCTGCTTCGAAAGGATATGCCATACTTCCTATAGAACTTCTTCTTGTAGAACTCTGGACGGCTTCTGTAGGATGTCTCTGCGCCTTTGAATGATCTTGGTATGCGGGAGAATTTTGAACAAGCCGAAAAACTTGGAAAAGGACGTCGGTTTAACAGAATTGAGAGGCAGAGGATTCATCCGAAGAGGTTTGCAAGTGTAAATGAATAGCAGTTAACGTGAGTCTTCAGCCGAGCATTCCTTTAATTACTACATGATTTATGGTGAGGTGGCAAAAACATGTGTTGTCTTCATTTGAACTATAGTGATGTTATAAACTGTATGTTCTCCTCTATCTGTTAATTATTTGACGTCCTGTGCACTGGAGTTCAATAGATCTACCACTAACTGTGTTTTTCAAATTTCTCATGAATGACCATACACGTATGCTGCGTGATTTTTCCTTGAGCGCTAGAGAACTGGATGTCAAGTTAACCTTGCTATATTCGTGGCTTAATTTCACCATTCCATTCGTTCATGCATTTCTTTAATTAGATTCATGCAATAGAGGAACAGGTTTTAGTCACGTACTTGAAGTCAAATCGCTGCTGTGAAGTGCTTTTTGTTGCTGCATGCACATATTCTGCTGCTGCATGCCTAGATCCTTTGGTTGCATGAGGGCTTGGCTGATGATTTTTCGTTGTTTTTCCTTGTGCAGGTGTCCTCTGACCAGATCTAAGCTGCAGGCATTTGTTTCCACGTTCAAATCTACACCTTCAAGCTGTTGCTGCTGAATTTTCACCGGACCAGAACTTGTTTTCGCCATTGCTTCCAAACGGTGAACCGGATTGATCTAAAACTTGCTGAGCACGTTCCTATCGTCATTATGCACCTCCCATAGCAAAATCGCGATCAATGGATGCACATATTTCGAGAAAAATGGAAAATGGCTGAAGATTTCAGAGATCAATTTCTCGGAAACTGTGCATCGGAATCGGCTAAAACTGCTTTGGTAGGCTACTATCACCCATGTGCATCTCCCCATGAAACAGGTTTTGAAACAGATGCACGGATATGGAGAAAATGCAAAAATGGCTGATGGTGATGGAGGCTGATTTCTTGGAAACCGTGCACCGGAATTGGCTGAAACTGCTCAAGCATGTTGCCATCACCCCTGTATGATTCTCTGTAAAATTGTTTTTCAAATGGATGCATGTTTTTCAAGTTATGGAAGAAACAAATTCTGTTCTAGGTATTTTTGCTTCAAGGCATTTTGCAGTTTTGTTGCATGGTATGAAAAATGAACTTGGGCTGTGATGCAGGTATGGAGATGATGGAGGAGGAGTTTGAATATCGCAGGAGGAATTCTGAACCCTTGAGGAAGCTACCATGTTCGCCAAATCACATTTTTGAAATCCATTTCTAGCTTCCTACAATTTCTACAGGAACTTCCTATAGAAGCACAATGTAGAAGCACAATGAGGTGGAAAAATGATGGAGAAAGGCGAGGGATGGACACAGAGGTGCTTGCAGGCCTAACCAACAGATTCCCACCATCATATTCCCTTTTAAAATTGAATTTGGTTCGTCCAAAGGTTCTCCAGGATGTTTCCTGTAGAAATACAGAACTTCCTGTAGAAGGCACAAAAATTCCTTTGACCTTGTTTTGAGTGATCCTCCTAACCTGAAATGTCCTTCTTGCAACCTGCAATTAGCCAATGGAAATTAGTTTTATTTTTTCTTTTCTTTTTCTCTTTTTTTTTTGAAAACAACTAGGGCGCCTCATGGAGGTTTTCACCCTAATTGCCTGCCCTGGGCGCCTCCAAAGGAGGTTTTCACCCAGGGATCTTATTCTCTTTTCTCTTTTTTTCCAACCCATTGACCGCCTCATGGAGGTTTTCAATAAATGAGCCAATCTAAGGCGCCTCTGAGGAGGTTTTCACCTTAGATTTTTATTCTCTTCTTATTTTCATTTTTTTCTCTTTTTTTTTTTTTTTCTACCCTACCCTACTTGAAAAACAAAATCATTTTCAAGTGTAAGAATACTTCCAATGGAGCCATGTGCACATCGAGATTAGAGACAAACTGATGTGGAGGCTTGAAATGCATGCTTTGACAACTATCCAGATCTCAGAGACAAAATGATTTGACTTTGAAGGGATCAAACATAGTTGAGGAAGAGAGTACTGCTGCAACTTAGTGACCGTCTGAAACCATATCTCAATATAGCTTTGATATCCTTGGTCCTTTTTCTGATTTGGGTCATGTTTCATGTCACTTTCTACTATGACTTCCTCATCTTCCTCTTTTTGCTGATCTTTCTCTTGAATACATGGAAGATTTGATGGTAACCATGAAGGATCTTTCTTTATCTCTGCTTCTGATGTCTTCTCTTCATCAAGTAAAGCCCATGGTTCTTTGATTTCCTCTTCTGAATCTTCTTTTGCCTGATGTGGTGCTTCAATGCTTTCAATATAGTCTCTTTTTTGCAATACTCTTCTTGAGCTATGGTGAAGATCATTGAGCTCATGAGCAGTTTTTTGGACATGTTGTGCCTCAGCTTTGCAATTGGTTTGAGCTGCTCCATGGTATGGATTTGGAAATGGTGGTATGGGTAGCTGAGTGGGGGTGTATATTTGAGATGGATGTGGATGGGGTTGTGGTTGGGTAGGCATTTGGGGTTGCCTTGGTGGAGCAGGAGGCGATGGTTGTGGACAAGCAGGTGGTGGAGGAAAATAAGTAGGAGGAGTGTTGTATTGGGGCCTCCACCCCTGATGAGGTGCATTCCACTGAGGCTGTGGCTGAGCATAAGGGTGAAACGAATGAGCAGCTGGTTGGGCATAATATGGATCTGTGAAGGAACAAGGAGGAGGTGTGAACCAGGAAGGATGAGTAGGGGGACCCCAAGAAGGCATGAAAGTGGCTTGATAGGGGTCATAATAGGTCTCAGATGTCCCTTGCAGTTCCTGCTGATAAGATCTAGGTTCATGTGGCCTCCTTTGGTTCATATAATAGAGTGATTCAGTGGCTCCTTTGGCTCTCTGATATGCAGCTTTGATTCTGGGTAAGGAAGGGCACTGATCTGTAGGATGGTATTCTTCACATACAAAACACACTTCTATGGAGTACAATGGACATTCGTTCCTAGGATGCTTTCTAGTGCACCTAGGACAAAAAATGACCAAAGCCCTCTTGGCTTCTTCTTGCTTCTTTTGGATCCGCAAGGTATCCAGTTGCATGGCAAGAAACTGCCTCATATCACTCTTGAAATCTTCGATCTGATTTTCAAATTCATCTTTGGACAAGGCGCTGCTCCCAACATTTCTGCTTGTAGCCATTTGCTCCAGAGGAATGGTTTCTTCTTCTTCTTCCCTTGAGGTTCTTCAAATATGTCTTGCTGTCCACCTAAGGGTTCTTTAATCACAGTCATCGAAGAAGAGAGAATGTTGGATGTGTGAAGTAGTGCGGGGGTTGTGCAATCATTTTTCTAACTTATCTCTACTCCTACAAGGCATGGAATGAAATCTTTTTGGTTGATTTTTGCTTTTTTTCTCTTTTACCTGCAAAACTAGAATAGATTGAAATGCAACTAACTATCTTGTTGAAATGATAATGCAGAATTGAAATGAAATCAGGAAAGGACTAATCTATTTTCCTCAAATGAAATTGCAGGAATGAAATGCTAGGCTACGCTTGTGGAATTGAAATGCTAATCTATGCTTGCAGAAATGAAATTGTGGAATTGAAATGCTAATATATGAAAGCGGGAAATCTAATCTACTTTTGCATAAATGAAATCGCATAATGGAAATGAAATAAAATACTTAGCAGAAGGTTGTAGTGGAAAATGGAAGAAAAGCAGCAATCACTAATACTCTGATGCTTCCCCGGCAACGGCGCCAAAAAGAGTGGTGAGCCCCAGTATTGTAGCAATAATGCTACAACTCTTGGAACTCCCTTCTTTAATTTTATCAACCGGTAGTTCGTAACAAACTTGGAAGTGACGGTGCTGTATGCACAAGTACTAGCTCTTGCCGCAGCTGTCACTTGGTCAGCTGGCACAAGTCCACTAGGGGCTCAATCCAACTTCTATGAGCTCTTAGAAGAAGCTTTTTAACTGATGGATGAACTAACTCAAAGGAAGCTAATCTACTTGCGGAAAGAAACTGAAAGCCAAAAAGAAACGCAAACCCTAGCAAACCCTAATTCTACCAGCTAGTCCTACTGATGCAAAGGAGAGAATGCAAGCTACTAAAAGAGATGCCATTACTTCTATGAAGGTAAAATACATGTGTCTACACTACCTCTATCTGAAGAAAACATCTTTTTGTATTTTTGTTCAAGTTGTTGGAATTATCATGCATGTGCTTCTAACTGGCTTTTTACTGTGCAGGGGTAGATCAAGAGGAGAATTGCTTGGGAAAGGTTGGGAAGGTTCAGAGAGGGTCTAAGGGGTCCCTAACACCCTTCCAAAGAGTTTCACAAAGTTTGGCTGCCAAGAAACCGCATTTATGAGCTTCTACAGGAAGTCTGCAGGGGTTCTACAGGATGTTCTAGGATTTCTACAGGATGTTCTGTAATTTTTCTACAGGATGTTCAGAAATGGGGTTTTGAAGCATGGATGGAGGGAAAAAGGTGGAGGAATGAGTATGGAGGTGAAATAGGGGTGTAAGGGAGTTCAAGACTTGGAGGATGGAGTTGAGGAGTGGCGTAGATGGTGAGATTTGTTCAAGGAGGGATGAAACGATGTTGCACAAGAAGATGAGAATCATGGCAAAGTAAGCGAATGAGGCAAATGTAAGGTAAGGGTTCTGAGTGAAGGGTGAAGCAGGTAGGTTGGATGGAGTATGTGTAGGTAAGGATGGGTAATAGGTACTCTGCAAGTGGTTTTCCAAACAGAACAAACATACACTTATAAAACCTATGACCTAGTTACTTTACTCTCTTCTGACCTAAGTAACAACAGAAGGAAACGAAGAGAAGTTTATTCAAAATGGAATGCGTGAACTAACTTATGCCACTAAGAAATCATGAACTGAAGCATTTAAACACTGCTAATATCAGCATCTACAAAAGAGGATTACAACACTAAGAATTGCATGGCAAAGCAAAACAACGTTTTTGTTGGTAGCAAAGTCACATTGGTCCCAGCTCATGATTCCACTAAGGGGGAGGTGATATCCAAGGTGTTTGGTAGCCTTTTTTTGAAGATCTTCCCTATGATTAACCTATCAAACAAATCTGAACATGAAAAACCTTTTTAATCATCAAAAGCAACCTAAACAACAACACAATATTGAAATCTAAATAGCAGATTTTATTCTAAGAATGCAGCAAAGACACATGAAAGTAAACAAAGGAGGCACTGGGCACTTGAGATGGGCCCAACCCCAAGAGCTACAGCCTCCTAAGAGAGATTTAGAGCTGGTGCAACGCTGGATTCATCTTTATTGATCAAAAGAAATGTTACATTCCAAAAACTGTCCACAAGGAGAACTTGAAAATGTGCTGAAAGCAAAGCTAATCTACTGCCTAAAAATTGAACTACAAAATGACTACAAAATGAATACAAAATGACTAACTACTAGCTACAAAATGACTAACCACCAGCTAACTACTAGCTAACCAAAATGAGGCCCTAAGCCTTCTTATTTATACAAATTGAGGACCCCAACAGTCCTCCTAAACTTTAGGGACTCAGCTGCCCAAAACTTGTAGTTAACAGCAGTCCTACTTGACTTGCTTGGTTGCCCTTGTACTAATTGATTTTGTGGCCCTTGAACTCCGAGTTGATGGTGGAGAATTTGAGGTAAGGGCCCATAAATGAAGGGGGCACCTTCCTACAAATCCTCTCCCTTGTTCTCCCACGAATTTGGCTGCCAAGTGCTCATTAAGACCTTCAATTTTGTCTCCAAATTGACCAAAAAGGCTACACAAAGCACACATTAGACTTGTTAGCATAATGACTAACCCAATTCACTCTATTAGCATAAATATAATAAAAAACATGCAATAAACTAATGAGAATGGTGGATTAAGTCAAATTAGGAGGTTGAATGAGCCCAAATAATCATCCATTTTTGGGGCTCATCAGATAGTACATACCTACGGGACAGTACATTCCTCAAGGTCAACCCCAGACTCAGTATGTACCTCAAGGTCAACCCCAGTATAAATATATACCTCAAGGTCAACGCCAGTATCAGTACGTGCCTCAAGGTTATCAACCTCAAGGTCAGTACCCAACCCAAGGTTTCCAACCATCTTTCGGTCAGTCCTTTGTCCAAGAAGCTAGAAATGTACCTTTGAATTATCAACCCTACCCTCAACCCGGTTATGGTCCTCAATATACTCAACTTTCTATGGGCCCATACCCCGGAATGAACTTAGTGTGGGATCCATCTCAATCCCAACAGATCTTGCAAACGAATGTGCAGTTGTCATCTCAATTTGGACAACCCTTGGTTTCTGGTTCAACCCAGCAACCTGTCCAACCTACTATTCAAACTTCTGCACCTTCTGTAGTTTCTCAGCCTGGGCATAGTTCCCATCGAAATTCGCCTCAAACGACTACTGCAACTGCTGCAACATTTGTTCCATCTACCCCACATACTTCTAGAGTATTGATAGCTCCGGTTTCTACTGTTCCTGCATCAATTCCTCAAGCATCTTTACCTTAGTCTGGACCCAGAATTCAGACTTCGGTTCAAATCCCTATAGGACAACTTGGTCCAAGTATGGTTGTCACAAGTCAACCTCAATTTACTTATCAACCATACCAGGGACAGTACCAATTCGGTCTTGCTATGGAGAACCTAGTCTATCAGTATCAACCGTACCCTGGATATACTTATCAGCAACCTCAACAACCCCAGTACGGTCCGGCTAATCCTGGTTTTCCAGGAGGATATAATATCCCAAATGCAATTCCAATTCCTAGTTATCCTGGATATCCTCCTCCTGGGGTTGGTCTCAAGACCCAGGGTTTTAGGGACCCTAATCATCAATTACCATTCATTGCAACTTTGGACTTGCCTGATTTGTCGCGCCTTACGAACGATCCAATTAATTATATTCCGTTTTGGCCGCTAATGCCGAATAAGTTGCCTAGTGATATTCCTAAGTTTGAAGGTAAATCAGGCGAGGATCCATCGAACCATGTGATGACTTATCACCTCTGGTGTGTGTATAACTCCATTTCAGATGATTCAATCCATTTAAGGCTTTTTCAACGCACTCTAATTGATCTTGCAGCCAAGTGGTACATTGAGTTACCGCGAGCCACTTTTTATAACTTTAGTCAGTTAGCTACTTCGTTTTTAACTCATTTTCAGTTGCTAGTCAGATATGACAATGACACGAAATTATTAACTTCATTAAAACAGTCAACGTCCACTTAAATTCCAGATCACATTCATGAATGGAGTCGTCGACGACGTTTAGTGAATGTTTTTATTCCGGATCAGATCTTAGCAGAATGGTTTGTCAAATCTTTATTACCGAAAATCACTGAGGATGTAGCTAAGGCAGGATTGTTATTGAAGAGCAAGTAATTGCTCAAGCTCAGTACCTTGACCTAGTTTATATGCAGTCAGGTACGTTACACGAGAAAATCCCTGACCTTCCTAAACAAACTCAAATAACTGCAGCTCCTTCAGGGTCTCATGCCGCTGATGGCATGATTGGTACAGTTAATACCAAAAGTAAGAAGAAATCTTCCAAGAATTCTTCTCCTATCATAACTTTACCAGATTCCTCGACAGGAGATTCTTCCGCAGAAATTTCTGCTGATATTCATGTTGTAGAGTCATCTACAACCAAATCAAAATCTGGTGGTAAAAAGAAAGGGAAGAAGAAAAATAAAACAGATAAAAATTCGAAAGAGAAACCAGAAAAAATGGAATATACTGATGAGAAACGCAAACATCGTTATTCTTTTCTCATTTGTCATGAAGAGCATTTTACAAGAGACTGCCCTCATTGCGCTGAGGTTGTGAAAATCGTCAAAGGTTCCCAAATGCCTGCTGTTTTGAAGGATCGTTTTCCTAGTCAAGATAGTAAGATGATAGGTTCTTCCTCAAATTCCTCCGAAGAACCCATAATGATGATGTCCCATGTTAGGATTGCGACACAATCGCAAGATTATGGAAGTAAAAGTCCTGTTGGTGGTAAGGAAGCATAATCTTCTAATTTGAACCCATCAACTTCAACTCCTGGTTCCGATCCACTACAGATCGAGAAACCTAACCCAGAATTAGTGATCAAACCGCCCGCCAAGGGTATACTTCGAATGTTAGCTTTCAATCCACATGCAAGAGCTGCTCAGAACTATAACATTGTTGAAGATTTGGCTATTTCACCTTCAGCAATGTCAGCTTTGGAGGTGCTGCAATCATGTCCAACACAGCGTAAATTGCTATTTTCGGCTATAGGAGCTCTTGATATTCAGGACTCGAACCTTATAGTCTTTGATTTAGAAAATAATACACCTCGCTTACCTCATCAAATGGCTTTCCAGATTCCAGTGTTAGTAAAAAACAGACCTTGCTATAGGACTGTGATTTATGAGGGAGCCTCAACGTGTATTATGTCGATTCAGTGTTGGAGATCGCTTGGTTCTCCTACACTTAATTAATCCTCGACGATTCTAAAGGCCTTTGATGACCATGGGTTCCATCCTTTTGGCATTCTACAGGATTTACCTATAGGGGTTGAAGGTAAAACTGTTAATCTAGATGTGGAGGTGGTTGATGCCCCTCTAGACTACAACCTTCTATTGGGTCGTAGTTGGTCTTACGCTATGACTGCTGTTGTTTCATCGGTCTTTCAGCTTATAAAGTTTCCTCATAATGGAAAGATCATAACTATAGACCAGCTAACTTACTTTTCATCTGACCCAGCCTCTTCTGAAAGTATCCAGCATGTCGGCAAAACATTTATCCCTTATAAGGATGTTGGAGTAGGACTAGTTAAAGATTCTGGTTTATAAGGAACTTTTTCCTTTCCTCCTCCCAACGTATCACCTTCTACTGCAACCATTCATATGATTTCATCAGACACTATTGTTTATGATGATCCTTGGATCGTACCTTCCGAATCTGAGATAGATTCATTTGGTGATGCTATGCCTTTGAGTCCATATGAAATTGCGTATCAGGCCGTATAGTCGTTTTTTGACCCTTCTTCAACCGAAATTGACTTAATGAATGTGGTCCATGAAGAATCACTTTCAACATCAAACTCAGATTCAACAATTTTTTCCAAACTTGTTCACACTGATGAGCAAATTCGTGAAATCTTGTGTGTTGATGATTTACCATGTGAAGATCTTCATCATAGATCTTCGTTTTTACCTGAGATTGATCGCTTTGAAAATGATTTTTCATCTATTTTTACGACTGATTATGTCAAGGAACCTCATAATCCAATGAAAAATCCTGATTTTGAGTTAAATTTGGGAAATATTTCTTGAACTATTCCTATTGACATTTCGGTTAAGCCTGGAATTGTTGAAAACATTCATATAGGTGCCTCTTGTACAAAAGATGAAATTCAAACATATAAGGCCCTATTTCAAGAATTCCGTGACGTGTTTGCCTGGTCATATGAGGAAATGCCAGGAATTGACACAACGATTGTTGTTCATGAAATAAAAACTTACCCAGATGCTAAAGCCGTCCGGCAACATTTGCGTCAGATCCACCCGCGAAAAGATGCTGCTATGAAAGCAGAAGTTGAAAAATTACTTAAAGCAGGTTTCATTTATCCAATTCCCTTAATGGATTGGGTATCGAATATTGTTCCCGTTAACAAAAAGCAAGGAACAATAAGAATATGTATCGATTATAGGAATATTAATCGAGTCTGTCCAAAAGACAATTACCCAACTCCCTATATTGATCAAATCATTGATGATTGTGCCGGTAGTGAAATATTCTCCTTCATGGATGGTTTTTCGGGATACAATCAAATAAATATTCTACCTGCTGATCAACCAAAAACGGCTTTCTTTTGTCCATGGGGGACATTTTCTTATTGCAAAATACCTTTTGGGCTCAAGAACGTCGGGGCAACTTTTCAAAGAGCCATGTATTACACGTTTCATGACATCAAGCACATTGTGCAACCCTATCTCGATGATTTACCTGCTCATTCATTTCATCGAGCCGATCATCTCATCCATTTACGAGCAATATTTATGAGGTGTAGGCATTACCGAATTAGATTGAATCCACACAAGTGTGTTTTCTGTATAGAAACGGGTCAGTTACTGGGGTTTGTTGTTTCAAAAGCCGGCATTGGCTTCGATCCCTCGAAGGTTGAAGCTATTATCAAATTGCCTCCTCCTTCGAGTCTTCGCCAACTCCAAAGTTTGCAAGGGAAAGCAAACTTTTTACATCGATTCATTCCTAACTACGCCGAAATCACAAAGGGTTTTACCCGGTTGTTGAAACAGAATAATCCATTCTTTTGGGATGAGATAGCTGAAAAATCTTTTGATGCACTAAAACACGCGTTGACCCATGCACCGTTATTGCATCCTCCCAACTACAACCAGGACTACTTCTTATATCTTGCCACCTCGCATTCCACCATCAGAATGGTGTTAGTTCAGCAAGATGAATTCGGTAGTGAACATGTGATACATTACCTTAGTCGAACCTTAAATCCAACTGAGCTAAGATATTCACATGTGGAGAAATTGGCATTGGTAGCTGTTCAAGTTGTCCAACGTTTTCGTCATTACATTTTACTACGCAAAACTACAGTAATTTCCAATTGCAACCATATGATCTATATTTTGACCAAACAATTGCTAGGAGGCAAGTACTCCAAATGGATTGTGATGCTGCAGGAGTTTGACTTGGAATTTGAGAAGTCTAAGTCAAAGAAATCTTTAGTTTTTGCGGAGTTAATGTGTGACTTCCCGCGTGCTGACACTAAAACTGTGGCGGAAGAGCCCATTGCGGATGAATCCTTGTTTCTAATCAACACTTTAGATCCATGGTATGGGGAGATCATAGTTTATCTCAAAACCCAATCCTTTCTGCTTGAAATTTCAAGATCAAAGCGTCGAAAAATACGATTCCAATCCCAACAATACAAAATTATTGGAGATACACTTTATCGTCGTGGGGCGGACTCTGTTTTCCGACGTTGTTTAATTCATGAGGAAGCTTAAAGGGTTCTACATGACTGCCACTATGGAGTGTGTGGCGGTCATATGTCTGGGTTTGCCACAACACAAAAGATATTGCGCGCTGGCTATTTCTGGACGTCTTTGTTTAAAGATTGTATTAACGCGGTCCGAAAATGCCATAACTGCCAAATTTTTGATCGAAAGATGCACGCTCCACCCGCTCCTCTCCACCCTATAATAGTCGTCGGTCCTTTTGCGAAATGGGGTAGCGTTTTTATTACATGTAACCCTCACTCGGCCGGGGGCATGCGTATATCATCCTTGCAATAGATTATTTTACCAAGTGGGTCAAGGCGATGCCTACATTTGAGGCAGATGGCAAAACAGCTGCGATTTTCGTGTTCAATCATATAATTGCTAGGTTTGGTGTTCCACACGCGATTATCACTGATCATGGGTGTCATTTTCGAAACATTATGATGACTAAAATAACAAACCAACTTGGCCTGCGTCACGATAGTTCAACTCCATATTATCCACAGGATAATGGTCTGGTTGAAGCCATCAACAAAGTTCTAGTCATCATGATCCGACGAAACATTGGGATTCATAGGTCGAATTGGCATAACATGCTATTTTCAGCACTTTGGGCATATCGAACCTCAGTAAAAACATCAATCGGTTTCACTCCTTTCCAACTAGTTTACAGTTTGGAAGCTGTGTTACCCATTGAATGTGAAATCCCGTCATTGCAAATGGCCATAGAATTACTTCTAGCCACTTCCGAAGAGGAAAAACGTTTTTTGTACTTGGCTCAACTAGATGAGAATCGACGTGATGCTGCACTAGCAATCGAAGTTCATGCCAAACGTATTAAAGCTCAGTATGATCGAAATGTTACACCTCGTAATTTTTCAGAAGGAGACCTAGTCTTACTGTATGATCAAGAAAATGATAAGTTAGGCGCTGGAAAATTCATACCCATGTGGCATGGTCCTTATGTTGTTAAGCGAAAGCTGACAAAAGGGGCCAATGAATTGGTAAACTTTGACGGGGTCTCTTTAGGTAAGCCTAGAAAAGGTCTTTACTTGAAGAGGTATTATGCTTAAATCTGGGTGTGGAGATTTTTAGTTAGGTTAGTTTTCTTTCTAGCTGGTGTGTTTTAGATTAAAAAGTGTGCTTAGCTTAGAGAGTGTTTTTGTCATTATTTCTACTTATCTTGATTTTACTCTTGATATTGCAGATGTCGACGTCTCTCCAAACATACATTGGTTTTGCTGATGGTGCTTGTCGTAATACATGGAACATTTCTTCCGTAGCTTGGGTTATCTATTCGCCCTCTGATGAGTTGGTATCTATGCATGGGGTAAGCCTCGGTCAAACAACGAACAACATTGCAGAGTATAGTGCAGTGACTGAGTTATTATCTGAATCCATCTCATTTGGGATTCAGAGTTTGATTGTGAGGTTAGGTTCTGAACTCGTTGTGTTACAGCTTAATAGAGTGTATGCCATTAGAAATCCAGTATTATTGAGATTATTTTTGAGAGTTTGTCTCTTGGAATGTGAATTTGACTATATTGAATATCAGCATATTCCAAGATATTTAAATACATTAGCAGATGCAATTGCTTCTCAAATGTTAAGTAGACATTTGTAGTAATCAAGCAAGTAAATTTAAAAACATTCCATAACATGTTTTAAAATATAGCCGGTAATAGTGATATAGCATAGCATAGAAGTGTGTCATATATACATCGTCTTGGATCATAGGTTGAAAAACACCTTATGATCGGCAAAAATGATAGTACAAAAAACAAAAATGTCATATGAGTCTACAACAGGTGATCATCCTATCACTGGTGATGATCACGATAAGAAACCACTGTACGGGCCACCCTACAAAGGAACCTCCTGAAAGGTCCTGGGACCCTAATCACATAGCACTGTAGTCTAAGAGGAATGTCATCTATGCTGGTCTCTGGAATGTCTGTTGTCAAATGCTCTAGATGGTTTTCCAATTTGGCCAGGGTCTTTGTAGATTCTTCCTGTGGGGCTGGTGCTGCTGTAGCTGGTTGTTTCCTCTCATAGGGCCGGAGAGTGGCTGGTCGCCGTGGACCTACATCTACATTTGAAACTTTTTATTATCAATTTTTGGATGATTTAAAAAAAATAAATTAAATTAGAAAATGTTGAAAATGATTTTACCTGAGTCATCCCATTGCTCTCCTGGTGGAAGAGCCATGTCTGGGTCACCACGATAATCCATCCCAGCATAAGGAAAATCCTGAATAGCAAATACTTGGTTCTCCAACCAATGAAAATACTCAGGAGGAAATCGAACGACTTCTGTTCCCTCCTCAAGATGACGGGCCATAACTGCAACCCAACGCATCAGTTTGGGCTCTCGGGGAAGTCCAACTCCAACGGAAAGATGTTGTGGGACCAACATTGGGACCCTCTCTAGACCAAAGCTCACAACTAAAGCACCGTATCCAAAGTTCTTCAGTTGTCCGTTCTTTGCCCTAGTTAGTTGGTCTTTTACATTAGCCAACACAACCTCACACCAGTTGAAGATGGTGCCCCTAAAGTAGTCTACTGCCATCCACATTTGGGATCCAGTGGCCACATGTAGTGTTGCGCTTCCGCAGAGCCTGGTAACAGTAAATGCAATCACTTTGAGTTCAGGACGGGAGATGGTTTTGATATCAATCCCTTTGTCTCTAGTTTGGTCGTTACAAAACTCTAGCCGGAGGCTATCGACAGACTGGCCACCTGGCCTAGTCCCGAATAGAGTCAAATGTTCACCTCTCTTAGGCAAACCAGTCAAAAAGTAAATGTATTCCGGCTCCATTTCGAGTTGGTGGCCACCAATAAAGAAACACTGGTCCTGTATATTCCACCTGTCTACCAGCCACTGCAAAAAGTCCACCTGGGCCCTCATGCCAGGTATGGCCCAGAACTTGAACAAACCGCATGCCTTCAATGCATCAATCGAAGGTTGATGATTAATCGCGGCGAGATCCACATCCTCGTGCTCCCGTTCCTGCTAGTCAAGCATGATGTATATCCTACATTCAATAAAAAGCGGATTAGAATATTTAAAATCACAATTTTTGGGTGGAATTTGAAAAATTTAAGTTTGAAAACCTATTCTGCGGGGACCGCACCCTCTATGTTAGAGATAGTTCATAGGTCCGCACTCTGCCTTAACGGCAAGTGCGGGCCCCTGACTTTTTTCCTTTTACAAAAAAGTCGGGGTCCACAGGTTTCATATGCTATGCCTGCGGACCCCCGCGTGCGGGTTTTTAACCTAAATATTTCCTAAAAAACAAAATAAAACCCTAAAAACAAATTTCAAATGGATGAAATGAAAGAGTAAGATGATGTGGATTACCTGGAGGTGACGGTGTTCGATTCCAACGGACGGATTTTCCACAATATTCATGGGAAGTTTCTTACCAAAGGCTCTCTTTTCTCACTCTGAAGTCAAACGGTAAAAATGAATTTACAAAAGCCCTTTTTATAAGCTTTTTTGAATAAATGAATTGTTAGTTTGTTTATTTTTCACTTTAAAGAGGTAACTTTTGAAGCATTTTTATCTATTTTAAATAGGTATGAGTAATGTTTGAGTTTTTATGCAGGATAACGGATTTTTCAGGCAAAATTGGTCATTTTTGACAAAAAACATTAGAGTCGCCTTTAAGCTCTTTTCTAACTCCTAAAATATGAAAAGATTGCCGAGTTTTTCTTTTTAAGCTCGTTAAAATGGAATTAAAAAGATGGTCCACTTATAGCCCTTTTCTGACCGTAAAAACATGAAAAGATTGCCGGGTTTTTATCGTTTCAAATTCGATATTGGTTATAAAACGACATGTCATTGGTCATTTTTTTAATTTTTCGGATCAGAGGCACTAATTATGAAAAGTACTCCTTGGTCGTAATGGTCAAGCGGTTCTCTCAAGTATTATTTTATACTTTTTTGGGCTTGGGAGACACAAATTTACGAAAAAGGACAACCATGGAGTTTTCTTAAGTTTTTTTAGACTCCCTAAAATTGAAAAACGCCGAGTTTCTCCTATGCTGGACTCGTTAAAATTTAACAGTAAAGGACCTGTTCAATTACAAACAGGAACGGACCACTCCTTCTTAGGGTTCGAATTTAAACTAAGTTGGACTCATCCAAAGGATGAGCTTATAATCAAGCAAATGTTATCCTCCTCAAGCTTGTAAAAAATAAAGAGGTACTTGTCAGAAATGGTGGGGGAAAAGAGAGAAAAATGAACCTGTTTGTCATACTTTGTGTCTCAGAAAAACATTTAATCACTCTTGAACACGACACTTTTTATTCACCTGGGTTTGGAAATCCTTTGCCTAACAGTTGATCAAACCACATTGAAAGTCTTCAGCCAGTTTCTGGGTATTAAATTTGGGTCAATTGTCACCAAACCATGTGTTGTGTCATTATGTGTTCAAGAGGTCAGTGCAAATAAACCATTCATCTGCAAAATATATGCCATCCATCTTGACCATCCCTGAGTCAGTCCTTGCAACTATATTTCTTCAAACTTGATCTATGATTTCGTGTTGTGGGCTTGCCTACGATGGATCGCTTTCTATCGACTTCAGCTCATTATCTAGAAAGATGATCTAGAAATCGTCAGTACCTTGGGATCTGTATGCCTCAATGGCAGGTTTCTCGCCTTTGACGATAGGTTGCATCATTGACCTTCGATCAAAGGATTCTGTGACATGTTCGACATCAACACATCTATTCACTTTTCATGGATTGCACTGAGTACTTTGAGAACCATTGACATTACTGGTGGTTTCTCTCACACTTGTTAACAATTTACATCATTGACTGGTAATCAAGTGGTTTCTACCATGTTTGACTTCGACACATTCATTCACATGGATAGAATTGTACTATTTCGGGAAGTAGAAATCAAGACCCTGGATCTAGTTTCCACCATCTAGGCTGCGAGGAATTTTGTATTCATTATACAGTAAACTATTCATAAACAAATGGCTGCGTCCACACTGTGTCTACATGTGTCTATACTTGTGATGTATTACAAGATCATTCCCATATTAGAGCAGTAGTTAGTTTTCTAGTCAGTTTTGATCTGAGTATGGGAATGCCTACCTCAACGATGATATGATCTCATATATATATTTTCTTTTGAATTTTTTACAGGTTCCAACCGGGATCTCCACAAGATGATCCTCGAAATGATAAAGTACTTCACTCTTCTTAGATGATAAATGAAATCCTCATCTACTACAGACTTCGCACTTTAGGGGGAAATCTGTTACACAAAATATTGTCACCATGACTATTTGCAGTCAGTGTGAGTTTATCACGACTCATACTGTCCTCCTTTGCAAGTCTCAAACCTCAGCTCTTCATGTCAAGCTTTAAAAATGAGAGAAAGTCCTTGAAAACCAATAAAGCTCTGGTTCCGCACTTTCTCTTACTATTACCTGCGGTCCCGCACCCCTTGGTCATGTTACCTGCGGACCTGCCCGCTCTGTCTCTAAAGGAGTGGGTGCGGACCCCTGTGAAAGTCAAAAAGGTGCAAGTTTATTCTTAAAAACTCACTTTGGGTTAATTCTGGATGCTTCTAGAAGGAATCTTGACATGGATGGTTCGCTCCTAGGTGGTTCATGCATCCCATAAACTAAGGAGCTAATCCCTTGATGAGAGGAGCTTATCCCTTTGAAGGAGGGCTCTATCCCTTTGAAGGTGGACCTAGTAACTTCCCTCCATTACACTATAAATTAAGGCATTGGGCTGGTTGCTGGAGAGGTTGAAAGTTGAACATTTTTTAGGGTAAATGCTATTGGAATTAAGACTTCCCAGTTAAGCTTGAGAGGAGAGATTACATATCTTTTGGCTTCTTTGGGAAGAGAGTGAAACTTGTCAAAGTAGAGGGGATTCTTGCTGGACCCTGGGAGGAGCTTGTACAGCATCAAGGCACCAAGGTTGTAAAGTTCTTCTTTGATTTTTGTTAATATAATCAGATTCATTTTTCTCAATAAATTGTCTTATATGGTTTATTTCATGAACTCCTTGATCATCATGATAAATATGTTTTATTATATTGGCTTTTCAGATGCTATTTGATGTGTGTGCTTGTTTGTGTTTGCAAATTCTTTACAAGGGAGCTCATTTGGATCAACGGAGCGTGGCTTCCACAAACTAGCACTGGACCCGAGGTAGGCCTAAAACATCTGTTTGCCTTTATTTATAAATTTCATATTTAGATAAAGATAGGATTTGTTTGGTTTGCTTGTCGCTAGATATCATTAGATACTAGGGAGGTCAGCCTTGTCCACAAGAACAACTTATCCGGATGACAGTAATAATGGAGTCGCCATTTTTTTCAAAATATTTGTGGGTATGCCTCCTACATTATATCTTCTAATTCCCACTTTTCCTCTTCCAAGTTATAACTGGTGTACATTAGACATGAATTATTGTATGCCTTTGTTTATTAGCTCTATTTCCTTTTTGTTTTCACTGGTATTGCATTCCTTTTTCCTTTGGAATACACAATCTCTTGGTGTTCATTTTTCTAGGTACTCAATTTATGTGTTTTATCTCCAACTATTATTATAATAGCCATTTAGAAAATATACATCTTATAGGCATTATCATGCAACAATATCTTATCTATGTGAGTTTTCAACTTCAAAATGTAATCGTGTATCTAAAAATAAGTTTGCAATCATAGTCTAATACGTATTTGTGTGTATATTTCTATGCTTCAAAAAGATGGCATAGGTAATAATTCACTCTTTGAGACACCCTCATGATTCCAACCACATGCATTCTTAAATTTCCTCTTCTTTTCTATATTAAGCTTTCAAGTTCACACCTCCCGTTCATTGCTACTAGTGCCTTGTGCGATCCATCATTTGCCAATATTTTCACGTGCAAGGATAGCACCAATATACTACTAAACATCCACCAATAGCCATTATTCAACAACTCATGACAAGCATAGGATATGATGTCATCATAATGGCTATATGTGTGTGTGTGTGTGCATGCATGTTCATTGCGTGCACGCATGTTCATTGCGTGCACAATTTTATACTTTACTCATGCTTACCTACTGAACGTATCATTACATTGATTTTTGAATACTATCTTTCTAGATCACACATTCCATAATGATGAATTGGAAGGTCTAGCCAATGGCTTTACACACCATTCAAACACTTTCCTATTACTTGTTTGACCATCTAGATACTTTACTTTTTAACCTAAACACAACACCATGAATATAATCTTTAGTGCTCTTTTGTGTTGGAAAAGAGGGTGTAGTAAAAAACCATTTGTTGTGTGGTGCTATAGCCTTTCAATATCTAACCACATTATGGATTCACGCATGGACGACTCTACTAATATTGATTTATGTAACATGTGTATATCTTTTGACCTATCTTGGTTATGAAATTATAACTAATATAACATAACATGCCATTAAATTTCATGAGATTATATTCAAGCCTTAAAAACTTTTTTATATTCAAGGCCTTATCCCTTTAACACTTATGAGTGTCATGCTTATAGTGCACATCAATTCAAATAATGGATTGTTACTAAGGGAAATCTTACCTCAATACCCTTTAGAATTTATACATCCTAAGCCACTAAATTCATATTTGCATGGTTAGAATCAATTTACTTGATACTACCTAATTAGTTCCCCTATTGTAGAGGATCATAGGATCCCTTCACCAACCTCTTGTCTAGCATTTTACCATCCTCAGTTTATCTTCATATGGATGGGTTTCATATAAAGTAACATCATCAGTACTTTTAGACATGCCATAATATGTTTTCCCTGGGTACATAATCTATCATTAGACACATTCAACTATCATAACATCGTTATCTCATATATAACTACAAAATACTCCCAGTCTATAATATATTATATGTATGCATAAACATTTCCATATGCATTGATGTATATCTATATTCACTAGTGAAATATACTCAATAGAAATACTCAAAGGAGAAATGTAAATAACACTAAGATATTTCACATAAAGTAATCAAAATAGTGACCACAATGTTAATAGGAGCCAAAATATAATACCTTAATTATTAAGTGCATTTTTCACTTTCCTCTTTGAGCAGGAAACATCCACTAGAGAAGAGATTTATTGCAACACTTGTCCATGACATCTTTTAAAATGCTTCTATCTCCTTATATACTAATTTATATCCACTAAGAACCTTCTACGGAAGGAACATTCTAATAGGCATAACCTTTTAGTAAGTCTTTTTACAAAAGTTTATTCACATTACTACATGCCTTATTTATTAATGATGGGTTTCTTTACACAACAATATATTACTTTACCTAGTTAGGGGTTAGCAAGGTTAGGACCCTAACATGCTACCCCTTAAATAAAAAACCTCGATTTCAAGTCTTTATATGTGTAAATTGTTGCAAAATGGTGGAACCTCATGAGGCATCCTCTGGCTCAATATATTTCCATTTGATTAAAACTTATTGAATTGTGCACTAATAGAGAAGATGCTCGCAATGGTCAAGGTTGACTTGCAATTCTGGTTGGCACAAGTTAACTATCCTCCATATATAATAATCTCATCATATTATTCATTTTTCAAACCAGGGGAATTCCTTTTATTTTAAGGCTATCACACATTATCTATGTAGGCTACAATTAATTATCAGACATAGGGTTATTTACGATTAACGGAATTAATGAATTCTTGGAGTTCATTCAAAGGAAGGCGCTTTCTATTACTTTTTCAATAGGAATTCAAAATAAATGTAACAATGAATATGAAATCTAATAATTTGGTCATCATTTTGAACATGTATTCCACAATTACTAAACATGAATCGATAACACAAATATTGACAACTTTAATTTAAAACAACAATTAGAACATTCTAACATAAAATAAATTAACAGATCACCAAGTCGGGTTTGTATTATGCAATTTCTATCAGCATGAATCATACACAAAAAGGATGTCATCTTAGTTTTAAAACAATAATTAAAATTGCAGTGACATAAGTCAATTAACAAGTCACCGAATCAAATATGGGAGTTTAATTGTTATAGGCGTGAATCAAACATGAGAGTTTAATTTCTTTGTTCATAAAATTAGAATGTCACTTTAATCTATATAAAAAACCATGCACTTCTCTGTGATGTTAACAATCTATCTAACTAAAAAGACATAACGATAGCTTCTCATGTGAGAGGGTCCTCCTCTTAGAATAGAATATGATTGAAGAAGCTTCACTAACTCATGAATTTAACTCCAATGATACACATACACATTCACAAAGGAAACCAACTACTCTATATATTAAATGAAACCTTGATACAACTTATATGTTCAAAATATTAAGATGAGAATTGATAACCTTGCTGTTAGAAGGGAGCCCATTTATACATTGAGCTTATGTTCCAAAATCAAGACACAATCTGGCTTCAAATAATTGATTTCAGCCATATCACATTACCAAAGAAATTATAAAACAATGTTTTTCTTTGCCATATAAAAACCATATAAATTATAAAACAATGTTTTTCTTTGCCATATAAAATAAATACATAGTTACCGCTTTACATTTCTAAGAAGTCAAATTGGAAAATACAACTTGAGTTCCCAACAGTCTAAGTAAAAATGTCATCGACAATTGGGGAAAGTGGTAGCAATTTCTACTTTCACAATGGATATCATTTTGTAACTTCTGCAGTGAGTACTCATTCTATAGCTTTCATACCAAATTCTCATCTTGTAGCTATTATAGAAAAAACCTTGTAATGGAATCTGCAACTGCGAACAATAATGGTCAAAATGCATATAATTCCTCTACTTACACGCCCAAATGTCTAGTAAGATGTAAAGAGTGTAATCAAGTATATCTAGTGTCAAAGCTCATATTATTTCATACATAAGTTGTTAACTTGTGTTTGATAGATATGTAGTATGAGGAAAATAATGAAGAAAAAATATAATAAAAAATGAAACCTGTATGACTCAATATCACCTGCTAGTTAAAGAGGTTGCATGTCCTCATGCAATGAAGGTTGTTTTGGTTGTTATTTAGAGGATAATGAGTCAATGGATAAGGTTTTAGAATAAATGTTTCTCCAATCACAAACTAGGTGTCTTACTTCTTCTTGTGCATAAAAGCATAATTAAGAGTGCATGGTAACAAAAAATTCCACTTTCAATTCCACTATATGCTGCATGATAGGTAAATAAAACTTAAAATTGATCCACTTAATACCATGATATTTGAGACAATTAATATTCCTATGCAAATGTTTCAAAGAAGTACCAAAGTGAGAGTAGGAAAGGGTCTCTCTACACTTTTGTTTTTGCAGTTAAGAACATTTTTATATTTTTAAACAATATATTGCTTTCAACTTATATAGGCATGTCCAATTTTCACAATAGGTGATACTTGAACTTTTCGCTTCCTTGAAAAAATAAAAAAACACATAGAGAATTTTCTCTTTGCGTTTATACCACACACTAGGTGTAGGATCTCCTCATACCCATAGAGGCTCATTCTCTTATGTGGATTCAAAAGGAGTTATTGCCTTCATCCGCCTCAATTGAATGTTAAAAAAAATGTGACTTTTTATAGTTGACTGTTTCCCACATTTGTATTGGGATGCCAATATCATAGCTTGTTGATGATAAAATCATGTTAGAACAATTCATAGAGCATGTTTTTATGATCTTATTCACTATTAAAATATAATTGCAAAAACTAATCAATATTAACGATATAGCTCTAGTTGTTTTTTATGAGAGAATTAAACTAGAGAAAGACTTTATGTTCCTTAAGAAACATTGCATAAGCAGGGGAAGGAAGCCTACAAGATAACATAATATAGTCCAAATGGAACACGTAATATTTATCCTAATGTAATTGCCTAATATTATGGTTCAATTTATAGACCTATAGGGCATCAATATCAAATTATAGTCATTTAAAGGCTTTGTTCCAACTAATCATTGTCAGGTTCTCCCCTTACTTCTCTAGTGGGAGGGATATCTTCCTAGGTGTCCTTAAAGTTAGTAATGGTTCCATTTCTATACTTGGTGAAATATATACATCATCATACTTTGGGTTATCTATATTTAAGAGAGGATACCCTTCTCTTGTATGCAATTCTTATGTATTTTGATTGTCTTGTTCACCATCATGTGAAGCATATGGTGACACTTCATTTCGTTCATCAATAATTGTAAGAAGGGAATTCAATACTTGTTTGGCTTCATAAAATCACAACTTATTATGGGCTAATGAAACATTCTGGCACATTTTCTAATTTACCTTTTCTATCATTTGGTTGCACTTCCTTAATTTCTTACAAGCTTGTCAAATATACTTAGTAGAATGTCAAAATCGGTTCTTGTCAATCAATTTTTTTTGGTTATTCCCAAAATTTTTTATTCTCTTAAATCATTCTGCCATTGTAACATCATTCTCTGGAGTTAATTCAAAGTCTTATTAACTATGCCCAATAGGAGCAGAGAAGAGAGTTATTCCCCTTAGGGTTTTGATGATGCATTCTACACTGCTTATAGAGGGGGGAATAATTGGTTCTTTATCATAGTCTGGTGGAAACCAACTATGGAATTCTCTTGGGAATTTTAGCTGGGATTTTTTCTAATGTAAATGGGTTCATCGTCATATGAAACAATGGAATTTTCCCACAAAGTTTTGTCTTTGAATAGTCTTGAAAATCCTAGGTCTTTTCCTAAGAACCTTGGGTAATTTCTACAACCTTAGATACTTTAGGAAAATTTTGAGTGGTTTGTGATAGAGGATTCTATCCAACCAAAGAAATTAAGTCCCGTTGTGTTGTTAGTATATAATCTTTGACTAATAGACTTATCGTCCCATGATGGGTTAGACATGCTTAAGGATGTTTTCTCTATCTAGCCTTTGAACTCATCAATTCAAGAGAACATATAAGAAAGTATGAGAGGTTGACATACCATTGGTGCCTCAAATGTGCCTATAGATTGAAGTGGCACCCATAAAATAGCTTGTATCTCCATTCATATGTAAGGTATCACTAAATGTAGAGGGTGACTTCTAGCCATGGTGATGGAAAATAATTCGTTAATCTACCCTTATCGTCACCTTGAAGCTTCTCATCACTTACAATAAATTATTGTTGCAGGGTGAATACAAAAGTATTTATCATGCAAACCACCTTTCCCCTTCTATATACAAACCTGTTACTCTAGCAATTTTTTCTTTTGTAACTTGAATGACCACCCCATGCATTATATCAGTAGGGAGTTTAAGTGAGTGGGAAAACTTGAGTGCTATATCTGAGTTGAATCCATTCAAATGATAAAATTATCATAGCCATCCAACTTCTAGATATATTACCAATACCTAAGGGTTGTTGTTAATAGTTGATGTGTATATAGTCTCACTATGTATGGGTAGACTTCCATGGTTGGGTAAATCTTGAAAACATGGGAATGCTTGGAATGATGAACCATAGTAGAGTGCTCAAAGATAAAATGATTATAGAAAATAATTGATTTATTCAAGATAGTAAATTTTTGGCCAATAAGGTAGAGGAAAATGACATAAATAAAGGGACATGTCAAGATTTTATGTTATGATTATGTCATTATTACCAAAATTTATGCAAAGAATAACATCATTCAGTCAGGGGGATTGTGGTGCTTGTAATATTGATTGGTGATGCATGCACCAGAGATTGAAATATTTCAACATGATGGCAGTAAGTGGTCCAAGCATGTGGCTAATTTTTAATAGGACTACTAGCATGTACCCATGCTTGGTAAGGGAGCTAACTTTTTATTGAATTAGGAAACTGTTACCTATTGAGAAAATGGGCCATATATGGAAAGAAACATATGCTAAGCGAAAATAATTCCTACCGCCAAGAGTGAAGTATTTTTTTTCCTTGGAAAATAAAGGAATATAGAGTGACATTATTTTTCTTTGGTTACACATTGAACATTCTACTGTATAAATAAAACAAATCATACCTGAACATTATGTGTAGGAGTGATCAGATGAAGTATTTGAAATCTAGTTGAAAATGATGTTATATAATGATGCCCCTCATTGTTATAGCCTATTTTATGCACATTGAGTTAGTAGGAGAGACGATTGACTTGTTGATCTCGATGAATAGATTTTTCTAATGTGTTTTCCTCTTTTACAGTAGAGACCCTCTTCAGATATTGACATACTACATCCAAACTCTAGTTTAAAATGTACATCCTAAGTCTTAGGATGTAGGTTTCCCTTTTACAACCTATGCCTTTGTTGAAACTTCTAGATTTTTTCATTCCTAAGTAGATCAACTTAACCTACTTGTCTCTGAGTTTCATAGGGGTCAATTATTGTAGAAGTTTCCTAACTTCTCAATTCAATATATGCCCAAATACATCCTCTCAGAGAGTGAAAAATGTTTATATAATCTAATCATGTCAAAAGGAGAAGAGTTAATTAGAATGACTGAGAGAGATTTGTAATATTGGTGAGACTATCCCTAATCTAGGAGACTAGGATTGCAAGTTGAGGAGGAGGACTCTCATGTTTTCGATATATTGTATCATTTTGATTATTAATGTAAGTTGGTTCCTTTCCAACCATACTGTTTTCTTTTTTCTCTTATATCTTATACAATGGATTTCAATTGTGGTCATGCTAATGGACCTTGTAGGAGATGTAAGTTGGTAGATCTATTTTTTGAATGTGTGTAGGTTACCAACATTTAAGTGAAGATTTTTAGTGTATCCCTCAAGATGGTTGCACCAAAAAATTACCTCTTCAGTTAAGAGGTACATTCCATTTCCATTATTTGCAATTTTCTATGATTTTATGAATATATTTAGGATTGATTTGATTTCACTTTCTTCACACACATTCTAGTGGATTTTGGGAAAAATCCATGGAGCAATAGCTCCTTGTATCAAATGATTTTTGGTACAATTGAATTAGGAACCTCACCAGGGATTCTAATCCTAATTTTGTGTGTCTCCTTCTTTGGCTTTAGATCTTGGTTTTATTTTTGTGTCTGAGTTTTCTTCTCTATTTTTTTACTTGGTTTGAGTGTTTTTCAAGATAATTTTCCTTAGATCTAAACAGATCTATCCTTAAATTAAGTTTTCAATGCACATTGCTCAAAAGACATGGGTTTTTAGTGGATCACCAAGCATATTTTCATAAATACACAAATTGTACATTGAACACTTGGATTTTAGTATGCTTTCTACACATAATTTACCTGCACCTTTATTGAAAAAATGAGTTTTTTGAGCGGTTTTCCCTTAGATCACTCTCTCATTTTTTAGATTTGTTTTTTGTTGATTGCATAGGTCTAGATCTGTTTCAATATTCTTTAAATTTTATTTTTTTTGGATTGGATTTTATTTGTTTTACAATTTTAGTTTTTCATCAAGGTTGTTTTTCTCCATTTTGGTTGCTTTCATTAGCACTCTTTTCCTCTATTTGTTGTGGTTGTGAAAAATTATATATGAGGGGTATGGTTATGTTTTTATAATCCTTTTATTTGATTGGATTATTAAGGTTATCATTTGTCTTCATAATTCTCAATTCTTATCCTCCAATTAGGGTTTGGTTTTTGACCTTTATGGATCATTGTTGCTGCATCATTTTTGTTGTCTCCATTGAAATATCAATCTAAAACTTTATTCACACTCATTTTCTCTATTTTTCCATGTGTGATAGACTAATTTTGGTGATTCTTCTTTTGGAAAACCAAGTTTGAGATTTTGAGTGTTTTGTGTTCTTGCTTGGTTTTTGTTTGAAATCCTTTTGTGTTTCTTCTTTTGTTGTTTTCTGGATCAGATTTTTGTTATGTATTCAATGAATTTCAGGGATGAATATTAAGATTGTGTGAGGTTGTTGTCATATTTTTTAAGGAAAAAGGAATCTCTTCCCTTCAGTAACTAGCTTTCATTGAACGAAAAAGAAAAAAAATCATTTCATATAGCTTCCATTAGGATTGGGTCTTGAGTCTTTACGCACCATATCAGTTGCATGTTGCTTCCCTTGAGTAAATAACAACCCATAAAATAAATGCTCAATAAAATTTATTCAATATTTTTCTTTTCTTTTGTAACACACCCATAGTAGGCCAGGCCAGGGTATTATATTAGGGGAGTGAGTTAAACTCTCCAAGGCCATGAAATAAGCCTAGTATCTTGTGTTAGGGAGTGAAAATCCATTTGTAGTGGCAGATTGCTTGGGAAGCCCTTCTTACAGAATGGTCAATCACAATGTCACATTATACGCAACAGAGTCATCTACCCCACTTCATTGGTATTACTGGCATTGTTTTGCATGTATTACTTAGGGATATCCTTGAGAGGCATCTGACTCTCTTTGAGCAATGTCTCAGGAGATTTCAGCCTAGTTTCCCTACCCTTATGTATAGACTTGATTGATGACTATTCCTATAGATTAGGTTGTTGGCGACACTCAAACATCCTTGTGGGAGGAAGGTAACTGTAGTGACCAACCTTAGGAAACCATCCTATAGGAATGGCTATGGGAAGTAGTTGGTTCTCTACCCTACCTTTCTCTAGGCAACCCTGCTTGCGGGGATAAGTTTCCATAAAGTAAGAAGTTCTTTGGAAGGCGATCTAAAATAGTAGATCCAGGATTGTTCGAGGATTTAGATCACTTATAAGCTAGAGGTAATTTTCTTTAATAGGACGTGTTTTCTTGTGTTAGAGTAATATAATTAAAATAGTTAGTTTACACTTGGCACCACTGCACTAGGTGTTTTCTTGCTATTTTTTGCTCCTTTATTCCTATCATCACCCTTTAGTTCTTAGATCACCATTGTATTGACATCATTGCGCCCCCTAGGAATTTTTTGCGTCAAATTTGAGGTCTTCACCCTCAATTCTTGTTAGGACATATTACTCCTCCCTTCGAGTTGGATTTCATCCTCCCAGTCCTCCATCGAGTCATCATTCGTATTCTTATTCTACTGATTCATCCTATTCCTCCTTTGATTTTGCGTTGCCTCAACCTCGTATCGCCACCATGCTAGGCACCAATGTGGGTGTAGGAAACTAGGGCGGTAACCCAGTCACCAACAAGGGAACCCCCACCAACAGAACCCCCACTGGTGTGGGCACTCCTACTCCACTGCTTCCTTTTATGGCTACTTTGACTTTCCCCAATTTTAGCCAACTTATCAACAATCCTCTTCCCCATGATCCCACATGGCTGTGATGCCTACTAAATCCCTTCATATATCCCAAAGTTTGAAGGTAATCCTGGAGAAGATCCAACTAACCATGTTTTCTCATTCCACATGTGATGTTCATAAAATTCTATTACTGAAGACTCCATTCGTCTTTGTCTATTCCAACGCATATTCACTGGAGCTGCTGCGAAGTGGTATGTCGATCAACCCAAAGGCAATCATTCCAATTTTGTGACTCTTTCGATATATTTTATTTCATATTTCCAGTTACCTCTTCGTTATGACACCAATACAAACTTTTGACTTCTTTCTGTCACACTTCTTCCACCCACCTTTACGACCATGTTCAGGAGTGACGAAGAAGGAGGAGCATCTGTAGATCTCATGAATTTGAAGACTGAGTCTATATAGATTGGTTCCTTAGATCATTATTGGCCCCCATTGCTAAAGATTCCATGTCACACTTCCCCCAGTCTGAGGAAGATTCACTCCAAGTAGTCTTAAAATTTGATCTAATTTACACCCAGTCAAGTTATGTTTACATTGTCATCCTTGATTTGCCTCATCTTGGTGCTCCTAATGCACCAGGGGCATCTCAAGCTATAGATGGCATAGTTGGAACCATTTCAGACCCCCAACCATATTCTCCACCTCAAATGAGCTATGGTCCAACTTAGGGAGGGACTAGTTCCACTTATAATTATCCCTCCCCCAATCATTGATAGGGAAACCCTTATCTAGATCTCAACACACCATATGCATATCCCCATCCATTTCAGCATATGCTAGATTCAGCCATTGCACCACCTATTTATTCCAATGTCGCCCCATCCCCTTATTATCAGTATGCACCACCTATTGCTCCAGCCACTCCATCACCAGCATCGCTGCCCCCCATACATGCTCCCCCTCTAGCAAAACAACCACCTCCTTGACAAGGTCAAGTGTATGCTTAGCAAAGCGGACCCAGTCCCCCAAACCCTAAGAAATGGAACAAGGGGAAGGGTAATCAAAACTAGCAGTATCAAGGTAATCAAGGAAACTAGGGTCCTCTACCCAATGCCCCTCAGGGTTCTCCACCTAATCTTACAACCTAGCAACAGAGTTGTAAGAAAAATGAAAACAAGGTTCTTCATACGAATAAACCTTGTGCATGTTGCGGCGTATATGATCATTATACCCATGATTATCCTCTTTTACCTCAGATGCATCAAGTGTGTGAAGCTCAAGAAATGTATCAAGGATTGCAACCCATCGATCCTCCACCCACTCTTGCTTCATATCAATCCACGGTGCTTACCAATCCTTTCCCTCACCAAGGATATATAGCTACACAAGGTCAGGTAGCTCAAATAATGCCACCATCTGGTCACCATGATTATTAGATTCTTATGATGAATTCTGATGAGTCTAATACTGAGAAAGTCAACTTTCAGACACGATCGGACCAATACAACAAGCCATCACTAAATTCAATGACTGATTCACAACCCAAAGTTTTCAATGAGCCTCTATCATCACCCAATGGTACTTTACAGATCCCTCAGCCACAGTTCATGGTTATTCCCAAGATCCCCGAAGGTATGTTAAATTGAAATGATGCTTCTGCCAAAGCTGCCCATACATATAACATATTTGATGAGTCGACATAGTATCCTACTTCCATGTCAATGTTGGAAGTCCTCTAGACGTGCCCATCCTAATGTAAAGCTATAATATTTGCTTTGGATGTCGTGGATCCTCAAGAAGATCACATGATTGTATTTCATGTTGATAAGTAAGAAAATCCTCCCTAGCTTCATCCATTTCATTTCAAATACAAATCTCCATTACAAACACCACAGTTTAGCAATGTATCATCGATGGAGGTGCCTCCACCTATGTGATGACTTCCAGTGTTTGGAAGAAACTTGGTTTGCCCCACCTATCCCCATCCACCATCACTCTTCATGCATGGGATGGTCATCCTTCACAACTGCTTGGCTTATATCACAACTGCCCAATCACAGTTGTTGGAAAGACTATCTGTATTGACATTTAAGTAATTGATTCTCCCCTCAACTATAACATCCTTTTGGGTCATAGTTATACTTATTCCATGTCAGTTGTCACATTTGTGGTTCACTGTAAGATGTGCTTTCCCCACAATGGAAAGATCATCACCATTGATCTATTGATGTACTATGACCCCAAATCCCAGACATCACTTTTGTCCAACATTTCTTTCGTGGTTGACAACACTACTATCGCGTCCTTCACCAATGTCTCTCTAGGATTCTACAAAGATTACAGTTTGCTTGGTGCTTACTATGGTCCACCACCTACCCCTTCTAAGCCTAGCTCATCTAGTGTTTGCATGCTCCAAGAATCACGAGTCACTCACAAATAGTTCGGTATGCCTTCATAGTAGATCACACCTCCGCAACCTATTATTCCTAACTCATCCTAGAGTTTTGGTACAACTCCTCAAGGATCATTTTTTTTCTAGTGTCTCTCCTAATCCATTTATGCCCAAAACCACAAGCCTTAACCATGTCGAAGAAGTTCCTCTAGGCCACTATCCTTCTTGTCGGATATCATTATTATTTCCACCTTTTGGAGTTTATTCTACACCTGTCATGGCTACATTGAGTCTACCCAACATTACCTTTGGGATCCCAGTCTGGTACATCAATCCTCCCTAAAAAACTCCATTGAATAAACTCAAACCTTACACTACCTGGTCCAACCTATTGTTCCAACCCCTACCTTTGCTTCAGTTCCACAAAAACCTAAAAAGGATCCTACTCCTGTTGCAAAATCATCTGGCTAGGGGGGAAGATCTCGAGAAAATGGAACTAAAGACAAGCCCCCCCCCCCACCAACTCCAACTTCTCCTAAGCTGCCAAGGCCTATTCCTCCTTGTGCTTTGTGTGATGTTGTCGGTCATGCCAACAATAATAGTCCTGAACTCCCCCATGTTAAGGATGTGGTCGCTGATACCTTCCCTGATTCTAACATTCTTGAGTTCCATGTCACCTTACCTGAGTCAGCTAAGAAGAACATATCGTTACGCACAAATCACCCATGTGCTTTGTGTGATAATTATGGCCACTATTCTCATCACTGTCCCCATCTCGAAGATTTTTGTGATACACTTCAAGTGATCTGTGAATTAGAGGCCGCTCGTAGTGAGTACACCTCTCCTCTACCTGCAAATTATGCAAATTATGGTCCCACTCCTATACTGGAATGGGAGGTCTCTCAAACACCCATTGTGATATGTCCTTGATATCGAGATGACGGATAGTACCACTCCTATTCTCTACCTATTGTAATCCATGAGATCGATGCCTTGAAACTCCCCTGACGTCTTCTTTTGTGATTCTGTTAAACCCTTTTTGATGAACACCCCGGTCCTAACATTAGTAGATATTCCATTTACTTGTCATACGTCTCCCAACCTTGACAATGCATATGTGAACCTTGTCTCTCATGAATCTGCTTCAGGTAGCTCTTCTCCATCATGTGGTCCTTCCTCCTCCAGTCCACCCATCTTTCATTTTGATGAAGACATCATGGAAGCTATGACCACCCGTGATTATCCTTCGGATGATATACACCATCGTGCGTACTTCCTTCCGCAGCAAACCCATGACCAATATTTTATGGAGTCCAAATACTTTATTCATGGTGAAGTCGATTGGTTTAAAAATCTCATTCTCGCACCAGATGTTTTTGAATAAGGAAATATGGCTAACATTTCCCCCACCACTAAAATTAACATTTTGAATAAACCATGGGTTAAAGAAAACATTATCTTAGGGGCATAGTGCACCCCAGAATAAATTGATTCTTACACCTCGCCTTATTATGAAATGACCGGACTAGATCCTGCCATTGTTGAATATCACATCGACACTTGGCTCACTTCCATACTCATCCACTAAAAGAAAAATCCTATCCCTTCCAAACGTGAATCTATAAAAGCTAAAATCGATAAACTCAAGCAGGCTAGTTTCATCTATCCCATTTAAAACACCACATGGGTGTCCAATCTTGTTCTCATTCTCAATAAACAAGGCACCATCCATGTCTGCACTGACCTCTGTGATTTGAAAAAATCTTGTCCCAAAGACAAATTTTGCACACCCTTCAATGACTAGGTCATTGATGAGTGTGCGGGGAATGAGGTTCTAACCTTCATGAATGGATTCTCCAGATGTAACCAGATACATATCTGTTATGCCGATCAACTTAAAACCACTTTCACTAGTTCACGGGGAACTTCCGATTACAAGGTTATGCCTTTAATTTTAAAGAATGTTGGGGCCACTTTTCAGCGTGCTGTGTCCTACTGCTTTCACGACTTGGCTCATATTATCCTTGCATATATCAACGATATCTTCACCTGTTCCAAACTTCGGTTGCAACACCTACATGATTTGCGTACCTCGTTTCTGTGATGTTGCAAGTATAACATTCACCTCAATCCCCTTAAGTCATTAT